>CAWUFW010004300.1:0-1390000 GCA_963921515.1 Calotriton arnoldi
GAGACACTCAGTGCTCGGCTCGGTTGTGGGTTGGGAGGAGACACTCAGTGCTTGGCTCGGTTGTGGGTTGGGAGGGACACTCAGTGCTTGGTCGTGGGTTGGGAGGAGACACTCAGTGCTCGGCTCGGTTGTGGGGTTGGGAGGAGACACTCAGTGCTTGGCTCGGTTGTGGGTTGGGAGGAGACACTCAGTGCTTGGTCGTGGGTTGGGAGGAGACACTCAGTGCTTGGCTCGGTTGTGAGTTGCGAGGGAGACACTCAGTGCTTGGCTCGGTCGTGGGTTGGGAGGAGACACTCAGTGCTTGGCTCGGTCGTGGGTTGGGAGGAGACACTCAGTGCTTGGCTCGGTTGTGGGTTGGGAGGAGACACTCAGTGCTTGGTCGTGGGTTGGGAGGAGACACTCAGTGCTTGGTCGTGGGTTGGGAGGAGACACTCAGTGCTTGGCTCGGTTGTGGGGAGGAGACACTCAGTGCTTGGTCGTGGGTTGGGAGGAGACACTCAGTGCTTGGTCGTGGGTTGGGAGGAGACACTCAGTGCTTGGTCGTGGGTTGGGAGGAGACACTCAGTACTTGGCTCGGTTGTGGGTTGGGAGGAGACACTCAGTGCTTGGCTCGGTTGTGGGTTGGGGAGGAGACACTCAGTGCTTGGCTCGGTCGTGGGTTGGGAGGAGACACTCAGTGCTGCTGGTCGTGGGTTGGGAGGAGACACTCAGTGCTTGGCTCGGTTGTGGGTTGCGAGGAGACACTCAGTGCTTGGCTCGGTTGTGAGTTGGGAGGAGACACTCAGTGCTTGGTCGTGGGTTGGGAGGAGACACTCAGTGCTTGGCTCGGTTGTGGGTTGCGAGGAGACACTCAGTGCTTAGCTCGGTTGTGGGTTGGGAGGAGACACTCAGTGCTTGGCTCGGTTGTGGGTTGGGAGGAGACACTCAGTGCTTGGCTCGGTCGTGGGTTGGGAGCAGACACTCAGAGCTTGGCTCGGTCGTGGGTTGGGAGGAGACACTCAGAGCTTGGCTCGGTCGTGGGTTGGGAGGAGACACTCAGTGCTTGGCTCGGTCGTGGGTTGGGAGGAGACACTCAGAGCTTGACTCGGTCGTGGGTTGGGAGGAGACACTCAGTGCTTGGCTCGGTCGTGGGTTGGGAGGAGACACTCAGTGCTCGGCTCGGTTGTGGGGAGGAGACACTCAGTGCTTGGCTCGGTTGTGGGTTGGGAGGAGACACTCAGAGCTTGGCTCGGTCGTGGGTTGGGAGGAGACACTCAGTGCTCGGCTCGGTTGTGGGGAGGAGACACTCAGTGCTTGGCTCGGTTGTGGGTTGGGAGGAGACACTCAGTGCTTGGCTCGGTTGTGGGTTGGGAGGAGACACTCAGTGCTTGGCTCGTATGTGGGTTGGGAGGAGACACTCAGTGCTTGGCTCGGTTGTGGGTTGGGAGGAGACACTCAGTGCTTGGTCGTGGGTTGGGAGGAGACACTCAGTGCTTGGCTGGTAGTGGGTTGGGAGGAGACACTCAGTGCTTGGCTCGGTTGTGGGTTGGGAGGAGACACTCGGTGCTTGGTCGTGGGTTGGGAGGAGACACTCAGTGCTTGGCTCGGTTGTGGGTTGGGAGGAGACACTCAGTGCTTGGTCGTGGGTTGGGAGGAGACACTCAGTGCTTGGCTCGGTTGTGGGTTGGGAGGAGACACTCAGTGCTTGGCTCGGTTGTGGGTTGGGAGGAGACACTTGTTGTGGGTTGCGAGGAGACACTCAGTCTTTGGCTCGGTTGTGGGTTGGGAGGAGACACTCAGTGCTTGGTCGTGGGTTGGGAGGAGACACTCAGTGCTTGGCTCGGTTGTGGGTTGGGAGGAGACACTCAGTGCTTGGCTCGGTTGTGGGTTGGGAGGAGACACTCAGTGCTTGGCTCGGTCGTGGGTTGGGAGGAGACACTCAGTGCTTGGTCGTGGGTTGGGAGGAGACACTCAGTGCTTGGCTCGGTTGTGGGTTGCGAGGAGACACTCAGTGCTTGGCTCGGTTGTGGGTTGGGAGGAGACACTCAGTGCTTGGTCGTGGGTTGGGAGGAGACACTCAGTGCTTGGCTCGGTTGTGGGTTGCGAGGAGACACTCAGTGCTTGGCTCGGTTGTGGGTTGGGAGGAGACACTCAGTGCTTGGCTCGGTTGTGGGTTGGGAGGAGACACTCAGTGCTTGGCTCGGTCGTGGGTTGGGAGGAGACACTCAGAGCTTGGCTCGGTCGTGGGTTGGGAGGAGACACTCAGAGCTTGGCTCGGTCGTGGGTTGGGAGGAGACACTCAGTGCTTGGCTCGGTCGTGGGTTGGGAGGAGACACTCAGAGCTTGACTCGGTCGTGGGTTGGGAGGAGACACTCAGTGCTTGGCTCGGTCGTGGGTTGGGAGGAGACACTCAGTGCTCGGCTCGGTTGTGGGGAGGAGACACTCAGTGCTTGGCTCGGTTGTGGGTTGGGAGGAGACACTCAGAGCTTGGCTCGGTCGTGGGTTGGGAGGAGACACTCAGTGCTCGGCTCGGTTGTGGGGAGGAGACACTCAGTGCTTGGCTCGGTTGTGGGTTGGGAGGAGACACTCAGTGCTTGGCTCGGTTGTGGGTTGGGAGGAGACACTCAGTGCTTGGCTCGTATGTGGGTTGGGAGGAGACACTCAGTGCTTGGCTCGGTTGTGGGTTGGGAGGAGACACTCAGTGCTTGGTCGTGGGTTGGGAGGAGACACTCAGTGCTTGGCTTGGTCGTGGGTTGGGAGGAGACACTCAGTGCTTGGCTCGGTTGTGGGTTGGGAGGAGACACTCGGTGCTTGGTCGTGGGTTGGGAGGAGACACTCAGTGCTTGGCTCGGTTGTGGGTTGGGAGGAGACACTCAGTGCTTGGTCGTGGGTTGGGAGGAGACACTCAGTGCTTGGCTCGGTTGTGGGTTGGGAGGAGACACTCAGTGCTTGGCTCGGTTGTGGGTTGGGAGGAGACACTTGTTGTGGGTTGCGAGGAGACACTCAGTCTTTGGCTCGGTTGTGGGTTGGGAGGAGACACTCAGTGCTTGGTCGTGGGTTGGGAGGAGACACTCAGTGCTTGGCTCGGTTGTGGGTTGGGAGGAGACACTCAGTGCTTGGTCGAGGGGTTGGGAGGAGACACTCATTGCTTGGCTCGGTTGTGGGTTGGGAGGAGACACTCAGTGCTTGGCTCGGTCGTGGGTTTGGAGGAGACACTCAGAGCTTGGCTCGGTCGTGGGTTGGGAGGAGACACTCAGTGCTTGGCTCGGTCGTGGGTTGGGAGGAGACACTCCGAGCTTGACTCGGTCGTGAGTTGGGAGGAGACACTCAGTGCTTGGCTCGGTTGTGGGTTGGGAGGAGACACTCAGTGCTCGGCTCGGTTGTGGGTTGGGAGGAGACACTCAGTGCTCGGCTCGGTTGTGGGTTGGGAGGAGACACTCAGTGCTCGGCTCGGTTGTGGGTTGGGAAGGAGACACTCAGTGCTTGGCTCGGTTGTGGGTTGGGAGGAGACACTCCGTGCTTGGCTCGGTTGTGGGTTGGGAGGAGACACTCAGTGCTTGGCTCGGTTGTGGGTTGGGAGGAGACACTCAGTGCCTGGCTCGGTTGTGGGTTGGGAGGAGACACTCAGTGCTCGGCTCGGTTGTGGGGAGGAGACACTCAGTGCTTGGCTCGGTTGTGGTTTGGGAGGAGACACTCAGTGCTTGGCTCGGTTGTGGGTTGGGAGGAGACACTCAGTGCTTGGCTCGTATGTGGGTTGGGAGGAGACACTCAGTGCTTGGTCGTGGGTTGGGAGGAGACACTCAGTGCTTGGCTCGGTTGTGGGTTGCGAGGAGACACTCAGTGCTTGGCTCGGTTGTGGGTTGGGAGGAGACACTCAGTGCTTGGTCGTGGGTTGGGAGGAGACACTCAGTGCTCGGCTCGGTTGTGGGTTGGGAGGAGACACTCAGTGCTTGGCTCGGTTGTGGGTTGGGAGGAGACACTCAGTGCTTGGTCGTGGGTTGGGAGGAGACACTCCGTGCTCGGCTCGGTTGTGGGTTGGGAGGAGACACTCAGTGCTTGGCTCGGTTGTAGGTTGGGAGGAGACACTCAGTGCTTGGCTCGTATGTGGGTTGGGAGGAGACACTCAGTGCTTGGTCGTGGGTTGGGAGGAGACACTCAGTGCTTGGCTCGGTTGTGGGTTGCGAGGAGACACTCAGTGCTTGGCTCGGTTGTGGGTTGGGAGGAGACACTCAGTGCTTGGTCGTGGGTTGGGAGGAGACACTCAGTGCTTGGCTCGGTTGTGGGTTGGGAGGAGACACTCAGTGCTTGGTCCTGGGTTGGGAGGAGACACTCAGTGCTTGGCTCGGTTGTGGGTTGGGAGGAGACACTCAGTGCTTGGCTCGGTTGTGGGTTGGGAGGAGACACTTGTTGTGGGTTGGGAGGAGACACTCAGTGCTTGGCTCGGTTGTGGGTTGGGAGGAGACACTCAGTGCTTGGTCGTGGGTTGGGAGGAGACACTCAGTGCTTGGCTCGGTTGTGGGTTGGGAGGAGACACTCAGTGCTTGGCTCGGTCGTGGGTTGGGAGGAGACACTCAGTGCTTGGCTTGGTCGTGGGTTGGGAGGAGACACTCAGTGCTTGGCTCGGTCGTGGGTTGGGAGGAGACACTCAGTGCTCGGCTCGGTCGTGGGTTGGGAGGAGACACTCAGTGCTTGGCTCGGTTGTGGGTTGGGAGGAGACACTCAGTGCTCGGCTCGGTTGTGGGTTGGGAGGAGACACTCAGTGCTCGGCTCGGTCGTGGGTTGGGAGGAGACACTCAGTGCTTGGCTCGGTTGTGGGTTGCGAGGAGACACTCAGAGCTTGACTCGGTAGTGGGTTGGGAGGAGACACTCAGTGCTTGGCTCGGTTGTGGGTTGGGAGGAGACACTCAGTGCTTGGTCGTGGGTTGGGAGGAGACACTCAGTGCTCGGCTCGGTTGTGGGTTGGGAGGAGACACTCAGTGCTTGGCTCGGTTGTGGGTTGGGAGGAGACACTCAGTGCTTGGTCGTGGGTTGGGAGGAGACACTCAGTGCTCGGCTCGGTTGTGGGTTGGGAGGAGACACTCAGTGCTTGGCTCGGTTGTGGGTTGGGAGGAGACACTCAGTGCTTGGCTCGGTTGTGGGTTGGGAGGAGACACTCAGTGCTTGGTCGTGGGTTGGGAGGAGACACTCAGTGCTCGGCTCGGTTGTGGGTTGGGAGGAGACACTCAGTGCTTGGCTCGGTTGTGGGTTGGGAGGAGACACTCAGTGCTTGGTCGTGGGTTGGGAGGAGACACTCAGTGCTTGGCTCGGTTGTGAGTTGCGAGGAGACACTCAGTGCTTGGCTCGGTCGTGGGTTGGGAGGAGACCCTCAGTGCTTGGCTCGGTTGTGGGTTCAGAGGAGACACTCAGTGCTTGGCTCGGTTGTGGGTTGGGAGGAGACACTCAGTGCTTGGCTCGGTCGTGGGTTGGGAGGAGACACTCAGTGCTTGGCTCGGTCGTGGGTTGGGAGGAGACACTCAGTGCTTGGCTCGGTCGTGGGTTGGGAGGAGACACTCAGAGCTTGACTCGGTCGTGAGTTGGGAGGAGACACTCAGTGCTTGGCTCGGTTGTGGGTTGGGAGGAGACACTCAGTGCTCGGCTCGGTTGTGGGTTGGGAGGAGACACTCAGTGCTCGGCTCGGTTGTGGGTTGGGAGGAGACACTCAGTGCTCGGCTCGGTTGTGGGTTGGGAGGAGACACTCAGTGCTCGGCTCGGTTGTGGGTTGGGAAGGAGACACTCAGTGCTTGGCTCGGTTGTGGGTTGGGAGGAGACACTCCGTGCTTGGCTCGGTTGTGGGTTGGGAGGAGACACTCAGTGCTTGGCTCGGTTGTGGGTTGGGAGGAGACACTCAGTGCCTGGCTCGGTTGTGGGTTGGGAGGAGACACTCAGTGCTCGGCTCGGTTGTGGGGAGGAGACACTCAGTGCTTGGCTCGGTTGTGGTTTGGGAGGAGACACTCAGTGCTTGGCTCGGTTGTGGGTTGGGAGGAGACACTCAGTGCTTGGCTCGTATGTGGGTTGGGAGGAGACACTCAGTGCTTGGTCGTGGGTTGGGAGGAGACACTCAGTGCTTGGCTCGGTTGTGGGTTGCGAGGAGACACTCAGTGCTTGGCTCGGTTGTGGGTTGGGAGGAGACACTCAGTGCTTGGCTCTGTTGTGGGTTGGGAGGAGACACTCAGTGCTTGGCTCGGTTGTGGGTTGCGAGGAGACAGTGCTTGGCTCGGTCGTGGGTTGGGAGGAGACACTCAGTGCTTGGCTCGGTTGTGGGTTGGGAGGAGACACTCAGTGCTTGGCTCGGTCGTGGGTTGGGAGGAGACACTCAGTGCTTGGCTCGGTTGTGGGTTGGGAGGAGACACTCAGTGCTTGGTCGTGGGTTGGGAGGAGACACTCAGTGCTCGGCTCGGTTGTGGGTTGGGAGGAGACACTCAGTGCTTGGCTCGGTTGTGGGTTGGGAGGAGACACTCAGTGCTTGGTCGTGGGTTGGGAGGAGACACTCCGTGCTCGGCTCGGTTGTGGGTTGGGAGGAGACACTCAGTGCTTGGCTCGGTTGTAGGTTGGGAGGAGACACTCAGTGCTTGGCTCGTATGTGGGTTGGGAGGAGACACTCAGTGCTTGGTCGTGGGTTGGGAGGAGACACTCAGTGCTTGGCTCGGTTGTGGGTTGCGAGGAGACACTCAGTGCTTGGCTCGGTTGTGGGTTGGGAGGAGACACTCAGTGCTTGGTCGTGGGTTGGGAGGAGACACTCAGTGCTTGGCTCGGTTGTGGGTTGGGAGGAGACACTCAGTGCTTGGTCGTGGGTTGGGAGGAGACACTCAGTGCTTGGCTCGGTTGTGGGTTGGGAGGAGACACTCAGTGCTTGGCTCGGTTGTGGGTTGGGAGGAGACACTTGTTGTGGGTTGCGAGGAGACACTCAGTGCTTGGCTCGGTTGTGGGTTGGGAGGAGACACTCAGTGCTTGGTCGTGGGTTGGGAGGAGACACTCAGTGCTTGGCTCGGTTATGGGTTGGGAGGAGACACTCAGTGCTTGGCTCGGTCGTGGGTTGGGAGGAGACACTCAGTGTGGCAGGAGACACTCAGTGCTTGGCTCGGTCGTGGGTTGGGAGGAGACACTCAGTGCTTGGCTCGGTCGTGGGTTGGGAGGAGACACTCAGTGCTCGGCTCGGTCGTGGGTTGGGAGGAGACACTCAGTGCTTGGCTCTGTTGTGGGTTGGGAGGAGACACTCAGTGCTCGGCTCGGTTGTGGGTTGGGAGGAGACACTCAGTGCTCGGCTCGGTCGTGGGTTGGGAGGAGACACTCAGTGCTTGGCTCGGTTGTGGGTTGCGAGGAGACACTCAGAGCTTGACTCGGTCGTGGGTTGGGAGGAGACACTCAGTGCTTGGCTCGGTTGTGGGTTGGGAGGAGACACTCAGTGCTTGGTCGTGGGTTGGGAGGAGACACTCAGTGCTCGGCTCGGTTGTGGGTTGGGAGGAGACACTCAGTGCTTGGCTCGGTTGTGGGTTGGGAGGAGACACTCAGTGCTTGGTCGTGGGTTGGGAGGAGACACTCAGTGCTCGGCTCGGTTGTGGGTTGGGAGGAGACACTCAGTGCTTGGCTCGGTTGTGGGTTGGGAGGAGACACTCAGTGCTTGGCTCGGTTGTGGGTTGGGAGGAGACACTCAGTGCTTGGTCGTGGGTTGGGAGGAGACACTCAGTGCTTGGCTCGGTTGTGGGTTGGGAGGAGACACTCAGTGCTTGGTCGTGGGTTGGGAGGAGACACTCAGTGCTCGGCTCGGTTGTGGGTTGGGAGGAGACACTCAGTGCTCGGCTCGGTTGTGGGTTGGGAGGAGACACTCAGTGCTTGGCTCGGTTGTGGGTTGCGAGGAGACACTCAGGGCTTGGCTCGGTTGTGGGTTGGGAGGAGACATTCAGTGCTCGGCTCGGTTGTGGGTTGGGAGGAGACACTCAGTGCTTGGCTCGGTTGTGGGTTGGGAGGAGACACTCAGTGCTTGGCTCGGTTGTGGGTTGGGAGGAGACACTCAGTGCTTGGTCGTGGGTTGGGAGGAGACACTCAGTGCTCGGCTCGGTTGTGGGTTGGGAGGAGACACTCAGTGCTTGGCTCGGTTGTGGGTTGGGAGGAGACACTCAGTGCTTGGTCGTGGGTTGGGAGGAGACACTCAGTGCTCGGCTCGGTTGTAGGTTGGGAGGAGACACTCAGTGCTTGGCTCGGTTGTGGGTTGGGAGGAGACACTCAGTGCTTGGTCGTGGGTTGGGAGGAGACACTCAGTGCTTGGCTCGGTTGTGAGTTGCGAGGAGACACTCAGTGCTTGGCTCGGTCGTGGGTTGGGAGGAGACACTCAGTGCTTGGCTCGGTTGTGGGTTGGGAGGAGACACTCAGTGCTTGGCTCGGTTGTGGGTTGGGAGGAGACACTCAGTGCTTGGCTCGGTTGTGGGTTGGGAGGAGACACTCAGTGCTTGGTCGTGGGTTGGGAGGAGACACTCAGTGCTCGGCTCGGTTGTGGGTTGGGAGGAGACACTCAGTGCTCGGCTCGGTTGTGGGTTGGGAGGAGACACTCAGTGCTTGGCTCGGTTGTGGGTTGGGAGGAGACATTCAGTGCTTGGCTCGGTTGTTGGTTCGGAGGAGCCACTCAGTGCTCGGCTCGGTTGTGGGGAGGAGACACTCAGTGCTTGGCTCGGTTGTGGGTTGGGAGGAGACACTCAGTGCTTGGCTCGGTTGTAGGTTGGGAGGAGACACTCAGTGCTTGGCTCGTATGTGGGTTGGGAGGAGACACTCAGTGCTTGGTCGTGGGTTGGGAGGAGACACTCAGTGCTTGGTCGTGGGTTGGGAGGAGACACTCAGTGCTTGGCTCGGTTGTGGGTTGGGAGGAGACACTCAGTGCTTGGTCGTGGGTTGGGAGGAGACACTCAGTGCTTGGCTCGGTTGTGGGTTGGGAGGAGACACTCAGTGCTTGGCTCGGTTGTGGGTTGGGAGGAGACACTTGTTGTGGGTTGCGAGGAGACACTCAGTGCTTGGCTCGGTTGTGGGTTGGGAGGAGACACTCAGTGCTTGGTCGTGGGTTGGGAGGAGACACTCAGTGCTTGGCTCGGTTGTGGGTTGGGAGGAGACACTCAGTGCTTGGCTCGGTCGTGGGTTGGGAGGAGACACTCAGTGCTTGGCTTGGTCGTGGGTTGGGAGGAGACACTCAGTGCTTGGCTCGGTCGTGGGTTGGGAGGAGACACTCAGTGCTCGGCTCGGTCGTGGGTTGGGAGGAGACACTCAGTGCTTGGCTCGGTTGTGGGTTGGGAGGAGACACTCAGTGCTCGGCTCGGTTGTGGGTTGGGAGGAGACACTCAGTGCTCGGCTCGGTCGTGGGTTGGGAGAAGACACTCAGTGCTTGGCTCGGTTGTGGGTTGCGAGGAGACACTCAGAGCTTGACTCGGTCGTGGGTTGGGAGGAGACACTCAGTGCTTGGCTCGGTTGTGGGTTGGGAGGAGACACTCAGTGCTTGGTCGTGGGTTGGGAGGAGACACTCAGTGCTCGGCTCGGTTGTGGGTTGGGAGGAGACACTCAGTGCTTGGCTCGGTTGTGGGTTGGGAGAAGACACTCAGTGCTTGGTCGTGGGTTGGGAGGAGACACTCAGTGCTCGGCTCGGTTGTGGGTTGGGAGGAGACACTCAGTGCTTGGCTCGGTTGTGGGTTGGGAGGAGACACTCAGTGCTTGGCTCGGTTGTGGGTTGGGAGGAGACACTCAGTGCTTGGTCGTGGGTTGGGAGGAGACACTCAGTGCTCGGCTCGGTTGTGGGTTGGGAGGAGACACTCAGTGCTTGGCTCGGTTGTGGGTTGGGAGGAGACACTCAGTGCTTGGTCGTGGGTTGGGAGGAGACACTCAGTGCTCGGCTCGGTTGTGGGTTGGGAGGAGACACTCAGTGCTTGGCTCGGTTGTGGGTTGGGAGGAGACACTCAGTGCTTGGTCGTGGGTTGGGAGGAGACACTCAGTGCTTGGCTCGGTTGTGAGTTGCGAGGAGACACTCAGTGCTTGGCTCGGTCGTGGGTTGGGAGGAGACACTCAGTGCTTGGCTCGGTTGTGGGTTGGGAGGAGACACTCAGTGCTTGGCTCGGTTGTGGGTTGGGAGGAGACACTCAGTGCTTGGTCGTGGGTTGGGAGGAGACACTCAGTGCTCGGCTCGGTTGTGGGTTGGGAGGAGACACTCAGTGCTCGGCTCGGTTGTGGGTTGGGAGGAGACACTCAGTGCTTGGCTCGGTTGTGGGTTGCGAGGAGACACTCAGTGCTTGGCTCGGTTGTGGGTTGGGAGGAGACACTCAGTGCTCGGCTCGGTTGTGGGTTGGGAGGAGACACTCAGTGCTTGGCTCGGTTGTGGGTTGGGAGGAGACACTCAGTGCTTGGCTCGGTTGTGGGTTGGGAGGAGACACTCAGTGCTTGGTCGTGGGTTGGGAGGAGACACTCAGTGCTCGGCTCGGTTGTGGGTTGGGAGGAGACACTCAGTGCTTGGCTCGGTTGTGGGTTGGGAGGAGACACTCAGTGCTTGGTCGTGGGTTGGGAGGAGACACTCAGTGCTCGGCTCGGTTGTGGGTTGGGAGGAGACACTCAGTGCTTGGCTCGGTTGTGGGTTGGGAGGAGACACTCAGTGCTTGGTCGTGGGTTGGGAGGAGACACTCAGTGCTTGGCTCGGTTGTGAGTTGCGAGGAGACACTCAGTGCTTGGCTCGGTCGTGGGTTGGGAGGAGACACTCAGTGCTTGGCTCGGTCGTGGGTTGGGAGGAGACACTCAGTGCTTGGCTCGGTTGTGGGTTGGGAGGAGACACTCAGTGCTCGGCTCGGTTGTGGGTTGGGAGGAGACACTCAGTGCTCGGCTCGGTTGTGGGTTGCGAGGAGACACTCAGTGCTTGGCTCGGTTGTGGGTTGGGAGGAGACACTCAGTGCTTGGCTCGGTCGTGGGTTGGGAGGAGACACTCAGTGCTTGGCTCGGTCGTGGGTTGGGAGGAGACACTCAGTGCTTGGCTCGGTCGTGGGTTGGGAGTAGACACTCAGAGCTTGACTCGGTCGTGGGTTGGGAGGAGACACTCAGTGCTTGGCTCGGTCGTGGGTTGGGAGGAGACACTCAGTGCTTGGCTCGTATGTGGGTTGGGAGGAGACACTCGGTGCTTGGTCGTGGGTTGGGAGGAGACACTCAGTGCTTGGCTCGGTTGTGGGTTGGGAGGAGACACTCAGTGCTTGGCTCGGTTGTGGGTTGGGAGGAGACACTCAGTGCTTGGTCGTGGGTTGGGAGGAGACACTCAGTGCTTGGCTCGGTTGTGGGTTGGGAGGAGACACTCAGTGCTTGGTCGTGGGTTGGGAGGAGACACTCAGTGCTTGGCTCGGTTGTGGGTTGGGAGGAGACACTCAGTGCTTGGCTCGGTTGTGGGTTGGGAGGAGACACTTGTTGTGGGTTGCGAGGAGACACTCAGTGCTTGGCTCGGTTGTGGGTTGGGAGGAGACACTCAGTGCTTGGTCGTGGGTTGGGAGGAGACACTCAGTGCTTGGCTCGGTTGTGGGTTGGGAGGAGACACTCAGTGCTTGGCTCGGTCGTGGGTTGGGAGGAGACACTCAGTGCTTGGCTTGGTCGTGGGTTGGGAGGAGACACTCAGTGCTTGGCTCGGTCGTGGGTTGGGAGGAGACACTCAGTGCTCGGCTCGGTCGTGGGTTGGGAGGAGACACTCAGTGCTTGGCTCGGTCGTGGGTTGGGAGGAGACACTCAGTGCTCGGCTCGGTTGTGGGTTGGGAGGAGACACTCAGTGCTCGGCTCGGTCGTGGGTTGGGAGGAGACACTCAGTGCTTGGCTCGGTTGTGGGTTGCGAGGAGACACTCAGAGCTTGACTCGGTCGTGGGTTGGGAGGAGACACTCAGTGCTTGGCTCGGTTGTGGGTTGGGAGGAGACACTCAGTGCTTGGTCGTGGGTTGGGAGGAGACACTCAGTGCTCGGCTCGGTTGTGGGTTGGGAGGAGACACTCAGTGCTTGGCTCGGTTGTGGGTTGGGAGGAGACAC
The DNA here is from genome assembly GCA_963921515.1 of Calotriton arnoldi. NCBI lineage: Eukaryota > Metazoa > Chordata > Amphibia > Caudata > Salamandridae > Calotriton > Calotriton arnoldi. Next base: position 12,031 of record CAWUFW010004300.1, read on the forward strand.
TCAGTGCTTGGTCGTGGGTTGGGAGGAGACACTCAGTGCTCGGCTCGGTTGTGGGTTGGGAGGAGACACTCAGTGCTTGGCTCGGTTGTGGGTTGGGAGGAGACACTCAGTGCTTGGCTCGGTTGTGGGTTGGGAGGAGACACTCAGTGCTTGGTCGTGGGTTGGGAGGAGACACTCAGTGCTCGGCTCGGTTGTGGGTTGGGAGGAGACACTCAGTGCTTGGCTCGGTTGTGGGTTGGGAGGAGACACTCAGTGCTTGGTCGTGGGTTGGGAGGAGACACTCAGTGCTTGGCTCGGTGGGTTGGGAGGAGACACTCAGTGCTCGGCTCGGTTGTGGGTTGGGAGGAGACACTCAGTGCTTGGCTCGGTTGTGGGTTGGGAGGAGACACTCAGTGCTTGGTCGTGGGTTGGGAGGAGACACTCAGTGCTTGGCTCGGTTGTGAGTTGCGAGGAGACACTCAGTGCTTGGCTCGGTCGTGGGTTGGGAGGAGACACTCAGTGCTTGGCTCGGTTGTGGGTTGGGAGGAGACACTCAGTGCTTGGCTCGGTTGTGGGTTGGGAGGAGACACTCAGTGCTTGGCTCGGTTGTGGGTTGGGAGGAGACACTCAGTGCTTGGTCGGTTGTGGGTTGGGAGGAGACACTCAGTGCTCGGCTCGGTTGTGGGTTGGGAGGAGACACTCAGTGCTCGGCTCGGTTGTGGGTTGGGAGGAGACACTCAGTGCTTGGCTCGGTTGTGGGTTGCGAGGAGACACTCAGTGCTTGGCTCGGTTGTGGGTTGGGAGGAGACACTCAGTGCTCGGCTCGGTTGTGGGTTGGGAGGAGACACTCAGTGCTTGGCTCGGTTGTGGGTTGGGAGGAGACACTCAGTGCTTGGCTCGGTTGTGGGTTGGGAGGAGACACTCAGTGCTTGGCTCGGTTGTAGGTTGGGAGGAGACACTCAGTGCTTGGCTCGGTATGTGGGTTGGGAGGAGACACTCAGTGCTTGGTCGTGGGTTGGGAGGAGACACTCAGTGCTTGGTCGGTGGGTTGGGAGGAGACACTCAGTGCTTGGCTCGGTTGTGGGTTGGGAGGAGACACTCAGTGCTTGGTCGTGGGTTGGGAGGAGACACTCAGTGCTTGGCTCGGTTGTGGGTTGGGAGGAGACACTCAGTGCTTGGCTCGGTTGTGGGTTGGGAGGAGACACTTGTTGTGGGTTGCGAGGAGACACTCAGTGCTTGGCTCGGTTGTGGGTTGGGAGGAGACACTCAGTGCTTGGTCGTGGGTTGGGAGGAGACACTCAGTGCTTGGCTCGGTTGTGGGTTGGGAGGAGACACTCAGTGCTTGGCTCGGTCGTGGGTTGGGAGGAGACACTCAGTGCTTGGCTTGGTCGTGGGTTGGGAGGAGACACTCAGTGCTTGGCTCGGTCGTGGGTTGGGAGGAGACACTCAGTGCTCGGCTCGGTCGTGGGTTGGGAGGAGACACTCAGTGCTTGGCTCGGTTGTGGGTTGGGAGGAGACACTCAGTGCTCGGCTCGGTTGTGGGTTGGGAGGAGACACTCAGTGCTCGGCTCGGTCGTGGGTTGGGAGAAGACACTCAGTGCTTGGCTCGGTTGTGGGTTGGGAGGAGACACTCAGAGCTTGACTCGGTCGTGGGTTGCGAGGAGACACTCAGTGCTTGGCTCGGTTGTGGGTTGGGAGGAGACACTCAGTGCTTGGCTCGGTCGTGGGTTGGGAGGAGACACTCAGTGCTTGGCTTGGTCGTGGGTTGGGAGGAGACACTCAGTGCTTGGCTCGGTCGTGGGTTGGGAGGAGACACTCAGTGCTTGGCTCGGTTGTGGGTTGGGAGGAGACACTCAGTGCTTGGTCGTGGGTTGGGAGGAGACACTCAGTGCTCGGCTCGGTTGTGGGTTGGGAGGAGACACTCAGTGCTTGGCTCGGTTGTGGGTTGGGAGGAGACACTCAGTGCTTGGCTCGGTTGTGGGTTGGGAGGAGACACTCAGTGCTTGGTCGGTGTGGGTTGGGAGGAGACACTCAGTGCTTGGCTCGGTTGTGGGTTGGGAGGAGACACTCAGTGCTTGGTCGTGGGTTGGGAGGAGACACTCAGTGCTCGGCTCGGTTGTGGGTTGGGAGGAGACACTCAGTGCTCGGCTCGGTTGTGGGTTGGGAGGAGACACTCAGTGCTTGGCTCGGTTGTGGGTTGCGAGGAGACACTCAGGGCTTGGCTCGGTTGTGGGTTGGGAGGAGACATTCAGTGCTCGGCTCGGTTGTGGGTTGGGAGGAGACACTCAGTGCTTGGCTCGGTTGTGGGTTGGGAGGAGACACTCAGTGCTTGGCTCGGTTGTGGGTTGGGAGGAGACACTCAGTGCTTGGTCGTGGGTTGGGAGGAGACACTCAGTGCTCGGCTCGGTTGTGGGTTGGGAGGAGACACTCAGTGCTTGGCTCGGTTGTGGGTTGGGAGGAGACACTCAGTGCTTGGTCGTGGGTTGGGAGGAGACACTCAGTGCTCGGCTCGGTTGTAGGTTGGGAGGAGACACTCAGTGCTTGGCTCGGTTGTGGGTTGGGAGGAGACACTCAGTGCTTGGTCGTGGGTTGGGAGGAGACATTCAGTGCTTGGCTCGGTTGTGAGTTGCGAGGAGACACTCAGTGCTTGGCTCGGTCGTGGGTTGGGAGGAGACACTCAGTGCTTGGCTCGGTTGTGGGTTGGGAGGAGACACTCAGTGCTTGGCTCGGTTGTGGGTTGGGAGGAGACACTCAGTGCTTGGCTCGGTTGTGGGTTGGGAGGAGACACTCAGTGCTTGGTCGTGGGTTGGGAGGAGACACTCAGTGCTCGGCTCGGTTGTGGGTTGGGAGGAGACACTCAGTGCTCGGCTCGGTTGTGGGTTGGGAGGAGACACTCAGTGCTTGGCTCGGTTGTGGGTTGGGAGGAGACATTCAGTGCTTGGCTCGGTTGTTGGTTCGGAGGAGCCACTCAGTGCTCGGCTCGGTTGTGGGGAGGAGACACTCAGTGCTTGGCTCGGTTGTGGGTTGGGAGGAGACACTCAGTGCTTGGCTCGGTTGTAGGTTGGGAGGAGACACTCAGTGCTTGGCTCGTATGTGGGTTGGGAGGAGACACTCAGTGCTTGGTCGTGGGTTGGGAGGAGACACTCAGTGCTGTGGTCGTGGGTTGGGAGGAGACACTCAGTGCTTGGCTCGGTTGTGGGTTGGGAGGAGACACTCAGTGCTTGGTCGTGGGTTGGGAGGAGACACTCAGTGCTTGGCTCGGTTGTGGGTTGGGAGGAGACACTCAGTGCTTGGCTCGGTTGTGGGTTGGGAGGAGACACTTGTTGTGGGTTGCGAGGAGACACTCAGTGCTTGGCTCGGTTGTGGGTTGGGAGGAGACACTCAGTGCTTGGTCGTGGGTTGGGAGGAGACACTCAGTGCTTGGCTCGGTTGTGGGTTGGGAGGAGACACTCAGTGCTTGGCTCGGTCGTGGGTTGGGAGGAGACACTCAGTGCTTGGCTTGGTCGTGGGTTGGGAGGAGACACTCAGTGCTTGGCTCGGTCGTGGGTTGGGAGGAGACACTCAGTGCTCGGCTCGGTCGTGGGTTGGGAGGAGACACTCAGTGCTTGGCTCGGTTGTGGGTTGGGAGGAGACACTCAGTGCTCGGCTCGGTTGTGGGTTGGGAGGAGACACTCAGTGCTCGGCTCGGTCGTGGGTTGGGAGAAGACACTCAGTGCTTGGCTCGGTTGTGGGTTGCGAGGAGACACTCAGAGCTTGACTCGGTCGTGGGTTGGGAGGAGACACTCAGTGCTTGGCTCGGTTGTGGGTTGGGAGGAGACACTCAGTGCTTGGTCGTGGGTTGGGAGGAGACACTCAGTGCTCGGCTCGGTTGTGGGTTGGGAGGAGACACTCAGTGCTTGGCTCGGTTGTGGGTTGGGAGGAGACACTCAGTGCTTGGTCGTGGGTTGGGAGGAGACACTCAGTGCTCGGCTCGGTTGTGGGTTGGGAGGAGACACTCAGTGCTTGGCTCGGTTGTGGGTTGGGAGGAGACACTCAGTGCTTGGCTCGGTTGTGGGTTGGGAGGAGACACTCAGTGCTTGGTCGTGGGTTGGGAGGAGACACTCAGTGCTCGGCTCGGTTGTGGGTTGGGAGGAGACACTCAGTGCTTGGCTCGGTTGTGGGTTGGGAGGAGACACTCAGTGCTTGGTCGTGGGTTGGGAGGAGACACTCAGTGCTCGGCTCGGTTGTGGGTTGGGAGGAGACACTCAGTGCTTGGCTCGGTTGTGGGTTGGGAGGAGACACTCAGTGCTTGGTCGTGGGTTGGGAGGAGACACTCAGTGCTTGGCTCGGTTGTGAGTTGCGAGGAGACACTCAGTGCTTGGCTCGGTCGTGGGTTGGGAGGAGACACTCAGTGCTTGGCTCGGTTGTGGGTTGGGAGGAGACACTCCGTGCTTGGCTCGGTTGTGGGTTGGGAGGAGACACTCAGTGCTTGGTCGTGGGTTGGGAGGAGACACTCAGTGCTCGGCTCGGTTGTGGGTTGGGAGGAGACACTCAGTGCTCGGCTCGGTTGTGGGTTGGGAGGAGACACTCAGTGCTCGGCTCGGTTGTGGGTTGCGAGGAGACACTCAGTGCTTGGCTCGGTTGTGGGTTGGGAGGAGACACTCAGTGCTCGGCTCGGTTGTGGGTTGGGAGGAGACACTCAGTGCTTGGCTCGGTTGTGGGTTGGGAGGAGACACTCAGTGCTTGGCTCGGTTGTGGGTTGGGAGGAGACACTCAGTGCTTGGTCGTGGGTTGGGAGGAGACACTCAGTGCTCGGCTCGGTTGTGGGTTGGGAGGAGACACTCAGTGCTTGGCTCGGTTGTGGGTTGGGAGGAGACACTCAGTGCTTGGTCGTGGGTTGGGAGGAGACACTCAGTGCTCGGCTCGGTTGTGGGTTGGGAGGAGACACTCAGTGCTTGGCTCGGTTGTGGGTTGGGAGGAGACACTCAGTGCTTGGTCGTGGGTTGGGAGGAGACACTCAGTGCTTGGCTCGGTTGTGAGTTGCGAGGAGACACTCAGTGCTTGGCTCGGTCGTGGGTTGGGAGGAGACACTCAGTGCTTGGCTCGGTCGTGGGTTGGGAGGAGACACTCAGTGCTGGGCTCGGTTGTGGGTTGGGAGGAGACACTCAGTGCTGGGCTCGGTTGTGGGTTGGGAGGAGACACTCAGTGCTCGGCTCAGTTGTGGGTTGGGAGGAGACACTCAGTGCTCGGCTCGGTTGTGGGTTGCGAGGAGACACTCAGTGCTTGGCTCGGTTGTGGGTTGGGAGGAGACACTCAGTGCTTGGCTCGGTTGTGGGTTGGGAGGAGACACTCAGTGCTTGGCTCGGTCGTGGGTTGGGAGGAGACACTCAGTGCTTGGCTCGGTCGTGGGTTGGGAGGAGACACTCAGAGCTTGACTCGGTCGTGGGTTGGGAGGAGACACTCAGTGCTTGGCTCGGTCGTGGGTTGGGAGGAGACACTCAGTGCTTGGCTCGTATGTGGGTTGGGAGGAGACACTCAGTGCTTGGTCGTGGGTTGGGAGGAGACACTCAGTGCTTGGCTCGGTTGTGGGTTGCGAGGAGACACTCAGTGCTTGGCTCGGTTGTGGGTTGGGAGGAGACACTCAGTGCTTGGTCGTGGGTTGGGAGGAGACAGTGCTTGGCTCGGTTGTGGGTTGGGAGGAGACACTCAGTGCTTGGTCGTGGGTTGGGAGGAGACACTCAGTGCTTGGCTCGGTTGTGGGTTGGGAGGAGACACTCAGTGCTTGGCTCGGTTGTGGGTTGGGAGGAGACACTTGTTGTGGGTTGCGAGGAGACACTCAGTGCTTGGCTCGGTTGTGGGTTGGGAGGAGACACTCAGTGCTTGGTCGTGGGTTGGGAGGAGACACTCAGTGCTTGGCTCGGTTGTGGGTTGGGAGGAGACACTCAGTGCTTGGCTCGGTTGTGGGTTGGGAGGAGACACTCAGTGCTTGGCTCGGTCGTGGGTTGGGAGGAGACACTCAGTGCTTGGCTTGGTCGTGGGTTGGGAGGAGACACTCAGTGCTTGGCTCGGTCGTGGGTTGGGAGGAGACACTCAGTGCTCGGCTCTGTCGTGGGTTGGGAGGAGACACTCAGTGCTTGGCTCGGTTGTGGGTTGGGAGGAGACACTCAGTGCTCGGCTCGGTTGTGGGTTGGGAGGAGACACTCAGTGCTCGGCTCGGTCGTGGGTTGGGAGGAGACACTCAGTGCTTGGCTCGGTTGTGGGTTGCGAGGAGACACTCAGAGCTTGACTCGGTCGTGGGTTGGGAGGAGACACTCAGTGCTTGGCTCGGTTGTGGGTTGGGAGGAGACACTCAGTGCTTGGTCGTGGGTTGGGAGGAGACACTCAGTGCTCGGCTCGGTTGTGGGTTGGGAGGAGACACTCAGTGCTTGGCTCGGTTGTGGGTTGGGAGGAGACACTCAGTGCTTGGTCGTGGGTTGGGAGGAGACACTCAGTGCTCGGCTCGGTTGGGAGGAGACACTCAGTGCTTGGCTCGGTTGTGGGTTGGGAGGAGACACTCAGTGCTTGGCTCGGTTGTGGGTTGGGAGGAGACACTCAGTGCTTGGTCGTGGGTTGGGAGGAGACACTCAGTGCTCGGCTCGGTTGTGGGTTGGGAGGAGACACTCAGTGCTTGGCTCGGTTGTGGGTTGGGAGGAGACACTCAGTGCTTGGTCGTGGGTTGGGAGGAGACACTCAGTGCTCGGCTCGGTTGTGGGTTGGGAGGAGACACTCAGTGCTCGGCTGTGGGTTGGGAAGGAGACACTCAGTGCTTGGCTCGGTTGTGGGTTGGGAGGAGACACTCCGTGCTTGGCTCGGTTGTGGGTTGGGAGGAGACACTCAGTGCTTGGCTCGGTTGTGGGTTGGGAGGAGACACTCAGTGCCTGGCTCGGTTGTGGGTTGGGAGGAGACACTCAGTGCTCGGCTCGGTTGTGGGTTGGGAGGAGACACTCAGTGCTTGGCTCGGTTGTGGTTTGGGAGGAGACACTCAGTGCTTGGCTCGGTTGTGGGTTGGGAGGAGACACTCAGTGCTTGGCTCGTATGTGGGTTGGGAGGAGACACTCAGTGCTTGGTCGTGGGTTGGGAGGAGACACTCAGTGCTTGGCTCGGTTGTGGGTTGCGAGGAGACACTCAGTGCTTGGCTCTGTTGTGGGTTGGGAGGAGACACTCAGTGCTTGGCTCGGTTGTGGGTTGCGAGGAGACACTCAGTGCTTGGCTCGGTCGTGGGTTGGGAGGAGACACTCAGTGCTTGGCTCGGTTGTGGGTTGGGAGGAGACACTCAGTGCTTGGCTCGGTCGTGGGTTGGGAGGAGACACTCAGTGCTTGGCTCGGTTGTGGGTTGGGAGGAGACACTCAGTGCTTGGTCGTGGGTTGGGAGGAGACACTCAGTGCTCGGCTCGGTTGTGGGTTGGGAGGAGACACTCAGTGCTTGGCTCGGTTGTGGGTTGGGAGGAGACACTCAGTGCTTGGTCGTGGGTTGGGAGGAGACACTCCGTGCTCGGCTCGGTTGTGGGTTGGGAGGAGACACTCAGTGCTTGGCTCGGTTGTAGGTTGGGAGGAGACACTCAGTGCTTGGCTCGTATGTGGGTTGGGAGGAGACACTCAGTGCTTGGTCGTGGGTTGGGAGGAGACACTCAGTGCTTGGCTCGGTTGTGGGTTGCGAGGAGACACTCAGTGCTTGGCTCGGTTGTGGGTTGGGAGGAGACACTCACTGCTTGGTTGTGGGTTGGGAGGAGACACTCAGTGCTTGGCTCGGTTGTGGGTTGGGAGGAGACACTCAGTGCTTGGTCGTGGGTTGGGAGGAGACACTCAGTGCTTGGCTCGGTTGTGGGTTGGGAGGAGACACTCAGTGCTTGGCTCGGTCGTGGGTTGGGAGGAGACACTCAGTGCTTGGCTTGGTCGTGGGTTGGGAGGAGACACTCAGTGCTTGGCTCGGTCGTGGGTTGGGAGGAGACACTCAGTGCTCGGCTCGGTCGTGGGTTGGGAGGAGACACTCAGTGCTTGGCTCGGTTGTGGGTTGGGAGGAGACACTCAGTGCTCGGCTCGGTTGTGGGTTGGGAGGAGACACTCAGTGCTTGGCTCGGTTGTGGGTTGGGAGGAGACACTCAGTGCTTGGTCGTGGGTTGGGAGGAGACACTCAGTGCTCGGCTCGGTTGTGGGTTGGGAGGAGACACTCAGTGCTTGGCTCGGTTGTGGGTTGGGAGGAGACACTCAGTGCTTGGTCGTGGGTTGGGAGGAGACACTCAGTGCTTGGCTCGGTTGTGAGTTGCGAGGAGACACTCAGTGCTTGGCTCGGTCGTGGGTTGGGAGGAGACACTCAGTGCTTGGCTCGGTTGTGGGTTGGGAGGAGACACTCAGTGCTTGGCTCGGTTGTGGGTTGGGAGGAGACACTCAGTGCTTGGTCGTGGGTTGGGAGGAGACACTCAGTGCTTGGTCGTGGGTTGGGAGGAGACACTCAGTGCTCGGCTCGGTTGTGGGTTGGGAGGAGACACTCAGTGCTCGGCTCGGTTGTGGGTTGGGAGGAGACACTCAGTGCTTGGCTCGGTTGTGGGTTGCGAGGAGACACTCAGTGCTTGGCTCGGTTGTGGGTTGGGAGGAGACACTCAGTGCTCGGCTCGGTTGTGGGTTGGGAGGAGACACTCAGTGCTTGGCTCGGTTGTGGGTTGGGAGGAGACACTCAGTGCTTGGCTCGGTTGTGGGTTGGGAGGAGACACTCAGTGCTTGGTCGTGGGTTGGGAGGAGACACTCAGTGCTCGGCTCGGTTGTGGGTTGGGAGGAGACACTCAGTGCTTGGCTCGGTTGTGGGTTGGGAGGAGACACTCAGTGCTTGGTCGTGGGTTGGGAGGAGACACTCAGTGCTCGGCTCGGTTGTGGGTTGGGAGGAGACACTCAGTGCTTGGCTCGGTTGTGGGTTGGGAGGAGACACTCAGTGCTTGGTCGTGGGTTGGGAGGAGACACTCAGTGCTTGGCTCGGTTGTGAGTTGCGAGGAGACACTCAGTGCTTGGCTCGGTCGTGGGTTGGGAGGAGACACTCAGTGCTTGGCTCGGTCGTGGGTTGGGAGGAGACACTCAGTGCTTGGCTCGGTTGTGGGTTGGGAGGAGACACTCAGTGCTTGGTCGTGGGTTGGGAGGAGACACTCAGTGCTTGGTCGTGGGTTGGGAGGAGACACTCAGTGCTTGGCTCGGTTGTGGGGAGGAGACACTCAGTGCTTGGTCGTGGGTTGGGAGGAGACACTCAGTGCTTGGTCGTGGGTTGGGAGGAGACACTCAGTGCTTGGCTCGGTTGTGGGTTGCGAGGAGACACTCAGTGCTTGGCTCGGTTGTGGGTTGGGAGGAGACACTCAGTGCTTGGCTCGGTTGTGGGTTGGGAGGAGACACTCAGTGCTTGGCTCGGTCGTGGGTTGGGAGGAGACACTCAGTGCTTGGTCGTGGGTTGGGAGGAGACACTCAGTGCTTGGCTCGGTTGTGGGTTGCGAGGAGACACTCAGTGCTTGGCTCGGTTGTGAGTTGGGAGGAGACACTCAGTGCTTGGTCGTGGGTTGGGAGGAGACACTCAGTGCTTGGCTCGGTTGTGGGTTGCGAGGAGACACTCAGTGCTTGGCTCGGTTGTGGGTTGGGAGGAGACACTCAGTGCTTGGCTCGGTTGTGGGTTGGGAGGAGACACTCAGTGCTTGGCTCGGTCGTGGGTTGGGAGCAGACACTCAGAGCTTGGCTCGGTCGTGGGTTGGGAGGAGACACTCAGAGCTTGGCTCGGTCGTGGGTTGGGAGGAGACACTCAGTGCTTGGCTCGGTCGTGGGTTGGGAGGAGACACTCAGAGCTTGTCTCGGTCGTGGGTTGGGAGGAGACACTCAGTGCTTGGCTCGGTCGTGGGTTGGGAGGAGACACTCAGTGCTCGGCTCGGTTGTGGGGAGGAGACACTCAGTGCTTGGCTCGGTTGTGGGTTGGGAGGAGACACTCAGAGCTTGGCTCGGTCGTGGGTTGGGAGGAGACACTCAGTGCTCGGCTCGGTTGTGGGGAGGAGACACTCAGTGCTTGGCTCGGTTGTGGGTTGGGAGGAGACACTCAGTGCTTGGCTCGGTTGTGGGTTGGGAGGAGACACTCAGTGCTTGGCTCGTATGTGGGTTGGGAGGAGACACTCAGTGCTTGGCTCGGTTGTGGGTTGGGAGGAGACACTCAGTGCTTGGTCGTGGGTTGGGAGGAGACACTCAGTGCTTGGCTTGGTCGTGGGTTGGGAGGAGACACTCAGTGCTTGGCTCGGTTGTGGGTTGGGAGGAGACACTCGGTGCTTGGTCGTGGGTTGGGAGGAGACACTCAGTGCTTGGCTCGGTTGTGGGTTGGGAGGAGACACTCAGTGCTTGGTCGTGGGTTGGGAGGAGACACTCAGTGCTTGGCTCGGTTGTGGGTTGGGAGGAGACACTCAGTGCTTGGCTCGGTTGTGGGTTGGGAGGAGACACTTGTTGTGGGTTGCGAGGAGACACTCAGTCTTTGGCTCGGTTGTGGGTTGGGAGGAGACACTCAGTGCTTGGTCGTGGGTTGGGAGGAGACACTCAGTGCTTGGCTCGGTTGTGGGTTGGGAGGAGACACTCAGTGCTTGGCTCGGTTGTGGGTTGGGAGGAGACACTCAGTGCTTGGCTCGGTCGTGGGTTGGGAGGAGACACTCAGTGCTTGGTCGTGGGTTGGGAGGAGACACTCAGTGCTTGGCTCGGTTGTGGGTTGCGAGGAGACACTCAGTGCTTGGCTCGGTTGTGGGTTGGGAGGAGACACTCAGTGCTTGGTCGTGGGTTGGGAGGAGACACTCAGTGCTTGGCTCGGTTGTGGGTTGCGAGGAGACACTCAGTGCTTGGCTCGGTTGTGGGTTGGGAGGAGACACTCAGTGCTTGGCTCGGTTGTGGGTTGGGAGGAGACACTCAGTGCTTGGCTCGGTCGTGGGTTGGGAGGAGACACTCAGAGCTTGGCTCGGTCGTGGGTTGGGAGGAGACACTCAGAGCTTGGCTCGGTCGTGGGTTGGGAGGAGACACTCAGTGCTTGGCTCGGTCGTGGGTTGGGAGGAGACACTCAGAGCTTGACTCGGTCGTGGGTTGGGAGGAGACACTCAGTGCTTGGCTCGGTCGTGGGTTGGGAGGAGACACTCAGTGCTCGGCTCGGTTGTGGGGAGGAGACACTCAGTGCTTGGCTCGGTTGTGGGTTGGGAGGAGACACTCAGAGCTTGGCTCGGTCGTGGGTTGGGAGGAGACACTCAGTGCTCGGCTCGGTTGTGGGGAGGAGACACTCAGTGCTTGGCTCGGTTGTGGGTTGGGAGGAGACACTCAGTGCTTGGCTCGGTTGTGGGTTGGGAGGAGACAGTCAGTGCTTGGCTCGTATGTGGGTTGGGAGGAGACACTCAGTGCTTGGCTCGGTTGTGGGTTGGGAGGAGACACTCAGTGCTTGGTCGTGGGTTGGGAGGAGACACTCAGTGCTTGGCTTGGTCGTGGGTTGGGAGGAGACACTCAGTGCTTGGCTCGGTTGTGGGTTGGGAGGAGACACTCGGTGCTTGGTCGTGGGTTGGGAGGAGACACTCAGTGCTTGGCTCGGTTGTGGGTTGGGAGGAGACACTCAGTGCTTGGTCGTGGGTTGGGAGGAGACACTCAGTGCTTGGCTCGGTTGTGGGTTGGGAGGAGACACTCAGTGCTTGGCTCGGTTGTGGGTTGGGAGGAGACACTTGTTGTGGGTTGCGAGGAGACACTCAGTCTTTGGCTCGGTTGTGGGTTGGGAGGAGACACTCAGTGCTTGGTCGTGGGTTGGGAGGAGACACTCAGTGCTTGGCTCGGTTGTGGGTTGGGAGGAGACACTCAGTGCTTGGTCGAGGGGTTGGGAGGAGACACTCATTGCTTGGCTCGGTTGTGGGTTGGGAGGAGACACTCAGTGCTTGGCTCGGTCGTGGGTTTGGAGGAGACACTCAGAGCTTGGCTCGGTCGTGGGTTGGGAGGAGACACTCAGTGCTTGGCTCGGTCGTGGGTTGGGAGGAGACACTCCGAGTGCTTGACTCGGACGTGAGTTGGGAGGAGACACTCAGTGCTTGGCTCGGTTGTGGGTTGGGAGGAGACACTCAGTGCTCGGCTCGGTTGTGGGTTGGGAGGAGACACTCAGTGCTCGGCTCGGTTGTGGGTTGGGAGGAGACACTCAGTGCTCGGCTCGGTTGTGGGTTGGGAGGAGACACTCAGTGCTCGGCTCGGTTGTGGGTTGGGAAGGAGACACTCCGTGCTTGGCTCGGTTGTGGGTTGGGAGGAGACACTCAGTGCTTGGCTCGGTTGTGGGTTGGGAGGAGACACTCAGTGCCTGGCTCGGTTGTGGGTTGGGAGGAGACACTCAGTGCTCGGCTCGGTTGTGGGGAGGAGACACTCAGTGCTTGGCTCGGTTGTGGTTTGGGAGGAGACACTCAGTGCTTGGCTCGGTTGTGGGTTGGGAGGAGACACTCAGTGCTTGGCTCGTATGTGGGTTGGGAGGAGACACTCAGTGCTTGGTCGTGGGTTGGGAGGAGACACTCAGTGCTTGGCTCGGTTGTGGGTTGCGAGGAGACACTCAGTGCTTGGCTCGGTTGTGGGTTGGGAGGAGACACTCAGTGCTTGGTCGTGGGTTGGGAGGAGACACTCAGTGCTCGGCTCGGTTGTGGGTTGGGAGGAGACACTCAGTGCTTGGCTCGGTTGTGGGTTGGGAGGAGACACTCAGTGCTTGGTCGTGGGTTGGGAGGAGACACTCCGTGCTCGGCTCGGTTGTGGGTTGGGAGGAGACACTCAGTGCTTGGCTCGGTTGTAGGTTGGGAGGAGACACTCAGTGCTTGGCTCGTATGTGGGTTGGGAGGAGACACTCAGTGCTTGGTCGTGGGTTGGGAGGAGACACTCAGTGCTTGGCTCGGTTGTGGGTTGCGAGGAGACACTCAGTGCTTGGCTCGGTTGTGGGTTGGGAGGAGACACTCAGTGCTTGGTCGTGGGTTGGGAGGAGACACTCAGTGCTTGGCTCGGTTGTGGGTTGGGAGGAGACACTCAGTGCTTGGTCCTGGGTTGGGAGGAGACACTCAGTGCTTGGCTCGGTTGTGGGTTGGGAGGAGACACTCAGTGCTTGGCTCGGTTGTGGGTTGGGAGGAGACACTTGTTGTGGGTTGGGAGGAGACACTCAGTGCTTGGCTCGGTTGTGGGTTGGGAGGAGACACTCAGTGCTTGGTCGTGGGTTGGGAGGAGACACTCAGTGCTTGGCTCGGTTGTGGGTTGGGAGGAGACACTCAGTGCTTGGCTCGGTCGTGGGTTGGGAGGAGACACTCAGTGCTTGGCTTGGTCGTGGGTTGGGAGGAGACACTCAGTGCTTGGCTCGGTCGTGGGTTGGGAGGAGACACTCAGTGCTCGGCTCGGTCGTGGGTTGGGAGGAGACACTCAGTGCTTGGCTCGGTTGTGGGTTGGGAGGAGACACTCAGTGCTCGGCTCGGTTGTGGGTTGGGAGGAGACACTCAGTGCTCGGCTCGGTCGTGGGTTGGGAGGAGACACTCAGTGCTTGGCTCGGTTGTGGGTTGCGAGGAGACACTCAGAGCTTGACTCGGTAGTGGGTTGGGAGGAGACACTCAGTGCTTGGCTCGGTTGTGGGTTGGGAGGAGACACTCAGTGCTTGGTCGTGGGTTGGGAGGAGACACTCAGTGCTCGGCTCGGTTGTGGGTTGGGAGGAGACACTCAGTGCTTGGCTCGGTTGTGGGTTGGGAGGAGACACTCAGTGCTTGGTCGTGGGTTGGGAGGAGACACTCAGTGCTCGGCTCGGTTGTGGGTTGGGAGGAGACACTCAGTGCTTGGCTCGGTTGTGGGTTGGGAGGAGACACTCAGTGCTTGGCTCGGTTGTGGGTTGGGAGGAGACACTCAGTGCTTGGTCGTGGGTTGGGAGGAGACACTCAGTGCTCGGCTCGGTTGTGGGTTGGGAGGAGACACTCAGTGCTTGGCTCGGTTGTGGGTTGGGAGGAGACACTCAGTGCTTGGTCGTGGGTTGGGAGGAGACACTCAGTGCTTGGCTCGGTTGTGAGTTGCGAGGAGACACTCAGTGCTTGGCTCGGTCGTGGGTTGGGAGGAGACCCTCAGTGCTTGGCTCGGTTGTGGGTTCAGAGGAGACACTCAGTGCTTGGCTCGGTTGTGGGTTGGGAGGAGACACTCAGTGCTTGGCTCGGTCGTGGGTTGGGAGGAGACACTCAGAGCTTGGCTCGGTCGTGGGTTGGGAGGAGACACTCAGTGCTTGGCTCGGTCGTGGGTTGGGAGGAGACACTCAGAGCTTGACTCGGTCGTGAGTTGGGAGGAGACACTCAGTGCTTGGCTCGGTTGTGGGTTGGGAGGAGACACTCAGTGCTCGGCTCGGTTGTGGGTTGGGAGGAGACACTCAGTGCTCGGCTCGGTTGTGGGTTGGGAGGAGACACTCAGTGCTCGGCTCGGTTGTGGGTTGGGAGGAGACACTCAGTGCTCGGCTCGGTTGTGGGTTGGGAAGGAGACACTCAGTGCTTGGCTCGGTTGTGGGTTGGGAGGAGACACTCCGTGCTTGGCTCGGTTGTGGGTTGGGAGGAGACACTCCGTGCTTGGCTCGGTTGTGGGTTGGGAGGAGACACTCAGTGCCTGGCTCGGTTGTGGGTTGGGAGGAGACACTCAGTGCTCGGCTCGGTTGTGGGGAGGAGACACTCAGTGCTTGGCTCGGTTGTGGTTTGGGAGGAGACACTCAGTGCTTGGCTCGGTTGTGGGTTGGGAGGAGACACTCAGTGCTTGGCTCGTATGTGGGTTGGGAGGAGACACTCAGTGCTTGGTCGTGGGTTGGGAGGAGACACTCAGTGCTTGGCTCGGTTGTGGGTTGCGAGGAGACACTCAGTGCTTGGCTCGGTTGTGGGTTGGGAGGAGACACTCAGTGCTTGGCTCTGTTGTGGGTTGGGAGGAGACACTCAGTGCTTGGCTCGGTTGTGGGTTGCGAGGAGACAGTGCTTGGCTCGGTCGTGGGTTGGGAGGAGACACTCAGTGCTTGGCTCGGTTGTGGGTTGGGAGGAGACACTCAGTGCTTGGCTCGGTCGTGGGTTGGGAGGAGACACTCAGTGCTTGGCTCGGTTGTGGGTTGGGAGGAGACACTCAGTGCTTGGTCGTGGGTTGGGAGGAGACACTCAGTGCTCGGCTCGGTTGTGGGTTGGGAGGAGACACTCAGTGCTTGGCTCGGTTGTGGGTTGGGAGGAGACACTCAGTGCTTGGTCGTGGGTTGGGAGGAGACACTCCGTGCTCGGCTCGGTTGTGGGTTGGGAGGAGACACTCAGTGCTTGGCTCGGTTGTAGGTTGGGAGGAGACACTCAGTGCTTGGCTCGTATGTGGGTTGGGAGGAGACACTCAGTGCTTGGTCGTGGGTTGGGAGGAGACACTCAGTGCTTGGCTCGGTTGTGGGTTGCGAGGAGACACTCAGTGCTTGGCTCGGTTGTGGGTTGGGAGGAGACACTCAGTGCTTGGTCGTGGGTTGGGAGGAGACACTCAGTGCTTGGCTCGGTTGTGGGTTGGGAGGAGACACTCAGTGCTTGGTCGTGGGTTGGGAGGAGACACTCAAAGCTTGGCTCGGTTGTGGGTTGGGAGGAGACACTCAGTGCTTGGCTCGGTTGTGGGTTGGGAGGAGACACTTGTTGTGGGTTGCGAGGAGACACTCAGTGCTTGGCTCGGTTGTGGGTTGGGAGGAGACACTCAGTGCTTGGTCGTGGGTTGGGAGGAGACACTCAGTGCTTGGCTCGGTTATGGGTTGGGAGGAGACACTCAGTGCTTGGCTCGGTCGTGGGTTGGGAGGAGACACTCAGTGCTTGGCTCGGTTGTGGGTTGCGAGGAGACACTCAGTGCTTGGCTCGGTTGTGGGTTGGGAGGAGACACTCAGTGCTTGGTCGTGGGTTGGGAGGAGACACTCAGTGCTTGGCTCGGTTGTGGGTTGGGAGGAGACACTCAGTGCTCGGCTCGGTTGTGGGTTGGGAGGAGACACTCAGTGCTCGGCTCGGTCGTGGGTTGGGAGGAGACACTCAGTGCTTGGCTCTGTTGTGGGTTGGGAGGAGACACTCAGTGCTCGGCTCGGTTGTGGGTTGGGAGGAGACACTCAGTGCTCGGCTCGGTCGTGGGTTGGGAGGAGACACTCAGTGCTTGGCTCGGTTGTGGGTTGCGAGGAGACACTCAGAGCTTGACTCGGTCGTGGGTTGGGAGGAGACACTCAGTGCTTGGCTCGGTTGTGGGTTGGGAGGAGACACTCAGTGCTTGGTCGTGGGTTGGGAGGAGACACTCAGTGCTCGGCTCGGTTGTGGGTTGGGAGGAGACACTCAGTGCTTGGCTCGGTTGTGGGTTGGGAGGAGACACTCAGTGCTTGGTCGTGGGTTGGGAGGAGACACTCAGTGCTCGGCTCGGTTGTGGGTTGGGAGGAGACACTCAGTGCTTGGCTCGGTTGTGGGTTGGGAGGAGACACTCAGTGCTTGGCTCGGTTGTGGGTTGGGAGGAGACACTCAGTGCTTGGTCGTGGGTTGGGAGGAGACACTCAGTGCTTGGCTCGGTTGTGGGTTGGGAGGAGACACTCAGTGCTTGGTCGTGGGTTGGGAGGAGACACTCAGTGCTCGGCTCGGTTGTGGGTTGGGAGGAGACACTCAGTGCTCGGCTCGGTTGTGGGTTGGGAGGAGACACTCAGTGCTTGGCTCGGTTGTGGGTTGCGAGGAGACACTCAGGGCTTGGCTCGGTTGTGGGTTGGGAGGAGACATTCAGTGCTCGGCTCGGTTGTGGGTTGGGAGGAGACACTCAGTGCTTGGCTCGGTTGTGGGTTGGGAGGAGACACTCAGTGCTTGGCTCGGTTGTGGGTTGGGAGGAGACACTCAGTGCTTGGTCGTGGGTTGGGAGGAGACACTCAGTGCTCGGCTCGGTTGTGGGTTGGGAGGAGACACTCAGTGCTTGGCTCGGTTGTGGGTTGGGAGGAGACACTCAGTGCTTGGTCGTGGGTTGGGAGGAGACACTCAGTGCTCGGCTCGGTTGTAGGTTGGGAGGAGACACTCAGTGCTTGGCTCGGTTGTGGGTTGGGAGGAGACACTCAGTGCTTGGTCGTGGGTTGGGAGGAGACATTCAGTGCTTGGCTCGGTTGTGAGTTGCGAGGAGACACTCAGTGCTTGGCTCGGTCGTGGGTTGGGAGGAGACACTCAGTGCTTGGCTCGGTTGTGGGTTGGGAGGAGACACTCAGTGCTTGGCTCGGTTGTGGGTTGGGAGGAGACACTCAGTGCTTGGCTCGGTTGTGGGTTGGGAGGAGACACTCAGTGCTTGGTCGTGGGTTGGGAGGAGACACTCAGTGCTCGGCTCGGTTGTGGGTTGGGAGGAGACACTCAGTGCTCGGCTCGGTTGTGGGTTGGGAGGAGACACTCAGTGCTTGGCTCGGTTGTGGGTTGGGAGGAGACATTCAGTGCTTGGCTCGGTTGTTGGTTCGGAGGAGCCACTCAGTGCTCGGCTCGGTTGTGGGGAGGAGACACTCAGTGCTTGGCTCGGTTGTGGGTTGGGAGGAGACACTCAGTGCTTGGCTCGGTTGTAGGTTGGGAGGAGACACTCAGTGCTTGGCTCGTATGTGGGTTGGGAGGAGACACTCAGTGCTTGGTCGTGGGTTGGGAGGAGACACTCAGTGCTTGGTCGTGGGTTGGGAGGAGACACTCAGTGCTTGGCTCGGTTGTGGGTTGGGAGGAGACACTCAGTGCTTGGTCGTGGGTTGGGAGGAGACACTCAGTGCTTGGCTCGGTTGTGGGTTGGGAGGAGACACTCAGTGCTTGGCTCGGTTGTGGGTTGGGAGGAGACACTTGTTGTGGGTTGCGAGGAGACACTCAGTGCTTGGCTCGGTTGTGGGTTGGGAGGAGACACTCAGTGCTTGGTCGTGGGTTGGGAGGAGACACTCAGTGCTTGGCTCGGTTGTGGGTTGGGAGGAGACACTCAGTGCTTGGCTCGGTCGTGGGTTGGGAGGAGACACTCAGTGCTTGGCTTGGTCGTGGGTTGGGAGGAGACACTCAGTGCTTGGCTCGGTCGTGGGTTGGGAGGAGACACTCAGTGCTCGGCTCGGTCGTGGGTTGGGAGGAGACACTCAGTGCTTGGCTCGGTTGTGGGTTGGGAGGAGACACTCAGTGCTCGGCTCGGTTGTGGGTTGGGAGGAGACACTCAGTGCTCGGCTCGGTCGTGGGTTGGGAGAAGACACTCAGTGCTTGGCTCGGTTGTGGGTTGCGAGGAGACACTCAGAGCTTGACTCGGTCGTGGGTTGGGAGGAGACACTCAGTGCTTGGCTCGGTTGTGGGTTGGGAGGAGACACTCAGTGCTTGGTCGTGGGTTGGGAGGAGACACTCAGTGCTCGGCTCGGCTGTGGGTTGGGAGGAGACACTCAGTGCTTGGCTCGGTTGTGGGTTGGGAGAAGACACTCAGTGCTTGGTCGTGGGTTGGGAGGAGACACTCAGTGCTCGGCTCGGTTGTGGGTTGGGAGGAGACACTCAGTGCTTGGCTCGGTTGTGGGTTGGGAGGAGACACTCAGTGCTTGGCTCGGTTGTGGGTTGGGAGGAGACACTCAGTGCTTGGTCGTGGGTTGGGAGGAGACACTCAGTGCTCGGCTCGGTTGTGGGTTGGGAGGAGACACTCAGTGCTTGGCTCGGTTGTGGGTTGGGAGGAGACACTCAGTGCTTGGTCGTGGGTTGGGAGGAGACACTCAGTGCTCGGCTCGGTTGTGGGTTGGGAGGAGACACTCAGTGCTTGGCTCGGTTGTGGGTTGGGAGGAGACACTCAGTGCTTGGTCGTGGGTTGGGAGGAGACACTCAGTGCTTGGCTCGGTTGTGAGTTGCGAGGAGACACTCAGTGCTTGGCTCGGTCGTGGGTTGGGAGGAGACACTCAGTGCTTGGCTCGGTTGTGGGTTGGGAGGAGACACTCCATGCTTGGCTCGGTTGTGGGTTGGGAGGAGACACTCAGTGCTTGGTCGTGGGTTGGGAGGAGACACTCAGTGCTCGGCTCGGTTGTGGGTTGGGAGGAGACACTCAGTGCTCGGCTCGGTTGTGGGTTGGGAGGAGACACTCAGTGCTTGGCTCGGTTGTGGGTTGCGAGGAGACACTCAGTGCTTGGCTCGGTTGTGGGTTGGGAGGAGACACTCAGTGCTCGGCTCGGTTGTGGGTTGGGAGGAGACACTCAGTGCTTGGCTCGGTTGTGGGTTGGGAGGAGACACTCAGTGCTTGGCTCGGTTGTGGGTTGGGAGGAGACACTCAGTGCTTGGTCGTGGGTTGGGAGGAGACACTCAGTGCTCGGCTCGGTTGTGGGTTGGGAGGAGACACTCAGTGCTTGGCTCGGTTGTGGGTTGGGAGGAGACACTCAGTGCTTGGTCGTGGGTTGGGAGGAGACACTCAGTGCTCGGCTCGGTTGTGGGTTGGGAGGAGACACTCAGTGCTTGGCTCGGTTGTGGGTTGGGAGGAGACACTCAGTGCTTGGTCGTGGGTTGGGAGGAGACACTCAGTGCTTGGCTCGGTTGTGAGTTGCGAGGAGACACTCAGTGCTTGGCTCGGTCGTGGGTTGGGAGGAGACACTCAGTGCTTGGCTCGGTCGTGGGTTGGGAGGAGACACTCAGTGCTTGGCTCGGTCGTGGGTTGGGAGGAGACACTCAGTGCTCGGCTCGGTTGTGGGTTGGGAGGAGACACTCAGTGCTCGGCTCGGTTGTGGGTTGCGAGGAGACACTCAGTGCTTGGCTCGGTTGTGGGTTGGGAGGAGACACTCAGTGCTTGGCTCGGTCGTGGGTTGGGAGGAGACACTCAGTGCTTGGCTCGGTCGTGGGTTGGGAGGAGACACTCAGTGCTTGGCTCGGTCGTGGGTTGGGAGGAGACACTCAGAGCTTGACTCGGTCGTGGGTTGGGAGGAGACACTCAGTGCTTGGCTCGGTCGTGGGTTGGGAGGAGACACTCAGTGCTTGGCTCGTATGTGGGTTGGGAGGAGACACTCAGTGCTTGGTCGTGGGTTGGGAGGAGACACTCAGTGCTTGGCTCGGTTGTGGGTTGGGAGGAGACACTCAGTGCTTGGCTCGGTTGTGGGTTGGGAGGAGACACTCAGTGCTTGGTCGTGGGTTGGGAGGAGACACTCAGTGCTTGGCTCGGTTGTGGGTTGGGAGGAGACACTCAGTGCTTGGTCGTAGGTTGGGAGGAGACACTCAGTGCTTGGCTCGGTTGTGGGTTGGGAGGAGACACTCAGTGCTTGGCTCGGTTGTGGGTTGGGAGGAGACACTTGTTGTGGGTTGCGAGGAGACACTCAGTGCTTGGCTCGGTTGTGGGTTGGGAGGAGACACTCAGTGCTTGGTCGTGGGTTGGGAGGAGACACTCAGTGCTTGGCTCGGTTGTGGGTTGGGAGGAGACACTCAGTGCTTGGCTCGGTCGTGGGTTGGGAGGAGACACTCAGTGCTTGGCTTGGTCGTGGGTTGGGAGGAGACACTCAGTGCTTGGCTCGGTCGTGGGTTGGGAGGAGACACTCAGTGCTCGGCTCGGTCGTGCGTTGGGAGGAGACACTCAGTGCTTGGCTCGGTCGTGGGTTGGGAGGAGACACTCAGTGCTCGGCTCGGTTGTGGGTTGGGAGGAGACACTCAGTGCTCGGCTCGGTCGTGGGTTGGGAGGAGACACTCAGTGCTTGGCTCGGTTGTGGGTTGCGAGGAGACACTCAGAGCTTGACTCGGTCGTGGGTTGGGAGGAGACACTCAGTGCTTGGCTCGGTTGTGGGTTGGGAGGAGACACTCAGTGCTTGGTCGTGGGTTGGGAGGAGACACTCAGTGCTCGGCTCGGTTGTGGGTTGGGAGGAGACACTCAGTGCTTGGCTCGGTTGTGGGTTGGGAGGAGACACTCAGTGCTTGGTCGTGGGTTGGGAGGAGACACTTAGTGCTCGGCTCGGTTGTGGGTTGGGAGGAGACACTCAGAACTTGGCTCGGTTGTGGGTTGGGAGGAGACACTCAGTGCTTGGCTCGGTTGTGGGTTGGGAGGAGACACTCAGTGCTTGGTCGTGGGTTGGGAGGAGACACTCAGTGCTCGGCTCGGTTGTGGGTTGGGAGGAGACACTCAGTGCTTGGCTCGGTTGTGGGTTGGGAGGAGACACTCAGTGCTTGGTCGTGGGTTGGGAGGAGACACTCAGTGCTTGGTCGTGGGTTGGGAGGAGACACTCAGTGCTCGGCTCGGTTGTGGGTTGGGAGGAGACACTCAGTGCTTGGCTCGGTTGTGGGTTGGGAGGAGACACTCAGTGCTTGGTCGTGGGTTGGGAGGAGACACTCAGTGCTTGGCTCGGTTGTGAGTTGCGAGGAGACACTCAGTGCTTGGCTCGGTCGTGGGTTGGGAGGAGACACTCAGTGCTTGGCTCGGTTGTGGGTTGGGAGGAGACACTCAGTGCTTGGCTCGGTTGTGGGTTGGGAGGAGACACTCAGTGCTTGGCTCGGTTGTGGGTTGGGAGGAGACACTCAGTGCTTGGTCGTGGGTTGGGAGGAGACACTCAGTGCTCGGCTCGGTTGTGGGTTGGGAGGAGACACTCAGTGCTCGGCTCGGTTGTGGGTTGGGAGGAGACACTCAGTGCTTGGCTCGGTTGTGGGTTGCGAGGAGACACTCAGTGGTTGGCTCGGTTGTGGGTTGGGAGGAGACACTCAGTGCTCGGCTCGGTTGTGGGTTGGGAGGAGACACTCAGTGCTTGGCTCGGTTGTGGGTTGGGAGGAGACACTCAGTGCTTGGCTCGGTTGTGGGTTGGGAGGAGACACTCAGTGCTTGGCTCGGTTGTAGGTTGGGAGGAGACACTCAGTGCTTGGCTCGTATGTGGGTTGGGAGGAGACACTCAGTGCTTGGTCGTGGGTTGGGAGGAGACACTCAGTGCTTGGTCGTGGGTTGGGAGGAGACACTCAGTGCTTGGCTCGGTTGTGGGTTGGGAGGAGACACTCAGTGCTTGGTCGTGGGTTGGGAGGAGACACTCAGTGCTTGGCTCGGTTGTGGGTTGGGAGGAGACACTCAGTGCTTGGCTCGGTTGTGGGTTGGGAGGAGACACTTGTTGTGGGTTGCGAGGAGACACTCAGTGCTTGGCTCGGTTGTGGGTTGGGAGGAGACACTCAGTGCTTGGTCGTGGGTTGGGAGGAGACACTCAGTGCTTGGCTCGGTTGTGGGTTGGGAGGAGACACTCAGTGCTTGGCTCGGTCGTGGGTTGGGAGGAGACACTCAGTGCTTGGCTTGGTCGTGGGTTGGGAGGAGACACTCAGTGCTTGGCTCGGTCGTGGGTTGGGAGGAGACACTCAGTGCTCGGCTCGGTCGTGGGTTGGGAGGAGACACTCAGTGCTTGGCTCGGTTGTGGGTTGGGAGGAGACACTCAGTGCTCGGCTCGGTTGTGGGTTGGGAGGAGACACTCAGTGCTCGGCTCGGTCGTGGGTTGGGAGAAGACACTCAGTGCTTGGCTCGGTTGTGGGTTGCGAGGAGACACTCAGAGCTTGACTCGGTCGTGGGTTGGGAGGAGACACTCAGTGCTTGGCTCGGTTGTGGGTTGGGAGGAGACACTCAGTGCTTGGTCGTGGGTTGGGAGGAGACACTCAGTGCTCGGCTCGGTTGTGGGTTGGGAGGAGACACTCAGTGCTTGGCTCGGTTGTGGGTTGGGAGAAGACACTCAGTGCTTGGTCGTGGGTTGGGAGGAGACACTCAGTGCTCGGCTCGGTTGTGGGTTGGGAGGAGACACTCAGTGCTTGGCTCGGTTGTGGGTTGGGAGGAGACACTCAGTGCTTGGCTCGGTTGTGGGTTGGGAGGAGACACTCAGTGCTTGGTCGTGGGTTGGGAGGAGACACTCAGTGCTCAGCTCGGTTGTGGGTTGGGAGGAGACACTCAGTGCTTGGCTCGGTTGTGGGTTGGGAGGAGACACTCAGTGCTTGGTCGTGGGTTGGGAGGAGACACTCAGTGCTCGGCTCGGTTGTGGGTTGGGAGGAGACACTCAGTGCTTGGCTCGGTTGTGGGTTGGGAGGAGACACTCAGTGCTTGGTCGTGGGTTGGGAGGAGACACTCAGTGCTTGGCTCGGTTGTGAGTTGCGAGGAGACACTCAGTGCTTGGCTCGGTCGTGGGTTGGGAGGAGACACTCAGTGCTTGGCTCGGTTGTGGGTTGGGAGGAGACACTCCATGCTTGGCTCGGTTGTGGGTTGGGAGGAGACACTCAGTGCTTGGTCGTGGGTTGGGAGGAGACACTCAGTGCTCGGCTCGGTTGTGGGTTGGGAGGAGACACTCAGTGCTCGGCTCGGTTGTGGGTTGGGAGGAGACACTCAGTGCTTGGCTCGGTTGTGGGTTGCGAGGAGACACTCAGTGCTTGGCTCGGTTGTGGGTTGGGAGGAGACACTCAGTGCTCGGCTCGGTTGTGGGTTGGGAGGAGACACTCAGTGCTTGGCTCGGTTGTGGGTTGGGAGGAGACACTCAGTGCTTGGCTCGGTTGTGGGTTGGGAGGAGACACTCAGTGCTTGGTCGTGGGTTGGGAGGAGACACTCAGTGCTCGGCTCGGTTGTGGGTTGGGAGGAGACACTCAGTGCTTGGCTCGGTTGTGGGTTGGGAGGAGACACTCAGTGCTTGGTCGTGGGTTGGGAGGAGACACTCAGTGCTCGGCTCGGTTGTGGGTTGGGAGGAGACACTCAGTGCTTGGCTCGGTTGTGGGTTGGGAGGAGACACTCAGTGCTTGGTCGTGGGTTGGGAGGAGACACTCAGTGCTTGGCTCGGTTGTGAGTTGCGAGGAGACACTCAGTGCTTGGCTCGGTCGTGGGTTGGGAGGAGACACTCAGTGCTTGGCTCGGTCGTGGGTTGGGAGGAGACACTCAGTGCTTGGCTCGGTTGTGGGTTGGGAGGAGACACTCAGTGCTCGGCTCGGTTGTGGGTTGGGAGGAGACACTCAGTGCTCGGCTCGGTTGTGGGTTGCGAGGAGACACTCAGTGCTTGGCTCGGTTGTGGGTTGGGAGGAGACACTCAGTGCTTGGCTCGGTCGTGGGTTGGGAGGAGACACTCAGTGCTTGGCTCGGTCGTGGGTTGGGAGGAGACACTCAGTGCTTGGCTCGGTCGTGGGTTGGGAGGAGACACTCAGAGCTTGACTCGGTCGTGGGTTGGGAGGAGACACTCAGTGCTTGGCTCGGTCGTGGGTTGGGAGGAGACACTCAGTGCTTGGCTCGTATGTGGGTTGGGAGGAGACACTCAGTGCTTGGCTCGGTCGTGGGTTGGGAGGAGACACTCAGTGCTTGGCTCGGTTGTGGGTTGGGAGGAGACACTCAGTGCTTGGCTCGGTTGTGGGTTGGGAGGAGACACTCAGTGCTTGGTCGTGGGTTGGGAGGAGACACTCAGTGCTTGGCTCGGTTGTGGGTTGGGAGGAGACACTCAGTGCTTGGTCGTAGGTTGGGAGGAGACACTCAGTGCTTGGCTCGGTTGTGGGTTGGGAGGAGACACTCTGTGCTTGGCTCGGTTGTGGGTTGGGAGGAGACACTTGTTGTGGGTTGCGAGGAGACACTCAGTGCTTGGCTCGGTTGTGGGTTGGGAGGAGACACTCAGTGCTTGGTCGTGGGTTGGGAGGAGACACTCAGTGCTTGGCTCGGTTGTGGGTTGGGAGGAGACACTCAGTGCTTGGCTCGGTCGTGGGTTGGGAGGAGACACTCAGTGCTTGGCTTGGTCGTGGGTTGGGAGGAGACACTCAGTGCTTGGCTCGGTCGTGGGTTGGGAGGAGACACTCAGTGCTCGGCTCGGTCGTGGGTTGGGAGGAGACACTCAGTGCTTGGCTCGGTTGTGGGTTGGGAGGAGACACTCAGTGCTCGGCTCGGTTGTGGGTTGGGAGGAGACACTCAGTGCTCGGCTCGGTCGTGGGTTGGGAGGAGACACTCAGTGCTTGGCTCGGTTGTGGGTTGCGAGGAGACACTCAGAGCTTGACTCGGTCGTGGGTTGGGAGGAGACACTCAGTGCTTGGCTCGGTTGTGGGTTGGGAGGAGACACTCAGTGCTTGGTCGTGGGTTGGGAGGAGACACTCAGTGCTCGGCTCGGTTGTGGGTTGGGAGGAGACACTCAGTGCTTGGCTCGGTTGTGGGTTGGGAGGAGACACTCAGTGCTTGGTCGTGGGTTGGGAGGAGACACTTAGTGCTCGGCTCGGTTGTGGGTTGGGAGGAGACACTCAGTGCTTGGCTCGGTTGTGGGTTGGGAGGAGACACTCAGTGCTTGGCTCGGTTGTGGGTTGGGAGGAGACACTCAGTGCTTGGTCGTGGGTTGGGAGGAGACACTCAGTGCTCGGCTCGGTTGTGGGTTGGGAGGAGACACTCAGTGCTTGGCTCGGTTGTGGGTTGGGAGGAGACACTCAGTGCTTGGTCGTGGGTTGGGAGGAGACACTCAGTGCTCGGCTCGGTTGTGGGTTGGGAGGAGACACTCAGTGCTTGGCTCGGTTGTGGGTTGGGAGGAGACACTCAGTGCTTGGTCGTGGGTTGGGAGGAGACACTCAGTGCTTGGCTCGGTTGTGAGTTGCGAGGAGACACTCAGTGCTTGGCTCGGTCGTGGGTTGGGAGGAGACACTCAGTGCTTGGCTCGGTTGTGGGTTGGGAGGAGACACTCAGTGCTTGGCTCGGTTGTGGGTTGGGAGGAGACACTCAGTGCTTGGCTCGGTTGTGGGTTGGGAGGAGACACTCAGTGCTTGGTCGTGGGTTGGGAGGAGACACTCAGTGCTCGGCTCGGTTGTGGGTTGGGAGGAGACACTCAGTGCTCGGCTCGGTTGTGGGTTGGGAGGAGACACTCAGTGCTTGGCTCGGTTGTGGGTTGCGAGGAGACACTCAGTGCTTGGCTCGGTTGTGGGTTGGGAGGAGACACTCAGTGCTCGGCTCGGTTGTGGGTTGGGAGGAGACACTCAGTGCTTGGCTCGGTTGTGGGTTGGGAGGAGACACTCAGTGCTTGGCTCGGTTGTGGGTTGGGAGGAGACACTCAGTGCTTGGTCGTGGGTTGGGAGGAGACACTCAGTGCTCGGCTCGGTTGTGGGTTGGGAGGAGACACTCAGTGCTTGGCTCGGTTGTGGGTTGGGAGGAGACACTCAGTGCTTGGTCGTGGGTTGGGAGGAGACACTCAGTGCTCGGCTCGGTTGTGGGTTGGGAGGAGACACTCAGTGCTTGGCTCGGTTGTGGGTTGGGAGGAGACACTCAGTGCTTGGTCGTGGGTTGGGAGGAGACACTCAGTGCTTGGCTCGGTTGTGAGTTGCGAGGAGACACTCAGTGCTTGGCTCGGTCGTGGGTTGGGAGGAGACACTCAGTGCTTGGCTCGGTTGTGGGTTGGGAGGAGACACTCAGTGCTTGGCTCGGTTGTGGGTTGGGAGGAGACACTCAGTGCTTGGCTCGGTTGTGGGTTGGGAGGAGACACTCAGTGCTTGGTCGTGGGTTGGGAGGAGACACTCAGTGCTCGGCTCGGTTGTGGGTTGGGAGGAGACACTCAGTGCTCGGCTCGGTTGTGGGTTGGGAGGAGACACTCAGTGCTTGGCTCGGTTGTGGGTTGCGAGGAGACACTCAGTGCTTGGCTCGGTTGTGGGTTGGGAGGAGACACTCAGTGCTTGGCTCGGTTGTGGGTTGGGAGGAGACACTCAGTGCTTGGCTCGGTCGTGGGTTGGGAGGAGACACTCAGTGCTTGGCTCGGTCGTGGGTTGGGAGGAGACACTCAGTGCTTGGCTCGGTCGTGGGTTGGGAGGAGACACTCAGTGCTTGGCTCGGTTGTGGGTTGGGAGGAGACACTCAGTGCTTGGCTCGGTTGTGGGTTGGGAGGAGACACTCAGTGCTTGGCTCGGTCGTGGGTTGGGAGGAGACACTCAGTGCTTGGCTCGGTCGTGGGTTGGGAGGAGACACTCAGTGCTTGGCTCGGTCGTGGGTTGGGAGGAGACACTCAGTGCTTGGCTCGGTTGTGGGTTGGGAGGAGACACTCAGTGCTTGGCTCGGTTGTGGGTTGGGAGGAGACACTCAGTGCTCGGCTCGGTTGTGGGTTGGGAGGAGACACTCAGTGCTTGGCTCGGTTGTGGGTTGGGAGGAGACACTCAGTGCTTGGCTCGGTTGTGGGTTGGGAGGAGACACTCAGTGCTTGGCTCGGTTGTGGGTTGGGAGGAGACACTCAGTGCTTGGCTCGGTTGTGGGTTGGGAGGAGACACTCAGTGCTTGGCTCGGTTGTGGGTTGGGAGGAGACACTCAGTGCTTGGCTCGGTTGTGGGTTGGGAGGAGACACTCAGTGCTTGGCTCGGTTGTGGGTTGGGAGGAGACACTCAGTGCTTGGCTCGGTTGTGGGTTGGGAGGAGACACTCAGTGCTTGGTCGTGGGTTGGGAGGAGACACTCAGTGCTCGGCTCGGTTGTGGGTTGGGAGGAGACACTCAGTGCTTGGCTCGGTTGTGGGTTGGGAGGAGACACTCAGTGCTTGGCTCGGTTGTGGGTTGGGAGGAGACACTCAGTGCTTGGCTCGGTTGTGGGTTGGGAGGAGACACTCAGTGCTTGGCTCGGTCGTGGGTTGGGAGGAGACACTCAGTGCTTGGCTCGGTTGTGGGTTGGGAGGAGACACTCAGTGCTTGGCTCGGTTGTGGGTTGGGAGGAGACACTCAGTGCTTGGCTCGGTCGTGGGTTGGGAGGAGACACTCAGAGCTTGGCTCGGTCGTGGGTTGGGAGGAGACACTCAGTGCTTGGCTCGGTGGTGGGTTGGGAGGAGACACTCAGAGCTTGGCTCGGTTGTGGGTTGCGAGGAGACACTCAGTGCTTGGCTCGGTTGTGGGTTGGGAGGAGACACTCAGTGCTCGGCTCGGTTGTGGGTTGGGAGGAGACACTCAGTGCTTGGCTCGGTTGTGGGTTGGGAGGAGACACTCAGTGCTTGGCTCGGTTGTGGGTTGGGAGGAGACACTCAGTGCTTGGTCGTGGGTTGGGAGGAGACACTCAGTGCTCGGCTCGGTTGTGGGTTGGGAGGAGACACTCAGTGCTTGGCTCGGTTGTGGGTTGGGAGGAGACACTCAGTGCTTGGTCGTGGGTTGGGAGGAGACACTCAGTGCTCGGCTCGGTTGTGGGTTGGGAGGAGACACTCAGTGCTTGGCTCGGTTGTGGGTTGGGAGGAGACACTCAGTGCTTGGTCGTGGGTTGGGAGGAGACACTCAGTGCTTGGCTCGGTTGTGAGTTGCGAGGAGACACTCAGTGCTTGGCTCGGTCGTGGGTTGGGAGGAGACACTCAGTGCTTGGCTCGGTCGTGGGTTGGGAGGAGACACTCAGTGCTTGGCTCGGTTGTGGGTTGGGAGGAGACACTCAGTGCTCGGCTCGGTTGTGGGTTGGGAGGAGACACTCAGTGCTCGGCTCGGTTGTGGGTTGCGAGGAGACACTCAGTGCTTGGCTCGGTTGTGGGTTGGGAGGAGACACTCAGTGCTTGGCTCGGTCGTGGGTTGGGAGGAGACACTCAGTGCTTGGCTCGGTCGTGGGTTGGGAGGAGACACTCAGTGCTTGGCTCGGTCGTGGGTTGGGAGGAGACACTCAGAGCTTGACTCGGTCGTGGGTTGGGAGGAGACACTCAGTGCTTGGCTCGGTCGTGGGTTGGGAGGAGACACTCAGTGCTTGGCTCGTATGTGGGTTGGGAGGAGACACTCAGTGCTTGGCTCGGTCGTGGGTTGGGAGGAGACACTCAGTGCTTGGCTCGGTTGTGGGTTGGGAGGAGACACTCAGTGCTTGGCTCGGTTGTGGGTTGGGAGGAGACACTCAGTGCTTGGTCGTGGGTTGGGAGGAGACACTCAGTGCTTGGCTCGGTTGTGGGTTGGGAGGAGACACTCAGTGCTTGGTCGTAGGTTGGGAGGAGACACTCAGTGCTTGGCTCGGTTGTGGGTTGGGAGGAGACACTCAGTGCTTGGCTCGGTTGTGGGTTGGGAGGAGACACTTGTTGTGGGTTGCGAGGAGACACTCAGTGCTTGGCTCGGTTGTGGGTTGGGAGGAGACACTCAGTGCTTGGTCGTGGGTTGGGAGGAGACACTCAGTGCTTGGCTCGGTTGTGGGTTGGGAGGAGACACTCAGTGCTTGGCTCGGTCGTGGGTTGGGAGGAGACACTCAGTGCTTGGCTTGGTCGTGGGTTGGGAGGAGACACTCAGTGCTTGGCTCGGTCGTGGGTTGGGAGGAGACACTCAGTGCTCGGCTCGGTCGTGGGTTGGGAGGAGACACTCAGTGCTTGGCTCGGTCGTGGGTTGGGAGGAGACACTCAGTGCTCGGCTCGGTTGTGGGTTGGGAGGAGACACTCAGTGCTCGGCTCGGTCGTGGGTTGGGAGGAGACACTCAGTGCTTGGCTCGGTTGTGGGTTGCGAGGAGACACTCAGAGCTTGACTCGGTCGTGGGTTGGGAGGAGACACTCAGTGCTTGGCTCGGTTGTGGGTTGGGAGGAGACACTCAGTGCTTGGTCGTGGGTTGGGAGGAGACACTCAGTGCTCGGCTCGGTTGTGGGTTGGGAGGAGACACTCAGTGCTTGGCTCGGTTGTGGGTTGGGAGGAGACACTCAGTGCTTGGTCGTGGGTTGGGAGGAGACACTTAGTGCTCGGCTCGGTTGTGGGTTGGGAGGAGACACTCAGTGCTTGGCTCGGTTGTGGGTTGGGAGGAGACACTCAGTGCTTGGCTCGGTTGTGGGTTGGGAGGAGACACTCAGTGCTTGGTCGTGGGTTGGGAGGAGACACTCAGTGCTCGGCTCGGTTGTGGGTTGGGAGGAGACACTCAGTGCTTGGCTCGGTTGTGGGTTGGGAGGAGACACTCAGTGCTTGGTCGTGGGTTGGGAGGAGACACTCAGTGCTTGGTCGTGGGTTGGGAGGAGACACTCAGTGCTCGGCTCGGTTGTGGGTTGGGAGGAGACACTCAGTGCTTGGCTCGGTTGTGGGTTGGGAGGAGACACTCAGTGCTTGGCTCGTGGGTTGGGAGGAGACACTCAGTGCTTGGCTCGGTTGTGAGTTGCGAGGAGACACTCAGTGCTTGGCTCGGTCGTGGGTTGGGAGGAGACACTCAGTGCTTGGCTCGGTTGTGGGTTGGGAGGAGACACTCAGTGCTTGGCTCGGTTGTGGGTTGGGAGGAGACACTCAGTGCTTGGCTCGGTTGTGGGTTGGGAGGAGACACTCAGTGCTTGGTCGTGGGTTGGGAGGAGACACTCAGTGCTCGGCTCGGTTGTGGGTTGGGAGGAGACACTCAGTGCTCGGCTCGGTTGTGGGTTGGGAGGAGACACTCAGTGCTTGGCTCGGTTGTGGGTTGCGAGGAGACACTCAGTGGTTGGCTCGGTTGTGGGTTGGGAGGAGACACTCAGTGCTCGGCTCGGTTGTGGGTTGGGAGGAGACACTCAGTGCTTGGCTCGGTTGTGGGTTGGGAGGAGACACTCAGTGCTTGGCTCGGTTGTGGGTTGGGAGGAGACACTCAGTGCTTGGCTCGGTTGTAGGTTGGGAGGAGACACTCAGTGCTTGGCTCGGTTGTGGGTTGGGAGGAGACACTCAGTGCTTGGTCGTGGGTTGGGAGGAGACACTCAGTGCTTGGTCGTGGGTTGGGAGGAGACACTCAGTGCTTGGCTCGGTTGTGGGTTGGGAGGAGACACTCAGTGCTTGGTCGTGGGTTGGGAGGAGACACTCAGTGCTTGGCTCGGTTGTGGGTTGGGAGGAGACACTCAGTGCTTGGCTCGGTTGTGGGTTGGGAGGAGACACTTGTTGTGGGTTGCGAGGAGACACTCAGTGCTTGGCTCGGTTGTGGGTTGGGAGGAGACACTCAGTGCTTGGTCGTGGGTTGGGAGGAGACACTCAGTGCTTGGCTCGGTTGTGGGTTGGGAGGAGACACTCAGTGCTTGGCTCGGTCGTGGGTTGGGAGGAGACACTCAGTGCTTGGCTTGGTCGTGGGTTGGGAGGAGACACTCAGTGCTTGGCTCGGTCGTGGGTTGGGAGGAGACACTCAGTGCTCGGCTCGGTCGTGGGTTGGGAGGAGACACTCAGTGCTTGGCTCGGTTGTGGGTTGGGAGGAGACACTCAGTGCTCGGCTCGGTTGTGGGTTGGGAGGAGACACTCAGTGCTCGGCTCGGTCGTGGGTTGGGAGGAGACACTCAGTGCTTGGCTCGGTTGTGGGTTGCGAGGAGACACTCAGAGCTTGACTCGGTCGTGGGTTGGGAGGAGACACTCAGTGCTTGGCTCGGTTGTGGGTTGGGAGGAGACACTCAGTGCTTGGTCGTGGGTTGGGAGGAGACACTCAGTGCTCGGCTCGGTTGTGGGTTGGGAGGAGACACTCAGTGCTTGGCTCGGTTGTGGGTTGGGAGGAGACACTCAGTGCTTGGTCGTGGGTTGGGAGGAGACACTCAGTGCTCGGCTCGGTTGTGGGTTGGGAGGAGACACTCAGTGCTTGGCTCGGTTGTGGGTTGGGAGGAGACACTCAGTGCTTGGCTCGGTTGTGGGTTGGGAGGAGACACTCAGTGCTTGGTCGTGGGTTGGGAGGAGACACTCAGTGCTCGGCTCGGTTGTGGGTTGGGAGGAGACACTCAGTGCTTGGCTCGGTTGTGGGTTGGGAGGAGACACTCAGTGCTTGGTCGTGGGTTGGGAGGAGACACTCAGTGCTCGGCTCGGTTGTGGGTTGGGAGGAGACACTCAGTGCTTGGCTCGGTTGTGGGTTGGGAGGAGACACTCAGTGCTTGGTCGTGGGTTGGGAGGAGACACTCAGTGCTTGGCTCGGTTGTGAGTTGCGAGGAGACACTCAGTGCTTGGCTCGGTCGTGGGTTGGGAGGAGACACTCAGTGCTTGGCTCGGTTGTGGGTTGGGAGGAGACACTCCGTGCTTGGCTCGGTTGTGGGTTGGGAGGAGACACTCAGTGCTTGGTCGTGGGTTGGGAGGAGACACTCAGTGCTCGGCTCGGTTGTGGGTTGGGAGGAGACACTCAGTGCTCGGCTCGGTTGTGGGTTGGGAGGAGACACTCAGTGCTTGGCTCGGTTGTGGGTTGCGAGGAGACACTCAGTGCTTGGCTCGGTTGTGGGTTGGGAGGAGACACTCAGTGCTCGGCTCGGTTGTGGGTTGGGAGGAGACACTCAGTGCTTGGCTCGGTTGTGGGTTGGGAGGAGACACTCAGTGCTTGGCTCGGTTGTGGGTTGGGAGGAGACACTCAGTGCTTGGTCGTGGGTTGGGAGGAGACACTCAGTGCTCGGCTCGGTTGTGGGTTGGGAGGAGACACTCAGTGCTTGGCTCGGTTGTGGGTTGGGAGGAGACACTCAGTGCTTGGTCGTGGGTTGGGAGGAGACACTCAGTGCTCGGCTCGGTTGTGGGTTGGGAGGAGACACTCAGTGCTTGGCTCGGTTGTGGGTTGGGAGGAGACACTCAGTGCTTGGTCGTGGGTTGGGAGGAGACACTCAGTGCTTGGCTCGGTTGTGAGTTGCGAGGAGACACTCAGTGCTTGGCTCGGTCGTGGGTTGGGAGGAGACACTCAGTGCTTGGCTCGGTCGTGGGTTGGGAGGAGACACTCAGTGCTTGGCTCGGTTGTGGGTTGGGAGGAGACACTCAGTGCTCGGCTCGGTTGTGGGTTGGGAGGAGACACTCAGTGCTCGGCTCGGTTGTGGGTTGCGAGGAGACACTCAGTGCTTGGCTCGGTTGTGGGTTGGGAGGAGACACTCAGTGCTTGGCTCGGTCGTGGGTTGGGAGGAGACACTCAGTGCTTGGCTCGGTCGTGGGTTGGGAGGAGACACTCAGTGCTTGGCTCGGTCGTGGGTTGGGAGGAGACACTCAGAGCTTGACTCGGTCGTGGGTTGGGAGGAGACACTCAGTGCTTGGCTCGGTCGTGGGTTGGGAGGAGACACTCAGTGCTTGGCTCGTATGTGGGTTGGGAGGAGACACTCAGTGCTTGGCTCGGTCGTGGGTTGGGAGGAGACACTCAGTGCTTGGCTCGGTTGTGGGTTGGGAGGAGACACTCAGTGCTTGGCTCGGTTGTGGGTTGGGAGGAGACACTCAGTGCTTGGTCGTGGGTTGGGAGGAGACACTCAGTGCTTGGCTCGGTTGTGGGTTGGGAGGAGACACTCAGTGCTTGGTCGTGGGTTGGGAGGAGACACTCAGTGCTTGGCTCGGTTGTGGGTTGGGAGGAGACACTCAGTGCTTGGCTCGGTTGTGGGTTGGGAGGAGACACTTGTTGTGGGTTGCGAGGAGACACTCAGTGCTTGGCTCGGTTGTGGGTTGGGAGGAGACACTCAGTGCTTGGTCGTGGGTTGGGAGGAGACACTCAGTGCTTGGCTCGGTTGTGGGTTGGGAGGAGACACTCAGTGCTTGGCTCGGTCGTGGGTTGGGAGGAGACACTCAGTGCTTGGCTTGGTCGTGGGTTGGGAGGAGACACTCAGTGCTTGGCTCGGTCGTGGGTTGGGAGGAGACACTCAGTGCTCGGCTCGGTCGTGGGTTGGGAGGAGACACTCAGTGCTTGGCTCGGTTGTGGGTTGGGAGGAGACACTCAGTGCTCGGCTCGGTTGTGGGTTGGGAGGAGACACTCAGTGCTCGGCTCGGTCGTGGGTTGGGAGGAGACACTCAGTGCTTGGCTCGGTTGTGGGTTGCGAGGAGACACTCAGAGCTTGACTCGGTCGTGGGTTGGGAGGAGACACTCAGTGCTTGGCTCGGTTGTGGGTTGGGAGGAGACACTCAGTGCTTGGTCGTGGGTTGGGAGGAGACACTCAGTGCTCGGCTCGGTTGTGGGTTGGGAGGAGACACTCAGTGCTTGGCTCGGTTGTGGGTTGGGAGGAGACACTCAGTGCTTGGTCGTGGGTTGGGAGGAGACACTCAGTGCTCGGCTCGGTTGTGGGTTGGGAGGAGACACTCAGTGCTTGGCTCGGTTGTGGGTTGGGAGGAGACACTCAGTGCTTGGCTCGGTTGTGGGTTGGGAGGAGACACTCAGTGCTTGGTCGTGGGTTGGGAGGAGACACTCAGTGCTCGGCTCGGTTGTGGGTTGGGAGGAGACACTCAGTGCTTGGCTCGGTTGTGGGTTGGGAGGAGACACTCAGTGCTTGGTCGTGGGTTGGGAGGAGACACTCAGTGCTCGGCTCGGTTGTGGGTTGGGAGGAGACACTCAGTGCTTGGCTCGGTTGTGGGTTGGGAGGAGACACTCAGTGCTTGGCTCGGTTGTGGGTTGGGAGGAGACACTCAGTGCTTGGCTCGGTTGTGAGTTGCGAGGAGACACTCAGTGCTTGGTTCGGTCGTGGGTTGGGAGGAGACACTCAGTGCTTGGCTCGGTTGTGGGTTGGGAGGAGACACTCAGTGCTTGGCTCGGTTGTGGGTTGGGAGGAGACACTCCGTGCTTGGCTCGGTTGTGGGTTGGGAGGAGACACTCAGTGCTTGGTCGTGGGTTGGGAGGAGACACTCAGTGCTCGGCTCGGTTGTGGGTTGGGAGGAGACACTCAGTGCTCGGCTCGGTTGTGGGTTGGGAGGAGACACTCAGTGCTTGGCTCGGTTGTGAGTTGCGAGGAGACACTCAGTGCTTGGCTCGGTCGTGGGTTGGGAGGAGACACTCAGTGCTTGGCTCGGTTGTGGGTTGGGAGGAGACACTCAGTGCTTGGTCGTGGGTTGGGAGGAGACACTCAGTGCTCGGCTCGGTTGTGGGTTGGGAGGAGACACTCAGTGCTTGGCTCGGTTGTGGGTTGGGAGGAGACACTCAGTGCTTGGTCGTGGGTTGGGAGGAGACACTCAGTGCTCGGCTCGGTTGTGGGTTGGGAGGAGACACTCAGTGCTTGGCTCGGTTGTGGGTTGGGAGGAGACACTCAGTGCTTGGTCGTGGGTTGGGAGGAGACACTCAGTGCTTGGCTCGGTTGTGAGTTGCGAGGAGACACTCAGTGCTTGGCTCGGTCGTGGGTTGGGAGGAGACACTCAGTGCTTGGCTCGGTTGTGGGTTGGGAGGAGACACTCAGTGCTTGGCTCGGTTGTGGGTTGGGAGGAGACACTCAGTGCTTGGCTCGGTTGTGGGTTGGGAGGAGACACTCAGTGCTTGGTCGTGGGTTGGGAGGAGACACTCAGTGCTCGGCTCGGTTGTGGGTTGGGAGGAGACACTCAGTGCTCGGCTCGGTTGTGGGTTGGGAGGAGACACTCAGTGCTTGGCTCGGTTGTGAGTTGCGAGGAGACACTCAGTGCTTGGCTCGGTCGTGGGTTGGGAGGAGACACTCAGTGCTTGGCTCGGTCGTGGGTTGGGAGGAGACACTCAGTGCTTGGCTTGGTCGTGGGTTGGGAGGAGACACTCAGTGCTTGGCTCGGTCGTGGGTTGGGAGGAGACACTCAGTGCTCGGCTCGGTCGTGGGTTGGGAGGAGACACTCAGTGCTTGGCTCGGTTGTGGGTTGGGAGGAGACACTCAGTGCTCGGCTCGGTTGTGGGTTGGGAGGAGACACTCAGTGCTCGGCTCGGTCGTGGGTTGGGAGAAGACACTCAGTGCTTGGCTCGGTTGTGGGTTGCGAGGAGACACTCAGAGCTTGACTCGGTCGTGGGTTGGGAGGAGACACTCAGTGCTTGGCTCGGTTGTGGGTTGGGAGGAGACACTCAGTGCTTGGTCGTGGGTTGGGAGGAGACACTCAGTGCTCGGCTCGGTTGTGGGTTGGGAGGAGACACTCAGTGCTTGGCTCGGTTGTGGGTTGGGAGAAGACACTCAGTGCTTGGTCGTGGGTTGGGAGGAGACACTCAGTGCTCGGCTCGGTTGTGGGTTGGGAGGAGACACTCAGTGCTTGGCTCGGTTGTGGGTTGGGAGGAGACACTCAGTGCTTGGCTCGGTTGTGGGTTGGGAGGAGACACTCAGTGCTTGGTCGTGGGTTGGGAGGAGACACTCAGTGCTCAGCTCGGTTGTGGGTTGGGAGGAGACACTCAGTGCTTGGCTCGGTTGTGGGTTGGGAGGAGACACTCAGTGCTTGGTCGTGGGTTGGGAGGAGACACTCAGTGCTCGGCTCGGTTGTGGGTTGGGAGGAGACACTCAGTGCTTGGCTCGGTTGTGGGTTGGGAGGAGACACTCAGTGCTTGGTCGTGGGTTGGGAGGAGACACTCAGTGCTTGGCTCGGTTGTGAGTTGCGAGGAGACACTCAGTGCTTGGCTCGGTCGTGGGTTGGGAGGAGACACTCAGTGCTTGGCTCGGTTGTGGGTTGGGAGGAGACACTCCATGCTTGGCTCGGTTGTGGGTTGGGAGGAGACACTCAGTGCTTGGTCGTGGGTTGGGAGGAGACACTCAGTGCTCGGCTCGGTTGTGGGTTGGGAGGAGACACTCAGTGCTCGGCTCGGTTGTGGGTTGGGAGGAGACACTCAGTGCTTGGCTCGGTTGTGGGTTGCGAGGAGACACTCAGTGCTTGGCTCGGTTGTGGGTTGGGAGGAGACACTCAGTGCTCGGCTCGGTTGTGGGTTGGGAGGAGACACTCAGTGCTTGGCTCGGTTGTGGGTTGGGAGGAGACACTCAGTGCTTGGCTCGGTTGTGGGTTGGGAGGAGACACTCAGTGCTTGGTCGTGGGTTGGGAGGAGACACTCAGTGCTCGGCTCGGTTGTGGGTTGGGAGGAGACACTCAGTGCTTGGCTCGGTTGTGGGTTGGGAGGAGACACTCAGTGCTTGGTCGTGGGTTGGGAGGAGACACTCAGTGCTCGGCTCGGTTGTGGGTTGGGAGGAGACACTCAGTGCTTGGCTCGGTTGTGGGTTGGGAGGAGACACTCAGTGCTTGGTCGTGGGTTGGGAGGAGACACTCAGTGCTTGGCTCGGTTGTGAGTTGCGAGGAGACACTCAGTGCTTGGCTCGGTCGTGGGTTGGGAGGAGACACTCAGTGCTTGGCTCGGTCGTGGGTTGGGAGGAGACACTCAGTGCTTGGCTCGGTTGTGGGTTGGGAGGAGACACTCAGTGCTCGGCTCGGTTGTGGGTTGGGAGGAGACACTCAGTGCTCGGCTCGGTTGTGGGTTGCGAGGAGACACTCAGTGCTTGGCTCGGTTGTGGGTTGGGAGGAGACACTCAGTGCTTGGCTCGGTCGTGGGTTGGGAGGAGACACTCAGTGCTTGGCTCGGTCGTGGGTTGGGAGGAGACACTCAGTGCTTGGCTCGGTCGTGGGTTGGGAGGAGACACTCAGAGCTTGACTCGGTCGTGGGTTGGGAGGAGACACTCAGTGCTTGGCTCGGTCGTGGGTTGGGAGGAGACACTCAGTGCTTGGCTCGTATGTGGGTTGGGAGGAGACACTCAGTGCTTGGCTCGGTCGTGGGTTGGGAGGAGACACTCAGTGCTTGGCTCGGTTGTGGGTTGGGAGGAGACACTCAGTGCTTGGCTCGGTTGTGGGTTGGGAGGAGACACTCAGTGCTTGGTCGTGGGTTGGGAGGAGACACTCAGTGCTTGGCTCGGTTGTGGGTTGGGAGGAGACACTCAGTGCTTGGTCGTAGGTTGGGAGGAGACACTCAGTGCTTGGCTCGGTTGTGGGTTGGGAGGAGACACTCTGTGCTTGGCTCGGTTGTGGGTTGGGAGGAGACACTTGTTGTGGGTTGCGAGGAGACACTCAGTGCTTGGCTCGGTTGTGGGTTGGGAGGAGACACTCAGTGCTTGGTCGTGGGTTGGGAGGAGACACTCAGTGCTTGGCTCGGTTGTGGGTTGGGAGGAGACACTCAGTGCTTGGCTCGGTCGTGGGTTGGGAGGAGACACTCAGTGCTTGGCTTGGTCGTGGGTTGGGAGGAGACACTCAGTGCTTGGCTCGGTCGTGGGTTGGGAGGAGACACTCAGTGCTCGGCTCGGTCGTGGGTTGGGAGGAGACACTCAGTGCTTGGCTCGGTTGTGGGTTGGGAGGAGACACTCAGTGCTCGGCTCGGTTGTGGGTTGGGAGGAGACACTCAGTGCTCGGCTCGGTCGTGGGTTGGGAGGAGACACTCAGTGCTTGGCTCGGTTGTGGGTTGCGAGGAGACACTCAGAGCTTGACTCGGTCGTGGGTTGGGAGGAGACACTCAGTGCTTGGCTCGGTTGTGGGTTGGGAGGAGACACTCAGTGCTTGGTCGTGGGTTGGGAGGAGACACTCAGTGCTCGGCTCGGTTGTGGGTTGGGAGGAGACACTCAGTGCTTGGCTCGGTTGTGGGTTGGGAGGAGACACTCAGTGCTTGGTCGTGGGTTGGGAGGAGACACTTAGTGCTCGGCTCGGTTGTGGGTTGGGAGGAGACACTCAGTGCTTGGCTCGGTTGTGGGTTGGGAGGAGACACTCAGTGCTTGGCTCGGTTGTGGGTTGGGAGGAGACACTCAGTGCTTGGTCGTGGGTTGGGAGGAGACACTCAGTGCTCGGCTCGGTTGTGGGTTGGGAGGAGACACTCAGTGCTTGGCTCGGTTGTGGGTTGGGAGGAGACACTCAGTGCTTGGTCGTGGGTTGGGAGGAGACACTCAGTGCTCGGCTCGGTTGTGGGTTGGGAGGAGACACTCAGTGCTTGGCTCGGTTGTGGGTTGGGAGGAGACACTCAGTGCTTGGTCGTGGGTTGGGAGGAGACACTCAGTGCTTGGCTCGGTTGTGAGTTGCGAGGAGACACTCAGTGCTTGGCTCGGTCGTGGGTTGGGAGGAGACACTCAGTGCTTGGCTCGGTTGTGGGTTGGGAGGAGACACTCAGTGCTTGGCTCGGTTGTGGGTTGGGAGGAGACACTCAGTGCTTGGCTCGGTTGTGGGTTGGGAGGAGACACTCAGTGCTTGGTCGTGGGTTGGGAGGAGACACTCAGTGCTCGGCTCGGTTGTGGGTTGGGAGGAGACACTCAGTGCTCGGCTCGGTTGTGGGTTGGGAGGAGACACTCAGTGCTTGGCTCGGTTGTGGGTTGCGAGGAGACACTCAGTGGTTGGCTCGGTTGTGGGTTGGGAGGAGACACTCAGTGCTCGGCTCGGTTGTGGGTTGGGAGGAGACACTCAGTGCTTGGCTCGGTTGTGGGTTGGGAGGAGACACTCAGTGCTTGGCTCGGTTGTGGGTTGGGAGGAGACACTCAGTGCTTGGTCGTGGGTTGGGAGGAGACACTCAGTGCTCGGCTCGGTTGTGGGTTGGGAGGAGACACTCAGTGCTTGGCTCGGTTGTGGGTTGGGAGGAGACACTCAGTGCTTGGTCGTGGGTTGGGAGGAGACACTCAGTGCTCGGCTCGGTTGTGGGTTGGGAGGAGACACTCAGTGCTTGGCTCGGTTGTGGGTTGGGAGGAGACACTCAGTGCTTGATCGTGGGTTGGGAGGAGACACTCAGTGCTTGGCTCGGTTGTGAGTTGCGAGGAGACACTCAGTGCTTGGCTCGGTCGTGGGTTGGGAGGAGACACTCAGTGCTTGGCTCGGTTGTGGGTTGGGAGGAGACACTCAGTGCTTGGCTCGGTTGTGGGTTGGGAGGAGACACTCAGTGCTTGGCTCGGTTGTGGGTTGGGAGGAGACACTCAGTGCTTGGTCGTGGGTTGGGAGGAGACACTCAGTGCTCGGCTCGGTTGTGGGTTGGGAGGAGACACTCAGTGCTCGGCTGTGGGTTGGGAGGAGACACTCAGTGCTTGGCTCGGTTGTGGGTTGCGAGGAGACACTCAGTGCTTGGCTCGGTTGTGGGTTGGGAGGAGACACTCAGTGCTTGGCTCGGTTGTGGGTTGGGAGGAGACACTCAGTGCTTGGCTCGGTCGTGGGTTGGAGGAGACACTCAGAGCTTGACTCGGTCGTGGGTTGGGAGGAGACACTCAGTGCTTGGCTCGGTCGTGGGTTGGGAGGAGACACTCAGTGCTTGGCTCGGTTGTGGGTTGGGAGGAGACACTCAGTGCTTGGCTCGGTTGTGGGTTGGGAGGAGACACTCAGTGCTTGGCTCGGTCGTGGGTTGGAGGAGACACTCAGAGCTTGACTCGGTCGTGGGTTGGGAGGAGACACTCAGTGCTTGGCTCGGTCGTGGGTTGGGAGGAGACACTCAGTGCTTGGCTCGGTTGTGGGTTGGGAGGAGACACTCAGTGCTCGGCTCGGTTGTGGGTTGGGAGGAGACACTCAGTGCTCGGCTCGGTTGTGGGTTGGGAGGAGACACTCAGTGCTTGGCTCGGTTGTGGCTTGGGAGGAGACACTCAGTGCTTGGCTCGGTTGTGGGTTGGGAGGAGACACTCAGTGCTTGGCTCGGTTGTGGGTTGGGAGGAGACATTCAGTGCTTGGCTCGGTTGTGGGTTGGGAGGAGCCACTCAGTGCTCGGCTCAGTTGTGGGGAGGAGACACTCAGTGCTTGGCTCGGTTGTGGGTTGGGAGGAGACACTCAGTGCTTGGCTCGGTTGTGGGTTGGGAGGAGACACTCAGTGCTTGGCTCGGTTGTGGGTTGGGAGGAGATACTCAGTGTTTGGTCGTGGGTTGGGAGGAGACACTCAGTGCTTGGTCGTGGGTTGGGAGGAGACACTCAGTGCTTGGCTCGGTTGTGGGTTGGGAGGAGACACTCAGTGCTTGGCTCTGTTGTGGGTTGGGAGGAGACACTCAGTGCTTGGCTCGGTTGTGGGTTGGGAGGAGACACTCAGTGCTTGGCTCGGTTGTGGGTTGGGAGGAGACACTCAGTGCTTGGCTCGGTTGTGGGTTGGGAGGAGACACTCAGTGCTTGCTCGGTTGTGGGTTGGGAGGAGACACTCAGAGCTTGGCTCGGTCGTGGGTTGGGAGGAGACACTCAGAGCTTGGCTCGGTCGTGGGTTGGGAGGAGACACTCAGTGCTTGGCTCGGTCGTGGGTTGGGAGGAGACACTCAGAGCTTGGCTCGGTTGTGGGTTGCGAGGAGACACTCAGAGCTTGGCTCGGTCGTGGGTTGGGAGGAGACACTCAGTGCTTGGCTCGGTTGTGGGTTGGGAGGAGACACTCAGTGCTTGGTCGTGGGTTGGGAGGAGACACTCAGTGCTCGGCTCGGTCGTGGGTTGGGGGGAGACACTCAGAGCTTGGCTCGGTTGTGGGTTGGGAGGAGACACTCAGTGCTCGGCTCGGTTGTGGGTTGGGAGGAGACACTCAGTGCTTGGCTAGGTTGTGGATTGTTGAAAGGGGACTCCCAGCTCTGTGTGTAGCGCTGCCTTCTTCTCCGCCGCCTTATGTCCGAAGCCAGAGAAAGAAGCAGTGTGGATTTTTGTTCTGCTTCTTCTATATCTGCCTCTCAGTGAATCCTTACCTTACTCCTAGCACTCTGTCTGCTTTTGTGTCATTTTCTCTTTACCTCTTTCCATTCCTCTTTCTCCTTTGCTGTCACTCCTTCTGCATCTGTCTTCTTTCACGTCCCTCACAGTTCTCTGTCTCTCCCTTTTCAGCAGATTCCTTTTAATCTTTCTCTTTTGCCTCTTCATGCTTCCCCTTCACACCCCTCACTCCTGCTCTTCTTTGTTTATTTGTCAGACGCCACCTCCTGTTTCCTTGTAACCTTAAAACATATTCATATTATCTTTAGCTCTTCTTTCTCTGTTCTTTAGCATCGCCCTTCACGCTTCCGCTCTCCCTCTCCCACTCCCCTCACTCTTTCTATACTCATCACTCTCTTCTTATTTTGCCTTTCTTTTTATAAACTTTTTATTTTATCTGTCCTGGTCATCCTTTTAGTCTGTTATCCTGTTTTGCTCTTCTTATTTGGCTTCCCGACTTTCATTTTCCTCTCACTCTACCTTTCTACCAATCTTTTCCTTCCAATCTTTTTTTCTTTTTTCCCTTTCTCCCCCCCGTGTTTCTCCTGCTCTGTCCATCATATATTCCTTTTCTGAGAGGGGCTCGCCATCCTGAGCCTCGCGCCTGTTTCCATTAACCACCAATACCGCCTTTCACCATCAAGGGTTGAGGTGAGTGCTCATCGATGCCCATCAATTGTGTGTCTTTTGCTTCCTCGCCCTAAGTGCGCCGGGTATGCCCAGACGTGGGTCCTGGGCTCACTGTGCCACTGGAATCAAGCTATCCTGGCTGATGAGGGGTGAAACCCCGAAACCGGTCCTAGGATGCTTGTTTCCGGTCCAGGGAGGACCTGGCTTGGCAGTTCGGGCTGGACTGTTCCCATGAGGCACAGGGTCAAGACTGATTTGCATATGGCCAGGTCCAAACTGGGGTGGCATGGTGAGCAAAAGAATGATGGATTTAACCCAGATCTCTTGACTGGGGGTGAATGTTTTGATTTTTTCTGCATTCAGTCCATCAATTGTGTCTCTTTTGCATCGATGAATTTTTGCAGAACCCCCTCAGGATATGGAACTCGTGCCCCCACATTTCAGATCTTGCAGTCAAGCTATCAATGATGTTATAGATCATGTCATGAGTGATGTAATATGTGGAGTAATTTGCAGTGCATGACGAGGGCACAAGTTATAGTTACCTTAGGATACGAGTTATAGTTACTTGAGATCGCTGTAACTGATGAATTTTAGTGTATAGTAAGATATAATTACAATTCCTAACTATACTGTCAATTTAACCTTTTTTTTTTTTTAACAACAAGTTTTATTGGTTTTCAGAGGTACCAAAGAAGCAAAACCAACAAGCATTATATGCTACAGAACATCAGACCAGAACCCCCACCCCCACCCCCGCACCACACATTGTATTGTATTGTAATTGGATTTATATAGCGCTTACTACCCCTGATGAGGCATTGAAGCGCTTTACGGCGAGTAGCACGCTACTCCGGAACCCAAGGTTAGTGGTTAGTCCAGTGGTTATTGTGATTATGTAGCGGGTTGGGAGACACATACGGGAGACAAGATGTTATATATTAATACCAGGTAGGTGTGGGGACCATGTGTCTTCAGATGAACGGTTGGTGGGATAGATAGGCTGGCGGATATTAGATAGTGTTAAGATGTTAGTGAATTCTCCAGTGCCCCTCCCACATCGGTGACACAATAACAAACATGCACTCCTCCCCTGTAACATGACATCATACCCCCTTTTTCAAGGCCAACTGCGTCAATTATTGACAACAACCTCACTTACTAAGGCAAACTAATGGCTAACATCCCCTTGTCCACTATCAGCCCCTCCGTGCTGACAAATACTTCGCTGGGAGTTTTTACCGCTGACTGCCCCTCCCCCAGCGCCTTCACAGACCCTTACCGACCCAGGATCTTAACTGGTAGACCCATCACTACTGACAGTTCTTTTCCTACACACCTGCCCACTGACAGCCCAATGCACACTGACAGCACCCCTCCCTCAATCTGACAGCTCCGCCGCTTCTCCTAGCCTCTCCTCCTCACTCGTGTGGAGCCGATATCCATCATAACCTCCTGGCTCCCAACGGACTATATCTTGGTCCTGCAGCATCAGCTGGGCAGGTTTAGGGACACCCAGTACCTGCCCAGAGGTATCTCAGACCACTCCCTGATGATTACATTCTGTCAAATGTCCCCAGGCAACGTGAGGACGGGATGGAGACTAGACCCGTGGGAACTCACAGACTGGGATTCTAGAAAGTATGTGGTGGAGGCCACAAGAAACTACTTTGATGCCACCAAGGGTTCGGTCGATTCAAGGGTGGTCCTTTGGGAGGCATACAATATAGTAATCAGGGGTCAACTGACGGATCGAATGGTCGAGGAAAAGAAGGAGAGGGACCGGAAAGGCCTAGAGCTGGAGGCAAAACTATTTTGGTGAGAGACAGAGTTCCAGGCTTCAACGCCAGACTTGGCGAGCTGAATTGACAAAAAGCGAGAGGAATATAGAGCACTGGTCTGACAGGAGGCCAGGGTGCCCTACTGGGCGAAACAGGGGCGGATATACGACCTTGGAGATAATGCCGGGAAACTCTTCCATGGCTAGCGCGAAGAGAAGAAAAACAGAAATTGACACATAGTGGGGGAAAGACGGGGTCCTAGTGGAGACACCAGACGGCATAGCGTGGGAGCTGGCAGTATATCTGCTGGAGGTGTACCGAATTTGTTTGCCTGCTGGCAGGGAGAGCCTCCTGCACTTAGTCTGTGCCCACCCTTTACGGCGAGGCCTGGGAGACTCTGGAGGTTGAGTTATCAGATTCTGAAGTTGCAGACACCTTGACAGAACTGAAGAGTAAGAAGGCTACGGGCCCTAATGGTCTACCCTGAATTCTTTAAATGTCTGTGAACCAATGCAGTGCCTCATTGGAGGGAGTTGATACGGTGTGCAAAATGAGAGGAGATACTGCCACGAGATCTTTGCCAAGCCTTGATTGTCCCATCTACAAGGCGGGTAAAACGCGGCATGACTGTGCATCTTACTGGGGCATTTCATAGCTGAATATAGAAGTAAAGGTGCTGTGCTAGCATGAGTCCTTGCGAATCGTATGCTGCAAGTTGTAGACTCACTACTGGAAGCCAATCAGTTGAGATTCATGCCACACAGGGGGACGCGCCACAATCTCAGGCACTTTTTTGGGATTTCTGGCCCGTAGTGGGGGGTTCGGGCAGACAGCGTTGCTCCTACCGTTAGACAAGGAAAAGGCATTTGAATCTTTGGAATGGCCCTATCTGATGGAAATCATCAGGTAGATCGCTTCGGCCAGTCCTTCCTGGGTTGGGTCTGGTTGGTTTATCGGGGTCCCATGGCCAGGGTGAGAGTGAATGGCACACTGGTAGAGGAAATTCGCATAGAGATGGGCACCCGGCAGGGATGTTTCCTGTCCCTGCTGCTGTTTGCGGTGGGGATAGAGCCACTCGCTTGCTGGATACATAGGGACGCCCAGATTGGTATTCTGCGGTGAGACCCTGACTGTAAGGACGCAATATCCTCGTACATGGATGACATCCTACTCTATCTAGCAGATCCCGGTCGGTCACTCCCCATGTTTTGGAGATCTTACACATCTTTGGGAAGTATGTGGGACTACGCATTGACTAGGACAAACCAGTGGCCTCTCCGCTGATGGACTGACACCCCCTCTCCCAGACCCCTTGCGGTCCGATATTAAATATCTAGGG
This sequence comes from Calotriton arnoldi, assembly GCA_963921515.1. Classification (NCBI taxonomy): domain Eukaryota; kingdom Metazoa; phylum Chordata; class Amphibia; order Caudata; family Salamandridae; genus Calotriton; species Calotriton arnoldi. Next base: position 56,833 of record CAWUFW010004300.1, read on the forward strand.
ATATACATTATGACCGTTTGGGAGCTGTTCTTCCGCGAAAACCTGGGCAAGATCCTGGAGGCATATGAGCAGACATACCCAGTGACTGAACCTGCCATCATCAGAGAATGACATTACATAATCATGCTCCACGCACAAGCGCCACCCCGTTGCATTAAACAGGTGAGTTGCTCACTACAAGTCTATCCACCGGGTCACTAGAAACCGGGGGCCCCAAGAGCGACAGGTCTATGCCTCTATACGTGGCCCAGCCCGCCCAGATTTTCCCGTGTTTTTGCAGACATCCCCGTGCCAGAAACACCGCCACTTCAGCCGACAGGCATCTATCCATTGCTTTCTTCCAATTACCTATACTTGGTGGGGACTCCGCCTTCCAGTGTTGTGCAATGTCCCGCTTGGCTAGTGTAAGACCCAAGAACAGCAGGTGCCTTTTGTATCTGTTCCCCCCAATATCCTCAGTGCCATGGAGAAGGATCAGTCGCGGATCGGCAGGGATGTCCCACCCAAGGACCCACCCCAGGCAAGACCTAATGCCAGTCCAGAAATGTTGCAGCGCGCCACAGCTCCAGACCGTGTGCAAAAACGACCCCTCCTCTGAGCCACAGCGGAGACACATGGGAGACTGGATAGCCCCCATCCTGTAGAGGCGTAAGCGTGTGTAATAGGCCCTGTGGAGGTACTTAAATTGAATCAACCGGTACCGGGTGGAGACGGCAGAGTACCGAGGGCTGGCCAATGCATCGGCCTAGTCGTCATCGGTCAATGTGGGCACATCTGCCTCCCACGCCGCCCGAGTTTTATGGATAGTGGTAGTGGAGTGTGTAGTGATTGTTTGGTATACTTGCCTAATTTTGTGGGCCCCCAAATCCCCCATAAGCAGGCGGCCCTCAAGCGGGTGAAACTCAGGTAGAGTTGTGAGATCCCTGATGAGGGGAGACACGGCGTGACGAAGCTGCAAATATCTGTGAAATTGTGTTTTGTGAAGCTGGAAGTCGTCTTGTAGCTTCTGGAACAATTTGAGCGTAGACCCCTGCATTATGTCCCCCAGAGTGGAGATACCGATGTCATCCCACCGACGGAACCCCACCAGGGACGAGACCGGCCGGAGATGGGAACCCTGCCAAAGAGGAGTCGCGCCCGTCAGCCTACCCCACCAGCCCATCTGACGAACCACACACCTCCATATCTGAATGACCGTCCGGCAGGCCGGGGGGAGCTCCATCAAAGGCGAAGAACTATAGAGGAGGTGGAGCAGCGGGGTTTCCGCCATGAAAAGTCTCTCCACCGCATAAGCCGGATCTGCCTGAGAGCAATACCACCAATCGTTAATCACAAGCAGGCAAGAAGCCCAATAATATGCCCGGACGTCCGCCGCCGCAATCCCCCCACAGTACGTGGATTGCACACATGTTGCGAGTGCCATCCGGACTGCACCCCCCCCAGAGGAACCTGTTCAGAAGAGCGTTGATTTGGCGGAACCAAGACGGGAGGATAGGGAAGGGGTAGTTCTGCAGCCGATATAGCAAATGCGGCAGAGACACCATTTTAAAAATGGCAGATCTGCCATATAACGAAAGAGGCAGTTGAGACCACACCGTCGTCTCGTCCCGTACCACCGAGAGCAGCGGCGCAATGTTATGCGACCACGCCACTGTCAGGCACCGCGCGATAAACACCCCCAGGTATCGAAAGCCCTTATCCGCGACAATCAACTGTGAGGCCCAGGCTTGAGACCGCTGATCACCGGTGATAGGGAACAAAATAGACTTAGAGGGGTTAGCGTAGAGCCCCGAGGTCTCCCCAAAGATCCGCAGAATCTGGAGCACTCTGGGCCCAGAGACCCGGGGATCCGACATAAAGAACAGGGCGTCGCCGGCATATAGCGCTATCTTGTTGGTGTGCTCCGGCGACCAAACTAGACCCCGAAGAACAGAGTCTATGCGAACCCAGGCAGCCAGGGGCTCGATGGCCAACGCGAACAGGAGCGGGGAGAGTGGGCACCCCTGCCTCGTGCCCCTACGAATGGGAAAGGGGGCAGAACAATGGCCGGCCACTCGAACCGATGCGGTGAGGCCTGTATATAGTAATTGAACATATGCCCTGAAGCGGGGGCCCAAGTTTACTGCCTCCACGAGCTTGAAGAGGTACCTCCAGCTCAAAGAGTCGAACGCCTTGTCAATATCCGCAAGCAAGACAGCTGCAGGGCGCTCCAAACGGTGAGCCTCTGCTACGGCATTGTGGGCCCGTCTAATATTGTGTCTAGTGGACCGGTGGGGCATGAAGCCCGCTTGATCCGGATGCACCAGGTCTTGTATGCACGAACGGAGTCGGTCAGCCAGGACCTTACCCAGCAGCTTAGGCTCAAAATTCAGAAGAGAAATGGGGCGGTACGAGCCCGGCTCCTCCGGTGGGCGACACGGCTTAAGAAAGACAACTATCTCAGTGTGCCTCCAGTCCGGGGGCAGTATGCGCCTCTCCGAGGTATCGCGGAGTGCATCCAATAGGTGGGGTCCCAACGTCTCAAGGTGGGGCCGTAGGAAATCACACAGGAACCCGTTAGGGCCGGGCTCGCGTCCAGCCTGTATATTGGATAGAGCAGTCCGCAGCTCGTCCAAGGTGATGGGTTCCTCCAAGACGGCTCGCTGCTCGCCCGAAAGGCGGCAGGGAGGGATAGCCACCAAAAAGGAGTCTATAAGTGGTGAAGCAATAACCTCCCGTTCCTCATACAACTCAGCGTAGAAATCTGCAAAGGCATGGACAACCGCCTCCGGGGAGGCGCACCTGTCCCCCGCGGGGGACCGCAAGAGTGGAACCTGCGTCGGGGCCGCCCTAGCCTGGCAGAGCCTATGCAGCATCTGGCTAGACTTGTCGCCCCATTGGTAAATCCTATGCTGGGTAGCCAGCCAGGCCTCTGTGGCAGCGTCCGTGTGGGTTTGGTGAAGCTGCTGTTGGACATGCAGGAGGTTCCGTCGGGCAACAGGGTCTGAGCCCTCCACCACCCGAGACTGGAGCTCAGCTTGTCTATTTTCCAGGTCAGTCACCTGGGCCAAGCGTCGCTTCTTCTACCCGGTGCGGTAACTGATATCAGCCCCACGAATCGTGGGTTTGAACGCCTCCCACAGAGTAACTGAGGACTGGCAGGAGCCAACGTTAAAACTGAGATATTCAGTAATTGTCGAGCTCAGCATCTCCCGGTACTCCGTGTCGCGGAGCAGCCAGGGGGACATGCGCCATCTATACGGGGCCCGGTTAGTTAGCAGGCGCAACTTGAGTTGAATCGGTGAACGGTCTGAGAGACCTCCGGGCAATATCGAGGTATGTGACACCCTATGCAAATAACTATGTGGGATAAACAAGTAATCAAGGCGGGAAAGAGTGGGATGGACCGAGGATGCGTAGGAGAACCCGGCTTCAGAGGGATGAAAGGCCCGCCACGTGTCCGCCCAGCCCAGAGTGTGCGCAAGAACGTTTAATTTGGACTTAACGGGGGTAGTTCGGGTTGATGAGCTCTCCACCTGTCTGAGGGACCCATAATATCATTCCAATCGCCCCCCAACGCCATCAGACCCCCTGGGAGATCACCCCATAGCTGGGTCAGTTTATCCACGAACGTCTGGCCTAGTGGCGGGGGGGGGCGTAGATACTGCCTAACGTGAGCTGTTCTCCGGCAATAGTACCCGTAATCACGGTGAAGCGGCCACCCGGGTCCAACCAATGTCTCGTTACCTGGAGCGGCACTCTACGATGTACTAAAATGGCCGTGCCCCGCGCCCCTCGGGAGAAGCCTGAGTGATACACTGTAGTGAACCCATAACGGCCCAGGCATAGAGCTTTCGTGCCCAGAAGATGCGTCTCCTGGAGCAAGAGAACGTCTGCCGCATAACGCTTCGCCTGCTGGAGCACGGCCCCCCATTTAACTTTATTTAGCAGGCCTCGTACGTTCCAGGCGAGGACATTTAGGGTTCCCGGTGTTGAGCTACCCATCGTGTGTGCCATTCCTAGGTGTCAGGACGAAGTGGGTCGGCCAGTGTGCGCCCAACAGAATGATAAAGTGTGTGCGTGGTGCAAAAACAAAAAACAAAACAACCCACAAACAAAAAACTGTCCCCATCACCCCCTCCTCCTACCCCCCACCCCCATACTTCCAGGAACATGAAGTATCTGTCGCGGTGGAACCCCGCCCCAGGCCCTCAACCGGATGACCCAAGCGATTCCTCCAATGGATCCCCCCCTCCCAACTTCACCCAACATTACCCAAACAGATGGGGAATACCATGGCAGTTCCCTCAAGGGCAAGTAGTAGAGACCCCATCCCTAAACCCCACAGATGCCACTGAGACCGCAGTGAGGTGTCTTAGCCCGATACCAATAGTGAGCAGGAAGCAAAATTGGCCAACAAGTCCCAATCTACCTCAGTCCCCGGTGCCCGCCGGCTCCTGGGCACGCCAGTTGGAACGGGATCTGTTGCGTCTTGATATTGCGTCTCTGCCCTGGCGGCCACTCCGATGCGAGCCCTGGGAGGAGTCCGAGTCCGGCGGGGGCAGCGAGTGCGGCTTAAGGATCCTACGCTCATCTGTCCACACAAAGACCTCCTCCGGAGTGTCGAAGAAGAAAGTTTTAGCATTGTAGATCACTTTCATCCGGGCCGGAAACAGCAATGCATAGGAAAGGTTGAGTTCCCGGAGCCGCCTCTTGGCCGCCACGAAAGACTGGCGTTGTTGCTGCACCAGCTTAGTGTAATCGGAGAAAACCATGATGGGATGTGACTGAAAGACCATTTCGTCTTTATGTAGCCGGGCGTACCGGAGAATGGCGTCGCGGTCCGCGTAGTTAATAACCTTTGTTTTTTCAGTGAATTTCTATTTTTTTTGTTTACATAAAAGGATATTTTATTACCATACATAAAGTCAACCCATGCCATGCACGGCCTCTGGCCAGCCCTTCATCTAACCCCTCGCAGGCAAGCAATCCCATGCAGCGCACGGCCTGCAGCCAAGTCCTGCGTCCAAGTCCCAGTGTGCAGCCAACCCCCACCGTGCACTGCCTTCGGCCAAAATATAAAAAGTGAGCCTGTTGGCTTTCTCAAGGGGTTAGCATATCAATATATATAAAGCAGATTTATCATCTTTCTCCAAAAATCACCAATATTTTAATCTAATGTATATATCAATAATTCACACAATGCACTGTTTCATAATACTGATTATTATAAAAATGTTTAATAAAGCTTCAATAAGAAAACACGCCTGTGAGTCTTTCTTTTAACATATTTTTAATATTGTATTTTATAGGCTAAAACTCAGGCACATATTGTTTTTTCTTCTTTAAATTAGGCCAGCATGTCTCGGAGTCTTGTAACATTTTCAGCCAATAAAATACAGTCATAAAAACAACCACAAGAGGGCCTTGCAGTTCAGCTGAAGAGCATAGCGCTCGAGCGAGGAGTGGGTTAAAAAATATGGTAAGTTCATCTCAGGTCATGGTCTTATTATTTTTTTTTTTTAATGTTGCTGGGGGACTGCTACACTCCTTGATACCCCCCAAAACATAAAAAAATGCTTGATGGGACCTCTCCCCCTTGTAGAGACACCACCAAGGTAAAACAAAATGTAATTAACCCTTGCAGGGCACTATAGGGCGCTCCTTCACTGAGCAGCGAATAACAAATGAGCAATTCCTGATGCTCATTTATTATTCTTTAAAAAAAAACATTTTTTAGGTCTTGCCTATGCAGCGCTTGTGCTGTCTCTTCGAGACATGCTTTATTCAGAATATGGGCTTTAAGCTCCACCCATTTCCCCCATGTATTTTAGAGTGTCTTTTGGAAATGCTTTTTTTCCATTGGTTAATTTGTTTGGTATTCCCTCCTTAGTACTTCTTTTTCTCCTGTTAACCTCTCTTGAGGACTGCCCCTGTTGCAAGTGTTCTTACTCTGTATGTTTTTTTTTTTACAGTTTGTGAGCACTATTTTGTTAATGACTTTTTCGCAGCTGCTTTTAGTCATGAAATGCTCCCCCACTTCTGCAACCCACCCTGGCATCTAACTACTGTGACGCTTCACAGAGCTAACATTTCTTACAAGCGCTTCAGTTCATACTTTTTTTCACTTCACTGACCGTAATGTATTTTATTTTGTCTTTACGTTATTGTTTGATCGGCCACGGGGTCTAAGTGCGACATGCTCTCTTGCTTTGCCGACTGTAATGCTTTTTAGGTCTCGCCTGCTCTAGGAAGAGGGCCTCTTGGAATCACTTCAGACTTCCAAGAGACTCCCATGGCCTAGGGGTCTCGGGAGCGAGCATCGGCGTGCATTGTGCCAGCTGCATTCCTCCCTGATCGCTATCTTGGCTTTCGCGGCCGCGCTTGTTAAATGATTCTTCAGTGTTCTTTGCCCCTTTTTTCTCCCAATATATCCGTTTATGTCAGCCTTTTTGTAAATTCAAAGAGCAGTAAGTTTACATGTACTGTAATTTTCCTTCTAAAAACGAATACAGTGATTTAAAGGAAAATAATATTGCAAACCTTGCACACAGTCCAACATTTATTTCCCGCAAATAGTTAAGAGTTCAAAATCTGAAAAATCTGCTGATTCTTCTCACTGAAAACTGAATGAAGTCGATTGCTGAAATCGATGTGCAAGTTGCTATTCACGAATTGATCAGGGCTGTTACAAATATGTTATTTTCCCATCGATACGTGTGATGTTTTTGTTCCAAATCCAGTTTTTCATGAATCGACTTGTTTTTGCCACAAATCAATTTATTTAAGAAACAAATTGATAAGTCCTGGCCATTCAACATTTCTTGGCGGGATAGTGGTGAAGGTGACTTGTCAGTCACTGCACATCGAACTCGTTTGCCGAAAGCTGCTTGATTTGCCCTGGAGAGATTCAGTTTTCCCAGGCCCGAGGAGTGTTTATGAAAACAGACGCTCAGTCTCGTGACTCGTACTCTCCTCTGTCTCAGAGCCCAGCAACTGGCATGAAGTTGTATTTGCATAAAGTATTTGTAGCTACACGTTGCCTGGAATCCAAACACACACAACACCGCATACACAGTCATACAAATACTTGTGCACCACATCGTGGTACAGCTGAATAACACCGTGCCAGATAAAGTAATACACATAGATACACTCCACCCATAGAAACACACACACTGCCATACAACTCAAAGACATAACACAAACAGCCACAAAAACACACGCCGCTATTTGAGCAGAGGCCACCAATACGTGGTGCAGGGAAAGGTGGCACCATTCCTTTGTGTGCCACAACCCGATCATGTGCTCAGCGCATTTTCTAAAAATAGGCCGACTCCGTGCACTACTCAAGAAAACATCCCCAAGACGTTTTTATTTTGATTTCCCTCAATTTGGTGTGTGGGCGACGTGTTGTTAAAAGCTCACTGCAAACCGCCGCGGTCTGTTCTAAAATACAAGTTAAAAAAAAAGCGCCTGCACCACTTGCATGATGCATCCACTTCATTCATAAAACAAGTATTGGCATAGCCAATAGGTCTCGCCTTTGGGACCTTATAAGTGTTTAGCTATGCAACAGTTGATGTTGCACCAAGGATATTGTGCTGCATAATTAAATACTTATAATGTCCCACAGGCGAGACCTATTGGCTATGCCAATGCTTGTTTTCTTTTGTCTTTCTATTGCCTTTAGATCAGACCCTGGGTCTTACTGCACCGTTACATGCTCTGCCAACTTATATAGATTTTGATTTCAGTTTGCAGTGAGTTTTATAGCAACAAGGTGAAATATATTAAAGATTTGCAGCGTCTGTGTTCCACTTAACACTCCATTTAGGGACAAGCAGTAGTATTGCAGCATGCTTTACTTCATCCAGAAGGGACACCTAGCAGCAAAGGGTCTTCCTTGCAGCTTTCAGAAGGAACATCTGTGGGTGGATTGGTGCCATTGCAGCCTCTTTAAAGGGACATTTTCGTACACTGAGCACGCTTCGTCTGCTCCAGTTCTATTCTTATATTGAATATGTCAACTGCGCTTGTGTCTTTGCTGCTCCTTCTCTATATTATCTTTTTAATAAAATAAATTATTCAGTTTTATTATATAATAGTTTGAAATTTCTACTACTCTTGGAAGACTAGTATTCAATTTCTCAACTCACATACCCAGAAGCACTCAAAAATTCCACTCCACCAGTCTTGAAAGGGAAAACCAAAACAAATATACGTAACCCAAATTTAATCTCATGTTGTTCAAAATTACTCATACATATGTATACAAAGTCACAATAAAACAATTGCAGCCTCTTTAAAAGGACACCTTAGTACACTGAACACGCTTCATCTGCTCCAGTATGTTAAGCAATACTCCATCTGCAGTGCACCTCCTGATCTGTGCGTGTGCCTTGAAAGCCCTACATTGGTTACCGTTGCCAGAAGATCCATATTCAGGCTGCTTTGTATCACCCACAAAGCAATATATGGAACAGGACCGCTGTTTTCAGGAATAAAATCACCAAATGCATTCAACAAAGGAACATCTGCTCTACATTGGCACCTCGCCTCAAAATCCCATCATACAAGAAAAAAACCATATGTGGCTCATCCTTCTGTGTTCAAGCAGCCAAAGTATGGAACTCTTTACCCCCAAACATAAGATCCACAGATAACTACCTTATCTTTAGAAGACTACTCAAGAGTTGGCTCTTCCCCACATAACCACCATACTCAAACGTAGATATTACTTAAGCATTTATTTGGACTTTAATAATTATGTTTTTAAATATATAGGTATTCGTTAGTTCTGCTTAACAAATGCACCTGCAAATACATTTCATCTGTTTTGCAGCCTTGACGGTTGTCTGTGTTCCCTTTAAGTCACTCTGAGGAGGGTGGGAAGATTTATTTCCCTAACAATTGGCTAATAGTCACCTTATACCCCAAGAATGTTGTGGACATAAAAGTGGCTCCGATCACATCTGCACTGGAGAGAGGACTGAAGAAGCACTGCCTGCTGTTCCCTAGACCGGCAAAGTGAGGCTGCACCTAAGACTGGACTACACCTGCCGATCCTTGGGCTAGTAAAGAAAGGACTCTCCCTGTGGTGTTCTGCTCGAGGAAAGTTATTCCTGAGCCCCAGATAGGAAGTCAGCCAACTGACTCTTGGAGTGAACCTCTTCGGTTACAGATCCAGGGCCACAAAAGTAGAAGACGCTTTGGCGAGTTGGTAGCCACAATTGCTCGATTCACACTGACCGCCGAAGAGCAACATGGGAGACAGAGACCCAACACTCAAAAGTTGCACTTGAGTCTGCTGGATCAGGTAGAGTCAACAGAGTAAAGTTTGGTCACCCAAGTGGGACCCAAGGAGGACACAAGCCTCAGTTAAAGAGAACTGCTGGTTTTGCTGTGACCGGAGACCACTAGACCAGTGGCAGCTGGTTTGACTAGACTTCACTTGGCCTTCGAGGGACATTGATCCGTGTGACCAAAGTCTCCCGACCATGTTCGGGCATTGAGGGGTGGCACCATGAAGACTTCCGGCGACCAGATCAGCATCCTGTACTACCACCTGCATAAGAACCACTCTATTGATGTCTCTGCTGATTCACCCATAGAGCCTGGAACTGGAGGAGAGACTGCTGTGACTGCAAGCCAATTGTCCTGCTAAGCCTTAATAGTACCTGTGACTTGCTACCTACCGGAGTTGATTGCCCTAAAGCGGGCCGGAGTAACCGAACACAGCTTTCCAAACGTTTTCCAAAGTGTCAAAGTAACCATTAACTGTGGTAGTTGCCAATAGTTGCTTGCAAGAAGAGTTAAAACGCAGTGATTGACGATTTACTTACTAATTTTCACCTCCAGAACCCTCTGGTGGATTTTATTCGTTTGGGTGTCTAAAAATGAATAAAAAAATTCTATTTTTATAACCTGGTGTCAGCTATCCTTTGTGTCGAGTTTATTTCTTATTCAATTGTTTTAGTACTTCTAAATGCTTTGCACTTGTCCCTTTGTTAAAGCCTGACTGCTCAAAGCCACAGATATCCAGGGTTGAGCTAAGGTTTTATAAACAAGCCTGACTACACCCAAGACAGGTCTGAGAGTTTATTACATGGTGAGGTTGCGCAACCACACCACATAATAAATCGTATTTCCTCACATTGGTGGCAGCAGTGGGATCCAGAACTTGTGTCTAGCAGTACCATACAATTAATAAGCCTAAAACTGCCCAAAATGCGTCAAGTTGACACCTAGAAGGAAATTCTTGTAATTTCCAACCAAGCTGCCACGTCTTGAGTCTCGTAAGACCTGTTTCTAAAAATTTGCTAACTTTTAAAAAAGTTTGTAAAAGGTTTTGCCAAAGTTTTTGCAAAGTTCCTAATGGTCGCAAAAAGGGCTAGAAAACATGGAGCTCGACTTGGCTATGATGCTCACCCTGACATTTAATGAAAAGAGGGCACTGTGCAAAGATAGAAAGATCAGGGTGGTTGCCTCAGCTAGAAAGGAGGACCTACAAAGAGCCCTCAGGGCTTGGCAAGAAGCCCACTAAACCCAAGCACTGTTGCATAACAAACTCATCCTGGACAGTTGAGAAGAAGATGATGTCAGGGAAGTCATTGAGGAGGAGGGGACAATGACAGCCTAGGCCCCACCATCTGAAGGAACCGCTCTATATCTGGTAATGAAAGGGGTACTACATCAGTGAGGGAGGGAATAAACTTGAGCCTCAAGTTAGCCTACTGGAGTTGGAGGAAATGAGACTGGCCTTGGAGAAAAGAAGACTGGCACTTGAGGAGAGAAAGGTCAAGCTGGGCATGAAGTCCCAAAAGAATGGTGGCAGCAACAAAGACACTGAGGTAACTGCAGGGGTGCCCATGATCACAGCTGGCAGCAACCAAGACACTGAGGTAACTGCAGGGGTGCCCATGATCACAGGTGGCAGCAACCAAGACACTGAGGTAACTGCAGGGGTGCCCATGATCACAGGTGGCAGCAACAAAGACACCGAGGTAACTGCAGGGGCGCCCATGATCACAGGTGGCAGCAACCAAGACACCGAGGTAACTGCAGGGGCACCCGTGATCACAAGTGGCAGCAACAAAGACACCGAGGTAACTGCAGGGGTGCCCGTGATCACAGGTGGCAGCAACCAAGACACCGAGGTAACTGCAGGGGTGCCCGTGATCACAGGTGGCAGCAACCAAGACACCGAGGTAACTGCAGGGGTGCCCATGATCACAGGTGGCAGCAACCAAGACACCGAGGTAACTGCGGGGGTGCCCATGATCAGAGGTGGCAGCAACAAAGACACCGAGGTAACTGCGGGGGTGCCCATGATCACAGGTGGCAGCAACAAAGACACCGAGGTAACTGCGGGGGTGCCCATGATCACAGGTGGCAGCAACAAAGACACCGAGGTAACTGCGGGGGTGCCCATGATCAGAGGTGGCAGCAACTAAGACACCGAGGTAACTGCGGGGGTGCCCGTGATCAGAGGTGGCAGCAACCAAGACACCGAGGTAACTGCAGGGGCGCCCGTGATCACAGGTGGCAGCAACCAAGACACCGAGGTAACTGCAGGGGCGCCCGTGATCACAAGTGGCAGCTACAAAGACACCGAGGTAACTGCAGGGGTGCCCGTGATCACAGGTGGCAGCAACAAAGACACCGAGGTAACTGCAGGGGTGCCCGTGATCACAGGTGGCAGCAACCAAGACACCGAGGTAACTGCAGGGGTGCCCGTGATCACAGGTGGCAGCAACCAAGACACTGAGGTAACTGCAGGGGTGCCCATGATCACAGGTGGCAGCAACCAAGACACCGAGGTAACTGCAGGGGTGCCCATGATCACAGGTGGCAGCATCCAAGACACCGAGGTAACTGCGGGGGTGCCCATGATCACAGGTGGCAGCAACCAAGACACCGAGGTAACTGCGGGGGTGCCCATGATCACAGGTGGCAGCAACCAAGACACCGAGGTAACTGCGGGGGTGCCCATGATCAGAGGTGGCAGCAACCAAGACACCGAGGTAACTGCGGGGGTGCCCATGATCAGAGGTGGCAGCAACCAAGACACTGAGGTAACTGCGGGGGTGCCCATGATCAGAGGTGGCAGCAACAAAGACACCGAGGTAACTGCGGGGGTGCCCATGATCAGAGGTGGCAGCAACTAAGACACCGAGGTAACTGCGGGGGTGCCCATGATCAAAGGTGGCAGCAACCAAGACACCGAGGTAACTGCGGGGGTGCCCATGATCAGAGGTGGCAGCAACCAAGACACCGAGGTAACTGCGGGAGTGCCCATGATCAGAGGTGGCAGCAACCAAGACACCGAGGTAACTGCGGGGGTGCCCATGATCAGAATTGGCAGCAACAAAGACACCGAGGTAACTGCAGGGGTGCCCATGATCACAGGTGGCAGCAACCAAGACACCGAGGTAACTGCAGGGGTGCCCATGATCACAGGTGGCAGCAACAAAGACACCGAGGTAACTGCAGGGGTGCCCATGATCACAGGTGGCAGCAACCAAGACACCGAGGTAACTGCAGGGGTGCCCATGATCACAGGTTGCAGCAACCAAGACACCGAGGTAACTGCAGGGATGCCCATGATCAGAGGTGGCAGCAACCAAGACACCGAGGTAACTGCAGGGGTGCGCATGATCAGAGGTGGCAGCAACAAAGACACCGAGGTAACTGCAGGGGCGCCCATGATCACAGGTGGCAGCAACAAAGACACCGAGGTAACTGCAGGGGTGCCCATGATCACAGGTGGCAGCAACCAAGACACCGAGGTACCTGCAGGGGTGCCCATGATCACAGGTGGCAGCAACGAGGACACCGAGGTAACTGCAGGGGTGCCCATGATCACAGGTGGCAGCATCCAAGACACCGAGGTAACTGCAGGGGCACCCGTGAACACAAGTGGCAGCAACAAAGACACCGAGGTAACTGCAGGGGTGCCCGTGATCACAGGTGGCAGCAACAAAGACACCGAGGTAACTGCAGGGGTGCCCATGATCACAGGTGGCAGCAACAAAGACACCGAGGTAACTGCAGGGGTGCCCATGATCACAGGTGGCAGCAACCAAGACACCGAGGTAACTGCAGGGGTGCCCATGATCACAGGTGGCAGCAACCAAGACACCGAGGTAACTGCAGGGGTGCCCATGATCACAGGTGGCAGCAACAAAGACACCGAGGTAACTGCAGGGGTGCCCATGATCACAGGTGGCAGCAACAAAGACACCGAGGTAACTGCAGGGGTGCCCATGATCACAGGTGGCAGCAACAAAGACACCGAGGTAACTGCGGGGGTGCCCATGATCACAGGTGGCAGCAACCAAGACACTGAGGTAACTGCAGGGGTGCCCATGATCACAGGTGGCAGCAACAAAGGCACCGAGGTAACTGCAGGGGTGCCCATGATCACAGGTGGCAGCAACAAGGACACCGAGGTAACTGCAGGGGTGCCCATGATCACAGGTGGCAGCAACAAAGACACTGAGGTAACTGCGGGGGTGCCCATTGTTGCCCAAGGGTATTGTTCCCAAGTATGTTGAGGGGCATGACATTGATAAGTGGCTGCCATCCTATGAGCGATCATCCTCATCTTGGGATGAGGAACGTGGGTGTCAAACATTGGGGGTCCTTGTTGTGGGAACTAGTCCTAGAAAGAAGAGAAGCTCCACTCGAAGATGATGTAGCACAGTCTAACACACACACAGCACTTAGTGGTCACACCCCCTGAAGAGTACAGACATAAGTTTAGGAACACTCACAAGGGGGCAACACAGACATGGGTAGACTTTGTGGATGCTTCAGTACAGTGACTGGATTAAAGGTAACAAGGTGGATACCTATGAGGGGCTCTTCGATTTAGAGGAGAAAATAGCATATACTCACTAACTGTTCCTCAGAGAAGTTGCACCAGCATCTAGTGGACTCTACGCCATCTAGCCTTAGAGCGTTGGGCAAGATGGGTGATAAATGGGCATGCACCAGGATGCCAAGAAATCCCATGGAGGTGATCCTTAGAAAGGGGGACATGCCCCCTCTTCGGGTGAAAGAAGTGGGATAGGGTAAAAAGAAGGAGACCCCTAAAGAGCCCCAAATGAATGCCCGTTGAGGGGAGGAGGGGGGACAGAGTTAGCTCCCATTCCGAGGGAAAGGTGTCCCTAGGAAAGAATTATGACCCTTCGAAGGCAGGGGTGTGCTTTGACGGTCAGCAGCCAAGGAACAAGAGGGAAGAAGCTATGCACACCAAGACGTCACTCACTGGTGACCACCCCCAGGGCATTGCCAGTGTAGGAATGCAGAGGAAGGTGTCCCTGAGGATTCCAGAGGTTACACTGAGGCTTCCTTAGTTTCAGTGGGTGGGAAGATAATTGAACACTTGCCTAACTGGCCTCCAAGCATGGAAAAATATAGGCAGTGGCCAGAATCAAAGGGGTTGAGATGAAGGCTCTGAGGGATACATGTGCCAGCATAACCAAGGTCATGCCTACACAGGTTTACCCTGACCAAATAATCCCAAAGGAGGAACACCAGATAGTTAACTCTGACAATGGCACAAGGTCACATCCAATGGCTAAGATAGACTTTGAGTGGGAGGGGTTACTGGCCCAAAGAAGGTATCTGTGTCCCCTGCCATCCCAGAATAGCGTCTTATGGGCAATGCCCTTGAAACCTCTGCCTGGGCAGAAGTAGAGAGAAGAACTCATGCAGCAATGCTGGGTCTCTGAGTGTGTGTCTTTCCACTAGAGCACAAGTGACCTTGAGGGAAAGTCAAGGGTCCCTGAAGTCTGGAAGAATGACCCAGGCCCCTAATAAAAAGAGAAAGTACAGGAAGTACTCAGGCCCAGAAGGAAGTTTACCCTGAGGGGAAGGGCCTAGTGCCTGAAGGGGAGGATGTTCCTTTGGCAGAATTGCGAGAGCTGCATGGAGAAGGTGGTCCCTCCACAGAACTTGAGCCTGGGGCAGAAGACTTGCTCCACTCTTAGGAACTGAGGCAGCTGACTGCCAAACAAGAGCAAGGAGATGTCAGTGAAACCCATTACGTACATTGGGAGGAGGGAGTACTGTACAGTGAGGTAAGGGACCCCCAAACCAGGGACAACAAGGAAAGTGGTGGTCCCCCCGCAGTACAGTCAATTAATCTTTAACCTAGACCATGGCATCCCCTTAGCTGGCCATCTGGAACAGGCCAATACCTTTATCGCTACACAGCTATTAAAGATTAATGTGCAAATATACTCTCTATTTAGGCTCCAGTGTATGAAATATTTCAGCTGTCATAATTCTAAGTAACATTAAAAGCACTAAACGTATATGACTAATTAGTACAGGAGAACATTTATAAATAAAAAAGTAAGATTTAAAGAGAGAGGAACTGATATTACATATCTTAACATTTACAAGAAATAACTTAAGGTAGGTATCAGGCTCTATTTATGAAAGCCTGTAACAATTAAGTAAATACAGGAGAGGACATGAGACCTTGCGGATAGCGCTGCAGACCTCAAAACATAAGAAACATGGCTTGAATCTCAGCCTCGCCTCAGTATCCTGTGCTTCTGGCAACACAGGATGTAGAGCCAAATCAAAAAAAAAAAAAAAGTGTGCCTTGAAAAAAGGTATACTTTTGTTTGGTTCTGTTGTTAAGTGCTCCAGTACACGAGGGCCAGGATTGTGCTATAAAAAAAACTGCAAAACAAAAATGTTCTGCATGTAATCGTTCTTAAAACTGAAGGATTCAGAATTTTATAAAAACATTTAATTACCCAAGGCGTCCTGGCACAAAGTATGTGTTATTTGCATTGCCTGGTACGAGCAATTCAGGTGCATTACATCTTTAAATTACGGTTTAGTTTCGGGATAACAATTTAAGAGCCCAATATAGAGATGGTGGATGGGCACTCTGTCACAGGCAGTCTGCCTATGAACCCAGTATTACCCTGCAGACTGCTATGCTGTGTTCAAGAATCCAGACCAATGGCACCAAAGTGTGTGAGGTTCAGCAACCTACAATGGATGCAGCCTTTCTCTGAATCTTATCACCCTAATTGGGAAGACTCTCCGGCGTTTTCAATTTTTTATATTACACAAGCCACAGTTCCATCCTCTCCAGTGCGGGTTCTGGTTCTGTTCGTAATCAGTATCTCTTGAACTTTTCATTTCAAGACAGGTGGAAATGAGCCTTAGGGCCTGACTTAGATCTCAGCAGACGGGTTAATCCGTCACAACAGTGATAGATAACCCGTTCACCGAAATATAAATCCCATAGGATATAATGGGATTTATATTTCGGTGGACGGGATATCCATCATGGTTTGTGACTACAGGCCTGTGTAAGCTGTGCTAGCACCACTTACGACAGATATACATTTTGTTATATCTGAGGTCACTACACTCAAAACCTATAAGTCCCCCCTAAGGTAGGCTTTTCAATCCTGAAGGCAGGGTGCTTGGTTATAAGTGGGCGGGTGCCCCTGCATGAGCAGGACACCCCTACAAACCCGGGAGTCCATTCTCCAGGCGTTATAAGTACGTCAGCCGTTAAAATACATATAGCGGCCATGCGTCATTATGCAATGGCTAATTATAAACTGGCATGTTTGGTATCAAACATGTTGGAATCATACCCCAATGCCATAAACGGTGTTGGAGGTATGATTCCATGCACTGTGGAGCTCCTCTGGGAAGCCCCCGTGCTCCCGGTACTAGTCTTCCAGAGTCTGACAGCAAGCTATGACTGTTTTGAAGCTTTGTTATACATAAGTGCTCAACACGAAACACGATGAAATGGAAATTAATTTTTGGAATACTTTGAATAAAACGGATTAAATTTGGATGAATCGGGTATAACTTTGTTATGTTACTTGAATTAAGCAGTGCGTCCGATCTGGAGTGGAATCACGCTTCGGTTTCCGTATGTTTATTCAACGCACGTGGTTGAGGGCTGACCGCGATTCGGGCTGCACGCCACAACCTTCACAAATCATGGAATAATTATGGAACATGAATACACAGGAGTGCACTTGTTAACTCTCTTTGGATATTGACACTATTGCCAGCCCTACCAACAAGTGGCACCCACGATGACTAATAATGAAAAATAATATAAGTGTTACATGCGAAGCCGATATAAGAACAATTCATTCTCCAGAAATGGCAGTTGTGAAACACGATGGATTTGACTTGAACTGTTTGTATTTAGATGTTGACGATCAATTAGTAATAACATAATCGAGTTACATGCTTCAAAAATTCTAGAACACGCCGTAATCGACGTATAACATATTGAAGGGTGGGCGGGGTATTTGAAATGCCTAAACATGTCTTGAATAATGAAGGGAAGGAGAATGGTTGAAACAATGCATTATGGGACTCGTAGGAATAAGGATAGTGAATTCAAAAGGACGTAGATTAATGGGATTGGCTGATGAAGAGGGGAGGAGTTATTTGACATTAGTTAAGAAGAAGGACGGGAGTAGTGAATAGAATGCTACTTCGTTAGAAGGAGAAAACTTGTTTGGAGAAAGATTGTAACGAGAGAGGATAAAGGTATGGAGGAAGGGTAATGATGTTGGTTTAAAGAGATGGGTTCACAAAAAATATCGTCAAGAACGAGCTTTGGGGGAACGAGTAAGAAGTTGGTAATATGGAGAAATGTTAAGATCGGGGTGAGACTCGTTTGGGTAACTGTTTGTAGCGTAGAGATATACGCATAGAGGGAAAACGCTGATTACTGGTTCGGAGTAAAATGTAACATGAATTCAGTAAATAACTGTTAATTATCTCGCATACACTTCAGTTTGAGTTTTTTTTTTCTTTTTCAAAAAAATCTAATGGTTGTTTTTTAATACTTATAGTGAACCCCTGAAGAAGAGCTAATAAAAGCTTGAAGTGCATTGGGTAGAGACGAACAATCACTATGGATGAATTTATGTATATGGCATGCGACAGAAAAAGGCCTGGAGGCATATCTGCCGTTTTGAAGCTTTGTTATACATAAGTGCTCAACACGTAACACGATGAAATGGAAATTAATTTTTGGAATACTTTGAATAAAACGGATGAAATTTGGATGAATCGGGTATAACTTTGTTATGTTACTTTTTTAAATTTTTTTAATTATTTTATTTATTCTGGTCAGCATAAGAAAATGATACGATTACACAGTGTTATCAGTCTATCGCAGTAGACAACTTCAAAGTACACTTTTTAACATTCAGTGTCCTGTATGGCACATATCATGACATCTTACCATGGGGCTACCCCAGAACAGCACGACCGTTTACTGTCTGCAAGACAGATTTTCCACTATTTACCCCCCATGCTATCCCACACACATCACCGCTTTAGCCCCGACATCATAACATTTCATAAGTTCTTCCTTCTATTCCCTGTCCAGCAACATGCGAAGTGTTTTCAATCTGTGGTTTGTGTGGAGTTAAAGTATTGTACAAAGGGTGTCCAGAAATCTTTAGGTCTTCTGCATATACTTCCAGTGTCTCCTTGCAGTATGTCATGTCTTTAATCCAGTCCTTAAACCTAGGAGGACGCTTGTTACCCCATCGTATCGCAATGCGGCGTTTGGCCAGCAGTAGCGCCACCGCCAGGAATTTCCTCCTTCTAGTCAGTTTTATTTTGTGTGTTCCCAGCAGGCATGTCAGTGGAGTATGAGGTATTGTTTCTGTCAACATGCGTGTAAGAGCTGTAGTTACGTCACACCAGTATGATTGGAGCTGTGGGCATGACCACGCCATGTGCAAAAAGTCTGCACCCGAGGTGCCACATCTATGGCAGGTATCCTCAGGTTTTAAGCCATATTTGTGGAGTTTTGCAGGCGTATAGTATGTTTGATGTAGGAACTTAAAATGAATTATACGCAAGTTACAGTTTGGGGTAAGCATCCTCAACAACGTACAGCTGTTATCCCAATCCTCTGTTGCTATCGGGCTACCCACTGACTTCTCCCATCTTTGAAGCGACCTATTAGGGGGTTGCCATTGTTCTGCCTGTGCAGCTGCATATAACCTCGTTACCAAACGCTGCTGTGTGGGCGCAGTAAGTAAGATTTGCAGCGCATTAAGTGAGTTTGGTTCTTCTGGAAAAGAGGGATATAATTCCCTGACCGCCATGCGCAGACGCTGGTATGCAAAGATCTTTAAAGGCGTACATTGTGTACTGAGTGACGGATCGTCTCGTGATATAAATTGGCCATGTGGAAACATTGCGCCTATGGTGTTCAGTCCCATTTCCCCTAGTAGGGCTAGCATCTTCTTCTCCTGTGCCACCGTTATTTGTGGATGGTGTGAGACTGGTAGCGCTGAAGCATATATAGGAAGCTTCTGCGCTCTTTGGGCCAACATGTGCCATGCCTGCGATGTACAGTGCACTGGGTGTATTATCTCTTTTTGGGAATTTTTCCTTGGGTCAGAGACGAAACTTATCAGGGGGATCGGTTTCACACTGTCGTGTTCAACTGCTATATGCGGTATATGACCATGCGGGTGTAACCAGTAGTGAGCGTGTTGTGCTTGCGCGCGGTAAAAGTATAATTGAAGATCTGGTGCTCCAAAACCCCCTTGATGGTATGGTCTAGTCAGGACCTTCCAGCCCACTCTCGCCTGTTTCCCCGCCCAGGTCAGTCTCAGCATGGCTGTACGCAGCTGTGTATATACTGCTTGCGGGAGCCAAGCCGGTATATTCATGAACAAATATAAAAACCTCGGCAGCACCACCATTTTTTGTATAGCGATCCTGTCCGCCAGTGACAACGGTAGTTTAATCCAGCGGTCTATCTGGGCCCCCAATTTTGAAATCGCTCTTCCGTAATTCTCTCTTATTACCACCTCAGGGTCCCGGTGTATCCATATACCAAGGTATTTCACCGGCTCGGACTACCATTGTAGAGGGTAATCAAGAGTCGGCCGCTGTGTAATGGACGTTAATGGTATTACCACGGACTTGTCCCAGTTAATGCTGAGACCTGAGTATCGTTCAAACTTAATATATTCTCTTATCAATGAGTTCAAGTTGCGATCCGGGTAACGTGTATAGAGGACCATGTCGTCCGCATAAAGCGATATGGCAACTGGTCGTAGTTGAAATTGTACGGCGGATTCAGCTTGGTGCTGCCTAATTTTGCACGCCAATGGTTCTAAAGCTATTATGAAAATTAGCGGGGACAGCGGGCAACCCTGTCTTGTTCCGCGATATATCATAATTGGGTCTGATGTATAGCCGTTAATTCTAATGTGCACACTGGGCTCGGTATACAGTAACGCTATCCATCGCAGGAACGGTTCATGGAACCCCATCCTACGCAGCACCATGAACATAAAGGGCCACTCAACAGAATCTAAAGCCTTCGCGGCATCTAACAAGGCCGCTGCAGCTGGCAGTTCTGGATTTAAATGATGAAACATTGTGAAAATGGTCCTTATGTTTTGTGTGGTGGATCGTGTTGGGATAAAGCCGGCTTGGTCCGGAAGAATTAGATTACGCAGCAGAGGCTGAATACGTGTCCCAACAATTTTTGCCAAGATTTTTGCATCCATGTTTATCAGAGATAATGGCCGGTAAGATTCACATCTCTCCGGATCCTTATCTGGCTTAAGAAGTGTAATCAGAAGCGCCTCCCGTAAAGAAGCCGGTAACTTACCCTCCTCATATGCTTCCTCATACACCTCCGCCAAATGCGGAAGTAGCAAGTCTCTAAATTCTTTATAGAACTCCCCAGGGAGTCCGTCCATACCTGGCGCTTTGTTGCCAGGTAGAGAGTTTAATCGCTTCCCGTATCTCATCTTCGGTAATATGGTGGCAGAAGTATTCGCGATGGTCGTTCGATAACCACGCCAAAGCAATGTCATCTAGATATTGGTGGATCTCGGGCGGTGTGGTGTTTGATTGCGCCGTGTATAGGCGGGAGTAAAACTCTGAAAAACAGTTCAATATAGAAGGGGTGTCAAATGTGGGTTGGCCTTGCTGATTCCTGACCTGTGTTATGTAGGTTGTTGTGTGCACCGGTCGGATTATGTGTGAGAGTGTCCTCCCCGGTCTGCCACCTTCCCCATATTTGCGTGCTGTGTATGTCCTTGATATATATTTTATTTCGGTGTCTGCAAAGTCATGATAGGCATCAATTTTCAATCTAATGTCAGTCAATAGCCTATTGTCTTGCGTGGCTTCATATTCTACCTCCAGTTGCCGTATTTCGGATTCCACCTTTACCAGTTGTTGTTGAATATCTTTAAGGATACCGGCGTGTTTACCGATACAGTGGCCTCTTACTGTGACCTTAAATGCCTCCCATAGCGTTCCCGCGCTACTCACGGAGCCAGCATTATGCTCAAAGTATTCTGCTATAGCCTGGCGTAGTTCGGATCTAAACACCTGGTCTTTTAGCGCGCTCTGCTGTAGCCGCCATGTGAACTGTCGCGGAGTATGTGTGGGGATGTCAAGTGTCAGTCGGACAGGTGCGTGGTCTGATAGCGTCTTTGGCATGTGCTCTATGGAGGTCATCCACGTGCAAACATCACGCGTAGCCAGCCAGTAGTCTATCCTGGACCACGAGTTATGAGCAGTGGACGTACAGGTACCCTCCCCGCGGCCTGGGTTGCGCAGTCGCCACACATCTAACAAAGCGCACTCCCCCATACCATCCTTCAGTGCACCAGCCGCTTCCTTCCCGTATCTATCAATCCCTGTGGATCTATCCAGGGATGGGTCTAAGCAGGTGTTGAAGTCCCCACCCCATAGGACCGCTGCAGGTGGGAGCGTGCATAATTTGTCTAGTATCTGTACAAAAAAGGACGGGTCATCAGTATTAGGACCGTATGCTGTAACGATTGTTAGAGCGGTGCCCCCAAAATTCCCATGAACCATCGCGTAACGCCCTTGGTCGTCTTTAATTGAGTGGATATGGTGGAAGAGAGTGCCACGTCTAATTAGAATTAACACTCCCCTGGCATATGTGGAGTATGATGACGCCATCCGGTGTAATGCCCATCGTGCACCAATTCTACCCTCTGTGAGGTCCGTTAGGTGTGTCTCCTGGAGGCATGCAACATCAACTTTGTGGCGGTCTAGGTATGTGAAGATTTTGCGTATTTTCTGTGGGTTATGTAGGCCGCGTACGTTCCATGTCATGAATGTTAAGGGTCTTGTGTGTCTACTTCTGTGTTCTGTACTCATTAACGTGTCTGAAGAAAGTTCGAGAGCGATTGGTGTGAACACTAATATTTAAGCAAACTGTAATTGTTTTCCTATGGCCGACCAGGCTTTTCTGCATTTTCCCCCTCCCTCCCCCCTCCCACTTCGCCACACCCTCGTTTGCGAAGCCAAAACCCCTACAAGTACAACTACCCCAACCCAACCCACCCCCACCCAATCCCCCAACATAGAAATGACTAAATGTGGTATACACAGGGTGGCGAGAGCTGCCAGTCCGATGCCCAGTGATTTAGATCACATGGGTGGTCGCCAGCATAACAGGTAAGCCGCTGCTCACCGCGGCCTGCAGGGCAGTAGCCATACTGTAAATTTAACTATACACCAAAACAACCAACATTTCCGTTAACACAATAAACCTTGTGCATATGCAGAACATTCAAACATATTGAATTAACACTTTTGTGCAGTTCTCGGGTACACTTAGCTGTTGTCCGCGGTTGGGTCTGAATTTTCTTACAGGCACCTCGACTGTGGGCGACAATGCGCAGACTCAGTTCAGTGTCTCTGTTGCAATCGGTGACCCCAACTCCACACCATCTTCAGAAGTCGGCGCTCAGTTCAGCCCACGGGGCTCATGCCATGGAGCACCCCTAAGCCATAACTCGCAATTCCTGCCATAGTTCAATGGGCGTGGTCCCGTAGGTGGCTTGGGACCTGTCCTTGCAGTCTTGTCATTCGACATCTGAGGTGGCAGACTGTTCTTCCGTCTCGCCTCTAGGCGACCTCCTGCGTGCGCCTCGTAGACCACTTTAATGTAGGAACTTGAGCACATCCTTTTGGGTCATTATAGACCGTGTTCTTGCCGCCATCCGTAACCCGCAATCGGGCCGGGTAGAGCATTGCATATGGTATATTTTGGTCTCTAAGTTTCTTCTTCACAGGCACAAACTTCTTCCGAGCCTCCTGGACCAGTGGCGTAAAGTCCGGGTAGATAGTAATGTCCATTCCTTCGTGCGACAAGCTACTGAGTTCTCGAGTCCTTCGGAGCACCGCATCACAAACTCTGTAGTTTAATAACTTAGCTATTATCGGACGAGGCCTGGCTCCGGTCGGTGGTGGGGGAGCCAACGATCTGTGCGCTCTTTCTATAATAAACACATCAGAAAATGACTCCCTACCCATCAGGAAAATGAGTAGTTGTTCAATATAGCGTTCCATTGGCCCCGTGTTTGTTGTTTCTGCTATACCCATGAGGCGTATGTTACTCCGTCTGGAGCGCGCTTCGATATCTTCAGCCTTAGCCAGTAGGGTTGTCAAGCTTTTGTCCATTTTTCCTTGGTGCACTTCCATCTGCTGGTGGGCATCTTCGGCTTCTGAGATACGTCGCTCCGCCATATCAATGCATTCTGTGTGCTTGTTCAGTCGCTCAGACATGCGGTCCACTCTGTATGTTAAAGAGTCTATCTTCCCATCTGTACTCGAGAGGGCTGCCTGTATTGTTGAGAACATAGCCTGCACATCGCCTGTCGTCACACCACTCGCGCCACCTTCCGCTCGTTGCTGATCTTCGGGTCCGGTCTCAGCCGATTCTTTTGGTTGTTCGAAGTGGAGTTTGGGCTGATTACGATCTGGTTTGCCCATTTTGCTCAGTTCCGTCTTCCCAACCCGAGTTGAGCGCCTAGTCCGCTGGGCGGCCTCAGAGAAGATCAGGTTGCCCAGTGCATGCGACGCAAAGGCAGGATAAGCGTGGTCTAGCAGAGCTGGAGGCGACCCACACAGCTCCGCGTTTCTTATTGGTTCCTCGCTGCTGGTTCGCAACCCCTTCGGTGTAGACAGCTCGCGTTGTAACCCTCAGTGATGGTGGTTAGATATTGCGCCGATCATTTAGCCCCTCAGTCTACACGTGTACACCTCCAGGTTAGCTTGCGGGGGTCAGCGCTACAGCCAATCGCCCAAGTGCGCCGCCAAGTGCATCAATCCAGCAGCAGGGGCCTCGTACCATATGCAGCACACGGGGGGTACAGTCAGCAGAGGTGGCTTGGCAAGGATGGAGTCTTGCTCCTCGTCGCTGCACCACTGTCTAATATCGCAGCGGTGCCCACAAATCCAGGCGGTGCCCTCTCTCATTGACCAGTGCAGTCGTGGCCCCTCCAGCGCGTTGTAAGACCTGCTAGTTATGGCCCCCCCTGGTGAGAGCACGCAGTGTCCAAGTGTGTCGATGGGCGCCTCCCGCTACCACCCTTAGTTGGGTTGCCGGCCTGCAGTACATACGATCCGTATCCGGCACCTCACCTCACTCGATGTAGCGCTCGAGAGACTCCCAGCGGTCCAGCCCTCCACAGTAGATCGCGTCCCGCCGGAGCAGGAATGCAGCCGTCGCGGCCTTGCGTCGCGGGCCTGATTCACGCACGCGCGCTGCTTCATAGTTTCACTATCCAATACAGGCCTCCTCTGCGCAGCACCGCCGGCTCTCCCCAGCAGCAACCACAGCGTCTCAAAAGTAGAATATCAATAGCCCTGGTGTTCCGGTGTACTCGTTCAACAAATTCAGTGCCCTACATGCACCCAGTGAGCAGGATAATTGCAGGATTATACAGCGACCGGAGGAGCTCGCTCAGAGAGCGGCCATCTTCCGTCGTGGCTAGCTCCGCCCCCCTACTTGGTTATGTTACTTGAATTAAGCAGTGCGTCCGATCTGGAGTGGAATCACGCTTCGGTTTCCGTATGTTTATTCAACGCACGTGGTTGAGGGCTGACCGCGATTCGGGCTGCACGCCACAACCTTCACAAATCATGGAATAATTATGGAACATGAATACACAGGAGTGCACTTGTTAACTCTCTTTGGATATTGACACTATTGCCAGCCCTACCAACAAGTTGCCCCCACGATGACTAATATTCAAAAACAATATAAGTGTTACATGCGAAGCCGATATAAGAACAATTCATTCTCCAGAAATGGCAGTTGTGAAACACGATGGATTTGACTTGAACTGTTTGTATTTAAATGTTGACGATCAATTAGTAATAACATAATCGAGTTACATGCTTCAAAAATTCTAGAACACGCCGTAATCGACGTATAACATATTGAAGGGTGGGCGGGGTATTTGAAATGATTAAACATGTCTTGAATAATGAAGGGAAGGAGAATGGTTGAAACAATGCATTATGGGACTCGTAGGAATAAGGATAGTGAATTCAAAAGGACGTAGTTTAATGGGATTGGCTGATGAAGAGGGGAGGAGTTATTTGACATTAGTTAAGAAGAAGTAGTGAATAGAATGCTACTTCGCTAGAAGGAGAAAACTTGTTTGGAGAAAGATTGTAACGAGAGAGGATAAAGGTATGGAGGAAGGGTGATGATGTTGGTTTAAAGAGATGGGTTCACAAAAAATATCATCAAGCACGAGCTTTGGGGGAACGAGTAAGAAGTTGGTAATATGGAGAAATGTTAAGATCGGGGTGAGACTCGTTTGGGTAACTGTTTGTAGCGTAGAGATATACGCATAGAGGGAAAACGCCGATTACTGGTTCGGAGTAAAATGTAACATGAATTCAGTAAATAACTGTTAATTATCTCGTATACACTTCAGTTTGAGTTTTTTCCCCAAAAATCCAATGGTTGTTTTTTAATACTTATAGTGAACCCCTGGGTAGAGACGAACAATCACTATGGATGAATTTATGTATATGGCACGCGACAGAAAAAGGCCTGGAGGCATATCTGCCGTTTTGAAGCTTTGTTACACATAAGTGCTCAACACGTAACACGATGAAATGGAAATTAATTTTTGGAATGAAATTTGGATGAATCGGGTATAAATTTGTTATGTTACTTGAATTAAGCAGTGCGTCCTATCTGGAGTGGAATCACGCTTCGGTTTCCGTATGTTGCTGCAGACCACAGACACAATTCTGCCCTCCTCCTGCTGAGCTAAGCTCAAGCAGGGGAAGGTAGGACAATAGGTTTCCTGTCCCAGACAGGACTTAGTGTATTGGGCTGAGTTGGGGGCGCTTGCCAGCGGCACTAGACTGCTTTGCAGGGCACATTTGATGCCCTCCTTGTATACTCCAGTTGGAACCAGTTCAGGGAATCGTTGGCTCCCACACTAGTGCAAAACTGGACAAAGGACGTGGGAGTAACCTCCCCACTGTCCAGCCCCTCCTCTGGGAGGGACCCCTGAATCGCCCCAACACTTTCCTTAGGGTAATCAAGGGCTTACCTGTGGGTGGCTCTTCAGATTCATCGTGGGACGAGATTCAGATCCGAAACCACTTTATCTTCAACCGTCTGAGCACTTTGGACTTCACTGGACTTCCCTTTGGGTACCAAGACTGCATCTGGAAGACTCCTGCTGCTCCTGGTCTCCTCGTCCTGCCAGTCTTCTGCGTCATCTGTGCATGTGCTCCATCCAGGTTCTTCTACAGGCCTGTGGGCATCAAAGACACCCGAAGGAATCTCCCTTGGAGTGAAGGAGTCACTCCCCTGCATCTGCAGACACCGCAACGAAGATGACCAGTCTACTGCTCCTAAGCTCCCCCGGACTCCGAAAGGTTCAGCAACACAGGTGGTGGTTCTGCAATGTCCTCGAGGCCTGCACTGTCACTGAGTTTGAGGCCAGTATCCCTCGTCGGAACCACTGGAACAGCACTCCTGTGCACCGCATTGACTTGCCATTGCCAATGGTTGTTGACTCTCTTCTCCAGAGATCCTCGGGCTCCAAGAACCTCCAGCCTCCAGCATCTCTTGCTACCAAGATCTTCGTCCTCACCGCATCCTCTGCACCGTGGGCCTGCATCATTGGTGAGCTGCTCGAGGTCCTCTTGCGACACCTGTGCCTCCGGCCTGTGGGTCCTCTCGAGGGTCTTGTTTGGCTCCAGTGGGCTCCCCTGCTTGCTCGGGCCTGCTCTGACTCTCCTGCACTTGGTGAGTCCCTTGGATCTTGCTGGTCCTGACACTGCACCTTTTTCGTCTGCCACATTTGTTGCCGCTGCCAAGGCTTGTTGGTGCTCCTGCTGGCCACCGACCCCCTGGCTCTTGACATCCAACGTGGGACAGTTCGTGAACGGCTCCTGGTCTTCC
This sequence comes from Calotriton arnoldi, assembly GCA_963921515.1. Lineage (NCBI taxonomy): Eukaryota > Metazoa > Chordata > Amphibia > Caudata > Salamandridae > Calotriton > Calotriton arnoldi. The sequence continues at coordinate 84,080 of CAWUFW010004300.1, forward strand.
ACCGCGTGACCTGGTCCGCACAGCTCCAGCGCCAAGGTCACATCAACTCTCCTGCATCTTCCCACATCGGTGGGCATTCGTCTTCCGTGCCTCCTGGTCAGTCCTGAGTGGCATAGACTCTGTCCCCTGTACGCGGTCATGTTTCCACTCTGCACACGGCCTCTGTGGGGTTCCTGTGTACTTACCATGGGTGGTTCCTTCAGTCTCCAGCTCTTCTAAGTCTTCTGGGTCCAGTCTCGACTTTGTCGTGGTTCCCATTCCACTTTATTAGTAAATGGTTTGGTCTCCCCCTGGAGGCAATGGTGCATTTGTGCTAATTACGTGTTCTATTACTGAAGTATTGTGTGCATTGTGATTATATTTCCGGGGAGGAGATATTGCAATGTGTTAGTGAGTTTATAACAAATACACATTTTTATAGCTACACTGTGTGGTTCTTTTTCACTTAACCTACACTATATGATTAGATCTGGTAAAACAAGCTGCTTTACACTCCTTCTGGACTAAGCCTGAAGGCTGCTCTCCACAGCTACCACTTAGAGAGCTTTCTAAGGTTGTCTAAGACCACTAAAATCACCATAAGGGTTGTCTGGATTAGAGCAAGGTGCTACACTTACATAAGTGAGCACCATATACTAAGCCAGTCTCCTACACAAGGTCTTTGCAATCATTGCATTTTTGATATCAGCTTAAAGTATTCACCATCACTAATCTTAATGGTATATGATTAGCATCATCAAATTTAACGTTAATAGAATGGGTTTATCTCTTTTTATGGACTGATGCTTGAAATAAACTATTTTTGACGGAATTACAGTATTGGCTTCATTTAGTAGTAGAAAACCCAACCTCAACCTGATCAAGAACACACATCTAACTGATCATAAGATCAATATCCAGAGACAATTTACAAAAAATATCAAAATAAATCAGGACACCTGCAACAAAGATGTGCAACCGAAAGTGAGAGAAACACATATGAACTTAAGTGGACATCATAGACGAGGCTCGCTGCTTCCAGAGAACTAACACTTTTGCTAGAAAGAAGCAATCTTATGAACTGATTTTAAACAATAGAATAAGGACTAAAGAACAAGGCATGAGAATGTGGTTAACAAAATATTCATTGTAATGAAGGCGAGAATGTCAGACTGAAAAGAATATGATTTATTCCAAATAATGACAAAAACGACTCCATGGAAGGGATACAATATTGACTTTGAATGCGGTCTTCCTACTGCCTAAAGAACTGTTTAAAACCAATGTTACACAATCTTGGCCCCAGCTATGTCCAGGGCCAATAAACCAGCATTAAATCATTTCTTTTATGCTGTTATGTACCAGATGTCTAGGCCTGTGTCCTCACATCTGTTTGGCATCCAGATTCTCCATGCTGAAGTGTCCCTTGATGTGCTGCGCCCTCATTTCCTTGTACGGCTCACACTCCCCACTGAAGTGAGTGAGGACAAGTTTCTGGCGGATCCGCTCAGCCTTCACATCCAGTGCATCCAGATGCTCGAAATCTTCTTCTGGCTGCTGCTGCTCTGCACTTATGGATGTCGGCGCATACAACACTCCAAGATCGTGCTCTAAGGCGATATTATGCAGGACGCAGCATGCCAGAATGATGTTACTGGACTTTTCGGGAGAGTACTGGAGAGTGCCCTTGGAGCCGTCTAGGCAGCGGAAACGAGCACGTATCGATCGAAAGGTCTGTTCCATCATGCCGTGGGTATCCGAGTGCGCCATGTTGTAGCGTAACTCAGCAGGTGTCTGGGGGATGTGCATAGGTGTCATCAACCAACTGCGCAGATAAAATGAACAATCACCTGAGAAAAAACAGAGAACATACATTTAATGGCAGGTACAAAGCCCCACGTTGCTTACAGAGAAACGCTTTTCTTTCAACTTGTGGTGCGACCTCTGATTATTAAAGAAGGCCAACTTGCATGCAGCAAGTTAATGCTTTGATTGATTGGCATAAATATTTACTTATATCATATTGTGCAGGACCTCATGAAGGGTACCAATGAGTTTTGAAAATGAGTAGAGGTTAGAATATTTTAGCATAGCGCAAAAATATATCAAGCAACACAATGAGCAGGACCAAGGTACGCTTTAAGTAAGCAGAGCACAGCAGAAGCCGGCTTTTAATACTAATGAAGTACAGAAAGACCACGGTTAGACTGATTCGGACTGGGAGAAGTTGGTGCTGTGAAATGAAGAAAGAGAAGGCTTCTGATTGGATATGGTGAAAGTGGAGGACTGACAGAGAGGAGGCTTGTAAAGGCCAGGGAGGCTTTGATGGTTGGTGAGTAGAATTAACACATGACTGAGATTTGTGTTCTGCCATGACCTTGTTGCTTGATAAAAATAGTGCTTTGGCAGGAGAGGCCTCTGCTCCCAGGTAGGACTATTCTAATGTCACTCATAAGGTGATGTAGGCACTGTCCAGATGAAACTAGGAGACATGTCTGGTGGATGCCACATGAGAAACTAGAGTTACAATTTTATGCACAATATTATATATTGAAAACTTCAATTTTGATCATGTACCAGTAGTTTGTATTAACTTAGTAAGTTCAATTTGGAATGATGGTTGATTTGCAGTCCCCAAGTCTTTTCTGGCTACCTCAGTCCCTGTCTTAGTTTCTGTATCTCTCTCGGGCGCACACATTTCTGGAATGATCCTAGATCTTTCACAGTTCTGATGGTCAATCTGTTTATCACAGTTTACAGCTTGCTGTGCTGAACATTCAGGTTTAGGTCTATTTTTTTAGTTCACAGAATCTTCCTCTCGGTCAGAGTCTCACTTTGTGTGCTGGATATTATGTTTTAATGGCACCTCTTTCCATTCCAGAGGCTCTACTGCCTCACTCTGTCTTGGTTCGACTCTGTATGCTGACCATTGGGTCTCAATGCTGGTTTCAATATCACCTCCTCTTTTAGTTCTTGTACCTTCTCTGTAGGATGAGCCACAACCCTCTGTTCCTCCAGACTCAAACATCAAATAAGTATCCAACAGTCTCATACCATTTGGCAGTGGATGGCTTTATGCTTCTTCATGTTGAACGTATACCAAATGAAAGTCTTATACTTTCCCTCTTCATCAGCATGCACCTTCATCCCCAAATACAACTATTTCCTTCCGACACCCTTTAACATTTCTGCCAGAAACTTTGGTGTACTTCGGTGTTCAACAGAATCCCTCTTTACTACCACAGTAGAACAAATGACCAATCAGTCAATCAAGTCATAGTTGTATAGAGCGTATAATCACCCCAGAGGGTATCCAGGCGCTGTGCTGCAGGTATCAGTTGAAGAGCCAGGTCTCGAGTCCCTTCCTAAAGTGGGTCAGCGAAGGTGCGGTGCGGAGGTGAAAGGGGAGGGTGTTGGCGGCGAGGTAAGAGAAGGAGAGTCCTCCAGAGCGGCAGCGGCAGATACGTGGTGTCTGTGCGAGGGTGAGGTGTGTGGAGCGGCAATTCCTGGTTGGTCGATGGAAGTACAGCCCTTGGTTCATGTAGGCTGGTCCTTGGTCATGGAGGGTTTTGTACGCATTGGTCAGAAGCTTGGAGTGGTATCTCTTCTGGACGGGGAGCTGGTGGAGGGCCTTCAGGTGCTGGGTGATGTGTGTTCTCTTAGGCAGGTTGAGGATCAGTCTGGCTGCTACGTTCTGGATTGTCTGGAGACTTTGCATGAGTTTGGTGGTTGTGCCTGCAAAGAGTGTGTTGCCGTAAAATAGTTGGTTGGTAATGAGGGCTTGCGTCACAGTTTTCCTAGTGCTGATAGAGAGCCGTCTGCAGACTTTTCAGAGCATGCGGATCCTGTAGAAGCAGGCTGAGGAAACGGCGCTGACCTGACATTTCATGGAGAGTTCACTGTCCAGGATAATGCGGAGGTTGATGCCGTGGTCTTTCGGCGTGGGGGTTGGTCTGAGTTCTACCAGCCACCAGGAGTCATTCCAGAGGGTGGTGTGTCTGCGGAAGGCCAGATCTTCTGTTTTGTCCATGTTGAGTTTCAAGCAGCTGTCATTCATCCATGCCGCGACATTCTTCATACAGTTGTGGAAGTTGGTCTTCGTCAAGGTGGGGTCTGCTGAGAACGAGGATGAGTTTTGTATTATCGGCATAGGAGAATATGGTGATGTTGTGCATTCTGACAATGCTTGCCAGTGGTGTCATGTAAATGTTGAAGAGGATTGGACTGAAGGATGATCCTTGGGGTACGCTGCAGAGGGTGTGCTTGGGTTGCGAGCTGAAGGGAGGGAGGAGGACTCTCTGGGTGCGTCCTGTGAGGAAGGTTGCCATCCATCTGAGGGCGTCGTCTGTGATTCCCATTTGAAGTAGTCGATCGATGAGTGTGTGGTGGGAGACTGTGTCAAAAGCTGCGGGGAGATCCAGGAAGATAAGATCGGCGGATGCTCCTCTGTCGAGTAGGGCACGGATGTCGTCTGTTATGGCCATCAGGGCTGTCTCGGTGTTGTGCTTGGCTCTGAAACCTGATTGGGACAGGTCCAGCAGGTTGTTTCTCTCCAGGTGTTCGGTGAGTTAAAGGTTGATGGCCTTCTCCAGGACTTTGGCAGGGAACAGTAGCAGCGAGATGGGATGGTAGTTCTGGAGCTCGCTGGGGTCTGCCGAAGGTTTCTTAAGGAGGAGTCTAACCTCTGCATGTTTCAAAGTGTCGGAAAAGGTGGCTGTGGTTATGGAGGCATTGAGGATGGTGGTGAGCTGGTGGCTGATCTAGTCACTTCCGAGGTTGAAGAATCGATGGGGGTATGGGTCGGTGGGAGCTCCAGAGTGGATTGAGTTCATGAGAGTGGTTGTGATGGGTGTGCTAAGTTGTTCCCATATGGTGAGCGGGTGGATGGTGATTGTGGTCAAAGGGTTGCAGAAGTGGTCGGAGAGTTGCGGCTTGAAGTTTCTATAAATGGTTATCTTCTTGTGGAAGTGGTCGGCGAGGGTGTCACAGAGTGACAGTGAGGAGGGGATCAAGTTTCCAGTGTCTGACGGGCAGGTAAACTCTCTGATGATGGTGAAGAATTCCTTGGTTTGATTGGTGCTGGTCTCGATCCGTGGGAAAGAGCCTTCTTTTTTTTGGCTTTGAGTTGGTGGTGGTAGTCGTTGAGGGCTTATTTGTAGGTGGCTCGGGCGGTGTGGTTTCTGCTGGTGCACCATTTTCTTAACAGTTGTTTGCACCTGCGCTACGATGTGTGAGTTCCAGCTTGTACCAGCTGGCTCGTTTGGTGGGTCTGTGCGTTTCTGCTAGTTTGGTGGGAGCGACTTGGTTGGCGGTGCTGGTGATCCAGGCTTTGAAGTTCTCTGTTTGGTGGCAATATTGGGCTGGCGTTGGCCCATTGATGCTGAATGACCTTTGTCCAGCTGCATTAGGGGGGCGCTGTGTCAGTTGGGGGCGGTGCTCGGAGGACCGGTGAGGGTGAAGTGTACAATGTAGTGGTCCAACCAAGTGAGTTACGAGGTGTGGCTGTATCTGATTCTGTTGCGGGACATAAAACGGGGTCCAGCGTGTGTCCTGCTGTGTGTGTGGGGTTGGTGACCACTTGTTTGAGGCCGATGTTGTCCAATCTTTCCAAGAGGTCGGTGGAGTTGATATCGGTGGGGACGTCTAGGTGGAAGTTGAGGTCTCCTAGGAAGACATAGTGTTTGGATTAGACGGCAAGCGGGGTGATGAATTTAGCTATGGCGTCGCGGAGGCCGGTTCGTGGTCCTAGCGGTCTGTATGCGAGGGTGCCTTTGATGGTGGTATTGGCGTCTGCTCGGAGATGGAAGTTGATTTGTTTCATGATCAGCCTGGTGTTGTCGTCTGTGATGGTGCAGGTGATTCATTCCTTGTGTATGATGGCGATGACACCTCTGTGTCTGTTGGTGCGGTCACGGTATTTCATCTCGTAGCCACTGGGAGTTGATGTGGTGATGTCACGGGCCTATGTGGGGGTGAGCCATGTCTCCATAATGAAGGTCATGTCGGGCACGAGGGTGAGATGGTGTTCCAGATTTCGGTGGCATGTTAGCAGAGTGATCTGGCGTTAATCAGGAGGCAGCTGAGTTGTTTTGGGAGGTTGTCGGCATCCATGGCTGGCATGGCGCTGGTTGCTGTAGTGTTGGTCGGTGCTGGGGTGTAGGTGAATCGAGAGTGGATGCAGGTGAAGGGTCCCTCTGTGGTGCACGGTGATGCGAAGCAGCAGTTGTGTCTGGGGTCCAGGGCACGGAATTCTGCGGCGGAGTATCTGTAGGGTTCTGGGCATGGTCCAGGCGCAGGCAGGCTTGCCTTTGGCGTGCCAGCCGTGCAGCGGCCTCAATAAGTAGCCCTGGCAGGTGCGTGAAAGGGCAGAGGGCTGGGGCAACGGGAAAAGACCCTGCAGTAAAAACCAGTCAACAACAGCACAGTAGCGAGCACAACAAAAAACAGTCAACAATTGCAGAACACGTAATGACAGAAGCAACAGAGGCAATACCAGTAAATATAAATACAAAACAATATGGGATAAAATACAAAACAAACAAAAAATACAAAACAAACAAAAACCAGTAAGAGAAGGGACCGTGACTCGAACAGCAGTTCAAGTGGGGCTCGAGGACCGAGATGGTGCCTCTGGGCTATGATAGGCAGCAGGGGAGCGGCGTTCAGGACCAATGAATTCACTTGTACTGTGTAAACTAGACTATTGCAATAATCTACTAGTGGGCTGTCACCAACACTCTTTTTTTGCCCAAAGTATTAAATGTTGCCAGCAAAACTTTATAAAATCTCCAAAACCACACCCAGAGCTTAATTTGAGCCGGTGGTTGCAGGTGGGACCCACTGGCATATATTTTTGGGGACCGACACTTATTTTAGCTTATCAAACTTTGATCCAGAGCAAGAGAGAGAAAAACACACAACGGGGACAGGAAGAAGAAGATGGAAAAACGTGACAAAGAGAGAAAACAGGATCCTGGAAGAGAGATAAAGTGACAACACTGACCACACACAACCCCATCATCCCAGTGCTTAATTTGAGCTGTTGGTTGCAGATGGGGCCCTCCGACACATTTTTGGGGCTCACCACTTATATTTTATTATCAGACTATAACCCAGAACAAGAGAGAGAAAGACACAAATGGGAGAAAGGAGGAAGAGCAATATAGAAAAACAGTAACAAAAGGAGAAAGCAGAAAAAAGAACCTTGAAGAGTGAGATAAACAGGCAGGGAGTGTCCGGTGGTGGATTTAAGAGGCAGGAGGTGGATTCAAGACTACGCAGCCTTGGTATTCAGAAAGCTGAAGTTCAATACCATCTTCTGAGCAAACCTTTGGAAGCCAGCAAATATTCTTCTACAAATGAAGCACTGACCGCACCCCACCAGGTTCTCCAATGTTGTCCCTGAAGGGCCGGATCCATGCCAGATTTTTAGCATATCCACATTTAGATAAATGTAGTTATCTTCAAAATCTGTCATCGATCCGGCCCTTCAGGACCGACATTGGAGAACCACAGGAAGAGTGGTTGGCTCTTGGTCAAAAGCATAGGTCTCTGCAAGCCTGGATTCGGATACTCAAAGCCATCCATGGCACATCTACGACTGCCTTTCTGAGGTCTTAGCTCATATTTCCACAAGCAACATCAGATCTGGATACCGGAACCTCCAAGTCTCACCAAGAGCACCCTCTATAACATCCAGTTTCCGATCTCTCTACCTGATTTAATGTGCTAGCCACTCACTCCAGGAGTTTTACAGCAGCCCCTGCAAAAACCTGATCACCCCTTTCTATGAGTCAAAGAATGTTCTCTGACTTTGCACACGTCCCAAAAGAGTTGTAAATACATAAATTTCTGAACGTGTTTCTTTAAAGTTTGTAAACATGTACAGTGTCACTATGTATTTTTATAATCAGAAATGTATCAAGAGGTCTATCTGCACCATCAACATCCACACAAGCACCCCTTTGAGCCACAGGGAAATAAACACCAAATTTAGGTCTATGCGGCTGCCCACCTGCTTACTGTACTATGTACCAATAATTCCCCTTTGGTAAAGGATTTCTGTTTTAAATTGTATGGCACCGTACAAACATAAAATATATCTCTCAAACTCTCCTGTCTTACACTTATTTCTAAGCACAGAAAGAGAGATTAGAAAACACATTCAGAGTATTTCAGGGGCTTGTTGAACAGCACTTACCCAGCAACCAGCCATCTACATGCATCTCCTCTTTGAACTGGTGACTCAGTGCCGACTGCTGGAGCACAGTGCAGTTCTGCAGACTCCCTGGCCAATGCGTCTCAGCACTCAGTATCTTCCCCTTGGCGTCACAGACCAGCAGGCAGTTCAGAGAATGCAAGCCCTTCCGGTTCACATATAAAAGGTCCTCTGCGTGAGGTGCTTTGATGGCTACATGGATGCAGTCCATGGCACCCAGCACATTAGGCATTCCTGCCAGTGCATAGAATTCATCCTTCAGCTCCTGCAAGGAAGCTTCTTCCACTGGGAAATGGATGTATTGAGAGGCGCGCTCAACCAGTGCCTCAGTCACATTGGCCACACACCGGCTCATGGAGGCCTGGCTGATTCCAATGGCATCTCCCATCCGAGTCTGAAAAGATCCAGAGGTGTAAAAGCCAAGGGCGGCCAGAATCTGGATTTCTGGACTGATCGCTCTGGATCGCTGAGTGCGACGGGAAAGACTGCTCCCCAAGAGATCCACCAGGAAGCCTATGAACCTGCGGGGAAAGCCATACATTGACACCAGGTAATCATCTGTGACATCCTCCAGTCTAAAGCGGTCCAGGGTCTTATGTCCACGGCCGTAGAGCAGGAGATCGCAGTCCAGCACTGCGATGGATATGGCCATGGCTACCAGGTCTCAAGTAGCAAGCCCCAGATCATATGAGACTGGGACACAGAGGGCTGCTTTGCTTCAGTGACTCAGTTTCCGCATTAGGTCCTCAGCCTGCAGGAAAAAAAGAGATGTTATTAGAACAAAGACTATTGGAGCGCATCGAGTCTACATAGTATCCAAGGTGCACATTATCACAAACACACCGAGGAACACAGCAGATCATCATAAACTATGAGAAGGACGATGACACAACTATCCCACTTAACTCAGTGGTGCAACAGGTACCCTAATGCTACCATGGGTACTTCCATCCCACCCCATTGGTCAGTGAAAAGCCCCTGAGTGTTCTCACTACACACATGGTTTGCTCTGAACATTTGGTGTTTGAGTACCTGCCGTGACTGCAACCTTCTGAAAAGGATCAGCCTTATTGACTCTGTTTAAGGGATAGTCAGTTCTTCTTTCCAACTAGTCAGAAGCGTCGCTCTGGAAAGGCTGCTGTCTGTGTGCAGGTCCCCTGTACAGATCCACAAAGAACAGCTATGGGAAGTAAAAGGGACGGACACATTTATTCCATCACCTTCTATTACATAGCATGGTTCTGGCAGCCTTTGCTATAGGTCATAGGTCCTGTCACTTAACATGTAATTAAATATTTCATTTACAATTTTTGACTGGAAAATGCTGAGTGTAAAAGATGAGGGCTGAAGCCAGACTGCTGTGCGAAATATGAAATATATTTTATTCATGCTCACCTGCAATGAATTCCACTAACATAAACATTGTGGAATCACAATCAGTTCACACGTTTGAATAACCCAGCTCTCTCAGATTCATAGGAAGGGAGGATTCCCCAGGGAACCTGCCAAGTGAATGAATGAATGAATGAAATTATTTATAAAGCGCTACGTTCACTCCAAGGAGCATCTTGGCGCTAGCAGAAAAGATCAAGAAAAACGCAGGGAGAAAACGAGAGGATAGTTATAAAGAGATGCAGTAATAACAAGTATCATATAAGGGAGAACACGATGTTGTCAGGAGCAGCAAAAATCCATGTTTTCAATAGTTTCCTAAAGAGACGTTCTGATTGAGCCAGTCTCAATTGGAGCGGCAAAATGTTCCAGGCTCTAGTTCCTAGAACAGCTATGGTTTCAAACGATAGCTAGGGACTGCTAGAAAGTTACCCGAAGATGACCGCAAAATACGTTGAGTGGTATAGGGGCGTATTCTGGACCTGAGATATATCGGCCCTACTGCTTTTATTGCTTTGTAGGTAATAGTTAAAACTTTAAACAGGATCCTTTTGTGGATTGGTAGCCAATGCAGTCGTTGGAGTGCTGCCACTGAAGGAGATCCTCTAGGCAGCCTGAGCACCAACCTGGCCGCTGCGTTCTGGACCACCTGTAACTTTTTTAAAACAGCCTTACTAACTCCTGCATACAAACTGTTGCAGTAGTCCAAACGCGATAGAACCAGTGCCACAACAACTGTCTTCCTAGCATTCATAGGCAGTAGGTCCAGGAACTTTCTCAAGATTTTTATGGTATGAAAGCACATGCCTGCCACAGAAAGAGCTTGACTATGGAAAGATAGAGTAGGATCGAACTTAATCCCTAGGTTCCGTACTGTGTCTGCAGTATTTGGAGGTGGAACCATATTTACAGGCCACCATTGACTGGGCATAAAGGGATTGGCTTTCCCGAACAGCATGATTTCCGTTTTTTGGCTGTTACATTTCAAATGATTGAGTTTCATCCAGTTCATAACTGCCGTTAGGCAGTGATAGAATTTTTCTTCTGCCACAGTGGAGTTTTTGTCAAGGGTAAGAATGATCTGTGTGTCGTCTGCGTATGTAATGGCTTCGACCTCAAACGAGTCTATCAAGGCGAGCAGTGGAGTCATATAAAGATTGAATAATGTTGGGCTTAAGGAAGAGCCCTGTGGCACCCCCGATAATAGCTGTTTTTCTGCAGACTTATGGCAGCCCAGGGTAATTATGTTGCGTCTGTTTTTAAAAAAGAGAGAAAACCAGGTGTTGGACTTGGCCCTTTTGCCCTGAATTTTTCGCTTGTGTGACAATAAAATATGGTGTGTCTGAACAGAACATAACAAATGCTGTGTAATATGGTACACCCTGTTAGCGCCGCCATTTTAGAAAAGCACTGTGGAAAAATGTCACTGTTAAAATGGACGCCATGCCTGCCTGCCCATGTGACGCCTGACTGAGGTGGGTTGGCAGCCTAGTGGTTTGTCCCCCAGCGCCCCCTGCTTTTGGAGGGAAGCGTCGCACCGAGGGTGCTCTACTCCTCCCCTGAACCAGTTAGAACCGGTTCCAGAGAGAACCTTCTAGGCTGCCATGTGAGGAGACAGAGGCAGTGCAGAGCCTGGACTGAAGGGGAAGGGACCTTCTGCCAGGGAGACCGCCACATTGGGCCTGTGTGCTGGCCCCTGTACCCACCTACACCCCCTGTTGGCCCCAGGGCCAATGAAGAGACGTTGCCGGAGTGGAGGCTGCTGTGCTGGCAGGATTGCCACCCTACCGGAGGATGACCGTTCTGAGGAGCTGCTGCTTCGGGACTGGTGAGACGCCCTACTAGCCACTGATCTCGCCCTGCATTACATGTCTCTTGGCCTCTAGCGCCTATGGAGCGCTATATCTGCGGTGCCAGAAGAAGGGAGAGGGTGCCTGCAGCGCTGGATTGCCAGAGCGCTACTTACCCTGGGGGACCCTGGAGGTGGGAGCGCTGTCTGTGCCTGCCTGCATGAAGAGGAGGGCTGATGCCTGCACCCTAGCGCTGTGCCCTGGAGTCTGAGAGCGCTGTAACCCCCTGAAGACACTGTCTGCAAAGCGCTGTGGGGGACTGTGTAGCGCTAAGAAGGGGAGCGCTGCTCATGTGCTGCTGAGGGAGCCGATTCCTCCAAGTGGCGGGTGCCCACCCCGCTGGTGTGCTTATACTAGGAGGGAGCCTACCCCTCTGTGAGGAAAAGAGGTGTGTGGCTGAAGAAACGGGTGCCTACCCCGAAACTTGTCCTTGTTGGAAGGCGGGAGCCCACCCCGCGCTTCTAACGTGCCCAGGATCACCGCCGCGGCCGTGAGGGGAAGCGCTGACAAGGAGAGCGGGAGCCCACCCCGCATTTGTGGTCCTTCGCGGGTGCCCACCCCGCGTTATTACTGTTAACATACAGCGGGAGCCTACCCCGCGTGTGTGCTTGTGCTAGGAGGGAGCCTACCCCTCTGTGAGGAGAAGAAGAGTTGCCTGGAATCACCGCCGGCCCGGGAGACCCAGGAGCGCTGCGCGGGCTTCCCCGTGACGTCAGGGGAGCCGCGCTGGGATTGGCGCTGGTGAGAGCGCCTGAGGGAAGTCCCGCCCCGCAAGCCAGCGGCTGAGGGAGGCCATCGGGAGCCTCGCGGGCTCCGGAGTAAAGTCCCGGGCCCCACTAGGGGTGGCCCGGGTGAAGAGAGTCCCGGAAGTAGGATCCAGGCGGGAGCCCACCCCGCGCTGGCCAGCGCCGCCGGAGACTTCGCTCCGGAAGAGAGGAGGTCCGGAGCCTCGCGGGCTCCGCATCAACGTCCCGGGTCCCAGGAGGGGCCCGGGTGAAGGACGGAGGAGAGTGGGACGAGGCGGGAGCCTACCCCGCATCGTGTGAGGACGCCGGTGCCGGAGTGAAGAGGAGTGCTGTCAGGAGCCTCGCGGGCTCCGTGCTGAAGCCCGGGCCCCACGAGGGAGGCCCGGGTGAAGAGGAGGAGAGCCAGCGCGCAGCAGTAGCCGTCCGGTAGGAGGGTCCTGAGAAGGAGGGGCTCGATCGGAGCCTTGCAGGCGCCCATGCTGCCCACGTGGACCCGAGGAGCAGAGTCCCCGCAGGATAGCCGGTGAGTGGGGCCAAGTCTGCTGGTGGTTGGGGGTGACGTCGGGGCACATTGTCGGTGCCCGCCCCCGGTGTTGGGCGAATCCGTACAGCTGCCCCGCTTGGCAGTGGGCAGCTGCGACGTAGGAGGCACTTGATGTTTCGGGGGTCCCAGAGGCACCGAAAGTGCCAGTGACCCTTGGGGACACACAGCGGCACTGCAGAAGCGGGCCGCTGCAACGATTGGGCTATTTACCCTGCCCTTGACTTGGTCGGGGGGGTGGTGTCGGGGCACATTGTCGGTGCCCGCCTTCCCCCCTGTGTTGCACTGTCTATACAGCTGCCCCGGATCAAAGTGGGCAGCTGCAACGTTCGTTGAGGGACATTGCCTTGCCAGGGGCCCGGGAGTCGGGCTCCCCTGTGTGAAGTGGCGCGCAGGCTAATCTGCAGCGAGGGGTTATGCCAGGCTTGTAAGGCCTTTACTAAATTGAATAGGGGCCTAAGCACAACTGCTGTATGATTTACCTGCATAATGACTTTCACCAAATTGAATGTACCTACCTGAATTGAACCTGATTCATCCCATGCTTTTGTTAATGCTGGCAGCGGCCCGATTGGCGCTGCCCTGTACATAGTCCCCACTGTTTTATGTATACCGGGTGCCGGTTGGCGCCGTGTTACCCATGTGGTTTACCATCTGCTAAGCTGTTGCCCAATACAGATGCTAATTTTCTTACTCCAACTGGTGTGGTCTCCTTTTTGTAGTGTGCCTGGTGTGTCGCCTGTGTGTGCTGCGCGGATGCTTCACACAATGCCCCTAGTTTAGCCTTCCCGCTCCGCACCACGCTACCCCGTTTCCAACATTGGTGCTCAGCGGTGGGATAGGACTTGTGTTTGCGCAGTACCACAGCGGCAACTGGTTGCACTACAAAGGGTACACCTGAGAGTAATCGCAGATGTGGGGATTGTTTTTCCTGATTGGATTTCCCTCCTAAAAGTGTTGTGTTGAATTGTGTCTCCCTGTTGCACTGTGGGTGGTGTATCCCGGGTGTATCTCACCAGGATGGGGTTAACCTACGACGAGGATTGCGTGGGGGAGTACACCGAGCAGGAGGTGATAGACCTCTGCCGAGAGAGAGGGATACCCACGGTAGGCAACACCCGGAGGAAGTTGTTCCTCTATGAGGCCCTGAAAAGGGGGGAACCCTTAGAGCCCCACGGGGACCTTTCCGATTACCCCTCGGCATATTTAAGGGATGGATTTGGTAGAGACCGTGAGGAGGACTCTGAGAGTGAGAGGTCCCAGTCCATAACCCTGGAGGGTGGTGACTTTGAGGAGGAAGAGGATGTGAGGGCAGAGACACCGGTAGCGAGGAGGACACCATAGACAGGGAGTCCCGTGCTGGGTCCAGCCCCAGGGGCACTGCCCCACCCCTTTCCCTGTCCCCAGAAGAGTGGGTAGATAGGAGGGAAGAAAGGGAGTATCAGCTGGCGCTGGAAAGGCTCAGAGTAGAGCTAGCGCAGCTGAGGGTTGAGGAAAAAAGGCTAGAGACTGAAAGGGTCCTAGCACAGGAGAGGATGGCTAAGGCGGAGAGGGCCTTCGCCAGGGAGAGACTAGCTCAGGTGGGTAGGTCGTCCCCTGAGAGTGGTGTCTGTGGTCTGGATTCACCAGTGAGGGTGGGATCCAGTGGTGGCAGCGAGAGTGAAGCCAGTGCAGGAAGTCCCACTCCCAGAGCCCGGGAGATGGTGCCTGATCCCCAGGAGGAGGGGGACAGGTTGGAGTTCAAGGGCAGGGGAAAACTGTCCCATCAGTCTTGGGGGGAGTATGTGGACGGGTGTTGGACTGCACTGGAGGAGTGGATGGTGGGTGGCGCGGTGACCGATGGGGAAGAGCTGTTCCGCCTGATTATCAGGGAGCATGTGCTCAAGAGTTGTTTTCCCGGGTTGCGCCACCACCTGTTGCAGTGTGGGCTCTCCGACCCCAGGGAGCTTGCACGGGAGGCAGACCTTTGGGTGAGTGCCAGAGAGTCTGAGAGGGCAGTGGGGAGTGATCCTGAAGGGAGTGGTGCAGGGATCTTCCAACCCAGCGAGGTGGGAGAGGTGAAGAATCGCCCAGCTAGGTCCCAGGAAGGTGGGAAGGTTGTAGGGCCTCACATCCTATCCATGGGAAGGAGTGAGACGGGGAGGTGTCCCGAGGTGCCCCAACCGCAGTCTCAGGGCCTGGCGAGTTCCATAAGGGAACCCCAGGTTGGGAGCCTAGGCTGTCCCGATGGGCCGTCCAGGGAAGGGGATCCCCTAGTGTCAGGAGAACCCGGGCGTCGGTAATCCGAGCTCCAGGGGTTCTGGGGTCTGCCCAGCCACAGGGTTTAGATCCTGGGCTGGGGTGCCAGGTTCAGGGGCTGCCTGACCTGGCGGGAGGGACGTCTGTAACCAGTGTCCCTCCGGAATTGACTTCCAGGGGTACTTCTCCAGGTGGGAGGGTGCGGAACTCTGGAAGGGGGTGCAGGGGAGGAAGGACTCGCCTCTGGCACCGGCTCAGCCACAGGGCTTAGATCCTGGGTTGGGAGGCCAGGGGCAGGTATTGCCTGACCTGGCAGGAGGGACGTCTGTAACCAGTGTCCCTCCGGAACTGACTTCCAGGGGTACTTCTCCAGGTGGGAGGGTGCGGAACTCTGGAAGGGGTGCCGAGGAGGAAGGACTCGCCTCTGGCACCGGCTCAGCCACAGGGCTTAGATCCTGGGTTGGGAGGCCAGGGGCAGGGATTGCCTGACCTGGCAGGAGGGACGTCTGTAACCAGTGTCCCTCCGGAACTGACTCCCAGGGGTGCTTCTCCAGGTGGAAGGGTGCGGAACTCTGGGAGGGGGTGCAGAGGAGGGAGGACTCACCTCTGGCACCGGGGCAACCTAAGGGTTTAGACCCTGGGTTGGTGGATCGGATGCAGGGTCACGGCCCTGGGAGAGAGTGGTGTTCTGAGGGTGCCCCGCACAGGAGGAGAGGGCGGAACCCCAGAAGGAGAGGTAGGGGGAGGAGAGCCTCGCCCCTACCTGGTGGACAGTGTGAGAGTGTGGTCCCTAGGTGGGAAGACCATTGGCAGTTTGGGACTGCACGGAGGAGGAGGAGAGTGGTCAACGGGTACTACGGGCCTGGGGCTACTGCCCCCACTCTGTGAGACAGCCAGGGCCAGAGACATCTGGATGGCCTAGGGCCCGGTCCTGGCTGCAGCCAACTAGGGAGCACCAGTGGGGTGGCCTAGTTGGGTCAAGAGGAGTTGAGAGAGGGAACCATCGGGTTCCAGAGTGGAGAAGAACCTGCGGGTGTTCCTGCAGTTGTGGGCCCGCGTCCAGTTCTCTCGCCCTAAGCAGGAAGCCCATCAAGGCATTGATCGGTCTACCCTGGCTTTTGGCTGGGAGGGGGTTGTGTTGGACTTGGCCCTTTTGCCCTGAATTTTTTCGCTTGTGTGACAATAAAATATGGTGTGTCTGAACAGAACATAACAAATGCTGTGTAATATGGTACACCCTGTTAGCGCCGCCATTTTAGAAAAGCACTGTGGAAAAATGTCACTGTTAAAATGGACGCCATGCCTGCCTGCCCATGTGACGCCTGACTGAGGTGGGTTGGCAGCCTAGTGGTTTGTCCCCCAGCGCCCCCTGCTTTTGGAGGGAAGCGTCGCACCGAGGTGCTCTACTCCTCCCCTGAACCAGTTAGAACCGGTTCCAGAGAGAACCTTCTAGGCTGCCATGTGAGGAGACAGAGGCAGTGCAGAGCCTGGACTGAAGGGGAAGGGACCTTCTGCCAGGGGAGACCGCCACATTGGGCCTGTGTGCTGGCCCCTGTACCCACCTACACCCCCCTGTTGGCCCCAGGGCCAATGAAGAGACGTTGCCGGAGTGGAGGCTGCTGTGCTGGCAGGATTGCCACCCTACCGGAGGATGACCGTTCTGAGGAGCTGCTGCTTCGGGACTGGTGAGCCGCCCTACTAGCCACTGATCTCGCCCTGCATTACATGTCTCTTGGCCTCTAGCGCCTATGGAGCGCTATATCTGCGGTGCCAGAAGAAGGGAGAGGGTGCCTGCAGCGCTGGATTGCCAGAGCGCTACTTACCCTGGGGGACCCTGGAGGTGGGAGCGCTGCCTGTGCCTGCCTGCATGAAGAGGAGGGCTGATGCCTGCACCCTAGCGCTGTGCCCTGGAGTCTGGAGAGCGCTGTAACCCCCTGAAGACACTGTCTGCAAAGCGCTGTGGGGGACTGTGTAGCGCTAAGAAGGGGAGCGCTGCTCATGTGCTGCTGAGGGGAGCCGATTCCTCCAAGTGGCGGGTGCCCACCCCGCTGGTGTGCTTATACTAGGAGGGAGCCTACCCCTCTGTGAGGAAAAGAGGTGTGTGGCTGAAGAAACGGGTGCCTACCCCGAAACTTGTCCTTGTTGGAAGGCGGGAGCCCACCCCGCGCTTCTAACGTGCCCAGGATCACCGCCGCGGCCGTGAGGGGAAGCGCTGACAAGGAGAGCGGGAGCCCACCCCGCATTTGTGGTCCTTCGCGGGTGCCCACCCCGCGTTATTACTGTTAACATACAGCGGGAGCCTACCCCGCGTGTGTGCTTGTGCTAGGAGGGAGCCTACCCCTCTGTGAGGAGAAGAAGAGTTGCCTGGAATCACCGCCGGCCCGGGAGACCCAGGAGCGCTGCGCGGGCTTCCCCGTGACGTCAGGGGAGCCGCGCTGGGATTGGCGCTGGTGAGAGCGCCTGAGGGAAGTCCCGCCCCGCAAGCCAGCGGCTGAGGGAGGCCATCGGGAGCCTCGCGGGCTCCGGAGTAAAGTCCCGGGCCCCACTAGGGGTGGCCCGGGTGAAGAGAGTCCCGGAAGTAGGATCCAGGCGGGAGCCCACCCCGCGCTGGCCAACGCCGCCGGAGACTTCGCTCCGGAAGAGAGGGAGGTCCGAGCCTCGCGGGCTCCGCATCAACGTCCCGGGTCCCAGGAGGGGGCCCGGGTGAAGGACGGAGGAGAGTGGGACGAGGCGGGAGCCTACCCCGCATCGTGTGAGGACGCCGGTGCCGGGTGAAGAGGAGTGCTGTCAGGAGCCTCGCGGGCTCCGTGCTGAAGCCCCGGGCCCCACGAGGGGAGGCCCGGGTGAAGAGGAGGAGAGCCAGCGCGCAGCAGTAGCCGTCCGGTAGGAGGGTCCTGAGAAGGAGGGGCTCGATCGGAGCCTTGCAGGCGCCCATGCTGCCCACGTGGACCCGAGGAGCAGAGTCCCCGCAGGATAGCCGGTGAGTGGGGCCAAGTCTGCTGGTGGTTGGGGGTGACGTCGGGGCACATTGTCGGTGCCCGCCCCGGTGTTGGGCGAATCCGTACAGCTGCCCCGCTTGGCAGTGGGCAGCTGCGACGTAGGAGGCACTTGATGTTTCGGGGTCCCAGAGGCACCGAAAGTGCCAGTGACCCTTGGGGACACACAGCGGCACTGCAGAAGCGGGCCGCTGCAACGATTGGGCTATTTACCCTGCCCTTGACTTGGTCGGGGGGTGGTGTCGGGGCACATTGTCGGTGCCCGCCTTCCCCCTGTGTTGCACTGTCTATACAGCTGCCCCGGATCAAAGTGGGCAGCTGCAACGTTCGTTGAGGGACATTGCCTTGCCAGGGGCCCGGGAGTCGGGCTCCCCTGTGTGAAGTGGCGCGCAGGCTAATCTGCAGCGAGGGGTTATGCCAGGCTTGTAAGGCCTTTACTAAATTGAATAGGGGCCTAAGCACAACTGCTGTATGATTTACCTGCATAATGACTTTCACCAAATTGAATGTACCTACCTGAATTGAACCTGATTCATCCCATGCTTTTGTTAATGCTGGCAGCGGCCCGATTGGCGCTGCCCTGTACATAGTCCCCACTGTTTTATGTATACCGGGTGCCGGTTGGCGCCGTGTTACCCATGTGGTTTACCATCTGCTAAGCTGTTGCCCAATACAGATGCTAATTTTCTTACTCCAACTGGTGTGGTCTCCTTTTTGTAGTGTGCCTGGTGTGTCGCCTGTGTGTGCTGCGCGGATGCTTCACACAATGCCCCTAGTTTAGCCTTCCCGCTCCGCACCACGCTACCCCGTTTCCAACACCAGGCGAGCGCCTTATTAGTAACGCCACTGGACGCAAGTCTATCTCGCAAGATATCGTGGGAGACCGTGTCAAATGCGGCCGATAAATCCAACAGAATCAGTACTGCGTCCTTACCCTGGTCTATCCGTTGTGTGAAGCAGCACTGATTCCGTTGAATGTCCCGGTCTGAACGCGGATTGTTTGGGGAGAAGGATGTTTTCCTTTTGCAGAAAATCATTTAGTTGCTTATTGGCCAACTTCTCCACTATTTTACTTAGCCATGGTAATAGTGAGATTGGCCTGAGTTTGGAGAGGGTGGTAGGGTCCACAACTTTCTTTTTTTGAAGGGGTTTTACCGCCGCAATCTTCCAATTATCTGGTACACAGGAGGATTCAAATGATGAGTTAATTATTTGATTTATGGTTGGATTAATAATGTCGACAAGTGCATGTAATACTCTGGGAGGACAAGGATCAAAAGGTGAGCCAGATTTACAGGCAAGAATGACTTGTCTTGATTGTTCAAGACTAATTTCTTGAAAACAAGAGAATTCTCCTGTAATTTCTGAGGATATAGGCTTATTGGCCAGGGAATGAACTCAGTGAAATCTTTCCTCAAGTCAGTAATTTTATTCTCAAAGTATTCGGCTATTTTATCGCATAAACCTTGTGATGGTGTGATTTCCTGATCTATTATTTTGGGTTTAATAAAGGATTGCACGATGTTAAAAATAGTTTTTTGATTTTCAGCTGCTTGATTAATTTGGTTGGAGTAGAATGACATTTTTTCCAATTTTATATGATGGTGGTAGAGTCTGAGGGCTGCTTTAAAGGAGATAAGGTCCACTGATTCATAGCCTCGTCTCCAGATTCTTTCCAATTTTCTACATTGTCCTTGTAATTCCTTTAAACGAGGGGTAAACCAAGAAGCCTGTTTTTTGTTAATCGGGCCTTTCCTGGAGCAAGCAATTGGGGCTAAGCTGTCTGCAAGAGATGTCATCCACTCATTGAATCTGTCGTTATCAATCGAGGGGATGCCCGAAAGGGTAGGTTTACCCTTTTTAGCCATTATTAGAAGCTCGGGATAGTTAAGCATACTATTCCACTTCCGGCTCCCTGCGGGACAATTTTGTCCCAGGGGATTCCCTACTTGAGTCTTCTTAAAATCAATTTTAAATGGGATGTATTTATGATCTGACCAAGTAATTGTTATAGGGTGCTCTGCAGATAAGCTGGTCATATTTGTGCAAATACCATCTAAGGTATGTCCAGCATCATGTGTAGGGACCTCTATCAATTGTTTTAGTCCCATAGTACTGATGATTTCAGAAAAATGTCTTGTATTCGGGATATTTTGTGCTTCTAAGTGTATATTGAAATCTCCTAGGATGGTAAAATTCGAGTATCTAATCACTAGGGAGCTGATGCTTTCCCCTAACGTGTCTAAAAATTTAAGGATAGGGCCTGGGGGTCTATAAAGCAATATTCCAGCAAACGTAGTGCTGCTGTCTAACTGGAAACAGAAAGGAAAGCTCTCAGCTTCCTTAAGTTCTATGGCATTAATAGTTGATAGTTTCAAGTCTTGTTTATAAATTATTGCTAGGCCCCCTCCCCTTTGTCCAATTCTGTCATGTCTTGCCAGTGTGTAACCTTGTGGGAGAGCTTGTACAATGTCTGGGTTAGAGTGCTCATTCATCCATGTTTCTGTGACGAATAGGCAATCTAAGTCCATTTTTTTCAGAAGGTCATAAATGTATAGGGCATTCTTATTTATTGATCTTGCATTAATTAAACCGCAGTGTAATCGTTTGTTATAAGATTTTTGCATTTCCACGGGGGCTGGCCCAGGACTTCTACTATAATTGCCCAGGGTGGTTCTACACGTAATACAAGTTACTGGGCCCTTCATGGTGTCTGTATGGACTTTACAGTTGCTAGCCTGTGTATTAAACTCTATTAGCTCTTTACTAGTATATTGTATTACTGAGTGAAGACCGACAGCATCTCTGGCCGCGTTCAGGACGCGGACGGGCTTGCCTTAGGCGCGCCCGCTGCGCGCGTCCGCTGCGCGTCCGGCGTAGCATGAGCCAGAAATACACCTCCGGAAGCCAACCACTAGTACTATGACCCGCAGTGGCTCACCGGAAGTGAGTAAAAATGCCTCGTTGGGACAGCGTTTCTCCCCACAAACGGCTCAAATTGCCGCGGCGGACCGGAAACGCTGTCCTTCAAAAAGTGCTGCGTGCAAGATACAATTTACCAGGTAAACACAGTGATGCTAAAAGGCCTATAGCCAAATAAAAACAGTTTCAGTTAAAAATGAATGCAATTTCGTTCCGTTCCCAACCTCCCTCTCCTGCGATATCAAGAGCTATGTCCGCTGCGCGTCCGGCGTAGCATGTGGCAAGTGGAGTTCTGTGTACAAATAGAATCTGTAAACTCTGTCATGATGACTTACCTCACTATTAGGTAGAGGTTCCACAGTGCCTTTCAACCTGCTGTCAATGGCCCGGGCTTGAGAAAAGAAAACAAAGGGTTAGGAAGAGAAGAAAGACTTCAAGGAGGGAGCGACATATACAGAAAGGACTCGGAAAGGTCACACCAAAATGGAGAAAAGTCTATAAAAATCTGTCCTCACGTATGCAACAGCAACCTGGGGAGGCCCACTGACCATGTCCTTGGAGTATACAGGATCTAACCAGGAACCCAAAGAGCTATGTGGGCAGCGCCAAGACGAGGAGGAAGAGAGCGTGACCGCGGTCCCGCTACAATCCACAGGAGAGTAGTGGGTTTGCAGGTGTGTCACAGAGTGATCCTGGTGCAAAGCCAACGGGGTGGGGTAACTCTAAATGGAAGCCTCAATGCAGCCAGGGCTATAGGCATACCGCACTGATACACAATGAGCAGAAGTGTCTCGATTAAATGAAATGCTGATCCTTTCTAACGGAGTGAATGATGGAGAAAAGCTCACTCTACTCAGAGCAACCTAGCAACGAAACCGCCAAGGCAGGCAGCTGTGAGAGAACCTGTGAATAAAACAAGGATCCCCTTGCAAACCAAAGCAAACATAAAAGACAAATATATATATTACATACTGGCAGTTGCCAGTAGGTAGTTATTGTTAGGACCATTTGTACATAGGAAAAGCATTTTTTGACATGCCTATATCTTTGGCAATGTATCAATCAATCAATCAATCAATCATGTCACTTATAAAGCGCACTACATACCCGCGAGGGTCTCAAGGCGCTGGGGGAAGAGGGGGGTGGTGCTGCTACTGATCGAAGAGCCAGGTCTTGAGGAGTCTTCTGAAGGCCAGTAGGTCTTGGGTCTGTCGGAGGTTGGTGGGGAGGGTGTTCCAGGTCTTGGCGGCGAGGTGGGAGAAGGATCTGCCGCCGGCGGTCGTTTTCCGGATGCGGGGGACTGTGGCGAGGGCGAGGCTGGTCGAGCGGAGCTGGCGGGTGGGGGTGTAGAAGCGGAGTTGTCTGTTGAGGTAGGCTGGTCCGGAGTTGTGGAGTGCTTTGTGTGCGTGGGTGAGGAGCTTGAAGGTTATCCTCTTGTTGACAGGGAGCCAGTGCAGGTCTCTCAGGTGGGGTGTGATGTGGCTGCGTCGGGGATGTCGAGGATAAGACGTGCAGAGGCGTTCTGGATGCGTTGCAGCCGTCTCAGGAGCTTAGCCGTCGTTCCTGCGTAGAGGGCGTTTCCGTAGTCCAGCCTGCTGGTGACGAGGGCCTGGGTGACTGTTTTTCTTGTTTCGGTGGGGATCCACTTGAAGATCCTGCGGAGCATTCGGAGGATGTTGAAGCAGGATGAGGAAACGGCGTTGACCTGCTTAGTCATGGAGAGGGTGGGGTCGAGGATGACCCCTAGGTTGCGTACGTGGTCGGTGGGTGGCGGGGCTGTTCCCAGTGATGTTGGCCACCAGGAGTCGTCCCAGGCTGAAGGGTTGGAACCAAGGATGAGGACCTCCGTCTTGTCCGAGTTCAGCTTCAGGCGGCTGGTCCTCATCCATTCGGCGACGGCCTTCATTCCTTCGTGGAGGTGGGCTTTGGCGGTGTGAGGGTCTTTGGTGAGGGAGAGGATCAGCTGGGTGTCGTCGGCGTAGGAGATGATGTTGAGGTTGTGCTGTCGGGCGACGTGGGCGAGGGGTGCCATGTAGATGTTGAACAGCGTTGGGCTGAGGGAGGAGCCTTGGGGTACGCCGCAGATGATCTTGGTGGCCTTGGATCGGAAGGGGGCGAGGCGGACGCTTTGTGTTCTGCCGGAAAGGAAGGATGTGGTCCAGTCCAGGGCCTTCTCTTGGATCCCGGCGTCGTGAAGGCGTGTTCGTAGTGTGTGGTGGCAGACCGTGTCGAAGGCGGCTGATAGGTCCAGGAGGATGAGGGCTGCTGTTTCTCCGTTGTCTAGCAGGGTCCTGATGTCATCGGTGGCGGCGATGAGGGCGGTTTCGGTGCTGTGGTTGCTGCGGAAGCCGGACTGGGAAGGGTCCAGGATGTTATTCTCCTCAAGGTAGCGGGTCAGTTGTTTGTTGACGATTTTCTCGGTGACCTTCGCGGGGAACGGGAGCAGAGAGATGGGTCGGAAGTTCTTGAGGTCCTTGGGGTCTGCCTTGGGTTTCTTGAGTAATGACGAATCTTCACTAACTTTTTCCCAAAAAAGTACCCCGGTGAATCTTGTTCTGCATGGAAAGTTTCGGGGCGATCCATCAAGTAGGGGTCGAGAAAAAAGGAGGGTAAAAAACAGTGTTTCCCATGCTAATTTCCATAGACTCTTTAGACATGCCTGCAGCTGAACGGAATTACACAGAATTTGGCAGAAAGGTAGATTTTGGTTCGCAGATCATGCTTTCAGTTATTTGGTGTAAACCTGTTCAGTACTTGTTGAGATATTTAAGGAAATTCAAATTTGTATATCTACGATTGTGGCTAATTCGTGAATAATGGCGAGCTCATGCAGAGATCTGCAGAGCTCTGATTGGCTGCCAACACTTCAACCAGGAAGTGTTGGCAGCCATCTTGGGACTCAGCTTAAGCTAAGTTTAAAAAAAAAAAAAGAGAAAAAAAGAAAAGAAAAGGGGGCAGGGTACGAATACACTAAACGTGCAGCTTTGGTGGCAAAAAAAAAAAAGAAAAACAAGTGCTGGCTCCTGCGCTTGGTCCGAATCCAGGTCCCGGGGACATTTTTTTTTTAAAGGAGGGGGCGCATTGTGGCTACCCACCTAAGGCTCTTTGAGCCCCAGGGACCACCACCACCCCGGGACTTCATTTAAATATGGGAGGGGGGCCTCGGGGAACTCTCTTAATTGGGTGCCTAGGGTGAGAACAGGCAGTCTGTGCCGTCTACCAAACTGGGCACCCACCGTGTCCACCTTGACGCAGCACCTGTGTGGGATGTAGGGAGGTTTGGGTGGAGCTTGTGTGAATCGTGTGCTTGAGCTGCAGCCTGAGCCCCAGTAGTGGTCTCATAAGTCCACCCCGCTACGGCTCGGACACTGCCCCTCTCCGGCTCCTGCACGCTGCTTCCACTTTCCACTGCTTGTGCTCACAGGCGTCGCACTGCACTTAGAGGCCGCTGTTCACCATCGGTCTCCTGCATCTGCACTCATCTCTGCTGGGCTGTGAGCATCAAAGTCCCTGAGTATCACCTTCCGGCGAACAGCGCAGAGACTGGATTGTGGGGCTGCAGCCTCCAGGTGCAGGGAGGACCCCGGTCTCTAGCCTACTCTCAACTCCAACTGTGCACAGTGCTCACTGGGGCACATAGGCAGGAATAGTCTGCTTCCCTTCCTCCAGCCATGCCACCCGCGGGTGCCTGGCCTCTCGCCTCCCAGGCTGCTGATGCTGCTGGGGTGCGCACTGCTTTGGGGCCACCGGTCAGCAACCCCCGTTCCCGGAGAAGGGAGGTCAGCATCCCGGAGGCACAGGATGGGGGAGCTGCTGCCAGCCGGGTCCGAAGAAGGGGAGAGCAGGACGTACTCAGGGGGTAGGGTAGACTTGTCTTGGGTTTACTTTCTAGTGCATGTGTTTTCTCCCACCACTGCCTCTGCAAGAGCTCACTACAATCCTGGCAGAAAAGTAATATAAACTTCAAAGTGATCACAATACACAGTACCACCTTTAGGAAGTTTTTCACATGCATTCCCACTCGTGGGAAGACAGTGTGATGCCGGAAGACAGTGTGATGCTGGAGTCTGATCTCATCCCTGTGATGTCACTCCCAACCAAGTTCATGTGTTGTAATCAGCATGAAGGTGGGTCCGCGAGTCCCAGTGCCCCTGCCAACTTATAAAACTTAAAACGGGGCAGGGCTTATGCTCTCATTCTTCTTGCATACAGTATGACAGTTTTGTCCTTGTCATTTCCCCGCTAATCAGATTAATTATTTGCTCTTCTGAATTTATTCGACTCATTCACACCTGATGCAGCACTCTCGTCACAGCATCAGCTAAGCTTACATTTCCGAACTCCTTCACATTGGGGGACATTTCCCGCAGTATGCTGTATGGAGATTTGTATGCATCATACAGGGAACAGCATGCCCCCTAGTCTTGAGAGAAGCAATTTCTCATGTTCATCCTCAAAGAAGCGCCTGGAGACGATTCCATTTGTTGTGAGCGCTATGAAATAATTTCCCTCATTCATTGTGGATAGGATAGCCATTTTGCAACATCGAGTGTAAAACACAGTAATATATGGAGTGTAAAACACCGTAATATGTGGAGTGTAAAACACCGTAATATGTGGTTTGCAAACTAGTTACAGGAAGTGGCGTAATGCAAAATGATGATCCCTGCTTGTAGAATGTGAGGACGGGCCCTTTCGTCTCCCATAACTCACAGGTCTTGGACTTACTATGCAGAAAACTAGGGTGCAAAAAACGAGAAGAAGAGAGAAAAAGGAGCAGAAAACGAGCTGAAAAGGCAAACTAGGGGGCAGAACATGAGCAGAAAAGAGAAAAAACAAGCAGAAAACGAGCAGAAAAGGCAGAGGAGTAGAAAACGTGTAGAAGAAGGCAAGGACGGAGGGCAGAAAGTGAGCAGAAAAGGAGCAGGGACAAGGCAGAAAAATGAGAAGAAACGCAACAGCGGAGGCAAAAACCAAAGGCAGTGGAGGGTAGCTGCGGGAAAACTGGACAAGAGACTATCACGGGGGAGCTGGCACGAGGAAGGAAAAAGCTGAAAAAAATTAGGCAAAAGCAGGAGAAAGCACTCTGAAAAAGGTGGGGAGAGGAAGGAAAAAAATAGTAAAAAGTGAGGCGAAAGCAGGAGAAAGCAATCAGAACAAGCATCGATAAATGCATTAGGTTTCACCTATGTGATTGATAATATTTTTTGTTGTTGTCATTTGTGGTTTTGAGAGTAGCTATGCAATATAAGTTACTGAAACTCCGTGAAAGTGTTATGACTTGTTTATTAAGAAAGGCAATATAATGTGCTGCTCTCAAGGCAAGCCTCAAACTCTCCACTGGACTCTGCATG
The DNA here is from genome assembly GCA_963921515.1 of Calotriton arnoldi. Taxonomy (NCBI): domain Eukaryota; kingdom Metazoa; phylum Chordata; class Amphibia; order Caudata; family Salamandridae; genus Calotriton; species Calotriton arnoldi. Next base: position 110,316 of record CAWUFW010004300.1, read on the forward strand.
CACAAGATCACACATTGTGTCAACTTCATTATGAGATTTTTTTTTTATTTGTGGCCGTGCACGAGACTTATTTTGGTGCTAATCCTTTAATTTAAGACACCCATAAGGCCTTGACCTAGAGATGAGAGCAAGGTCAGACGTTGGTAATCTGAAATTTCCCATGGTTTAACATTATCACATACAACAAAAAGGCCCGTTCATGATGTGCGCAGGCGAGTCACGTATGGCCAAGAAATCAACATCTGCCTCCCTCAGAGAAAGCAGCTGCATCATGCCTTTAAAACTGAGCAACTGCACAGCTCAGTGCACTGCCTACTAGCGAATGTGCAGACGTCCTGCACTTGTGCAAATAGAGTTTACGCCATTGCCTGAAAAGTTAGACACTTGGATTGGTCCTTTTGTGCACCAGTGTTCTGTAGTGAAAGAAACATCAAAATGTATAGTTATTCACAAAAACACACCAGGAGTGCTAGATAAAAAACAAATCCAAGAGGTGTTTACCTCTAATGTGCACGGGGAACAAAAGAGCTGATTGTGTGTAGGTTAAAGCATGTGCGTCTCAATGCCTAAGCGTTCTGTAACGCTAAACCATCGTGAATGCGGTGAGATTCTAAACAAGCAACGACATACGAGCAACGCTGGCTCATGAAGTCTGGTAAAAGCAGCCGAACAGTCAAACCAGCTTTTAGTAAACTACAACTCCCACGAGAAAATGCATTGAAGCTACACGTGCACGTCATGTTCCAGCTCAGGACTGGAGCTAAAGAGGCAATATTATGCTGCGTCCTTAGAGATAGACAAAGGACTACACTGAGAAGGAGCATCAGATATGGACTGGGATCATATGGACTCGAGGCAGACATCTTTTGGGGAACAAGATCGGTAAATAGCATCACCTCGTCAAAATACTAAAAATATGCTCACCTAAGTAGCTAGTGTACATGGTGTCTATCAAAAGAGAAATAGTATGTTGTCCTTCTGCAATTATGTGTAAGGCTGGCTATGAGAAAACATCCTCAGCTAAAGTGCCCTTCGGTCCATAAACTGGCAGCATCGTCTCAGTCGTCTGTAAAGCTGCATATTGCCGGTCTTCCTTTATATACCCTTGATCATGACGGTTCTTAATTAGATCCACCAGAACATAATCGCTGTGCTAGAGTTACATCGAAAGTAGGAACCGGATTGATTCATCCGCTCCACCGATTCTCACTTCCTATTTGCTTTCTACAAAATAGAATGATTTATTCTGAAACACAACAAAAAAGCCTTAATACTGCTGGAAAAATAACCAGTGCATCCTACCTCAGGAGTGTGGAATTTAATAAAATATCTACTTGTCCATGAGGCAGGTTGCTTCATAAATCTACTTGTCCTGTAACAAAATCCACTTGTCCCTTTGGTGCCATGTAGTGCGACGACAAATTATGGCAGCATTCTCATTATATAAGAGCTCTGATATAGCCTCTCTGATTATGCCAGGGCTCATACCTTAGAAGTGTTTGAATACTTGCAATCCCCTTATGTTGCCAAGTTTCCGCAGATTTACATACTGGGGCTGAAGGTAGTGGTAAGCAATAGTTCCAGGGTTAGAATGCCCTTTTGAGTCTGTGCAAACTTACTAACTTGCATGTTTTAAGGGTTTTCAACAACACTTCTCTAATCTTTTCCCATACTGAGAAATGTTGGAAATTTACTCCTGACAATGGCAGAAGTAAACCTTCTTCTAGAGTTGGGAAAAAAGTGGTTGGCGGGAAAGTGAACTTGCAAACACTCAGAATTTCGCATGAGCAAATCTACACATGCAAATTTGCTCATGCTAAAATGCAATTCACAAATATTTTCTAGGAGTACTATTTCTTGTCCTACTTCTGTAAATTCTTGTGAATTCACGAAAGCCGTATAGCTGCACTTAGTGCAAGGACATATACCATGGGGGCACGTTTGAGACTTTCTTTAATAATTGGGCTCAAAAGTTGGTCTGGCGTTGACCATGACCTTTTGCGTTTATTAAAATGCTGTCTCTCTCTCTCTATCGGCTGGCTTAACTGTGAGTGACAGCATTCTGCTCTTTCACAAGGAGCATATCAGCACACAAAGTAGTTTTGTTCAGTGCCAGTAATTGTGGCAGTGTGTGGTTTTTGAGACCAAAAACAATTTTTGCCTTTGCCAATGTTTGTTATAATGGTGAGGGCCCGGCAGCCCCCACACCAATAAGGTTTTACAAAAACCATTATGGATTCAACCCATATCTGGGGGTGACTGGGGGTGAGTGTCTGAAAAGTTTCAGCACTCCGGCCATCATCTCCTTGTGTTTGCTTTACAAAAACCAAGTCAAAACAAGTCACACATTGACAAAACTAAAAAGCTGAACACCAATTTCAGACCTACTGGCTTTGCCAATGCTGGTTTATTTGGGTTTCCCATAATCTTATTGAAACTGGTTACACTGATTTTCCATTTTGAATATTTTTGGGAAATACTAGCATGCATCAACACATGTTACTAAATAATGCTGCAAAGAAATGGTACCTGAAATTTGACAGTAGTTTAGCGAAATGTATTTTTTCCTGCTCTCATTTTTTTAATGAACATTTTATTTTCAAAGCAAATCAGCAATCTTGCTTTCAAGCTTCTGCAAATATTTGCATAAAATCAGAGAGCATTCTGGGAGCATTATACATAGCCTCATATTGCAAACTTTGAAAACGTGTGTACACATTTTATACTGGAACCACTGTCAGTAGTGCAGTCAGAGCTTACAACATTTACTTAGAGCGCTCAGCCTAATAATAAAGGCTTTTAATTAATGAACCATAAATACAAGTTTGAACAGCACTGACATATGGACAAAAATATTACCGTAACTCCAGACAATGCCCTTCCCTGATCCAGAATGTGGTACTGCAAACTGGCAGCAAAAGGGTTTGTGCTGCAGGGGGTTGGGCCTACTTGTCCCAAGGACAAAATACACATTTTAAAATGATGAATAATAACATTGCTCTTGATCAATATAAAGTGAAACAGTGCTAAAGTGCTTCGGTTTGTTCTAGGATAATAATATTAAGTAAACTTCTGATTTAATGATTTAAGTAATTTATCTTACGTTTTCCTCAAGTTTCTGAAACTATGAATAATAACATTGCTCTTGATCAATATAAAGTGAAACAGTGCTAAAGTGCTTCGGTTTGTTCTAGGATAATAATATTAAGTAAACTTCTGATTTAATGATTTAAGTAATTTATCTTACGTTTTCCTCAAGTTTCTGAAACTATGAATAATAACATTGCTCTTGATCAATATAAAGTGAAACAGTGCTAAAGTGCTTCGGTTTGTTCTAGGCTAATAATATTAAGTAAACTTCTGATTTAATGATTTAAGTAATTTATCTTACGTTTTCCTCAAGTTTCTGAAACTATGAATAATAACATTGCTCTTGATCAATATAAAGTGAAACAGTGCTAAAGTGCTTCGGTTTGTTCTAGGATAATAATATTAAGTAAACTTCTGATTTAATGATTTAAGTAATTTATCTTACGTTTTCCTCAAGTTTCTGAAACTATGAATAATAACATTGCTCTTGATCAATATAAAGTGAAACAGTGCTAAAGTGCTTCGGTTTGTTCTAGGCTAATAATATTAAGTAAACTTCTGATTTAATGATTTAAGTAATTTATCTTACGTTTTCCTCAAGTTTCTGAAACTATGAATAATTACATTGCTCTTAATCAATATAAAGTGAAAACAGTGCTAAAGTGCTTTGGTTCGTTCTAGCTTAATAATTTAAACTATCTAGAGTTCCTCTCATATTTCTAATATACTACATAATGACTTTGCTTTCTTTTTCTTTTTTCCTTCCTCCCTCTCCTTTTTTCCCCCTAGAGAAGCCGAGAGGAGCGTATAGATAGTTGCTACCAATCCTCAAGTTAAAAACAATATGATGGCGCCTCTCGACTTGCTCTGGAGTGCTGATCCTAATAAACTGAAAAAGTCCTGAGGCGATTATAAAGTGCAGTGGTGCTTATCCATTGTAGACGAAGTTAAAGACCTCCTCAAATAATCTATTCCTGATAGCAAAAGTCCTTTATCGGAAGAGAGAATTAACACTCCTAGTAGTAAAATTCTTAACAAGCTTAATCCATTATATAAAGTGTGCAAACGTGCTTGTAAAATACCATTGCAGGAATAAGAGAGAGGTGGGGGAATGCTATTTCCTGATAATTTCAAACTGGCATATATAGATCTAAACCACCAGGTGACAGAGAAATAATTTCCCCCAACCTTACCGGCTTAGTGCCAACATTACCTGATATCGTTGAATTTTTTCATTACCCCTACTCGTTTGGCATAAGCCTCTTCAAAATTCATAGTACAAGATTATTTTTCCCCCCTCCATTCTACTATTGAGAAAGTCTTATCTGACCTCCAATTCTGAAGAATAAGTGAGAGTGCAATAGATAGAGCTATTGAAACAAAATATTGTTGGCCCTTTGCTAATGATTGGCTAGCTTTGGAAGCACCAAATAATGCTAATGTGGTCTCGGGAGTAATCGAATGATTAATAGCGTTACTGATAGCTGTAAATACTTGGGACCATGAATTTGTTAAGTGTGGATAACTCTCTTCTTGATCATGTTCTTGCAAGAGGCGCATAAAGAGTCCCAGTAAGAATGGGATCAGAGATTAACTCTATTGTGTATCTTCTCTCGGTCATGCTCTTTACACATTGATCCATTGTGATTCTCTGCCAAACTGCAAAAAAAAAAAAGAAGATGAATCCGACCTCCAACCCTTAACGGAGGGCCAGCGTCCTGTATTTCCTTGACAACGTCAGGAGCACTGATCTTTATTCCCCCCATCCTGTTTATGCTTCTTGTAAGAATTGAAAGATGAAGATTTCCCTGGAATCTAGAAGGATGATGTTGATTCTGTTGTTTTCTTGAAGGCTATTGAAAACACAACGAATGTTCACTTTCCCTGAATATTTGATAAAGTTTACGTTCAACTTCAGGGCTAAAAACTCTAGAACCTTCAAAAGGCTTTTTCAAAGCAGTTAACTTCTGTGCTGCATCAATGTTCGAATCTTTTAGACACAAATTATTTCTAGCAGCAATAGAAGCCCTACTTGCCAGTGTTGCTGCTCTGACATCAAAGGAGATGCATGAAAATAATTCCATTTGCAGTTAAATGTTCTCCAATAAAGGCAAGCATTCAGAACTATATGTTGCGTACATGGCTTTTCGACCACCTGGGTGCCCGAGAACCACAGTACTCAGTAGGGTTCTGCGGTTCTGTGGCTTACAAGACGCTGTACGAACCCTGTAGCTGCGTGCTGGGAGTCTCCCACTAGGATCTGTTTCCTCTTGTGCTACTGGGCTCCTGCTCTCTTCAACTCCAAAATGACATTCATCTGCCTGAGGGTTTGCAGCTGCCTCCTAAGGAGATTCAGCATCTAGTCCACTACAGGTTTCCCTTCCCTTTTCCCTTTCCATCATGGATGTTCGTCCCTTGGTTTCTTCCTGACTTCCCCAATCCATTATATTTCCCAAAATGAGGTGTTTGATATAATTTCCTTTCCTGTTCTTTAGTATTGAAGGGCCTCCATCTGGTTGGAGGGTGTTTCGCAACAAAGCTGTGTTCCTTTACTTGTTTCCTCACTCCCTGCACTTGCTGATTCGGACTCTTCAGTTTTGAGAGTTACTTACCTGGATTTCTGACTCCTGGTTTCCTCCAAACATGTGAAGACTACATCAGCTGGGAGATTTTTTATGCCTTTGGCTTTTTTGTCCTGAGAAGGCCGCAACTACTCAAGAGCTCTCACCTACCAAATATTCAAGTATATGGTGACATTGTGGCTTTCGTAAACAGGCGTCTCCCGCCCAGATTACAGATAGGCGTCCAGCACTGAACACTATCCTAGACCGCTTTGAGCAAGTTAAGTTCAATATCAGCGACTGCTTAGTGTAGGCACCATAAATTCCAGCCATCATTGCCATGTAAGAATCAGAGAAGACTTTCTTTACAGCAGAAATTATTTACTAGTCAGATAGATCTTTATGCATATTCTCCTCTGTGAGGAGTTGGCCTGGCATATGCTGTCCACTAGTTATAGTGGGCACCTTGCACCAGTCCAAACGACCTTTATTGATGATAGGTTTAATGACAACCTTTATTGAAAGCTATCCTAGTGGTAGCTATGGAGAGCAGCCTTCAGGCTAAGTCTTGAAGGAGTGTAAAGCAGCTTGGTTTACCAGATTATAACCTCTTGAATGACTAAGTGAAAGGAGAACCACACAAGATATATATAAAATATATGTATTTATTTCTAAACACTAACTACTAATCCCTTTATGAGATTAGAGTTCAAGATACACAGTATCACAGTATTAAAACGACAGTAAATAGCACAATACACAGTGGGCTCCAGGGGAGACCAAACCATATACTAAGAAAGTGGTATAAGAACCACAACTTGACTAGACACAGTGCCTAGAGCACGTAGAATCGCTGGGACCCCAAGGAACCACCCAAGGTAGTGACACAGGAGACCCACGGGGGACGTGTGCAGTGTGAGAACACAGCCGCGAGCGCCGTAGGATTCAATGCGGAAAGTCGCGGTTGGAATTTTAAAGTTAAAGGACACTTAGGAGAGGACTTTGAGCAAACCCCTTTAGACTTAAGGGGTTCTAGGGCCAACACACACGTGAGCACCGGAGTACACGAGTTACCTCACCCAGGGAAGCGGGTGTATAGGTGTCAAAAGGTGTCGGGAATCGTCGTCATTTTCAATGGCGATCTGCTGCAAAGGCTGCTGCCGTGAAGGAGAAAAGTGTCCGGTGTGATCCAAGCCTGGGTCGAAGATGTGAAGAACCTGAAAGCAGAGGGGACAGAGTCTGGGTCACTAGCCAGTGACCAGGAGCGGAGCAATCGAATGCCCACCGATGTCGGGTGCTTCAGGTGCGAAGAGGTGAAGCTTGACTCTGCAGCCACGGGGTCCTGGAGACGCCGACGACGACCAGGAGCCGGATTCGAGCTGTCCCACGAAGGCTGTCGAGTGCTGGGGTGTCGGTGATCGGATTTACCACAACAAGCCTTGGCAACAGCAACCCACGCAGGAAGAGAAAAGATGCTTCTGTGCGGACCAGCAAGGTCCTGGGGACTCCCAAGCGATGGAGAGTCAGGGCACGTCTGGAGCAACCAGGAAGCCCAATAAAAGTTAGAGTTGCCTTCTTGGGGACCCACAGGTCAACGGACCAGGGATCGCGAAGGGACCTCGAGAGGAATCACAAAATGGCGGCCCACGGAACACTCGTTGAGTGTAGGCCGACAATCTTCGGTGCAATTACTGCTCGGGGTCAGGGCTACAAGTAACCCAAAGCTCAGCCTCAGGGGTCGCCGGAAAGCTGATGCTTCTGCAAATGGTCGCGGTGTCCAGGGGTTCGGGTTGCACGGTCTTCCACGAGGGATACGGGCCTCAGACTTGCTGTGGGCACAGATCGACGTCAGAGACCTAGGAAAACCCACCTCCTGTGTGGCAATATTCTTCGGAGTCCGTCGGAGCTCGGAGATGCCAACCGGTCAGTTGCGTTACAGGTGCCTGCCTTGCAGGGGAGTAACTCCTTTACTCCAAGGGAGATTCTTCAGTCGTCCAGCGTCGTGCAGATCGTCGAAGTACTTGGTTTCTGGTATCAGAGTTTAGTCCAGGTGTAATCTAAAGTCCTGTAATCAGGGTTTCCTACTTTATACCCAAGGAAGGGGTTGGACAAACTCTGGGGACCCACCTATGGGAGGGTCAGGAAAGAGGGGTGACTACACCCATTTCCTTCGTCCAGTTTCGCGCCAGAGAAGGGCCTGTCTGCCCCTGCAACCAGTTTGAGCTGGACTATGCACAGGGACACCAAATGTGCCCCCAGTGCAGACTTCAAAGCACTCCGAGAGTGCACCCACCCAGCCCCAATACACTAAAGCCTGTCTGGGAGGTGGTCACACCTCCCTGTGACAGGAAACCTATTGTCCAGGCCTCCCCTGCCGGAGTTTCGTCCAGCAGCAGGAGGGCAGACTCGTGTCTGTGGCTGCAGCATCCATTTTGTGATGCCAGGGCTCTGTTAGCTGGTACCGGGTATACCGGTGCTGTCATTTCTCTCACTCTAGAAGGGTGGGATCATACTCCCACACCAGTTACTGGTGTGGGGGTATGATTCCAAGGTGTTTGACACCAAACACGACAGTTTTCCATGCAGCCACTCCAAAGTTAGCATTTACCGTTTGGTTATAATGCACTTAAGAGTATATGGTCTGCCTGCATCACAAACAACCCCGGAATGAAGATTCCGAAAGCTGCAGAGGGGCTCTGCTCATGCATGGGCACCCTCTCACATGAAACCCAGCACCCTGCCTTCAGGATTGTTAAGGCCTGCCATAGGGGTGACTGATAGGTTTACATGTGCAGTGATATGGAGAGATATAGGGAACCTATATCTCAGTAAGGGGTGGATACACCACTTTACACAGGCTGCTGTAGCAGACCTGTTGTGTCATTTTAAAAGGCTTCCCAGGGGTGGCACAATACATGCTGCAGCCCCTGGTAGGCCTCTGGGGTACCTATGCCCTGGGTACATAGTATACCATATACTAGGGACTCACAAGGGTACCCCAGAATCCAATCTGGAGTGTACCTAAAGTACATACAGTCAATTTAGAGTAGAAAGCAGATAGACTGGGGTCCTGATTAGCAGGGCCTCAGTCTGGCTAAGTCGAAAAACAGTGAAACATCAGCAAAAAGTGGGGGTAACTATAAGAAGCAGATCCTACTCTCCTACACAACCCCCCAAACGTCACGACATTAAACTAACCTTGACCAGTTGAGTCTTCATGTTCTAAGTGAAAATATCTGGAGAGTCCATCTGCATTGGCATGGTTACTCCCAGGTCTATGTTCCACTGTATAGTCCATCCCCTGTAGGGAAATGGACCACCTCAAAAGTTTGGGGTTTTCACCCTTCATCTGTTTTAGCCATAAGAGGGGCTTGTGGTCTGTCTGAACAATGAAGTGAGTGCCAAACAAGTATGGCCTCAGCTTCTTCAAGGCCCAAACCACAGCAAAGGCCTCCATCTCAATGGCTGACCAACGTTTCTCTCTGGGGGTCAACCTTCTGTTAATAAAAGCTACTGGCTGATCCTGACCATCATTCAATTGTGATAACACAGCCCCTACCCCCAACTCAGATGCATCTGTTTGGACAATGAATTGCTTGGAGTAATCAGGACTTTGCAGAATGGGAGCAGTGCACATGGCCTGCTTCAGGTCATCAAATGCCTTTTGACAGCTAACTGTCCACTGAACTTTCTTTGGCATTCTTTTAGAAGTTAAGTCATTCAAGGGGGTCACTATGGATCCATACCCTTTGACAAATCTTCTATAGTACCCAGTCAGGCCCAAGAAAGCTCTGACCAACTACCCTGACCTCTGAGTCTGGGTAGTTGGAGCAACCCAGTCCATTATGGTCTGGATTTTGCTCTGCAATGGTTGAACCTGGCCTCCACCCACAAGGTGGCCCAGGTACACAACCTGACTCTGCCCTATCTGGCACTTGGTGGCCTTGATAGTTAGGCCTGCTTTCTGCAGGGCCTCCAAAACATTTCTTAGGTGGACCAGGTGATCCTCCCAGGTGGAGCTAAAGACAGCAATATCATCTACATAGGCTGCACTATAGGCTTCCAGGCCTGAAAGGACTTTGTTCACCAACCTTTGAAAAGTGGCAGGTGCATTTTTCAAACCAAAGGGCATCACCACAAATTGGTAATGCCCACTAGGGGTAGAAAATGCTGTTTTGGCTTTTGCATCCTCAGCTAATCTGATTTGCCAGTAGCCAGCTGTCAGGTCAAATGTGCTGAGAAACTTGGCTGAGGCCAAAGTGTCTATGAGCTCATCTGCCCTTGGTATGGGATGGGCATCAGTCCTAGTGACTGCATTGAGACCTCTGTAGTCTACACAAAACCTCATCTCTCTCTTACCACCCTGGGTGTGAGGTTTAGGCACTAAGACTACTGGACTAGCCCAAGGGCTATCTGAGGGTTCAATCACACCCAAATCCAACATCTTCTGTACTTCAGTCCTGATGCAGTCCCTGACATGGTCAGGTTGCCTGTAAATCTTATTTTTAACAGGCAGACTGTCCCCAGTGTCCACTTCATGAGTGCACCAGGTAGTCTGACTTGGAGTCAGAGAGAACATATGTCTGAACTGATTTAGAACTCTTCTGCAATAAGTTTGCTGCTGGTCAGTGAGGCTGCCTGCCAAGGCTACACCATCTACTGATCCATCATCAGGGTTCTGAGAGAGCAGGTCAGGGAGTGGATCACTCTCTTCCTCCTGTCCCTCATCAGTAGCCATGAGCAAGCCCATGTCTGCCCTGTCAACATATGGTTTTAGTCTGTTGACATGGAGCTCCCTGTGGGGGCTCCTGGGAGTTCCAAGGTTCACCAGATAGGTAACCTCTCCCTTCTGTTCAACAATGGTATGGGGGCCACTCCACTTATCTTGGAGGGCTGCTGGGGCCACAGGCTCCAACACCCATACTTTCTGTCCTGGCTGATAAACAGTCAACACAGCCTTTTGGTCATGCCAGGCCTTTTGTAATTCCTGGCTAGCCTCAAGGTTTTTAGTTACCTTCTTCATGTACTCAGCCATCCGGGAGCGGAGACCAAGTACATAGTCCACAATATCCTGTTTAGGGGGTTTGAGAGGTAACTCCCATCCCTCCTTCACTAGACACAATGGACCCCTAACTGGATGTCCAAACCAAAGCTCAAATGGGCTGTAACCAACCCCCTTCTGTGGAACCTCTCTGTAGGCAAAGAGAAGGCAGGGCAAAAGTATGTCCCATCTGCGCCTAAGCTTTTCTGGGAGACCTTTAATCATGCCCTTCAAGGTTTTGTTGAACCTTTCAACTAAACCATTGCATTGTGGGTGATAAGGGGTGGTAAATTTATAATTTACTCCACACTCCTTCCACATAGCAGTCAAGTAACTAGACATGAAGTTTGCACCTCTGTCTGATACTACCTCCTTAGGAAAACCCACCCTGGAAAAGATTCCCAGGAGGGCACACAGGAGCTGTGGTGGTCCTGAGGGGAATTGCTTCTGGGTACCTAGTGGCATGGTCCACCACCACTAGGATAAACCTGTGCCCAGATGCTGTTTGGGGGTCTAGGGGACCAACAATGTCAATCCCTACCCTCTCAAAGGGAACCCCCACCACAGGTAGTGGTATCAGGGGGCCTTTGTGGTGCTACCTGCCTTACCACTGGCTTGACAGGTAACACAGGAGTGACAAAACTCCTTGGTGTCTTCAGACATATGAGGCCAATGAAAGTGAGGGACAATTCTGTCCCAAGTCTTGTTTTGGCCTAGGTGACCTGCCAATGGGATATCATGTGCTAGGGTCAATAGGAAGCTCCTAAACTTCAGAGGTATAACCAACCTCCTGGTGGCTCCAGGCTTGGGGTCTCTACACTCTGAGTAAAGGAGTCCATCATCCCAATAGATCCTATGGGTACCACTAGCACTCCCAGCAGCCTCAGCAGCAGCTTGCTGTCTGAGGGGTTCAAGAGAGGGGCAGCTCAGTTGCTCCTGGCTCAGATCTGCCCTGGAAGGGCCCCCTGTCCCCAAGAACTCAACCTGATCAGGCTCAAGCTCCTCTGTGACAGTTCCTTCTTCAGGACTGAGATCATCTCCCTCAAGAGACTGATCTGCTTTCTGAGGCAGGGGGGAAGCCACTGCCTTAACCCTACTGCTCCTCCTCTTGGAAGGCACCTGGTCCATTATTCCAGAATCCAGGGCCTGTTCAGTTTTAGACATTTTTTGCCTGTGACCTGGTCGTAGCAAACACATCTGCAGGGATGCCCAACATTTCTGCATGGGTCCGGAGTTCAACTTCAGCCCAAGCTGAACTTTCCAAATCATTTCCAAGCAAGCATTCAACCGGGAGGTCTGCACTTACCACAACCTTCTTAGGGCCAGTTACCCCTCCCCAGGAGAAATTAACAACTGCCAGGGAATGGTATGTCCTGACATTGCTAGCATTGGTCACTTGGTACATTTCACCAAGTATGATCTGTTCAGGGGCTACAAGATCTTTTGTCACCATTGTGACACTTGCTCCTGTGTCCCTGTATGCCAAAGCCTCTCTTCCATTAATTAAGGGCTGCTGTCTGTATTTGCCAAGATTACTGGGACTCACATAGGAGGACATATCTATGTCTCCATCACAGATCAGTACAGCCTGAGTTGGAACCCTGACTAGGCCAGAGTCCATCTCAGATCCCAGGGTTAACCCTACTACACCCTTATTAGGAACACCACCACTTGGAGCTGAACTAGGGGGAACAGTTGCCTTAGGGGCAATGGTGGCTGGAGTTGAGTCTTTGTACAATCACTAGTCCAATGGGATTTCTGCTTACAGATTTTACACCATGGTTTCTTTTGGCCTTTTCCTTTATTTGATTGGGACTCCCCACCAGATGCAGATTTTTGGGGCCCTTGAGAAGACTTCTGGTCTTTACCCTTCTCCCCACCCTTATCAGAGCTTTTAGAATCTTGCTTCTTAGAGTCACCACCTTGGTTCTGAACCTTCTGCCTCACCCTGGTTCTGACCCACTTGTCTGCCTTCTGACCCAACTGCAACAGTTGATTTTGACAGTTGTTAAGGATCTGCTCTCTCATGATCAAATTATACAATCCTTTGAGATCACACACCTTACTGCCAAGTAACCAGCCTTCCAGAGCCTTAGTAGCACAATCAACAAAGTCAACCCAGTCCTGAGTCTGTGCCTTTTGGGTATCTCTTAACTTTAACCTGTATTGTTCAGTGGTTAGGCAAAACCCTTCAAATCAGAGCACTCTTCAGGACTTTGTAGTTGTCAGCATCCTCTTCTCTTACAGTGAGGAGCTTGTCTCTACCTTTGTCTGCAAAGGAGAGCCACAAGATTGCTGCCCACTGCTCCTGAGGGACCCTCTGTACCTTACAGGCCCTTCCCAGTGCAGTTATCCATTTGTGGATGTCATCCCCACTCTGGTAGGGAGGGACAATCTTGTTCAGGTTCCTATGGTCATGAGTATGATCTCTACCTCTAGGGACACTGCTGCTGCCACCATGGGGCTCTAGCCCCAACTTCTATGAAGCTTTCTGAAGCTCCAGGGATGCCCCGTCTAAGGCCAATTCCTCTCTCTTGATTCTCAGCTTAGCTTTCTCAAAATCAAGCAGTTGGCATTTCTTCTCATAAGAGGATGCCCTTTTATGAGAAGCAGAGGACCCTATAGAAGTACCAGAACGATTAGATTCCTGAGAAGGAGATCTTGATCTTCTTGGTAGACTATTAACCCTTCCTGGGGGAGTGAAGAGGGGGCCACTGAGGCCTTCCTCTCCTTCAGGAAGAATTAGATTTTCCAGGTGGGAATCATGTTGATTCCCCTGGCCAGCATCAGAGTCTGGGTCATAGTAGTTTTCACTACCTGGCCTTTCCTCTTCTACTGTCCCACCCAACCTGCCTGCCTCATCAGACCCTGGGGTCTTTCTGAGGTCATCTAACAGCAAAGCCTCTATGAGGCGTTGAGTGCTTGCATGTCTCCCTGTTTTCAGTCTCCTAAAGGTACACATATTTCTCAATTCCTGGAATGTGAGATTGTCATACCTAGTGGGCAAGGAGTCACATACTTCAGGCCTTGCAGACATTCTAGTGTGGTGTGGTGTATGCACCTACCTACTCTAGTGGGAACTGAAACTCTCTTGAGTTGTAGAAAGGGTGTGCTAAACCCTTGACACACGAGAAGTTGGCCTGGCATATGCTGTCCACTAGTTATAGTGGGCACCTTGCAACAGTCCAAACGACCTTTATTGATGATAGGTTTAATGACAACCTTTATTGAAAGCTATCCTAGTGGTAGCTATGGAGAGCAGCCTTCAGGCTAAGTCTTGAAGGAGTGTAAAGCAGCTTGGTTTACCAGATTATAACCTCTTGAATGACTAAGTGAAAGGAGAACCACACAAGATATATATAAAATATATGTATTTATTTCTAAACACTAACTACTAATCCCTTTATGAGATTAGAGTTCAAGATACACAGTATCACAGTATTAAAACGACAGTAAATAGCACAATACACAGTGGGCTCCAGGGGAGACCAAACCATATACTAAGAAAGTGGTATAAGAACCACAACTTGACTAGACACAGTGCCTAGAGCACGTAGAATCGCTGGGACCCCAAGGAACCACCCAAGGTAGTGACACAGGAGACCCACGGGGACGTGTGCAGTGTGAGAACACAGCCGCGAGCGCCGTAGGATTCAATGCGGAAAGTCGCGGTTGGAATTTTAAAGTTAAAGGACACTTAGGAGAGGACTTTGAGCAAACCCCTTTAGACTTAAGGGGTTCTAGGGCCAACACACACGTGAGCACCGGAGTACACGAGTTACCTCACCCAGGGAAGCCGGGTGTATAGGTGTCAAAAGGTGTCGGGAATCGTCGTCATTTTCAATGGCGATCTGCTGCAAAGGCTGCTGCCGTGAAGGAGAAAAGTGTCCGGTGTGATCCAAGCCTGGGTCGAAGATGTGAAGAACCTGAAAGCAGAGGGGACAGAGTCTGGGTCACTAGCCAGTGACCAGGAGCGGAGCAATCGAATGCCCACCGATGTCGGGTGCTTCAGGTGCGAAGAGGTGAAGCTTGACTCTGCAGCCACGGGGTCCTGGAGACGCCGACGACGACCAGGAGCCGGATTCGAGCTGTCCCACGAAGGCTGTCGAGTGCTGGGGTGTCGGTGATCGGATTTACCACAACAAGCCTTGGCAACAGCAACCCACGCAGGAAGAGAAAAGATGCTTCTGTGCGGACCAGCAAGGTCCTGGGGACTCCCCAAGCGATGGAGAGTCAGGGCACGTCTGGAGCAACCAGGGAAGCCCAATAAAAGTTAGAGTTGCCTTCTTGGGGACCCACAGGTCAACGGACCAGGGATCGCGAAGGGACCTCGAGAGGAATCACAAAATGGCGGCCCACGGAACACTCGTTGAGTGTAGGCCGACAATCTTCGGTGCAATTACTGCTCGGGGTCAGGGCTACAAGTAACCCAAAGCTCAGCCTCAGGGGTCGCCGGAAAGCTGATGCTTCTGCAAATGGTCGCGGTGTCCAGGGGTTCGGGTTGCACGGTCTTCCACGAGGGATACGGGCCTCAGACTTGCTGTGGGCACAGATCGACGTCAGAGACCTAGGAAAACCCACCTCCTGTGTGGCAATATTCTTCGGAGTCCGTCGGAGCTCGGAGATGCCAACCGGTCAGTTGCGTTACAGGTGCCTGCCTTGCAGGGGAGTAACTCCTTTACTCCAAGGGAGATTCTTCAGTCGTCCAGCGTCGTGCAGATCGTCGAAGTACTTGGTTTCTGGTATCAGAGTTTAGTCCAGGTGTAATCTAAAGTCCTGTAATCAGGGTTTCCTACTTTATACCCAAGGAAGGGGTTGGACAAACTCTGGGGACCCACCTATGGGAGGGTCAGGAAAGAGGGGTGACTACACCCATTTCCTTCGTCCAGTTTCGCGCCAGAGAAGGGCCTGTCTGCCCCTGCAACCAGTTTGAGCTGGACTATGCACAGGGACACCAAATGTGCCCCCAGTGCAGACTTCAAAGCACTCCGAGAGTGCACCCACCCAGCCCCAATACACTAAAGCCTGTCTGGGAGGTGGTCACACCTCCCTGTGACAGGAAACCTATTGTCCAGGCCTCCCCTGCCGGAGTTTCGTCCAGCAGCAGGAGGGCAGACTCGTGTCTGTGGCTGCAGCATCCATTTTGTGATGCCAGGGCTCTGTTAGCTGGTACCGGGTATACCGGTGCTGTCATTTCTCTCACTCTAGAAGGGTGGGATCATACTCCCACACCAGTTACTGGTGTGGGGGTATGATTCCAAGGTGTTTGACACCAAACACGACAGTTTTCCATGCAGCCACTCCAAAGTTAGCATTTACCGTTTGGTTATAATGCACTTAAGAGTATATGGTCTGCCTGCATCACAAACAACCCCGGAATGAAGATTCCGAAAGCTGCAGAGGGGCTCTGCTCATGCATGGGCACCCTCTCACATGAAACCCAGCACCCTGCCTTCAGGATTGTTAAGGCCTGCCATAGGGGTGACTGATAGGTTTACATGTGCAGTGATATGGAGAGATATAGGGAACCTATATCTCAGTAAGGGTGGATACACCACTTTACACAGGCTGCTGTAGCAGACCTGTTGTGTCATTTAAAAGGCTTCCCAGGGGTGGCACAATACATGCTGCAGCCCCTGGTAGGCCTCTGGGGTACCTATGCCCTGGGTACATAGTATACCATATACTAGGGACTCACAAGGGTACCCCAGAATCCAATCTGGAGTGTACCTAAAGTACATACAGTCAATTTAGAGTAGAAAGCAGATAGACTGGGGTCCTGATTAGCAGGGCCTCAGTCTGGCTAAGTCGAAAAACAGTGAAACATCAGCAAAAAGTGGGGGTAACTATAAGAAGCAGATCCTACTCTCCTACACAACCCCCCAAACGTCACGACATTAAACTAACCTTGACCAGTTGAGTCTTCATGTTCTAAGTGAAAATATCTGGAGAGTCCATCTGCATTGGCATGGTTACTCCCAGGTCTATGTTCCACTGTATAGTCCATCCCCTGTAGGGAAATGGACCACCTCAAAAGTTTGGGGTTTTCACCCTTCATCTGTTTTAGCCATAAGAGGGGCTTGTGGTCTGTCTGAACAATGAAGTGAGTGCCAAACAAGTATGGCCTCAGCTTCTTCAAGGCCCAAACCACAGCAAAGGCCTCCATCTCAATGGCTGACCAACGTTTCTCTCTGGGGGTCAACCTTCTGTTAATAAAAGCTACTGGCTGATCCTGACCATCATTCAATTGTGATAACACAGCCCCTACCCCCAACTCAGATGCATCTGTTTGGACAATGAATTGCTTGGAGTAATCAGGACTTTGCAGAATGGGAGCAGTGCACATGGCCTGCTTCAGGTCATCAAATGCCTTTTGACAGCTAACTGTCCACTGAACTTTCTTTGGCATTCTTTTAGAAGTTAAGTCATTCAAGGGGGTCACTATGGATCCATACCCTTTGACAAATCTTCTATAGTACCCAGTCAGGCCCAAGAAAGCTCTGACCAACTACCCTGACCTCTGAGTCTGGGTAGTTGGAGCAACCCAGTCCATTATGGTCTGGATTTTGCTCTGCAATGGTTGAACCTGGCCTCCACCCACAAGGTGGCCCAGGTACACAACCTGACTCTGCCCTATCTGGCACTTGGTGGCCTTGATAGTTAGGCCTGCTTTCTGCAGGGCCTCCAAAACATTTCTTAGGTGGACCAGGTGATCCTCCCAGGTGGAGCTAAAGACAGCAATATCATCTACATAGGCTGCACTATAGGCTTCCAGGCCTGAAAGGACTTTGTTCACCAACCTTTGAAAAGTGGCAGGTGCATTTTTCAAACCAAAGGGCATCACCACAAATTGGTAATGCCCACTAGGAGTAGAAAATGCTGTTTTGGCTTTTGCATCCTCAGCTAATCTGATTTGCCAGTAGCCAGCTGTCAGGTCAAATG
Source organism: Calotriton arnoldi (assembly GCA_963921515.1). NCBI lineage: Eukaryota > Metazoa > Chordata > Amphibia > Caudata > Salamandridae > Calotriton > Calotriton arnoldi. The sequence goes on from CAWUFW010004300.1 coordinate 127,950, forward strand.
TGCTGAGAAACTTGGCTGAGGCCAAAGTGTCTATGAGCTCATCTGCCCTTGGTATGGGATGGGCATCAGTCCTAGTGACTGCATTGAGACCTCTGTAGTCTACACAAAACCTCATCTCTCTCTTACCACCCTGGGTGTGAGGTTTAGGCACTAAGACTACTGGACTAGCCCAAGGGCTATCTGAGGGTTCAATCACACCCAAATCCAACATCTTCTGTACTTCAGTCCTGATGCAGTCCCTGACATGGTCAGGTTGCCTGTAAATCTTATTTTTAACAGGCAGACTGTCCCCAGTGTCCACTTCATGAGTGCACCAGGTAGTCTGACTTGGAGTCAGAGAGAACATATGTCTGAACTGATTTAGAACTCTTCTGCAATAAGTTTGCTGCTGGTCAGTGAGGCTGCCTGCCAAGGCTACACCATCTACTGATCCATCATCAGGGTTCTGAGAGAGCAGGTCAGGAGTGGATCACTCTCTTCCTCCTGTCCCTCATCAGTAGCCATGAGCAAGCCCATGTCTGCCCTGTCAACATATGGTTTTAGTCTGTTGACATGGAGCTCCCTGTGGGGGCTCCTGGGAGTTCCAAGGTTCACCAGATAGGTAACCTCTCCCTTCTGTTCAACAATGGTATGGGGGCCACTCCACTTATCTTGGAGGGCTGCTGGGGCCACAGGCTCCAACACCCATACTTTCTGTCCTGGCTGATAAACAGTCAACACAGCCTTTTGGTCATGCCAGGCCTTTTGTAATTCCTGGCTAGCCTCAAGGTTTTTAGTTACCTTCTTCATGTACTCAGCCATCCGGGAGCGGAGACCAAGTACATAGTCCACAATATCCTGTTTAGGGGTTTGAGAGGTAACTCCCATCCCTCCTTCACTAGACACAATGGACCCCTAACTGGATGTCCAAACCAAAGCTCAAATGGGCTGTAACCAACCCCCTTCTGTGGAACCTCTCTGTAGGCAAAGAGAAGGCAGGGCAAAAGTATGTCCCATCTGCGCCTAAGCTTTTCTGGGAGACCTTTAATCATGCCCTTCAAGGTTTTGTTGAACCTTTCAACTAAACCATTGCATTGTGGGTGATAAGGGGTGGTAAATTTATAATTTACTCCACACTCCTTCCACATAGCAGTCAAGTAACTAGACATGAAGTTTGCACATCTGTCTGATACTACCTCCTTAGGAAAACCCACCCTGGAAAAGATTCCCAGGAGGGCACACAGGAGCTGTGGTGGTCCTGAGGGAATTGCTTCTGGGTACCTAGTGGCATGGTCCACCACCACTAGGATAAACCTGTGCCCAGATGCTGTTTGGGGGTCTAGGGGACCAACAATGTCAATCCCTACCCTCTCAAAGGGAACCCCCACCACAGGTAGTGGTATCAGGGGGCCTTTGTGGTGCTACCTGCCTTACCACTGGCTTGACAGGTAACACAGGAGTGACAAAACTCCTTGGTGTCTTCAGACATATGAGGCCAATGAAAGTGAGGGACAATTCTGTCCCAAGTCTTGTTTTGGCCTAGGTGACCTGCCAATGGGATATCATGTGCTAGGGTCAATAGGAAGCTCCTAAACTTCAGAGGTATAACCAACCTCCTGGTGGCTCCAGGCTTGGGGTCTCTACACTCTGAGTAAAGGAGTCCATCATCCCAATAGATCCTATGGGTACCACTAGCACTCCCAGCAGCCTCAGCAGCAGCTTGCTGTCTGAGGGGTTCAAGAGAGGGCAGCTCAGTTGCTCCTGGCTCAGATCTGCCCTGGAAGGGCCCCTGTCCCAAGAACTCAACCTGATCAGGCTCAAGCTCCTCTGTGACAGTTCCTTCTTCAGGACTGAGATCATCTCCCTCAAGAGACTGATCTGCTTTCTGAGGCAGGGGGAAGCCACTGCCTTAACCCTACTGCTCCTCCTCTTGGAAGGCACCTGGTCCATTATTCCAGAATCCAGGGCCTGTTCAGTTTTAGACATTTTTTGCCTGTGACCTGGTCGTAGCAAACACATCTGCAGGGATGCCCAACATTTCTGCATGGGTCCGGAGTTCAACTTCAGCCCAAGCTGAACTTTCCAAATCATTTCCAAGCAAGCATTCAACCGGGAGGTCTGCACTTACCACAACCTTCTTAGGGCCAGTTACCCCTCCCCAGGAGAAATTAACAACTGCCAGGGAATGGTATGTCCTGACATTGCTAGCATTGGTCACTTGGTACATTTCACCAAGTATGATCTGTTCAGGGGCTACAAGATCTTTTGTCACCATTGTGACACTTGCTCCTGTGTCCCTGTATGCCAAAGCCTCTCTTCCATTAATTAAGGGCTGCTGTCTGTATTTGCCAAGATTACTGGGACTCACATAGGAGGACATATCTATGTCTCCATCACAGATCAGTACAGCCTGAGTTGGAACCCTGACTAGGCCAGAGTCCATCTCAGATCCCAGGGTTAACCCTACTACACCCTTATTAGGAACACCACCACTTGGAGCTGAACTAGGGGGAACAGTTGCCTTAGGGGCAATGGTGGCTGGAGTTGAGTCTTTGTACAATCACTAGTCCAATGGGATTTCTGCTTACAGATTTTACACCATGGTTTCTTTTGGCCTTTTCCTTTATTTGATTGGGACTCCCCACCAGATGCAGATTTTTGGGGCCCTTGAGAAGACTTCTGGTCTTTACCCTTCTCCCCACCCTTATCAGAGCTTTTAGAATCTTGCTTCTTAGAGTCACCACCTTGGTTCTGAACCTTCTGCCTCACCCTGGTTCTGACCCACTTGTCTGCCTTCTGACCCAACTGCAACAGTTGATTTTGACAGTTGTTAAGGATCTGCTCTCTCATGATCAAATTATACAATCCTTTGAGATCACACACCTTACTGCCAAGTAACCAGCCTTCCAGAGCCTTAGTAGCACAATCAACAAAGTCAACCCAGTCCTGAGTCTGTGCCTTTTGGGTATCTCTTAACTTTAACCTGTATTGTTCAGTGGTTAGGCAAAACCCTTCAAATCAGAGCACTCTTCAGGACTTTGTAGTTGTCAGCATCCTCTTCTCTTACAGTGAGGAGCTTGTCTCTACCTTTGTCTGCAAAGGAGAGCCACAAGATTGCTGCCCACTGCTCCTGAGGGACCCTCTGTACCTTACAGGCCCTTCCCAGTGCAGTTATCCATTTGTGGATGTCATCCCCACTCTGGTAGGGAGGGACAATCTTGTTCAGGTTCCTATGGTCATGAGTATGATCTCTACCTCTAGGGACACTGCTGCTGCCACCATGGGGCTCTAGCCCCAACTTCTATGAAGCTTTCTGAAGCTCCAGGGATGCCCCGTCTAAGGCCAATTCCTCTCTCTTGATTCTCAGCTTAGCTTTCTCAAAATCAAGCAGTTGGCATTTCTTCTCATAAGAGGATGCCCTTTTATGAGAAGCAGAGGACCCTATAGAAGTACCAGAACGATTAGATTCCTGAGAAGGAGATCTTGATCTTCTTGGTAGACTATTAACCCTTCCTGGGGGAGTGAAGAGGGGGCCACTGAGGCCTTCCTCTCCTTCAGGAAGAATTAGATTTTCCAGGTGGGAATCATGTTGATTCCCCTGGCCAGCATCAGAGTCTGGGTCATAGTAGTTTTCACTACCTGGCCTTTCCTCTTCTACTGTCCCACCCAACCTGCCTGCCTCATCAGACCCTGGGGTCTTTCTGAGGTCATCTAACAGCAAAGCCTCTATGAGGCGTTGAGTGCTTGCATGTCTCCCTGTTTTCAGTCTCCTAAAGGTACACATATTTCTCAATTCCTGGAATGTGAGATTGTCATACCTAGTGGGCAAGGAGTCACATACTTCAGGCCTTGCAGACATTCTAGTGTGGTGTGGTGTATGCACCTACCTACTCTAGTGGGAACTGAAACTCTCTTGAGTTGTAGAAAGGGTGTGCTAAACCCTTGACACACGAGAAGTTGGCCTGGCATATGCTGTCCACTAGTTATAGTGGGCACCTTGCAACAGTCCAAACGACCTTTATTGATGATAGGTTTAATGACAACCTTTATTGAAAGCTATCCTAGTGGTAGCTATGGAGAGCAGCCTTCAGGCTAAGTCTTGAAGGAGTGTAAAGCAGCTTGGTTTACCAGATTATAACCTCTTGAATGACTAAATGAAAGGAGAACCACACAAGATATATATAAAATATATGTATTTATTTCTAAACACTAACTACTAATCTCTTTATGAGATTAGAGTTCAAGATACACAGTATCACAGTATTAAAACGACAGTAAATAGCACAATACACAGTGGGCTCCAGGGGAGACCAAACCATATACTAAGAAAGTGGTATAAGAACCACGACTTGACTAGACACAGTGCCTAGAGCACGTAGAATCGCTGGGACCCCAAGGAACCACCCAAGGTAGTGACACAGGAGACCCACGGGGGACGTGTGCAGTGTGAGAACACAGCCGCGAGCGCTGTAGAATTCAATGCGGAAAGTCGCGTTTGGAATTTTAAAGTTAAAGGACACTTAGGAGAGGACTTTGAGCAAATCCCTTTAGACTTAAGGGGTTCTAGGGCCAACACCCACGTGAGCACCGGAGTACTCGAGTTACCTCACCCAGGGAAGCCGGGTGCATAGGTGTCAAAAGGTGTTGGGAATCGTCGATTTTCAATGGCGATCTGCTGCAAAGTGCTGCTGCCGTGAAGGAGAAAAGTGTCGGTGTGATCCAAGCCTGGATCGAAGATGTGAAGAACCTGAAAGCAGAGGGGACAGAGTCTGGGTCACTAGCCAGTGACCAGGAGGCGGAGCAATCGAATGCCCACCGATGTCGGGTGCTTCAGGTGCGAAGAGGTGAAGCTTGACTCTGCAGCCACAGGGTCCTGGAGACGTCGACGACGACCAGGAGCCGGATTCGAGCTGTCCCACGAAGGCTGTCGAGTGCTGGGGTGTCGGTGATCGGATTGACCACAACAAGCCTTGGCAACAGCAACCCACGCAGGAAGAGAAAAGATGCTTCTGTGCGGACCATCAAGGTCCTGGGGACTCCCCAAGCGATGGAGAGTCAGGGCACGTCTGGAGCAACCAGGGAAGCCCAATAAAAGTTAGAGTTGCCTTCTTGGGGACCCACAGGTCAACGGACCAGGGATCGCGAAGGGACCTCGAGAGGAATCACAAAATGGCGGCCCACGGAACACTCGTTGAGTGTAGGCCGACAATCTTCGGTGCAATTACTGCTCGGGGTCAGGGCTACAAGTAACCCAAAGCTCAGCCTCAGGGGTCGCCGGAAAGCTGATGCTTCTGCAAATGGTCGCGGTGTCCAGGGGTTCGGGTTGCACGGTCTTCCACGAGGGATACGGGCCTCAGACTTACTGTGGGCACAGATCGACGTCAGAGACCTAGGAAAACCCACCTCCTGTGTGGCAATATTCTTCGGAGTCCGTCGGAGCTCGGAGATGCCAACCGGTCAGTTGCGTTACAGGTGCCTGCCTTGCACGGGAGTAACTCCTTTACTCCAAGGGAGATTCTTCAGTCGTCCAGCGTCGTGCAGATCGTCGAAGTACTTGGTTTCTGGTATCGGAGTTTAGTCCAGGTGTAATCTAAAGTCCTGTAGTCAGGGTTTCCTACTTTATACCCAAGGAAGGGGTTGGACAAACTCTGGGGACCCACCTATGGGAGGGTCAGGAAAGAGGGTGGCTACACCCATTTCCTTTGTCCAGTTTCGCGCCAGAGCAGGGGCTGTGTGCCCCTGCAGCCGGTTTGAGCTGGACTATGCACAGGGACACCAAATGTGCCCCTAGTGCAGACTTCAAAGCACTCTTGGAGTGCACCCACCCAGCCCCAATACACTAAAGCCTGTCTGAGAGGTGGTCACACCTCCCTGTGACAGGAAACCTATTGTCCAGGCCTCCCCTGCCGGAGTTTCGTCCAGCAGCAGGAGGGCAGACTTGTGTCTGTGGCTGCAGCATCCATTTTGTGATGCCAGGGCTCTGTTAGCTGGTACCGGGTATACCGGTGCTGTCATGTCTCTCACTCTAGAAGGGTGGGATCATACTCCCACACCAGTTACTGGTGTGGGGGTATGATTCAAGGTGTTTGACACCAAACACGACAGTTTTCCATGCAGCCACTCCAAAGTTAGCATTTACCGTTTGGTTATAATGCACTTAAGAGTATATGGTCTGGTTGCATCACAAACAACCCCGGAATGAAGATTCCGAAAGCTGCAGAGGGGCTCTGCTCATGCATGGGCACCCTCTCACATGAAACCCAGCACCCTGCCTTCAGGATTGTTAAGGCCTGCCATAGGGGTGACTGATAGGTTTACATGTGCAGTGATATGGAGAGATATAGGGAACCTATATCTCAGTAAGAGTGGATACACCACCTTACACAGGCTGCTGTAGCAGACCTGTTGTGTCATTTTAAAAGGCTTCCCAGGGGTGGCACAATACATGCTGCAGCCCCTGGTAGGCCTCTGGGGTACCTATGCCCTGGGTACATAGTATACCATATACTAGGGACTCACAAGGGTACCCCAGAATCCAATCTGGAGTGTACCTAAAGTACATACAGTCAATTTAGAGTAGAAAGCAGATAGACTGGGGTCTTGATTAGCAGGGCCTCAGTCTGGCTAAGTCGAAAAACAGTGAAACATCAGCAAAAAGTGGGGGTAACTATAAGAAGCAGATCCTACTCTCCTACATCCTATGCCACTGATCTGCCCACTACATCAACGTGCACATGTGGTAAATCATTCTCCAAAGGATATAGTTTTGATATAAACCTTGGAAGAATTATCCTATCAGGGTCCTTCCATTCTTGGCTGAAGACCTCCATAACAAACTGATGAATGGATAAACTGATGTTAGAAGGCCTCTGAAATTGTCTTTGAACAGTCTCCCAAGATCTTAGGTCTCTCAATTGGCGGAAAACCCATATTTTCTCTGACATTATTTAACAAATCTGGCGAAACATATCTGGAAATGTATCTACCCTACAGGTCAATGACTTGAGAAACATCATCACTCCCATCACAATCAGAAGTACGATTGACCACCTTCTTCCTTGGATTAACACCAGAATCCTTTGAGTTCCAGAGTTTCTAGGACAATGCCTGTGGTATAGATTTAAGTGTTATATATTAGCTATGGCGGATGACATGGTTATGTTCCATGATGATATATGAAGGTTCCTGGTTGGAACACCGCTAGACACTGTGTGAAGCGGTTGGGTACTGGAGGGGTCTTCTGGGCTCAGTGCTTGTACTACTTATATGTGTTACTATTTACCAATAAATCCTATATTGGTACAGCCGATTATGGCTCTGCATCATCCTCACTTCAATAATTCTTATCCTCTCTTCCTCATCTTCCTTCCCACTCCTATGTCTCTTGGGAGGACGACAGTTCAGCTCAGGGGAGTGCAAGAAACAAGATGATCTTGAAGGAGACAAACACGTTGTATACTGGCCCATCATAGCAACTAACGGTCGAAGCACGAAAATTGGCTCCAAAACAATATTTTCTTTATGCAAATAATCAAAACTTTCTTTAATTGAAACCCGTACAACTCTTGCATGTCCCAACTGAGAGTACGCACATCTATCTAACTCTAATGCAAAAACAAACCAGAAACTCATTTGTGCCTGCGCAGAACACGCACGCTTCCATCCGCTGGAATCCAATAGAAAACACCATAGAACAGGAAGCGAAGCAGCACATTTTTATTACATGGAACGCCAACAGAGATTATTTTGCACTAAATACTGCAACTGCTAGGAATGGACATAGAAGAGACTACCTCAACATATGTTCCGCCTAGGAGGATTGCTCCTCCTGAGTCCAGCAGGCTACTATCTCCATCAAAATACAAGAATAGTCTAACCCCAGCAGAGAACTCCTGCGTCCCTCATCCCAGGTGGACAGGAAAAAAATCTGAAGAAGTCTGTGAGGGCCCACAACCCCTTTTTGGCAACCATTTGTGATGAAATGTAAGCAGTGTGACTCGCGAATTGCCTCGTGCACCACTCCGTGCCGGCTCGAGTCACGCTGTGTCTTTTGATATTGTTATTGTTGCACTTTGAAATACTGTGCTTGTCCCGTGCAGGAGTGGGCGGTCGGCCGTGATCCCAACTGTTGATTCAGTTACTGCTGGGATCGCTCTCGTCCGGTCGCTGCCGTCGTGGGTGACCTTTCATTCCAATAAAGCTGGAGTTTATTTTGATTTACCTTCGACTCCTGGGCTCATTTCATTTGGCGACGACTTCCGGTCACCCACCGACACTCTTCAGCACCCACTCCTGCAATTTTAAAGATTTTCGCCTTTTCTTCGCCTCGCTTCCTGCTTCCTCCAGTTCCCCACAATCCTGGGGACACGCCTCCTCCTCCGATTGGCCGTTTTCTCTTCTTGGGCTTCTGCTTGAATTCAGCTTCTCTGCTGCCCTCCAGAGGTGAGGTTTAGGGTTGCTTGGCAACGCGACCCCAACCAGAGGATTCCAGTGACGTCACAGAAGCAGCCATCTTGGACTGGGCTGCTTTCACTGATTCAACCAGGTTTTATATCCTATTTACATTTGTTTCTCTTCCAAATTGCATGACTTTGACTTTTCTTCATTTCGCTCAAACTACTGGATACACTTACCATGTTTCAAACCTAGTAATTCATGTGAATTATACTTTCATTGTGACTTCAAGCAATTTCTTTCATTTCGAGTGTTTTAAAGTATTTTCACCTTATTTGCGCATATTTATTGATTCATTATGGCTTCTTCTCAACAACTTACACAGCTTCCACCCTTTTTGGCTCAACCAGGCAAACTAATCATAAAATGGGCACATAGGTTTCACTTGTTTGACAATCACCTTGTAGCCATAGATGCCACCATTTATCGCCCTGAAAGAAAATTGGAATGATTATACAGCAGTTTGGGTCGGACAGTTCAGCAAATTTTTGATAACTTGCCACCCATAGCTAAGCCTCGCGGCCAATCTGGTGATGATACTTGGAATGTCTATTTGGAGGCTGTGGAAAGATTACGCAAACAATTAACAGAAGAACCAAGCATCATTCTAGAGAGACATAACTTTGTCAAGCTCAAGCAATCTTCAGAAATGGGAATTGACGAATAAGTTGCCGCTTTGAGAGTTTTAGCAGCTACATGTGATTTTGGTGCCAATATTGATACATACATACGGGATCAATTCATTTTCAATTGTGCCTCCAAAAAAGTACAAGAAAGACTTCTCTGCTGCAAAAATCCTACTCTCAGTGAAGTTCTTGACATGGCCAAAAGCATCAAAAGATCTTTGATCTCTTCAAAGGTTCTAAATCCTACCACTACAGTGAATTCTGTTTCAAGCTCTGGTCAGGACCATAGTGATGATACGTTGTGTGCAGTGATTGACTCATGCGCAGAATCCATTAATAATGTGGTGTTAACTATTGAGTGTAACCATGTTTCAACTTATGTTACAGGTACGATATGGGATGCTGTTTTTGATGATATTTCTTTACAGGTGATGGCAGACTCAGGCTCACCAATCACTATAGTTCGAGACAACACTTTCTATAACAAGTGGGGTAAGGATAAACTCCTTTCTCCACCTGACATAATCCCATTGGCATTTGGTGAGAAACCCATTGATATGGTAGGATATTTCACAGGAAAGGTTCAGTGTCTTGGCAGGGAAGTTACCACCAAAATATATGTAGCTGTAAAAGGTTAAAACACAATTGGATGGCAAGATTTGGCCAAGATGGGTCTTTATCTTGTTCCAGGTTCATCCAACCCAATTGTTGCTGGTAACGTACCTGAAAAGACAATAGGCTGTGTTGAAGAATCTACTGAGGATATCCTTTGTAAGTATGAGAGAGTTTTTTGTGAACAAGTTGGTACAGTTAAAGGTTTTGTGCATCACATTAAATTGAAACGTGATGCCAAACTATTTCTTCACAAGGTACGTCAAGTTCCCGTATCGGTCAGGGAAGAACTTAAGCAGATGGTGAAAACTCTCTGTGCACAGGGCATCATAGTGCCTGTAGAATCTTCGCAATGGGTTGCTCTGGTCGTAGTTGCACGAAAAAAAAATGGCGAGATCAGACTCTGTGCGGATTTGAGAACACTCAACGCAAATATTATGGTAGCCTGCCACCCCCTTCCCAGGATACAAGAAATGTTAGCCAACCTGGGTGGTGCCAAATGGTTCTCCGTTATCGATCTCAGATTGGCTTATCACCAAGTAGCTCTTGATGAAGATTCTCAAGATCTGAGGGCTTTTGTCACTCCTTTTGGGGTCTACAAATATTTGAGGCTGCCATTTGGATTGGCATCAGCTGCCAGCGTCTTCCAAAAATTAATGGATGTGTTGTTTACAGACTTAAAAGGTGTGCAGGCATACCAAGATGACATACTGATATATGCTAATTCATGTGAGGACCACAACAAAATTCTTGACAAAGTATTGTCTATCTTGTTACACAGAGGCATGACGGTTAGAAAAGAAAAATGTAAGTTTGCCACTACAGAGCTAGAATATTTGGGACATACCATAACGGAGTCTGGAATCAGACCCAAGATATCGTTGGTGAGAGCTATCAAGGAGGCTAGCCCACCCGTGGATCGCGATGCGCTACGCTCCTTTTTAGGGCTCGCTGAATACTATGCACGCTTCGTTGCTGGTTATGCTCAAGCTGTGGAACCTCTCAGGTTGTTATTGAGAAAAGGTCAGAAGTTCATTTGGTCTGAGGAGGTTCAAATAGCTTTTGAGAAAGTGAAAGATTTGATAGTGGAGGCCCCAGCGTTTTCAGCATTCAGAGAGGAGTGCACTTTAATCGTTACTGTTGATGCAAGTTTGAAAGGTTTGGGGGCAGTGTTGAGCCAAAGAGTTGGTGGTAAAGAGCAAACCGTTGCATTTGCCTCCAGGTCTCTCAGAACATTTGAAAAACAGTACAGTGCTATAGAACGCGAAGGACTAGCTTGAATACGGGCAGTACAAAAATGATAAATGTATGTTTGGGGTAAGCGTTTTCAACTTCATACCGATCACAATCCATTGGTGAATATTTTTTCAGGAGGGGTTCATAATTTGTCTACCAGGTTAACTAGATTAGTTTCCAAATTGCATGAATATACCTATAACGTCAATCATATGTCAGGTGGTAGTAACTTTAGGGCTGATTGCTTATCTCGTATGCCAGTGGCAGATTTTGAAGATGAGGTTGGAGATGATCAAATTGAATGTGTTGCTGTTGTTGATGCCACCACTACCTGGCATGATGATGAGGTCTTGTTCACTGCTGATGAATGGGTCAAGGAGTCTCAAGAAAATGTTGTACTGATGCAGGTCGGTGATTATGTAGTGAAAGGATGGCCTGCTATAATATGTTTGCAGGGTGATTTGAAAAAGTTTGCACAAGTTGCTAGTGAACTTTCCATGTTTAATCGATTGGTTCTGAGAGGTGATCTTCACGTGCCTCCCACCAGAATGCGCCCTTTGATTATAGCTAGAGCGCACAGAGGGCATTAAGTTTCTACTAAACCATGCATGCGTATTTAGGAACATTATTGGTGGCCAGCTTTAGACAACCAAGTGAGATTGACCGTGGACAACTGCCTTGAATGCCTGATAAGCATTAGAAATTGAACAAAGTTCCTATTCACCCTGTTCCACTACCCGATGCACCTTGGCATAAAGTGGCTCTTGAATTCTCTGGTCCTTATCTTTCTTTACCAGCAGACATGAGGTAGGCCATCTTGTTAGTAAATGTTCACATGTTTGATAGATTTGGGCCCTCAATATCATATAGATTTACAGGGTAATTCCAAATTCCGTATTGAGCGTGGTAGATAGAAGGAGTCGAGTACTCTGTTGTAATGGTCTTTTCTTCTTTATTTGAAAACCAGTGAAAAGCAAAGAACAGCCGACACGTGTTTCGCCCAAACGGCCAGCAGGCCAGGGCTTTCTCAAGGCTGGTTATAAATGTGAGTATACATGTAATTGGAAACAATAGTGAAGGGGGAATGTTCCACAGAGTTGACATATTGATACATCCAGATGTTAGATTGTGCCCGGAGAGTGTGGTTTCGTTCGAGGAAAAAGTCAAAGAATGCAGTAAGAAATTGTGTTTATATACAGTAGAAGAATTGTAATGCGGCAAAGAATGCCCAACCGAAAATGAACCAAGAAGCAAGCACCCGTGATAATAGAAAGTTTGTAAAAGTGTGATTAAGAAGGGAAAATAAAGGAAAAATATACATCAATATGACAATAAATATTCCTCATTAGCGACACATAGGCGGTATTGTACACATGCAGTTGGGTGAAATCATGGTAGACAGAAATATACACGAATATGGCAATTACTATTCATCATTAGCGACATATAGGCGGTATTGTACACATATAGTTAGTTGAAGTCATGTTAGACAGAAATAAACAAAAATATGGCAAATACTATTCATCATAAGCAACACAGGGCACCTCTAGTGACGTTGTTCCAGTACTCCCAAGTATGACATTCATTACCCTTTACAATGTCCTTCCAGTGAGTGACTCCAGCCTCGATCAATGGACAGGCTAAAACATCCTTTAAACACTCCGGTGTTCCAGGGAGTCCACACGGGTGCCCAGTCACTATAGTATGAAAGTCCTAAGCACCCTCTGCATCCAGACCATAACTTCGCCGCCATACGTAAAGTCTTCAAGCGAACTTTTTTGAAAAATTTGGAGGAGCCGAATTTGTACATGAAACCTGATTCCTCTGTGCCTGCCAACATAGCTTTAAACATGCTCCCAATTAATGAATTATCTGGGGTGAGTAGTAACATCCTACAATTTTTCAGTTGATAGGCCCAACAGTATAACTGTAGGTCAGGCAAACCCATACCTCCACTCTGTATTTTACGTCTCAGCTTTTTCCAAGACAGTCGGATCCCTTTACTTGCCCAAATAAAGGAGGAGATCTTACCCTGAATTTTAATGAGGTCTACTTTTGCAAACTCTAAGGGGATGTTATTAAACAGGTAAGTATATTTTGGGAGTACACACATTTTAATAAGGTTGTCTCGCCCGTAATGGGAGAGAGGAATACTCTGCCATCTTTTTAGTAAAATATCAACCTCTTTAGAGACCCTATCAAGGTTAGTTTTTGGAATCTTTTCAGGGTTCTGAGTAATTGTAATCCCAAGATATCTAAGCTCTCTAGCAGAATTGCTCTCTTGATCAGGGATGTTCCAGGCCATAATCTCAGTTTTATCCTCGTTTATCTCATAGCCTGAAATTTTCCCGAAAGACTGTGCTTCCATCATGAGCTCCGGAAGTGTAGCCAAGACATTGGAAGACAGGAGGACCAAGTCATCCGCATAGAGCGCTACTTTCCTCTCAAACCCATTTACTGCAAAAGGAACTATTTTCTCATTCTGTCGTAGACTCTGGGCAAAAGGTTCGATATATAAATCAAATAAAATGGGAGACAATGGGCAGCCCTGCCTAGTTCCACGACCAATCTTGACAATAGGAGAAAGGCTGCCATTAACCAAAATCTGGGCACTGGGCGACTTGTATATTTTTTAGTACTTCTCTAAACCCTTCACCAAATCCAAAAACCTTCAGAACCCTATCTAAAAATGCCAATTCACACGGTCGAAAGCTTTGGCAGCATCAACTGTTATAATGGATAGCGGGAGACCCGTGATACTGCCAAGTCAATCGCCCCTATTAAGGTGTAAACTAGGTCCGACATCTGCCTTCCCGGGAGGAAACCCTTCTGATCTTCGTGAATAATTGGCCCAATAATCTTAGACAACCGATTATTCAGAATAGAAGCAAAAACCTTATAATCGGCATTTAATAATGAGATAGGCCGGTATGATTGGCACTGAGTTGGGTCTTTCCCGGGTTTCAGTATCAAAGATATAACTGCGCCACTCCAAGAGTCTGGCAATGGAGATCTGCCTCCCAAAATTTCATTAAATAATTTCAACCAAACTGGGATGACCTCTTCCCTCAGTAAAGAATAAACCTCAATTGGGATTGAATCTGGGCCAGGGGCCTTTCCTTTCTTAGCTCTGTCTAATACCATCAATATCTCACTCCCGGTTATTTCAGTCATAAGAGAATCTTGACTGTCCTCTGATAAATTAGGTAGGTAGTTGTTTCTCAATAAGAGAACTGTCAATGTATTCTTCCGCTATATAGGGATCCCCTTGATATAAGTCTTGGAAGAACTGTGCAAAAGCCTGTTCTATTTTATCCTTGTCCTCAGTAAAATGTGTACTAGTTTTAATTCTCCTAATATAATTATGGGATCTATCAACTCTGCTCTTCATAGCTAAGAGTTTGTCACAGTTCTCCCCCTGCTCAAAGTCCCTCATCTTACTGGCCTCCCATTTTTGAAGTAAAATCTCTTCCGACTTAAGCCGAATTTTAACTGTAACTCTTCCAGATTCCTTGTTAAGTTTTCATTTTCCATGCCGGGAGGACATCTAAACTTTAAATCCGCTTCTACCCTTTTTATTTCAGCTTCCAGATCGACCAGCTCTTTCTTCTCTGCCTTAGCCCAGCCTATCACCGCACCCTTTAATATTCCCCTCAACCAGGCCTTGAGCGAGATCCCAAACAATATTCAGAGATGTTGACCCCAGATTGTTTTGTAAGAAACTAACTGTTTCAGACTTCAATAGACCTGGAGTAGTAGGCTGCAAAAGAAATCTCCTATTTAGGGTCCATCTCCTTAAAGGCACCGCTTGAGGAAGATCCACATTGAGGGCTATTGCGCCATGATCCGATATAAGGATAGGCAGATACTCCATTAGGCTTACTTTATCTAACTCTGAGTGATCCATAAAAATATAATCAATCCTGGAGTAATGTGAATTCTTTTTGCTGTAAAGGAGTATTCCCTGGTCTCGCCTCTTGTTTTCCGCCATACATCACTCAGGTTAAGGTTTTTAAGCATTGACAGAAGGTGAGCTTTAACCCTCGGGGCAGAAATCAGTATCCGGGGTGAGGATCTATCTAGTCTGTTATCTAAGAGTACATTGAAATCTCCTCCCATAATCAAAGGGGACTCAAAATCAGCCAGCGCAAAGCAGAGGTTGTTTAAGGGCCCTACATCATCCTCATTAGGGCCATAAAAACTTACTAAGGTATATTTACTCCCCTGCGATTTTATTTCCGCTACAACCCAGCGCCCTCTGTCATCTACCTGCGATTTAATGAGGTCAATACCTGCGTTTGATTTAAGGATAATAGCGGCCCCCTTCGAGCAGCATAGTTGGTCTGAAGCGATAACTTTATCCACCCATCTTAATTTACCAAATAATGCTTTGCACTCTGTTTGCAAAAGATGGGTCTCCTGAATCATAAGGATGCTAGAACTATTTTTTAAATACTGAAGAATCAGTCGCTGTCTTCTTCTTACTCTCAGACCATTAACATTCCAACTTAAAAACCCCAAACTCTGTTTCGCCCCCTGTAAAATACTACCCATCATCTTTGGCCTGCTCCCACCCTCTGCTCTGGTTATTGGAGGTTATTATGTCACATGAGTATGTTATTACAATTACTTTTTTTTTTTTTTCCCAATGCTCCCCACCAACAATCGTGCAGAACCCCCCCACTCCCCCCAAACTGCCTACAACCCTCCCCTGGGAACCCTCCCTGTTTACCCATTGGCAATACCTATTGCCTTATGAGCCATCGTCCTCCCTCCCCTAAGAAAAAAATCCTATCAGAGCCGAGTTCTCTTAAACTTTTAACTACTAACTAGTTTTAATTTGTGCCAAAAAAATATCCACCTCCTCGGGAAATCTGAAATTGTGCATCTTATTGGCCCAAAGGACTTTTAAGAAGGCTGGGAATCTCTACTGAACCTGTGCCCCCTGTTCTTTCAAGGCATCGATTCGCTTCCCTAGTTCCCACCTCCTATCTTCAGTAACTCTGGAAATATCAGACCGAATTCTGAAGGAGACATCTTTAACCTGTATGAATTTAAGTTTAAGGGCTTCCCCTAGAAGTTGTTCCTTCAGAAGATAGGACTGAATAAATACTAAGATCTTCCTTGGCTTCTTTCTTGCTGGGTTCAACCTAAAGGGATCTCTATGTACAGATAGGGAACATGGCGGCCAGCTAGCAAGCAGGTCGCGAGTCGTCCGTCCTCCCGCTCCCCGCTTAAGCGATGTTGGAGCTGTGTTGAGCCTGTTAACAAGGAAAATGTTAAGGGCAGTATGCGAGAGTAATGATATGGTGGCGGGTTGATTTAGGGTCTAAAGCTTAGTTTTTCTTTTTGCTGCCTACCTCGGAAACTTCGTGGCTGGAGGAGACGCTGTGCTGTGTCCTGTTGTCTCTCGCTCTCACACCTGTATGCGTTCAGCTGGACCAGATTGCTTTTTCCCGCTGGTGTGAAGCCGTTGCTTCCTGGCTCTCCGAGGGTTGAGTACAGCCGTGAAGAGAGACGAGCTGTGCTGCTTGTTTGGAGCCCTGGAGCAGCAGCGGAGGAGGTAGGACTAAGGGTGGGGATTTCTACCGACAGAATTGAGGCAAATTTGTCTGTATGTGTGCAGGCTCGAAAACCTCGTATTTAAGGGCAGCTGGGGCATTAGCCGAGTGTCGGCGCATACAGAGATTTACCTATGCCCAGTGCTCTGGCCGCCTGCTTGGATATTTTAGGGCTAGCACTAGGAGATTACCGGGTAGTATAATTACCTCTCCTACTGTGAGCTGCCTGTCTTGTTCAGATAATAGAACAGAGGTTTCTTTAAAAGTAAAAGTTATCCCGGGAGGGACCTGTCTGCAGGCTAAAGCTGTCACCTGTAGTGATCAGGAAAATATAATAAGGCATGACTCTTACGTGTACCACATGGAGGTAGTCAATTTACAACCTGAACAGAATCCTGATCAGTTTGAGGGAAAAAGGGCCAGCCGAATAAATATCTAGACAAGGAGTCGGTGTTTAAATCAGCCGATCTAACACCTGGTGTGTCTACTGCCGAAGCCGAACAGGGAAGAAGGTATAAATTAAGATCAAGACTTTTAGGAAAAGAGCCCCCCGCAATACCCCACACAACCTACGATATTTACACGATCTAAGCAAACAACACAGTCTGTCCAACCCTGTCAGACCAGTGAGCTTCTGATAAATACTCATAAATTTAAGAAGCACGCAGATAAAGCGGGTAGACAAATTCCGGTGAAAGGAAAAAAAAGAGATAAAAATCAAGCCATTTTAAAAATAACGCCCTCCTTCAGGTCTTATTTTACAGCAAATTTACAGGGCAAAAAGGACCACGACAACAAGGATATGTCAGGCATAGGTAAATCACAGGCCCTGAACTCTGCAGTTCCCCTATCAAACCGCTTTTCGGTACTAAGCGAGAAAGCTCCTGAGGCTTCATCGATGGGGGAGTAAGTCCAGTAGTGAGTGAAGAATCGGGGGTACAATACGAGTCAGAGATGAGCAGAGCCTAGGAGAAGTAGAGCAGAGCCCAGTTACACTTCAAGGGATGCTTAGGCAGTTATCGGCAGAAATTGGAGTCCGCTTTTCCACTTCAGAGGCCAATCAGAGAAAGATACAAGATACCTGTACCAGCCTAGAAGAAAACCTGACAGCTTTAACGCTTCGGATGGAGGCTTTGGAAAATAAAGTAGGAGAATTGAATTTGGAGATTAAGGATAACCAGCAGGAAATGGACAGGCTTAAAGTAAGAGAGCGGGACTTGGCTGAAAGACTGGAGAGACTTGAGAATATCTCGAGGAGAAATAACACAAAGATACTAGATTTAAAAGAAGGGCTGGAAGGTGATAATTTAAAAGCATATATCATAGACATTCTGACAAAAGCATTTCCTCAGCTTGCCTCAGCATTAATCTGGGAGACTGAAATCCAGCGTGTACATACACAAGATTTCTTTGTCAGTAGCTTGCAAAGTGTCACGCATGAGGCAGGTGAATGTCACGCTGTAAACGAAGAAATGTCACGCATATGCACCTAACCACTTAGCAGCTATCCTGTGCCTCTGTAAAGATATGCTCCTATACTCTATGCTTCAACAGCTTAGGGGTGGGTACATGTGTACACTATGTAATTATCCATTTCTAGTGTAAAAAGCTCTAGCACCATTATGTAAAGTCCTAGCTATATAAAAATGTATAAATAATAAAAACATGTGAAGCCGCCGCGCAATGTATTGTAACAACAACAACAAACAGCTGGAAAGATGAACTCACCAGGACTGCAGACGAGTACCTGACTCCCGACTCTTCCAGATCACGGGGCCTCGAGGCGCTAGGGAAGAATGGGCGGCGCTACCTCGAGAACCTTCACGGAGCCCTCCCCACCGAAGGCGGGGACTAGGATGTACAGAACACCGGTCATCTGCCTGACTTCCGGGACACTCTGACCAATCAACAAAGGGTATGGTTTACCACAGCCAATGGTGAGCCGCGGTAAACAAGTGGCACGTTACAGCCGACAGGTTCTCTTCTGGTTCATCCCATAACAGACGTTTCGTTACCCAATCCAAGATCTCCACACTTTAGTCAGCTGGCGGGGCATGTCTCCTCTCCTGTGATTGGCGGCTGTGACCTGCTGTCACGGCGCCGACTCTTCCGAGTGTAAACACTGGCTCTGGACGTCAGTTCAGCGGGCGCTGAGACCGGCGCCGACCCAGGGTGTCCGGAGAGTCTGCACTGCCCGAGGGGCGGAGAGGGAGGCCGGCCAGTAACCAGGGCGGCGGGTGAAGGGACACCGGAGCGCGGGCTGGGGGCAGAGGCCCCGCGGAGCAGCGGCCCCGGCGGAGGAGCGGCAGCTCCGGTGAGTGCGGCCCTGACCCTCATACTCTCTCTCTCCCTCCCCGAGACCGGACACCGTCCCCGCCGGGGGCTAGAGCATCTCCCCTGAGCACGAGACATGACCCCATACTGCCCTGCGCCTCCCTCCTGGGGGTTACATGGACCCCCCCACCCCGGGCCCCAGAGATGTCTCAATACTGCCCTGCGCCTTCCTCCTGGGCGTTACATGGACCCCCACCCCGGGCCCCAGAGATGTCTCAATACTGCCCTGCGCCTCCCTCCTGGGGGTTACATGGACCCCCACCCCGGGCCCCAGAGATGTCTCAATACTGCCCTGCGCCTTCCTCCTGGGCGTTACATGGACCCCCACCCCGGGCCCCAGAGATGTCTCAATACTGCCCTGCGCCTCCCTCCTGGGGGTTACATGGACCCCCCCCCCACCCCGGGCCCCAGAGATGTCTCAATACTGCCCTGCGCCTTCCTCCTGGGGGTTACATGGACCCCCCCCACCCTGGGCCCCAGAGATGTCTCAATACTGCCCTGCGCCTCCCTCCTGGGCGTTACATGGACCCCCCCACCCGGGCCCCAGAGATGTCTCAATACTGCCCTGCGCCTCCCTCCTGGGGTTACATGGACCCCCCACCCCGGGCCCCAGAGATGTCTCAATACTGCCCTGCGCCTTCCTCCTGGGGGTTACATGGACCCCCCACCCTGGGCCCCAGAGATGTCTCAATACTGCCCTGCGCCTTCCTCCTGGGCGTTACATGGACCCCCACCCGGGCCCCAGAGATCTCTCAATACTGCCCTGCGCCTCCCTCCTGGGGGTTACATGGACCCCCACCCTGGGCCCCAGAGATGTCTCAATACTGCCCTGCGCCTCCCTCCTGGGCGTTACATGGACCCCCCCACCCCGGGCCCCAGAGATCTCTCAATACTGCCCTGCGCCTCCCTCCTGGGGGTTACATGGACCCCCCCCCCCACCCCGGGCCCCAGAGATGTCTCAATACTGCCCTGCGCCTTCCTCCTGGGCGTTACATGGATCCCCCACCCTGGGCCCCAGAGATGTCTCAATACTGCCCTACGCCTCCCTCCTGGGGGTTACATGGACCCCCCGAGCCCCAGACACGTCCCCATACTGCCCTACGCCTCCCTTCTGGGTGTTACATGGAACCCCTCCTTCTCCTGTTTCAAAGGGACCTGAAACTCCATCTCCTTAACAAATACTTTCCTGACCAACATCAACTAACCTAGACTTCAATATCCGAGTTAACTCCTCTCTCTCTTGACATTCAAGGATAGTGGTGACCGGTCTGTGTTAACCACCTTCGTTTGTTTTCTCTCCCTCCGCTGCACTGTTTATCTATTTTTCATGTTGTATTTTTATCTCTGTTTTTGCTTCCCTACTGCCTTCCTACTAAGTAATGCAATTTCCTTTGGTTTTGTACAGTGTGTATGTAAAGCGCTCTGATACCCACGGGTCTAGCTAGCGCTATATAAAACTTTTAAAATAAAAAATAAAAATAAAAAGTTACATGACACCCCCCCCCCTGACCCCAGAGATGTCTCAATACTGCCCTACGCCTCCCCTTCCGGGGTGGAGGGGGCCACAGCATCGCCCCAGACACGTCCCCATACTGCCCTACGCCTCCCTCCTGGGGGTTAGATGACCCCCGTCCCCAGAGATGTCTCAATACTGCCCTACGCCTCCCCTTCCGGGGTGAAGGGGACAACAGCATCTCCCCTGAGCACCAAACATGTCCCCATGCTGCCCTACTCATCCCTGACCTGCTGGGGGCCACAGCATCTCCAATGTGCCCCAGACATGTTCCCATGCTGCCCTACGCATCCCTGACCCTCTGGGGGCCACAGCATCTCCCCTGAGCCCCAGACACGTCCCCTTGCTGCTCTACACATCCCTGACCCTCTGGGGGCCACAGCATCTCCCCTGAGCCCCATACACGTCCCCATGCTGCCCTACGCATCCCTGACCTGCTGGGGGCCACAGCATCTCCCCTGAGCCCCATACACGTCCCCATGCTGCCCTACGCATCCCTGACTTGCAGGATTATTATTATTAATTAACACTTCTTAAGCGCATAGCTACCCTAAGGCATCCCAGCGCTAGCAGCAGAAAGAACAGGCGCAGAGAAGTTCTGGAATAGCCAGATTTAGAGACACTTCCGAAAAGTGAGGTGGGAAGTCTCTGAGCGCAGATGCAGGGGAAGGGTGTTCCACATCTTAGCTGTATTGTATGAAAAGGAACGACCCCCGCTTCGCATCCTTTGAATTTTAGGGATGGAGGCTAGATTTAGGTTCGCAGAGCTGAGGAATTTGCTCGGACGGTATGCAGTGATAAGAGACTGGTTGATGCGAGGGCCTTTACCCATGAGGGTCTTGTGGGCAGTACAGAGGGTTTTAAATTTAATCCTCTCCTCTATGGGCAGCCAGTGTAGGGTCTTTAAACAGGGCATGGCTGACTGCGTTCTGGGCGAACCCAACAGTAGTCGGGCGGCACAGCTCTGTGCCACCTGAAGCTTCCTTAAGGTGGATTTAGGTGCTCCTAGGTACAGTGAGTTGCCGTAGTCCAGGCGCGAGAGGACTAAGTCCTGTACCATAATTCTCCTTGCCCCCATGGGGAGTAGGGGGGAGGACTTTCCGCAGCATTCTAAGGATGCTGTGACAGACCCATGACACTTCCACTGCTTGCTGGTCAAATTTAAGTGACTTATCAAGCCACACGCCCAAGCTTTACATTTTGGACTTAGGGACCGGGGGAGTGGGGTCCCAGACAGGTTGGCCATGACAATTTGAGATCCTTATTGGGTGTGTTACCTAAATACATAATTTCGGTTTTGTCTCCATTAAGTCTGAGACATGAATGTTGCATCCAGGTGGCTACCTTCTCCAGGCAGAATTCCAGGTCAGATGGAGCATTATCCGGGTGATTTAGAGATACCACCAGCTGAGTGTTATCCGCATAAGTGACAACTTTAAAAAAAAAATTTATTGGCAATTTGATTATTGTACAAGTTGACAATCATATCAATTTCACTTATTGACAAGTTGCAATTATAGCAGGCTACACGGGAATATTAATCACAAAGATGAAGAAGAAAAAACTTAAGAAACTCATATTATACACTTATCCACATAGCGAATGACAGCTTGTTAAAGACTCCTAATAAATAATCTCGTGTTTGGTATACTGGGACCGTTTCCTATTCGCTGCAGGGTAACCTTATTCTGCAACCTACTCTTCACAAGGTTGGGGTATGTTCTGATCCGCGGCCCTCAGCCAGGTTAAAAATGGGCCCCAAATATCTTTCGGGCGAGAGGCCACATGCTTCAACTCCCAAAAAGCAGTGATTTGTTCCTGACAGAACATCACATCAACAATCCAGTCTTTGAGCTTGGGAGGGTGCAGCCTACCCCATTTCATAGCAATCCTACGTTTTGCTAATAATAGCCACATAGCCAAGAGTCTGCAACCCCCACAGGCACACTCTTTACGTATCCCAATAGGCCCATCATTGCCCCAGGTGCTATTTGTATCATGAGTATCTCACTAATAGTTTGAAAGATCTCCTTCCAATACGCTGCTATTGGGGGGCAACTCCAGGCCAAGTGTACAAGTGACAACTTTAATCCCATACGGCTGGATGACGTCAGCTAGTGGCCTCATGTACACATTAAACAGCGTAGGACTCAGGGAAGATCCCTGAGGATCTCCATAGCTGAGAGGTAAAGACCTAGAGGTAGATAACCCAGCAAAGAGCTGGAATGTTCTGCCATTGAGGAAGGATTGGATCTATGAGATGGCTCCCCCTGACACCCCGGTCCTCCTAAGCCTTTTGAGGAGAATGTTAAAATTGACCGTGTCGAAAGCGGCACTGAGGTCAAGGAGGATAATGGCTGCTGCTCCTCCTTGATCGATTATCTTTTTTGCTTCTTCGACCAGGGCAATAAGTGCTGATTCCGTTCCATGTTGGGTGCGGAAGCCCGTCTGGGACTGGTGTAGGAGCTCATGAGTTTCTAAGAAATTTGACAGAGTGGAGTTTATGTGCTTTTCCAGGATCTTACTAAGCGTGGGTAACAGGGATATGGGACGACAGTTGCTCAGAACTTCCAGATTTAAACTTGGCTTTTTCAATAAAGCTTTTACCATGGCATGTTTCCAGGCCGGTGGAACATGTCCATTGGTGATAGAGAGATTTATTACATCCCGTATGACCGGTAATACCACCTCTTTCACCTTACGCAGGACGTGAGGAGGGACGGGGTCCAGGAGTGAGCCTGATTTTACTTGCACAAAGATGTCTGATGGGGTATCCAGGTCCAAGAGTGGAAATTCCTCTAGAGTGTGCTTAGTGTGATCCACATGCCTGTTTATGTTTAGAAGGTCATTGGTCATCGGGGTAAGATCGCTAGGCCCTGGAGAGTCTGGGAATGTGTTGTATATAGTCTGAATTTTTCCCTGGAGATATTCTGCCAGTTCATTGCATCGATCAGTGGTTATATCTATAGAAGTATCAGAGGAAGGAAGCTCCGAGAGGGTCTTTGCGATACGGAAGATTTCTTTGGGGGCATTAGCTGCTGAGTTAATTTTTTCTTCGAAATAGAGTGCCTGAGCTTTTTTAATTTCAGCTTGGTAGCATTTTATGGACTCTCTATATATCATTTTACTGGTCTCGCTATAGTCCTTCCTCCATTTACTCTCCATTATCCCCCACGAGCTGAACCCCATACAGGTGGAGGGGGCCACAGCAATCAACTGGCCCCTCCTCTCAGAACCCCAAGTAAACTCAACCCGAAGACACTCCTCATCTGACCATCCCTTGGTGTGCCCAGCTTTTAGACAGCTGTCTGCTTCTTCCCTGACAACCCGGGGTGCACAAAACCTGAGGCCACTCCTCATCTGACCACCCCTTCTGTGTGCACAGCTTTTAGACAGCTGTCAGCCCCTCCCCAGACAACCCCGGGTGCACACAACCCGAGCCTACTCCTCATCCGACCAACCCTTGGTGTGCACAGCTTTTAGATAAGTCGGCGCCTACCATGACATCCCTGGGTACACACAACCCGAGGCCTCGCACAGCGGTCAGCCCCTTTCTTGAGAATCCGAGGCATCTCCTCAGCCGACACCGCCTGGTGCGCATATATTTAGGCAGCCCCTCTCCTGACAACCGCAGGGGTGCTCAATTCAAAACATCTCCACTGACAAACCCAGGTGCGTTCAATATATGCTGCCACTCAAGCGTCATCCCCAGGTGTGCAAAGGTTCAAGTATCCCCTGCCCTCACAACCCCAGGTGAGCAAGCCTCATCAGCTCCAACGAGAGCCCTAGTAGAACTCTCAAGTTTCACGGGTCCATTCGTGAGTAGTTCGCCCAGTCCAGTGCTTTTTGATTCGCAATCTGGGCCTTGTTTATCCTACTATATAGTCAAGAAATGTGACTGCAAGCCTCGCACAGTTTACGCTTCCCAGGTAACACCCAAGTCCGTCATTCTTAACTAGATTCCAGGAAGAGGGCTCCCACCAGTGCAGTCTCTAAAGCATCTCCCTGCATGGAGTGCAACCCAGCCCGTCCTTTAATCCAAGTCATTGCTGAAAACTGACAACTGATCACAGTGTGGGAGGTTATTGGGGGGCGGGTGTTATGAATCAAAGATTCACCTCCAGATGCTTCCTGCGAGGAAACTGCTGCCTAGGATCCCATATTCTGATTCAGCCCTTCTGCCTAACGCTTCACACTCCCACAGATATTTTGCACCCTTAGTGACCCTGACATCCACTTATAAAGCACAGCACGCTGAAATCCAATCCACCCTTCCGCAGAGACCCGCTGTGCCTTTGTTCACTCTGCGGCATTTGATATTCTTGACTCCTGCCAACTCTTGACGAAGTTACTGGTCTAGGGCAGGGCTCTGGTCTTGGACCCGCTATTCAATCTTTATTTGAGTGCGGTAGAAGTGATAGTGCAGTTATGGTTATTGGCATTTCCAGCAATGTACTATGTATTCCAGGGCTGGATCGTGCCACATGTTCATAAAGAAGTGTGTGATGTGATATGTGCTAATATGCTACATTTTCAAGATGAGCATGCCCAGTGGCCTACAAAGGGAGCAGGTGTAGGAAGGTGGAATCTGACTACATGGTTACCCCCACTTTTTTCCTGGTGTTTTGCTGGTTTTTGACTAGTCTGACTGGGATCCTGCTATCCAGGACCCCAGTCTATCTGCTTTCTCCCTAAATTGGTTGTGCATGTACTTTAAGTACACTCCAGATTGGATTCTGGGGTACCCTTATCAGTCCCTAGTATATGGTACACCATGTACCCACGGCATAGGTACCCCAGAGGCCTCCCAGGGGCTGAAGCATGTATTATGCCACCCCTGAGAGGCCACTCAAAATGGCAGCACAGGTGTGCTACTGCAACCTGTGTAAGGAGGTGCATGCACCCCTTACTTAGATATAGGTTGCCTATAAATCTATTCTAAATCACTACACATATAAACCTATCAGTCATCCCTATGGCAGGCCTTATCAATCCTTAAGGCAGGGTGCTGGGTTTTGTGTGAGAGGGTGCCCCTGCATGAGCAGAGCCCCTCTGCAGCCTTCGGAATCTATTCTCCGGGGTTGTATGTGATGCAGCCAAACCATATATACTTAAGTGCATTATAACCTCGCGGTAAATGCTAACTTTAAAACGGCTGCTTAGAAACATGTCGTGTTTGGTGTCAAACACCTTGGAATCATACCTCCACACCAGTAACTGGTGTGGGAGGTATGATTCCTCCCTTGTAGTACCACTACTATGGGTCACCGGTCTACCCGGTACCAGCTTTCTCGACCTGGGCAGCACAAAATGGATGCTGCCAGCCACAGACACGAGTCTGCCCTCCTGCTGCTGAGCCAAGCTCGAGCAGAGGAAGGCCTGACAATAGGTTTCCTGTCACAGGGAGGTGTGACCACCTCCCTGACAGGCTTTAGTGTATTGGGGCTGGGTGGGTGCACTCTGAGAGTGCCAGAAAGTCTGCACTGGGGGCACATTTGGTGTCCCCGTGCATAGTTCAGCTCAAACCGGTTGCAGGAGCCATTTGCTCCTGATCTGGCGCGAAACTGGACAAAGGACATGGGTGTAGCCACCCCTCTGTCCTGACCCTCCCCTAGGTGGGTCCCCAGAGTTAGTCCAACCCCTTCCTTGGGTATAAAGTAGGAAACCTGACTACAGGACTTTAGATTTTACCTGGACTAAACTCTGCAAGCAGAAACCAAGTACTTCGACGGTCTACACTTCGCTGGACGACAGAAGAATCTCCCTTGGAGTAAAGGAGTTACTCCCCTGCAGCAGCAGGCACCGAAACGCATCTGACCAGTTTGCATCTCCCAAGCTCCTGAGGACTCCGAAGATTTCTGCAACACAGGAGGTTGGTTCCCGAGCGTCCCTGAGGTTGATCTGACCTCTCACTAATCCTGAGACCAGTATCCCTCGTGGGGACCGTGCAACCCGAACCCCTGTGCACCGTGTACTTTTGCAGCAGCATATGCTTTTTGGCGATCCCTGAGGCTGTGCTTTGGACTACGTGTAGTCCCGACCCGAGCAGCATTTCCACCAAAGATCTCCGGCCTCCACTCCACGAGTGCTCTGTGGGCTGGTGCTTTGCGATTCAGCTCGAGGTCCCTTCGCGATCCCTGGTCCGTTGGCCTGTGGGTTCTGGCGAGCGTCACTTTGACTTTCCTTGGGCTTCCCTGGTTGCTCCAGACGTGCCCTGACTCCCCATAGCTTGGAGAGTCTCCTGGACCTTGCTGGTCCATACCGTAACTTGTTTCCTCTGCCCGCGTGGGGTGCCTTTGCCAAGGCTTGTTGGTGTTCAATCCGAACACTGACCCCTCAGCACTCGACATCCTTCGTGGGACAGCTCACCTCCGGACTTTGGTCGTCGTCGACGTCTCCTGGTCCCCGTGGCTGCAGAGTCAAGCATCCTATCTTCACACCTGAAGCACCCGACATCGGTGGGAATTCGTCTGTCGAGCCCCTGGTCATCCTGCAGTGACCCAGACTCTGTCCCCTCTGCTTTCAGGTTCTTCTCACCTCGGATCCAGGCTTGGATTCCACTGGACACTTTTCATCTTCCCGGCAGCAGTACTTCTTCGCATCACGCCATTGAAAACGACGAGGGTTTCCGACACCACTTGACCCCCTATGCACCCGGCTCCTCTGGGATAGGTAACACGGGTACCTCGGTACTCACAAGGGTGCTGGCCTTAGAACCTTCTATGTTCCAAAGGGTTTGCTTGAAGTCCTCTCCGAAGTGTCCTTAAACTATAATTTTCCAACCGCTACTTTCCCATAGAGTTGTACGGAGCTCGCGTCTGTGTTCCCATACTGCACCCGTCCTCCGTGGGCTCCCTGTGTCACTCCTTTGGGTGGTTCCTTGGGGTCCCAGCGATTCTACGTGCTCTAGGCACTGTCTATTGAAGTCGTGGTTGTCATACCACTTTCTTAGTATATGGTTCGGCCTCCCCCTGGAGCCCGCTGTGTATTGTGCTATTTACTGTCGTTCTATTGATTAAGTATTGTGTGCTTTATGTTCTAATCTCACATAGAGATTAGTAGAGAGTGTTTAGTAATAAATACATATTTTTTATATATAACACTTGTGTGGTTCTCCTTTCATTTGGTCACTTAGGATGTTCTGTTCTGGTAAAACAAGCTGCTTTACATTCCTTCAAGATTAAGCCTGAAGGCTGCTCTCCATAGCTACCACTAGGATAGCTTTCATAAAGGTTATCTTTGACCTAATCATCAATAAGGGTCGTTTGGACTGGTGCAAGGTGCCCACTTTAATTAGTGGACAGCATATACCAGGCCAACTTCTCACAGCAGGGTTTTTAGGATTGTAACAATTTTTTATTATTATTAAGATTACAAAATCCTTCGCCTACATCCATTGGCCGGCGAGGTAGCTGAGATCGGAAGTGGGGGAAGGGGAGGGAAAAAGAGAGAAATCGGAACAATAAAGCAAGATAAACAATACATGCACTTTTCATTCGATCGGAATCGTCACTCTCTCTCTGTTCCCACTTCTGTCGTGGTGGTGGCGGGTGTAATCTGCAATATACGCAAATATATGGGGCACGTGAGCTCCTGGTACACTCCTGAGAGATGTTTTATACAAGTTCCCCATCTTTTTTCGAACTTGGGTAGGGTGTGATTGACAACAGCTGTTAATTTTTCCATCCCCAATAAGTCCCACAGCTTGTGGAGCCAATCAGTATGTGTTGGGACAACGTCAGTACCCCATCTTGACAGTAAGACTTGCTTCGCTGCGCATAGCGCTTTGGTGATGGACTTGCCTCTATTGGAGTGTAGTGGATAGGTTTGCGTGTTGGGTAGTCCCAAAAGGACATAGCTAGGGAAGCGCGGTATTTCCGTGTCAAACATCCGATCAATGTCAGCAAGCACCTCCTCCTATTACCTATGCAACTTGGGGCAATGCCATAACAGGTGGGCAAGTGTGCCCGACTGGGCGCAATGCCTCCAACATGTATGCCCTCGTCCCTTTTGCCACTGAGCCAGGCGAGCTGTAGTGTAGTACCAGTAGTGTGCTAACTTTAACAACGTCTCCATGCCGGAGGCACTAGTAGCGGAAGTATGCGGGTGATGTAGGATGTCCGTCCATTCTTTGTGCGTAAAACGGCGCTCACACTCCAGCTCCCATCTTCTCCTGGCCGGCGTTTGCAAAAGTCTGTGTATTTTAGAAGGAGTATATGTCGGATTGAATGCAGGAGTCATCTTTTCTAGATAAAAGCCAACATTCGAATAGCGTCCGTCGCCTGCTGGCATGTGGCCTAACCTCGGGACGTGTCACCCAGTGTCTAATCGCCAAATAATGCCATATTCGGAGTCCGGGAGCCCAAAGTCCTGCTGTACCGCTTTGAAGTCCTTTCTCATCAAATAGGTCCCAGCAGGGTTTTTTATCCAGTTCTACTGAGCTGAATAGGGATAAAGCAAAGCTAATGAATTTTAGGATAAAAAGGGTGAGGGCAGGAGTTGGTTCATTGAAGTTCAAATTTGAGAATAATTGATATCGGTTCTTGACAGCTTTGGCAGAAGGTCTTGGGCTTTATCGCTGCAGATAACTTGTGTGCAACATAAACTGGTGAATATATATGAATGTCATTCAGTAAGATCAGTGAATTGGGTTATGAGTCAAAAGATGTCTTTGCTGTCATGTGGCAATCCAGTATATATTCATTTGTGATGTAAGAACTAGCATGCCTGTACATGGTCAAAGACGAACATAAAGTTAATGAGTAGGCGAGGAAGATGGCTGGGTTTGCATGTGATAGTCACAAAATCATGAATGCTTAGAATGGTCATAGAGCCATTGATAAACAATATGAAGTCCCTCATTCTACAGTGAGAAAAGACAGTTTTTATTTAATATACAAATGGAGAAAATTATTGACCACCGGTCTAACCAGGTTTGGACTTCCCAGGAAATTCACTCACAGACCAGCCCGTATGATGCTCCTAGTGATTTCAGAGAACTCCAAAGCTACTTCTAGGGATATGCAGACACCTGACATTCGTAAACTTTTAAATTAAAGATCCTACAATTGGAAAAAGACTGAATACGAGCAACTTTCCTGTAAGGGTCACTAAAAGAGCGTCTGTTCTGTGCAAAAAGAGCGTTGCTGCATGGTGTAGGTTTTCAAAAAAGCACCTGAATGAATCGCAAGATTTCTGGAACGATGTCCTTTGAACAGATAAATCCAAAACCTAGTTATATATATTTGTCTCAGCCCAAGGGCCATACAAAATTACATATTAAAAAAGATATTAGGATTAAAATAAAAACCTAGTAATTACAGTAGGAGAAACAAAATGCAGAAAACCATTTTATTGTCTAAACTATCAAATGACAGCCCGAACCTCTGTTTACCCACTAGTTCCATGTCTGGTCTTTTTCCAGGCACAATAGACATATAGCGCCACCTCTTGGAATAAACGTTCGGAGTCCGTTCTTAAGCAGGGTGATATAGGATCGGAACATGCTCTGTATTGTAAGGGCGGAGAGGGTGTGAGCAAAGGAGTATAAAATAGAGCACAACAACAAGTTTAGGAAAAACCAAAGTGTGCATCGGCAAAAAAAACGATCATTCATGGTGAGGAGAGTTGATCATTTGTAACACCTACAATCAATGAGTCCACAATGAATTCTTCTTTGTACCAGGGTAGTCTCGAGGACACAGCTAAGACTGAGCCGAAAGTGGGTCATGCATCTGGGCAATGATCCAACATTTCACTATCTGACAGAATTGCTGAAAATGAAAATATTCAGAATTTTGGAGTGTTTAGTCAAAGTCCATACTTCAGCCCCATTAAGATTTTGTTGTGAACCAGACTCAAACAGAGATTGCTTCTAAAGGAGGATCCACGCATTACTGGATCACAAGGTGCACTTTCCTCACAAGTCCAATGAATTCCGGCTGATCTTTTTCTTTAATAAATGATGACCAGGCACATTTTGGGTGTGTTATTTGATATTTATCACTGTATGCAAGTCATGATGATTAGGAAGCATCCGTTTGGAGGTGGTTACTATGAGAATGTCTGATTTTTCTTGTAGTAAACTGGAATAAAGGTTAACTTGTAGCTCGGCCAAGGATTTAATGTTTTTTAATCATATATTTATTGCCAACGATGGTATCAAGAACAACTGCATAAGTAATTGTACCTTTTTTCTCTTACAACCATGGTCTAGGGCTGTCATACTCAAACTACGGCCCTGGGGCTGCTTGTGGCCCTCCTGACCTTCACATGCGGCCCTCTGCTGAACAACCACACTGGGCTACTGTTTAGTTGAGAGAGCACTAACTTTCAGGAAGATGTTAAATAAAGGAGCTAGCGTTTGTTTACAAGATAACTGAGGGAAAAGAAGCAAATCGGCTATCCAGCACCACCTAGCTTTAGGGACACATTATTTTTTAGGACCTTTTGTAACCAACGTGTATAATAATAACAAAGTCTCTTCAAAATTCAAAAACGTTTATTTCATTGACATGAGCATTCAATTTAGTACATCAAATTATATTAGTGCAATGAGAAGTAATTTTTGAAAAGTAATAGTTTAAAAAAATAAACGTAGAAAAACATTCATGCCTTCGTCCACCCTGACAACAATGCCAATAGTGAGCTAAGAGGCAAGTCAGTTGTCACGTCGTGGCCTGAGTTGTTGTTATACATGGACAACATTATAGTTTATTAAATCAAACACAAGAGAATGTTTTGTACAGTGCATATCCTGAAAACATGTATTTCAGGGTGCTCTTGCATGTGATAATGAAGAAAACTGAGGCAAAGTGAAATAAAACAGTTGTCTAGGATCGCACAATTTGGTCAGTTGGGGACTGATCGTAGGTTTTTGGTTTCATATTATGCAATTCTATTTTATTGCAATTCAGTAATGAAGTTAATTCTTTTTTCAAACATTGACTCTACCAAGGTAGAGATAGCAAGTAAAGAAGGCTTACCTCAAGGTGTGGTAGAGGGATAGCGAATCAGATACTGCATCACGCAGTATTGTCAAATCTATGAATCTTCTAGATATTATAGGTTTATTTAAAAGGCAGTATGGAATTAAACCTTCAAAATAACTCCATTACTCACTAACTACACCATGTACATGCTTTGCTTTCTCAACGCCTACCTTACCGCCACCCCAACCCTGTAAAGCACTACTCCCACCCCGCTGGCATCAATGCTGCCCTCGGGCACACGTCAGACCATACTTTGTGGCCCTAGCGAAAATATATGCGAGTACACATGGTCCAGGGTATCGGACAGAACGATTTATTTATTTTGAAGATTTTATATAGGTCGAACAAGACCCTTTACACATGTTAAAGAACAGAGACATATACAATCAATATTATAATATTGGTAAGATAATCTAAAAAAGTGTAAATGGGCACAGGAGAAATAGATTTAATATAAGCATTTCCGTCTGATATTCGATTCTTATGCAAAATGTTGGCCCATCAGTCTATAGACTACCTTCTTGTAGGATGCTGCAGTTGCTAATTCCTTCATCCGTTGTTCATGGTCTTTGGGTTGAGGGGAAGGGGGTGGCTGAGTTTTCCATTTCTAGGGTATGCACATCTTGGTAACTGCCAAGGATGTCTCTATCCATGTTTTCCAATGAGTTGCCCTGCATTGGATCCTAAGGATCAAAGTAAAAAAAAAAAATCCCCTTGGGGTTCAAACAGTAATAAAACAAGTACTTCAACCTTTCACACCTCATACCTCTCGCCTTTCAGTCTCATCCAGCACTTTGTTTCGACCCCCAACTCGTTAGTTAGAGACCACAGCTACATGCTGATGAAAAGACCTTTAATGCTCCATTCAAAACAAATTGCATCTAATATAAAAAGCAGTTATGAAAATTCATCTAGACATCACGAAGTGAACCCTATAGGTTTTTTTCCAAAATATAGCAGCAATTTAAAAACAAATTTTATTACATTTATTAAAAAATGAGATCTTTTCTTCAAGAACAACAGTCATAGACACTAAATCGCAAAGGTTCACAAATAAGGATAACACGTTAAAAAATGCATATGTCTTTACAATTACTAGTCTGTTTTGGTCATTGTTACGGACACATTTTTTCCAGATAGCCAACAACTACTGTGTCTAAATGCCTGCCAGATTTAGTTCCACCTGTGCACAAGTAACTGCTTTTTATATTTGATGTGCTTTTTAGGTCTCGCCTGAGCCAGCGCATGCGCTGCTCTGGCCGAGACATTTAGTAAGTGGGCTTTTAAAAGTCCGACCACACGCTTTTGCTGGCCTCAAGCTTGCGGTTACGCGCGCGGGCACGCGCACAGCCGCCATCTGGCTTTCCTCGCGTTTTGCTCGACGGGAGTCCCGTTTGTTTGTGTGGCAATGCTTCCTCCCTCCTCCTCCCGCAGCATTCACCGCTCTGCCCGACTTCCTCCCTCCCCTCCACCACAGCCACTTCGATGCACATATGAGCACTTCAAAGAGCCTGCGATCTCGGAAACCTGCAGGCTGAGACTGAGCGAGTGGCTGCTCCGCCTCTGGTCACCGCCACCATGCCAGAGGTACTGCGGTAGCACAAAGACTTTGCTCCTCTCACTTTGGGTGCCACCGACTCTGTGCAACAAGACTTTGCCCCTTTCACTTTGGGTGCCACCGCGCCTTACCCCCAAAACAGTTGTCTGCATTCTGGCTGCTCCATTTCTGGATTACCCTAATCCCCTTAAAGGGAGCATATGCTTGTTTGTCCCGTAAAGCTCTGATGTCCCGTAAAGGTCTGATGTTACCAGAGCGTATTGTTTTGTTAATTTTCCAGCGATTTCTGTTAACAGTTACAGATGCAAAACTGGTCTAAGACAATTGTGTGTTTTTAAATGCACACTGGGTGGGCTCTTTAAATGCTGGCATAGTCCCATAGCAGTATGTGTCAGCCTTTTTGAAATCCCGGTACTGTACCAGCCATGCTTGGAAGCTTGTTTTCATTACAAAGCTGAGCCACTGATGATTGCACTCATTCAAAGGGGAAAAGGAATTTGGACCCCTAGAGCTTTCCGTTTCTACCTCTCACAGACTGCACGAGTACCCACATTCTCATCAGACTCTAAAATTCTTTCTCTTGTTCTTTGTGTTCTGGCTTGCTTTGTCGCCTCTTGTTTCCCGTGTTTGTGTTTCTTTTTATTCTTCTCACAGTCACACACTTGCACGCACAGAAACACACAGTGGCTTTTCCCCATAAAAAGTGCTTGTTTTGATTTACTTTCGTCTACTCTTTTCCCTGCTCTTTCTAACATAACATATCAAATAATTTCATCTCCTTTGAAAGGTCATCCATCCCTTAGAATATTTTCTTTGAAAAATATATATACTATATTCTTCTCCACCTGACAAAGGTATTTTGTTCCTTCATGTGTTATTATTTTATGCTTGGGCAGTACACTGAGATCATAAGGTCTTTGTTCTTAAAAATGGAGGTTTTGACATCATGTGTCTATTCGTACTTTCCAATCCCAAACCAGTACTTTTCTGTTTCTGTTTAACTCTGGTTCCTGCTTTTTCTCTTTCAGGTATTCGTTTCTTTCTCCCTCTCATGTCTCTCTCAGCATCATTTCTCTTTCTGCCCTATTACTGTCTCTCTATTTCTCTCCCTCTCGTTTCTTCTTCTATCTCCTCCTAGTTTCTCTTTCTCCATCGCTTCTCTTTCTCCCTCACTCTGTCTCCCTCTACTTTCCCTTTCTCTCACTCTGGTTTCGTATTTCTACCCACAGAAATCCACTCTATCCCATTTAACAACAAAACACATAAATACACTCCACACTATGCCACATAATTCCTCTCAACATAATTTCACTCAACGCCACACTGTACCATGCCACACTATTGAACTCCACACAAATCCATTCCACACCACATAATTCCACACCAAACCACATAATTCCTCCCCACAACACAATTCCGATCCACACCACATATATCCAATTCACGTTAACATAATCCTTATGAAAGCCTTCTTACTCCTCAGGGGATTGGGGATTTCCTGGTGATGATTCTGATGTCTTATTCAAGCTTGGATCCAGGTCCTGCAGTTTTTGCACCTGCTAGAGCCTATGCATCCCAATGGTGCTTTATCCCAGGTGCTGAGTGAGAGACCTCCAATGCTGTATGAGGAGGAGTTGGCTGCAACACAGTGGCAGGCTCTCTGCTACAGTGCAGATCTTCTGGCTAATGCACCGGAATCTGCACTGGTGGATGGACCCGTCCAACCATTACAAATGTTGCCTTTGGGACCTTATAAGTGTTTAGCCATGCAATAGTTGATGTTGTCGCACCAAGGATATTGTGCTGCATAACTAAATACTTATAAGGTCCCAAAAGCGAGACCTATTGGCTATGCCAATGCTTGTTATTGAATGGAGCATTACAGATCTTTTCAACTGCATATAGGTGTGGTGTCTAACTTCAGTGGAGTTGGGGGTAGAAACAAAGTGCTGGATGAGATTGAAAGGCGAGAGGTGTGAACGTTTGAGGTACTTGTTGTATTACTGTTTGAACTCCAAGGGAAGACTTTTTCGACGTAACAGTCTGGTACGTTGCCATGTCCCCTTGGATTCAGGGACCCCTCTATATTTACCGTGATCATGTAGAATTGCTACTGGCTGCAATGGGAATATATCCAGTGTGACTGTCGAGTTCAGTGTCCCCCACACTTGTTGCCAGAAGAGCTGCATTGTGAGGAAGGAGTACAGAATGTGTTGTTGCAGGGATGCTGCTCTGGAACAGAACTATGTTTGAGACCATGGAAAATTAGCATGTAGAGACTGAGTCATCATACTACCTCAGTATCCATGAGCCATAGTCCGACTAGCTATAGTGCCTCACTTGCCGTCCTAACCATACCAGAGAAACAAGTTTATTGGCACCCCCAGAACACAACACTCTCCCCTCTCTGGTATTGCTGTAACAGGACAAAACCTTTCGCTCTCTCACTCGTACTTGTCCACAATAAGATAAACAAGGGACACAAAGGAAGTTTAGAATATTTATTAAACTATAGTGATCTGAAATGCAGTAAACGTGCCACAATTAGAAAATAAAAGCATAATAAAAATACTGTTAGCATGTTCAATAAACTATATAGCTTGATAAGAGCTGTCATTTTATAAGACAGAGTAACCTAACCCCTCCACCCCGCGAGTAAAGCAAAATGATTATATGAAAGATCTCTGGGATTATCGGCAGACCCCTTATCTTAGCATACATAGATTACCGCTCTACATCTCAGCAAAAGCAGTGTTCTACTCTCAGAATTCTTATTTCATGTGTCTATTTTTTGCTCATGTGCTTATCTATATGATAGAACATGTGTGCGCATAAACAACAGCTGCATTTTTTTGTTAAGTCGAGGTGCTAGTGACTGGCCAGGAAGAAGAACATGGGACATTGTTGTTTGACCTTGTCTATGGTGTTCAGACTAAATCCCAGGAAAAGAACATAACACAAAAAAATATGTAGGTTCTGTGTGCAAGTACAATGTGGCACAAAAGCAGAACGTGTTTGTAGTATGTAGTAGTAACGCGTGCATGGAAAATGAGGCCTACAATGTGGACAGTTTGGCTAACATAGGGAAAACTACAACGGGCCATGCAGGAAACACACAGCACCCTCCCTTTGGTCAGGATACTAGCACTTACAAAGATACTAGATATGATAAATGGAATTCGAAAGTGAGCAAACTCAGTTTCATTCCTGAAATATGGATAGCTATAAATTAAAGAAGAAAAGAAAATGTCAATTTGGATAAAATGATCAAATCAAGGTGATTCTGAGGAATCCATGATGTTACTCGCCATTTCGTAGGCCAAAGACTCTATGAAGTAATCCGACTCCGCATATAACGGTTGGTCCACAGCCCAAGTCACGAGCTTCAAAGAACAAACATGCTCTCCAGTCTGAGCCGATGCAGAGATGGTTACCCGGAAACGTGCATCCGTGTTAATAGAGCATATTTCTTGTGATCCATGTGCCGATGCACATATTTTCTCGTAGGTTAAAGACGGAAGCTTCGCATTGTGAAGAAGTTGCAAGCCCGAAGGACAGTTCTGAAAATGGGTCACTAGCAGTCCAAAGTCCAAGGCAGCGGATGTCTGCAAAGCCAGGCATATATCCAGTGCCCATTTGAAGGGACATCAGGTGCAGTGGAACACGAGTTGCACGCAGGTAAACGAGGCAGGCCGTAATGTCAAAGACAAATCAAGATCCAGTTCCTGTAGCAAAAGCATTTAAAAAATATGATTCATCCGCTCATGGTAGTGTTGGTGCAATGCCAGTTCCGGAGTATCCACAAACAGAAAATCCTATGCGGAGAAGCAGAGTGCCGCAAATGAGGAATAACGGCCACGGGAATCCTCTCAATACACTAGAAACAAGCATTTGCAATGCAATAGGTCTCGCATTTGCAAGAGTTAGAGCTATTGGTGTTGTAAATGAAAATGTCTTTTACCTATGTGTTTTATTTTGGAGTGTAGGGGATGTATATGGTGTGGAGTGGAATTATGTGGGTTGTATTGGGAATGTGAGTTGTGGAATTGTGTGGGGTGGAATTGTGTGGAGTGTATTTGTGTAGTGGGATTATGTTGCTTAGTGAATAGATGGGGAGAGAGCTGCATAGAATAGATAGAAAGGAAGATATACAGGGATAGGTGTTATGAAACCTCAATTGGTTAATGCAGTCACTGAATTTTGTCCTTGTTGGTGCAGTGGTGGATAGTGACATCTGTATCATAGTGCTACAAGATATCCGCATGTGACTGAAAAGCACTGTGAATATTCACATTGTTTTAAAATTGTATTATGCATAGTATAACTGGGGCTGCACCAAAAGTTGCATATATTTGGTGTTTATTGTAAAGCAAGGGTTAACCTTCCATTTCAGGCGTTTATAGCAATTTCAAGATATTTTTAGCGCTTCTTATAGCACAAAAAATTGTAATTTCTGATATTAGTCCCTTTCCATGTACCTTATTGCTTTGGATTTACTTGCGAGAAAGTGTCACTCAAAATGTCACATATTTGGCTGTTGAATGTTACTTATAAGTGCACTGAAACCATGGAAATGTCAGACATAAGCAATTTGAAACCTTGGCAGCTACATAGCAGTGGTAAAATGCACAGAGTCCTAAGGCTAAGAAAAACTAATTTTGGTGCCGAACTATGTTGTTTAATTTCCTTAATAAAGCTGCGTTCTTTACGCAGGGTGACCAAATTGATGTGCAAATAATCCTAGCAGTTTGCACACACCTCTTTTCAACCATTTGGTAGCTGCAGATGTATTTTACTCATTATGAATGCAGAACCATGGGTTGCGGAAGTCAGACAGCCTCAGGGCAGGTCAGCTTTGGACCTGAAGTGCAATAGTGAAATTCTGTGTGCATCGATGTATTAATATGTGCCTAGTTTATTGATTGGTTTTAGTGATTAACTACCTAGGTCTAGCTAAGCCATCAACGGAAGGGATAGGAGAGCCGAGGCTGGTGAGTCTGACTTCCGTGTGGATGGCTGCTGTATGACCTTTAATAACGAGGCAACAGAAAAGATAGGATTGGCAAACAAAAGCACACAGGAGAGAGAGGATAATGCATATATGTGGGGGAGAAAATCACGACAGATGATAGGTGGAAAACAGATACACCTCTCATGGAGTGCTTCGAATAAATAAACTTTTTTTAACAATTTCCCTAACCAACAACAACCAAAAGAAGAATGAAATCACTCTTATTGCCAGTGAAAAACTAATGTACTCACGCCTCTTGTACACGCCAACATCTTTCTGCATTTTAATTCCGTCGGTCTCCTGGCTTTAATATGCCTAAACCAAACTTAGCCATAAAGCTTTGTGAGTGTAGGGTGAGGTGTGTACGGTTTTCTTGCTACAATATTTAACAAGCCCGAGCCGTTCTGGAAGCCTTCTCCGGGCCGCTCTCAGCGCGACCCGGAAGTCAGGCAACCTTGCCTGGGACAAGGGCGGGGCATGGAGCGCGCGGCCGGAAGTGTCCGGGGCTCCCGTGAGCTGAGGGAGCCCCGCGTGTTGCAGCCCGCATGTAGGAGAAGCGCGGCGGGAGCCCACCCCGCACTGGCAAGCCGTAGAGGGAAGTCAGAGTGACCGGGTGAAGAGGCGAGTCCCCCTGCCATCGAGGAGACCAGCCGGGGAGCAGCGCAGAGTCCCCACAAGAGCCGGTGAGTGGGGCGTGCCGCGCTTGGACAGGAGATGTGCACGCGTATGGTGCGAGCAGGAGTTGTGATAACGCCGCGAGCCGTACGCGTGCACATCTCCTGTCTGTTAAGCTTCGGCACAGACAGTTGATGTGCACGCGTACGGCTTGCGGCGTTATTACAACTCCTGCTCGCACCATACGCGTGCACATCTCCTGTCCAGGCCTTGCCGTACGCGTGCACATGTCATGTCCCCCTTCCGAGCCAAGTCGACAACAATAGATCTCGCATAGCGAGCAGCGCAAAGCGCTGCATCGCTAGGCGAGACCTAAAAATGGAGTGAATGAAAGCCAGGATACTCTGAAATTGGTCTGAAAAGAACTAACGAGGCCATAGCCTATAACTTGAAAAAAAGGGGGCAAGGCCGGCCGTGTTAGAGGCGTTAAAGATTTGGTGCACTAATTCACCAAAATGCAGGGGAAGGTTAGTATTTAACAATGACTGTATTTCACTAGAAGTCCTAGCCACCTGCAATTCGAAGGTCTCGCGGGCAGATGCAAGAGCTACTTCTTGTTGTAACAATAATGCTTTGAGTCTACTCAGCTTGTTGATGTCTGCCTTCAAAGTCGGAATGGAAAGCCACAGTGAGCTATCTACTATACCATTCGGAGGGGGAAACAGGACGTTGTTGCAACGATTGACTAACTGGGATACGGACACAATATACAGGATTCCAGCCCGCATTCCGCAACAGGCTTGATCACTAAGCATTAGATAACTCCATTTAGAGTTCCGTAATAAAGGGGAGATTTGTAGGAACCAGCATTTCTTTTAGGAAACCAGCCTAATTAGGCGCTGAAGTGTTACAAGCGTGTGAATTTTTATGTGTTTACAAAGGAGTGACTGTCCGACATTAGAGTCACAGACTTCACCAGTAATAAAAACGTCCTTGTTGCTATGTTCACACCAATGGGCAAAGGGGAGTGACCATACTTTGTGTATGTAACTGCTACCTAGGAGCTCATATCTACCTACAAGAAAATGTTTCATGCATGCTGTGAATTGAAATGTCGAAATAGGCAGTGAAATAACTCCGTGTATTAACCACACCGCCGAAGGTGTCTCCGCTATAGTGAATGGGAGTTGTTCTAACTTTTCTAAATGTAGCATTATGTAGGTCGCGTCTTTCATTGCCATTAATAATTGTTTGCGTATTAAATAGTAAAAACAAATCAGTACAATTCAGGTAATGCCATGGAATGCGTCCATTTTTAAGCGTTTGAAGTGTCTAGCTAAACTACATAATAGATTTGAGCTGACTTTGCCCCTGATATATTGTTGACATGTCACTTTGCATAATATAAATAACAGACAATACAATATTGTTCAAGTTATAAATACGAGGAGACAAGGTATTCATACCATTATCAACAACAGCTAGCACGTTATCCAAATTATCCTGATCAATTTGTCTCAAACGGACAGCAGCTTCCATTTGGGACAATTTCCAAATTTCAGTATAAGTAGCATATATACAAATCTTTTTGAACGAGGGGACCTAAAAGAAAATCTGATAAATTCATGTCCTCAGACAAGAGAGAAAGATGTTGTTTTACTGCAGACAGTGTGGAATGTCCCAACCATTATTGACATATCTTTCCCACCATATAGGTGGTAATAGTACAAGAATTTGTTGACTGTACATATCAGGGATCAGGTCTACTTGACTTAAATTCAGATGCGGAATTAAGAAAACAAGAATGACAACCATTCACATCCACTGGCCACAGTAACCACCCACCAGGACTTGAAAACGAAGAGTTAAATGTACTGTTCTGCAGAATGCTATTTAATTGTTCTTCTGTGTAATTTGTAAAATTCTGCCAATTATCAAAGTGGGTCACAGAAGGAATGGTCGGGGCATTCATTTCTTTAATTTGAGCCAATCCCAAGCAAGTAGTCAGCTGGACTGTTCCTTCAAGAAAACCATTTGTGTGGGAATTAAACAGGCTCGTAATAAAGTTTCAGTGACTTGAACCTGCCAGGATTTTGCACCCCAAATTGATTTCAAATCAATAGTATCCTTCCAGTAATCATAACCTTTTATGGCCAACTGATTAACAAACATTGTGGTGTATATGTGTGTATATATATGTTTAGTTTGAGTAAGCATATATTTCTTTGGTGGTGTTGGAGTTAATTTAAAATAATATGACATGGGGTCTGACGCGTCATGTCCTGTGAAATGGGTATATTTATCTTTTTGCTTTCTGGAACTTTTTGGAGGTGGGGGTTGGGCAATGTTCCCATTGTGTATAATTAAAATGGGGACACTGTCTACCAGTTCTATGTAGGAAATGGTGTCCATAATGATTGTAGAACATATCAGCAGAGTTTGCGGGATTAAAGCATAGATTTTCTGATTCAAAAACAGTGTAATATTTTACTTCAGAAAGCATAGAATTTACAGTATCCACATCCCTATAATCTGAATGTAATCCTGGTACTATTACATCACCCATAGAAACTTTGAACACATATGGTATCTTCATGATCTCTGTTGGACCGAATATGTCGAAAGGAATTTTATCCCAAACAATTCCATCAGTCACTGTAACAGCTAAAATGTTAATGAGGGACTTGTCTCTTTTCATTTTAAGTGATAAAGAATGGGGGGCCAACACCACGACAACTAGTTTGTTGGCAGAACGTTCCGGGGGATAATGCCCATTGATCAGCAGGAAAACAAGCATTGGCATAGCCAATAGGTCTCGCTTTTGGGACTTTATATAAGTGTTTAGCCATGCAACAATTGATGTTG
Source organism: Calotriton arnoldi (assembly GCA_963921515.1). Taxonomy (NCBI): domain Eukaryota; kingdom Metazoa; phylum Chordata; class Amphibia; order Caudata; family Salamandridae; genus Calotriton; species Calotriton arnoldi. Next base: position 169,305 of record CAWUFW010004300.1, read on the forward strand.
TTGCACCAAGGATATTGTGCTGCATAACTAAATACTTATAAGGTCCCAAAAGCAAGACCTATTGGCTATGCCAATGCTTGTTTACAGGTGTAATGTCACCTACAGTTCACGGTGATGTCATTAATTGAATTATTTGAGAAAATATGTTTTTTCTTGTCAATATTGAGTCCATTGTGAAAAGCTCACAGTCTGAGAATCCATTTACTTTCTTTTTACATTGGTATCAATAGACTACTACAGCTTTTTGTGAGGGGGGTGCTATAAGGCAGAATGCATGAAATCTTTAGTGCGTGGATGAGTTTCGTCACACGGCACAGTCCCGCTGTTGTCACCACTGCTCTATCAGTGTTTCTGAAGTCCTAGATGTATTGTGCTTCAAAATGTATATGTTGTCATGGGCATTGCTGGAATATACATCTCCATTATTGGCAATTTTGGTAAACAATTTACACAGCGAGCAATATTATATTTCCTGCATGTGTTGCATATTGGGTTGCTCTGCTCATTTTGCACATTGTGCAGGTACAGAAATAACGTGTTGCGCCAGAGAGGAGAAGCCTCGAATACGCTCTTGCTGCTGAGACTGACTTCTCTCCCGTACACCACATTTTAGCTACATGGCAGAACAGGTCACAGGTCACATTTTACCTCACAGTCACCACCATCCAGCCCAAAGGTGGTTCCATTTTATTAAATTATCGTCAACTCTACCAGAAACACCTCAGGTCAACCCTGATAAATCTCAGCTCTGCATGCATTTTATTGTAAAAATAAACATATTTTTCGTGCACAGTGCAAACTGGATCACCTCTAGGCGCTGTGCAGTTTGGCCAGGCACGATTTCCGTGGTGGCACAGGGAGATAAAGGGTAATTGCCCCAGAAGCACACTCTTTGGTCCTCAAGTGGGGGGAAGCCGTGACTCTAACCCAACTCTCCTGATTGTAATAATTGCTTTTTAGCCAATGGGCCCCTGAATGTTTTATCACCGCCAACCCCCTTTTCTAAGAGGGTCTTTGTTGGCCTCAAACATCACAAATTGGGATAGCACTTTTACCATATTAGCTGTATTTTCAGGAAATGTACAGCATCCAATGTAATGGCAGTAGTGGGTCAGTCACCCCAGCACATCCCTGAGTGAGGCTAACTGCATGAGCCGTGAGCCCAGGCCATTAACTCATCACCTGCTGCGGCACGTACCACTAACAGGCCAGTAATAAAGGCACTACTAACGCAGGGAGGCAGTCGGGAGCCGTGCAACCCTCAGCAGGGCCTGGCCCGGGTGCAGTGACCTCTGAGCAGAACATTCACTGATTCCCAGAAGCCCGCTCGCTGCTGACGCAGGAGGTGAAGAGCAGTCCACGAGTCCAAGAATCCATGAAAGGCCACCTCAGCCGTTCATCCTTCGGCAAACGGAGTAACATTAAATTGGGATATAGTGACACCTGTTCCACACAGCGTGCAGAAGTGGGACAGGAAGCGCTATAAGAAATCCTACTGGCTTCCCCCAGCCATGCTGACATCGCCCTGCAGTCAGTAGTTGTGGTCATTGAGACATCACCTGCCCCCTGTCTGAGCCACTCAGCAAAGTATAGAGCCGAGAATGTAAAGCAGTTGTCACAACAACAGACTTACAATCTGATTACCAGGGAAACAAAAGGTGCTTCTAGCGGCCCTGCCCGCCCTGGCACTGGGCAGTGTGACTGCACCAAACACCCTTTCATGTGCTAAGTGTGTTTGCAGAGTCTCCTCCGCTGGTGTGAGCAGCCTGGGACATTAAAAGCACGCCTGTGGCTGCGTCATGTGTCTGGGGCTGTTTGGATTTGCCGAGGTGCCCATTGTGAGATCAGACCCCGAAGGCGAGTCTGACAAAAATCAGTTTATCCTGGGAATGCAGAGTAGTAAAGTGCCTTAACGCAAACCTGTAAAGCGCCTTGAGGTTACTGCGTTTTGTAAGGAGCTGGGGAGCACCGTCTTTTTTTTATCAGCGGCATCTCCACTGGAGCCCTAGGGGCCATGATCACGTTATTACTTATACGTGAGACTCGTGGAATTAACACCAACGATCACTATCGAAGCATATGCACTTATTTCTGATGTGGATATAATGTCTCAGAAGTTTGTGTTTGTTTTATTAGTGCTCAAAAGCGGTCTCCAGGCTTTCTGAGCGCTAGACAAAAACAACAATCAGCTAGATATTGTCATAAATGCAAACGTGAAGCGAACACGAACAGTTGTTCCACCAATTACAAATCTCAGGTATATTTTCCACATATTAACGCGCCGTTGACTTAATATGTGGCTCACAGTGAGAACCTGTTAAACCGAAGGGGGCGTACATTTGGTGGGTACATTTGAAAAAAGCTGTTTTTCAATAAATACAACAAAAGTATCGTGTTTAATGTCATAAGAATTTGATATTAACTGTCTGCTGGGTGAGAAACGTCATGAAACTGTAATCTTACACGGCAGGGACGCTCGGCATCCTGTGATTCTGGGCAAATCACCTAATCTCCCCGTGCCTAACAAAATGAACGTGTCAATCTGTAACGCAGCTGGTGCTCATGTAAAGCGCTTCAATACCTTCGGGTCTAGTTCGCTGCGCGCTATATAAAACTCTCCCCCTCCCGCCCCCCCTAAAAAAAACTACACCTAGTGCCTATACCTGAAGCTGCATCACAAACACTTGGCACTTGTGAAAAAAAAAATATATATAGGGTGCTATTTTTATTCACTGTGACAATCAGAATGGAGCAAACGGCATTTTCCGTGAGCTGTTGTTTTTTTCAGCGGAGCGAAGCTTATTTTTAAAGACAAACGATGGCACGAAGTTTGAGGCAAACGGAGGCTGTCCCGTTCTGCATCGAATACGTAAAACAAGTTGGGCAGAGACGGTGTGTTCTTTTCTTAGGTAATTATCCAGGCTTCACGTATCTATGTTAATTTTTCTATTAAGCTTTTCAAATAACGCATTTCCTACACATTTTATAACAATGGTTCACAGTCATTTTGTTCTTTTTTTTCTCCAATACACACATTTCTGTGCTGAAGGAAAAAAAGCCTGCTTGCTCCTTTCTATCACACAGGCAGCAAACATTGTCGCAAACCGTTTCACTCGTTCGTTGGGCACCTCTGATACGGTGATTGAACAACCACCCTGTGCCCCTCACCAAAGCAGGGAACCAGACCACCACAAACACAAGACGGGTCAAAGGGATTGTGCAGCAGCACATGCAGTGTGCACGAGGGAAGCAAGCATCGCTTCAGCTCATAAAACAGAACGGTCACCTTAGACCCGTCTTTAACTTTTGAAAAGAGCAGCAACATGGGTTCGTTCTGTCCCATATTCGGGAGCGAACAGAACTGGTTCTAATTCAGGTTGCGGCATTGTTTTCCCCGGTGCGTTACTTTCTGGAGCGTCGTTAGACCAAACCCTTTAAGTTCTTTGCCGCAAAAATGGAACACTTTTTTTTTTTTCTGCCAGAGATTTGATTGCATGAAGCAAATTCCTCCGTGTGCCCTTATCCAAATCTGCGAGCATTATAACACCCTTCAAAGCTGCATTTTAAATACCCACAACATGACAAAAACAAGCGTGCTCGCCTCGCGCTGACGTGGAGAGGAGGAGGCAGCAGGGGGAGGGGAGAGAGGAGGGGGCCTGCGCCGGATTCCCTTGTGGGAGCGAGCAGGAACCATCTGTCAAAGCTCACTCCAGCAAGGGAATCGTCAAACGTGCACGCGGTGCCATTGAAAGCAATGCAACGCGTGCACGTTTTTGCCTGCAAAAGTGAAGCGATTGCTAAAGGTCTTTTTCCTATGCAGCGCATGCGCGCTGCGTAGGCGAGACCTAAAAACAGTCACAAATCCTATCCACAAGAACAAAAAAAACAATGAAAGTATGATCCAGACATATATCCAAGGAGGGACTAGATAAGTGCGTTTTAACCATAAAATAAAAACACAAATCCATGCTGGAGTCTTGTACACAACAGAAGAACTGTCAGAAGAAAAACGTTTTCGATCCATATAGTACCCAGAGGTACCCAGCTGAAACACAGGAGACTGGTACTCAGCAGTAGGACTTGAAAAGGCCAACTCTAAGGGACTCGCCAAAGGTGGATCATTGTAAATGACATCTGCTGCCAAAAACATTGTATTAGAAGCAAGTAGTGGGTCCGGAAAAATGTGGACGGAGGACTCAGCCTCTCCCTCCCCCAGCCGGCGAGTATCTGCACCGACGGTGCTCACAGGCTATAGAGAAGAATCTTGAGGAACGGAACAGATCTCCCATGGCATACTATTAAGTATCGGCTACATCGTGTAGTTTGACATGTACAATAGAGACAAAACGATTGTCTTTGTATCCAAGGAGGGGTGGCAAAATCACAGTTCGGGTACCTTGAAAGCCAAGGACTGGAACAGGACCACGGTACGCTGGGCCAAATTCCTTTTTGATGGCCACCTTTTCACGAACTAGATTACCAATTTTCGGAAGCCATCCGAAAACTAGAAGAACAACTCCTGTAGTCAAAGCTTGAGATGCAGGCAAATGCTTGCGTGAGTTAGTGTCTCGGAACTGTTGAAGGTCCTGTAAGACAGCACATTGGTTATCTATGTCAAAGGTTGCAACAGCTGCCACAATGGACCATTAAGGCCTGGAACATAAATCTTGATGCCGAAAAGTACTTCGTACGGGATCTGCCCACCCCAGGATCTTTTAGGGAGGTTATTTAATGCTAGTTGAACCCATATACATGGTGCAACTAACCACACCCTGTGCCTAATACCCTCACTGTTAAGGACTGCTTTAAGTCCCAGTTCATTCTCCCCACAACAGAATTACCCTCTGGTTTATACAGAGAAGAAATATGCGCTTGCACACACATGGACTTCATTGAATCACGGTATGCCTTGCAGGCAAAAGCCGAACCTCAGTTAGAATGGAATGGGCAGCAGGCGTATGTCCTGATGAAGACTTGCAAGTCTATAATAACAGTTCAAGCGCCAGTCGAATGCTGTAGCCAAACCCAGAGGAACCTAGAGCAAGAATCAACTGCAAACAAAATATAGGAAGTCAGAGGACCGCAGTGATCTAAATAAAAACAGCCAAACTGCTGATTGGAAATAAAGTTGTGCCTGTGGTGGACAAGACACAGCAGAACATTTAATCTGCTGACACATGTCACAACATAAAACATATTTTCTGGTTTGTTTGTATAAACCTTGCCACTAATATCTTTGTTGAAAAGTGAAATGGTGGTAGCCACACCTGCAGGCGCAGATGCTATATCTTCATTTGCGGCCACAATTAAATCATATCTGCAGTCTGCATCAAGCAATCACCAACGCCAGGAATATTTACAAAAGGAACATTCTGGTGATTAAAATGATAGAGATTTTTAACAGGAAAGCCTTTTGGTAAGGAGGTGCCGTTTTTAGGTCGAGCCTCGAGTAGCGCGCAAGTGCTGCTTAGAGGCGAAGATTTTAGTAAGCGAGTTTGGAAAGCAGTCCCAAAAACGCTCGTGCGTCGTGGCTGGCCTTTTTGGGATGGGTACGCGCGGCAAACATGTGTTTCCAATTATCGTGCCCAGACGCGGGCACGATAATTGGAAACATGTCTGCCGCGCGTACCCATCCCAAAAAGGCCAGCCATGACGCACGAGCGTTTTTGGAACTGCTTTTCAAACAATGGCGGCCGCCGCACACACCAATCGCGGGATCCTGCCTGTCTCTGAGCTCCCGCACAGCCGGTAACATCCATGAACCCACTTTTTGTTCACTGCCGCCTGCCTGCAATGATCTTGCTGTGGTCAAACTAAAATTCAGAGGGACTGAAAATTGCAGTGAGTGGCTCGGCTTTGACGTCGTTGCTGATATATCAAGTCGGTGCGGGATAGGTTATTACGTACGCGTGACGCTGACTGTAGGTATAACGCCGCATGGACCCCCGACCTGCAGACAGTGACCGTGTACGCGAGGGCAGTAGCTCGAGCCCGTGGGCTCTGCTCACCATCGGTACCATACACGCGAGGCGCACGTAGGTTAACACCGGTCCGTATTCGTTTCTACTGCGCGCACACGTTCAGAACCTGTCTCATAGGGCGAGGAGCACGGAGGGCTGCACAATCTTGCTTTCGAAAGACGCCCATCAAAGCGACACTTATCGGAGAGATACATGAGAAATGAACCCCTTACTCTGGACCACAGGCTTGCTTCGAGTCACGCTACTTTGTGAGGCAAACTACAATTCAGAGGAACTCTTCAGACCACTCCATTGAAAGAATATTCCGTACCGGCACCTCCTCCAAGGACAGGGGTGCACCTCCGACATCAGCGTTCTCGTTAGTGAAATCCAGAGTAAACAAAATGACACAACTGGCAAGCTCAAATTAGGCTTTTAACGGCTTCAAGACTAAATCTCCCTATTTGTTCAGGAGCAGGTTTAACATTTCGATCAGACACGCCCTCCTGCAGTACCAATAAGCGTTACATAAACGATAGAGTAGGGTGGTCGCTATTTCTCCAATTAATATATTTAGAAATGAGCTCGATATACCTACTTGCACGAATATCATAGGAGATTACACACACACACCCACACGTGCAATATACACGTTCACAGAACGGTAGCACTCGCTCTTCTTTTTCAGTTTGCTTGAGATGCCATTTCGGTTTCTTTTCCAATTCTTAGAAAGAGGGTGATCGCTCAGGTGATTGGCGGTAAAGGCGTCTTGCGGGGGTGATACAAGGTTAAATGATCAGGGCTCGTCATAGATGGGTCACTCTACATGACCCCAATAGGTCTAGCGAATAAGGACTAAAGAAAGGTGATTGCTATGTGCATTGGTGATAAAGTTAGAAACGTTCAAAAGTGCAGTTTCTGTTGAATGAATGGTATGGAAGCCCAATTGAGTTGGGCTGAGTAGATTGTTACCTGAAAGGTTTTTTGTGAGACAACCGAAGATCAGCTGTCTGAGTTTTTTTGGGGAAAATGGTAATTCTGACGAAGGTAGTTCACTGGAAAAGAGGGATGGCATAAGCGATACGACCAGAGCTGATTTGAAGCATTAAGGGTATGTGCCAGATGTGCTACACACTCAGTCCCCAACGCACTGTTTTATTTAGGGCTGTGGCGCACGCAAACATTTCTTAAACAGTGCTGTGCTGCACCTGTCACCTTTATTAGGCACAGTGGGTGAAGCAGGAGTCCGTGAGCCGGTGTGCTCTGAAATCTTGGCAACTCTTGGCAAAAGTTAAGGTGAGCCAGAAACTAAATCATAAGAAATTCAAGCAAAAGCAGAAACAAGGCATCAGTTTCTATCGTTTCAATAGAGTGCTTTTGCTGAAGTAGTGAGCTCCGTTCATCCATCCTCCCACATCTATTTCTCATCACCCCAAACCCCCTTCTCCACCTTTCGTTGCATAATGCCCAGGATTTTTCCACAACCCATCTCCCAAACCCCAAAAGAAACTCTTTTAAATTGTTTTAAAACATTGTTTCCAATTAATGCGCTGCCTCCCAGTGGTCCGAGGACGGGCTGTTTGTGGTTTGTTGTAGGTTCTGTTTGTATTTACCAGTGCCTAAAGCATCAAAACTTGAAATATTGCACGTGGACAGTTCATGAGGATGCTAAATCAGCGGCCCCTCTTTAACAGGGACATTTTAAGGATTTTGGAGGCCCCTGTTTGGAAGAACTTTGAATTTATGATCCAGTTTCAGCTCTTTCATGCCCTCTTTGGCCAGGTCACTGACGGTGCACTCGTATTTTATTTGCAGTATATGTGTAGCACAGATCTAGCCATGTAAAACAGTGGAGTGCACAGCACAGTGAACGTGCAATATCATGGTGTGTGTGGTAAAAAATAACGATCAAATGTTTTAATTTAAACACTTTATTTACAACATTTTGATTTGCCACCATCCTGTTTAAAAGCGCTTGTCAGCACCGCTGCCTACCAGCAGCACCAGAGCAGAGTGCGCTCAAGAGGTTGCCTTAATTGCAAAGCCACGTCTCACACGTATGGACTTCTTTGTAGTCTTCACCTTTCACGATCTTGTTCCATTTCTCTTTGTACCTGTCTGTAAAAGTCTCATTGTCTCTGCCTTGTCTCTCCTTCCACTTCTTTTTTATTATGTGCGTATCTCAGTCCCTCCTTGCATTTCAGTCTCTCTTAATCTCAGTGCCAGTTTCTCTTTCTCTCCCTCGCTTCCATTCTTTTTTATCTCTGTTTATCTTTATTCCTCCTGTTTCTCCCTTTCTGTGCCATTGTCCTTTTCTTTCTTTGCCAGTCTTTTTGCTGTGTCTCTCCTACTCTCTCTGTATGTTTCAGTCGTTGGACATTTTTGCTTTCTTTACTTCTCTTTTTCATCAGTTTGCAATTCCTTCCACGTTACGACGACTGAAGCAATCTCTTCCGTTGTTGGGGCGATTGTAGTTCTTTCGTGGGTAGGCGGGCTTTCTTTTTCTCGGTGGGTTATATTTTTCTGTCCAATCGTGGGTTTTGCCGGGAGTTAGTGCCTTAAAGAACATCCTAGGATTCCCTAGTCCGTTACTCAGTTTTAAAACTACTCTTTGTTTACCTCACCCCCTTTTTGCTTAGAGAAGCTGCATTTCGATATTTTCTGTCCGTTCACGGAAGGTAAGTTCCATTTTGGAGAATCTCCACCAATTCAAGATGGTTGTCATGTAGGTTTTATGCATTTAAGTCCTCTCCTCCTCTCATGTTTACATTACTGTGGTGATTCCTTTTTCTTCTTATTCACTGTGTCCGTTTATGCCTTCAGTCTATCATACTTCAGTTCAGTTCATTTTATTCCTGTTTCTCTCTTGTGTTTGTCATTCTATATTTTCGGCTCTTTACCTTAATTTTCCTTTTGTTGCTTCTTCTTCCTGGGTCCATTCTAGTCTTTTGTCTCATACAGTTACCTTTCTTACAACTGTATCGCTTGGGCGCCTGGGTATAAGAGCTCGGGGGCCCCGCCCTTCCAATAATTCAAGACTGGATATAGGGAGTGCAGCCCTGCCAAGTGCCACGCATCTCAGGTCAAACGAACTAATGCATTTGCAAATTTATGTTGCATGACTGCAAGGCCCAAGATTGTCATGCAATCAGTATTAATAACAGACTGACTGCCACGCCCTCACTGTGATGGTCCCATAAAGCCTGAGGGTTACAGTGCCAGGACATCTCATCTTAGCTGTACAGCTTCCAAGGAGGTTGAGCATCTTACCTCTCTCGTGTGCCAGGAGTTCATACGTCTCCTTTGCAGTGTGCCAGATACTGGGGCGAGGTAGAGTCACAAGGGGACAGGCAGAGGAGATTGGGACAAAAGTGAAGATGTACTTAAAAGCCCACAGGTTACAGAACAGCAAGGCAGGCACTGAACTAAAAGAGACCCAGCAAATCCGTGCCATACTGCTGGCCAAAACGACAGACCCAGGGCAAGTGTCCTTTCACCACATCCAACTCTCTTCTTAACTCTGAAACATCTTTTCATACTAGTAATGGAACGTGGAAATTGTTTGGGAAGAAATTCTAGAAGACCAGGAGATTCCTCCTTTTGTGACCTGGAAGCATCAAGGGACTCTGAAATCTATAAACAAGCATTGGCATAGCCAATAGGTCTCGCTTTTGGGACCTTATAAGTATTTAGTTATGCAGCACAATATCCTTGGTGCAACAACATCAACTGTTGCATGTCTAAACACTTATAAGGTCCCAAAGGCGAGACCTATTGGCTATGCCAATGCTTGTTCAACGCACTGCTGGCAACCAAAATATAATTGTCAATATGAGTCTTAGAGCGAGTTATCGCTGCTATCTTAGATGTGGCAACTGCAGATTTAGTGGCTTCATCAGCCAAAGAATTCCCTATGTCGTGTGCTTCTACACACTGATGACTCAAAGAATGTATTACATGAGTTTGAGGCAACCTATCCTTTAGATCTGCCACCTTAACTCAAAGCAACATGTGCTTGATTGTGCTACCTTTGGAATCTCTATAGTCATTGTGTTTCCAAAAATGAAGATTATCGTTAAACAATTGCACGCAATAATACGAATCACACACTATAAGGGTGGGGAATCGAGGATCCGCATTTTCAAGTGCGAGCAGTAAAGCTTTCAATTCAGCCAATTGCACAGTGCAGTCTCCTAGAGACTGTGTGAGAGTAATTTGACAATGGAAAACGCCATCAGAGATGTTACCTAGGACCATGGTGCACGCAGCAGAATATTGCTGCTTACAACCTATAGCTGGTTGTCCATATCCATCAGTATAAGTGATGGACACATATTGGTCAAGAGGCAGAATTGAAGAAGGCAAAGAATAAACATGTTCATATTTCAAAAATTCTTGTGTTTGCAAAGAAGGGTCATAGACAACGTGTACATCAGTGGCTGTTGAGGACGTGGCCGATTGTATCCACTGAGGGTTTTAAATTAGGTACACTGGCTTTTGTGAGAGCTTGTAAGGCCGGCACATGAAAAACAACAATAATGCGTTTCCCCTGAGCAAGTGGCCGTTCCTTTAGAATGGCCATCTGCACAGCAGTCAGAATTTTTTCAGTCGAAGCAAAACGCAGTTCGGCAGGTGAATATAAATGTGATTTGTAAGCAGTAGGAACTGTTTCACCTTCATTAAAGGTGACCTAACTAAATCCAATTGCGCCCAGTAAAACCCGGATGACTAAATTGGTAGTATTAACACGGGTGAGTAAGTTGCATGATTCAAGCAAGTCAGACTGTAAAGATCTGAGTGTGTTCCAACATCCAGGTGGAGGCGGAAAAATCTGCCAAATCCAACCTCCACGAAGGAATGAAAGCCGTTGCCGACTGGATGAAGTGCAGCTGACTTAAGCTGAACACAGACAAGACGGAGATCCTCATCCTCGGCTCCAACCCATCAGCCTGGGACGACTCCTGGTGGCCCTCGTCACTAGGGGCACCCCCGACACCAACCGACCACGCACGCAACCTGGGAGTCATCCTCGACTCAACGCTCACCATGACCAAGCAAGTCAACGCAGTCTCCTCCTCCTGCTTCAACACCCTCCGCATGCTCCGCAAGATCTACAGGTGGATCCCGACAGACACGAGCAGAACAGTCACCCAGGCCCTCGTCAGCAGCAGACTCGACTACGGAAACGCCCTCTACGCAGGAGCCCCGACCAAGCTCATCAAACGACTGCAAAGAATCCAAAACACCTCTGCCCGCCTGATCCTGGACATTCCACGCCACAGCCACATCACCCCCCACCTGAAAAACCTGCACTGGCTCCCCGTCGACAAGAGAATCTCCTTCAAACTCCTGATCCACGCACACAAGGCACTCCACAAAACCGGCCCAGCCTACCTCAACAGTCGACTCTCCTTCTACGTTCCCAACCGTCAACTCCGCTCCGCCGACCTCTCCCTGGCCACCGTCCCGCGCATCCGGAGAACCACCACCGGAGGAAGATCCTTCTCTCACCGCGCCGCCAAGATCTGGAACACCCTTCCCCTCAACCTACGACAGACCCAAGACCTGCTGACCTTCAGGAGATGACTCAAGACCTGGCTATTCGACCAGTAGCGGCAACACCCCCCCTCCTCTCCCTCAGCGCCTTGAGACCCTCGTGGGTAAGTAGTGCGCTTTACAAATCTTGTGATTGATTGATTGAAAGCACATAGGGGTTTAATACGTTGGGCATAATCAGGTATGTATGTCCTGCCAAAATTAAAAAATCCCAGCAGACACTGCAGTTTCCTTAGGGTTGTAACTGAGCACATTTTTCTAAACAATGAGGGGTGAGGCTCTTTCCCTCATTCGTCTGCTCATAACCTAAGAAAAGCACACTGAGAAAAGCAATATAAGACTTTCTGAAGTTAAATTTATAACCGAGTTCAGCAAAACAATGCGATCCACTCTCGCCAAATGGGGGTTTAATTCGTCATCAGTCGGGTAAATATCAACAAAGGACAAAGCATCCGGGTCAATATCATGAAGAATAGACATAATTGGTGCTGCAAAAATGCCAGGCTATTCTTATACCCCGTAGGGAGTCAGGCATAGCGCTTTTGAAAACCGAGGGCGCTAAATGCTGACTAGTCATGACTCTCTAGGGCCAAATTGTGACTGAAAAAACCATTGGAAATATCCATGGTGGTCTTATATATTTTACGGGCAATATTATTAATCAGTGCCGTACTATGGGTATTTTGCACGGCAAAAGTGTGAGTGTGACTATTCAAATGTCTATAACCTAAGACTATACGATAAGAATGATCAGGTTTCAGAACGGGAAAAAAGAGGATTGTTCATTTGAGAGACACAGGGCTCAATAACTCCCAGGTGTTTTAGTTGAGAAAGAATGTCTTTGACGGGTGCTTCAGCATCCCGTTTAATAGGATTCTGTGGTTGTACCTGAGGGGTAGACCGTATAGGAATAATATCCTAAGGAGAATCCTTATCCCAACCTGTATGGTTACAACAAAGTGCAGGGGCCATTGCAAGGGCCTATTTAGAGGCATAAGCCTGTTTGACTCCGTCAGGGACATGATGTGAGAAAGAAGGGAGAATAATATCCTCACCCTGAGGGCATGCAAGAACAAAAGGTGGTGGCCACTCGACCTCTACCAAGAGAATGTCATAAGACGTAGTTAAATTGTCCCAGAAGATTGCGTTAATAGTGCGTTTAACGTCGCCTTCAATTTGAATATCTAAAAGATATAGTCTGTCTGGATGGACTACGCAGGTGTCTGCGGTTCCAACTGTAATAAATATCAGTTGCTTTCTGGCATGCTATGGTGACCTCTGCTGCACTGTCAAGGAGAGCCACAGCCCAACTCCTGTTCAGGAGCAGGGTTCTCACCGCCTGTGGCATATTTAGCAGTTGATGCTGCAACTTTCTTTTTCTGAAAAAAGAGGCTTTATGTGGAGGAGGTCTATCCTCTTGCTTCATCTTCAGATCAGACGAGCGTTGTGGCTCCCTTCTTGGTGGCATGTCCTCTGGTGGTCTGTAATCAGATTGCCCTACTCTATCGTACTGATGTGCAGATGATTCCTGAAAGGTACGAGGCGAACAGGTGTCGGGGATTTGATATCTATCAGGAGTTTTAATTGTGCGCAATTGCGAAAATTGTATCGCCTTTCAGAATATTCAGGGGGCGGAGTACCTCCGCTCTGCTAGGCTTTTGTTTAGTTTTGTCCCATGGTTTCTTAGGAAACTCACGGTCCAGCCTAGTATCCTTATCGGAACCAGGCTTACCAAGAGGTGGGACTGTAGATCTGGTCCCCAAATTATTGCGTCCCAGAGACGCATGTACATCTGCAATAATGGGCGGCAACTCTTGTTCGCGGTCAGCAACAGCCACCGCAACAAGTTGCTGGTGTATGGCCTAGGGCACTGCTTCACCATTAACATTAGAAAGAATCGTTTTGGAAACAACAGGAACATTTCCTAAAAGTTTCATCCCCAAATCGAGGGCAGAACCTGCCCCATACTCATTTTGTATCTGTTTGAGGACGTTCAGTAGAAAGGCCATCGAGGGAGTGCTATGACAAAGAGTATAAACTGTGCCAAAAATAGTCCCCCATGTATTGCAGTCTGCGATAGTGGGAACCAGACCATTGGGCAAGCATATAGTAAGAATTCTGTGCTTGCCTTTGTGTCCCATAAGGGAAAAAACAGCTTCAAGTTGGTCTATTTTCTGGGCAATCCAAAATGGAATTTCTTCATGATTTGTGGGCTGTTTGCCCATTACTGAATTAACAACCACAGGACTTATTATGGGCCCAGCAGGCTGCTGTGCCTGCGCTTGTAGGTCGATTCTAGCCGGACCAGCTAACAAAGTACGGAAAATGAATTATGTAAGATGCTATATAGGCCGACTAAAACATTATATAAAACACACGTCTGAACCAAATTGAGCGCATTCAAATCTGGATAAGGTATAACCAACCACTGGTGGCCCTCATTACTAAAGTGGCCCAATCGAACATTTCCAAGGACATGGGGACGGGCGCCATTAAACTAGGTTTGGTGTTCCCAAACCGTAGGAGGTACTTCACGAAGTGCGTATGGATGATACACAACCGGTGCCTGTGGCACAGTATAATCATGAAAAGTAGTATCATAAGTGTCCAAGGCTGGAAAGGTGTACCATGAATAAAAAACCTTGAAGCAGAACATGGCGTCCCCTCAACTACAAAAACCACAGGAGCTCCCGCATTAGGGACTCCATGTTGAAGTAAATGTTGAGTAACTGCTGGATGGCAATTGACATTAATAGCTACGGGTTGCGCCATAGATAACTAGAAAACAATTCAAAGTGTGGTACGAAAAGGGCTTAAATCTTTTAATAGTCAAGCTTGAGAAACCAACCGAAATAGGTGCTGCCTAATAACTGTGGAGGAAAAATCCTTAACACCACAGACGTCTCCGGAAAATGGTGCCAGGGTATTGTGGACAGCACTACTCGGGGGTTCCCGCAAGTAAGTACCTGACCAAATGTTGGTAGTGCCATGTTGCAGGGATACTGCTCTAGAACAGAACTGAGCTTGGAACCATGGAATATCAGCCAGCATGTAGGGACTGAGTCATCATGCTACCTCAGTATCCATGAGCCCAAGTCATACTAGCTATAATGCCTCACTTGCCCTCCTAACCATACCAGAGAAGCAAGTGAATTGACACCCCCTGAACACAACACTCTCGACCCTCTAAGGGATTGCGGTAACTGGACACACCCTTTCGCTCTCTCACTCGTGCTTGTCCACAATAAGATAAACAAGAGAAACTCAGGAAGTTTAGAATATGTATTAAACTATTGTGCTCTGAAATGCAGTGTACGTGCCGCAATTAGAAAACAAATCCATAATAAAAATACTGCTAGCATGGTCAATAATCCATTTACCATGAAAAGTGCTGTCATTTTATAAGACAGAGTAACCTAACCCCCCCTCCTCAGTGAGTAAAGCTAAATGATTATATGAAAGATCTCTGGGATTATCGGCAGACCCCATACCTTCGCATACACCGATGAACGCTCTACATCTCAGCGGACGCAGTGTTCTTGTGTCAGATTTCTCATTCCATGTGTCTATTTTTTACTCGTACTCATCTATATGACAGTACATGTATGTCTATGGTGTTCAGACTAAATCTCAGGAAACGAACAGAACACAAACATATGAGAAAAAGGAGAAAGGTGTACGATTCAGGGAAAACGGTGTTGATTTATGTATTTGTAGTTAATCTTTGGCAGTGCGATTCACGCATTTCATGCACCTTGGTACACAACCAGGAATTAAAAAACCTACTTTGAATGATCTAGTCCATTGTGGCATAGATACTCGGAGGCGGTAAAAAGCCTTATACTACATCTCGAACCATGCCGTGCCTTACCAATGTGGCCCGAACCATTGATGCGTCTTTACAACGCATTCCTTCACCCCGCAAGTCATTACAACAGCTTGCCTGAAGGAAAGCATTGATAGATGGATGACTTTCTCTACTGTTGCACAGACTGGAGTTGGAATAGTAAATTATACTATTCCAACTGTGGTCACACACTGAGGGAGGAGATATATATCAGAATTATCCCACTTGTATTATTAGATAAAAAGGTCCCTACTCCCCCTGACTTACTTCGTCAAGATGTCTCACCCGCATACTACCTAGTCGGTTTCCTCCAAGATCTGCATATTAATGCATCCGTATCTTGACACAGCTAAATACAGTCTACGGGCATGATCACAGCGCATTCGTCTGCATGTGGCACTGCATAGCGGCAGCACGCGTCATGGCGTCATCGCACAGTGTACGTCGTGATGTCATGGCTGGCGCTGGGAGTGCGTGTCTGGCAATGAGTTTTTAAAGAGTGTGGATATTGTCTCATTTGCACAAACCTGATCTATTTGTTGTCACACAATGGAAAGGGAACACAACAAACTAGAATTCAAATTGGAAACGCATGTAAAATTGAAGTATGTGATTGTATCATGTTTCTTTTTTTTTTTTTGCTCGTGTTGTGTCAAAAATAGTGTCTCTTAAAACATTTTAATATGCATAGCAATATACATACCAAGGGACACCTCATTGTGTCTGGAATAGGCTCACTTCTGGAGCCTTTGTCTCGTTCCTGTGATTTCTTCCTGAACCACGCATACAGAACACATCTACCTATCTAAAAGACACAAAGGATCTTCTGACCCTACTTAATGAAATCCAATATGTTCCAGAGAAGATTGTAGTATTAAGTCTTGACATTTAGAGTTTATACACCAGCCTACCACAGGAGGATACTCCTAACAGTTATCAAAGAAACTCTAAAGCAAGGAGAATGGGAACACACAGCCCCAATATCTTTTGTATTGGACTGTGCCCACCTTTCACTGACAAAGAACTTTTTAGAATTCGAAGGTACCCTCTTTTTTACAAACATTGGAACTTCGATGGGCAGCTCTTTTGCCCCAAGTGTGTCCGGACTCTGTCTATAATTTCAAAACCAAATGTATTCTTAATACCAGCACCTCCTTTCAGAAACAACATAATCTTTTGGAAAAGGTACATAGATGACATACTGATCATCTGGGAAGGGGACAGTACATCTGCTTTGCACGTCTTCCCCTAGATCAGAGGTCTTCAAACTTTTTTGCTCTGAGCCCCCCTAAGCAAAATGTTTTGAAGTTGGGCCCCCTTCCAAAACTATATGGCAAGGATTTGGAAAGGGGTAGAGATGATCGCAGGGGATCATGAGATCATTTTAGATGTGCTCTTCTGTAGCTTGTTCTCTACACTAAATGTGGGGCTTACAAAAAAAGAAACCGTATGCAAGCAAGAACAGAATTGACCAACACCAGTGCTTTAAATGGGCCGGTACGGAGTACCGGCACTTTTTTATTTTGAGAGGGAGAGTACCGGCACTTCTCAAGAGAAATGCACTACTTTTAATTGGAGAGTACCGGCACTTCTCAGAAACAAGCAGGTACTCAGAGTACCTGCACTTCTATTTTTCCATTTCAAGCACTGACCAACACACTACTCCCCATAATAGGGGTGCTGTGGGCCCCAATGCAACTACACCTGCTGCTCTCATGATGGCAGTAGCCCTGAAAAGCTGGCTATCTCCTCTTCTTTCACTCATTCCCCACCATGTCTGACCATCACTTCAATCTCAAAACAAGCTCAGTCTCTTTCTGAAAAAAATGAGCTACTGCATGCTGCCCCCCTTTTTGCACCAAGGGTACCATCTGCCCTAATGCTAGCAAGGAAAATGAGCCCTCATGCCCACTTTTTATAGTAAAACATTCATAATTGTGATGCAATGGGCCCCTGGGCAAAAGCATCACTACTCCTGATTCACTAATGATAGCTACTAACTTGTTGTCGCCTCTAACCTTTTTTAATAACATGTGCTCCCATCTCACCTCATTCCTCTCCCTCTGATCTCTCATTATTCACCCCCCATCTCTCTGACGCCCAAATCAAGTTGTCTCCTATGCTTCAATTTTCCCTTCCCTTGGTCAATTGTTCTGAGAACAGAGGCAACACTGACACAGCAAGTAGGCCCTGGGTCTCTAAAGGAGCTGTAGCACCAATGATGCATACAGCCCTACAAAGCAGACTGTCCACTTTGCCAACTGAACCGGGCCATCACTTATAGGCCGGATGCCCAAATCATGCTTTCCACCATTTCGTGTAAAAGAACAACCAAAAAAGTACATTTAGTTCCCCTCCCTCTGTTGTTTGGGCCTTGTTCCATGCTCAGAAATGGTGAAGTGGGCCCCGAATGCTAACCCCCCACGTTCTTTTTTTCATCGTAAGACTGACATAAATGGGGTCCAGTGACCACTCACAGAACATGCAGTCGGGGGGAGGGGTACTACTGTGAAGCAGAGAGAGGAATAGAGAACTGTTAAAGAAAAAATATGCCTTCTCACCAGGATGGCCCCCTTCCTGAAAGAAATCTAAATGTGTGCAATTGATTAATCACCACATATAAAGGCTGCTTTGGAGCCAGTGTAGGTTTTAGTTAATAGTCACTTGGAGCTTCACGGTGACAAATATTTATTTTGAGAGCTAATATATGTGTCCATTAAAATGAGTGCACCCTTTTAATGGACACATATCAAATATTTACACTAGATATAGTCTGAATGCTTCTCACTAAACTATATATTTTTAAAGCACTTGTTTTTATCTTAAACAGTATTTTGCAGCAGCCTGTTTTATACTGTGTAATTCTATTTTAAAATAATGATATTCACAGTGCTTTCCGTCACACACTTGGTCCCCGTAGCACTGTAAATAAACAAGCCACTATTCTTCACTACACCGTTAAGGATTTAGTTCTGTGACTTTGGTCACACACAAAGAAATTGGCAGTGATCACATTAGCAAACCGAGATTTCAAAAGATAAGAGTCCATTTCCCTTTGATTAGTTTAACTTGCATTTATTTTTAGGTCTCGCCTGAGCCAGCGCACATGCGCTGCTCTGCGAGGCTTCTTGTAAGCACTTAAAACTTCTATGTGTGGGTCTCACTCCGCCCACACACCTTTGACACATTGGATTGGTCTTTGCATTTGGCTTTCAATAATGAAAGCACGCAAATGGCCAAAGACGGGTGGATGTCCCGCCTTTCCTCAGAACTTTCACTCCCATGGCCTAGGGGTCTCAGGAGCGAGCAGAGGCGCGCATTCCTCCCTGATTGTTATCTTGCTTTTCGCGGCCGCGCTTGTTATTTTTATTGCTCCCTCAAGCCCACTGCTGTGCTCTGTTCTGCTGGCCCCACCTTTGAAACCTTCCTTCCTCGGGTTTGTGATAAGATGTCCCCTCTTTCACACACGCACTTCAGAAAACATGTTAAAATGCTCCATGACAAAAAAAACTCGCCGTGTCTTTATCGCGCAATCTGCTCTCCGAGGTCTTAGCGCTTGGCAGCTCCGCCATTACCATGAGAAATGAAATAATTTCTCATCTATGAAGTCACCAACATTCCACGAACCGGACACTCCCCTGGCTTCTCAATCTTCAGGGACGCGACCACGCTGGCTTTCACTTCCTTTTCTTTTTTCCCTGTGTTTAAAATGTACCATCCTCCTTTCCCCTCTGCCTCTCCTCTCTCATCACTTTTCAAAAATATCTCAGGATAACTTCGGAAACAGCTCTTAAGTATTGAAAACGTTAAGTTGAAGCGCTTTACCACACTCTCCCATTAACCTTCTATAAACGCATTCATTCAACGTTCTATATAGCGGCAAAAAAGGCTCATCACCTGGGGGAGCCGTTCGAAAGGCCACGACTTAAGCGAATCTATAGAAATAGGCATCAAACTTCTCAGTCTGTTACAAGAAACAGAACGATGCATGTATTGAGTGCCCGCATTAAAAAAAAAAAAATAGTTTCGTTTGGAAGTTTGTGCACCCCACCGTGCACTTTTCGGAGTTACGCCCCTTCAACCCACCTTATGTGCCTCCTACCCCTTTGCACTCATCTCACACTGAATATTTAGGCAAAGTATCACAGCTCTTAACTATCACTCAGTCACCAATCCTTCCACAGGGGCTCAAAAAATAAGAAGGCGCCCTGAGGCTGTAATGAAAATAATGCATTTTTACCGTGCTAGGACGCTTAGCCTCAGTATAAAAGTTTGTTTTCGATATAAACACAAGAACCCAAGGCCCGGCGTTTCTATGGTTTAACCGCAACAATGGGGGGAGGGGAGGCGCGTACCAAAACTGTTGTCTGTGGCGCTCCGCTTTTTTTTTTTTACACACGCTTTCACGCC
Organism: Calotriton arnoldi; assembly: GCA_963921515.1. Taxonomy (NCBI): domain Eukaryota; kingdom Metazoa; phylum Chordata; class Amphibia; order Caudata; family Salamandridae; genus Calotriton; species Calotriton arnoldi. The sequence goes on from CAWUFW010004300.1 coordinate 189,078, forward strand.
CACCATACCCACTTTTGGGGAAATTTTTAAAACACCTCATCGCCTCACACAAGCAGCCACAATGTTTATTTTATCTTTGGAAAGTAAATAAAAGGTTGCAACACGGTATAGATGTTTATCGGTAACATGAGATACCCCCTTGGAGTTTCTCTTACCAGCCCCCCATCCACCCCACCACCACAACATCAGTTCACACATATTTCACACGCAGGGGTCACAAAACAGAAGGAGGGCAGGGTCAATACACATAATAGTTAAATTTAGAGGCCGGCTTCAGTATCCTCCCTGCAGGCTCTTTCTCGGCTCCGTCAAAGCAGGGAAGAAGTCTAATTCCTCATTTCAATTAAAAGCAGGCCTGGGAGGGTGGGCCCTGCATGGCTCTCTGGCCCCCCCCTGTCACCCCCATCCAGTTCCAGGCACCAGCAAAACGTTTTCAGGGAGGCTGGAAAATTATACATTCTTTCCATCGGAAAGATAAAACAGAGGTCTTTCACAATGCTCAAAGCCGAAGTTTGGGAAATACAGGGTGCACCATGGCATTTCACGTAGTTATGGTCTATACTATAAGGACGGGCTAACTCCGCTAATCGGTCAATACAAATCCCATCCTCCTCTCCCCTCTACCACGGCGCGCATGGGCACATTTACATAAAACCAAAAACGTTGTAATAAATCTACAGTGCAATACTTACCCGCTTTCCCATAACCCCATAGTTTACAACTCTTTTCTATGTATTTTGGGGTGTACTACACAAAACTGTTGGGTCTTGCAACATACACTTCACATAATACCACTCAGTGCCACATGTTTAGACGCCACATATTTACAGTCTACTCAATGCAACATAAATACACTCCACATAATACCACTCACTGTAACATAGTTACACACCACATAATTAAACTCTACTCAATGCAACATAAATACACTACACATAATACTCGATGCCACATAATTACACGTCACATAACACTATACCACATAATTACATGCCACATAATCACACTGTACTCAATGCAACATAAATACAATCCACATAATACCCCTCAGTGTGACATAGTTACACGCCACATAATTACTCTACTCAATGCAACATAAATTCACTCCACATAACTCAGTGCCACGTAATTATATGCTACGTAATTACACTACGCTCAATGCAACATACACACCAAATCATACCACTCAATGCCACATAATTACTGTTAGACCTGTCAGCCCTAGGGTGGTCTTTCCTTATTTTTTTTTCCTTTTTCGCCTCCTTTTTGCCACCATATTTTTACTGGACCTAGGTCTCTGGGCACCTCGCCAGTGCTGAGGTGCAGGTGCTCTCTCTCACTCAAGATGGCTGCCACAGGCCCCTGCTACTGCAGAGGGGCCTTACACGCATACACACTAGTAGCCAGGGTCAGGCTGGGGTATAGGGATACAGTATCCATTCCATCCCCGCCTCTGGGCCACATAGCCAGGCATGTAGAAGGTTCCAGAACCTTCCGGGCTATGGGAGGAGTTATGTTTTGCCGCCTTTGAGAGGGTCACCTGACCTAGGAGTATAAAAGGCTTGGAGGGAAAACTTTCTAGTCCGTTGATGAGGCACCACTGAACCTGGGAGAACCTCCGCCGGAGTATAGGCTTTAGGGCCTAGGGGGGAGACCTACACTACTGCTGCTGACAGGGCTGAGGCCCTGCTGGAGTAAGATAGCTGAGGAATGCCCACCACCCACTGACCTTGCCCAGTGTGAAGGGACCCAGGGAACCACCTTCAGCGTGCGGGGAGGAACATCAAGCACTCCCAGACCACCAACTCATTCCCCCCCCCCTCATAACAAGAAGCGCCTAAGAAGCAACCAATCTGGAGCAGTCGCAAGACACCTTAACTTGAGGAGGCCTGACCGTCCAGCCAGGCCTAAAGCCTAAACTGCCCAACTGGGGATCACCAGGTAAAGCGCCGTACCCTGAAGCGCTAGACCTTCACCCCTATTCATTTCTGCCTGTTGCTGGGCTGCCCCCAAGTACGTTGCCAGTCAGCCCTGCCCACAGGCTGCTGGTGCCCCCTGCGTTCTGTCGCCCCTCAGGTCACTGACCTTGTGAGGAGATCGCGGCCGCCGCCGCCTGAGAAGAGGCATTGTGTGGTGAGGTGCGCCGTCGCGCCCTCACCGGAGGAAGCGCTGAGGTGAGGGAAGCCCCTCAGGTGTGTGTGGTGAGGTGCGCCGCCCGCGCCCTCACCGAAGCCTCTGAAGAATTGTCTCCGCCGCCGTCGCGGCCAAAGAATTGCCCCTGCCGCCGTCGTGGCCGAAGAATTGTCTCCGCCGCCGTCGCGGCCAAAGAATTGCCCCCGCCGCGGCCGAAAAATTGCCACCGCCGCCATCGCGGCCCAAGAAATCGCCAGCGCGATCACCAGCGAGGCCTCCAGGCCCCGCAGACGCCGTTGCCGAGCAACCGGGGTCGCCGGGCGTGACCCAGGAAGGCCGCGCAACGATTGGGCGCCGGCCCCGGTCACGCCCCCAGCGCCGACGGAAGCCCGGGAAGAGCCCCGGCAGTGCAGAGGGAGACGGGGAGCCGGCCGGAGAGGACTGCCGGCTCCCGCTCCCTTCCCCTGCGACCCTGAGCCCGCCAACCTTACCCTACCTTGATCCCGGGGGCTGGAGGAGTGAGATCCCAGCCCCCGCAACGTCCCCACCGGCATACCTTGATCCCGGGGGCTGGAGGAGTGAGATCCCAGCCCCCGCAACGTCCCCACCGGCATACCTTGATCCCGGGGGCCGGAGTAAGGTGATACCGGCCCCCGCAACGTCCAGCTAGTCCGGCCTGAAGGCCGAGGTACCCCTACCGGGCCCCACCCTCCAGAACACGGGCCGGGCCTGGGGGAGTGCCAGTCGCCCTGAAGCGCGACCAACGACCAACACCACAGGTGAGCCCAGGAGGCCCCTAGGGCCCACAAAACGCCACTGGGGGCCGGGGGCCACCATTAACCCCATAAGTAATTGTATAACTTTCCCCATGAGGCGAGGCCCCGGAGAGGAGTGGGCCTAGCCTAGAGTTAACCCCTAAGTGTCATAGAAGCCCCAGGATACTGGACATGTCGAGGGGTTCCCTACAGTATTTAATAACTTATTGCAGATGCCTATTGTAATTACTGCCTAGGCCATGCTTTTAACTGCGAAGTCTTTTACCACAGGGGGAAAGTATTTAATTGAATTGAGTTGAAGTGTTTTATGTTACAGGTGCACTGGAATTGCGACGCCCACGGTACTGAATGTGGGCGCACCTAGATTAATGCAGGCCTATTTAAATGTAAAGTGAAAAGCCTTCTTTTAAGTAAGTGAATATGCTAAAGTGAACTGCATGTCTAGGCCCCTGTTTTATTAACGTACCTTGAGATCATTATTAAGTGCTACGTGTAGGAGATAATTCCTGCGGCCTCTTAGTGGCCTACAATGTTGATGAGCTATGATGCTTTATTTAAAATGTGCACCAATTGAGTAATGCAATGAATTTGAATGTAGATCTGAATTAATCTGCCTCATCTAATGCCAACTTAATTTATTTATAAAAGATCTTGATTTTAAATACAAAAGCCTGGTGTGGTGTCATGTTATTGCGTTCGCATTTCTGAGTCAAAGTAAGAGTGTGCTGCACAACTGCCTTACACATTGCCTTCGCATGCCTTCCCCGCTTCACGCCATGCTACCGTGTCGGACTCGGTAACCCCGGTTCCAACAATTACAACCCACATAATTACACAATACAAAATACAACATACACTCCACATAATACCACTCAATGCCACATAATTACACGCCACATCTTTACACTCTAATCAATGCAACATAAATACACTCCAGAAAATACCACTCACTGCCACATAATTACACGTCACATACTTACACTCTATTCAATGCAACAAAACACTCCACATAACACTTTACCACATAATTACATGCCACATAATCGCACTGTACTAAATGCAACATAAATACACTCCACATAATACCACTCTGTGTGACATAGTTACACGCCACATAATTACACTCTACTCAATGCAACATAAATTCACTCCACATAACTCAGTGCCACGTAATTATATGCTACGTAATTACACTACACTCAATGCAACATATACACCAAATCATACCACTCAATGCCACATAATTACACGCCACATCCTTACACTCTAATCAATGCAACATAAATACACTCCACATAATACCACTCACTGCCACATAATTACACGTCGCATACTTCCACTCTAAATGCCACATAATTACACGTCACATAAATACAGTAAGTAAGTAAGTCCGTTTTTATATAGCGCAGCTACTCACCCTTACGGGTCTCAAGGCGCTGGGGGCCGTAGTGGAAATTAAGTGAGCTATTGCCCAGAGTCACATGGTGCTGAGCTGAGCTGCCACCGGAGCCGGGGATCGAACCGTGAACCCTGTGCTCCGAAGTCAGCTGCCCTGGCCGCTGCACCACACCTCTCCACTCTAAATACACTACATATAATACCACTCAGTGCCACATAATTACACGCCACATATTTTCACTATACTCAATGCAACATAAATACACTCAGCATAATACCACTCAGTACCACATAATTACACGTCACATAATTACACTCTATTCAATGCAACATAAATACACTCCACATAATACCACTGTGCCACATAATTACACTCTACTCAATGCAACATAAATACACTCCACAAAATACCACTCAGTGCGACATAGTTACACGCCACATAATTGCACTCTACTCAATGCAACATAAATACACTCCACATAAATGCACTCTATGCCACATACCACCAATCAACATAAATGCACTCCACACCATGACACAATTTCACTAAGCATAATTTCACTCAACACCACAGTTCCAGGCCACACAATTCAACTCCACACATTTCCAATACACACCACATAGTTACACACCAAACAACATATTTCAACTCCACAATCCACAATGTACCTCCAATCCACACCATATAGTGGCACCACCTAAGCACCAAACATCACTCACCACCACCATTTTGCATCAGCGCACCACCTAAGCATCACTTAAACATCACCTAAGCATCACGTCAGTCTGCCCTGAGAATCTGGCATCTGTTGATTCTCCCCTAGTGTCTGTCCGCTGCTCGTGTTCTAATTAAATTACTGTTTTCCAGCCTCCACTCCCCTGTTATTTATGTCCCGCTCCCCATAACAAAAAAATGTATAACAATTAAGCATGAGAACAGGCAGGAAGAAGTTGCCAGCAGTGCAAGTACAAAAAAACTAGAAGACATTTTTTCTGTTAAAATCTTTTTTTAATCAGGTTGTTCAGTTGTATATAATGTCGTCTTGGTTTGTATAACGGTAACAAAAATGCTTAACACTTTTTATTATAACTTTTCAACATGATGCACAGCAGCCACAATGCTCTACAACATAGCCAAAAGTTCTGGCTAAACACATAAGGTCCCAAAGGCGAGCCCTATTAGCTATGCCAATGCTTGTTATTTTGAGGTGTGTGCGTGTTTTTAATATGCAGTTACCTGAAGGTGGAAAACAAATGCTGATTTCTTTTTTTCTTCGATTTTTGCTATGTCTTTAACCCAGTCTCCACACTCCCTGAACCTGCCCCATGCCACTCAGTACTACGGACCTCACACTTTCTTATGGACTTTAAATGCTGCATGTAAAAAAAAACTGCCTAGAAACAAGCCTTTCCCGCTTCCAGGCTATCTTCATTTACATGTAATTGCAGACCCATTTGCGCCCCCCTGGGAACACATCCACGGCCCCCCAGGGGGGCGTGCCCCTGAGTTTGAAGACCACTGCCCTAGATGAATAGTTGTGACAGAAATCTCAGATTCACACATGTGGTGAATAGTGAGTCATTACCCTTTTTTAGATGTAAGCATCTTCGCTGAAGATGGTAAACTACATACAAACACGTACCAAAAACCAACTGATAGAGCACACTCCTAAAATTTGATAGCTTCCATCCAAGACCTTTAAAAGAAAATCTCCCCTATGGTCAGTTCCTTAGACTAAGAAGGAACTGTAGCAAAATGACTACCTTTAACATTCAAGCCAGGAATCCTCACAGAAAAGTAACAGGCCTGTGATTGTCCTGAGAGGATCATTAAAAAAACTCTAAAACGAGCCCTTCTGGAGAATCAAGATCATAATACATCAACAACCCCCCTCACCTGTGTCTTGGCCTTCAAAACAGTCTCAAATCAGGATAAAAAGGCCATAGACAGAAACTGTCACATTCTGAACACATATCAGGTAACCGTGCCTTTGAGGGCTTTCTTTTAAACACAGTCCGGCTCGATTTTTAACAAACAAATTATGAGAGCCCAGATTAGTGTCCTCAGATATATGAATTATTGAAATCAATTGCAAGAATTACAAAAGAGTATATCAAACAGAACAAAACAAGCTGGCGTATACTTTTTCTATACAAATTTATGTGACTAAATAATGTAACGAAAGGGTAGAAAACACAGTTCACATCAACAAAAATGACTGAGATTGATAATCTTCACAATAATCTTATCTCATGATCACTTTTGCGAAAACCCATTTCTATCACTTATTTACAAATGGAATCATCATCAAAAATAAAAAGATTAACTCCTATGTAACAATTTTAAAGAAAATGGGTTAAAAATGTCGACGTTTCGGTCTTATCTTGTGTAACATCTAGAAGACCATCTTCAGGACAGAGAGTTCATATGTAGACTGAAGACCCTTGAGATAAAAACGGCTATGGACCTTTGAATACTTAGTCCAGATGAAAAGCTCAGCACAATGGTTGCCAAGGAACGATATGGGTTACTTATGGCAGTCTTTGTAGAATTGTTGCCGTTTAATAATCGACACTCGCGTTGTCAAATGTCCGTGAAACCGTCAGCAATCGGCGTTCTGACTCAAACAGAACAGCTGTTTAGTTCTTTTTGATATACTCTTTTGTGATTCTTGGAATTGATTTCAATTATTTACATATTTGAGGCCACTAATCTGGGCTCTCATAATTTGTTTGTTAAAAATCAAGCTGGATTGTGTTTAAAAGAAATCCCTTGAAGGCACTGTTACCAGATATTTAGTTCTTGTTACCCAAGCCCACAAGGGTGTATTGGGTTGCCCATATTTCTTGAGTAACATTATGAACACAGCCAACCTGAAATGGGAAAAATCTTTGTTCTCTGACAAGCGAGCAAGGAGCCTAAAGGATAGTTTGGGGTCTACCGCCCAAAGAAATGCAGGGAAACAAGGACTACTTTCCTCAACAGTTGGGGATTTCCAGATATTGTGGGACATTTTGTCTGTGGGAACTGCAGTGTCTCCCTACTTGCTAATGTACATCTTTGTTTGGAAAAGTAATCTTGGGTAAGAAAGGCAAACTATTCACAGCCGCCATTACAGATGGTAAAATAACAATAACTGATGCACTAAGGATTACATGTTGGGTGGATTTCAGCTTGATATTCTACTCGTCCCCCACCCTCCTACACTCTTTATTTACTGATATCGGGATAGCGGTATTGCCTGGAGAGGCATCCGGGGGGGAAGTGGGGGGCAAAATACTCCCCATTACGTGTTTTGGGTAATAGCACGCCGATTCTCATATGTTTCCTCCAGAGTTTCACCCAGAGGATTCATCTGCTTTCACTCTATAGGCCTGACTATGGCATATGCACATGTGCCACAGTAGCCATACCTGGGAACAAGCCCTTTGATGTTTCCAAGTGAACAGGCATACAATTTGTAAAACAATTCATTAAAGGATGTCCAAATTGGCAATAGAAAAAGCTAAATAATATACTCCTTCAGGGGTCTGGTATTTAATAAAATACCTACTTGTCCATAGGGATGGTTGCCTCATAAATGTACTTGTCCTGTAACAAAATCCACTTGTCCCTTTTGTGCCATGTAATGCGGCGACAAATTATGGCAGCAGTCTCATTATATAAGAGCTCCGAAATAGCCTCTATGGTTATGCTAGGACTTCTTCCATAGTAGGGTTTGAATACTAGCAATTCCCTTATGTTGCCACGTTTCCGTAGGTCTACATACTGGGGCTGAAGGTAATGGTAAGCAACAGTACCAAAGTTTGAATGCCCTTTTAAGTCTGTGCAAACCTACTAACTTGCTTGTTTTAAGGGTTTTCACCAACTCTTCTCTAATCTTTTGCCATACTGAGAAAGGTTGGAAATTTACTCCTGAAAATGGCAGACATAAAACATCTTCCAGGGTTGAGAAAAATAGTGGTTGGAGGGAAAGTGAACTTTCAAACACTCAGATTTTCACATGAGCATATCTACACCAGCATATTTGCTCATGCTAAAATGCAGTTCACTAATATTTTCTAGGTGTACTATTTCTTGGCCTACTTCTGTAAAGTCTTGTGAATTCACGAAAGCCGTATATCTGCACTTAATGCAAGGACATGGGTGCACTTTTGAGACTTTATTTTATAATTGGGCCCCTAATTAGGTCTGGTGTTAACCATGACCTTTTGTGTTTATTAAAATTCTGTCTCTCTTTCTCCGTCTATCGGCTAGTTTCATTGTGAGAGACAGCATTCTGTTTTTTCCCCAAGGAGCACATTGACACACAGTAGTTTTGTTCAGTGCCAGGAACTACTGTGCCAATGTGCGCTTTTTGAAACCAAAACAATTTTTGCTTTAGCCAATGTTTGTTATAATGGTGGGGGCCCGGCAGCTCTCACACCAATAAAGTTTTAGAAAAATCATGCCAAAACAAGTCATGCATTGACAAAACCAAAAGGCTGACCAACAATTTTAGACCTACCAGCTTTACCAAAGTTTGTTTATTTTTATGTTTCCCAATATCTTATTAAAACTGGTTACACTGATTATCCATTATGAATATTTTTGGGAAATACTAGCATACATCAGCACATTTTACTAAATGATGCTGCAAAGAAATGGTACCTAAAAATGTACAGTAGTTTAGAGAAATGTTTTTGCATTTTTTGGGTGAAATTTTTATTTTGAAAGCAAAGAATCATCAATCTTACTTTCAAGCTTCTGCAAATACTTACATCTAATCAGAGAGCATTGTGGGAGCATTATACATAGCCTCATATTGCTAAACATTGAAAAAGTGTGTAACATTTTTTATACTGGAACCTCTGTCAGTAGTGCAGTTTGAGCTTACATTTACTTAGAGCGCTCACCCTAATAATAAAGGCTTTGCATTAATGAACCATACGTACAAGTTTGAACAGCATTAACACATGGACACAAATATTACCTTAACTGCAGGCAATGCCTTTCCCTGATCCATAATGGGGTACTGTAAACTGGCAGCCAAAGGGTTCGTGCTGCCGGGGGTTGGGCCTACTTGTCCGAAGGACAAAATACACAAGAAAACTTGTTGCCCTTGACCCCAAACAATATGTCCCGGGCGTCTGGCTATAGGATTTCCACATCCCTGCTCCTTCCCTTGGCACAACTATCCGGCTAGGACTGCGTCTTGGGCAGCCCACATTCTCAGTCGGCATGAGCCGCAGTCCGTTCCGTCTTTGAGAGCAGGTGCTTACTGCCTAAGAAACACCTGTCTATACCACCTTCAATCACTTCCATTTAGGGTTAAGATGTAGTTCGATGTGTAGTGTGTAAATTAGTTGCGTGGCTACAGCCTGTATATGTACCTACACCTAGAGATTGATAAAGACACTACAGCAAATGTAAATCGCATCTTATGACTGTTAACCCATATTCTGTGTCTTGAATTAGCATCCTTGCTTTCACACAGAACACCTAACTGGTAACATCTGTTAGAAGCAGTTGAGGTCCCTTTGGTTACACATTACTCATTTGTGGTTATTGAGTCCCGTTACCTTCGGAGTCCCAGGTCTGCCCTACTATGGGCCCTAATAACTGTGCATCAAGTACAGCCCTTTAGCACTTGACTTTCAGGGTAGTGGATCAAGCAGTCCAATGTCTCTGCGAGCCCTAATGGAAATGGTAACTCAATATCACTGCACTGCTCTCCATTGAGAAGCCGGAGCTAGTTGCTGCGCTGTTGCTACCAAAGCCCGCCTCTTCCCAAACACCAGTGTGGCAAGCAGTCCCGGCTGAAACCCAGAGCAGCCATGACCCTAGACCACTCGCAGCGATCACAGCCACAAATGAAACCACTACTGAAACAGAGAACCCACCACAGGAGTCTTGAATGTTGGTTAGGCCGTGGCCTGATGGGGCACTACAGATGTTGCTGGAAACTGTACTCTCGATCCTTGGGTGGCTCTTCAGGAGGGCTCCCTGTTAGACATATCAGGTAAATTAGGTCCACACCAGAAACCCACTGACTTGGTCAGGTTGGGCAGGAGGGCTGAGACCACCTCAAGGCCCAGTTGGGGACAGCCCGGAGACACACACACACACTACTGGCAGGGTGCAGGGGCTCACCACAGTCGCTTGTAACGCCGATCTCTGCCTGGGCACTGCAGTGCCTATGTCTGTTCTGATTTCCTGACAAGTACTCTTCTCTCTGAGCTCCTCTACTAGTTAACTGAAGCTGGGCTCTCCTTTGGGCAGTTTCCTCCTGCAAGGCCATCTTCAGGGCCACTCTCTCATCAGGAAGTCAGACTCCTGATATAAGGCAGATCCTCAACATAAGACCCCAGGCACCATGGCCCCAGGCAGCTTATAAGTAACTGATTTTTTTTTTTTAAAACCTTGTCCAGCTATGCCAAAATTGTTACCAAAAGTCCATGTAGTCCTAGATATGCACTTCTTTTTAGGTCGAGCCTAGAGTAGCGCGCAAGCGCTGCTTCTGGCGAAGACTTTATGTAGTGGGCATTTGAAAGCTGACCACACGCTCGTGCACAATGGCCTTTTCCGTGCGGTTACCCGTACGTTTCAGGCACGATGCACAAGCGTGTGGTCAGCTCAGCAGGCTGCCGCGCTCGCCCCCGCTCCTCTCGTCCCCGCTCCTCTCTTGTTTCCTTCAGTCTTTGCGGAGTCTTTGGAGGGCTCTCAGGAAAGGCTGGTTTTCCTCTGGCATCGCTCCCAATGCTTGGTGTCAGAATCGTGCTTTGCTGTCTGCCTGGGCAGGGCGCACATTACTGAAAGGCTCGCCTGGAAGAGAGAGAGTTACAATCTGTAGGGGAGTGGAGCTAGGAATGCACGGCCGAACAAAAGCCCCATTCTTGAGGCTGTTTCAGTTTGGTTTTGTAGCCAATATGTTTCAAACTTAGCAATTCCGTTCCAGAGAATGTACTGCGAGTCGCAGCCCCGATACAAATAATCACTGGTCGCTGTGAGATAGTTCAAAATCCGTGGCAGGAAAACGTGATGGTCCGCGTGCCTGGCATGGGACTGCCGAATATCGTCCCTGCAGTTCGAAACCCACGACTGTCACAGTCTCACAGACATTAATTGTTTAAAAATATTAAGGATGCCCTTGAGCTGTTACCTAACGGAACCACTCCCCGTGATTACCTCACTTCCCGTGCCCCCATTCCTCCTCCACGTCACCTTCTCTTCACTGCGCCCGTCCCCTTCCAGCACACCTTACATCCAGCTCTCTGTCTCTCTCCTCGTTCTTCTACATGTCGCTCCTCTCTTCCTGCACCCCACGCCCGCACCATTGTGCCTTGCTCATTTCCCACTCATCTGACACCCAATGACTCGCCCCTTTCTAGCATGATGATGACACATAACATTAGTCACAGTCGGCGAAGAGGGAACCCCCAGCAGCTCCATTGCAAGATTTATCTGAAAGAGACACGTTAGTGATAGATTCCTTACCTTAGAATATCCCCAGGCGTCAGGCTGGATCCGGAAAGTTTTGCGTAGCAGTACCCTTGCGCGTCGGTAGGCGGCGTCGTGCGGCTCCGCGTCCGTCGTCGGCGTCGTGATCGCCGGGATGACGTCGCGGGCAGTACTTAGGCGCCGCCCCTGCGCGCTGACGTCAGTTCTTCTTTTTCCGCGCCAGTAAGCGCAGATCCGGGAAGAGCAGTGCCCTGGTCAATTTTTGACCATACTTTTTGGTGATTTTTCACTGTTTTTTTCCAGCCTTCAGGTGTCGTAGGGATGCCCGGCTTCAAGCGATGCGGCGCCTGTGCGCGGATGATGTCCGTCACCGACCCGCATTGGGAGTGTCTCTTCTGCCTCGGCCGAGGCCACGACACCGAGTCTTGTCCCGAATGCCAGGCCCTCAACCCGAAGGCTTTGCGAGAGCGGTCTCGAAAGCTCCTCGAGGCCCGGCATTCGGCTCCGCGGAAGCCCCGGTCGCGTGAGAGGTCCAGGGGTCGCTCGCGGAGTGCACACCGGTCGTCGGCGTCGAAGTCTTCTTCGTCCGGTAAGTCTCGACACAAGAAGTCCAAGAAGCATCGTCGCTCTCGGACTTCGCCTCGCCGGTCTCGCGACTCGGCTGAGGCCCCTCCCGGCACCGTCCCCGCCCCCGCGGCCCCGGACTTGCCTGTGGAGTCGCCCCCGTCATACCCGCCCTTCCCGGGTTCGGGGGCGGATCCGGCCAAGGTACAGGAGTTCCTGTCGGCCATGGCCCGCCTCTTCGGGCCTTCAGGCCCCTCCGGTGCGCCTTCGGGCCCCGCGGGCCCTGATGGGGTTGATCCGGCGTCGCCGGCGGCTCCGGCCCCGGCGTCGCCCGAGCCTCCAGCCTCGATCCCGGCTCCGGCTCCGGCCCCGGCCTCGATCCCGGCTCCACAACCCCCATCGACGCCGGTCGACCTCACGACACCTCCGCCGGCGCCGATGTCTCCGGTGCCGTTCTCGACGCCGCCCTGGGCTCCGGGCGGCGTCGTCCCCCAGTTCCTTCCGGCTCCGGACTTGGACCCGGAGCGACGTCGCTCGACGCCGGCTCCGGCGCCGATGGGACCTTGGGTCCCAAATGTCCCTCCTCCTCCTTATTTTGAACCAGAGGAGGACCAGGAGGACTGGGAGGGGTCTGATGACCCTCTGACACGCAACTGTCAGTATGATGAGGACTGGACAGAGAGTCTAGGGAGGCCAGTGGTCTGGATACTTCTCCTGACACTGGCATGCTGTCTCCTCCCGTGGCTACGGAGGAGGGGGCCAATTTTGGTACGGTGTTGCGTAGGGCTGCTGGGGCCTTACGTCTCCAGCTCCCTACTTTGACGGTCAAGCCTAACATCTTGACAGAGGTGCTTCAGCCGGCAGCCTCCTCTGCGGAGACTGTGCTGCCGTTTAACGACGCCCTCACGGACGTTCTTTTGGGCGCCTGGTCCAAGCCCAACACAGGGGCTCCTGTGGATCGGAACGTGTCACGACGCCATCGCCCCGCTCCGGGCGACCCCTGTTTCTTTCTGTCCACCCCACTCCTGAGAGCTTGGTTGTCCAAGCCTCCGCTTCCCAAACCGCCTTCCCTACCGCTCCTCCGGATAGGGAATCCAAACGCCTGGATCAGTTTGGGAAGAAAGGTTTTTCTTCCTCCAGTGCTGGCTTGCGGTCCGTTAACACCGCTTGTCTTTTGGGCCGATATACCCACTCTCTGTGGGATTCGGTGGCGGATGTTTTGCCCCAGTGCCCTGAGGAGGTCCAGGCACTGCTTTCCCGCGCCATTGCGGAAGGAAGGGATGCGGCCAAATACACTATCCGTTGTGGCCTTGACACCGCCGACTCGCTGGGCAGGTCGATTGCAACGACGGTGGCGCTCCGACGCCACGCCTGGCTGAGAACCACTGGTTTTTCAGGGGATGTCCAGAATACTCTCATGGACATGCCCTTTGATGGAGTCGGTCTTTTTGGGTCCAAAGCAGACCATGCGTTGGAGCGCTTTAAGGACTCACGGGCTACTGCCAAGTCCCTGGGCCTTTCTGCTACACGCCCTCCGCTGCCTTCTGCTTTTCGCCCCTATCGTGGCCACGGTAGGGGCGCCCCTTCACGTCAGCAGCCCAGCCACCGGCCCGCGCAGCAGGCGTCTTCGCGTGGCCGAGGACGTGGATTCCGCCGTGGCGGATCGGGCAACCAGCGTGCGGGTCAGGCCACCACCTCCAACCCGTCCGCGGCCTCCAAGCCCTCCTAGTCCCTCCTTTCAGGTGCACGGCACGCCAGTAGGGGCAGGGTCCGCCATCACCTTCCCCACTGGCGCACCATCACCTCGGACAGGTGGGTCTTGGACATTGTCCGAAGGGGCTACTCCCTCCCCTTCGAGACCACCCCCCAGCCATGCCACCTCAATTCCACCGCATGTCAGGGGATCACTTGGTGCTTCTACAGAAGGAAGTCACGGCCCTCTTGACCAAGAGGGCCATCGAGCATGTTCCGACCCCAGAAGTAGGGCGTGGTTGCTACTCCCACTACTTTCTGGTGCCCAAAAAGGACAAGGAGGACATGCGTCCTATCTTGGACCTCCGGAACGTCAATCGCTTCCTCCGGAAGGAGAAGTTCAAGATGCTCACCCTAGCTCAGGTCTTGACTGCCCTCGACCCTGGAGACTGGTTGGTAGCGTTGGACTTGCAGGACGCGTATTTCCACATCCCCGTCCTGCCGGCCCACCGGCGTTACCTTCGGTTCACGGTAGGCCCCGAGCATTTTCAGTTCACCGTGCTCCCCTTTGGCCTTACCAGTGCCCCTCGGGTGTTCACGAAAGTGATGGCGGTGGTCGCAGCTCATCTGCGCCGGGCAGGGGTTTCAGTCTTCCCCTACCTCGACGACTGGCTGCTGAAGGCGGGCTCGTCCCAGGCAGTCGTCTCCCACCTCCAGACTACGGCCGAACTCCTGCACTCGCTGGGGTTCTCCATCAATGTGCCGAAGTCGCATCTGATTCCTTCTCCACAGCTCCTTTTCATCGGAGCAGTTCTGGACACGACGCGGTTTCGGGCCTATCCTCCCGAACGGCGAGTCCGGGGATATTCAGGCTATGATTCCGATCTTTCGGCCTTTATCCTGGGTTTCGGTAAGGATGACCCTGAGGCTGCTGGGCCTCATGGCCTCCTGCATCCTGCTGGTCAATCATGCCAGATGGCATATGCGGGCTCTGCAGTGGGACCTGAAGTTCCAGTGGGCGCAGCACCAGGGCAACCTGTCCGATCACGTCCAGATCTCGGAGGGGACTGCAAAACAGTTGCAGTGGTGGCTCTCGAACCGGCAATGGGTCATGGGCAGATCCCTCTCCCTTCCCCAGCCAGAGCATACAGTTGTGACGGACGCGTCCCTTCTGGGATGGGGCGGTCACATGGGAGAGGCGGAGATCAGAGGCCTCTGGTCTCCGGCGGAGTCCCGGCTCCATATCAACCTTCTGGAGCTCCGGGCGATCCGGCTTGCACTCAAGGCATTCCTTCCCTCTGTCAAAGGGAAGGTAGTGCAGGTGTTCACAGACAACACCACCGCCATGTGGTACTGCAACAAACAGGGCGGGGTGGGGTCTTGGACCCTTTGTCAGGAGGCTCTGCGCCTCTGGACATGGCTGGAACATCAGGGCATGTTCCTGATGGTTCAACACCTGGCAGGTTCTCTGAACGCCAGGGCGGACGAACCTCAGCCGCAGGTGCATGATGGATCACGAATGGCGTCTTCACTCGGAAGTGGCGCAAGGACTCTTTCTACAGTGGGGAGAGCCTTGGTTAGATCTATTCGCCACCGAAGAGAACGCGCAATGTCATCAGTTCTGCGCGTTGGAATTTCCAAGGCGGCACTCGCTCGGCGACGCTTTTCGTCGCGAGTGGAGTTGCGGTCTGTTGTACGCCTTTCCGCCTATACCACTTCTACCCAGAGTGTTGAAGAAGATTCGGCACGACCGGGCCCAAGTCATTCTTGTGGCTCCGGACTGGGCTCGAAGAGTTTGGTATCCCGAGCTACTCAATATGAGCATAGATCCCCCGATCCGTCTGCCTCTTCGGGAGGATCTTCTGTCGCAGCAGCAGGGGACGGTCCTCCACCCGAACCTGTCCAGTCTACACCTGCTTGCGTGGAGATTGAGCGGCGGCAGTTGATTCCTTTCGACTTGCCTCCCGAAGTTTGTGATGTGATTCTGGCAGCCAGGCGTCCCTCCACTAAGGTGGTATACGCCTGCAGGTGGAACAAATTTGTGGCATGGTGCACAGCAAAGGCTGTGGATCCCCTTTCTGCCCCTCTTTCTGAGGTCCTTCTGTTCCTTCTCTCTCTGGCCCAACAGGGTTCTGCCCTGGGTACCATCAAGGGTTATCTTTGTGCTATCTCGGCCTTCCTCAGGCTCCCTGATCAGCCCTCCCTTTTCAAGTCCCCTGTTGTTAACAGGTTCTTAAAAGGCATTACTCACCTCTTCCCTCCTGTTCCGTTTGTAATGCCTCAGTGGGACTTGAACTTGGTTCTTACCTTTTTAATGTGCGCTCCCTTTGAGCCTCTGCATAACTGTCCTCTTCGTCTTCTGACTCTAAAGGCAGCCTTTCTGGTGGCCATCACCTCCGCTCGGCGGGTGAGTGAGCTCCAGGCTCTTTCTTGCAAACCTCCCTTTCTGTCTGTTCATCCAGACAAGGTTGTTCTTCGGACGCGTCCGTCCTTCTTGCCAAAGGTGGTTACTGCTTTCCACATTGGGCAGACCATCACTTTGCCCACCTTCTTTCCGCCTCCGCATCCTTCCAGAGAGGAAGAGAGGCTCCACCGTCTGGACCCAAAACGTGCGCTCTCCTTCTATATCGACCGCACGAAACACTTCCGGGTGGATGACCAGCTCTTTGTTGGCTACGTGGGCGCCAAAAAAGGTCGGGCGGTGCACAAGAGGACCATCTCCCGCTGGGTTACCTTGTGCATCAAGACCTGCTATTCTTTGGCTAAGAAGGAGCCTCCTGTTGGGCTGCGTGCCCATTCCACCAGGGCAACGGCTGCTACCACGGCCTTGGGCCGCGGTGTTCCGCTGCCGGTTATCTGTCAGGCAGCTACGTGGGCCTCGCTGCACACGTTTACTAAGCATTACTGCCTTGACAGTCAGGTCCGGAGGGACGGCTTCTTTGGCCGTTCTGTCCTCCAGGACTTCCTTGTCTGATCTTTGTTCGCAGACCCACCACCGGGGTTGGTATTGCTGGGGTATCTATTCTAAGGTAAGGAATCTATCACTAACGTGTCTCTTTCAGATGCACAAGTTACTAACTTGTGTAACGATATATCTGTAAGAGACAGTAGTTAGTGATAGATTCCTTACCGCCCCACCCATCCTCCCCGTTCTGCGAACTGATTTCTAGGGTTAAGGACATCCCTTTCAGGGCCCTAGTATTTTTCAGACACCTGTGTCAGCTTCTTGCATGGCTCTGCGTTCCTGGCGCGGAAAGTCGTGTACAGAACTGACGTCAGCGCGCAGGGGCGGCGCCTAAGTACTGCCCGCGACGTCATCCCGGCGATCACGACGCCGACGACGGACGCGGAGCCGCACGACGCCGCCTACCGACGCGCAAGGGTACTGCTACGCAAAACTTTCCGGATCCAGCCTGACGCCTGGGGATATTCTAAGGTAAGGAATCTATCACTAACTACTGTCTCTTACAGATATATCGTTACACAAGTTAGTAACTTGTGCTTTTGGGTCCAAATCGTCACTGCCCTTTATCCCAACATGTGGCAGCATTGCCATAACACTCCTTGTTCTCACAGACAGCCATACAGATTCAACTCGAGTCTGACTTCATCTTTCCTCACCGCTATAGTTTCTTATTTCTCATTGTCTCGTGACCTTTCCCTGCCCCTTCCCATGTGCTACTGCTCTTCGCATTCTACTCTCATCCCACCCTCCCATCTTTTCTTGTCTTCCTTTCACTTATCTGACTCTTTCTGCCCTCTTGTCACTCATCAGCCTCACTTTTTCGAGGCTGATGACTCCCGAGCAGTTCCACGAGCACGCTGGTTTCCCTTTCATTCTTATGCATTTGCTCTGCTCTCCCTCCCTCCCAATGGGTCAGCAGGCTGAAGCCTGGCATGTCTCACAGCGGTGTCCCTGCCTCTCCTGCTGCTGTAATTAACTGTTAATTATCTGTGCTGAGCGGAATGCTTCATTTACACTCTCGCATCTGGCTGAGAGACCTCTTTGATCGTTTATTATTTGTAGCGTTTACACATAATTTCTTCAACAGATGATTACTGTAGCCCCCCTGCTTTCTGATATCCTCGGGGCAGGAAGCGAGCAGGACACCCCCCACTACTGGGCCAGCAGTGCATTTGCACCCCGAAGAGACAAATTACCATCACTCCCCCCCCCCTCATCCCCAGACAAACATTTGAGGAGCAGCTAAAGCGCTAAACCTGGCCCAATACACTCCCCCCCCCCCCCACTAGAGGCCATGAGGGAGGGGGGCAGGGTGTGCGTCTTTTCATGGCCCCCCACCCTTGAAATGGGAGCCGAGCTTCCCTCAGCCATCTCCCTAAAAATGCATTACTAGCGGTTTGTAACAAAGTGTGTTTTTACCTTCAGCACAAAACGGGCCATTCCAGGCTGCAGCTTTCTCGGATTTCGGGAATATCTGCCATAGTAAGAATTTTTCTCAAAGAAGGCCTAGACCTGCCACTTGGCACTTTCCTGACACCTTCCTTTTGGGAAAGCGACGAAATGACACGCTTTCACTTTAGAACACACATAAGATCACATGTGAAGTGGCGGGGGAGCTGGGACCTTTACCTGTAGAAATAGACACGTGTCTCTGTTTCTTGATTTACAGGTCTGACATTTGAAAGAGCAGCTGTTAGAATCCCTTATCACCTCTGCTTTCAGTCCAAGATACATACCCCCTTCCCTTGAACTGACTCTATCACTGTGAATCATCATTGGGGGCTCTCACTCCACCTCCCCCCCTCTCTCTCTTTCATCTATTTTCCTCATTCTCGCTATTCACTCGCACCTCATCCTACCTAGTGTTTATATCTCCCCTACACCCCTCCTCTTGCGTCCTTCCACCCCTCACTCTTCCCTATCACTCCCCCTCTCTATTGCATCCTTCCCTTTCTATCTTCTTTCACTGCAGTTCTCCCTACTCCTCTACCAAACTCAGTTTGCCTCAGTTCTTCTCCTCTTCTCACTTTCTGCCTCATTCATTCCATACCTCTTCCCATCCAGTTTGCTCCCACTTCTCCCCTTCTCTACTCAATGCAACATAAATACACCTGCATACCACTCGGTACCACATAATTACAAGCCACATAATTACACTCTACTCAATGCAACATAAATACACTCCACATAATACCACACAGTGCCACACAATTACACGCCACATAATTACACTCTACTCAATGCAACATAAATACACTCCATATAATACTCAGTGCCACATAATTACACACCACATATTTACACTCTACTCAATGCAACATAAATACACTCCACATAATACCACTGTGCCACATAATTACACTCTACTCAATGCAACATAAATACATACCACTCGGTACCACATAATTACAAGCCACATAATTACACTCTACTCAATGTAACATAAATACACTCCACATAATACCACTCAGTGCCACATAATTACACGCCACATAATTACACTCTACTCAATGCAACATAAATACACTCCACATAATACCACTCAGTGCCACATAATTATATGCTACATAATTACACTGCACTCAATGCAATATACACTGCAAATACCACTCAGTGCCACATAATTACACGCCACATAATTACACTCTACTGAATGCAACATACACTCCACATAATACCACTCAGTGCCACATAATTACACGCCACATAATCACACTCTACTCAATGCAACATAAATACACTCCACATAATACCACTCAGTGCCATGTAATAACACGCCACATAATTACACTCTACTCAATGCAATATAAATACACTCCACATAATGCCACTCAGTACCACATAATTACACACTACGTAATTACACTCTACTCAATGCAACATAAATACACTCCACATAATGCCACTCAGTACCACATAATCACACGTCACAATTACTCTATTCAATGCAACATAAATACACTCCACATAATACCACTCAGTGCCACGTAATAACACGCCACATAATTACACTCTACTCAATGCAATATAAATACACTCCACATAATACCACTCAGTACCACATAATTACACACTACGTAATTACACTCTACTCAATGCAACATAAATACACTCCACATACCATTGCCACATAATTACACGCCACATAATTACACTTTACTCAATGCAACATAAATACACTCCATATAATACCACTCAGTGCCACATAATTACATGCCACATAATTGCACTCTACTCAATGCAACATAAATACACGCCACATAAATGCACTCGATGCCACATACCACCAATCAACATAAATGCACTCCACACCATGACACAATTTACCTAAGCATAATTTCACTCAACACCACAGTGCCAGGCCACACAATTCAACTCCACACATTTCCAATACACACCACATAATTACACACCAAACATATTTCAACTCCACAATACACAACGTACCTCCAATACACACCATATAGTGGCACCACCTAAGCACCAAACATCACTCACCACCACCATTTTGCATCAGCGCACCACCTAAGCATCACCTAAACATCACCTAAGCATCACGTCAGTCTGCCCTCGGAATCTGGCATCTGTTTCTCCCCTAGTGTCCGTCCGCTGCTCGTGTTCTAATTAAATTACTGTTTTCCAACCTCCACTCCCCCGTTATTTATGTCCCGCTCCCCCATAACAAAAAAAATTATAACAAACAAGCATGATAACAGGCAGGAAGAAGTTGCCAGCAGTGCAAGTACAAAAAAACTAGAAGACATTTTTTATGTTAAAATCTTTTTTTAATCAGGTTGTTCAGTTGTATATAATGTCGTCTTGTTTTAATAAGGGAGTGACTGCTCCACCTTAAAAAAACAATTGGGGACACACACTCGTAATAAGATGTTGAACATATTGAAAACCCCAACCAATAACACCCCACCGTGAACATTAGCATCACTAATATCACCCCCACCAGACACCGCCACCATCACGCCAATAGCACAACCACAATACGCCCACCACCTCCAGTTCCTCCATTCCCAATACCAACACAAATACTTAACCTCCAGCATCACTGCCAAGCATTAGCCAAGGCAGTATTTCTTGCTTTAATATCCTATTGCTTGGAAACTTATCTGCCTGCCTGTATTTGCACGCCTTGTCATGATAGGCTTTGGTAATGCTTGTCTAGAATAGAATGTAACCTTTTCAAACACCCTCTTTTAAGAAAGCATAAGCAATAATGCCACAGTTACATCACCTCTCCATGGCTAATCTTTCAAGACCTGCCTGACCCGGTCAGGACTGGCTGCCCTGCTCTTACTGCATCTCTCTGGTTTGCAAAAAGGAGCATGCTCCCCTTGTCTCTTCTTGGAAAGCACTTCCTTCTCGTACATGCTTCCACGTGAAGTGTAAAGGAAGTTATTTTCTTGCATTCTACTTGTTCTCCCAGGACATGTTGGTTGCTCGTCAAGGCTACAAGTGAAAGTATTTTGCCGGTCCCACTATTATGCGATTGTTGCACACCATTGCTTTTGACAGTATTTATGATTTCAAAGCAAATCCACCCAGGAAGCCTTACTGATCTGTTTAATGAGTCCTTCTGCAGTACTTTCATTCAGTTGCAATCAGTGTTGCCAACCCACCCTTAAATACCAAATCTTCCACACATTTATGCAGTGATCTTAACCCTTAATATTAACGTACATTTGTAATGATTTGCTGTCTAAGCAAGATATTCGTATAAACTTTATGTAAACACCTATGCATAACCATACATTCAATTTAGAGTATTTCAGCAGACTCCAAATGATAGATTGGTGGGCGCTGAGAAACTGTTTCTCCTGCAAGTTATAAAGAATGTTTGTCTTAATACGCACATGATTTGAGCTAGATCATTGTGCTTGCATTTCAACATGGCTTCTACTCGTTTTACACACAGTTTGTACCAACATCGTTTTACGACATTATTCAAGAAATAAGGAACTTCTCCATAAGGTCGCAAAGCTGCTAGGTTGTGCTGCCTGTTTCAAGTGCAAACAGACGAGCACTCTTAAAAAATGCTTAAAGATGACCCTAATAAATAAAGATGGGAATGAAAGTATCAACTTTACGGGATGAATACCAAAAGCCCCATGTACTCTGCAACCAAGAGCCAGTGATACCTACTGCTGTACAGGAGGTCAAAGGAGGCTGTGATCTGTAAAGGCTATGCCGGGAGTACGTGCAGGTCACATGGAAAGCATGTATGTTCTACTTGCCTTAGAGAAGTCGGCTGTATGTTTTTACAGTGGTTATGTTCAACTACGAGATTTTTTTTTTTTTTTTTCGTATACCGAGTCGGGAAGGGAAAGCTACTCTATTCTTTCATGCCATTGAAGTAATCGGATGCAAAAACATTAAAAGTTGACATTCTGGATGCCATAACAGACCATATTTCGCCAGAAGAGTTGCTGTGCTGCATGTGTTTATTAGCTGCATTAATTAGCTCTTGTATGAAATATACAATGCCTGAGCTTTCAAATAAATACATGTTGTCCTTTTTAGGTCTCGCCTGAGCCAGCGCATGCGCTGCTCTGGCGAGAGTTTTAGTAAGCGGGTTTTGGAAGTGCAAACAGCAGTTTGCTGGCGACCAGCTTGCGTTCACGCGAGCGTGCACGCGCGATCAGGCGCCATATGGCTTCCCTCGCGATTACTTTCACTTTCGCGGCCGTGTCAGTTTCACGGCCGCGCGGCCATTGCTTGTTACCTTTGAAATGCCCGGACATCAATCACAGGTTTTCCACTTTTGTAGCTTTTAGAGTAAGATGTTACATCTTCTTTTAGGCAGAACATGGAATATAGAAAGGCTGCGTATGGCAGTCTTCCTTTGACATTGCTGTTGGCAGGCAGATAATACTTTCTTTCATTGGCCTGTTTCAGAGGAAGTATTTTAAGTGTGTTTGAGGCAGAGAGATGCTGGTGCACACACGAGTTATGCATGTGTAGATTATCACTGGTTCGAATTATTCATCTCACTACATACATTGTTGAAGGTGGACCCACTTTCATCACTTAAGTCCAAATTTCCGAATAATTGGTTTCCATACTACTTTTCTCCATGCTAGGCTACTATAGGTGAATTATATTTTCTTTCTGTCTTTTGAGCAAATTACATTACTATTTTAAGAGACTACCACAGTACAATCCCTTCAGTTGTCTCACCTACACGTTGAAATTAATTTGTTTAATTTTCTTTGAAGACACTTGGTTTGCTGTACCCACATCTTATTCATAAACTCCAAAAAATGTCTGTACTGAAGGAGTTTGAAAATTGTTTATATCGGGTTTCCACCTCTCCTCTATATACTTCATATAGAGATACATTTTGAGAATGGCGCCTCTATCAAGGGACGGAAAGGGTCCGGTTTCGGAAATTTTGATTGGAAGGGTGGCGCAATGGGTCTGATGCCGAAGACTAATTTTGCTGTCTTACTCTTTAGTCCCCGATTTTTATTTCCAGTTCTTCGCCATTTCGATCGGCCCTCATAACTGCTGTTCGTGTTTTTTCGTGTTAGTATTTCTGCCAGCATGTCCGACAGCGTTGTGCTGCTTTACGTTTGTGCTTTTTCATTGGTGGTAAAGTGATAGGAAGAGTGTCCCTTTACTGCCACCACCGCTGTGCAGCAACACCGTCCCTCAACGGAGCTATGATCTGTAGAATGCTGTAGAGGGGACTAGCTGGCGCAACCTCCACATGCAGATGACTGCACGAGCATGAATGGCCATCAGTGTCAGTGCAACAAGTATGAGCTGCTATGCGGCGCAGGGTGGCACCTGGGCTGTACGGCCAACTGCAAAATCCTGAATGCAACCATGAAAATAGATGTTGACAGATATTAAGAATGCGCTCAGTGAGTTGGATTCTACAATACATGTAAAACAAGCATTGGCAAATCCATTCGGTCTGGCAGTGATCTATTTTAAATATATATAGCAAGCATATGCCACAAAAACTTAAAAAAATATGCCACTACCTAAACATGGCAACCATGTGCTTGCCACAAAGTATAAATAAAATTATTATTGCATGCGATTTAAAAACAATTCGTACTTTCTAGCAGGCAGGTGAACTTAGCACACAGGTACACAAAACCTTTCTAGTTTTAATGCACATCACCGGAAAATATCAATCTTATTGGTGCAGGGAAAGGACGCTATTGCCTTTGAATTATTGGGACCTGAACACAGTTTACACACAGATTGACAATTCAAAGTATTGGCTATTGGCCCACCAACATCAGTCACACTGAAAGAAGTGCATTTAATTTTGGGAGGATGTGGACATGTGATCAGGTAAATGCTTCAGTGTAATAGAACCAATGGATGACGTGGATTGACTCGTTTCGATGTGTTATATGCTGTGGCGGGCAGAAGCAA
Source organism: Calotriton arnoldi (assembly GCA_963921515.1). Taxonomy (NCBI): domain Eukaryota; kingdom Metazoa; phylum Chordata; class Amphibia; order Caudata; family Salamandridae; genus Calotriton; species Calotriton arnoldi. The sequence continues at coordinate 213,451 of CAWUFW010004300.1, forward strand.
ATTATGAATGCCAGTTGAACAGATATAGAACAAGCATTGGCAAAGCCAATAGGTCTTGCCAACAGGATCTCTTGGCCATGGAAATGTTTTTAGCTGTGCTGTATAGCATCCCTGATAGTGTGTAGCATGGCTAAATAAAAACAAGCATTGGCATAGCCAATAGGTCTCGCTTTTGGGACCTTGTAAGTGTTTAGTTATGCAGCACAATATCCTTGGTGCAACAACTTCAAGTGTTGCATGGCTAAACACTTATAAGGTCCCAAAGGCGAGACCTATTGGCTATGGCAATGCTTTTTTTGAGTGAGTGGCTCGTGCAGGTATGCCACTGTGAGGTTGAGATGCTCCGAGTCAATTTACAGGAGCCCCTGTGACATTGCGCCTGTTTAAAATGTATCTTGGGTGTGGTGTAATACTTCTAGTCCCTATTCCTGTTTTTTGTTTTTTTTGCACCTAATGCATATTTAAATGTATGTAGAGCTGGGGTTGACACTTTTATTACTACTGCCCTCCAGTGACAATTTACCTGTTACGGGTGGTGGTGGTGGACGTGGTGGTGGTGGTGGACGTGGTGGTGGTGGACGTGGTGGTGGACATGGGGGTGGTGGTGTACGTATTTACAGAAAGGGCTTGTCTGAGGGGAAAGAGGAATAAAGGAGGGGTGGTATGTCTGGTTTATGTCACAGTGGCGCCGCAGGTCTGTTTCCTGGAAAGACCTAACATAGTTATACATAAAGCTAATTTTAGAAGTATGCGCAAACCTTTTAAATGTTTTTGTATGCGGTGCTTTGTTTAGCATGAAATGCCAGGATATTCAGTGTCTATTTCCTAATGTTTTTGTTGTTGTTGTTTTGTGGTAGAGCTGTATGCAGTGTGAGAGACAGACCAGAGGTGCACAGGAATAGCTGTGTGCAGTTCGATCGACATATGTGAGGTGCAGTAGGAGGTGTGTGCAGGTCTGTCCCTTACACTGCACACATCTCTCAGGAAACACAAAAAAAAAATCAACATTAGGAAATAGACAGTAAACTTCCTGGCATTTGATGTAAAACAAAGCACCGCTTACAAATAAAAGTAAGTTGTTGGGGCACGCTCAAACAGGGACATGCGAGAAGGTGCTGTAAGCTAAATTTATTCTGTAAAATGCGAGGAAGTGGCAGACAACATATTGGGTTATTTTTTTTCTTGTCAATTTCTTTAAATGTGCGTACTGGTGTAAATAAAGGAGGAGGAGAAACATATAAAAAACAAGCATTTGCAATGCAATAGGTCTCGCATTTACGCGAGTTTGAGCTATTGGCATTGAAAATAACAATGCCTTTTATTTTTGTTTTAAAAACATAAATAAAAGGCATTGTCATTTACAATGCCAATAGCTTAAACTTGTGTAACTGCGAGACCTATTGCATTGCAAATGCTTGTTCTATTTTGCCATATAAAAAGGAAAGAAATATGGCCCAATTTTCAGGATATGCCTGCACAACCAGGCCACAGCGCGAATTGAATCTGAAAATCTATATTTGCTTTGGGATTACTCGGATATGTTGCTGCTCAGGTTCTTTCCCCCTTTTCATATCTTTCATTTGCCTATGTTTCCCAACGGGAAACAGCCTTTACAACGAGGTTTTTACCTCGCTGTTCATTTACCACACATTTATTACCACGCATGTTTTTAGAACGCATATGCTTTTATAACGTATGCCTTTACCACACATTTTAGGTAAGTTCAGGGGTGTGGAGGGGTCTCCCCCCACAAATACATTGTGTGTGTATATATATATATATATATATATATATATATATATATATATATATATATATATATATATATCCAAAAACGCACAAAGCTCCTTCTGGAGTGCAGGGACCCAAGGAGGGTGGCGTACACGCCGGCAGAGCGTACCGGCAATAATATCCCAAAACAAAAGTCCAATGAAGTACGCTCTCACGTGATCAAGGCTGTTTACAGCCGAAACGCGTTGTGGAATAAACTTGGATTAACTACATTTGTGTCCTGCTTCTTATCCTGAGAGCGTACTTCATTGGACTTTTGTTTTGGGATATATATATATATATATATATATATATATATATATATATATATATATATATACAATGCGTGGAAAAAGCATACGTTGTAAAAGCATATGCAATCTAAACAAGCATTGACACAGCCAATAGGTCTCGCTTTTGGGACCTTATAAGTATTTAGTTATGCAGCACAATATCCTTGGTGCAACAACATTAACTGTTGCATGGTTAAACAGTTATAAGGTCCCAAAGGCGAGACCTATTGGCTATGCCAATGCTTTTTTATGTTAGCTGGAGTTACTTCTTTGTAATACATTTTATTTCAGTTGTTAACTCTCCTGACACCTGAATAGAAGCAGAATACAAAGCATACTAGACCATATTTCCCCACCTGTGTTTGATGAACTGTGTTGTTGAGGCTGTGTACCAGCTAGTCTGAAGGACTTCCAGGTTTGCCGTTTTAATGGCCTAGTTTCCTTTAGCAACAGCTGGAAAGAGTATTTGGAGCACCTTTTAAAGGCTGTTGACAGCTTTAAGAGGGCTAAATGTAGGGCTCCAGGTATGTATCCTCCTAAATCCATGGTCAAGGCACTGATGGACTGAGAGGTCCCGCAACCAAAACCCAAGTGAGAGTGTTTCAAGTTCTCACTAGATACCACACAACATTGTGGTTAAATGTGGGACCATAACTGTCCCCTTGCAACTGTAATCTCAAAAGAGAGTTGTATGGATTGCTTGCTGTCAGAGGCCTTTGTAAGCCTAAAGTTTCCTTTGTGTGAGGCATCTATGCTGCAGTTTGCCGACTATGCTCTCTTCATAATTAAACAGATCAGTGCTACTGACAAAGTAGGGGAAGCTTATTTTACACGATTCCCTGAGAAGGACAAGAGCATCCTCTTGCTTTCATAAGTCAGAGGTTATTTCATAGAGAGTAGAACTATGTTGAAATTAAGAACTGGTTGTGGCCTTCAGGAATTTCAGGCCTTATTTGTGGGACTAAAGTTTACAGGCCTGATAGACCATAATCCCTTCAAATGATGTGTGGAATGAAGGGAACCCCAGCACAGAGACAGCAGACATCCTACCTTCCCAAGACCTCTGCAACAACCTCGGCACCTTCTTCCACCACAAGATTAAGGAGATCTACGACTGCCTCGAGACCCAAGACCCTCTCACCCCATCTGCAACCACTGCACCCAGTGACACCGGACCCCAGCAGATCCTGCTCAGCTGGACTCCCCTCACCGTTGACAACACCCTCAAGATCATGAAGAGCATCCACTCTGGAGCACCCTCGGACACCTGCCCGCACCACATAGTCAACAGAGCCGGCACCTCCTTCACCCCGAACTCGCACCATCAGCTGCTCCATTAATTCCGCCACCTTCCCGGAAGACTGGAAACATGCAGAGATCAACCCCTTGATGAAGAAACGGAGGACATCTGTCTCAATCTTAACTCAGAGAAGACCGAAGTCCTCATCCTGGGCTCCACCCCCTCCGCCTGGGACAACTCCTGGTGGCCCGCAGCCTTTGGAACACCCCCACACCCACAGACCACGCACAAAACCTTTGCATCATCCTGGACTCTTCGCTCACCATGAACCACCAGATCAACGCCGTCTCATCATCCTGCTTCCACACACTATGCCTGCTCTGAATGTTCTTCAAGTGGATCCCCACCGAGTCCAGAAAGACGGTCACCAATGCACTCATCAGCAGCAGACTATACTACAGCAACGCACTCTACGCCGACTTCACCCAGAAACTCCTCAAGAAACTGCAGAACATTCAGATTGCCTCCGCCAGACTTATCCTCAATATCCCCCGCCACCACATCACCGGCCACCTGAAGGACCTCCACTGGCTCCCAGTCCTCAAAAAATCCCCTTCAAGCTCCTCACACATGCCTACAAAGCCCTACCCAACGTGGGACCTGTGCACCTCAACCACTGCCTCATATTCCATACACCCACCAGAGACCCCGCTCCTCCCAACTGGCTCTGCCACCATACCACGTATCTGCAAGACCACGACTGGAGGAAGATCCTTCTCCTACCACGCAGCTTAGACCTGGAACACCATGCCTCTCCATCTCAGGCAATCTCTGTCACTGCCTCAATTCAGGAAGTACCTTGAGACCTGGCATTTCGACTGAACCACAGTGCCTTCGACGGATCAGCAGTCTGCCCCCTCACACCCTACCAGTGCCATGAGACCCTTAGGAGTGAGTAGTTGCGCTATACAAGACACTTGATTGATTGAAGGGTGAAAACCCTAAATGTAGGCAGAGCAAAAGGCAGGAAATTCTCCTAGGAATGCAGATTGTCATTTTAGAAGGTTTTCCCAATAGGACCTCAATTAAAAGATCTGCCTCTGGCCAGAAGTCACTTGAGTCTGATCTTGGGTGTGAGGGAAATTTGGCTTGCTGTTCCAACAGATCCAGTTCATGGTGTGGAAAAGGCTGTTGGTTCCCTGTTGATTTTTCTGCCTGTCTCCTATGTAATAGTCCTTCAAGTGCCGCATAACCGGAGTCATGTGCCTAGCCTTCTCTATGTGCAATGTGCATTTTGTGGACATGAGTATTTTGATGTAAGAATGAATGGAGGGCGTCCATTTGAGACACCGTGTGTGTCACTGATCAGGACGTGGTCTGCCGGCAGGTTGACCTTTGTCAATGATGGACACCTTCCTGGCTGGTAGAACAATTCGAAATTTAAACAAGACTTAACTTTTGTTTGCTCAAGCTTTCTGATGTGTGCTAAAATTTGAATAATTTCATATTCCCATGAGACTAACACGGGAAGATCTGTCACATTAGCGTTAGGTTAATGTATTACTAGGGGCAAAACATCTACTGCTGTTCTATTTTCAGCCTGGGCCCAGCTTGGATTTCCTGGAACACATTTCTACTGTGACCAGAGCGAGGTCACCCTGCTGAGCTGGTAGACCCTTAAAGATCTACACAACCCCCTAGAATAAGATCATAATTGCTTGAGTCCCCAGGCAGTCATAGGTTACTGAGGTCTAATAACCATTGAAGTCCTTTACAACTTGTATCTTGTGGCCATAATACCATTAATCCCTAACCAAGTACTCCCTTTTAGCATTTATTACCTAACATTTGCCTGAATGGTGGTTTTACAAGGCTCGAACTCTGACCACCTAGAGATACCGATGCCAGGGCCCTCCTTTCGTTGAGGATGAAGTGAGCAAGGCTGATTTCTTACTGCTCTTAGAGTACAGTCATGAATGTCTGGACCTCTGGACACTTCACTGGCGACAACACATATTCCGCAGTACTTCCTGCTGAGGAGTTAGCTTCTTTTCTGAAGACAGAAGAGAAGGACCAACAGTTTTGGAACTACCCCCTTCCATTTGTGGAGATCAAATCTAATTTGCTGACTGAAATTCTCTAGCCATCATTGACTTTGATTGAAACTTTGCTCCCAGTCTGTGACACCCTCATGGATTCAGTGTTGCAAACTTTGTAGAGCCCATATGACCACCAGTGGTCAGCAGGTAAGTTGCTAAATGCTATCAGCGTGCACCTTATGATCCTAAATGTTTATCATCATATCTGTCACCAGAAAGGCTGGTGGTTCACGCATCACCTGTGGAGTTGACCACAATTCTTCCCATACGCCACACCTGACGAATTGAAGCCATGCAATGGAAGGGTTTGCCTCCAGCAGTTTATCGTACACACCAGTGCTGCTTGTCTGACTCCTTACACCCACACCATGTGGACAATTCTAGAACTTGTGACAACTAGCTTCATAGACCACATTAGGGGCGCTTTTGCCCAGCTGGTGAAAGATGGCCAGGATTCAGATTTTTATGATTGGCTTGAACACCTCATGATTCTGTGGCCCAGTCTGCAAGCACTGGCATAGTTATAAGGTGCCATGCTTTGGTGCTTTAGCTTTCCTTGTGATTTACTTGCCACTTGATGCAGAGTGGGTTTTTGTAAGGAAAGCTGATGCCTCACTTGAGGTTTAAGAAGAGTCACACTGCATGGTGCTTAGGGCTAGTCGTCTACTCCGACGCAATTCCATCGGCGTGTGGTCCTCCTGCTCAGGTAGGCCTGTGCTATCTCGATGCAAGTTGTGTTGCGTTGCCTGCCAAGGGGGATGCAGAACATACTGAATGTGGAGAGCAGCCAGGAATATTATTCCACTGTTTTCTTGTTCCCAAGAAGGATGACTGGTTGCTTTTTCTGGCCCATATGTTGCAGGCTCTGAACAAGCATAACTGGATGATTGTCCTGCATTTAAAGAGAACCTTTATTTTTTGCAACTCGACCCTGAAATCCCACAAGAATTAACTTTGGTTTTGTCGGGTGGGTCCTGAGGAAGTGCCCCCCAAAACAACCCTCCTACCTCGGAAAAAACAAGAACCGCTCAGGAGGCACGCATGCTAATGCATGGTCCGGGAACTCTTCCCTGCAGGCAAGCGGAGGCAGTCCGAAAGAGGACGACCAATTGGACAGACAGCAGCTCAAAGAAAAGGCAGAACAGAAAGGAGGAAGTCGTCACACCGAGACCGTAAGGCGGAACTTGGTGGAGTTGCGGAACGCCGAGGAAGAAGGACCGGAACAGAACCTGCGAGAGGACGCGGAAGCTGGTGAAGTTCGGAATAGCGAGGACGAAGATTGGACAGAAGAGTGGTGGATACCCCCCAGGAAGGCGAGAATGCCGCCGTGACTCTGGAGAGTTGCGGCTTGGACGGTGAGTGACACCGTAAACGAGCCGGGCTGGGGGGGAGAGAAGTTGTGGGAACCGGGAAGGAGTCAGAGGTTTTGGGGCGGGTGAAGAGGGAGTGGGGCAGTGGGGGCGTCTCTATTTGCTATCGACACTCGTGGGTGAAACCTGGCGAACAGGATTACTGAGCGTATTGTCCCTCACTTCAGCCACAGTATCGAAGTATACCTCCCTCATATCTCTCACCTTACTGGGACGTGCGTATCTTCCTCGCTCATCTCTTTCCTTAGTAGGACGTGCCTAACTTTCTCTAGCCTAATAATACCTGTAAAGGAACAGGTTATTGAGATTAAGAACTCGGGCCAATTAAAGACTGGCCATATCACAGGCATTGCATATTTCTCAAACCTTCTTTTCACATCTGGTGTAGTGGTGGTCCCCTCATCAATATTGTCTCAATCAGCCAAAACTCCGTGCGGACTACTTGCCGTGTCCTTTTTTTTTTTTTGAGCTTCCTGGGGGACGGCTGGCTATTCAACGAAGCCCCACCAAACAAGAACAAGGAAGGAAGAACCTGGGGGACGACGCCCAACAACTAGATTCACGCTCAGAAGGCTGTTTTTGTGACAAGAACTGTAATAAATTCTAATCATTGATAAACCAATCAAGCCTCCTAGCTTCTATTTCCACCCATCCCTCCCACAGGTTTGTAGTGGGGTGAAACCATTACTAGTTGGTTGTTTTGCCTTTTACCCCGATGGACCATCTTGGTAAGACTGCCTCCTTAGTGCTTAGCCTGGTCTTCCATTACTGTTAAAATCACAACTAAAGCCATCACACAATCATCTGTTTATTGAAGCTGTCTTCAATATGTCCTTTTGAAAAGCAGTTTCACCAAAATAGAAGTTCAAGTACATCCAAGATATTATTTTGATGGGGCATCCAGTGAAATTGATGCCATTTCTAAAGGTTCTCTGATTCTTGGGCCTAATGGCATCATGTATCCACTTGATGGCATACGGAAGGTGAAAAATGGGACACAGCGCTATTGTCTGAAAGTATAACAGTCTTCACAAAGTGGCAGCAGACCTCAAGTGGAATAGTGGTCAAAGAACTTGATGATCAGACTGCCATTTTGTCTTACAGCAGGCATGATAACGTAGATTACAGATGATTCATTGTACCGTTAAGTACTGTGATCATCTGGGAGACAGTTTAGAAAGAAGGCAGTTGTATCCAGCAGAACAAAAGATTCATATATGTGAAGGCATTTTGCCCAGAAGTGTGGGAAATAGTGGTGCAGAATCGAATGGACAATAAGACCACCATGTGTTACAAAAACGGGCATGGTGGTGTAGGATCCAGTCTCCTGTGTGTGGAGGCCCTCAGCTTATAGTGCTGGACTTTCACACTGGGTTTTTGTTTTGGAAAGCCACTGAGTAGATTTAACAAACATTAAGGCGGATAACCGGAGCACAACAGGGAACGCCAGTGAGAATTGTAGCAGATTATCTTCGCTCTGAAGGATCACCTCCAGTTAGCTCTCTTTTGTTGTGAAGTCAGAGTGCCAATTGTTTTGTGCCATATAGCTTTCTTTCAGAGGCTCAAGGAGATATTTTTCAGGTAAAGTGGGATTTTCTCTTTACCAAGCTTTCTGTCAGATTCCAGTACTGGTAAGAGGGATTCCGAAAATGAAGCTGAATCGTGCAAAATTGATTTTCATGATTCCGGACTGTGAGGAAGGTCTGGTGCTCAGAGCTGTTGGCAGTCTGTGTTTTCTGTCTGATTTTGCTGCTGCTATGGGAGGATGTTCTCTTGCTGCTGCAAGATCTGGTTCTACACCTGAACCGTCGAAGTCTCAGCAATACACTTGGAAATTAAAGGGAAGAATTTTAACGTCTTTTGATCTACCTCAACGGACGAAGATGTCATTCTGGCTGCTTTGTCAGCTTTTTTCTGTTTACCATCTTGCCATTCATATTGAAGTCATAGCAGTACATTTCCTAAAGGTTTGAAGTAGTTGTTTCCTCCCACTCTATTTATAATGCCTTGATGGAATTTGAATTTGGTGCTGGTCTCATCCTTTGACCTTTGCTTTTGTGTTGTAAGAAGCTGTTAAAATTAATAAGACCTTGTTGATTCCGATCACATTTGTTAGGAGATGTTATTTATTTATGGACTTTTTTTCATTTTTTTTTCCCGAAAAGCTGGTTGTGTCCTTTTGCTTGGGCCAGTTTGTTACCTAGTCCACTCTTCCTCCTCTACCCATTCAAAAGTGAGGAGAGGTTGCACTGCTTTAACCCAAGGATATGCTGCTGAATGATCAGTTTTTCATTGGCTTTACAGGTTTGAATAGGGGGATGTCTGTCCATAAGTACACCATTTGCAGATGGATTGTGCTGTGCATAAATATCTATAATGCTGTAGCTAAGTGAGTCTCCTGAGGGCAGAGGGCTCACGCTCACCAAGTAGTCTTCATAGGCTCCGTCCAGAGGGGTTTCTGTAACTTAGATTTTGTAGTCAGTGACTTGGTCATCTTTATATACTTTTGTGAGGCATTATTGCCTGGACTCCCAACTAGAAGTGAAGCAGATGCTGGTTAGGTCTATGCTGCTTAACTAGTTGTTCTAATCTTTCACACTGCATCAATCTATATTCCCACAGATTCCTCTTGCCCTGTGTCGTCATATCTGGTTGATTGATGGAGCTGCTGCAGGAGTCACTTGGGTGCCACATGGCACTGATGTGGATTTATTCCTCTATGTTAATTTTTTCTAAATGCTGGGGAGGGGGAGACCTGGAAGGAGATTTGAGGGTGAGCCGTCTTGGCACCAGAAAAAGTGTTATTGAAACTAAGTAACTGCCAAGTATTTTGTCACTCTTGTCATTTCAAATATTTTGTTGAACACATCATGCAATGTTTTTGTGACCGTTTGTTAACTTACAGGGGGCTTAGAGACCGCCCGTTGCTTACCATTGGTTGGCTTTGTCATTCACTTAATTGCTACTTATACATCAACTTCCGTACACTTACCTTCTCTGCATGCGTTTATCCCTCCTGTGGAGCAAGGACACATTGCTTGTGCCCTTGCACAACACATTTTTCAAGCACTACTACATTTTTGTTTTTGTTACAGCACTCAGCGAGAGTGTTTGTGTTTTTCAGCTGGCTCCTTCATGTACTTCTCTCCCTTCGTGTTACTCCAAAGTCCTTCCTGTATATTCTCTTTATTGCATACCACAGCCCCCCTTTCAACACTCCATTGTTCGTGTGCTGGCCCCTCCTGCCCACCCTCCGATTTCCATCTGCTTGCCCATCCTGCCCATTCTCCTTTGTACGTATGCTTGTCCCATTCCCTCTCGCCGACCCGCTGTTTGTGTGCTCGCCCCCCGCCTACCCTGCTCACCCTCTGTTGTCTGTGTGCTTGCCCCAGCCCCTTCCAGCCGCCTTCTGTTGTCTGTGTGCTTGCCCACTGCCTGTCCTGCTCACCCTCTGTTGTCTGTGTGCTTGCCCCCAGCCCCTCCCGGCCACGCCACCCTCTGTTGTCTGTGTGCTTTCCCCCAGACCCTCCCGGCTGCCCTCTGTTGTCGGTGTGCTTGCCTTCTGCCTGTCCTGCTCTCCCTCAGTTGTCTGTGTGCTTGCCCCCAGCCCCTCCCGGCCACCTTCTGTTGTCTGTGTGGTTGCCTCCAGCTCCTCCCACCCATCTTCCGTTGTCCATGTGAATTCTCCTCCCCCATGCCAGTCCCTCTCGCCAACCCACTATTGTCCATGTGGGAGCATCCATCCCCTCCCGCCCACTCTCTGTTGTCCGTCTGTCTGCTTGCAGCAGTCCCTCTCACCTGTCTTCTACTCACACCTGTATCCTTCTCTTTCACTCCTTATGTGTTGATCAGGGGAGCTACACATTTTAGGGTGAGCTTTTGAGACCTCTTGTATATACATTAGTATATACTTCTCTGTGGGCTTACTGCTTTTCATTTTTATTATTTGTGTCCTTTAAAACTCCTTGCTTGCTAGTGGTCAATTCTTCCTATTTGTCCCTTCCTTTTGTCAGTTGCTCACTCCCACAGAGCAGTGCCCCAGTACTTGTACCCTTTCGCTTGTCACCTTGTAGCATCTGTTTACGGACTACTTTTCTCTTTCTCTAAGAGCATTTGACACAAGCGCTGGATGTTTTCAGTCACTCCGAGGCCCCTTTCTGTAAACAGGGCTCTAAATCATGTTCTTATCTCCTTACATTGCTGTACATTCAAAGACAGAGGTCAAATATTCAAGGCTGTTTTCTGAGGGTGCCTGTTTCCACCCCACCGCTTTCAAGCACCCGAGCTGCCCCTGCAAACTTGTTCAGTGCCATGTACACTGCCTGCCGGGACATGCAGTACCTCGTCACATGCAGGAGACTGCTCCTTGCAGGCAGAGTGCACTGAAAATGTGGGTACTGCAGTATTTGTCCCATCGTCGTCAAACTGGACCGTGACACAGTCAGTAAGAGCTCGGGTGGATCTCCCTCTATTACTGAGGCTGAATCAGTCTCACCATAATTCAAATTTGTGACTTGTCTCCTGTTGAAATAGAACTAGACATTCTTTACACGATCGACAGTTCCAGATGGACGGAGCTTAGTGTAGTCCCTCTTTTATATTCATGCTTGGTACCATAGAGGATGTGATTAGCATCTGCGTTGACAGACGATACATCACTCTCCCTCACAATAAAATAAAAAAAAAATCTAGCTGACGCGTCAAGTATTTTCAATTCTATTAAGGACACGGAGGCGAGGATTATGCTTCTCTTTCTTAACTGAAGCAAATACAGCAGCCAATAAACTTTAAACAGCATACCCCGGAAGGACTGCTCCTCCTTGTATACACCAATCACAGTTCCCCCATAAGTATAAATGTCCTGAACTCTATTGTGCGTCCTCTTTCTTTCCGAACTATTAAACACAGTCCATCAACTTGAACCATTGAACTCAAACGCCGCCGATTGACTCCATCGACCTGAACCATAACTCCAACGAAGATATTCTCTCACTTGAACTTGTCCATGCTTCTTCCAGACCCTTCAAGTCATCTTGTTCTGATCTCCTGAAAAGATTATATAAATCGTAATATTCCAACATCTGGATACATTTTAATAACAAAATCGGGTGGGAAACCCAAAAACAGTACTCTTAGCATATATTAATACAATATATCAATCTTTTGTCAGACACATTACCATTCAACACATGTTTTACATGTTACTCTAGGGTGGGATAATCATCGCCTCCGTGTCCTTAATAGAATTGAAAATTCTTGACGCATCAGCTAGAATTTTTTTATTCTATGTCAGTCCACGGAGGCTTCGCATTATGCTAGTTTAAAGTTGAGCAACCGGGGGGCGTGGTCTCGCTGCAGATGGAGTGAGACGCATGCCGTGGGCGCTCCGGGCCGCCGCCGGCATTATAAGCATTTTTAAGTGGCATAGTAGCAGCGGAGGAACCCGAAACTGGGACATCTGTGCAGCGGAAGCAACTGGGTGACAGCTCCACGACTCGGCAACCCTCGGAACCGGCCGGCAGCGGCGAGACCAGAGCCGGTGGGAGAGCGCCCTGGCCTACAAGGCTACAGCCGCCATCTTAGTGCCCGCAACCTCCTGAGCCCTGGTGTGAGCGGCTATTGCTGGCATCCCGCACCCTCTGCCTGGAGACTGGCAACGACCTGACAGGAGAGTTACGAGGGAGGCGCGGGAATCGAGAGAACTTGCGGTCGGTCCCCGGGGAGGGACCTTTCCACTGACATCCCGCTTGGCCGCCATCTGGGGCCTCTGCTGCACGGAGCCCACGCGGGGCCCGACCGGCGGGAGCTGCGGACCGGCCGGGACCTTGCACGCCTGACTGAGCCCCCGGGCCACATTGCTGACGCCTCCAGGGGTGCTGGGCTGTCCTTGAAGAGGCCCCGGAACTGGTAGGCGGTGACGGAAGTGGTGCTGGCGGGAGGGCGCCCCAGCACTTATAGAGGCGACCGCCATTTTGAGATGTCCGGCGCCCCGGAGGAAACAGACACCGCCATCCGCTCGCACCCTCTGCCCAGAGACTAACAGCAGCTTGCAGCGAGACTTACAGTGGAGGTACGGGGGCTGGGGGATCCTGCGGCTGCTCCCTAGGGAGGGCCCTTCTTGCCGACCTCCCGCTTGGCCGCCATTTCAGGACCCCGCTGCGCAGGCCCTGCGCGGGGCTTGCCCAGGGAGGTTTCCGGATCGGCGGGGACACCCCGCACCTGACGGGGTCCCTCGCACTCCCCTGCCGACGCCCCCAGTGATATTGGATTGGCCCCTATGAACTCACCATTCAATGCTTGACCTGCCAGCCATCTTAGACCCCTGCTGCCCTGCTGACTAGGAGCTTCGTGGGAATCGGCCTGCGCTTCTGCTGCCCCGGCGGGGCCCTGATCTACCTGGCTGGGCTGCAGAGGCCCTCTGTCACCACTACTTGGGGCACGGGGCGCCGCACGGCTCAGCGTCTAAGGCCGAGGCGCGGACTCTCTTGAACCCTACTGGACATACAGGGCATGCTACTCATCTCTGCCACCCTGGTAGGCCCCTTCTGACTGCGGCAGAACCCCGGGGACACTTTATGGACGCGCCCGGAGCCGCGCGAGGTGGGGCGCAGAGCACTACCGTATCGAGCCTCTGCCGGGGGCAGGGCACCAACCGTCCTGGGCATACGCAGACTCTAGGGGCCGCCTGGCGACTCTGGGCTCCCTTTTCCCTTTATACTGCTGCACCGGGGAGCGAGCTACTGAGTTCGAGGACTGGGGTGAGGTCCTGGGGACTGAAGGCCCGGACCCATAGTTTTGCTGGAAATGACTTCGCTGGAGCGCCCTGGTGGGCTCACGCTGTGTGCGGCTGCCTGCTGTCTCCCGGGGACGGAAGGCTTCTCACTACCTGACACTGTGAGTACCTTTATAGACTCTACTGGGTCCCCTAGAAAGCCATATAAGAGGGGCAGTACCGCCGAGTGCTGCCTTACCACCTGAATCTACAGCCCATTCTATGCAGGCGGATCTTTCCTGCACGTCCCAGTAGGGGGTGGCGGTGCCACATGCATACCTGATCTGGACCTTACTGCCTTAACGGCCCTTCCTGCCAGTGCCCTGCGCATCCCCACTCGGCCAGTGGAACAACCGGGAGACGCATCCTTGGGCTGCCCTTACGGCACGCTACCATTGTTGGCCTTCTTCTTGACGACCTCCGGGTCCTGTTGGCAGGAATACTCTCTTCAGCCAAACCGGGCAGCAGTCTGACTCTGTGCTGTGCCCCCTCACCCAGGCCCCCTGCACGCGACATAACGCCCTGAGGGGCCATGACTCGATCACGGACTGGGAGAGATCCCGCCGCACCCCCCAAGGATAACCCGGTGGCAGCCCTGTGGAACAAATCGGGACCACCTCCCGCAGTGGACATGACATCGTCAGCTGGGGGTCCCTCTGAACCTGTCACACAGTCCTTCATGACCACCTTCATGCACGAACTCAAATCTGAAATTGGCTCACTTCGCACGGAGGTCCAAGCCTGTGTTAAGGAACTCCGGAGGGATGTGGTGGAGCTGGGGGGAAGAGTGGATGATCTTGAAAGAACAGTTGATGCCCGCTCGGAAGATCAGGAACACCTTTGGAAACGCCTAGCCACCCTGGAAGAGCAACACATCGAGTTGCAGATTAAACAGGAGGACTTGGAAAATAGAGGGCGTCGCAACAACCTGCGCCTAAGGGGGATTCCGGTTGGGGCTGAAGGCTCAGACATCATGACTTTTGTAGCAGACCTGTTCCAGGACATCAGGGGGGATGACGACGCATCCCCACTGGCCCTGGATCGCGCCCATCGAGTGTCTGCCCCGCCGGGACGCCCTGACCTCATTCCTGACATCTTGGCCCGGGTCCATTTCTTCACAGAGAAAGAAGCCATCCTCAAGGCGGCGCGGGACAAACCAGAACTCTGGTACCAGGGCGCTCCCATCCAACTGTTCCAGGACCTTGCACCCACAACGCTCCGGCGCCGCAGAGACTTTCGACCCATAACGGATAAGCTACGGGAGCTGGGAATCCGCTATCAATGGGGGCACCCGTTCACACTTATTTTCCAGTGGGAGTCAAAACGCTGAGTCCTACGATCCTTCCGAGAAGCAGCCCAGCTGCTGCAGATCCCAAACACACCGCCCGCTAGCCCCTCACGCATGCCTCCCCTGAACCGCGAGCCTGCAAAGCCCCAATGGACCAAGGTAAACCGTTCCAGGCGCCCCTCCCCCCAGGGAATCTGCACTTCATCTCAGGAGAAACAGGACATTATACAGCATATCCGCTCTTTAGAAGCTGGTCACTCATCCCCGGGCTCCCGGTCTTCTGGAAAATAGTAACGAAGTAGGGCTGCCAAACACCTGGCTTTCCCTCGCCCCAGGTTTCGACTCCTGGAGGGGGTGTGGCTGACCTACCGCACCCCGGCCGCCTTCTTGACGGCATGACTACTCCGTGCCGGAACTGCAACCCGACGGCGGCACCGGACTGCGCTCCTGATGGGCATTGCTGATCTCCTATGACCCGCCTCCACTGCTATTCCTGGGAGAGTGACATCTCTGGGATGGCCTGTGACTCTGTACCTGGCTGCTCCCCGGACTGGAATAGACCTTGTTGGCCACGTTGGCCGCTGTTATTTTTTGAGTACTATGTCTCTTTTTTCTCACTTTTCTTCTCCCTCTTTTCTTCTCCTTATCTTGGGCGGGGGGTGGTCCTGATCGTGGTGGTAGTTCCCTCCGTGCAGATCGGCCCTTCTTCTCCGCACACTGCACTAGACCCTGCAGCGCCCATCATGGCCTTTGTCTGCTTCGCCTGCTTCGGCGCGGTGCTGGAGAGGCACCCTGTGCACTGAAATCATGACTTCTGTACCCTGTCTGAAACTTCTCTCCCTTAACGTGAAGGGACTCAACTCCCCCAACAAGCGTCGCCTGATCTGGCGATATCTTCTGCTGCAAAATCCGGACATCATATTCTTGCAGGAAACCCATCTCCTGCGCGAAGATGTCCTCGGCATGGCTCATCCACGATACCCACTCCAACTCTTGGCATCTGCACCCACTAAATCAGCGGGGGTAGCAATCCTCTGTCGGGCAGGCATACACCAAGGGGATCCCAAGGTAGTCCGTAGTAAGGATGGCAGATTTCTCAAGGTGGTGGTCAAGATTGGGCATCGAACCCTCACTTTATGCAACACTTACACACCGAACCAAGCTCAGGACTCCTTCTTGCGTGGTTTCTTGCAGGAACACATCACACAAGAAGATCCGGGTCTCATCCTGGGGGGAGATTTTAATCTGGTGTGGGAGGCGGGCCTCAATCGTAGCGAGGGCTCTTTCCATGGGACGGGGGCCATGTCCTCGACCTTAAAGAAGCAACTAACTGCTCTCGGCCTCATAGATATTTGGAGGTACCACTCTCCAGACGTCCGTGATTATTCTCATTACTCTCATGTTCATCGCTCCTACTCGCGCATAGACTACCTTTTCGACTCGCACTCCCTTGTCACAGACACCCTCTCGGCGTCCATCTCTGACATCTGTCTCCGATCACGCCCATGTGGAACTTCTCATTCAGGATCGCTTTTCCCGACCTGGCCGTCCCTCTCGGTGGCAATTTCCCCCCCCCCCATATCCTCAGAGACCCGGTGGATGCGGCAGAGATCCGGGAAGCTATAACGTCCTACTTCAAGACCAATGACCTCCCTGAAACCCCACTCCCAGTAGTTTGGGATGCGTTTAAGGCCACGATTCGCGGTACAATCACGTCCATTGCCATAGCTCGGGCTCGAGAAGCTAGTTTGCTTGAAGACAAACTCTCCTGGGATATTAAGGCGCTCGAGCGGCTGGATCAGGAGCGCCCCTTGGCACTGCACAAAAGGCGCCTCGCTATGCTGCGGGGCCAACTCCGGGCGCACAGGACCAACAGAGCGGAACACGCTCTTTTGGCTCTGCGACAACGATATTATGATGGGGGGGACAAGGTGGGTATGGTGCTGGCGCGCCGCCTTCGGACGCGAGCCGCCAAAGCACACATCGCCAAGCTCAAACTGGGAGATGGTACCTGGGCCACCACTGAAGCCGCCAAGATGCAAACATTCCAGAATTATTACTCCTCCCTCTATGCCAGAGAGTCGCCCGATCTAGACCAGGTCCTTGCTGCTTTAGACGCCTGCGAGTGGTCCCCGATCAGCAGCTATCACTCAGCTATTGGAGGATCCTATCACTCCGGAGGAACTCGCTGGTGCTTTGAAGGATCTTCCTCTTGGCAAAACTCCGGGGCCGGACGGCTTACCGGTCTCGTTCTTTCGCGCATTCTTCCCGCAGCTCAAGTCACATCTGCTCCGTCTCTTTAATTCTTATACCGACGTAGTAGGACCCTCTGCAGATATGGCCATGGCTGAAATCGCCTTAATCCCCAAACCGGGGAAAGATCTCACACTCTGCTCCTCCTTTCGCCCAATCGCGCTCCTAAACACGGACCTCAAACTCTATACTAAAATACTGGCCAAGCGTCTTGCTCTGCACCTTCCTGGACTCATAGAACCGGACCAGGTGGGCTTTATCCACCAATGACAGGGAGCAGACAATGTGCGGCGAGTTGCCCATCTAATCGGGAAGGCGCATCATTGGCAGATTCCCACCT
The DNA here is from genome assembly GCA_963921515.1 of Calotriton arnoldi. Lineage (NCBI taxonomy): Eukaryota > Metazoa > Chordata > Amphibia > Caudata > Salamandridae > Calotriton > Calotriton arnoldi. Next base: position 230,876 of record CAWUFW010004300.1, read on the forward strand.
GCTTGTTATCGCTCGATGCTGAGAAAGCAGTTGACCGAGTAGATTGGGTCTTCCATCGTGCTGTCCTCCAGAAAATAGGGTTGGGTCCGCAGATGATTGCGAGGATTATGGCTCCCTACCTCTCCCCCCTGGCTTGGGTGCGGGTAAATGGCCAGCTCACACAACCATTCTCTATTCACAGGGGCACCCGACAGGGATGTCCCCTATCACCCCTCTTATTTGCTCTTGTAGTGGAACCGCTGGCCATCATGATCCGCCAGTCTCCTGACATACATGGCATTCCATTGGGGGGGGTTAGATCACAAAATGGCCCTGTTTGCTGACGACTTACTTCTCACTTTATCACGCCCACGAGCCTCCCTACCGGCCCTACATAAAGTGCTCCAATCGTTTGAGCAGGTCTCAAGGCTTAAAATTAATTATGAAAAATCATGGGCCCTCAACCTCACGATTCCGGCGGAGGAGGTCGCCATGCTCCAATCTCTTGTCCCCTATCAATGGGTGTCGCGCTCTATTCGATACCTGGGGCTTAACATAACTCCCAACCTTGCCACATGGTCCCAAGCAAACTGGCAGGAGTGCAAAAACGCTGTTGTGGCTGACTTGAGAACGTGGAAATCCCTTCTGCTATCCTGGCTGGGGCGCTTAAATACAATCAAAATGTCGATCCTCCTAAAGATACTTTACCTTTTTCAGACCCTTCCCACACCCATCCCGGAACATCAAATACAGGGCCTTCAGCACGAGCTTACCACATTTATATGGGAAGGGAGTAAACCGCGGTTCTCTAATAAAAGTTTCATGCTTCCGCTCGACAGGGGAGGACTGGCCTGCCCCAACTTGTTGGAATACTATTGGGCTTCACACCTCCGCTTCATATCGGAGTGGATGGCATGGGAAAGTGAAAAAGTCTGGTTTCATATGGACAGGGCAGTGACCTGCCGCCCCATCTGGGACCTTGCATGGCTCTCGCGGGACGCTCGCTCGCGCAGCGCCTATATCGCGGTTCCCACTAAGATGGTGCTCGAGATTTGGGACAAATTAGCAGTACGCAGAGGCCTTACATCTTTCCCGTCCCCCCATACCCCCATCGCTCGCAACTCTCACTTCCCGCCTGCTCTTCACCCGCCCTACTTCGCAGACTGGACGGAGGGGGGGGGGGTGCAGGACGATTCGGGACCTCTTCATGGGAGATGCCTTCAAAACCTTTGAGCAATGTAAGCGTGATTTCCAGTTACCAGAGGGGGCTAGATTCCAATATATTCAACTGCGACACTGGGTTCAGGCGTCCTCTTTGACACGGGCGGCCACTCGCCCCTTCAGTGCGTTCGAACGGTTAGTGCGCTCCTTTGATAACTCCAGGGGCCTAATCTCCCGCACATACCAAGTTCTCCAACACTCACAGCGCACCACCCCCCATGCCTACCAACTGCGATGGCAATCATCCACAGACACGGATATCACACCCAACCAATGGGAACATTTGTGGCGAGATATCCCGAAGGTCTTTCGTAGCATCCCCCAGCGGGAATCCGCATATAAGGTTATGACACAATGGTACTATACCCCTCACAGGTTGCATAAAATGTTTCCCACCTCCTCCCCTCTATGCTGGCGCTGCACTAGTGCCATGGGAGATTTCTTGCATATTTGGTGGACATGCCCACTCTTGACCATCTACTGGAAGGAGGTCCTCAGTCATATCCGACTGGTAATAGGCTACCCACTGCCCGAAAACCCGCTTGCGATTATCCTGGGCCTGCGGCCGGTGAACCTGCGTGCCAAGACCCGCCAAGACTGGCATCTCTGCCTCCACATTCTTGGGGCTGCCAAGCAAATCATTGCTCTCTGCTGAAACACCCCCGATTAACGTTTGGTTCACCCGCCTGTGGCACACGATTGCCATGGAACTACTCACGGCGCGCTTGCAGCTACAGGACACCAAATTCACCAAACTGTGGCACCCACTTGTGGCTTACCTTTGCATTATGGAACACGCTCGCCTCCAGCCCCCGAGACTGCGGGCTTTGCGCCTCTTCGAGAACGCTGTATACCCGCCAGATGAGGATAGCCTCTGGAAATCCACGGATGGGCACACTTGAACCCCCCCCGCCCCGGCGGTGCCTACGCATCAGATTCTGAACACCCCTGCCCCTTCTCTAAAGTAGGAGATTCCGGCCTCTACGTACATGATTCCAGTGAGCATTAATGACTCTGAACGCCAAAGTGCCGGCTATACCCCCTGACGTCAGGTGGCGACAACACCCTCTCCCCCCCGCCACACCCGTCCCTTGATTCTAGCCTCCTTCTCTTCCCTACTTGCTCCTTCTCTGCTATCTCTTTTTCTACCTTCTCGTTCTTTATAGTGAATTCACTGTTTAAGTTGAAATTGTGATCCATAAGAGCAGACTGAAAAGGGTTGGCCTGTAGGCCACAGCATCCTGGGTTTGAATCTCGCCTTGAACTATGGCAATTTGACAGACACCTCATGATTTCCAAAATCCTGTGAGCATAACTATAGGAGGTCTGACCTTGTTATGGTGTCCCCTCTTCTACACAGCACTCTACACTGTATGTATTGTCTCTGAAATCGACGTCGTGGCGTTAGATGGAGGGCACTAATGGACACGGTGTGCTGGTATCGCTCTTTTAGCTGCACTGCATTGGTGTAATGCTGTGGAGTTAATAGTTGACAATCATATTGTGATCTGCTCCTGTATGTCTTCTATAAATGCCAATAGAAACAAGTTTTAAAAAAAAAGTTGAGCAACCACCGTAGATGCCACATCAACAATTGGCTTATGATAAAACGTTTTAAAAGTTTAATCAGAAGACCAATCTGCTGCAGTCATGATGTCCTCCAAGCGAGAACCTGTCAGAAAAGCTTTAGAAGCCATAGCTCCCCCTTACAGAGTGAGTTCCGAATACAGAACTATCAATACCAGCTTGACTTAACAACCAAGTAACCCACCTGGCCAAAGTCGCTGAAGTGACTGGGCGAAAAGGTCTCTGCAGTGAGATTAACAATTGTCCTGCTACATCATTTCTAAATTCCCTAGTACAGTCTTCGTAACACTTTAAGCATTGAACAACACATAATTTACTGTGGTGTGGAAAAGCAGGGTATGTCACACATTTTGAATTCGTTTTGGTTCTTTTTGAAATTGTAAAGGAAACCCCCGAAGGAGTAAATACTCTACCTGCCAAATCAAGTGCACGTACATCCGAGGCACGTCTACAGGAGATTAGACATAATAATAATGTAAGCTTCGCTGACCGTTGTTTGCGAGATAGGCCCTCATTCGCTGGCCTATTCCTGAGAAGCACCACATCCACATCCCACAACGTGGAGTATCTGGGGTTAGGTGGATTCACTAATCTGATGCCTCTCACTATCTTGCATACTAGAGGGTGTTCCCCCACTGGTTTACCATCCACATGGGGATGACCAGCCGAAATCGCGGAACGTAAATTATTAACTGTCCGATAGGCCATACCTTGAATCGCCATTTCAGATGAGAAGTCAACAATCTTATGTATTGCGGATCCCCCTGTCGTTCAGAACACCAACCAACCCACCTACACAAAGCTGACTCGTATCGTTTGTGCGTAGAGGGTGCCTAAGACTGTGACAGAAAAAACATTGCCTCCTGCAAAACTCCTGGCATTTGCCAATGTCTCCTGAAAGTCTCCACGCCATGAGGGACAACTGATCTTGTACCACAAGTGGGTGAGGTTGACCCAGCGGGTCTAAAAGTATCACTGGGAACGAGATCAGACGTATTGGAGGAGCACATGCCAAGGTCAACGCCACTGGGAACCATGCTTGTGCTTTCCAACATGGGGAGATCACAATATCAATTCCGCACTCTGTCTGCGGACCTGTGCCAACACTCTCTGAATCATGACGAACGGTGGAAAGGCATAATGCGTGCCCGTCGTCCATGATTGAAGGAATGCGTCCGAGTTGATCTCTTGAGGATCCGGTCGCCAACTGTAAAATTGAGGAAGTTGAGTGTTAAGTCTGGACACAAAAAGATCTATCTAGCATGGGCCCCACTTCCTGTTCAATTGTTAGAATACCCTAGGGTGCAATCTCCAATTGCTGGAGTCCCGCAGGAATCGTGAATTCCAATCTGCCACCACATTGGAGCTGCCCGGTATATACTCCGCTGTCACTGAGATGTGGTGTAGTAGACAATAGTGCCAAAAATCTTTGGCTATTTCCACCAATAGACGAGACCTCGTGCCACCCAAACGATTGATGTATCTCACTGCTGAGACATTATCATTTGCAGAAGTATACAACAAGTCGCCTTTTGTGGAGAAAGTGTTCGGATCGTGAAAGACCCTGCCAGTAGTTCCAGGCAATTTGTGTAATTTCAATTCCTCCGGGGACCTTCTGCCCCCCGTCTCCACGGAACCGCTCCGGGCTCCCCAGCCCCCATCGGCTGGCGTCAGACTCTATTACCACCTCCGGGACTGACGCAAAAATGGCCTTGCCATTCCATGCGTCCATGTGTTCCAACCACCAGAATATCTCTGTCCTGGCCTCCGTGGATAGCCGAATCTGTTCCGCATAGCTCAGACCCTTGCGCAAGTGCATGATTTTCAGTCTTTGAAGTGCCTGGCAGTGAAGGGGACCCAGAAAAATTGCTTGAATCGAGGAAGCTAATAGGCCTACTAAGCGTGCCAGAATCCTCAAGAATATAGTCGGAGAGGCAAGCGCTCTCCTCCATTCTTTCTTGATCCAAATCCGCTTTTTCAATGGGAGTAACAGTTGCGCTAATATCGAATTCACCTGAAATCCCAAGAACTCCATCAATTGGGCAGGAGTTAGAATAGACTTGTCTGAATTGATGACAAACCCCAAGTCTTGAAGGAGTTGGGTCGTCCAAGCTAGTTGTAGTAGTACTGTGTCCACAATCTGTGCCATGATAAGGATGTCGTCTAGGTAGATAATAAGTCTCACCCGCTCTCCCTCAAATATTGCACCACCGGCTTGAGGAGTTTGGAGAAACACCAAGGGGCGGACGAACGTCCGAAGGGCATGGCGGAAAAATCGAACCATCGGAGTCCACATTGGAATTGTAAGAACCTCTGATGTGGAGGGAAAATGGGTGCTGCTAAATAAGTGTCTTTTAGATCGAGACGCACCATCCATTCTTTTTCTAATAGAAGATCTCTCAGTAGGTGTATGCCCTCCATTTTGAAGTGGCAATACATTACCCAAGAACTGAATTCTTTGAGGTTCAAACCAGTCTGAAACCTTGATCTTTCTTTGGTACCAAGAATATTGTACTGGTGAAACCGTGAGGATGGGGTATCGTCTCTACAACTGCCCCTTTTCTCATCAGAGATCTCACTTCTTCGTCTATGAAAGACATCTCTACTCAGGAAAAATGTAGAGGTTGCGGTCTGCACTTCTGCTGAGGGGAGGAATAAAACTCTATCTGAAAGCCATGTACCGTCTGAAGTACCCAAGGGTCTTGTGTCAAACTCTCCCACTTGTGAAGAAACAAAGCACTTCGGCCTCCCACCAATACTTCCTCAGCTTGAATAAAGTTTACCTGTATAGGAGGATTCGCCGGAATTGTTCTGTCCTCTATAACCGCCTTGGTTTTGCTTGCCTCTGCCACCTCGGTTACGAGTGGGGTAGAAATTTGAGTGGTGGGCCCTGCCACGTCCTCGTTGATCAAAACCTCTAGAGGTCTGGTTATAACCTCGGCCAGTCGCTCGACCCCTGATGGAAGACTGGGCTTTGTCTAGGGTCGAAAAGGTAGCCACATATTTCCCAAGTTCCTTGATGAATTTGTCGCCGAATAACAATCCGTTAGCTAAAGTGCCTGCTTCAGCAGTGGCCATATCTGCCAGTTGCGGGTCGATTCTCATTAAGGAGGATCATTCTGCGCTCGGTCGAAAGGGCGCAGTTCGAGTTGCCCCAAAAACTTAAGGCTCTTTGTGCCCATTCCAATATTTCATTTGGGTCAAGGGGAGTATTGAAGTCTTTAGCTCTGACCGCTGAATCAAGAATCTTTGTGAGGGGTCCAGAAACGTCCAATAGCTTATCTTGGCATCCTCTCCATGCTCTATCTCAGCCCTTCTTGGGGTCTTTGGCAAACTTTTTGAGAAAGGTTGCCATATTGGGGTCTTGTTCTGGGGTGTCTGCTACTTGCCTAAGAGGGAGGGTCTAGGACATTCTGATTTAAGAGTAGTGCGCACTTCGCGCTCAAAACCCTGTCTGACGTTCTCTTGGACATAATGCACCACCTCCATGCAAGGCACCCATTCCATCAACCTCGGGTGAATTATATTTTTTGAATTGAATAACCGGTTTTTATCAGGGTTTTTAGAGCTCACGTTGTGAGTCTTACGTTTGCGTTTTCTTGCTCTATCAGGTGTCTTGGTCAGAATCTGACATCTCTGGCGCGGCAGGAGAAGACTCCTCCACCTCCCCCGGGTTTGAGAGGGAAGAATTACCTGAAGGCCCAGAAGGGAGGGAGCCGCCATAGCCATCTTTGAGGACTATGGATGCCACCTGGGATAAAATTTGTGCCGAGGAATGGAATGAGGGTTCACCCAATGATGCATGGAAAGCTCGTTTCCCATAATTTTTTAGGGGTTTTGTGAAGGGTTGCAAAGCCTTAATCAAAGCCCTGTTAACTGAACCATGTACATGGGAATCCAGGGCTTCTACTAACTGCTCCTCCATTTGGTGCTCGTAAGGCACCTCTTCGAACTCAGCATAATCATTATTATCAGCCCATTGATCATCCTCCTCGGCGTAGTACGCCATCTTGCTAAGGGAGGTGTGGAGGAGGTTCAGGGGGAGAGCAACCCAGGGGTGACGCAACTTCTTCAGAACAAAAGGATAAACTTGCCTATAAAACTGGCCTGTAAACTAAAACTATTTGTTTATTATTATTTGATTGATTATGGAGGGAACCACCCCTTGAAACTCTCCTAGGCAAAGCCTTGTCGCGTTTATGCGCCCGTTGGGCGTTCAAAGGGACTGAGGATTGAAGCATTAAAAGCAGCGCGTACGCGAGGAGCCGATCGGTAGATAAAACCCGATCCGGCTGCTCGCGCATGTGGGTATAGAGTGGCAGTGAAAAGAGGACTGCCTCCTTGAGAGCGCAACGCGCGTCTCTCCCGCTCCACTAAATGCCACTGATACCAGAGAAATGCATAAATACCGCTAAACGCGGTCCCACATATGTAATAGTCATGCAGTATTCAAACAACAGTAACAATATGCAAATCACATAAAATGAAGATAATGTCGCATGTACGTAACTCTCTGCTGCAGCAGCAAAGAAAGAGGACGGACGACAGAGTTCAGGACATTTATACCTATGGGGGGTAATGTGCATGGTGCATACAAGGAGGGGCAGTCCTTCCGGGTTATGCTGTTTAAAGTTTATTGGCTGCTGTATTTGCTTCAGTAAAGAAAGAGAAGCATAATACGAAGCCTCCGTGGACAGACATAGAATTGCTCATAGCTGTGACTTCGCCTGTCCTTGCAGACGCTATTCACAGACTTGTGACATTGCATAATTAATATTAAGTATCGCTCCTCCCGCTCTGGGACAAGATTCTACCTGTTTACAAGCGAGCCTCTGCACTGTTCCTCAGCAGGGTAGTGGGGGTCTGTGCCGCGCTCAGCAGGGCTCCTATATCTACAGTGAGTGCGCAGATCGCTCCCTCTGCCAAGTGCCCTTTTTTAAGCCCTCTCTAGATCTCAGTGAGTGGCCTCTCACCGCTTCAGGAGGTCACACCCCAGGCTTCTCCCACTGATGAGGCAGGGGTGCCTTCCCTATCCTCTGTCCAGTATCGGGTGGACCGTAGCAGGAAACTGGACCTGAGTAGCTCCCCTGATCTGGGACGTAGTTACACTGGAGTGAAGCCCATGGGGCTGGTGTAGTCACTGCTTTCAGAGACCCCACACAGGCGCAATTACTGGTTGGCTTTACGGCTCCCTATCTAGGAGTATGGAGCTCGGCACTGGTCTACCCTTCACCTTCTCCCCGAGTCACCATAAGGGCCTCTGATTCTGGAGAATGTGCCAGGCATTGAAATTGTTCGTGTAAGAATACATTTAAAATAGCTATCTTGGAATCATTGTAAAATGCTGTTGAGTTTTCTTAACCCCAGTGACTTGTGACATTTCACAAACGCCAAAATCTATCCACCTCCCAGTCCCCGTTACACGTTGTATTCATTCAATACAAATCACAAAAACTATTAAAACAACATATTTAACACCGGCATAGGTTCTTAAAGGCTAAAAACATACCGATCAAAAACGCTGGCCTATCTATACATTATATTACATTTCAGTTCATGATGTCGTACCTCGATTCTTTTCCTTCAGTTGAACACTTTCCAGTGAATGATAATATGCCTTGCTTTTTCTGTGAATATGACGAACAATGCATATTAGTACGCATCTGTGTCTATTAGTGTCAAAGCTTGTTTAAGAAATACACTTTTTTTTTCATTTTGAAGAGACTTTATCATATTTTCATTAAGTAGCACAGAAACCCATCCTTGGTGTGTGTGTGACCATTGACCAGTGGCATGTGAAGTAACAGTAGATGTTGTAGCATCCAGGATAATGTGCTGCATGGCTAAAAATGTAAAAGGTCCCAAATGCGTGACCTATTGGCTATGCCAATGCTTGTTATAAAAATGCTATGACGTGGCAAATGCTGGCCTGGTCATAGTACTTTTTCTTTTTAGGTCGAGCCTAGAGTAGCGCGCATGCGCTGCTCTGCGAGACTTTATGTAGGTGGTTTTAAAAGCTGACCACACGCTCGTGCACAATGGCCTTTTCCGTGCGGTTACCCGCACGGCCGCCATCTGTTTCCAATTATCGTGCCCAGACGTGGGCGCGATAATTGAAAACACATGGCGCCCGTGCGGGTAACCGCAAGCAATAGGCCATGGTGCACGAGCGTGTGGTCAGCTCAGCACGCTGCCGCGCTCGCTCGCCCCTGCTCCTCTCTGACGCTTCCGTCTCTGCTGTCCAGCGCTTCACTTGTGCTGACGCTGCCTCGTCCCGAGAAGAGAGGGCTGTTCGAGGCACACTCGGCTGTCTGCTCCGAGCTGACTTTTGTGTTTCCTACCATCGGAATATGTAAGTTTTAAAACAAAATCAGTTAAACACACGCTTCCATGTATACATGAAAAGAAGCCCCGCTTCACCCCTTCCCCGTGCATGCGCCCGTTTCAGTTGAACCCGTCGTCACTAGCTTGTTTAACACGTTTGTGAAAGCCGTATTTTATAAGCATTACCCCGCAGGCACAAGCGGCTAAGCTCCATTTGCCCACTAGATGCCGCTCTGGAGCTGAAGATGGACCTCATCCAGCTGCTATCGGTCTCTGCTCCTGTATTGTTCCTATAATCCAATGCAGTGAGACGTGGGCTGGCTCTGGCTCCGCTTGTTAAGGTTTGATGATCTATTGATAACGTAATGCCACTGCAACCGCCGCAGGCCAAGTGCATCCCCTGGCAGGAAGCAGGACCAGCTCCGCTGTGTTCACCCACTCCTAGGACATTCTGTTCTTCTGGTCTGCGTTAAAGAAAGGTCCATGGGAACCTCTTCCCAGTTGAGCTGGGTTCTGTTCGGGGGCGCCGCGTCCTTCTTATAGATTTATGCAGAGCAGCTGTAGAGAGACTTCTCGTGCGTTCAGAAATAATGCAGTATGGATCGAAGCGACTTCATTAGGGCTGGTTTGAAGTATAAAACAGCCGCTCCTGCATCTCTCGCAGAATTATTGATATATTTAGTTTCTATAGTATTGTCATCAATACAGGCATTATAAAATATTATGGTGTCCGCCTCTTACCGGTGACTTACAACCACACGGCAAACTGTTTTTATGCATCACAGCATTTTTTGAAATGGTGACCAACATCTACCCGATATTTAACAAGCATTGGCATAGCCAATAGGTCTCGCCTTTGGGACCTTATAAGTGTTTAGTTATCCAGCAAAATATCCTTGGTGCAACAACATCAACTGTTGCATGGCTAAACACTTATAAGGTCCCAAAGGCGAGACCTATTGGCTATGCCAATGCTTGTTTTAACTAGTTTTACCCACGTGTCTCAGCAGTATAACATAGCTACGAAACATTGTTAGAGAAACAGCTCGCATAGGCGAGACCTATTGGCTTTGCCAATGTTTGATTCTAAAGCCTGGGACTTTCCTCCGTCCCATACCTAGCATAATCTTGATATTTCACATTTGACAAAGTGGATGAGAAAGCCTGTTTCCTCTGAAGTCCATGTCTCATTGCTGATGTAGATTTATTTTCAATAGTTTTAGCATTTCTATTTGTCAGTGGTTTCCTCGTTTCTGTTGGGGTGTTTAAGATTTGTGCCCCACTGGCTCTTTCACTGAGGTGAGAGGATGACTAATATTCTCACATGCCATCTGGACGGATTTTATGGCCTTTGAAGGTTCCAGAGGTGCTGAATGTTATTCATGGGTGGATGCAGTTCATGGTGTAATACCGTATCGCCTTTTTGAAATCTGTGTTTATCACTGTTGTTTGACCTTTTTTATTTTTCTGCTTGGAAGCCATTGGTTTGATTTATGTTGTCTTTAGGCACTCCAAGCTGCCCTACCATGGTTGCAGAGATGCACAGTCTAATTTTTTTAACCAATGGGTTTTTAAACACTAAACACCTAGATGGGTTGGTGAGAATGTTGCTTGGCATACAATTGTTTCTTGAGAATGTTTCACGTTCGACAAGGATAGCCTCCTGAAACCCCACCCTCTCATGGCTGTGAGGTTACAGGGTTGATACTGGTCCCTGGGTAACCCAGAAAGGGGCAGTAGGGCCCGTCTGCCTGTTCTGCACAGCGAGTCGGGAAATCCCAGGCAAGAGGAATGTTTCATGTATTGCCAGAAGCCTTCGGCCATGTTTTCAAAAGACTTCCCACCCACTTGAGGTGCGAAAGATTCCCTTCGGAACTAAGGCGTGCAAATAATTAAACCTACATGCATTAAAAGACTGCTTTGGGGGCACTATTGTGCTGAATAACCCGAATTACTTCAGAGCTACAGGCACAGCACTGTCTTTGAAATAAATTCCAAAGAATAATGCTGTGCCCTAGAAAGAAAGTTGACAGGATGCAGGTGAGAAGAAGGGCCTATGGCCATCTAGTGTTACTGAAGGCACTGCTGAGTGAGTGGCTGCATGTTCACCAGACCAGATCAGACCATAGCAGCTTCAACTGAGTCTACAATGGGGATAGCTACCAGAGGCAAACTGGTCTGGCAGCAAGAGGTGCCAGGCATTGCTGGGAACACTCGGGGGTTGATGAGCAAGCTGGGAAGGCAAGGAGAAAGGGCTTTGCCAGTAATTCCAAGTGTTGATAGTTCCGTAAATGGCCATTTTGAGTTGGTAATATCACAGTATCCACCAGGAGCTGACAGCGGTGTTGATGTGAATGATGCAGCAGGTCCAGGGGCCCGTGGTTCTCAGGGACTCACTGCACTGTGATTCCAGCTGCCTTTGATTCATTTTCTTTTCTTTGCTTGCATGAGGGCCCATTGCTCCGCTTCTTGTGTCACTGGAGCTATAGCTGAATGGATAATGGATGCGAGTTCACTGGCTCGGGCGCAAATGCCTTGTGGCCACACACATGAAGCTTTGTTGTGAAAAGTTGATTGAGGCCAAGCTAGTATCGAGGAGTGTGGTACAGAAGACTAGCATGTCCATCAGTGTCTGTCTGGTGGAACCCTACACATTGTGATGCCGTACACCATTGATTGCTCTATGATTGAGAATATTTTTCTGCTTCCATACAGATTTCCTGATGCCATGGACAGTGATCTCAACGCCCAGGACAGGAAGGACCTGGACAAGTTCATCAAGTTCTTTGCCCTGAAGGTAAGTGGAATCTGTCAGAGAACTGGCCTAGTGGGACTTACTTATATAAGGAGTACTTTGCATTTGTGAGAGTTGGTGGAATCCGACACTAGCTTCTCTGAGAGTTTCAGAAATCTGTCCATGTCGTGCCAGCTCGAAAAGTAATGCCTCTCTTTCTGTGTTTGGTGAATCTGTCCATGTCATGCCAGCTCGAGAAGTAATGCCTCTCTTTCTGTGTTTGATGAATCTGTTCATGTCATACCTGCTCCAGAAGTAATGCCTCTTTTTCTGAGTTTGATGAATCTATATCATGCCAGCTCGAGAAGTAATGCCTCTCTTTCTGTGTTTGATGAATCTGTTCATGTCATGCCAGCTCGAGAAGTAATGCCTCTCTTTCTGTGTTTGATGAATCTGTTCATGTCATACCTGCTCGAGAAGTATTGCCTCTTTTTCTGAGTTTGATGAATCCATGTCATGCCAGCTCGAGAAGTAATGCATCTCTTTCTGATTTTGATGAATCTGTCATGCCAGATCGAGAAGAGATGCCTCTTTTTCTGTGTTTGATGAATCTGTCCATGTCATGCCAGCTCGAGAAGTAATGCCTCTTTTTGTGTTTGATGAATCTTTTCATGTCATGCCAGCTCGAGAAGTAATGCCTCTCTTTCTGTGTTTGATGAATCTGTCCATGTCGTGCCTGCTCGAGGAGTTTTGCCTTTTTTTCTGTGTGTGATAAATCTATGTCATGCCGGCTCGAGAAGTAATGCCTCTCTTTCTGTGTTTGATGAATCTGTCCATGTCGTGCCTGCTCGAGGAGTTTTGCCTTTTTTTCTGTGTGTGATAAATCTATGTCATGCCGGCTCGAGAAGTAATGCCTCTCTTTCTGTGTTTGATGAATCTATGTCATGCCGGCTCGAGAAGTAATGCCTCTCTTTCTGTGTTTGATGAATCTGTTCATGTCCTACCTGCTCGATAAGTAATGCCTCTCTTTCTGTGTTTGATGAATCTGTCCATGTCATGCCAGCTCGAGAAGTAATGCCTCTCTTTCTGTGTTTGATGAATCTGTCCATGTCATGCCAGCTCGAGAAGTAATGCCTCTCTTTCTGTGTTTGATGAATCTGTCCATGTCATGCCAGCTCGAGAAGTAATGCCTCTCTTTCTGTGTTTGATGAATCTGTTTGTCATGCCAGCTCGAGAAGTAATGCCTCTTTTTCTGAGTTTGATGAATCTGTCATGCCAGGTCGAGAAGTAATGCCTCTCTTTCTGTGTTTGATGAATCTGTTCATGTCATGCCAGGTCGAGAAGTAATGCCTCTCTTTCTGTGTTTGATGAATCGGTTCGTGTCATACCTGCTCGAAAAGTAATGCCTCTCTTTCTGTGTTTGATGAATCTGTCCATGTCGCACCAGCTCGAGAAGTAATGCCTCTTTTTCTGACTTTGATGAATCTATATCATGCCAGCTCGAGAAGTAATGCCTCTCTTTCTGAGTTTGATGAATCTGTCATGCCAGCTCGAGAAGTAATGCATCTCTTTCTGAGTTTGATGAATCTGTCATGCCAGATCGAGAAGAAATACCTCTTTTTCTGAGTTTGATGAATCTGTCATGCCAGCTCAAGAAGTAATGCCTCTCTTTCTGTGTTTAATGAATCTGTTCATGTCATACCAGCTCGAGAAGTAATGCCTCTTTCTGTGTTTGATGAATCTGTTCATGTCATACCAGCTCTAGAAGTAATGCCTCTCTTTCTGAGTTTGATGAATCTGTCATGCCAGCTCAAGAAGTAATGCCTCTCTTTCTGTGTTTGATGAATCTGTTCATGTCATACCAGCTCTAGAAGTAATGCCTCTCTTTCTGTGTTTGATGAATCTGTTCATGTTGTACCAGCTCGAGGAGTTTTGCCGCTTTTTGAGTGTGATGAATCTGTCCAGCACATACGAGGAGGAGCCTCTGCCTCTTCGGTTAGTGGAATCCATCCAAGCCACCTCCATTCAGAGGATAGCTGACTTCTGAGTATTTGACCAGTCTGTCCTTGCAGATAGTCGCTAGATGGAATATCTGCTTCATTCAGGCTGAGTAGTCTGTGCAGTGCCAGTACTTGAGACATTGAATGTTTGTTTTTCAGAGGTCTTGATGTATCTGTCCAAGCCTAGTTCACATGAAGCAAACCACTTCTATTTCTGAGTGTTAGAGCAGTTGTCCATGCTGATTTCTCTCAAGCAGGAGTAGTAAGAGAATCTGTTCATGCCAGGACCACTCAAGAAATATCCTGTGTTTTCATGGGTGTTTAAGGAATATCCACTTGTTAGGCCCTCCATCAAAGGAGCACTGGCTTCTTTGAGGGTTAGCCAACACTGGCCATGACCAGCTTTCGCATGGTTGACCCTCTGCTTCTGTGATGGTAATAAAATGCATCTGTGCCGCACCCTGCTAGGTCAGAGTGATCCAGCGGTGTACTAACAACAGATACTCCACTACCATATACTCACCTGGGCCCATATAACTTCTTCCAACTAATACTAAGTAGACCGCTGGAGCTTGTAGTTTATAGATTTCATACTTCAGGAATAGTTATTGTTCTGTTCTTAACTAAACCTTCACTGATCAAATAGTTCTTTCCTCTGGTCGATGGACCATTAGTTGGAACTAATTGATGGTGATAATTAACATAACTTATTAAACATTTCTTCATTAAAAGTGAAATAATCACGGACTCGGGAAGTTTTAAAATCTTTATCTAAATTAATGGAATGTGAACCATCTCAAAGTTTCAGTACAAACACCCTCATTCGTTAGAGTGTCAATTCAATCAATATTCAATATGCAATAATAATTCAGATTCACACAATAACTATGCTCAAGAAGGAGAGGACAGAGAGAGAAGAACATCTATCAATACGATGAATTTATAGTTACCAAGAATGGTGTGAAGACCAACCCTCTGGCCATAGGGCTGGTAAGGGTACCCCGGGATAGATCAGGAGACAAAGACTTCAGTACAGGAATCAGGACAGGATACTTCACCTCTCTAAATACCGACGACTGCGTCGCACCCCTCTCTGACACTCGCTTCCTCCTCGTGGTTCTTCCGCGATCTTCTTTCTAACCCAATTAAGTTAAAATAGATGGTTCTGCACTCGATTTCTTCATCAGCGTCTCACAGCTTCAGCAGCACCGACAGCATACTGAGCTCTCGACTTCCAGCATCGACGTCTCTTCCCGTGTCTGCTAATCTTCTGCCTAAATTAACTAACTAAAACTACCTCAGTTATACCTTTCAGTATTCATGTACCACCCATTAATGTTTCAATTTCATAAAATACTAACTCTGATTGGTCAGGCGAGGGGGGATGGTCATCACACCATGCTTACATTTCACTTATTTCATTTGAACCATTGTTTTCAAACCCATCCCCTTAAAGTTTATTAAATCATTTCCTTTCCCATACATCTCCAAACTTTATTAATACAAAATGTTTCAACTTTATGAATAAGGCTTCTTCAGATGAACTCTTCACCCTCATGTTCCCAGGGCACATCTTCTCTGGCCTTGGACGCGTGACAAATCCTTACTCATCCTTCCTTATTCTTTCTCATCTGCGCATGTGCGGGGTCAAGTCAGTCAGCTCACTTCAGACAAGTGTGGAAGGCCCAAATGCGCACTAATAATAAAGTCAAAAGAAGAAATGTTATTCTCAAAAATAAATGGTTTCACTGTATACCACCAACCTCTACTCTAACCCACTTTAATTATTATTACCCTTTTCTGCATTTGCGTTAGTATAAAACTTATTTTCTATTTAGCCAAGCAGGTGCCATGCATGTGAACTTTCAAGCTGCCATTTTAGTGCCTTTTGCGCATGCGCAAGATTTTCCCTCCAAGCGTTGAGACGTCATACTACGTAGATGCAGTAGACTCATGCGCGGTAAAGATCCCTTGTTAGAGTGCGTTTTAGTACATCGTTCATTTTGTTATAGTTAGTAAACACATACGCAAGCTTCATTGTCCCGCATGTCTTTCTAAAATGCGAATTATTAATTACAAACACATAGTTAGTAATTCGTTAATGAGTTAAAAACAAAAGCATTGCTTCCGAGCAAGTCTCATTTACGAGTCCTTGCTCCATCAAGAGCATCTGCATTACTGAGGGTTTTGTCCCTGCTAGGCCCTCACAAATCCATCCTTGTAGGTTATAGGTATATATGCCATGCCATGCCAGCCTTTCAACTCAGGACACATGTTGAGAGTTAAGAGAAACTTGACGATTGAAGCATTGGCCTCTTTGAGGGGCAGCACATTCTAAGCTCCCACGTGGCGTCTGCTTCTGAATGTTACCTACCTTTCCATGTCCTATGCTTACTGCGCAGTCTCTATGTTATCTCGGTTAGTTTGTTAAAGGGGAACTATAGTGAGTTAATTGGTGCTGTGAGACCTCTTCGATTGTATTTGTTTCTTAACTCAATCTGGTATCCGCCACAGGTAAATGAGAACACAGATCCGATTGGATAGCTTTTGAGCATTCTCCATGGAGACGGTGCATTAAAGCTGCATATTGTCAAAAGCCATTGAATTAACCTGGAGATTGTAAGCGGAGTCGTGGTTTAGTGGCTAAGTGGGTCACGCTGATGGGATGCTCTTCCTTTCAGAGCATGACCTGTTTTATAGTCTTTTTTTGTGGATCTTGAAGTCATCAAGGCCTTGAGTAGAGTGACGTGGGGGTAGGGCAGTGCAGGTCCATGTTTTGCTGTAGAGACACACTCTACACCACTGCACTATGTTAATCCACTCTACGCCTCTCTAATCTACTCTGCGTCACTCTACACCTCACCACTCTGCCCTGCACCACTGCACTCCACCCTACGCCCCCCACTCTACGCCCCTCACTTCACGCCTTCCCACTCTACGCTCCTCCACTCTACTCTGTGTTGCTCCACTGTACTCTACTCTGACACTTTACACCACTTTACGCCCCCCCACTCTACTGCGCCCCGCAACACTCTTCTCTACAACACTCTACTCTACTCCAATATACAACATTCTACGACGCTCTATGCAACTCCCTCTACCCCACTCCAACACTTATATATAATCATTATTATCATTACTACGGTTATTATCATAACTAATGGTATTATTATTTGACCTAGAAACTTTTCCCAAAATCAGTAAACCATTTCCCTATTGATGTTATACTTTTTGTTAGTCTTCCCCACACACTGTCAACCTCCAGTTGGGTCAAGTCTTTATGCATTCTTGTAATGTTTTCAATATATCCTTTAATTTCTCTGCTCTTGTCTGGAATGTAAGTACAACAATGTTGAATTTTCAACATACCACAAACTCCACCTTCTTTTGCTAACAATACATCAAGAGCAAGACGGTTCTGTAAAACCATAGACCTGATTGCAACCATCTCTGTGTTTAATCATTAAGAATCCTCCAGCAGTATCTGTAGAAAGACGATCAACTATGGTTGATAACTTACACATTTTCTGTGAATTAAGAATGACTCCAACTGAGGGTATCAATGCACTAAAAATATCTCCTACGATTTCAGAAAAACTAGCTCTTCTTCTACGTGTTAGTCCATTAGAATTTCCATTGGTTCCACTGATTCTGTCCACATGATACATTTTTGGAAAAACTATTCCAAAGTAACAGCTCCCGTACCATCTTGCAGGTAACCTATAATATGCATTGTTCCCGCAAACATAATAAACTCCTGGAAATACAGGATCAGTTCCCCCTTTTAGTCCCCACCCTCCTAAAATTAGGAAATTGTGTTCACATTCACTGGAACCAATGTAATTATCGTTATAATCTGTCTTTAATCTATGGAGCAGAATTTTCCCTTTTTCACAAAATCCAGGGACATCGCAGCATGAGCCTTGCCATTTGCATAGATTCCCTCTTTCCCAGCCCATGGAGGTATATGGGTTTTCTGTTCAGTCGCTTTCTTTATTAAATCCTGTCTCCTTTCTTCTACTAAATCCCAAAAATCTTTTTCTTCTTTTCTCAATGTACATGTTAGATTATCTTTATGTGCCTGAACTAAATCTATTGAACTCATTGTTAAGAAAAATTCACCCATAAACTGTGCATTTTTACTACTAACTACTGGATTCATATTCTTTCTAATAGGTAATTCTGGAAATACTATATCTATGTCTGAATAAAAATATTGAAGTCAACCTGTAGCATAAAATAAACTTGATAAAATACTACTTGACACACCATATGTTAAAGGTATATGGTGATACGTTACCCCTTCTGATACTGATGTGGGTAACTTCATACACACATAACAATTACTAATCTCCATAGTATTAACGTACTGAAATAACAATTTAATAAACACATTTGAAGACGTATTATAGTCCGATTCATTATGATATTTTGCTTCATCTTCTACACCTATTTCTATTTTAGTTCCTTTTATTCTATCTATCTTATCATTAGTATCTGTGTTATTTTTGTCACTTGTTTCCATTAGTAAAGGTACTCCTACTGTTAGGAATAACCATACTAATACTACTAATAAAATACTACAAAAACAAAATCTAAGACTCTTTCTTTTTAATCCACGTTTTGGTCTTTCGGTAACTTCAATTTCTGCCATTTTACTCTGAGAAAATTTCTTTTCTCTTATCCTTTCTTTGTCAATTTAACTTTCTTTTCGTTCTTTAGGAGGCCTCAATTTCCTTTCATCAATCTGTGCAACATGAACTTCTTCTGTTTCATCAGTCAGATCTAGGGATTCAAATTCTTCGAGTATAACATAGGTCCATTCAGGAGCCTTGTATTTTCTGTTTAAATTTCTCAATCTTGGAGTTATTTTCGCTAATGTTTGTTTAGATTGTGTTTGACTTGTGACTTCATTTACTTGTTCTGGTCTCTTTTCTGTTTTTCTCAAATGATATCTTAATTTCTTTACTCCAGTTGGCCAATTGTCTCCCTTTCTGATTCTTTTGATCTGTACTGCACTTTCACCTTCTTTATCTCTTTTTAAAGTTCTTTTAATTTCTCTTAATCTGGGCACAATCTGTTCTCGTTCTCTGTTTTCTGTGCTTGAACTTTCTTTTGCTTCCGCCTGCTCAGGTCTTATTGTATTTTGTTCTTCTTCTTCCTGAGCTTGTTCCTCTATTTCTATCTGTCCCTGTTCAGGTCTTACTTCAAACTGTTCTTTTTCTGCCTGAACTTGTTCTTCTAACTCTATCTCATCCTGTTCAGGTCTTATTCCAAACTTTTCTTCTTCTGCCTGAACGTGTTCTTCTAATATTCCCTCCTCAGGTTCCTGAAAGTCTTTTTCTATTTCCACCTGAGTGTGTTCTTCTTTCCCTGTCTCTTCCTGACTACTTTCCTGTCTTTTCAGTTCTGTTCTTCTTCTTGTTTCAATAGCATCATCAATTACTTCAATCACTGGTATCCACCCTTCCTGACTTGTACCTGGCTGTTCGTCATATGGTTGTCGTTCAGAATCTATCACTCTAGATTCTTCAATTTCACAGCTTACAACTCCTGACGCTTCAGCCTGTTCAGTCAGCGGTTGCTCTTGTTGTTCTGATGGGCTCGGAACTCTTCTGGTGTGACTGGCATGAATCCAATTGGGCAAACCTGCACACTTCACTGCTGTGGTAGTGACTAGTATGACTTGATGCGGTTTATCCCACCTTGGTGCTAGGCACGACTTTCTTGCGTGTTTCTTCACTAGCACCCAACCTCCAGGATTCAAATCATGTGCTTGGTCTGGCTGTCTTTCAACTGCGTCTTCAACCTGGTGAGAGACAGAACGCACCATTTCAGCCAATCCTTTGCAATAGTCCAATACCAGATCATCAGTTATATTCATTAATTTATTTCCAGGAATAAATGCTTATCTCATTGCTCTTCCCATGAGAACTTCATGAGGGCTCATTCTGTTTTTCTGCCTGGAATACTTCTGAGACCCATCAATACAAGAGGTAATGCATCTGGCCATTTCAGCATTGTGGATGCACACACCTTCCCTAATCTTGACTTGATTGTGCCATTTAGCTGTTCAACTATTCCAGAAGCCTCTGGACGATAAGCACAGTGCAGTTTTTGTTCTATGTTAAATGCAGCACAGATTAATCAAATTATTTCATTATTAAAATGAGGGCCTCTATCTGATTCCAAAGTGACTGGAAAACCAAAACGTGGGACCAACTCCCTCAACAACAATTTTGCAACTGTAAGACTGTCATTTCTTCGAGTGGGATAGGCTTCCACCCATCTTGAGAAAAGGCATACTATGACAAGTATATATTTCAGTCCATTGCATGGGGGCAACTCAATAAAATCCAACTGTAATCTGGTGAAGGGTCCTTCTGCCTTTCCAATCTTTCCCCAACGAACTACTGTCTTCCTACCTGGATTTTGCTGCTGACAGGTTAGGCATCTTTGGCAAAGGCTCTCTGCGACTACCCTGAATTTCGGATTGTATCAACTCTGTCTGAATAGTCTGATCATTGAGTCTCTCCCTATGTGCGTTGCTCCATGATACACTCTCGCCATTTTTGAAAGCAAACAATCTGGCATGACTGGTCTTTTATCTAGATACACCCATACCTCATTGTGTGGTCTCTTTGTACAAGCTGCCTTTATCCAAATTTCCTTTTCCTCAACTTCTTCCTGCAATTGTCTAATCTCATCCTATGTTTCTGGTACTGAGAAAAACATAAGTTGGCATCTGGTTTCACCCGTCTCAATTTTTCTGTTTATGGCCACTGTATTTTTGGCACAGTATTGGGCCACTTGGTCAGCATATCTATTGCCAGTAGCCACATAGTCATTTCCTGACTGATGTGCAGCACGTTTTACAACTGCTATCTCTTTTGGCAATTGTAATGCTTCCAGCAAATCCTTCACATTTTTGCTGTTTTTAATAGGAGATCCTGAAGAAGTCAGAAATCCCCTCTGCATCCAGAGCTGGCCGAAATCGTGCACAACCCCAAACCCATGTTGACTGTCCGTAAATATGGTTACTCTCCAATTGTTCCCCAATTTGCATGCCATGGTTAGGGCTACCAATTCGGCTACTTGTGCAGATTTGACTCCAGGTAAACAGGATGCTTCAATTACCCCAGATATCTTACAAACAGCATATGCAGCACTTAATCCTCCTCCTTGTGTCCTGAGGCAGGACCCATCTACAAATAACTCATGGTCAGCCTCTTTCAAAGGTGTCTCCTTTATGTCTGGCCGGGGCTTAGTACATAATTCAGTTACGTCCAAACAATCATGATCACTCATCTCTCACTTCTTGATTGCATGGGTCTGGCAGTAGGGTAGCCGGGTTCATAATTGTACACCTTATCACTGTTACATTATCAGCTCCCAAAATCACTCTTTCATACTTAGTCAATCGACTAGGGGTGAGATGTTGTGTTCTTGTCAAAAGAATCTCAACTGAGTGTGGAACATAAACCTTTACCGGATGTGCCATCACTATCGACTCACTTTGCTCCAGACTCATACAAGTAGCAGCTACTGCTTTTAAGCAGCCAGGTAATGCTGAAGCCACTGGATCCAATGTAGCTGAAAAATATGCCACTGGAAGTCAACTCAATCCATGTCTCTGTGTTAAGACTGAAAGTGCACAATTTTCTCTCTCACAACAAAACAATGCAAAGTCTTTTGAATAATCAGGCATGCACAAGGCCGGAGCCTTGCACAAACAATTTCGCAATTTCACAAATGCCTCTATGCAGTCATCATTCCAATCAATCGGATCTTTTGCTCTTTTCCGGGTCATTTGTATTAATGGTTTCGCTAACATAGAAAAACCATTAATCCATTGCCTACAGTACCCAACCACTCCCAGAAACATTCTCATTTCTCTCTGAGTCTGTGGCAATTGCATTTCTTTGATTATTTTTATTCTTTCCGGTGTCACTTTTCTAACTCCTCTTTCTATTTTATGCCCTAAGTATCTAACTTCTTGTCAACAGAACTGTAATTTTTCTGGAGACACCTTGTGTCCTCCTTCAGCCAAATGGTTCAGTAATGCAATTGTGTCTGTGACACAATCTTCTCGTGTTCTTGATGCCACCAGTAGGTCATCGATATACTGGACCAGAACAGATTTTCCAGGCATAACCAATGATTCTAGACACTTTTTCAAAATCTGATTAAAAATTGTGGGACTCTCTGTGTACCCTTGAGGAACTCGACACCATGCGTAAATACGAACCTCATACTTAAACGTAAAAAGATACTGGCTGTCTGGGTGCAAAGGAATAGAAAAGAACGCTTGGCATAAATCAATTATTGTAAACCAGCCTGCATTCCAAGGTATCTGATAAAGGATCACTGCTGGATTTGGCACTATTGGGCAACAGGGAACTACAATTTTGTTTATTTTCCGTAAATCCTGCACTATCATATACTTTCCGCTGGGCTTCTTCAGTCCCATTATTGGCGAATTACAAGGACTACCCATCACTTCTTTTAAAATACCTTGTTTAACCATTCGTTCAATTTCTGGAATAACTCCTGCTTTTACTTCTGGACTCATCCTGTACTGTCGGGTATTTGGATTCACTGCAGCTTCTTTCACTGTCACTTTAACTTGGTCTATATTTGTCATTAACCCAATGTCTTTTCCTGTAAAATCCCACACTTCTGGATTAACTGTGGCTCTCAACTCTTCTGGTAATTCATTTTCAGTCATTAGTGAAAACATTTCATCTACTTCCGTTCCCTGTTTGGCTAACATCATCTTATATACAACGTCTTCATCAGGGGTTTGGAAAGCGACACCATCTGGTGTACAGTAGATTGTGCAGTTCATCTTGCACAATAGATCTCTTCCCAACAGATTTACAGGACTGGAATCGCAAACTACGAACCGATGCATTTCTTTAAAGCTTCCAATGTGCACCTCCATTGGTTTTGTGATTGGAGTTCTAATCTGTTGGTTAGACACGCCTACAACTTGGATTGATTCTCCCGAGAGGGGTAGGTTTGGGATGTCTGCTGTTCTCACAGTAGGCCTGGTAGCACCAGTATCCAATAGGAAAGTAATGTCTTTACCTTCTACTTTCCCATCAACAAAAGGACCTGACTGATCTACCGGCAAGGATGCGCCAAGCACGCACTCCTCTTCCTCCCCCCTCAGGCACCGTCATTGTGCGAAATCCAAATTTTCCTCATCATTCTGCAACAAATATTGTGTAATTGTTCTATTATTCTTACCACTTTCTCCTTGAAATCCGGTGTTCGCACTGAAACTTTGATGATTCACAAAATTTGGCATAGGAGCTGGTGGCACCTGATATTGTGGAGTAACTACCTGCTGCTGTTGATTCATATGTACTTCATTCTGCATCTGTGGGATTAAATTTTGATTTGGCCCATTATTACTCTTATTATTCTGAGTACTCTTACACTCGTTCTTCCAATGTCCAAGCTTTCCGCACGCATGACAAGGAAACTTCTTTTTTGCTTCTTCTCTGTCCATTCGTCCCCTATATTTATTACCATTCGCTCCTTGATCATTCTGACTCTTCTCTTTCGCTTGATTATTATTTTGGGCATTTGTTTTCTCTTGTTGTTCTGCCAATTTTACTTGGGCCCACATCATTTTCTCCTTTAGCTTTCTACGCCTGGCCTCAATGTCATCTCCGCAATATTTCGCGTACTTTAAAATCTCATCCACTGTCTTGCTTTGCCAACACAACATGTGCTGCTGTATCATCTGACTAATCTCTGGTTTCAAACCGTATACAAACCGGTACACAAAATGTCCCATATCCTTATCACCGATATTCTCAAAACCACTATACTGCTTAAACACCTGTAATAACCTCTCATAATATGCATGTACAGATTTATTTGGTTCTTGAGTTGTTCTAATTATTTTTACCCAGTCTGTTTCTTTAGGAGGAATTTTCCCTTTCAAATATGTGATCACTTGGTGATACTTTTTCATCACCTCCTCCGAGGGTGCTCCTGTCTTCGAGTCTCTAGCATATTCCTCATTTGGCAAGTCAATTGTAATTTTACATTCAGTCCATAAATCAGCAGGTACCACTATATCAAATAGACCATCCAAATCCTTCAATAAAACCTTTGAAACCTTCACAAATCTCTCTACCTGTTTATACCATTCAACTGGTTTTTCTCTCAGCTTTGGAAAATCATTTGTAAATGACAAAATATCTTGTCTACTCCAAGGAACATGAACATATCCACCTCCGGGAACCTCTCTCATTGGACACACTTTTTCCATTTTGCTTGTTTCTCTTACTGGAAATGCAGCTGCTGCTTCTCTCGCTTGTACTTCCTCTTTCTTCCTTATCCATCTAATTCTCCATTTATCAATGTCTCCCCATTTTCGCAAAATGCTAATTAATTCCTTTATCTGTAGTCTCTTTCCAGAAGCATTTACACTTTCTAAATCTTTATCAGTAAAGTCCACTCGATAGGGTTTCTGTAACAATTTTGATTTCCCTATGTCTATTCCAATTTCTGAAGCTACTTCAGTCAATTTCTCATGAAATACCCTTGCTCTCCTGGTTATGCTCTTACATAAAAATAATAATTCTTCTTCATTGTAAGCATTCAATCTTTCTGTGCCCACGCTTCCTGCTATCATTTCTTCTAATTCCACTTTCAACCTGCTGATGTCTAAAATCCTTGGTGTTGGGTTCTGATTATCTCTTTCCTGTGCCCATCTCTCTATTTCTTCAGGGGTAACTACTATTGCACCTTCAGTTCTTATAGGTACTAAAAATCTCTTTTCTCTCAAATTCATAGTTGTATTTCTCTTCGGAGTTTCAGTTGAAGATTCTACATTTGGGAGATCCATTAATGAAATAACTGACTCACTTTCGCTAACTTGATCATCTGTAATTATTATTTCTTTTCTAGGACTATTTAATGGAATTGTCACAGGTTGTGGTTTCTGGCAAATCTTTTTATCTCCATACAATGGGATTACTGGACCAATGGTCACTGGCACTGTCAATGCTTCAGTATTCAAATTTAATTGACTTATCTTCTGAACTAGTTCTTCTCTAGTTATGTTTAAAACATCTCTTTCATTATCCTGCAACACTCTGTTATATGACGTATCATGTAAAATCTGTGGGATCAATGGCATTCCCATTACTGGTGCACTTGGGGTAACTTTACTAGTTGCTTCTTGATACGGCGGTGGATTTTTAATCAAAATATCTTCTAACAACTCGTCATCTGATTCACCATATCCTGCTGTATTCATGTGTTTCGTTTTATTCTTACACTTTCCTCCAGACTTTTCCTCAGCCATTAACACTGGATATAACCCTTCTGATACCAAAGCTCTCCTCCATTGTTTCATCTGCCCTTCGCGTGACTCATGCAAGTGTCTTGGAAAGAATCCTCTATATCTCCCACCTCGGCATTTCTCTCGTGCATATGACTCGGTCTCCCATTCTTCCAAAGCCTCATATTGAGTTAACCTAGGTCTGGGTTCTAAATCATTCATTTTTAATCAAGTTCTGAAGAATCCTCCCATTAAACGTACCATTTTTAGGAAAAGCTAGCACTCCATCATCCTTCGTATATTCTATGCAGTTTTCCAACCACACGCAAGTATGATGTCCTCTTTCCATCATCATGAAAGATGCTGGTGTTTTCGGTGGCGGAATAGGAATTCCCTCTCTGGTCAACACAGGCTTATCTTTTATAAAGAAATTCTTAATTTTCTTTATAAATGACAGCTTTCTTTTCTCTCCATACATCCTTGAGGAACGATGTATAAAATTGTATTCTGCAAACCCTTGAAACCTTCTACTTGTACGCCTTGCACTAACAGTCAAATCAAAATCCCGCATACAATCTCTCTCTCCACCAGTCCTAGCGCGGCTTCTAACTAGCTATCCAATTAAATCAGGCTCAAGCTCGTGATCTGACCAATGCCTGCGCGGCCTTTTTCTGACGTCAGTTCTGCTCCTTTCTACTGACCCCTCCTTTACAAGGCTGCTCCTGTCACACGCCCGCTGTTTCTACCAATCCCAGCGCGGCTCACTGTGACGTCAGTACAACACCAGCGTCTGACCCTCCCTTCACAAGGTAATACGAAAACGTATTTCTTAATACTTTCTTTAAAATTCTTTGTTATTAACGACATAAAAACATTCGCTACTCTGTCTGTTCCACTAAATCAAAGGATAGTTTATTTCTTTCCACTGCGAGTAAAACCCTCTGCTTACTCTTCATATACTGCGAGTAAAACCCTTCCGCTTACCCTTCATTCAAGCTCCAGAGAACCTGCTACTCTTCCGGTGTCACCCGTTTTGTGAAATTTGAGACCAAAGTTTCACCAGCGAACTCCTTTTGCTGTCAATCTAGCTTGGAAGAACCTGCTACTCCTTCAGGGTTACCCTTTCTAGGTGATATAACGCCTAAAGTTTCACTAGCGAACTCTTTGCTATCAATCACTCTCACTTTTTACGCAGAAAATAGTCCCTAATTTAACACTGCCAGCCCTATCTAGCTTTTCAGTGTTATTCCAACAGACGAGTAACCTCACTGCAGTGTGGTTTCTATCGCCACCCGCTATTCATTCCCCGGGAATTTTCCAGACAACATAAAACAAGACGCTAACTCTTTTTGTTAAACATTAATCAATAATCAATAATCTATACTTATCACCAAACTAGTCCATAATAACCATAACTCTGCTACCAGAAAACTGATCCAGCGGTGTACTAACAACTGATACTCCACTACCATTTACTCACCTGGGCCCATATAACTTCTTCCAACTAATACCAAGTAGACCGCTGGAGCTTGTAGTTTATAGATTTCATACTTCAGGAATAGTTATTGTTCCGTTCTTAACTAAACCTTCACTGATCAAATAGTTCTTTCCTCTGGTCGATGGACCATTAGTTGGAACTAATTGATGGTGATAATTAACATATCTTATTAAACATTTCTTCATTAAAAGTGAAATAATCACGGACTCGGGAAGTTTTAAAATCTTTATCTAAATTAATGGAATGTGAACCATCTCAAAGTTTCAGTACAAACACCCTCATTCGCAAGAGTGTCAATTCAATCAATATTCAATATGCAATAATAATTCAGATTCACACAATAACTATGCTCAAGAAGGAGAGGACAGAGAGAGAAGAACATCTATCAATATGATGAATTTATAGTTACCAAGAATGGTGTGAAGACCAACCCTCTGGCCAAAGGGCTGGTAAGGGTACCCGGGATAGATCAGGAGACAAAGACTTCAGTACAGGAATCAGGACAGGATACTTCACCTCTCTAAATATCGACAACTGCGTCGCATCCCTCTCTGACACTCTCTTCCTCCTCGTGGTTCTTCTGCGATCTTCTTTCTAACCCAATTAAGTTAAAATAGATGTTTCTGCACTCGATTTCTTCATCAGCGTCTCACAGCTTCAGCACCACCCCAGCACCGACAGCATCCCGAGCTCTCGACTTGCAGCATCAACGTCTCTTCCCGTGTCTGCTAATCTTCTGCCTAAATTAACTAACTAAAACTACCTCAGTTATACCTTTCAGTATTCATGTACCACCCATTAATGTTTCAATTTCATAAAATACTAACTCTGATTGGTCAGGCGAGGGGGGATGGTCATCACACCATGCTTACATTTCACTTATTTCATTTGAACCATTGTTTTCAAACCCATCCCCTTAAAGTTTATTAAATCATTTCCTTTCCCATACATCTCCAAACTTTATTAATACAAAATGTTTCAACTTTATGAATAAGGCTTCTTCAGATGAACTCTTCACCCTCATGTTCCCAGGGCACATCTTCTCTGGCCTTGGACGCGTGACAAATCCTTACTCATCCTTCCTTATTCTTTCTCATCTGCGCATGTGCGGGGTCAAGTCAGTCAGCTCACTTCAGACAAGTGTGGAAGGCCCAAATGCGCACTAATAATAAAGTCAAAAGAAGAAATGTTATTCTCAAAAATAAATGGTTTCACTGTACACCACCAAACTCTACTCTAACCCACTTTAATTATTATTACCCTTTTCTGCATTTGCGTTAGTATAAAACTTATTTTCTATTTAGCCAAGCAGGTGCCATGCATGTGAACTTTCAAGCTGCCATTTTAGTGCCTTTTGCGCATGCGCAAGATTTTCCCTCCAAGCGTTGAGACGTCATACTACGTAGATGCAGTAGACGCATGCGCAGTAAAGATCCCTTGTTAGAGTGCGTTTTAGTACATCGTTCATTTTGTTATAGTTAGTAAACCCATACGCAAGCTTCATTGTCCCACGTGTCTTTCTAAAATGAGAATTATTAATTACAAACACATAGTTAGTAATTCGTTAATGAGTTAAAAACGAAAGGATTGCTTCCGAGCAAGTCTCATTTACGAGTCCTTGCTCCATCAAGAGCATCTGCATTACTGAGGGTTTTGTCCCTGCTAGGCCCTCACAAATCCATCCTTGTAGGTTAGAGGTATATATGCCATGCCATGCCAGCCTTTCAACTCAGGACACATGTTGAGAGTTAAGAGAAACTGTTGATGATTGAAGCATTGGCCTCTTTGAGGGGCAGCACATTCTAAGCTCCCACGTGGCGTCTGCTTCTGAATGTTACCTACCTTTCCATGTCCTATGCTTACTGCGCAGTCTCTATGTTATCTAGGTTAGTTTGTTAAAGGGGAACTATAGTGAGTTCATTGGTGCTGTGAGACCTCTTCGATTGTATTTGTTTCTTAACTCAATCTGGTATCCGCCACAGGTAAATGAGAACACAGATCCGATTGGATAGCTTTGAGCATTCTCCATGGAGATGGTGCATTAAAGCTGCATATTGTCAAAAGCCATTGAATTAACCTGGAGATTGTAAGCGGAGTCGTGGTTTAGTGGCTAAGTGGGTCACGCTGATGGGATGCTCTTCCTTTCAGACCATGACCTGTTTTATAGTCTTTTTTTGTGGATCTTGAAGTCATCAAGGCCTTGAGTAGAGTGACGTGGGGGTAGGGCAGTGCAGGTCCATGTTTTGCTGTAGAGATACACTCTACACCACTACACTATGTTAATCCACTCTACGCCTCTCTAATCTACTCTGCACCTCACCACTCTGCCCTGCACCACTGCACTCCATCCTACGGCCCCCACTCTACGCCCCTCACTTCACGCCTTCCCACTCTACACTCCTCCACTCTACTCTGTGGTGCTCCACTCTACTCTGACACTTTACACCACTTTACGCCCCCCCACTCTACTGCGCCCCGCAACACTCTTCTCTACAACACTCTACTCTACTCCACTATACAACATTCTACGACGATCTATGCAACTCCCTCTACCCCACTCCAAGCCTCTCAACTCCTACCACTATGCCTGTCTGACACCCCACTCTGCCACTTTACTCCACCCTGACACTCAATGCCACTCCACTCTGCCACTCTACTTCACCCTGACACTCAATGCCACTCCAGAACCACTTCCCTCTACGCCACTCCGTTACTTTACTTCACTCTGCCCTAGCCACTCCACTCTGACACTCAGTGCCACTCCACTCCGACACTCTACTCCCTCCATGCCACTCGGCACCACTCTGACACTGCACTTCATTCCACAACACTCCACTCTCCTTTATGCCACTAGCTTTTATCCATACTGAACATTATCTACGCTGGTGTATAACAAGACAAACACATTGACGAAGCCAACAGCTCTTACATAGGTGGGACCTATAGGCTTTGTGAATGCTTGTTTTTTATGTGCTATCCATTCCGCTTATACTTCTTGGGTCCCTTCTTCTGACTGTTTCTGGGGCCCTCCCAGCATGAGTTTAAATTCCTCCGTAGCTTCGGAACTTGTGTGTTCTTCACTTGGGTGTGCACATTCGGTGAGTGGCCTTCCTTTCTTACCTGCTCCAGTAAATCCGAACGGCACTGTAAGCAAAGAAGCTTTTTTTTTGTTTGTTTTAGTTTTTTGGTCATTGATGCACATTTTTCACAACTATGTTTCTTAGGCTAGATAAGGAAGTGAGTACCAAGCCAAATGACCCTGTAGTGATGGGTCTCCTAACTGCGAAACACTCCGGAAGCCTCTTTACTCCATAAATAGGTGCGCGCTAGTCCATCCATCCCTGTGTACCTTCAAAGTTTTTCCCAGCAGGCGTAGACTGCATCACAGAATCTCCTACTTGACCGTACTCAATTACCAATCCCTGCCGCCTCTTACTGGACGCTTGCACAAATTTGTCTTGATCCCTACGTCCTCGGTTTACCAGGCATCAGCTCTGCTGCTGGCTCTATGGATGTCCAGGCCTGTGGCTTGGATATCTGGATAGCCGCATAGATTCCAGCGACGGCCCACTTTCACTCTAAGCTGCTGTCGGTCACCATCTTTCACGACAGACCGACCCAGGATGGCTGCCATAGCCCTTCAACGCGCTGAGCAAGCGTCAGCCTCTTCAGTTCATGCAAGGTTCTTTTCGAATATAGGCAACATTCCTGGTCACATTAAGCCCCTTGGTGACTCGTGAAGTGGGTTTGTGAACCAGCGGAGGGATGTTTGAGTGAGAGCTAGTCACCGAAGCACCATACACTCTCCGATTCAGGCTGCCCCCTTTGTATTTCCCTTCTTACTCTTCAAATATGTTGCATATGATATGATCTTGCCTCTTTGTTAGTATTGAGAGATATGATTGAGCTTCAGGGATGGTAACGGCTGCTGTAGTTGTGGGTAGCCTACTTGGATTTTGGTCTTGAGACCCCAGAACAGAGCTAATGTCAATTTTTATTGTATGTGACTTCTGACAACAATAGGTATGCATCAGTGGAAAACATAGGCCTACTAAACCCAATACCCTCTCAATTTCAGGTTCTTCGCCATCCAATATCTCCACTACAGAAAGACAAGAGGTTACTGTAAATGGCAGTAAGAGAAACAACATCAAGCTGTTGAGGGACGACACAAAGAGAACATGCAAATACGTGCATAGTTTTCTCGTGACGCTGCTAGTCAATTACGATCGAGTGTGTATCTGTGCAGGCTTATCCAATGAACCAAACACCATACAGTACTAAAGCCAGGTAGTGTTTAGTTCACTTAGTCTCTAGTGGTAATTGATGCGGCTAAATCCCCCAAAAAAGATTGCATGGTACCCAATAACTCCTCTATTTGGAGCAATGCCTGGCAAAGGCTACAGCTGCACGGAGAGACACATTTCTGGACATAAGACCAAGCATGAAGAGCTTCTACATATGATTGGGGACAATACTCCTAAGATACCACAAATTGGAAGCAAAAATATTCTCTGTAATCATCTTCACTGAAAAGAAACTCTTGAATACCTTTCAGTAGTAAATCCATCTGCACTTCCCATTTCCTCATCTTCTTCAGGTCATACCCCTAACAGTAAAAAGAGACCCCCGTAAATATGTTGAATGCCCACTTGCTGGTCCATGTGTTCCTCCTGGTCTCCTACGGCAGCATTCATTTTTGCTCTCCTTGCTTGAAACTGCCCTAAATGGTCAAGTTTCTTGGCAGGACTATTTGCTCACTGACCAGCTTTGCTCAGCTTGATTCTTTTTCCTCATAACATACCTGAATCTCATCGAACACAAATATTCACCAGGCGATTTTATCATACATATAGCATTGCCTGATATTAGATCCCAGACCACAGCATCTGTATTGCATCCGGTTTTTACTGACTGCCTGAGATACCACTGACATTAAGTGTAATTGTGAGGCTATTTCACTGGGTCCTGAGGTAGTCAGTGGTCACTGGGCAGTGTCTGTGGCGGGTACATTTGTTTACCTCTGGTGTTCGACGTCCTTGTGGACTGTTACACTCCTGATTGGAGCCCCATTGTACTTCCTGCTTACGCTTGAGTCTCCGAGGGAAGCCAGGCCAAGCACTCTAAGAGTTTGGTGGTAGTAGGTTTGGTCCTTGGATACAATAGTATACAACAGATAAAACTCAGTCTCCAATCGAGCCAGCTCTGCTAAAATGAATAGTAGTTCTTTTTACATATATGTAATGATAAAAAGGAATACATATATAAAAAGAAACGGCAGCCTTCTTTATACTCCCCAGTTAATGGAAACGACAATGTTTCACAAAATATTCCAAAGCTTCAAGTAAGCTGTGCTAGGTCTGTCCTGTGTGTCATCAGCCGTGGGTGCAAGGAGAGGGCAACTCATTGAATTTGAGCCCAGCCAGCTGATACCGTGCCTGCCAGAAATGTCCCGAGCCACCAAAATGCTGAAGGCCCCAAAGCGCACAACTGAAAAGCTACCCTGGATTCCCACCCACAGAACCATTATCAGTTTAGGATGTTCAGGAACAGAACCAAATGCAAAGTTCAGTTTCCATTTACCAGAGCCCTGTTTTCCTCCACTCTAAGAGGGAAGCACAGAACACACTCCGTTGTCTCCTATTGATTCTTAAAGGGAGAAAGCAAATTACTGGTGTTGGAAACTTCTTGGTGAACACAGTAGGTTGTCATGGGTTTGATATGTTTTTGGATTATATTTAGTGAAATGCTGGTCTTGTTCAAACGTTCGTTTCTGGTGACCGGGGTGCCTTTTGCATCCACAGACTTCTTTCAAAGCAGACCTCTTTATTTAACTGATGTGCCTCTTCTTGGGCTGGAAAGAACACCTATGTTTGTATATGGTATTTCTACAACACACACCTAGCTGAAAGGCAGCGGAGCGCTGACTATGTCTGTTGTCCTAGAATGTCTTCTTAAAATTCTCAAGCTTCTTACAAAGCAGACCTCTTTAGCTTTATTCCTGCCAAATGAGCTGGAATACCCTTGCGACACCTGAGGGATCGACATCTTGCACCTCGGCCCCCTGGTCACAGGTCCCTTTCTCTCCAAACATCAGGCGGTGAAGCTTCCTCCTGTTCGAGGTCCGGTTACAGCAACAGGGCTTTCTCCATGTTGCTAGACTTTGCTGAAGTCTTACAGAAAATAGCGGCTTCAGTGTTCTTGTTCCTGGCAAACGGTTTCTATGAGCTTCTGCAGAGGTCCAGATAAATACAACCTGCTGATTCAAGGTGCTTCTTTTTAGGTCTCGCCTAGCGTTGCAGCGCATGCGCTGCTCGCTTGCGAGATCTATTGTCGTTGGTTTTCTGTCGGGTTTCTTTGGAAGTGGGGTGGAAGCTCCACCCATGCTTTTAATTGGCGCGCGTCATAAACGCTCGCTTTTCATTGCAAGGGAGGCTTGTTTGTTCCCTCCCTGTCTCCTGTTTGCCTCGCCCACCCGGACTGGAGAATTTGCACGGCGTTACATCTTCTCCTCGGCGCTCCGTGTGAAGTATACAGCTCCTTCAAACAAGTAGCATGGAACGTGAGGGGCCATGTGTAAGTAAAACATTTTTTTCTTTCATAACGCGCCAGGACCAGCTTTATCCTTAACATGTGATGCCCTATTGAGTTTTATATGCAGGGGCGCCGCACATTATTATGGCGCACGCTCAAGTTTAATATTCACGGGCGCCGTGCTTGATCACGGCGCCTTCTTAATTTAATATGCACGGGCGCCTAATATGCACGGGCGCCGCACATAATTTTGTTGCACGGCGCCCATCTGATCATTATGTTCTGCGCGCCAACTGCTTCCAGCTGCCCGACCTCCGCTCGTTGTCGCCGTGTTTACGCTGCGACACCCGTGACTAGAAACACACGCCTTCACAGCAAACTCATTAGCCCGTCTGTCCAACCACAGCGCTAAGAAGTTCCAAATCACCAGCAGCCACTTTGCCACCGGTGAGCCCTTCTGCCCCTGCAATAAAGACGAACTCCGCGTCCCTAGCTTCTTTATAGCACGGGCCCCATATTTGAAACATGGGGGCCGCTGTATTCGGCAAGTAGCTTTCATTTGTGAAGCAGAGGTTGCATTTCCAATTTCCCCGAATTTCACATTAAATCATGCAACGAAGTTTCTTACCTTGAAATAAGGGGTAGGAGCTTTTGTAGTGGAGAGTATGTGGTTTACGGCTACGATGGCCGACTTTGAAGCTGGGAAACAGGTTCGAGTGTGGCGGGGCCCTCGGCCTGAACAACTGGTGATTGTAGACAAATCACAATCTCCTGGTGTTGAAAAATGCGTCCCTCTGTAATGCAATTGGTGCTTATGTAAAGCGCGCTGATAAGTTCGGGGCGAGTTTGCGCTATATAAAAATGAAAGGAAAAAAAAGACGGTAACGTGCATCTTTTAATATTGTTATATTCTAGTAGTGGAGATGCTTCTTTTATTTCCATTAAATGATGCCGGCTAGCCCAAATCGTTTTTTAATTTTTTTTTTCATTCAATAAGCGACCGCCCAACTCGTTGTTTTTTTTTTCTCACTTTAACACTAAATCATAGCGGCAGCGCATCTTGTTGCACGTGGGTTGGCCAACTTTTTTTTTTGTTCTTTAAGAATAAATCATGGCGTGTTGTAACTGCATCTACAGTAGGGCGCCTCGCCATTACTAAGAACATTACATCTGTGAGCTTTGTGCAGGGAAATCCCAAAGCGCTGTGTCTGGAGGCTAATGAGAGCAAGAGGCTTAGTTTTTAAATGGAACATAAACTACTAAAAATACGGTTACTGGAGCCAATATTCTCCCTTAAAGTGTGTATACTTGCACAAAGGAATATTTAAAAATGCTATAGAATGCTCAATAACATAGCAACAAAAGGCAGTGGAAGTTATATGCATCTGTGTATTGTTTGTTGGAAAATATACATTCCCTGTGCATTTTTATTGTGATTCTAGGTTTGCACGAGGGCGCACAACTTTCTTTTTTTGTTCCTTAACAATAAATCATGGCGGCCTTCGCGACTTATTGCACGCGGGCCGCCCAACTCTTTTTAAAATTTTTATTTCATTAAATAATAGCAGCCGCACGTCTTGTGCGCGAGTCGCCACATCAGCTGCAAAGCATGGATGAGGCTGTTCGTCCATCAGAGCAGTTGTTTGCCCGGGGCTGTACATCGGCAAAATGCAAACAAGTAAGCATTCATTTTCAAAATGCACGCAAGTAAAATGGGAGTTGGGGGGGGCATTTGCGATAGTTTGAGCTATTGGCATTGTAAATGTCTTTTATTTATGTGTTGTTTTTTAAAACACATAAATAAAAGGCATTCTTATTTACAATGGCAATAGTTTAAACACTCGCAAATGCGAGACCTATTGCATTGCAAATGCTTGTTATTATTGTGCTTAGCAGAACTAGTTTCAACCCAGGCCAATAGAGACAATTTTGCAGTTTCAAACAAGTATTGGAAAACTAATGCCAATTGCCAGTGCTTTTTAGCTTCAGCATAGAAAACAAGCAGTTGACACTCTTAGACAGTTACGGCTATTTGGGATGTTGCTTTCTGGAACTTGTAGTTTCAATTTCGACATTGTATGTAAGTGTAGGAAGCTGGCTCTGTAACTGGTATGCCACTAGGCGGTTATACCGTGCACAGAGTCCAGGGGTTCCCCAAAAGTGTACAGGGCTCAATGTAAAACCCAAAGTGCTCTATTGGTGGTAGTGTGGGTGAGCAGCCTTAGGCCTAGCACAGAGGAGTGTAAGACATTTATTTCACAACCTTGACCAATAATGGACACACGACTCTAAAAGGAGATCCACACCAATTTTAGAAAAATAAGCTTTGTTTGTAATTTATTTGAAGACCAAGAGCTTCGCAATAAGGTAAGTACGTTTTTAAATAGAAATACTTACTACAATAATGCGGTTATACAGGTAAGTATCACACCTACAGTTCCAGTCTTTGGGACCAAAGGTCAGCAAGGGGCAAGGGTCAGGCCTGCACCACCAGCGGCACAGGGGCGGCCGAGTGCAGAGGTCAAAATCTGAGTGCGTCCCAAAGTGTTTCAATGGAGAATAGGGGTGTTCAAAGCCACACTGCTTGCAGGTAAGTAAATCGGTTGGAGGGGCCAAACTTTGGAGGTTTAGACCAGCACAGGAGGGCCACAATGCAGCACCAATCCTACACCACCAGCGGCACAGGAGCAGCCAGGTGCATGGTGCAATTTCTGCATTGGGCGTCTAATGTGTTTCAATGGAGAATCTTCTTTAGGGAAACAGGCTGCAGGCATCAAACCGGAGGATTTATTTATTTGAAAAGTTTTATATAGCGCTGGCTAGACCCGGAGGTATCGGAGCGCTTTACATGAGTAGGAGCATTGTTTCAGAACATAGTTACAAAGTTACATCAGTTGCAAGGAACGTAGTTACATGAATTACAAAAGCATAGTATAAACATTAGAAAGAAGAAAAACAGGCAAGGGGAGAGAAATTTGGGGGGGGGGGTCAGGAAAGGAACAGGGGAGGTAGACAAAGAATAATAGAGGGAAGAGGCGGGCGGGGGTAGGAAACACAACGGGGAAACGAGGCAAACAGTGTCCGACGTCCGGCTGGGTAGGTGACGGCTGAGGGGTGAACCAGAGCCAAACTCCTCTATAGCTGCATATGACAGCTCCACCGGTCATCGGCCAAAGGTAGCTCGGGCACCGCAATGCTTACAGAAGGTTCTGGATTCTGCCTAGGGGGGCATCCGACGCTCTCATCACCAGCCGTCCTTTGCACAGGCTTTCGCATGCAGGCAGAAAACCAGCGACTGCACAGGTAAGTTGGGATGCTCTGGGTCAACGGTGTACCGCTAGCCAAACTCCTCAAAGCCCGGGGGCTGCGGGTACAAGGGTCCCTTTGGATGTCTGATCTCTTCTTACTGGGCTGGTCGTGGTTGGGGGATGGGGGACCCTTCAGGTTCACACTGCAGGCGCCGTAGTGGAGGTCAGGAGCGGTCGGCCAGTGCTGGATTTAGAGACTGGATCGCTGGTGTGACTTTACTGGGTAGGAGGGCCACTCAGACTCGGGCTGTGGGCGTTGGGTGCAGAGTGGGCAGGAGACGCCGATCCACCTGAATCTGGTGTCCTTGGAGTTTAGGTTTTTCTGGACAGGTCCGCTGTCCACGGGAGATTTGAGTCTTTATCGAAGGCAGGAGTCCTCCTAGGGTTTCCAGTGGTCGCTGGTTGCAAGACAGGTAGTGGGGCCGTCGAAGCTGCTGGTCGTCCCAGATCTAGTTTGCAGGTCTGGGGGAGCCACCTAAATACTAAATTTAGGAGAGTAGCAAGTAGGGCCTATGGGCACCTTACTTAGGGTGACTGCACCCTCAATTATGCCACCCTCCTGTGGATGGGGGCATAGACCTAGCCCTGATTGGAGGGGTCTCCCCATCTTTAAGAAGTCGGTAACTGAAAGATGTGCCCCACCTCACCTCCCCCACCTTAGGGGAGGGAGTTGGTAGAGGTGGGGACACCTCCCATTCGTCTAGGTTTTCCTACCCAAAGTGGGGGTGTAATCCGGGGGCTGCCACCTTCTGCTAGCGGCAGAGGCTGGGGTCGCATTACAAAGGCGGCAGGCCTTTGAAGCTTCTCCTTCGAGCACTGGCCCATCCGGGGGAGGAGGTGTGACACCTCTGCCCAGGATGTGCAGCATTTCTGGTCCCAGGGAGCAGATGCTCTCCATCCAGGGGTCCAGAAACATGTCTGGTGGTGGCTGGCGGTCTAAAGCAAGTCAGTGCCCACACCAGGGTCGGTAGGTTTTCAGGGGGCACGTCTGAGGTGCCCTCGGAGTACATTGTGTAATAAATCTCACACTGGTATCAGTGTGGATATATTACAAGTAGTTGCTTGGTACCAACCATTCCTAGTTTCAGTGAAGCCATCATGGTGCTGGGGAACTCGAGTTGCCCAGTTTCCAGCCTATGTACTCTTCATGGCTTCCCTGGCAATATTTAAGAATTGACTTAAGTATTGTAGGCACATATCCACTCATGCAGATATGCCCTCACCTCTGGTATAGTCCACCCTGCCTTAGGGCTGCAAGGCTTGCTAGAGGGGTGACTTACATAAACCTTCACGCAGTGCTAGCTGGCATGGCACCCAGGCAGGGTGCCATGTCGACTTTGTCGTTTTTCACCTCACAGGGGCCTGCAAGCTGCCAGTGGCATGGTCCTAGTGAATGGGGTCCCAGGCCCTAGGTAGCCAGGGTACCATTTACTAGGGACTTACAAGGGGGCAGAAATACCAATTATGGGTATGTTTTTAGGGAAGAAGCACTGGCACAGGGGACCTGGTTGGCAGGGACCTTGTGCACTACAATCGAAACCACCTCAAAACCAGGCAAAAAGTGGGGGCTAACCATGTCAAAAGAGGCACTTTCTCACAGAAGGGCTCAAAAATCTTAGGATAGGAAATGATGTTGGCTAAGCAGCCGGGACTGACATAGGGTGAAGCATGACATGGGCCATGTGGCACCGATGAGACGCACTCCGGTACAGTCACTTTGTTGGTCATAGATCAGGATCCAGCTGCAGTCTTAATAATAGCCTAAACGTGCTCTAAGTCGATCCAATATTATACGAAAGGCTAGATATAGGCTCTTGCACTTTGTGGAACTGATCACAATATGCAAGGATATCTAATGAATCGAATGGCTTCACATCACTTCAACGGACTGTGCTTTTATGAGAGACAGTCTAAGGCCTATACTTTGTTCTACTGTACTCGGGTCATTTTAAAAGGTATAGCGTTACACGCGAGTTAGTAGCTGTGAGCTTTTTATTAGGTGAAAAGAGTGTACATTTCTACCAAGATGACCTGATGATCTTAAGAAGCATTAGACAAATTGTTACATTTTCTAGTAAGTAAATTCTTTTATTGGTAGATTATTTAAAATCTTTTCAATATACATTATCAAACAATCAATAAAAAAATAAATAAAAGGCTTTTGTGGTGAGTTAGATGCTGGGACCAGACCAGTTTGACTATAGCTTGGTCGCCAGTATGTTTCCACATGAGTATACATTCCTAAAAAAGGAAGGCATCGATTCACCTTAGATGTACGTAGTGAAACCATCAGTAAAGAGATACGAATCTGTATGAGGTGTTGAATATTGGTGCTAAATCTGATAGCAGTAGTTTAGTTGCCAAAGTGACAACACACATATTTTAATGTTCTCGGAAGAAGGGCATCCATTTACGTCTGTGGGTAGACACTAAAAAAAAGGAAAGACCTCATTCCTTCCTTGATAGAGGATTAAAAGCAGGATTTAGGGAAAACAGTCCAAAAGAAAAATTGTGTGAAGCTTTATGCATTGATATGGTAGTGCCGGCCAGTCCGAGATTTAGGCGGAGCCGTCTCGAGTCGTGTGGAAGTTGGGCTGAGTTGCTGCCAAGGCAGTGTTATGGTTCTACTAAAAACAGTCCATCAAATGGCTAATCAAGTTGGAGAGACTCTCCATCTTTGATGGAGGATAAAAGCCTGGATTTGATTGAGTCAGTCCGAAAGAATAGTGCTTGATGCTTTGTGCATTAATCTGACTGTACCATCTTAAGGTAAGTTGAAGCCAGTTTGAGATGCTGCCAAAGTGATGTTTAGGTTCTGTCAAGGAGAAGCACTCAGATGGTCAATCAAGTTGACTAAACTCTCCATCTTTGATAAAGGAATGAGGCCGGGATTCCGGAGAGTTAAACCTAAAAGATGAATTCTGCTGAAAAGAGTCCCTCAGGTGGCCGTTCAAATTGATGGAGCACTGCGCTTTTTAGTGCTGAGGTTTACCGGCCTCTCAGAGACTAATTTGACGGACCTTGCCGCTTGGCATGATTTCCAGGCCAGAACCACTTGTTTTAGGACTGTTACTGCTGGGCGATATTTAGGCTAGCTTTAGGGGCATCGCAGCATGGCATGATGATTGCACCATACCCCTTCTTTGCAGGGCAGTTGCTGGTGCAATGTTTAAATTATGCCAAGGAAGCTCTCTGATGGTGAATCAAGATGGTATACTGTTGCAGCTAGGCGATATTGTAATTATTGTAGAGAAGGCCCTCTGATGGTAAATCAAAATGGTGGACTGTTGCTGCTGGCCGATGTTGGGGTTATGGTACAGAGAGGCCTCTGATGGTTAATCAGGATGATGAAGCACGTTGGATCAAGAAATAAGATCTTTTAGCTTCTTTGAGGCATGATAGTTGCACAGGATCCTCTCTTGGTAGCACTGTGACGGCTGGGCGGCATGACCTGACTTGCAAGGATCTGAGTTTCTGCCTGTGATTTAATAGGGCCGGACATGTCGTAGAGCCGACACTGATTGCTGGGCCAGGACTTCTTCCACGAGGGCACAAGTCCTTAGATAGAAAGACGCCAAGACGGATCAGCATCAAGTCATGTTTGCTTGCTTCATAAAAGTGGGAAGGAAGACAAGTACAGCTGGGGGCCCCGGACCGCATATGATGGCATGATTCCCCACGCATGCTGTTTGCTCGCAAATGCAGCTGTGCCTGTGATGTATGATGCGAGCTTGGCTGCTCTGTTGGTAATGCGTTTAAAGGCAGCGTATTCCATTGGGGTGCACCTGGACTCCTTTAGTTGCAGTGCTTTCATTGACTGCTGAATTGCTGGAAAGAGTGATTTCTTTTCAAGGGCCTGCTTTTCTATTTCCAGCCAGCACTGATGCGAGAGCGAGTTCCCTTCTGTTGACCTCAGCCTCGTCCTTTCTGGGCCCTGATGGTACAGGCCAAACTCGAGCCTAATTTTGGCTTGTGAGACCTACTGTGGAATCACAAGAGATTTTTGAAGAGGCTCCATTGTAAGGTGTTCAAGGTCACTACATCTTTCTCTTCGAGCAATTCTGAGCCGTAAGATAATGAGGGCCCAAGACCTGACGGAGATGGTGTCGAGGTATTTAATTTTCTAATTTTTGTATTAGTCTTCGTGAAAGCTCGCTGTGATAACCTGATAGGACAGCTCAGTCCACCGAGATATAGCTTTGGACCCACAAGAAGCCTGCAAGACTGAGTTTGTATGTACTTCTGTGTTTGAAATAAGTATTCGGAGTTATTTGATTTTGCAAATGTTAATACGTTTCCAAATTAGTTGATGGAATGTGGTTATGAAAGCACGGGTCAGAATATCCACCACTTTATTAATATTTAAATGGCTTGATGATGGGAATCCTATTTTCTTTCACCCTACCCTCGTGCACATGTCTGACTGAGGTGGCATGCAGACGTACATTAGGCTGTAATCTGATGGGCTGAGCTGGATGTTAGCACTTTATCTTCAACCCCGTCGGTGTAATGTAAGAATGCAGCAGGCTCATGTCTTAAAAGGCAGACGCATGTAATAAAATGCGTTCTCTGGACAAGTATTCACTTATTTGTTCAGGAGTCACCCTTGGAGCAAGCTGAAAACCTGACTGTAGAAGCCTGCTCAGGGCTGAGTGTAGCTTCACCTCTCACATAGGTTATCCACGCATGGACATGTGAGACAGGCATGAAGAGGTGACTTGCTGCTGCAGGTGTGACCTCTATAGGCAACTCGGGACCAAGTGTAGTTTCATCTCTGACATAAGCGAGCCACACTCGGACTTGTGCGACAGGCAGGAAGAGATGCAAGGTGACATGCTTGCTGCAGATGTGGTCTCTGCTGCTCAGGGCTGAGTGTAGCTTCACCTCTCACATAGGTGAGCCACGCATGGACTTGTGAGGCAGGAAGAGATGCAGATGTGGTCTCTGCTGCTCTGGGTTGAGTGTAGCTTCATCTCTCACATAGTTGAGCCATGCATGGACTTGTGGGACAGGCAGGAAGAGATGCAGATGTGGTCTCTTCAGTCTGCTCAGGGTTGAGTGTAGCTTCACCTCTCACATAGGTGAGCCACGCATGGACTTGTGAGGCAGGCAGGAAGAGATGCAGATGTGGTCTCTTCAGTCTGCTCAGGGTTGAGTGTAGCTTCACCACTCACATAGGTGAGCCACACATGGACTTGTGAGGCAGGCAGGAAGATATGCAGATGTGGTCTCTTCAGTCTGCTCAGGGTTGAGTGTAGCTTCACCACTCACATAGGTGAGCCACGCATGGACTTGTGAGGCAGGAAGAGATGCAGATGTGGTCTCTGCTGCTCTGGGTTGAGTGTAGCTTCATCTCTCACATAGATGAGCCATGCATGGACTTGTGGGACAGGCAGGAAGAGATGCAGATGTGGTCTCTTCAGTCTGCTCAGGGATGAGTGTAGCTTCACCACTCACATAGGTGAGCCACGCATGGACTTGTGAGGCAGGCAGGAAGAGATGCAGATTTGGTCTCTTCAGTCTGCTCAGGGTTGAGTGTAGCTTCACCACTCACATAGGTGAGCCACGCATGGACTTGTGAGGCAGGCAGGAAGAGATGCAGATGTGGTCTCTTCAGTCTGCTCAGGGTTGAGTGTAGCTTCACCTCTCACATAGGTGAGCCACGCATGGACTTGTGAGGCAGGCAGGAAGAGATGCAGATGTGGTCTCTTCAGTCTGCTCAGGGTTGAGTGTAGCTTCACCTCTCACATAGGTGAGCCACGCATGGACTTGTGAGGCAGGCAGGAAGAGATGCAGATTTGGTCTCTTCAGTCTGCTCAGGGTTGAGTGTAGCTTCACCACTCTCATAGGTGAGCCACGCATGGACTTGTGGGACAGGCAGGAAGAGATGCAGATGTGGTCTCTTCAGTCTGCTCAGGGTTGAGTGTAGCTTCACCACTCACATAGGTGAGCCACGCATGGACTTGTGAGGCAGGCAGGAAGAGATGCAGATGTGGTCTCTGCTGCTCTGGGTTGAGTGTAGCTTCACCACTCACATAGGTGAGCCACGCATGGACTTGTGAGGCAGGAAGAGATGCAGATGTGGTCTCTGCTGCTCTGGGTTGAGTGTAGCTTCACCTCTCACATAGGTGAGCCACGCATGGACTTGTGAGGCAGGCAGGAAGAGATGCAGATGTGGTCTCTGCTGCTCAGGGTTGAGTGTAGCTTCACCACTCACATAGGTGAGCCACGCATGGACTTGTGAGGCAGGAAGAGATGCAGATGTGGTCTCTGCTGCTCTGGGTTGAGTGTAGCTTCACCACTCACATAGGTGAGCCACACATGGACTTGTGAGGCAGGAAGAGATGCAGATGTGGTCTCTGCTGCTCTGGGTTGAGTGTAGCTTCACCTCTCACATAGGTGAGCCACGCATGGACTTGTGAGGCAGGCAGGAAGATATGCAGATGTGGTCTCTTCAGTCTGCTCAGGGTTGAGTGTAGCTTCACCACTCACATAGGTGAGCCACGCATGGACTTGTGGGGCAGGCAGGAAGATATGCAGATGTGGTCTCTTCAGTCTGCTCAGGGTTGAGTGTAGCTTCACCTCTCACATAGGTGAGCCACGCATGGACTTGTGGGACAGGCAGGAAGAGATGCAGATGTGGTCTCTTCAGTCTGCTCAGGGTTGAGTGTAGCTTCACCACTCACATAGGTGAGCCACGCATGGACTTGTGAGGCAGGCAGGAAGAGATGCAGATTTGGTCTCTTCAGTCTGCTCAGGGTTGAGTGTAGCTTCACCACTCACATAGGTGAGCCACGCATGGACTTGTGAGGCAGGAAGAGATGCAGATGTGGTCTCTGATTCTCTGGGTTGAGTGTAGCTTCACCACTCACATAGGTGAGCCACGCATGGACTTGTGAGGCAGGAAGAGATGCAGATGTGGTCTCTGATTCTCTGGGTTGAGTGTAGCTTCACCACTCACATAGGTGAGCCACGCATGGACTTGTGAGGCAGGAAGAGATGCAGATGTGGTCTCTTCAGTCTGCTCAGGGTTGAGTGTAGCTTCACCACTCACATAGGTGAGCCACGCATGGACTTGTGAGGCAGGAAGAGATGCAGATGTGGTCTCTGATTCTCTGGGTTGAGTGTAGCTTCACCACTCACATAGGTGAGCCACGCATGGACTTGTGAGGCAGGAAGAGATGCAGATGTGGTCTCTGCTGCTCTGGGTTGAGTGTAGCTTCACCTCTCACATAGGTGAGCCACGCATGGACTTGTGAGGCAGGCAGGAAGAGATGCAGATGTGGTCTCTGATTCTCTGGGTTGAGTGTAGCTTCACCACTCACATAGGTGAGCCACGCATGGACTTGTGAGGCAGGAAGAGATGCAGATGTGGTCTCTTCAGTCTGCTCAGGGTTGAGTGTAGCTTCACCTCTCACATAGGTGAGCCACGCATGGACTTGTGAGGCAGGCAGGAAGAGATGCAGATGTGGTCTCTTCAGTCTGCTCAGGGTTGAGTGTAGCTTCACCACTCACATAGTTGAGCCACGCATGGACTTGTGGGACAGGCAGGAAGAGATGCAGATGTGGTCTCTTCAGTCTGCTCAGGGTTGAGTGTAGCTTCACCTCTCACATAGGTGAGCCACGCATGGACTTGTGAGGCAGGCAGGAAGAGATGCAGATGTGGTCTCTTCAGTCTGCTCA
Organism: Calotriton arnoldi; assembly: GCA_963921515.1. NCBI lineage: Eukaryota > Metazoa > Chordata > Amphibia > Caudata > Salamandridae > Calotriton > Calotriton arnoldi. The sequence continues at coordinate 275,049 of CAWUFW010004300.1, forward strand.
GGGTTGAGTGTAGCTTCACCACTCACATAGTTGAGCCACGCATAGACTTGTGGGACAGGCAGGAAGAGATGCAGATGTGGTCTCTTCAGTCTGCTCAGGGTTGAGTGTAGCTTCACCACTCACATAGGTGAGCCACGCATGGACTTGTGAGGCAGGCAGGAAGAGATGCAGATGTGGTCTCTTCAGTCTGCTCAGGGTTGAGTGTAGCTTCACCTCTCACATAGGTGAGCCACGCATGGACTTGTGGGACAGGCAGGAAGAGATGCAGATGTGGTCTCTTCAGTCTGCTCAGGGTTGAGTGTAGCTTCACCTCTCACATAGGTGAGCCTCGCATGGACTTGTGGGGCAGGCAGGAAGAGATGCAGATGTGGTCTCTTCAGTCTGCTCAGGGTTGAGTGTAGCTTCACCACTCACATAGGTGAGCCACGCATGGACTTGTGAGGCAGGCAGGAAGAGATGCAGATGTGGTCTCTTCAGTCTGCTCAGGGTTGAGTGTAGCTTCACCTCTCACATAGGTGAGCCATGCATGGACTTGTGGGACAGGCAGGAAGATATGCAGATGTGGTCTCTTCAGTCTGCTCAGGGTTGAGTGTAGCTTCACCTCTCACATAGGTGAGCCACGCATGGACTTGTGAGGCAGGCAGGAAGAGATGCAGATGTGGTCTCTGCTGCTCTGGGTTGAGTGTAGCTTCACCACTCACATAGGTGAGCCACGCATGGACTTGTGAGGCAGGAAGAGATGGAGATGTGGTCTCTTCAGTCTGCTCAGGGTTGAGTGTAGCTTCACCACTCACATAGGTGAGCCACGCATGGACTTGTGAGGCAGGCAGGAAGAGATGCAGATGTGGTCTCTTCAGTCTGGTCAGGGTTGAGTGTAGCTTCACCACTCACATAGGTGAGCCACGCATGGACTTGTGAGGCAGGAAGAGATGGAGATGTGGTCTCTTCAGTCTGCTCAGGGTTGAGTGTAGCTTCATCTCTCACATAGGTGAGCCACGCATGGACTTGTGAGGCAGGCAGGATCAGGAGCTATACAAAACATGAAAGTGGACAGATGCCATCTCTCCAGACCATCGTGTCATCAGTAGATCACACATCCTCCCAGCCAAAGCCCTTTTGTTCTCTTTCCTGGGAGTCATTCACACATCCCAGCAGCCTACCAGTTGACAGTTGGGGATTCATTCCGAAAATGCTACTATAAACTGTACGTAGAAAAAAGGCCCACTTTCTAAAAGTGACCTTTTTAAAAATAGTAATTTAAAATCGGATTTGACCTTTAGATTGGATTTTACATTCATAATAATTTGAGTCCTTGAGCCAGTTCTAGCTATTCCCAAACTGAAGTTATGCATTATAGGGTTCTTCTAATGTTACTAGTGCTCTTCTATGGGAGAGACATCCTTCCCACAGTGAAAAACTACTTAGATTTTCCACTGACAGAACATGTTGAACTTAAGAATGTATGCCCTTTACACCCTGTCCTATGGGCGTTTAGGGCCTTCCTTAGTGGTGGCTTTTAAGTATTAAAATGGAAGATATGGACTTTTTAACAGGTGGAAAATGGCAGTTTTAAAACTGCATATTAGGCTCCTGTGGCAGGCCTAGAGTCCTTTTTCACATGGTCACTTTAGTGGTGGCACAATAAGTGCTGCCGGTAGGTTACATACGCCAACCAGGGATTAGCCAACTGTATACATTTTAGGGGGTCAGAGCTTATGCACTGGTGCTTGAGTATCACAGCCCATAAGTATCCAGTAGCATGGTCGAATTGGCATACTCATAATTGGTGTATTTAACTTACCTATAGGTCCCTAGAATATTTTATAAAATATACCCAGGGCTTAGAAGTCAAAGGGCACTAGGGGGCTATAGCACATATTGGGCCATCCACTGAAGTGCAGTGCAATTATGGCTTCAGGCCTACCATTGTTGCTTGACCTCTAGCTGTGTAAACATTGCAATTTGACCTGTCAAAGTAAACCATTTGGACAGATCAAAACCTCCTTTTTAAATATGAATACGTCACCCCTAAGTAGGGCTTGTGACCCACAAGACTGGGTGCATGCTTTTTAAAAGTAGAACATGTAGAAATGTAATGCTAACATCTCATTACAATGACTAGCATCATTGTGGCATGCCTGTCTGTTCTGTGTAGCAAATCGGGGTACAGGTTAAAATCCTAATACTGTACCTGGGGAATGGGACTAGCCAGAAAAATAATTTACCTCCTTTTTAATAGTTATTAAAAATCTTAGTCAATGTTGAATTTCATATTTTCAAGAAATAGTAAGGAAAAGTAACTTTTAAAAATTTACCTTTTCCCTGCTTAAAGTTCCTGGGACCTTTTTTGCATTTGCTCTCCTACTTCTCCCGGCCAGTAATTAACTTTTAAATAGTCGCGAATGAGGTGTGCAATTCCTTATAGGAGCTACACAATATGTCACTGTGATTCACAGGTCGACCTGAATGGGCAGGGATGGCTCCTTGAGCTCAGCAGAAGGATGTGAGCTATGAGCATCCTTTTTGACATTTAAGTGGCAAATCCTGCTTGGCAGGTTTATAGCACTGGGGGGCACACTTGAAAAGATGGGAATCGGACAGTTCTTATGTATCTGTTGTCTGGTTCCTGGAAAACCCTGCTTTTGTTGTATCAGATGTCTGTCTCTGGGTTTATTGTGGGCACATTGGCTGCCCCAAACTGGATTTCAGTGTTAGATGTGGGAGGACACTTCACTACCCGCACACACCTCCAGCTCTCAAAGCCCAAGTTTAGTGTTGCTTAGGACTTTCACCATCTTAAAAATATGATTTAAACCACAAATAGTTTTCTCCCGGCAAGAAGTTTGACAGTCCACCTTTTCCAGGGTATGGAGGGATTATGTCCATAATTCTTGCCATCTTTAATTGGTTTTTTTTAAATCTGGAATTATAGCAGACAGCAGAATATTTATACCAGAAAACATTGCCCACAGAAGTGACCATTCTGTAACTGTTGCCCTTAGCAGATGAGTAATAGCAAAATGTTTGCCTATATCAGAGAAATTATGCTAATGAACTTAGTTTCAGGAATCATTGCCCACAGCAGAGGACTGATTCCAGGAGTCCTTGTCCACAGCTTGGGATTTGTGTCTAGCTTTATCACCACACAGGATTAATTTCTGGACTCATCCGACTGCATAGGTTATATGTCAAAAGTCGTTGCCCACAGTGGAGGATTTATGTCGGGTATCATTGACACAAAGTAGCAGTTTTGCGTCCAGGATTTCTTACTAACAGCTGAGGAGTAAAGTCCAGAATTATTGCCTGGAAAATGAACATTTATTGTACAAACAAAACCTTACCCACAACTACGGATTTCTGCAGGAATTGTCATCCCGCAAGAGGGTATTTATATTGTCACATGATTTCCCATAGTAGAGAACTAATAAACATTTCCCACTGTGGACATCATTAACCCATAGTAGGGTATTTATGCCAAAAGCAATTTCCCAGCAGCAGAAGATTTAAGTATGTATGTATATGGTATTTCTGTAGCCCGAATCTAGCCAAAAGGTAGCAGAACGCTGTACATGGTCAAAGCTTTGGGGCGGTCCTGAATGATATGTGGATGCGTAAACTCACCAACATTATCCGATCACAAGACATAATCTCCCTCTCCTATGCCGATGACACCCAACTCATCCTTTCCCTGACGAACAAGACAACTACCACCAGAACCAACTTCACCAAGTTCATGACCATGGTAGCAGACTCGATGCAAACCAACTGCCTGAAGCTGAACTCCGACAAGATGGACGTATTGGTTTTCGTCAGCAAGACTCAACCTAGTGGCTGTCAAGCTAGAACCAACACTCACAGATCTTGCAAAAAATCTAGGGATCATCCTATATGATAAGCTCAACATAACAGCTGAAGTCAACGCTGTGTGCACCTCCTGCTTCCACATCCTATGCACGCTGTGAAAGATCTTCCAATGGTTGCCTCAGAACACCAGACGGTCCATTGCGCAAGCACTCATCACGTGCAGGCTGGACTATGGCAAAACACACTATCCTGGAATCTCCAAACAACTACTACAGACTCCAGACCATCCAGAACACAGTTGCAAGACTCCTCCTGAACCTGCCATTCCGCACCCACATCCTACCACACTTCAGGAAACCTCACTGGATCTCCATTCACAAGTGCAGCCAATTCAAACTTTTCACACACACATACAAATCCCTACACAACATAGGACTAGAATACCTGAACAGCCTCATACACTTTCACCAACCAACCAGACACCCATGCTCTGCCTCACTCTCACTAGCACACATTCCCTGCATCCGCAAAACCAAAACTGGAGATAACTTATTCTCCTATAACGCACCCAAGATATGGAACGACTCCCTCAAAACTTCTGAGCCTCCTCCTCGCTTCTTGAGTTCTGCAAGAAGCTAAAGACCTGGCTCTTCATTTAAACGGTTGTATGATGGAACAACTACCACTTGAACAACTACAGTCTAAACAACTACTCCTTAACCACTACTTAGTCTAAACCACTAAAGTTTTAACAACAACTATCTTTTACAACTACTATGCCTTTACCTCGCTTGCCTTTACCCCATTAATGTATCTATTTTACTGGTAAGTATAAACCCATATTTATATATATATATATATATATATATATATGTATGGGTAATGGTATGTACCTGTAAAACACTTGAATTTCGTGGTAAAGGCATGCATGCTAAAGATATATGCGTTGTAAAGTTAATATTGGTAAGTATTAACACTATATATATACACACACACACACCCCTATACTCACTATTAATGTTATAAAATCCCTTTCCACCCAAAAAACCTACACCCACCACAAACCTTTAAAATTCCCTTTCCACCCTAAAACCTATACCCACCCTAAACCCTACAAATACCCTTTCCACCCAAAAACACACACCCACCCTAAACCCTAAAAAACCCTTGCAATCCCAAAAACCCATACCAACCCTAAACCCTAAAATTACCCTTGCCACCCAAAAACCCATACCCACCCTAAAACTACCCTTGTCACCCAAAAACCCATACCCACCCTTAACCCTAAAAATATACTTACCACCCAAAACCCATACCCACCCTAAAATTACCCTTGCCAACCAAAAACCCATATCCACCCAAAACCCTAAAATTACCCTTGCCACCCAAAAACCCACACCCACCCTAATCCCTAAAAATCCCTTTCCACCCAAAAACCCATCCCTACCCTAGACCCTAAAAATTCCCTTGCAATCTCAAAACCCATACCCACCCTTAATCCTAAAATTACCCTTGCCACCCAAACACCATGCCCACCCTAAACCCTAAAATTACCCTTGCAATCCCAAAAACCCATACCCACCCTAAATCCTAAAATTACCTTTGCCATCCAAAAACCATACCCACCTTAAACCCTAAAAATACCCTTGACACCCAAAACCCATACCCACCCTATACCCTAAAATAACCCTTGCTACCCAAAAACCCATGCCCACTTTAAATCCCAAATTTACCCTTGCCACCCAAAAACCCATACCATACCTTTAATACTTACCAAAATACTTACATTTAAAAAAAAATTTTTTTACTGCGAGTATGCTTTCACCTTTAATGCATTTACAACGAAATTCAAACACGTTTTCACATAATAAACACTATTTTAGAAAACGGTTTCCTAAACTTGTTTTGTTAAAAAAAAAAAAAAACATCCACTCTACAAAACCATATAAAATACAGCCATCCACCTTTTTATCAATAGTAATACATCTTTCATGTACAATCCAAGAGTGCCATCTACTGGCCAGAGGTAGTTGTAAATGCATTAGTGGTTAAAAGACTCGTGATTCAGGTTCAGTCGTTGTTAAGGAGTCGTGGTTCAGGCCCTTCGTTGTGAATGAGTCGTTGTAAAGGTCGTTTCCCCATTTAAACACCTCGGGAACCACACACCTACCCAAGCGTCTGGATACCCCTTTGGGTGAATAGTGTGCTATACAAATCAACATAACCTGATATAAACGGAAAAAGGCTTCTATCTAGTTTTTTCTTTTTTATACTTCTTCGTTGCAGCCCGACAGTGTACTACCTGCTGATGTGCTGAGATCCACCAGAGATAATGATCGTGTCTGCAAGTTGAACCGGAGTGCAGATTGTGATGGCTTTGTAAGTGATGCCGCTGGTTTTGAAAATGGTGCTTGCCAGCAATGTGAGCCAATGGAGTTCCATCAGGATAGCGGTGAGGTGGTCCCATTTCTTCAAGCACTGAATGAGGCGTGCTGCAGCATATAGGACGCCTTTTAATGGTGACATTATGGACCTTTGGAGGCCATGCAGGAGGCCATTGCCTCCATCCAGATGTGAGAGGACAATGGCTTGAACAACAGTACTGAAGTTGCTTTTCTGGAAGAAACGGTGTGACTTTCTTTATAAAAGAGAGCTGGTACCAGGCTGTCTTTGTGTTTTTTTGGCATTTTGTTTGTTGAGGGTGAGGCCGGTGTCCGGGGTGAATCCAAGTCACTTGGCATTCAATGAAAGTTGTGTTTCTAAGCCGTCAAGGTTCATGTCGTTGATCGAGGCTTGTGCTGCATCTCGTTTATTGATCTTGGCAAATAACAGGAATCGGGTCTTGGTTAGATTGAGCTTTAGGTAGGCGCTGGGCATCCAGGTGTAGATGATGTGCAGGTAGGGTTTTAGGCATTGAATGTCTGCAGCAAATTAGACTTTCAAGTAGAGCTGCGTATCATTGGCATTTCATTGAGGCTTGATGCTGTTATCTCTGAATAGAGACGCAAGGGCCCTATGTGTAGGTTGAGGATGACTGGAGACAGTATCTAGCCCTGTGGGACTCTACAGGTGACGGGGAGCTTTTGGGGCCTGGAAGTGGCCATGTGAACAACCTGATGATAGTTGGTGAGGTAGGAGGCAAACCAGTCAAGGACATTGCCGGTGAATCCCTTTCAAGACTTAAGGGTGCATATGAGGGTGGGATGGTCAACTGTATTGAAGGGAGGTGAGAGGTCCAGCAATATTAAGAGGCAGGAGTCCTCTTCATCTGTGGTCAAGAGGGCATCGTCTGTGATGTGTAAGGTAGCAGTTTCCATGCTGCAGTGTGACCTGAAGCCAGACTGATCGTGCAGGAGATGGTTAGCATTGGAGTTGAATATAGACTGCTTTTTCAGTGATCTTGCTGATGAATGGTCAATGAGTGATGAGCCGGTAGTTAGCGACGCCATCTGGGTTTAGTGTAGGTTTCTTTAGAAGTGGAAGGATGTGGCTGGTCTTGAGAGCTTCTGGTAAGGTGATTATTTATTTACGATTTCTTGTAGAGCACATGGCTTCTCAGCGCTAACAGGATTCGTGAGAGTGTAAGTGAGCCGATTATGCGAAAAGGTGGGCTTCAGATGCTCCCTAAAGCTTAGCAAATTACCGTTGGTTTTGAGGTGAATAGGAAGGGCAAATGAGGGAGCATTGACGGTGGTAAGTAGGGGTAAGAAAGGATCTCTTGAGGGTTTTAATGAAGGATGGTGTTAAGACATATTTATAAGATGGGGTGTTGTGGGAGTTGAGTATGTCGGAGAGACCCGAGAGAGGCTTTGGAGGCTGATCATTACATACTTGGATAAAAGGGAGGGGGAGTAAGAACTGAAACAGACTCTGTCATTGATGTGCTGTCAGGTCTTCTGTACTTTTTCACTGAAGAAGAGGTTGATGGCATTGCATGTTTCTCTGGAGTGAGGAATAGCTGGGGATCAGTGATCTCCCTGCTCCTCTGTTTGCCACTCCAGCCCTGTATCTTCAAAGAAATCACAAATCCTTTTGTCCGTCCCCTGCTGATCACCTCATCTGCAGATGGAGAACAAGCACACAATGTAACACGTGAGGCGCTTTGTTTGAAGTGCTGTGCATGCTAAGTTTCTAGTTGGTGCATCTCCCACCCCTTGCACCTAGGTAGTTGCCAGTGTCCCAACAAGGTGTATCCATCCTCCACTCCTGCCACGACTAAAATATTTGAACACCATTCCTTACGACCAGCACCCAAAAGGAGACAACTTGGCTTAAGGGACAGGATGAGGAAATGTGGTCTGCTGCCGAACAGGCACAATTGTTGAACTTACACATGAAGAATTATCTGAAAGGATTATCTGCTGTATTCCCCTCCCTTAGGAAACATTTCATGGGTAATGTAGGCCAGCATGGAACTTGATGATGGAGGATGAGAAATGACACAACATCCTCCTCTTATAGGAGGCAGTCTGCTAAACGAGCACTCAGCAGCCATTGAAACTGACCTGATGTCCAGTGCAGGCTGTCACTTGTGCCCTGCTGCGGATGTCATTCTACGCTGTGTATGATGAGATTGTAGGTACGGTTAGTGATGCTTTCTTGTACAGCGACTACTACTAGCGGCATTTATTTAGCTCCTCTGACCTCTTCAGATTCAAAAGATTTCAGTGCATCCATCTTAGAAATAAGAAGTACCAGTAGATTTTTCTTATGGACACTCAGACTCTGTAAAGTGTTTGCTGAACGTTAACAGATGTGAGCGTTATTTAATGGAACACGATTTCGCTCAGCTCTGATAATTGGTTAATAGCCACAAGTGGCGAAGTGAGCTAAAGAACGATGATGGATTCAACCCAGATCTGAGACTGGGGCACATAAAGCGCCAGCGTTATCATCAGAGGGTGTCCCTCGTTTGCATGGGGGCATATCCCATGCAAGTGAGGGAATTCTCTTGCCTCTGCGCCCGCACCGTATTGCTGACGCGGGTGCAGAGGCACAGAAGCTGTCATGAGGCGCACTGTCAGGGTGCCCCCCAATAACAGCACCCTCGAGTGGGGAAAGGGCGTCCCATGGACCCCCCCCAGAATGCTCCTTGCAGGCGGTTGCAGTCATTCACTGCACCCGCCTGCAAAGGGGCTCTCTAATCTCACTTAAATGTGCAGACGGGTTGCCGCCTGCACTGTAAAACATGGAGCGGGTTCAAACCAGCTGCTCTGTTTTTCACATGAATGCGCTGCCCCCAGAGCAGTGTGAGTTCGCAGTTGTCCTGGGGGCAGCGTATTCATTCTAATATGGCTCATTTTCCTTGTTTGTGCCAGGCGCACATTTTAAAAGGTGCGCCAGACACAAACAAGGAAAATGCGGCGTATGTATGATATAGCTCCCGGGAACTAAATGTGAAAGTCAAGGTTCTGATGTCGGTTGGTGTGGTGTGCACTTCATTGATGGCACTCTTCAGAGACTCCGCACCTACACCTTTGCCTGCACCGATTTCATTTTTAGAGTGTCCTTCAAAAGGGCCCAGGAAGACATTACCTACTGTGTGTGAGATGGCAAGGAAACCATGTCCTGAAATGTATATTTCTTAATTCTCTTTTCTCTTTCCGCAGACTGTTCAGGTGATTGTCCAGTCACGACTTGGTGAGAAAATTTGCACCCGCTCCTCCTCTTCGCCAACTGGTTCTGATTGGGTAATGTCATATTCAATGCACCAATCATATCCTGTGCAGTGTCTCTATGTAGTTCTGGGCAAAATTGTAATTATGCCAGTCAATTGATCAATCAATCAGTTATTTTGTAGAGCGCTTCTTGTCACCCGTGGGGGTATCCAGGCTCTGACAGAGTCTAGTTGATTAGCCGAATAGAGAGGTCTTCAGGGACTTTCGAAACTTGGGAAGAGATGGGGAGGTCCATAGTTGAAAGGGTAGCTCGTTCCATGTCTTCGCTGCTAAGTAAGAGAAGGAGCAACCTCTGCATCTGCTACGTCGGATGCTAGGGTTTTTTTTCTTTTTTTTTTTTAAACATAATTTTTATTGATTTTTTGTTTTTCATTACATCGCATCATTGTTGTAAGAGGTCTACATCATCGTTATGCAGTTTACATATGTGAAATACATTATATAACGATTCTCAATAACCGACACGTATATACCATCGTAAAATTATTTAGAACTATAATCGTCTATGTGTACACATGTCGCCTGAGTTGGCCCTTTGTATTACGTAACTCCCAGTGTCAAAATTATGTACCCAAGCCTGTCTCTTGTGCAGGCTTCTAATTGTTATATCTCAAAAAGAACTATATACAAACCCCATTCCTAAATACCCCCTCCCTCCCACCCTCCAGTCCTATGCACCCTCGTACAGCCTATATGTGTTCCGCATGGGTCTGTGCGGCTTCTTAGTAAAACCTCGTACTACCAAACATATATCTTGGTTCATGGCGTTCGGGGACTAAATCTCCTCCACGTATTGTCTATTGGGTTGCGCTTGAGGTATTGTATTGTTCTATGTCCACTGTTTTGAGTGCTTCCAGTATTACATCCCATTCTAATGCTATTGGGACTTTACGTAGGCCCCTGAGCTCCTCCCTACGTATGGCGGCACTCTCCGCACTGCCCCACCGGAGCAGTTCACTATACCAGGCATGTTCCGTAGGGGGCTTCTTTGACTTCCAGCGCATAGTGATGGCCCGTATCGCTAAAATGAGCGCCAAGTCTATAAAACGATACTGTACTTTATGCTTGGACACGTGTTTGTGCAGCCCTAGAATACATTCCTCCACAGTGTTTTTCACCTCGCAGTGTGTGGCCGTTCCAACAAGCTGTCTGACCGCGTCCCAAAACCCACGCAGCATTGGACACGACCATATCATATGTGTGAGGCCAGCCCCTCTACCAGACATCTTGGACAACCGTGTTGTGTCGCCGGGAACATTTTATCCAATCTATGGGGGTAAGGTAAGCCCTGTGCAGAACCATAGTCTGGATAAATTTAAATTTTGCATTCCGTGATACCGTTTTTGGGTGTTCTACAATAGTCGCCCATTCCTTTTCTTCCAAAGCCCTGCCTATGTCCTCCGTCCAGGTCATGCGCAATGGAGCGAGGTCAGCCTCTACATGAGTGCGGATCCCTTTGTACAGCCATTTAATAAGGTGCCTGCCCCTTCCCATGTAGTGTAGCAGCTTGACCAGTTCGTGCGTGGGAGGTTCCTGTCTCTGCGGGGCCCAGTGCGTTTTTACATACTGTACCAATGCGGCATGTAATAAATATAATTGCGCTGGTGCTCCTTTTTCATGTACAAAAGTTTCATGATTCAACAGCATCCCATCTCCGAACAGATCAGCCACCGTACCGATCCCAACTTCCAACCACGGTGCTAGCCTACGCCTAGTTAGTTGTCCATCCGTCATTGGGATTCCCATTAATGGGATGTTACCTGCATAGTTGGAGGGCGCGCCTGTATATTGTAGTGCTGCTTTCCAGCACTGCAGCGCAGTGCGCAGCAGCGAAGGAAGGCTTTTTGGGATCCTGCTGTTGGGTAACAACAGGGTGTGTAACGTTCCTCGGTCTATGTCTCGCTCCGTAAATCCTATCTCTTGTAAATTACGCCCGGCAGTCCAGAAGGACAACCACTGTAATTGACATGCATAATAGTATGCACGTAGATCAGGTACGCCCAGTCCTCCCTACGTGTGCCCAGCTGCAATTTTTTAAGACTGATACGCCGTCTCCCAGTTCCCCATATTAGGTCAGTTAGTAATGTATTCATCCATTTAAATGTGGTATGTGGTATTATAATGGGCAAGTTGGTGAAGTAGTAAATCAATCGCGGGAGGACCACCATTGTCGCCAAAGCCGCTCTACCCATAACTGACAGCGGTAACGTAGTCCAAAAGGCAACACTGGATCTTAATGCTCCAAGTGCTCTATGTAAGTTTCCGTCTAACATAGCCGTATGTGACCGGTAGACCTGTATAACCAAATATTTAAATGTCTGTTGTGCAACCTGTAGCCGTGTACCACCAAACTCTATATCAGCTGGGCATGCATGTTCCGTGAAGAAAAAGACATGTGACTTTGCTACATTAATGGCAAGGCCTGAAATTAATTCGAAGTGGTGGAACACCTCACACAGCGGGCCCAGGGGCAGTCGGAGATCACGGAGATACAGAATGATATCATCCGCATAGGCAGAGAAGAGGTGCGTTGTGTTCCCTATCTTCATGCCCATATCAATTAGGTCCTTACGCACTTTAAGTGCCAGCGGTTCTAAGGCCAATATGAATATGAGCGGCGATAAGGGGCATCCCTGCCTCGTCCCTCTATATATCGAGTATTCCGCTGATATATTGCCGCCAGTGCGTGCTCGCGCCGTGGGCGCATCATATAATAGACGTATCCAGGCGATGTAGCCCGCTGGTATCCCGAATTTCTCCAACGCCCGGAACATATAGTCCCAGTGGATAGAATCGAACGCTTGACGCAAGTCCAAAGATATGCAGCCTGCATGCTCGTACCGACTTGGGGCTTCCGTTATAATTTGGTGGAGTTTCCTGGTATTCAATGACGTGCTGCGGGCGGGCAAAAACCCGTCTGGTCTATATGTATCAATTTAGTCAAGGAGGGTAGTAGTCTGTTCGCCAACACTTTACTAAGTATTTTGTACTCTGTGTTCAATAATGACAACGGGCGATAGCTGGCCATATCTGCGGGGTCCCTCCCCGTCTTCGGGAGTGACACCACTAGCGCCTGCGCTGTAGTGAGGGGCAAGGAACCCTCAGCTAGTGCCGTGTTATATAATATCTCCAACTGGGGCACCAGATGATCAGCGTATACAGCATAAAATTCGACTGGTAGGCCATCTAATCCAGGGGTTTTGTTGCGCGGGAGTCCCCTCATAGCGATCTTAATTTCAGACTGGGTAATGGGCCCTGTTAATTCTTTCTGAGCCGCTGCCGTAAGTTGTGGGTATGGGAGGGCGGAGAAGAAAGCATCCATACATGTCTCTGTGCTGCCAGTGGGCCTACCGTACAGTGTGGCATAGTATTGACGGAAGGCGACATTAATATCCTCTTGGGTAGTGACTGTATCACCCCCATGTTAGTGACTTTATGTATTATAACCGCAGGTGGGGCATCCCTGATCAGCCTAGCAAGCAGTGTCCCGGATTTATCCGCTTCAGTGTGGCTTAACTGTGAGTATTTCCTATAGTCTATGACCCGGAGAGTTTCGAGCAGTTCCGCATGACTGATCCTAGCCTCTTGTAGCAATTCACGCTTTTCAGCGTCCGTTACGGCTTCTTGCTCCAGCCTGTCCATTTTGTGCTCAACAGCCAATAGGGACTTATGAATTTCTTGACGGGCTCCTACAGTCGCACTAATTGCCCTTCCCCTGACAACCGACTTAAAAGCGTCCCATTCGATCGCTCTATTGGATGCAGTATTGCTATTTTCAGCGAAGTATTGCTCAACAGTGTTTGACATTGTAGAGCGGAACACCGAGTCCTCCAATATTTGCGGCCACAATCGCCAAGTGGGAACCGGGGTGGGTACTCTGCCCCAGTTAATTACTATCTCCAGCGGGTTGTGGTCAGAGAAGGTCTTTGCCAGGTATGTAGTTTGAGTCACTTGCATTGCAATTTTTTTGGAGCAGTAAATCCAATCTATTCGGGTGTGAAGCACGTGTACAGGGGAATAGAAGGAATACTCTCTGTGTGTAGGATGACGCATCCTCCACGCATCACATAACTCCCAGCACTCAGCCCACCTACCTAATGCTTCTGCTTGTTTAATCACTCCTGCTCCACGCAAAGGTGGGTGAGACCTGTCTAGTGTAACATCCATGACTGTGTTGTAATCACCCCCTATAATCCATGGGTGCAGCTCCCATCCCGTCAGTGCAATATTCAATACTCCCCAGAACCTATCTTGTTCAAAATTAGGTGCGTATATATTGCCCAGAACTACATGCTGACCATCCAGTGTCCCCCGCACAAATATGTATCTCCCCTGTTTGTCTATCCGCTGTTCCAGTGCTAAGAATGGCACTCCATGTCTAACCCATATCGTGGCCCCTCGCGCATAACCAGAGTATGTAGTGGAGAAGACCTGTCCTCTCCATTTTTTACGGAGCTTCACTACTTCACTGTCCTTCATGTGGGACTCCTGTAGGTACACTATTTGCGCCCCACGCCGCAGTAGCTGTGCGTGTATCCTGTGTCTCTTCTGCACAGAGCCCATTCCCCGAACATTCCACGTTATTATAGTGTATTTGCTAGGTGTATGCATTGCGTTGTGACTTTGATCCAGCCAACAGCCGGTATACCCACTGCGTAATCGAATTTACCCACATCAAGATCTGCAAAAGGACTGTTCCCCCCTAAATACCCCAATACTCGGTCCGGTCTCAAAACTATACCGGACCATACAACTAAACTGAACATATACAAACATAATAACTTCATAATAACGCCTTCGCCGTGTGGGGGACATCGCTAGCGCTCTACAGGCGGGGTACTGTCTACACATCAGTACAACTAAGCTTCTATTGGACCTGGGCCTAGTTTAAGAATGTTCCGTGCAAATACATTCGCCGTTGCCGCGTGCATATTACAAGTGTAGTTTTTACAGTTATAGTTCTGATACTTGCGGATACAGTCAGCCATATAGTTCTTTTATGACTTGCGGGGTCGCGGAAGGAAACAGGGCCACACTGCCCTCGGAGTCCGAGTCATGCGTCGCTTCTTCCTCGTCCGATGTGGTCTTAGCTTCCGCTCCCGAGGTGTGCATGAAAGTAGCCGCCGCTATAAGTGCCTTTGATTTGCTCTGCTGCACTTGCTGCTTGGTGATATACTGTCGTGCAGGAGTCCGGCGCGATCTTCGACCTCCCCGCCCTGCGGATATCCTAGGACTGGACCCGCTCTTTTCTGTGCATTGAGAGTTAGCCGTTGCAGCATTCGTTAGTTCCATCACTTCCAGCCAGTCCGCCACATCTCTGGGGCTGTCGAAGAAATAGGACTTGTGGTCGTAGAAAATCTTTAAGCGCGCCGGAAAAAGCAGTGCATATTTCAGGTTTAAGTCTCTGAGCTGCTTCTTAATTGCCATGTAGGAGGAGCGCTGTTTCTGGACCAGCCTTGTGTAATCTGGATATAATGAGATTCTCGCATTTTCAAAGTTTATCGGAGATGCGTCACGTGCTTTCTGCAGTAGAGTGTCCCTGTCGCGGAAATTCAGTAGTTTCACTATGAGAGGGCGAGGTGGAGTACCCGGCTTTGGGCGGCCAGTAGGGATCCTGTGTGCTCTCTCTATGCAGTATTGCTCCGACAGTCCTTCTTTAGTGACATTATCCCGGAACCACTGCTCCATGTATCGCGTTGCGTCCATTCCCTCACTCTTTTCGGGCAGGCCTATGACGCGAATATTGTTACGCCGTGCTCTCCCCTCTGCATCTTCAACCCTATCCAACAGGATAGCTACTTGTTCTTGCAGTTGTGCCATCTTGGTGTCGGTCTGCAGTTTCCATGGGGTAACTTCCTCCAGCGTCGCAGCGTTTTCTTTCACTTTATCCGCAAGTTTAGCGTGGTCCGCCCGTAGCAAGTTAAGGCCAGTTGTTAGAGTCCCGACTTGCAGTTCCATTGCTTTTCTGGATTCACGCACTTCCTGTAGTATGAGATCCAGCTTATCCGTAGGTGTAGGTGCTTCCATCATTGAACTACATGCTGCCCCATTCTTAGTACTCACTGGTTCCACTGTATCCGGAACGTAGTCTTGTCCTCCTTGGTCCAGTTGTTTCACACCCTTGCGCCCCATCTTTCAGGCCAATCGGGCTTCCGGTGACTCGCGTAGTGCAGGTATGGGCTTGTAGTGTGCTTCCCTGGTGTCTGCTATACACCTCCACCACGTTTCGCCCGGTGCTCCTATCAGGGTGTCGCTTCTCTCCCACGATGCCAGCACGGATCCGCCCCTCACAGTCTCTTCTGCTTCACCGCCACCCTTACTGCAGTGAGAGGCTTACAGTGCCGCAGCGGTTCCACTCTGTGTACGAGTGTCGCTAGCGCACATGTGCTAGTTTAGTGGCAGTATCAGTCCAACCGGGCATTATCAGTGTGTCGCTGCTCACTGCGGCACCCCTCCTTCCGCGTTTCGCCTCCTTCCTGGCATCCAGTATTGATAGAATGGGTCCCCTTAGTCAGGGAGCTGCATGCTTCGTGGCCCGTCCGAGAGCCGCCTCAGGCCTCGTATCACCAGCCTCTCTGTGTCGGTGTAGACAGGGCTTATGTCCGTGCCTCTGCGCTGCCCAAAATCAGTGCCTCCAGTCTCTGCCACCTCGCTTCCCTGCTTCCCCCGTGTCTAGGGAGTATGCTCAGACCGCCTCTTCTCTTTGTGCCTCTCAGTTTAGGCACAGTATTTCAGCGACGCCCACTGCCTCCATTTGCCGCTCTCCGTCTCTTGGGCTCCGGTTCGGGGTCGGGATATTTTCAGGCCTCCAGCAGCAGGCACCCGCACCCGCTCCGCCACCTGTAATGTGGGCTGTGCCAGTCGCCTCCCCTTCCCTTCGGCACCTTATTTTGGTCTCTGCCTCTGCTAGCGCGGCTAAGTTGCACGTTGCGTCACAGGGGAGCAGGCCGCCTCGCGTCCCCGAGCTCGCGTAAGCTCCGGTCCCGCTCTGCCGTTACCCTTCCCAGGCAGTCTCACCAGCGCAACTCCTGCCGCCCGGCACTCCGCTATTTCGGTCGCCCGTGAAGGGACTCGGCCCCCCGGTCTACTGTGGTCTCAGCGCTGTTATCAAAGCGCTTGGGGGCATGTGTCTGACTCCCGTCGCGGCCCTCCTCCGCCAGCAGAGAACAGCTTCGTCGGGCCTGTGGAGCCCCAGTTTCGGCCGTGTTCTTCACACCGGTCTCCGGGTTACACCGAGTCCTCCCGCTCACCGCCGCTTCTCGCTCCCGCACTTTAATGTCCGTTCTTCGACGGCTTAGTGGGCATATTCCAGGATGTTTGTCTGCCCAGGTCCGGAGCTCGGCTAACACCCGACCGCCATGTTTGGCTGCTAGCCACGCCCCCCGGATGCTAGGGTTGACGGTTAGAGAAAGGGGCGTGGAGCGGAGATGTCTGGTGGGCTGATGGAAGTTCAGGTGGTGGTTCAAGTAGGCAGGTCCGCAGTTGTGTAGTGCCTTGTATGCATGGGTCAGGAGCTTGAACTGGCATCTTTTCTGTGCAGGGAGCCAGTAGAGTTCCCCGAGGTAGGGAGTGATATAGGTTAATCCAGGGAGATCCAGGACGAGTCTGGCTGGGGCGTTCTGTACGGTCTGTAGTTGTTTGAGGAGGTGAGCTGCGTTCCCTGCATAGAGAGCTTTGCCATAGTCAAGTAGGCAGGAGATGAGGGCCTGGGGAATGGTGCGTCTTGAGCTTTGGGGTAGCCATTTGAATATCTTACGAAGCATGCAGAGGATGAAGAAGCAGGCAGAGATTGTGTTGAATTGAGTCATGGTTAGCTTGTTGTCCAGGATGATACTTAGTTTCCTAGCGTGGTCAGTGGGGGTAGGAGTAGGTCTGAGGGCCACAAGGATGCGTCCCATTTGGGAGCTTTTGTTCCTGAAAATCAGTACCTCTGTCTTTTCAGAGTTGAGCTTCAGTCAGCTGTCCTTAATCCTGTTGGCGACGTCTGTCATGCAGTTGTGGAAGTTGGTCTTGGTGTTGGTGGTGTCTTAGGAGAGGGAGAGGATGAGTTGTGGTTAGTCAGTGTAGGATATGATGAGACCATGGGTTTTGGTGATGCTGGCCAGAGGTATCATATAAGTGTTGAAGAGGGTGGGGCTGAGCGAGGGTCCTTGGGGTACTCCGGGGTGGGTAATTCGTATCGCCCGACGCCCGAGACATCAAGATTTCTTGTGATGGCAAGAAGTTTTAATGTCTGTTTTGCCCATAGGGCAAGTAGACAGTAAATTATGGCAAACAGGACCAAACGGGACCAAACGATTCAATCCTGTTGCCCACAGCCAATCGGATAGTATTAAGGAAATACCACTACATTCTCTAATGCAGTGGTTCCCAAACTGGGGTCCGCGGACCCCCAGGGGTCCCTGACAACATCCCAGGGGCTCCGCAGGCAGCTGTCTTAAAAGCAATGCAAAGTTCCTTGTATAATCTGCAGTTTTACGACAACAATAAAAGTGTCAAGATAACTCGAGTGATTAATGTACCTGCTAGAGAGAGATGGTAGGTAGCGCAGAGGGTTAATATGCCTGCTCCAAAGAACGTGTACCATGCATTTTTAATAAAACAGTATTTTATGTGCATAGCTGGGTTACTGCTTTTGTCACAGAGATTCTTTTGTTACTGTGCAGTTCATAAGTTACACTCATAATCTAGCACCGTCAGCTATGAACTGCCGTCAAAGAGCTGCATACAAACTGCATGGTACAAGTTAGTATGCCATCTTTTTTCCCAGTCTTTCATTATCCTGATGCTGCCAAAAGGTATGTTTGGGTAGAATTAAATTGTTATAATTAAAGTCAACGCTAACCACTGTGTTACATTCTGAAACCAGATTTTGTGCTTCTCCAAATCAAGCACTCTTAAAAAATGCTTACCAGTATGGATGACATGTGAATCCTACACCTTGAAGTCCCCTTTCCCCTATGTAACATTTTCTATACACTGATTTGCACACGTATGATTCATTGGGGAGATTTACTAAGCTTTTACGCCATGTTTGCGTCGCAAAAGTGACACAAAACGACGCAAAATATTTTTTGGGTAATTTACTTTCCAGCACTAAACTTGTTCCCATGCAACCACCCAAGGTTTCTCACGCTAAACCCAATTTACTAAAAACAGTAGATTGGGTTTAGCGTGAGAACACTGCGCCCCTTTTCAACTAGGCACAAGGAAGGAGAAATTCTTTCATTTCTCCTTCCTTCTCCGACTTTGCATGCGTGCTGCACTGTACTGCACGCCTATGAAGTGGGAAAAGCTTTCCCTCGTGTCTAGCATAGTAGTTTGTACAGGAAGGTTACCCTTCCTGTACAAAACCTATGCTACACTCATGCACACACCTTAGCGCTAAGGTGTGTGCATAGCGCGGGGCTACTGAAATCAGTGCCGGCAAAGAGAAAGGGGAGGAGAGAGCCATAACTTTGGAAATATGGCGCTCCCCTGCTCCCTCCCTGTCGCGCGACACAGCGCAGCCTCGCGGGGGGCTGCGCAGCATTGAGCAACATTTTTGTAAATCTCCCCCATTGTTTCTGTATGTGTGTGATGTAAAGTGCTCTGACACCCTACACTAGTATGAGAGATGCTATAAAACAAATGAAATACATGTGACAGAGGTGCTATGGGAAGAAGAGAGACACTGTTGGAGGATGATAGTGAGGGATTCATACAAGAGCCCCAAAAAGATTGTTGTATTGGTGCATAGTAAGGTCATCATTTACTATGCTTTGAAAGCGAATACAATTCAATATATAATTACAAATGTGTTGTAGAATGCACCATTTTTCCCCAAATTTTCTTGGTGGGAGAGCCCCCAAAGTCCGCTTTGTAGTGGCCAGGCTCACTCACTGCACTTGGTGTGCACCGTACGGGGACTGGCCTGACAACATTTGCCAGGGCTGCTTTGGGTTCCAGTCTGGCCCCGTCAGGAGCAGGAGCCTCATACTCTAAAATAAAGCCAAATATTGAAAAGTTAGTCGCCGAGATGCAGCACCAACCTTCCTATTAAAAATTTTCGATTTTGCAAATTTTTTCAATATAAAATACTAAAAGCTTTAGTAATTTGGGTATCTGTTCGGTGTGCACACGTGTGTTTATTTTTTTCGAATTACTGTTTTAATGTTTGAAATTTAAATCGTACGAATTGGTTGGGGGTCCTCGGCTTCCAGTAGTGACTCAATAGGGGTCCTCAGCAGCCAAAAGTTTGGGAACCACTGCTCTAATGTATAGTGGTCTGTGATTGGTCAGCTGACCATCAATGTAGACATGACTGGGATTGAATGAGCGGAACCCTGAGCCCGCCCCCTGTTACACCTTTTTTTCCTATTGGGGAACCCAGCTCAGGGGCGGGCTCTGTACGTTTGCTGGTCGTAAAAGAATGACGGAAAAAGAGGCCTGCTTTTTCGTTTCCCCAGAGTGGAACATGAGAATTCGCCGTTTCCTACAGAACACCAAAGCACTGTCAGGTAAGAGGTCTTTGCTTGCCCCCATGTGGCTTCCGGGTTCCTGCTCTGACCCTTTCATTTCCTTAGAGCACGAGGCGAACATGGAGTTTCTGCAGCTCCAGAACACCCGCAGCACTGACAGGTAAAAGGCTGGCTTCTTTGCCTCTTGGATCCTGCTTTCACCCGATGTATTTATTCACCCTTCTCATCCTTGCCCTTTGTACTTAGCTCCACCCTTGGGCCTCTCACGCGGAACCCAGATCGCTCCCCTCCCCTCCAAGGCTTGCAGTCAAATTCTTTGATTTCGTTCGTCATGCAACTCTTGGCCACTCCCTTCGCACTTTGCTTTCCCTCTATGCTTAATGTCTCATCCCCCCTTCTGGGCCTCTCATGCAGCCCCTGCACCACTCCTTTTGGCCTTTTATCTCTCAATATTGAAGCCCCTTACTTTCACTGTGGGAATCTCATGCAGCCCTACAAGCCTACCCCGTGTTTTCTTTTCCGACAGCCCCTGAAGTCTTAACTGGTGCCTAACTATGCGATTTCCTTCCACCTATGGCTTATCGGGTGGTGCTGTTTGCCAGTGCCCTCTGTCCAGAGAACTTGGTGCTCTGCACTTGTCCCTTCACCAGCACCCGGGAATGAGAAGTCAGAAAAAGTGAGAAGGGGCAAGACAGAGTTTGCCTTTGCAGCCAGGTTTGCCGTGATATATTTACCACATTCTAAAAGTTTAAGCCTTAATTTCAGTGATACGGTGTCACGTGTCACCAAAACCTTGAACTTGAAACTATGAGGGGCGCCTTTATATGCAGTTCTGTGCAGCACCAAGCATGACTTTAAACCAGCACTGGGGCGTTAGACTGAGGGTGATTCTTCAACAGCCATGACAAAAGGAATCAGTTATTAACATCAGCCATCTGATGCAAACTCAGGCCTTCACAAGGACAATAGCTCCGGTCTCACTGACATCAGGCGTGCCCACAGGTGTTTGAATAATCCACATTTTACCAGATTTACTGCTATAGCAAGCAAGTCTCTGAAAGCTCTTTTCATCCCCACTACCCCCTGCAACACTATAAGGTTCTGGTTAAACACCGTGCTCCTGTGCTGTTTCGTAACTGACTGTTGTTTTTAGGTAGCACCTAAAAAATTAAAAGGAATTCATCTTTATCTAAGCACTACCAATCTTGCAAGACTGAGAAATGGAGGACCAGGAAAATAAAACACTTGCCCAGGATCACACAATGTGGTTAAGTGGTGGTGAGTTGAGGTTATTAGCTCAGCGCCCTCCTTTGGCTGCTGATCAGCCTCAATCTCGCAAGAGCCTGGTGCACTGCATGCCGAGATAAGGGAGATATGTGGAATGGTTACCTAAAATGTACTGGGAAGGGTAAGTAACTAAAGGAGCCTGTATGGCTGGATAGTGTGTTTATGCAGTACATAGAAATGGGCTTCTTAAAAGTGGACGTAGGAAAGCGAAAATGGTAATGTAAATGTGTCCAAAGAAATCCTACTTAGAGTAGATAGGTTGGTGAGGCCCCCCTATTGCTTCACAACAGCAAGACTTGTGACCTTTAGGCTGTAAATGCCTCTGGGCCTATAAGTCTGTCCTTTGTGTTGGACTTCTCTTCCCAGTGCCCCGGATTCTCTGAAACAGCTACATCTTGCAATGGAGAAGAGCTTGAAATGGCACCACAGAGCTAAGACTTTTACCCCCAGGCGGTCAGGAAGGAAGTTTTTCTTTTTTTCTATTGGAAAGTAATCACATTAAGTGCAAATGAATATACTTCATGGAGAAGGTCCTGGTAGAAGCTGCGAAACTTAGAAAGAGCTAACGTTCCAAACCTATCCAGAGAGGCAGCAGAGCAAAGTTAAAGTGTACTTACGCCATGTGCATTATAACCGAAACCACAAAAGCACCAACTACCGAACCTCACTTACTCAACACTCCAATCACATCAACCTTTGTCTAAGACCCTCCCTTCTCCTGTTTGCTGTCTCAGCACTCTCTCATTTTTTGAATTCCCTGTTCAACTTGTCTCCTTTCTCTTGCTGTCTCAACCTTCTGCCATTGGTCTAATTACCAGTCTTGTGCCCAGTCTAGACCTCATGCTGTATCTCTTTCCCCCATCTAAGTCGCCTTCCTTCTCCTCCTTTGGATTTATATCCTCCAACATCTCTAGCCAATGTTTACTCTCTTCTTTTGCTCTCAGTTAGACGCTTGCCTCTGTCCAACACCGGCTCCCACTGTAACCCCTCTGCTGCCTCTGTATTCCCTGTGCAACTGTCCCTCAGGACAATGCTGCCTCCCTCTGTAACTCACCCTTTAGACATCACTGTCTCTAGGTGTAACCTCTTGGTCACTACTAACTCCCCGTGTAACATCTTTTCTATTGTAACGCCACTGTGAACATCTCCAAGGGTGTACACTTCTGTCATACAAGAGATTATAGGGGTGTTCCATGTTCGTGTGTCAGAGCATGCTGGGATCATGTTACGCACTGGAAGACACTGACTGTTGCTTCCTTTTAACCTTGCTGTGTTTGCTGAATAGGCACAACACTTGCCTCACTGGTCTCATGGACTTGTACTCTGGCTTCTGTCCCAAGGGACTGTGAAGCGCTCATCACATCATTTGGATGTTATCAGTTTTTGGAGGTTGAAAACTAGTGCAGCCACCACATATTTACCTCAGGGGCAAGTTGACGACTGACGTTTACTGTAACTTCTCGTTTTTTCATCCTATCATCATTTCCATCACTTTCTTCTCTTGTAAATGCCCTCAAATCTTCACTCTTCCCATTTCATTTCCTGTTGTCTTCCAAACTCAGTTACATCAACCTTTCTTTAAGTTGTCCCTGATTTCCTACCCGGTTTCATAACCTCTCCTTCCTCTAAGCCTCTCTACCTCTGTGGACTTGTGAGATGTCTTTCTGGGACAAAACGAGGCTGGAGCACATCTGCTGACCACAAAGTGAAAACTATTCACAAGCTGTTGCGGATTGTCAGCGCCCGCCATGTCTGCACCCATGTCCCCTCAAATGGCCCCACAATTTGCTAGATCAGTCTCTAGTCTCCAGCTGAGAAGCTTGGGAATATTTGAAAACAAACCGGTTTTTACTTATGGCTTTTTTCAACAAGCCCCTAGTTCTTTGTCCTGCAAGCTCCGTTCCTCATGTTTTTTCTCGCGTTTCCTCTCACACCGCAAGTCTTTGGGGTCCAGGATCTTAAAAGCTGACCATTCCAGATTAAAAACGCAGTGTTTGGGGCCAGATCACACTGCACACATGACAAGTAGAAGAAGCAATAATGAACTTTATTGATGGACAAATATTACTGAAGTGGGAGTTCCAGGACTTTGCTACACAGAAGCAAAAGGGAAACAAAGTTCTACTACTCTCTAGCCCCAGATAGCGTGATCTGTATGTTTTAGTTATGACACCAACATACTATGGACCCAGTGGAGCAATATTTGTGTAAACAATATTTAGAAAACAATATTTTTGTAAACGATACTCTGACATACAACCATTTTTTCAGGATAGACTGTACTGCCTGGAGACTAAGTGTTGCAGCAAGTGTTGACCACTTCCATAACTGGCCTACTGAAAGCAACCCCGAGTTGTACATAAAGCCTAACACGCAGGTCTCCTGAGGTGACATTTCTGTCTTAAATTTGCTGCAGAAGCCTGCCACCATCCAATGGTAACTTTCAGGTTTCATTTACTGTGGTCAATCACTGGCACAGCATACACGACTAATTCACTTTCACAGACCCAAATTCCTGCAGTTTGTACTTTGATGTGTCGGGAGCCTGTCAAAACTAGCCATAGCCATAAGCGAAGCAATGGTTCTTCCCTGGCTTCTATATCACCCAATGACATATTATTTTAGATTGTGTGCAGTTCAGTACATGAACTGACCTTGTATGAGTTGAATATAGAAAGCAGAGGCAGGGTAATTCGCCCCTGACCTCGACTTAACACCTCCTGGACTGTCAGTTTCGGGTCTTCTCCAAGACTGTTTTATGAGCCCATATAACATAAATTGAGTCTTGGGCTTATTGACCATATTACTGACCACCCAACCAGTATTACAGTTGACTCATGATTGGTCTTCTTTTCAAGCTGTTGCAGACACTTTTTCCGAAATGCTCAGATAGACGTCTCTGGTGCAGCAATGATTCAGGCTTAGTGATTTTTCCACATGCTCCAAAGGGCTCTTCATTCCCCAATAATGCTTCTAGGGCTGCCTGTGTTCCTTTGGTAAGATTTCTACAGCATAGGCCTTAGTGTGCCCCCCACACCAAATGGGTTGCAGGGGTTTTCAATCTTACTGTTATGTATCACAATGTCACAGAGCTTGGTTCGTCTAAATGAAAACCTTAGACATTTTCAGAGATGATGCTTTAATCTAATTGAGGCAGAAATCTGCAGACCCATCCCTTATGAAACGATGAATTGTCCCATGCACTTCACAGGACAGATTGAAGAGTCCTGCTTTCCTGAGCAAGAAACTCTCATCTAGATATAATCACAGATTGCATTCATATCCATCCCTGACTCAAATGTTTTGTGGATACCAGCTTTGTTCTAGCTGATATGTGACTGCCTTTTAGATTCTTTGCAAATACATTATGCAAAAATGTTATCCTGTAAATAGGTGATATTGATTTACCAGTAAAATGTACACCGTTTTAATGTGTAATTTCTTATTCCTATATGCAATCTTTGTTGACACTGTTCTTCCAAATGGCAGCTTCAATGTATCAAGCGTTTGAATATTTAAAACCTAATTTTCACTTTTACCTGCCCATCTAATTGATTTAGTGAAGAGGTAAGGCAAGTGGATTTCTTTTCAGGACAAGTAGATTTCTGTACTATTTTGTCCGTTAGACAAGTAGATTTTTTAAACAATTCCTCACCCCTGGGTACTCCACAGATGATTCCCTAGGGATCGGAGATGAAGGGGGAGGCGTACTTTGTGCGTCCTCCCGATGAAGAAAGGCGATCTATCTGAGAGCGGCTCCTTGGATGCCTGTGTTGTGCAGCCTTGTCATGAGTGTGTGGCGGGATACTGTATCAGAGGGTGCCGAGAGGCCTAGGAGAGTCAGAGCTGCAGTCTCTCCTTGGTCGAGTAGAGTTTGGATGTAGTCTGTAGCCATGATAAGGGCTGTCTCGGTCCTGTGGTTGCTGTGGAATCTGGATTGGGAGGAGTTAGTAGAAGGTTCCTTTCCAGATGTGAGAAGAGTTGTTGGTTGATGGCTTTTTCTAATGCTTTGGCCAGGAACAGGAGCAAGGAGATCGGTCGGTACTTGTTGAGTTCTCTGGGGTCTGCCGATGGTTTGTTTAGTAGGGCGTTGACTTCTGCGTGTTTCCAGTCCTCGGGGAAGGTGGCCGTGGCAGTTGAGTTGTTGAACAAGGTAGTGGGTGCGTGGCCAATTCTGGCTTTTCCTCGGTTGAAGTTGTGGTGAGGGCATAGGTCGGTTGGGCCCCCTGAGTGGACCGAGTTGATGATGGTGATGTCCTGTGGGGCGAGCTGGCTCTCTTCGTTTAGTTGGATGTCTTTGGTGGTAGCGGGGTCATTGTGTTGCTTGGAGAAGTCGATCGCCTTGGGCTGGGGTTTGAAGTTTCTGTAGATGCAAGATTGTCCCAGAGATACAGTAAGGGGATAATGCTTTTTGTAGGTAAGTGGTTGGTGAATTGTTTGACGATGTTTGTAGGAAGCTGGCTCTTTTATATAGTGGACCAAAATGAGGTACACTGTGTAAAGAGTCCAGGCAAACCCCAGTTGGTTTACAGAGGCACAAATGACAACCCAAATGCTCTCTTCTGTGGTAGTGTGGGCGAGCAGTTATGCTTATCAGCGGGTAGTGATAAGCATTTATTGCGCACACAAAGGCAGTAAGTGAGACACATACCCAATAAAGAAATCTGACACAAATTTATAAAAATATCGATTTTTATATGAATTTAGATACCAAGATCATCGGAATCCGGACAGTACTTTTCGAGATATGAATTTTGACAAGTTTCAATTCACACTAAGTGCAATTTCTGGAGCGGTAATGTTATCCTATGAGGAAAGAACATATACTGCATTCGTGCACTTGTCAGTGACTTACGGGACCTTTCTCCTGGGCTTAAGGTGAGTATGGGACAATGTCCAAGGCAACACCAACAGATCCCTTCCGGCGGCACCTAGGCGGCCGTGTTTGCACAGGTGGATTTCAGCATTGTGTGCCCTGTTCACTTCAATGGGGAACAGTCTGGTCGAAAAGAGGCTGCAAGCTTGGACTAGGGGGCCAGTCTGGGTGAACCCACAGGGGGGCTCAGTCCTTGAGATGCTTGGACACGTAGGGACACTGTTGGTCTACTTCTTCTCTGGCTGTAGGGCTCGAGCGCAGTGGTGTCTTTAGGCGTTGGGTCCATGCTTCAGGAGACACTCGCGGTTGAGGGGGCCTACACAAAGAGGCTGCAGGTGGCAACTGGAAGTCCAGTCTAGGCAAACCCAAGGGTGGACTCAGCCTTTGAGTGTCTCAGGATCCCGTTGGTACCTTCACCTCCCTCAGACTCAGGCTGTGGGGGGCTGCTGCAAAGGCACTTGGAAGTGTTGGGTAGCGGTGGTCGGAGGCTCATTCTTGGTTCTGCAGAAAAGTGGCAAACAGATCAGCTGGGCCGCACTCGATGTGGGTCTCACTGTTGCTGAAGTCCCTCGATGTACAGGTCGGTCTTCCTTGGTGTTGGTGTCTGGTCTGTACACAACACGTCTTGGTTGTTGCAAGGGGTCCAGTACCCCAGGTATTGGTACTGTGCAGCTCCGGTTGGTCCTGGCATCACCATACTTGGACTGAGGATAGATCTGACCTGTGGGAGCACTGCAACCTCTTCCTGGGCAGCTGCAGCATCTGTAGTCCTGTTAAGCGGCAGGGCGGTGAACCGAACCTTGCTTCTTTGGTGCCTGTGGCTGCAGGGGAGTAGCTTTGCTACTCCAAGGGAGTTCTCTGGCAATTTGTGAAGCACTGGCAGCCCTCCAGGTTTTTTGGAGGCTGCACAGCGGCAGGATGATTCGGTTTTTCCACAAGGGTGGGGTGCAGCAGGCAAGCTGGCAGGATCTGTGCCAAGTCAGTCGTTGCTCCTCTGGTCAGCTATCTTCTTTCTCCAGTCTTTTTTGCTTCCATCAAATCTGAAGTCCTGGCATCAAGGGTGCTACATAAATACTGTATTTAGGGGTGTTACAGGGAGTGTCCGGTAGTAGCCAATGGGCTACCTACCTTTAGGGTGACTATACCCTCATATCCTCCTGCTTGGAGGAGGGGATTACACCTCCTGTGAAGAGCAGTCATTGTTTCCGACCTCCGAGAGCGTGGGCTCTCACCGCTAGGGGCCCAGAAACACATCTGTGGTGGCAGGCTGGACAGGACCAGTCCGTCAATACACTAGAGGTCGGTAGGTTTTCAGGGGGTACCTCTAAAGTACCCTCTGGGTGCTTGTATTAGTAAATCCATCACTGAAATCAGTGTGGGTTTATTAATACGAGGTGTTTGATACCAAACACCATAGGCTTCAGTAAAGCCATTATGTAGCTGGGAAACTAGTTTTGACCTGTGCCCAGTACATACCTTAAGATGGCTTCCCTATTTGCTTGTACTGTAAGTAGTTGGCCAGCACAGGGGCATATATGCTCATGCAGATATGTCTTCAAATGTAATATAATTTGCCCTGCCTTAAATCTGTAAGGCCTGCTGTAGGGGTGACTTAAAATATTACATGAAGTGTTGGGGGACTTGGGACACAGTGTTTGTGCCATGAGTTGTTTTCATGTTTTAGAGCACCTTGTCACGCAGCCTGCAGTGGCAGTCTGCATGTGTTTGGTGCTCGGTCCCTTAGAGTGGCACAAGATATGTTGCAGCTCTTAGGTGCCCTCTTTAGTACCTATGCCCTAGGTACCAATGGTCCCACATAGTAGGGACTTAGAGGTGCTAAAGGTCTGGCCAATTGGGGATCAATTGACCAGTTAATTTGTTTTGGGGAAAGAACATTGGCACTGGGGACCTGGTTAGCAGGAACTCAGTGCACTCCAGTCAAAGTTGCATCAAATACCAGGTCAAAAGTTAGGGTATTACTGTAACAAAAACCCAGTTTCCTACTACGTTGAAGAGTTATTTGCTGGGGGGGCGTGGCCTGGCCACGCAGGAAGATGGCCGCCTCAACGTGGAGCTCTGCTTCGGGAGGAACTCCAGATGGAGGCGGCGCTCTTTCCAAAGCGTCTAGTACTGCCACGTCAACGTTTTTGAAGAGCTCAGTGTGTCGGCAGCGGCTGGTCCAAATTTTGCGAGTCTATGACCTCTTTTGGGGACCATATTGAGCGCGGAGGTCTTTACCTGACAGACGCGCACCGGGCCCTGTTACGCAACGTGGCTGGTGCGCGTCACTTGTTGCCTCAATGTGGGGTTTTCGGCATCGTGAGCGGAGCTGAGGAGACTGCATTCTCTTTGACTCCGGTTCTTCAATAATGGTAAGGCCTCTCAGCATTCTTCACACATTGTTGTGACAAGTTCTCTACATGTCCTTCTGGAGCCTCTGTGAATGGAATATTAGCGGACAGCATTTTAAAGCAGAGCACTACATTCAGCGTTCCTGAGAGTTGTCTCTTCTCAGAATGTCATAAATTCGCTTAACGCTCCTCATATTATCTATATTATTCGACGATATTTTCAGATCACCTCAGCCTTAACTTCTTGTGGTCGGAGCCACTTGCAGTATTTATTGTCAGCGTTACTCCTGGCACCTTATGAGGTGATTCATTTGTCTCTGGTAATACGGACTCTTGACCGGAGGTGACTTCTTTCAAGCTATTTGCGCATATCATCTTTAGCAACTTTGCAGCGTAATAAAAAGGGAAAATTACCTGTGGCGTATTATCAATCTTGAGTCTTGAGCATCCTGTCATTATTACAGTGTCTCTTCATGAGGTTTTTCTCATATCGTGTGCAACACAATCAAAGAGACAGTAATTCACACATTGCTGATAATTAAGATTTGCTACGCCTCTTTTCACAAAAACTTTATTAATAGAATGTGCTAAATCTGGCTTATAATTTTCACATCAACTACGTCACTATCGTGAAAGTGGTTTCTACAAAGTGAAGGTGCTTTGATTAACCACATACGGGAGACAAACATCCTTACCTGTGACTGAATTCCCGTCATAATATTGGACAACTCAGTTCTCGATACTTCCATGGTTTTCTGACTACGACGATCAACAAATGCCTAACCATAAGAACGAGAATAAAAATTCCAAGCAGCCTCTCTTTGCAGAAGTTCTCAAACAATCACACAGTATGACTACGAAAGGTTCAGCCTCACCAATGTCAATCCATCTCTGGCTGCCTCATCTGCAATATCTAGGGAAACTATGGATCGTATTTTACAAGAAATTTCGACCATCAGTTGTCGTTTGACAGATATGGACATTAACATCTCTTCTCTTACCACAGAGGCCAAATCAATCAGAGCAGATATTGTACAATTTCATAATAAAACAGACGGGTTAGACCAACGGTTAACAGTAGTAGAAACCAGGATTGATTCCATGCAAAACAGGGATCAAGATTTCTTACTTCTCCGCAGCAAGCTCGTTGACCTGGAAGATCCCAGCAGACGAGACAATATCCGTTTTTTTGGCTTTCCTGTAAAGATTGAAGGATAGAATGCTAGAACCTTCTTATGTAATGTACTTACCAAACTACTGGATATCACCTTCAATCCACTGCTTGAAATCCAACGTGCTCATCGTATCGGTCCTCCGTGTACTGCCTCAGATTCTCGCCTAAGACCCCTCATTGCATGCTTCTTGAGGCATGAACAAGTACGACAGATACTAATGGCGGCGCGCACACACGGTTCGTACATATATGCTGGCTATGAAATCCGCATGGCAGCTGACTTCTCACAAGAAACTAATGAAAGGAGAAAGGCTTTCCTATCTATGAGACCACAGTTGCGGAAAATGGACATCAAATATGGTTTGTTTGACCCTGCCCGTTTTCGTAGCACCAAAAATGGCGAATCAAAAGACTTTTATAATCCTGAAGATTTGCAACACTTTATGGATGGATTGAGAATTCAGGACATGGACATACAGCATACTCCTATTGAAGAGTCTTCCTCAGGTTCTCAACATCCTCAACAGCTATCAGATAGTAGACGTCGTACCACTAGTGAAGCTCGTCATCGTGGCAGAGATATTGAACGATCAATTCGTACCCATGAAGACAAAGTCTCTGCCCTACAGACTGTACCTACCTTCACGCACGATCAGCATAGAGACAAATCTCGATCTCCCTTAAAATCTGCTTCAGATGGAGAGTAACCTTAATGATATTTGCTTTTTACTACAGATATGATTATTAGTCCATATTCTCTTTACAACTTTTTTCCAGCTTCTCACATCAGAGTCTGACTAATATATGGTATTCCTGCTTTACAGCACAATTGCTTCTACATTTACGGCAGATGAAGGATTATTTATTGTTTATTTATTGCTGTATACCATAAGATTTTGACTCATGTGTCATCTATTTTATCTGACACTACATGCTTTGGTTTATTGTTTAACTCTCTGCAGGTCATTTGATGAATTTTTCTCTATATTTTAGGATTATAGATATTTTACTATATACTTATATGTCTTATTAGAATTTATCCTCACTTTTTAATAGTCAATGTTATGTATGTTAATATTATATATTAGCGAATATTTCTAGTTATAATTGCATTTATACCTATATCATTCAGAACGTAACTTCTGATCTGACCTTTTCTTATTATATTTAAGCCTCTTTTTTATAGAGGATTATTTATTGTCTGTTATTTATTGCTGTATACCATAAGATTTTGACTCATGTGTCATCTATTTTATCTGACACTACATGCTTTGGTTTATTGTTTAACTCTCTGCAGGTCATTTGATGAATTTTCTCTATATTTTAGGATTATAGATATTTTACTATATACTTATATGTCTTATTAGAATTTATCCTCACTTTTTAATAGTCAATGTTATGTATGTTAATATTATATATTAGCGAATATTTCTAGTTATAATTGCATTTATACCTATATCATTCAGAACGTAACTTCTGATCTGACCTTTTCTTATTATATTTAAGCCTCTTTTTTATAGAGGATTATTTATTGTCTGTTATTTATTGCTGTATACCATAAGATTTTGACTCATGTGTCATCTATTTTATCTGACACTACATGCTTTGGTTTATTGTTTAACTCTCTGCAGGTCATTTGATGAATTTTCTCTATATTTTAGGATTATAGATATTTTACTATATACTTATACGTCTTATTAGATTTTATCCTCACTTTTTAATAGTCAATGTTATGTATGTTAATATTATATATTAGCGAATATTTCTAGTTATAATTGCATTTATACCCAGGGGTGGGGAATTCCTATCTCCCGACGCCCGAGACATATAGATTTCTTACAAGGGCAAGAGGTTTTAATTTCTAACTTGTCCAAAGGACAAGTAGACAGTTACGGTAATCCGATACACAGCTGTTCAACCCTTTTGGTCACAGCCAGTTAATAAGGAGCTCTGAGCAGTTTATTGGCAGTGAAAGGGTCAATGCAAAAGCTGGGGCCTACACTTTAATTTCCCCAGAGCAGAACAACAACATGATGGAGCTGAGCTCAAAGTTGCAGCTCCATATAAAACATCCACAGCACTGTCAGATAAGAGTCTTTTTGCTTTCTCCCCGAGGCTTTGTGTGGCTTCCAGGCCCTCCTCTGGTCCTTTCATTTTCTTCGAGCACGAGACGCAGCTCCAGCACACTCACATCACTGGAATGTAAGAGGCTGGCTCTTGGCTCCTGCTCTGACTTTAACCTTGTGACCCCTGCCTTTTATTCTGTGCTTCACCCTTGAGCCTCAAATCGGCCCCAAGATCCCTCCTCACCCTCGCCTCCGGGGCCTACAGTAAAGCCCATGCTTTCCCTTCTCATGCAGCCCCTGCACAACCCTCCTTTGCACTTTGCTTTGCCTGTACACCTTATGTTTCACCCGGTGCCTGTACTTGCTAACCCCATCCCACCCCCTCTGCTGCCCCCTCTGACTGCCCTGACCCGATCCCCTTGGCCTCTCATATCTTACCTCATCCAGGGCTTACATTAAAGTTAATTAGTTTCCCCATGGGGAATTCATGCAATCCTCAAGCGCACCCTCATTTCTCTCCTTGCACTGGGCCTCTCGTCTCACTTTGTGCATGCACCAGGGGCATCTGAACACGCGCTGTAGCAGCTACAGCAGCTGTGGAGTTCTTAATGGGCCCCTTCTTTCTGCAGGTCCAGACAAAGGTTCATAATTGATATGAAAGGGTGGATGGATATATACATGGATGAATGAGTGAAAGGATGGATGAGTGAAAGAATGGATGGATGAGTGCAAGGGTAAATGAATTGATGGATGGGGTGAAAGTGGATGGATGTAAGGATGGATGAGTGAAAGAATGGATGGATGAGTGAAAGGGTGAATAAATGGATGGGGTGAAAGTGGATGGATGAGTGAAAGGATGGATGGTTGAATACAAGGGTGGATTGATGGATGAGAGTGGGTGGATGGCTGGGTGGAAGGATGGAAGGATGGATAGATGGGTGGAAGGATGGATAGATTGATGGGTGGAAGGATGGATAGATTGATGGGTGGATAGTTGAGTGAAACGGTGGATGGAGGGATGAGTGAAAGGGTGGATGGATATGAGTGAAAGGGTGGATGGATATGAGTGAAAAGGAGGATCAATGAGGTGAAAGACGGAAGAGCAGATGGATGGATGGAGGGATGAGTGAAAGGGTGGATGGATATGAGTGGAAAGGAGGATGGAGGGGTGAAAGATGGAAGAGCAAAAGGATGGAGGGATGAGTGAAAGAGTGAATGGATATGAGTGAAAGGGTGGATGGAGGGGTGAAAGTGGATGGATGGATGAGCGGATGGATGGATGGATGAGCGGATGGATGGATGAGTGGAAGGAAGGAAGGAGGGATGGATGAGTTTGAATGATAGATTTGGAGCTGGAAGGATAGGTTTGGCCCCAAGGGCGTCGTGAACCACTCGCTTTACCAGCTACAGTGGGGGTGGAGCTCTTGATGAGCCTCTTCTGTCTGCAGCTTAGCAGACAAAGGCCCATAATTAACGTGTAAGGGTGAGTGAGTGAAAGGATGGATGTGTGGGTGAAAGGGTGGCTAGATGAGTGAGTATATGAGTGTAAGTGTGGCTTGCTAGATGGATGAATGAGTGAAAGGATGGATGAGTGACAGGGATGGTGGATGGACGATGGATGTGTTGAAGGAAAGGGTGAAAAGATAGATGGGTTGCAGGGTGGATGGATCAGTAAGCGAAAGGATGGAAGAGTGAAAGGGTAAATTGGATGAGCGGAAGGATGGAAGAGTGAAAGGGTAAATTGATGGATGAGCGGAAGAATGGGTGAGCGAAAGGATGGACAGATGGCTGAGATGGATGGATGGATATGTTTGGGGATGGATGGGTAGATTTGGATATGGATGGGCGGATGGATGGACAAACAGAATGGTGAAAGGCTGATGAAAGAATGAATGGAAGCCAATGTAAAGGTGAAATGCTAGATATCAGTGGGTGAATGAAAATATGAATGGGTAGATCTGCAGAAAAGAGGCAAAATAAGGAAATCACTACTATTCAAATCCTTCTATACTATGAGCCTGACATAACCAGAGAGGCTATTATTCGAGCTCTTCTATAATGAGTGCTGCCATTATTTGACGGTGCACTACATGATGGCACCAAAGGGACAAGTGGATTTTGTACAGGACAAGTAGATTTATGAAGCTACCTGTCCCATGGACAAGTAGATATTTTATTAAATTCCACACCCCTGATACCTATATCATTCAGAACGTAACTTCTGATCTGACCTTTTCTTATTATATTTAAGCCTCTTTTTATAGAGGATTATTTATTGTCTGTTATTTATTGCTGTATACCATAAGATTTTGACTCATGTGTCATCTATTTTATCTGACACTACATGCTTTGGTTTATTGTTTAACTCTCTGCAGGTCATTTGATGAATTTTCTCTATATTTTAGGATTATAGATATTTTACTATATACTTATACGTCTTATTAGATTTTATCCTCACTTTTTAATAGTCAATGTTATGTATGTTAATATTATATATTAGCGAATATTTCTAGTTATAATTGCATTTATACCTATATCATTCAGAACGTAACTTCTGATCTGACCTTTTCTTATTATATTTAAGCCTCTTTTTTATAGAGGATTATTTATTGTCTGTTATTTATTGCTGTATACCATAAGATTTTGACTCATGTGTCATCTATTTTATCTGACACTACATGCTTTGGTTTATTGTTTAACTCTCTGCAGGTCATTTGATGAATTTTCTCTATATTTTAGGATTATAGATATTTTACTATATACTTATATGTCTTATTAGAATTTATCCTCACTTTTTAATAGTCAATGTTATGTATGTTAATATTATATATTAGCGAATATTTCTAGTTATAATTGCATTTATACCTATATCATTCAGAACGTAACTTCTGATCTGACCTTTTCTTATTATATTTAAGCCTCTTTTTTATAGAGGATTATTTATTGTCTGTTATTTATTGCTGTATACCATAAGATTTTGACTCATGTGTCATCTATTTTATCTGACACTACATGCTTTGGTTTATTGTTTAACTCTCTGCAGGTCATTTGATGAATTTTCTCTATATTTTAGGATTATAGATATTTTACTATATACTTATACGTCTTATTAGATTTTATCCTCACTTTTTAATAGTCAATGTTATGTATGTTAATATTATATATTAGCGAATATTTCTAGTTATAATTGCATTTATGCCTATATGATTCAGAACGTAACTTCTGATCTGACCTTTTCTTATTATATTTAAGCCTCTTTTTAATAGAGGATTATTTATTGTCTGTTATTTATTGCTGTATATCATAAGATTTTGACTCACATGTCATCTATTTTATCTGACACTACATGCTTTGGTTTATTATTTAATTGTCTGCAGGTCATTTGATCAATTTTTCTCCATATTTTAGGATTATAGATATTTTACTATATACTTATGTCTTATTAGAATTGGTCTTCCCCTTTTAATAGTCAATTTTATGTATAAATAGATCCTTCGTCAATACATTTCTTTTGTATTACCCCTGTTATGGATATGTTCCCCTATACACCAATTCCATTTGGAGGTAAGACCACGTTCTTTCTTAAATTCTGCTTCGGGTGGAATGTGGTCTTAAATGAGGTATATTTTCATAACAGATATAGTTATAGTTAATATCATTTATATAACTCTTTTAAGTTCTTTGCATCAGTGGTTGATCAATATATAGTTCTCATGTTTTACATCAACTAAACAGATGAATTTATCATATATTATTTATTTATTTGTCCATAACTGATATTATTTATTGCACAATATTTATATCTATATTCGTATCTAAGTTTATATTATTTTTAATAGAAGCATATTTATTGTTTATTGTATCTTACTTACAGTTGTAAATTCTTAGTAAATTGTTCTACATTTTGCACTTATAATTCTGCGTTAATGAATTTATGCATATTTTAGTGTTTATATATGTATCCTATTAGATTTCGTCTTTTCCTTTTCAATAGTCATTCTTATACACACTTGGGTCTTCAGATCTTTATTATACACACTTGGGTCTTCAGATCTTTATTATACACACTTGGGTCTTCAGATCTTTATTATACACACTGGGGTCTTCAGATTTTCATTTCTCTCCTATATAGTCCTAGTTAAGGTTCTACCCTCCTGACGGGGTTCCTACCCGCGGCGGTGCTCTAGTGAGCCCAGACCCGCGGCTAAAGTTAAAGTTTTTGTTTTCCTTTTTATTGATATCCTTTTCTTTAGGAATTCTCTCCTACTGAATCCTACTGTCCTGCACGTGACTTTAAAAAGTATTCTCTGTTTTTTTTGTGGTTTTTTTCCCCTTTCTCTCCCACATCTTTGATTAATCAGTCAATACATTTTGCATCAGCTATTTAACACACTCCTTTTCCTATTTTAGTCCATTACTCGCTCAATCTTCACAAAAGCACTGGTATACATATAGGCATGGCTAACACTCATTCTCTACGTGCCATAACGTGGAATGTTCACGGTTTAACGCACTATATAAAACGGAAAAAAGTTCCATCTTATTTACAGTCAAAAAAGGTAGATGTGGCTTTACTCCAAGAAACACATCTTGATGCGTTAGAATCCGAAAAGTTACGCAGAGACTGGGTGGGTAAGGTATTTCACAGTAGTGTTCATGCAGAAATGCCCTCAGGCGCTGGTCCTGTTCGTAAATGTGGTGTGGCAATTCTTATCCGTAAATCTTTACCAGTCACGATATCAAAAACTTGGGAAGACCCAGATGGAAGATATGTGTTTGTCAAACTACGCATCGGAGAAACACATTTTTGTGTGGGATCAGTTTATGCCCCGACAGGTGCGAAAAAATCATTTCTTCTCCAATTGAATCGTATTTTATCAGAGATGGGTGCTTCACAATATCTCATAGGTGGGGATTGGAATCTGGTACGGGACCCAGTTTTGGATGAAACTGGCCCTTTTGATAAGAATAATGCAGCGGATAGAGCTCTTATGAGTGACATCATTGAGGATCATGGCCTGATAGATCATTGGCGTCTATCCCATCCGACTGATGCTGAATATTCATTTACCTCTCCCACTCATGGAACTCTTTCTAGACTGGATTACTTTTTAATCTCTCAAAGGGTAGTTCAGCTAGTCCAGGAGTCCCATATTTTGGAAGCGTCAATCTCTGATCATTCCCCAGTTCTATTATCCCTCCAAACAGGATTGGCCAAGCCGGGGCGCAAACCTTGGCGAATGAATATTCAGCGCCATAAAACCCCTAAGGGTAAATTACAGCTACAAACTCATCTCCAAAATTATCTTTCCCTTAATCAAGGATCCGTGAACTCTGGTAGAATCTTGTGGGCTGCAGCCAAGGCTACCATTCGGGGTTAGCTTATGAAGGATGCTGCACAGGCCAATAGGCAAACTGCTACTCGGCAGTGTTGGAAACGGGGTCACCGAGTCCGGCACGGTAGCATGGCGCAAAGCGGGGAAGGCACGCGAAGGCAATGTGTAAGGCAGTTGTGCAGCACACTCTTACTCTGACTCAGAAATGCGAACGCAATAACATGACACCACACCAGGCTTGCGTAATTAAAATCAAGATCTTTTATATAAATCAAGGTTGCATCAGATGAGGCAGATTACTTCATCTTTACATTGAAAATCATTGCGTTACTCAACTGGTGCACATTCTTATTAAAGCATCATCAACATTGT
Organism: Calotriton arnoldi; assembly: GCA_963921515.1. NCBI lineage: Eukaryota > Metazoa > Chordata > Amphibia > Caudata > Salamandridae > Calotriton > Calotriton arnoldi. The sequence goes on from CAWUFW010004300.1 coordinate 312,453, forward strand.
AGGCCACTAAAAGGCCGCAGGAATCATCTCCTAAACATAGCACCAATAATGATCACAAGGTGCATTAATAACACATGGGCTTAAACATGCAATTCACTTTCAGGAGTATTCAATTACTTACAAAGGCCATCTCAATACATTTCAATACGGGCCTGCATTAATCTAGGCGCACCCACCCTCAGTAGTGGACGCCGCAACTCCGGTACACCTGCAACATAAAACAATTCAACTCTTGGCGGTGTACACTTCAGCTCAATTCAATTAATCCCCTTCACATTAGGCGAAGACGTTTCCTTCTAGGCATAGGCATCAGGCCTAAACAGTGATTAACGCAGGTATAAGAATTAGGCCCAATTCCTGTAAGTACCTTTACTTCTTGTATATTGATCTCCTAACCTGGGGCACCTTCCCCTCACTCAGGGACTTGATGTAGGCCATTAACACAGTGGCCTCCACGCCGCTAGTTCCTCGCCCGAGGGTAGAGTTCCAGGGCCCCAGCTCAGCTGGTGTACGGGGCCTGTTTCACCTGAAGGGGGCGCTGTCAGCGCGATCTCATGGGGGCTCCTGCCCTGCCCACTCCACCCAGGACAGTGCGCAGGGGAAGCGTCTTCGGCCGGGGGCCTCCTTGCTAGCAGGGATTCTCCCCCCAGGCGTCCCAGGCTCACCTGACTGTCCCGCTACTGCTTGTCAGGCCTGGATGGGGCCGGGCGCCTCTCCTCCGGCCAGCCCGCTTCTATCGGCACAAGGGCCCAGACCGGGGGAGGCGGCCCGCGCTCCCAGGCTCTTTCGTCCTCGTTGCGGTCTTGTGGGGTTCTCGGGGGCTCCCGCTGGCAGTGGAGCCCCTCCGGCGCTACTACCTCCCGGTACCCACGGCGCGGGCAGCACGTCGTCGCCCCTACCACGGGGTACAGGTACCAGGGTCACAGCGGTGGCATCGGGGATTGTGTAGTGCCTTCTCTCGTGGCGCTGGAGGCCGCGGCCTTGATCTTGGGCAGCCGCGCCTCCTCACAGGCGGCGCTTCCCTTAACCCCAGCGCTTCTCCACACACAGCGCTCACCGCAGGGCAGAGAGTTGGCCCCTAGCACTTGAAAGGGGTGAAGGTCCAGGGCTTCTGGACAGCCCAGCGCTGGAGGAGAGTAGCGCTTGCAGTAGGACACACAGGGTGAGGGTCCAGCGCTTGTAGGGGGGAACCAGGCAGTCTGACCCCCGGCGCTTCTTGTGGGCACAGCGTCCCGCGCGTTACCTGGGGGTCCCCAGTTGAATGTACAGCTTGTGGTGACTGAATGGCAGTCTCTTGGCTCCAGTTACTTGGTTTCAGATACTTGTCCTGAGTTTCTTGTCAGAAGTTGCTTATCAGGAGTTCCTTGTCAAAAGTTCTGGTCAGAAGTTTCTTCCTATGAGGGGGGGAGGGGGGGTGAGTTGGTGGTTCTGGGAGTGCTTGATGTTCCTCCCGGCACGCTGAAGGTGGTTCCCTGGGTCCCCTCACACTGGGCAAGGTCAGTGGGTGGTGGGCGTTCCTCAGCTATCTTACTACAGCAGGACCTCAGCAGCAGTAGTGTAGGTCTCCCCCCTAGGCCCTAAAGCCTGTACTCCGGCAGAGGTTCTCCCAGGATCAGTGGTGCTCCAACCTAACTGACTAAAAAGGTTTCCCTTCAAGCCTCTTATACCCCTAGGTCAGGTGACCCTCCTAAAGGCGGCAAAACCTAACTCCTCCCACAGCCCGGAAGGTTCTGGAACCTTCCGCCTGTCTAGCTATGTGGCCCAGAGGCGGGGACGGGATGGATACTGTATCCCTATGTCCCAGCCTGACCCTGGCTACTAGTGTGTATGCGTGTAAGGCCCCTCTGCAGTAGCAGGGGCCTGTGGCAGCCATCTTTAGTGAGAGAGCACCTGCACCTCAGCACTGGCTAGCAGTGGCAAGGCGCCCGGAGACCTAGGTCCAGTAAAAATATGGTGGCAAAAATGAGGCGCAAAAGGGAAAAAAACAGGGCAAGACCCCCCTAGGGCTGACCGGTCTAACAGGCAGAAAGAGCTAGAGCATGATATTGATACATTTACCCCATTATACGCTAAAAAACCTATTTTGCAACATCGCAAATCACTGGAGCAAGCACGTATGGCGTTGAACAACCTTTTTACATCTAAAGCTGAATATGCTTTACAAAAAATGAAAGGGAGACATTATGAACAAGGGGAAAAGGCTGAGCGGCTTCTAGCGGCTCAGTTGCGACAACGAGAGGTTGCCATGGCTATCTCAGCTATAATATCATCTGGGGGAACCATGTTGACTCGTCCTCAAGATATTGTTAATAAATTTGCTTCTTATTACCAATCTTTATACACCCCAGGAGCCCAAATAGATCATAGCAAGATGATTTTTTTCCTTTCAGAGGTAGAATTACCTTGTCTTTCAGAGGAGGGCAGGGCACTTCTTGAAGGAGATATTAGTAAGGAAGAGATCTCACAAGCTATAACTAAACTCCCATATCATAAAGCTCCAGGGGAATATGGTTTCCCAGCAGAATTCTACTGTTGGTCAGGTGAACAAATAGTTGACAGCCTACATGCTGCTTTTCAGGAAGCAGATAGCAAAGCCTCTTTAGGATGTATATCTAATAAAGCTGTAATTGCAGTCCTGCGCAAACCAGGCAAAGATCCATTACTTTGTAGCAGCTATCGCCCCATATCACTTCTTAATTGTGATATTAACATTTTAGCCAGTATCCTGGCCTCTCGTCTTCGTAAAGTCTTACCCTCTTTAATTCACCACACACAAGTGGGATTCGTGCCTGGGCGCTCATCTAGAAATCATCTGCGTACTTTGGCACATACACTTCACTCTGCCAGATCCCTACAGGACGATGCGCTGGCATTAGCACTTGATGCCGAAAAGGCATTTGATCGAGTGGAGTGGCACTATCTCTTTCAAGTCTTAGAGAGATTTGGTTTGGGATCCCAATTTATAGAAAAAATAAAGTTACTATACCAACACCCTACTGCTCAAGTTAATTGTGGCGGTTTCCTCTCCGATTCAATTTCAATTTGCAGAGGAACACGTCAAGGTTGTCCCCTTTCTCCTCTTATTTCTCCTTGCTTTAGAACCTCTAGCAGCAGCAATTCGCCAATCAGATAATATTGTAGGTATTCCTCTTCCGGTGGGGGACTCGAAAATTTGCCATTATGCTGATGACATATTACTCACTATTACCGATTTGCCTCGTTCCTTACCATCATTGTTTAAAATTATAGAAGAATTCTCCTCTTTTTCTGGATATAAAATTAACTGGGATAAGAGTGAAGCACTTCCCATATCAGATGGAACTACAAAAACAGCTATTCAAGGTTTTCCCTTTCACTGGCAACATTCACGTTTACAATACCTGGGTATTTTAGTGAATAAGGGGACGGATGGGATGTTTGCAGACAATCTATGTCATTTAATTACCCAGATGCAGCATGATTTTGATAAATGGAAGGTATTGGGATTATCTATGTGAGGTAGAGTTCAAGCTGTGAAAATGGTCACACTTCCGCGTTTCCTTTACACACTCGGAATGCTCCCTCTTCAGATTCCTTTATCCTCGCAGCGCCTTATAGACTCTAAGATTAAATCTTTTATCTGGGGATCTACAAAACCTCGTTTAGCTGTGAATAAATTGAAAGCACATCACTCTAATGGAGGTTTGAGTCTTCCACCAATAGAACACTATACTTTGGCATTACAGCTATCTCAAATCACATACATGTTGCAAGAAGATTCTCACACACCACAATGGGTACATATAGAACGCCATCTATTATCCACTGAACCTGGTCTTTCAGCCTTTTACGGAACAGGTACAAGTCGTTTGGGCTCTCATAATCCACTATTGGCTGCAATACGCAAAACATGGCAGAGAGCTCATCGTCTATTGGGTTTTAATTCACGTATTCATGCCAAAGCCCCAATCTGGAACAACTCCGGCATACGAATTAAAGGGAAGACTATATCTTGGCCCCAATGGAAACGGGCAGGTATTTTTACTTTCGATCAACTTCTGCATGATGGTGATCTTAAACCCTTCGCACAATTGACAGAAGAATTTGGTCTTCCATTACATCAAGCAGCAAATTATACACAACTTGATATCTGCCTTAACAAAGTTCTAGGACCACATCCATGGTCGCTACAAACTTCACCAATAGTATCCTACTTACATACTTGGGGGACTTATAAAGGGGTTATATCTGGTTTATACAAACTATTTACATTACACTTATTCTCCCAACCCTTATCACGTGATCTCCGTATCAAATGGCAAACACATTTGTCGGTTACTTATGATGATGAGGAATGGATAGAACTTCTGGAAAATTTAAATAGAGGGGCCCAAGAAGCAAGACTGAAGTTTTGCCTGTTCAAAATTTTACATGACTGGCATTGGTCTCCAGTAAAATTACATAAAGCTGGACTCCTCCCACATACCAGTTGTTGGAGATGTGATGCTCCTGGTTGCGACATAGTCCACATTCTCTGTAACTGCCCTCTGGTTCAATCTTATTGGTCTTACATAGGTCAGGTTTTACACAATACTATGCCTATATGTTTACCGTTGACATCAGCTACCATCCTTCTGCACGATTTCAGAACTTCACAGCACCTTTCCAAGCCACAATGCCGTCTTTTGCATACTGCTTTGGCCACAGCCAAAATATGTATTCTACGACAATGGAAATCTCCGATTTCACCATCTCAAGAGTCTTGGTTAGTAGCCATGGTTCAGACTGCCTCCTATGAAAGAGTCATTTATACTTTACATGACCAGACAGAACTATTTAACCAAGTCTGGGCTCCCTTTTTGCAAATGGATGATGATTCTGTAACAAACAATACCGAAGGCGCGCCTAAGGCAAGCCCGTCTGCGCCTGGACCGCGCCCAGCGCCAGAACCCCTGGCCACCGCGAGCGCCACAACACCCGACGCCGATACGACGCCAACACCCTCCACGCACTCAATGCCAGCCGAACCTCCACCTGCTTCCAGGCCACCCCGAAGCTCACCCACGGACCCTTCACCTGCCGAAACTGCAGCTACACCAGCCAGCGCACATCTGCGCGTCCTGCCCATCCCACCAGAGCAGGCCACAACAATATCAGATGCATATTACTCAACACCCGCTCAGTCCACAAGCACGCCGTTGAACTCTGGGACCTTCTCGATTCATCCTTCCCGGACATCGCCTTCCTGACGGAGACCTGGATGAACGCCTCCTCGACGCCCGACATAGCCATAGCCATCCCGGACGGATACAAGATCACCCGCAGGGACCGAAATAACAAACCAGGAGGAGGAATCGCCATCGTCCACAGGAACACCATCAGAATTTCGACCAACACCGAAGACTCCCTCAGCATGGCCGAACAACTACACTTCCAGATCCACGTCGACCACAACACCACCCTCAGAGGAACCCTTGTCTACAGACCCCCGGGCCCCTGACCACAGTTCAGCGACTCCATCGCCGACCTCATCAGCACGCACGCCCTCGCCTCCACAGACTACATCCTCCTCGGAGACCTGAACTTCCACCTCGAGAACGCCGACGACAGCAACTCCACAACCCTGATCGACAACCTCGCCAACCTTGGACTCAAACAGCTCGTCACAACACCCACCCACTCCGCCGGACACACGTTCGACCCCATCTTCTCCGCCAGCAACCACTTCACCTTCAGCCACACCACCGAACTCCACTGGACCGACCACCACTGCATCCACTTCTCCTTCGAGAAACACACCACGCACAGCCAACCGCAACGAATCCCACACCGCAGCTGGAACAAAGTCACCGAAGACCAGCTCCTCACCAGTCTCGCCTGAGACCCTCCACCCGAGCCCACGGACACCAACGCAGCGACCCACAACTTCAGACAATGGATCGACGACTGCGCCAACACCCTCGCCCCGATCAGAAATCCCTCTAACAGGCGCACCGACACGAGAGCCATCTGGTTCAACGCCGACCTCCAGACTTCCAAGCAAACCTGCCAAAGACTCGAGAAGCAGTGGCCCCAAGACCAGACACCAGACAGCCACGCAGCCCTCAAGAACGCCAGATGCAAGCACCACCAACTCATCCGATCCGCCAAAAGAACCTCCTTCAAGGAACGCATCGACAACAATGCACACAACAGCAAAGAGCTCTTCAACATCGTGACAGAACTTGCTTCCCCCAGCTCCAACGACATCCCGCCGTCGCAAGAACTCTGCAACTCCCTAGCCACCTTCTTCCACCGCAAGATCGCAGACATCCACGACAGCTTCGACACCCAGACACCGACGACAGACGCCGACACCCCAGACTCAACGCCCACCAAACACACCGACCTCCTGCTCTCCTGGAACAACGACACCATCAAAATTATGAACACCATCCATTCCGGCTCACCCTCCGACCCTTGCCCCCACCACATCTTCAATAAAGCAAGCTCCATCATCGCACCCCAACTCCGAAAGATCATCAACAGCTCCTTCGAAACCGCCACCTTCCCGGAGAGCTGGAAACACGCCGAGATCAACACCCTACTCAAGAAACCCAAAGCGGACCCAAAGGACCTCAAGAACTTCCGACCCATCTCCCTGCTCCTGTTCCCAGCGAAAGTCATTGAGAACACCGGCAACAGACAACTAACTGACCCACTTCCTGGAGGAGAACAACATCCTGGACTCCTCCCAATCCGGTTTCCGCAGCAATCACAGCACCGAAACCGCCCTCATCGCCGCCACCAACTACATCAGAACCCTGCTGGACAACGGCGAAACAGCGGCCCTCATCCTCCTGGACCTCGTCTGCCACCACACCCTGCACACACGCCTCCACGACGCAGGGATCCGTGACAAAACCCTGAACTGGATCACCTCCTTCCTCACCGGCAGAACCCAGCGAGTCCGCCTCCCCCATTCCGATCCGAAGCCACCACAATCACCTGCGGCGTACCCCAAGAATCATCCCTCAGCCTGACCCTCTTCAACATCTACATGGCACCGCTTGCCAACATCGTCCGAGCGCACCACCTCAACATCATCTCGTACACCGACGACACCCAACTGATCCTCTCCCTCACCAAGGACCTGGCCACCGCCAAATCCAACCTTCACGAGGGAATGAAGGCCGTCGCAGAGTGGATGAAGACCAACCGTCTGAAACTGAACTCTGACAAGACGGAGGTCCTCATCCTCGACTCCACCCCCTGTGCATGGGACGACTCCTGGTGGCCGGCCACGTTGGGAGCTGCCCCGACACCCACCAACCACGCACGCAACCTGGGGTTCATCCTGGACTCAACGCTCTCTATGACCCAGCAAGTCAACGCTGTCTCCTCCTCCTGCTTCAACACCCTCCGCATGCTCTGCAAGATCTACAGATGGATCCCCACCGAAACCAGAAGAACGGTCACCCAAGCCCTCGTCGGCAGCAGGCTGGACTACGGCAACGCCCTCTACGCGGGAACCACTGCCAAACTCCAGAAAAGACTCCAACACATACAAAATGCCTCCGCACGCCTCATCCTCGGAATCCCTCGCCACAGCCCACATCACCGCCCACCTGAGAGACCTGCACTGGCTCCCGGTCAACAAGAGGATCACCTTCACGCTCCTCACCCACGCTCACAAGGCACTCCACAACGCCGGACCAGCATACCTCAACGAACGACTCACCTTCTACACCCCGAACCGCCAGCTTCGCTCTGCTGACCTCGCCCTCGCCACCGTCCCACGCATCCGCCGAACGACCACCGGCGGCAGATCTTTCTCCCACCTAGCCGCCAAGACATGGAACACCCTCCCCATCCACCTGCGACAGACCCAAGACCTGTTGACCTTCAGGAGACTTCTCAAGACCTGGCTGTTCGATCAGTAGCTGCTTCATCCCCCACCCCCTCTAGCGCCTTTAGACCCTCACGGGTGAGTAGCGCGCTCTACAAATGTTTGATCGATTGATTGATTGTTCACACTATATTGGATATTACAGCGACTTAGTTTGCTTCTGCTTCTTATTCCTCTCCCATCTCAGTCTTATTTTCCTTTCTCTTGATATTATATCTATGCTTCCTGTCCTATGCTCAGTTATGTTGCTATAGGTTTGGGTAATAACGCTGGGGAGACATGATGGATCCACTCCCTATCTTGTATTTGAATACTTATTTCATAGAGTATAATATATTGTATGTTATATCACATTATATTATATTGTTATTTTTATTATATTGTTATTGCCTCTCTATTTAACCATTTTACCTCTCTTTTTTAAATATGCAATAGAATGTAATTTAATACTTTACCTCCTACCGATTTCCTAGATTTTATGGCTTTATCATTTAATTTTTTCACCCTCCTCATTGATTATTTGGAGTTTCTCTATTATAATATCTTGTGTTTTTTATCTCATTTAGGTTTATATATTTCACTTATATTTTTATTAATGTATTACTAGATTTCTATTAAGATAAATCTGATTGTTCATTAATCAACCATCTCTCAGATATAATGATATGTATACCTTAATGAATTAATTTATTTAACTATTTATACTATTATTGCAATGTAATTTCAGCTCTCGTCTTGGAGACCTTTGTGTTGTATTATATTCATAAAATGCTAATAAACAATTTCACCACAAAACAAAGAGTTATTTGCTGTTAATGGAGCTTGATTTGATACGTGAAGCTAAGGCCTTTTTCTTTGATTCTCTCAACTGTCTGTGGTAGAGGTTGAGGGTTGTCTTGAAGGTGGTCTTGTCGCTTGTGTCCTTGCTGGTGCACCATCTTCTTTCCAGTTGTTTACAGTGTCGTTTAGCAGTTCTGAGGTCTTCGGTATACCAGCTAGCCTGCTTGGTGGACCTTCTGTGGGTGTTTTCGCTGATGGTAGCGATGTTGTGGGCGCAGTTGGTGATCCAGTTGTCGACGTTACTGACGTTCTGGTTTAGGTTGTTGGAGGAAATGGGGTGGGTTGTGTTGAGGGCATTGATCCATGTGTCCTTTGAGACTTTGCTCAAGTTGCAGTGGGGGGCATTGGGCAGACTGGGGGCGGAGGTCCGTGAGCTGTTGATGTTGAAGTGGACAATGGAGTAGTCGGTACAGGTGAGTTCTGTGGTCTGGCTGGACCTGATGCCGTCACTGGAGTTAAGGCTGGGGTCTAGCCTGCGATGTGCGTGCTGTCATGGACAAGTTGGGTGAGTGCATGCTGTTGAGGTAGTGTTGATGTCATTGTGGTAGTTGAGATGGAATTTGAGGTTGCAGAGGAAAATATAGTTGTTGTAGTCTATAGAAAGGGAGAGGGAGGTGCTGAAGTCGAAGATGAAGTTGCTGAAGGCTGGACGTGGTCCTGGAGGATGGTAGGGGAGGGAGTCCCTGATGGTGGTTTTGCTGTCTGTTTGGAGTCAGAAGATGAGGTGTTCCATGGCTTGGGTGATGTCATTTGTGAAGGTTCACTGGATGGATTCCTTGTGTATGATGAAGATCCCTCCACCAGGCTTGATGATGCGGTCACGGTGGGTGATCTTTAAAAAAAACAAGATTTAAAGTTCTCTTTATTGAGATATAAACAACATACCGCATTTAATGGCGAGAAAGTCAACAGTTATACATTTTATGCAAATTCCTGAGTCATACTACATTTGAGTGAGAGTTTCATAGCAGATTAAAGGTAGCGCTTTTACGGCCCAATCTTTTACAGCCAACAAACCATTGTCACCTTAGACCAGTCCACCCTGTCTATCAGGCTTATCCCTACTAGTCTACTGCATTACCCTACCCCCTGTACTACAGCCAAGCCCCCCATTCTTTCTCCCATTTCTGCTTTATAGATTACCTGTTCCACCCTCTGGCACCAATCCAAGTCCACTTCCCATGCAGCTATCTCGGGGGGGGGGGAGGAGCAGGGTGGGAAGCATCTGCACCCTACGCTCTCGCTATATTGTGCTTGGCAACCCTGGCTGCCAACCGGAGCCAAATCTCTTAATATCTAGGCCACCTCGCCTCCCCAACGATGCCCAAGAGGAACTGTAGGAGGCTGGCTTAGTATATGGTGCACACTTACTTAAGTGAAGCCCCCTGCACTAATCCAGACAACCCTTATGGTGATTTTAGTGGTCTTAGACAACCATAGATAGCTCTCTAAGTGGTACCTGGAGAGCAGTCTTCAGGTTTAGTCCAGAAGGAGTGTAAAGCAGCTTGTTTTACCAGTGCTTAATCTTATAGTGTAGGTTAAGTGAAAAAGAACCACACGGTGTAGTTATAAAAATATGTATTTATTAAACACTCACTATCACATTGCAATATCTCCTCCCCGGAGATATAATCACAAAACATTCAATAAATACTTCAGTAATAGAACACGTAAGTAGCATAAATACACAGTGGTCTCCAGGGGGAGACCAAACCATATACTAATAGAGTGGAATGCGAACCATGATTTAAGTCGAGACTGGACCCAGAAGACATAGATGAGTCTGGGGCCCATGGAACCACCCAAGGTAAGTACTCGGGAACCCCACGGAGGTCGGGTGCAGAGTGGAAACACGACAGCGTTCTCAATGGAAGTCATGGGGGAAGTCGTGGTTGCAGTTCTCAAGAAGAAAGACCCTTCCCAGGGACCAGGAAGAAACTCAGTGGAAGATAGAAGATTGAAGAGTCACCCCACCCGTGAATACCCTGGGAACTTGGATACCTACAACAGGGAAGCCGGGGGCATAGGTGCGAAGTGACGTTGGCAACTGCCGTAGACCACAATGGAGGACTGCAGTAAAAAATGCCGCTGGCAAAGAAGGTGAGAGAGTTAGGTGGAACCCAAAGGTGGATTCAGGAAGAGAAGTACCTGCAAGCAGAGGGTACAGAGTCTATGCCACTCAGGAGTTACCAGGAGGCACAGAAGACGAATGCCCACTGCTGTCGGAAGATGCAGGAGAGTTGACGGTGACCGTGTAGCTGTGCAGACCAGGCGACGCTGTGGAAGACCAGGAGCCGTGCACAAGCTGTCCCACGTCGGATGTTAAGAGCCAGGGGGTCGGTGTCGGGCAGGAGTACCAACAAACCTTGGCTGCGGCAACAAACGTGGTAGACGAAAAAGGTGCAGTGGCGGGACCAGCAAGGTTCAAGGGACTCACCCCAAGCAGGTAAGTCAGAGTAGGCCCCGAGCAAACAGGGGAGCCCACTGGAGCCAAAGAATACCCTCAAGAGGACCCACAGGCCGGAGGCACAGGAGTCGCAAGAGGACCTCGAGCAACTCACGACAGGCCCACGGTGCAGAGGATGCGGTGAGGATGAAGATCTTGGTATCAATAGATGCTGGAGCTTCTTGGAGCCCAAAGAGCTCTGGAGAAGAGTCAACAAGCCTTGGCAACTGCAAGTCGACGCAGTGCACATGGGTACTGCTCCAGCGGTTCCGACGAGGGATACTGCCTTCAAACCTGCTGGGAAGACAGTGCAGGCTTTGAGGGAGTTGCAGAACCACCACCTGTGTTGCTGGACCTTCCTGAGTCCATGGGAGTTCAGGAACATCACACCGGTCAGCTGTGTTGTGGTGCCTGCAGATGCAGGGGAGTGACTCCTTCACTCCAAGGGAAACTGCTTCGGGTGTCTTGGATGCCCACAGGTCTGTAGAAAAACCTGTATGGAGCACAGGCACAGACGACGCAGAAGACTGGCAGGACGACGATGCCAGGAGCAGCAGGAGGCTTCCCGGTGCAGTCTTGGTTCCCAAAGCGAAGTTCAACAAAGTCCAAAGTGCCCAGACGGTTGAAGATGAAGTGGTTTCGGATCTGAATCTTGTCCCACAATGAATTTAAAGACCCACCCACAGGTAAGCCCTTAAGTACCCTAAGGAAAGGGTTGGGACGATTCAGGGGTCCCTCCCAGAGGAGGGGCGGGACAGTGGGGAGGATATTCCCATGTCCTTTGTCCAGTTTCGCGCCAGAGCGGGAGCCAACGGCTCTCTGAACTGGTTCCAGTTGGAGTATTCAAGGAGGGCACCAAATGTGCCCTTTAAAGCAGTCTAGTGGCGCTGGCAAGCTCCTCCTCCCTGGCCCAATACACTAAGTCCTGTCTGGGAGTTGGTCACACCTCCATGTGACAGGAAGCCTATTGTCCTACTTTCCCTAGCTTGAGCTTGGCTCAGCAGCAGGAGAGCAGAATAGTGTATGTGGTCTGCAGCAGCCATAGCTTGCTGTCGGACTCTGGTAGACTGGTACCGGGGGCACGGAGGGCTTCCCGGAGGAGCCCCACAGTGCATGGAATCATACCTCCAACACCCTTTACGGTGTTGGAGGTATGATTTCAACTCTTTTGATACCAAACATGCCAGGGTTCGTTACAGCCAGTTCAGAGTTAGCCATCGCGTAATGACGCATGGCCACTCTATGTATCGTAATGGCTGATGCACTTACAACGCCTGGAGAATGGACTCTGGAAATTGTAGGGGTGTCCTGCTCATGCAGGGGCACCCTCACTCTTCTAACCGAGCACCCTGCCTTCAGGATTGAAAGGCCTGCCTTAGGGGTGACTTGTAGGTTTTAAGTGTAGTGACCTCCGATATAAGAAAACGTATATTTGTCGTATGTGGTGTTAGCACCAGCTTACACAGACTGCAATGGCAGGCCTGTAGTCGCACTTTGAGTGGTCTCCCATGGGTGACATAATACATGCTTCAGCCCATGGGGGACCCCTGGTGTACCTATGCTCTTGGTACCTTAGTACCATATACTAGGGACTTACAAGGGTACACCAGTAGCCAATCTGGGGGGTGCCTAAGTACTCACCATGGTCTAATTTGTGGAGGAATCACAGAGACTGGGTTCCTGAATAGCAGGATCCCAGTCAGACTAGTCCAAAATACACTGACACCAGGAAAAAAGTGGGGGTAACCATGCCAGAAGGATCCTACCTCCCGACAGGAACCATTTAGCATCCAGAGGGACCTCCTGCGACACCACACAGGCCATTTTCTCCCTCACCCGGTCCCAATAGCTCTGTATGAGCAGGCATTCCCAGAGGATGTGAAAAAAGGAACCCTCACTCCCTCCTGCGCAGTAGATTCGCAGCCCTACCTATTTTGTGTAGTAGTGTCTGTGAGTAATAGGCCCTATGCAGTATTATGAATTGGACCAATTGGAATCTAGCACGAATAGAAACTTATCATGGGCACTGGAGAGCCTCAGTCAATCCTAGTCATCAAGGTCCCCAGTGTCACCCTCCCATGCTAACCTCAATGGGCCCAGTGGGTCCAAGGAATTGTTGACGAACTTCTTATAAATCATTAACACCCCCTTTTCCTACAATGTCTCCGTGAGTATTCGGTCTTCTAATGGGGAATCCTCAGGAACTCCCTCACCTTCCTGTATGTGACAACGAAGGGTGTGCCCCAACTGCAGATATCAAAATCTCTCAGTCTCCGTTTGGGCTTATTCCCGTCTGAGGTCCTCGAGCCCAGTGATGGCCTGGTCCCTCCAAATGTCCCAAAGATGTACTATGCCAATGAGTTCCCACATCGAGAATCCGGATAGTCCACCCACCTTGCAGTAAGCGACAACACCAAAGTGGCATCAGCCCAGTGAGCGTCCCACTCCATCCCATAAATCTTGTGGCATCTCTCCATACTCTGACCACTGATTGTGTGTGCCTTGGCAGAGCACCGCCTCTCTTTCCGCCGTACAGGAAACCCTCATACCCCCCCACGCCCATAGCTTCTCTATCTGCCCTATATGCTGGATCCTTGTGGTCTGCGAAGACCCATTTGATCACAAGAAGTTGAGATGCCCAATAATATTTCAAGATATCCGGAATCACCAACCCTCCATCATACACCTCTCTGCAGCTTGGCCAGCGCTATTCTGGGGGCGCCTCCCTGCCACCGCAATCTGCAAACCTCTCCATCTATTTTCTTAAAGACCTCCCGAGGAATTCTGTAGGGGGTGTTCTGCATAACCTGTAAGAATTGCGGCAGACTCATTTTATAAAGGGCTGCTGTACCCATCAATGTCAATGGGAGATTGCTCCAGTGTGTCACATCGCCCCGCAGTCTCTCCAAATGAGGGGATATATACTGAAGAATGAAGTCCCAAGGATCCTGTGTAACGTTTATTCCCATGTACCGGGACCCCTCCAGAACTACCAGGCCCGGCAGTCTGGGGGCAGAGAGGGGTTGGGTGCACCACCAACTTGGAGCAATTGATCGTATAGCCCGAGTGATCCCCAAATCTCTGAAACTCCCATATTATCCTCGCTATGGAGATAAGGGGCTGTGTCACATAAAATAGGACACCATCTGCGTCGAGTGAGATCATCTTCTCCCATCCCCCAGGTGCATATATCCCCTCCAATAAAGGATCCTGTCGGATCCAGGCCGCCAGTGGTTCAAGCACCAGGGCGAAAATCATGGGGGAGAGATGGGACACCCCTGTCAAGTGCCCCTCCGATACACAAAGATCCGAGACGTCGCACCATTCACCCACACCCTGGCTAGTGGGGCGTGGTAGACCAGCTCAGCGGTGGGTGATCTTGTATCCTTCGGTTATAGCAGTGGTGATGTCGGGCGCGTAAGTGGGGTTGAGCCAGGTCTCAGTGAGGAAGAGGACACCGGTTGTGAGGGTGATGATGAAGTCCCAAATCTTTATGGTGTGTTTGCATAGTGAGCGTGTGTTGAGAAGTGTGCATGCAAGTTGGTGTTTTTGTTCAAGGGGTGTCTGTGGTGTTTTTCGGGGTTAGGGCTGGTCGATGGGCTGTTTGCACAGTGGCAGGTCAAGTGGCAGTGGGTGCAGGTGAAAGGTCCTACCGTGGATCTTGGGTCAGCGTAGTGGCAGTATTTGTGCGGCGTTCGGGGTCGAGGTTGTAGAGTTCGGCAATGGTGTATCTGCGAGGGTGGTAGGGCCAAGGGTCATGGCGCTGGGTGAGGTCTAGGCACGAACGGGTGCTTATGGGCTTGCCTTTGGTGTGCCTTCGGCGTAGTCACACTGCGGCCTGGATTAAGTAGGTCCTCGGGTGGGCGGGGCTTCTGTTGGCGTGAAGAACAGTGAGCGGGAAAACCTGGGCAGAGTCAGTAGATCAGGCTGCAACAAGCAGGAACTGGAGGCCGCAGGCAAGTGGCAAGATGTGTGCCCAGGTGGCATCAGCGATATTGTCTGTAATGCACTCCCCCACACCCTCAGAGCATTTATTTGGTGTCCCTTGTGATACCAGCGAAAGAATGGTTCACACAGGAAAGTGTCTTGCCGAAAGACATTTTCTGATTGAACTGTCTGGCTCGTATCCTGCAAAAACGTTTTTTGTTGTTGTTTTTTTAATACGAAGTTCACCAATTCATTGGTTCTCATTTTATTGACCTCGGAAAGATGGAAAGCAGAATTGGTCTTGCAAGGGTTCAGTCTGTAGATCATAGCAGTTTATATGGCAATCTCGAAGACTCAAAGAGCCATCTTGCTTGCAACATTACATAGGAATACCTCCCAACAAATGTGTGTGTCTCTTAATAGAACAATTAGGAGGATAGAGTAAAATTAGCCATGAACCACAATCTATACACTGGTCAAGGAGGAACTAATTAACACCTTTTAATGTTGAGAGTAGCACGAGTCGTAGACAAGAATGGGGGTCATTGAAAATATTGCAATAATGCACTTGGTTTTCAACAATGTGCAAACCCAGTCTGACACTCTTGAGGCTTCCTCGGTATTTGAAACCAGTCTGGATGCAAAATGGGAGGAGCAGAGGACAGGATAAATGAGCTGCCGACCTTTAGAGTGTTGTCAAAAACAAGAAACTTAGAACTAGGGTATTAGTCTGGGAAAACAAGAGGATTTCATGGGATCCCTGAAAACTGTGACAAAGGTAACCTCTTTAGGTGCTTATAAAACGATCTGTGTGCTCTTTATGCTTTAGTAGGTCTGTATTGCTACTAAAATGGGACCTAGGCTTCCTAACCCCAAATTGAACTCCGGGCAATTACATGGGAAACTCTTATTGATTATTTCTGTACCTCTCTCGCCCGTTCTTTACCTGCTTTAACCATTAATTCTGATTTCTGCCCAATATTTAAGAACAGTAAAAGTGTTTTAATTTGGTTTGTTGCAAGTAGTTATTTTCGCTCTAATTATAAGTTTCGGTTAATTTAATATGCACTTACTGGTAAGTACATATTAAATTAACTGAAGTACATATAGAAATTATTGTATTTTTCTGGCACTAAAACATAGAAATCTGAAACTGATATCTCTAAGTGAACATGAAGGCAGGCACGTTGAATAAGCCTTCTCTGCTGACATCTGTTGTGACATGCTGCCCCTGAGTAGGAATTCCAAGAGGGCTAATTCAGCCCTGCATTTTTTTATGGTTTATACATTGAGTAATATTACATTTGTATTATTATCACACGTTCTATTTACTTCAGGAGTCATTATATTAAACCTGTTATTACCAGTGTAAGACCAAAATGTAAATATGCATCTGTTAAATTAAATCTAAGTCCTAAACTTACGAATGAATTTAAGGATTCATCATTGGGATAAAATATATGGCATAGACATTTAAATCTAAATTTTTAAAAACTGATTACCTAATTAAATGAAAAGCACAGTCCTCCAGGATTCTATCTAAAACACAAATCTTTGATTAAATCTAATGAATAACAGATTCATTTCAAAGCACAAGTATATCTAAGACTACGTATACCTAACAAGGCGCTTTCTCAAATATTAAATTTATAAATTTAGGTGTCATTCGAAAGCACAGATGTATTAACTCCAAAGAATAGGTCTTGGAGATGGTTTCTAACGAGCATCATAAAAAGCAGATTTCTGAGACTGTTTCTAAAGCGCAGATGTCTTAGCACGAACTGCTAATAGATATCTGTACTTAATTATTTCTGTAAGATTAGACCCCGAGAACAGATCCCCTCCTTCTCAACCAAATGTAACACAGAGCAGTGATTAGAAATACTGCTTTCCGATCCCTGATCTCTTAGATAAGGTTACCCAGTTGTCTGTCTCTTCAGAGGCAACATTTGACAGTTCATGTTTTCCTCTTAGATACCATTTTCATTTCTAATGTTAGTCCAATTGGTTCAGTTGCGCTTTACAAGGATTACATCTTCCTGAATGCGTTGTTAAATGAAAAGGCCATCACACAAAAATTATGAACGGGACCATGACAATACCTGGTTTGACCCAAACTGATTTTGATGTTGATTTTTAGACTTCTAAACAGTTCAATGCCTCTCTCCTGTTTTTTGTGTATTTAGTTCAACCTAGCAATCAAAGACATACCTGAAGTTACCCATGAGTCCAAGAAAGCTCTGGCGGGACAGCTGCCTGCTGTCGGACGGTCGATGTGTGTGGAGATCTCACTGAAAACCTCTGAGGTAAGGACTAATGGGCTGGAATAAATATGAAATTCAAGTAAAGAAAAATGACTTGACTTTGGGCATATTAGTTTGTCTGAGGTTATCAAATGCGAAGTGCTGTGCTCGAAAGTTAAAGTTCTCCAACATTGGATCTGTGGAAATGCTTGAATCATTTCCCCACTTCGAGCTGCTAATCCCCTGTTAACCATCAAACAGCAGTATCTTGTGACGGAGCCAAACACTGTCTCTTTAGTAACCAAACATCATCACAGAGAAAAACCCACATTTTAGCCTTCTGAAAACTGCTCCTCCCAGAGGTCACCAGACCTCAGATTTCTACTTCACAGTGTGTAAAAAGAAGTCTCTTCAGAGTGCTGCTCTCTATTCTGACATCTATTTGGATTTTGCTACTTCCCTATTTGATTTTTTACCATAGATACAAGTGCTTTCTTTTGAGTCTGTTGCCTTTGGGCCTGTGAAAGGTATTTTCTTCTTCATGAAAGAATCTTGTAAGAAGGCCCTCTTGAGTACTTGCAGCTCCAATGGAAAGAAGCTCATATGTATTGGAAATTTTCACAAGAAATGTATCTACTCTTCTGTGCAAGTTATAAAGCCACGCACTATAAGATTAGTAAAGTGTTTTCTACAAAAACACTAAATTACTGCAAGGGTAGCCTTTTGAGGCCGTGTCAGGGACTGGATGCTGCAGAGTTCTGTCGAGTGCCTTCTAGATTGCTCAAGGAAATAACGACTTCTCATATGCACAGAATAATATACATGAGGGTGGAAAAATGTATCCTTTAGTTGGTCACAGCTTTGAGAAAGAACTCACAAAAAGGAGGGGGGCTGGAGACTTGGAATGTGGTTAAAGTTTGTGTTGCTGATAGCAGCAAAGTGCCAGATTCCCCCTGAACATCCGAGAAGAGGCGAGCAGAACAAGAAGAGCCAAGGAATTATCCACAAACAAAATAGTCCAATTTGCTAGAGGAATAATCAGGGACAGAAACTAATGGCAAATGGAAAAAATCAAAATGAAATGTGTTGGGATGCATCAGTGCCCTTTTAAATGCTGGCTTAAGTATGCTTGAATAAGGACATTATATCACAGGAAGAAACTGTGTAACATCTTGGACTGGGATACCTCAATTACTTCCAGAGCTCTGCCCACTGTCTTTTATAACACTTTACTTTTCCCCTCTTTGAACATTGATAGCACTCACTCTACCTCAATGAAAGTCTGTGTTTAATATGCAGTGTGACATGCAGCATTATTAAACCCCACTGTTGACGCCCACACACAGTGCTACCTGCACCGCATGCAAAACTCCTCTGGCTTATAATTGTCGTACGGTTCCTCCAAATCAAGTAGGACTGTGTATCCGGAAAACATAACAGTCAGAATATTGGGTCTGAGTCCACACACGTAATCAAAGTATGTGGGCCTAATTCCTAGCTAGCTCACAGTGCTTCATCTAGACCCCTAACCTTCCAGGGTACCAGATGGTATCTGCAACCTCAGAACATGACCACTCTAATTCCCCAAGGAAATCGTGGAAACAGATCTACCCTTTCATTGTTCCTCAGTCATGCCCAAGAGAGACACAAGAATGATGCAAATTGGCTTTTCAAACCTTTATTGAAACAACTGTATTCTTGTGAAAAAAGCGTGAGCTGCAATTATTAGTTGGAAGAAACAAAGCTTTTCAAGAAAGGTGAAAAAGGTAAACAGTTAAACTATTATAACGTTACAGTGTGATTATGATTATATTTATACTTGTACTCCTACCTAATACTACCTACACTATCGAGAGCATAGTAGGAGTACCCTCTGCCAGATCTTTTGGGACAACCCAACCCCCCATAGCTGTGTGTGATGTATCAGGAAGCCGATCTGGTATAGAGCATTCTACTGTCCTTTGCAGGATAAAAGGTTAGCGTCAGCGGGCTGCATCTCAGTCACAGGCACAGCGTTCATAGATAATCCACAGAAGTGCTCCTCTGCCGAATTTGGCTCCGAGGTGGTTTATATAATAATAGCACTGTTCCAATCGCTCTGTGTCAGAGGTGCAGCACTGATGTGAATGTTTGTCCTGTGACTCAGAGCTGTCTTCAACCGGACAACCAAATACAAGGGCATTGCTTTCAGTGTTCCTTAGCCGTAGACCGAGTGTACGAACGACTTAAAAAAATGCTTACTAAGAAATGTGCTGCAAGCAGAATAATTTAGTAAAGTATGATATTGTGTAAGTGCAAGGCACGTAAAAAGTCACTGTTTAGAAAAAGATGTAAAGTTTAAACGTGTAACTAAAATGGAGACTTGTGCGCAGTCCCTGTTGAACCTTACAACGAAACACCTCTGGGTTATGATAAGCTCTGAATCCATGGAGTGGCTCCAGTGGAGAGTGAGCTCTGTGCCTGACTGGACATGGTGTTCTGCAACGTGTCCGTGGGAAGTTCATAAGAAACTTCTTCCTCTGATTCCTTCTGAATCTACACAACCTTAGGTGAGTTCTTGGTGCTGTCTTTCTCACAAATTTCCTCTGGCTTCATAAGAAAGGTAGACCATTTTCCATCTTGAGGACACATTCACTCAATCTACGCCTTTCATAAAACATCAGAAGTGTTGTTGGAGGAAGGAAAGGCTTTGCAATAAGGGACATTTGCAGAGGAGCCGGCACCTGATCCCGTGGATCTCCTGCAAAGGCCGCAAATAAATCTGACAAAAAACAGACAGGCAATCAAAGGCCCACTCTGAGCTGCCTTCTAAATTTCCAGCCAACTACAGTGTGGTCAGAAGCTTCAGTGATGGTCCCTCCACTGACAACTGTCCCTGTGCCCTGTACTGCAGTTTCTGCTCCTTCACTCATTCTGTTCCTGCCAATCTGATAGAGACATCTAGTCGCAGATTCCTGAACTTTTGAATTCTCCCCAGGCATCGGACTGGATCCGGAAATTTTTCAGCTGTCCCTCTGTGCTCCGGGGGATGGCGCCGTACGACTTTGGGATGACGTCGACTCTGGTTGTGACGTCAGTGGAGTCATACAAGTCCCCTCTGGCATGCGGGCGTCAGCTTCTTCTTTTCCGCGCTGCAACGCTGATCCAGAAAAGCAGTTTCTCAGGCCTTTTTTTCTGGCCTATTGTGACAGTTTTTGTCGTTTGGGAACAATGTGTCTTTTTTTTTTTTCCTATCTTGTCAGGTTTTAAGCCTTGTGGGTATTATACTGGGCAAATTTCAACTACAGAACCGAATTCCGTTTGTATGTGGTGTTTGGGAGAACACCACAACTCTGAGGATTGCGGCTCCTGCCAGAGGCTGAAGCTGAAGGTGTTCAGGGAACGTTGTATGAAGTTACTTGCTTGCGCGTCTGTCTTGCAAAACGGTGGTCCTTTCACGGGGCCATTCCAGGATCCAAAGCTGATCTTGGGGATGTCGCTCTCCAGAGACGTCCAAAGGTAGGCGCAGGCGTTTGAAGTCGTTCAATCCAATGGCTGACGTGTTGTGTACAATGGATGTTGAATCCTTGTACACCAACATTCCCCAGATCTTGGCCATGACCGTCATCCAAAAGGTTCTTGACTCTAGGCCTCGCCCTCATACTGTCCCAACACTTTTCATACTCCAACTACTCGAACTCTGCCTAACTGGAACTTTTTCACTTTCGATAATGAGTACTACCAGCAGGTCAAAGGTACATCAATGGGGGCTGTTTTTGCCCCCAACCTAGCTATACTTTTCATGGATTACCTAGAGACAACAGTAATCCTATCTCCCACCAATCCCTTCTTCTCTGGCGTCACATTATGGCGCCGGTACATTGATGACATTTTTCTAATCTGGCACAACAATGAGGTCACACTCCACCAATTTTTACACTGGTTAAACAACAGTTGCCTAGGACTCAAATTCACCTTGTCCCTTGACCACTCCTCAATTGCTTTCCTGGACCTCACCATTTACCATTCTAACGGTGAACTACTCACAAGGCTTTACAGGAAGCCCACGGAGTGTAATATGCTTCTTCGCTACGAAAGTTATCACCCAAGAGCATTACGGGACTCTCTACCATACTCTCAGTTTTTACGCATCAGGCGTAACTGCTTTGCAAAAGAAGACCACTTTCAAGAAGACTCTACCTTATCAACCAAGCTTAAGGCTCGTGGCTACCCCAAACGATTGGTACGCAATGCCCGGAAGCGAGCATGGTACTGTCCAAGGGAAATCTTGCTATCACCAAAGGCCAAATCCAATACAAATCGAATTGTCTGTGTGACGACATTCTCGCCAGTATCAAATCCCATTCGGAAATCCATTCTTAGACACTGGCCAACACTCAACGTCGGTAATCTGAATATTGAACGTCCCCTTTTTGCATTTCGCAAAAGCCGTAATTTGAAAGATCACCTTGTAAGAGCAGCACTACCTAGTCCCGAGCCATCTCTTACCCTTGATGCACACTGGGGCCTTGAACCATTGATAGGACACTCAAAATGTGGTAATTGTAATGTGTGCAACTTCACTTTAGAAGGCAAGGTTTTCACTTTCAACAGTGTTGTAATTAAATCACGGTCATTTTCAAACTGTAACACGTGTAATGTTATTTATCTGATTCAATGCCCTTACCCGAAAGTCTACATTGGCCAAACCACGCAGAAAGTAAAGACCCGCATTGGACAACATCGCAGCAGGGTTCGCTGCCAAACCCCGAATGCGCATTTGGTTGAACACTTCAATTCTGCTGGCCACAAGGAGGATGACATCAAATGGACAGTTCTCAGTGTTGTAAAACCACCACCCAGAGGGGCTGACATGACGCAACTTTTAAACAAAGAGGAACTGAAACTAATTATCCGCTTGGATAGCATCAAGAACGGATTAAACAGGAATGAAGATTGGACTACCTTACTCTAGGATCCCCATGATGCTCTAATTACAAATCCTGAACTGTTCCTCCAACAAAACTGGCGTGACTGGTAATGGGTGTACCACTACTAAAATCACAGCCACACTATGCCCTTAAATGCAAAATCAACTGTTTTTTAAGAAATGTTTTGTTGCTTGAATCTCCTCCTTTTAATTATCTTCCTTAATTATCCTCTCCAGTTGTTGCTTACTTTCATTCAATTCTCACTTGCCTTCTGGGTCTCCATGCAGGCCCTTTTACTTCAATAGAAGCTATTAATTCCATTTCATTGCCAGTTCTTAGTACATGACTTCACTTTCTATTCAACAGTAATTCAATCCGTTTTATAAAATACAAATGTGGCAACTTAGCATGAATGTATTTACATTTCCCTGTCTTTCCTGTCTCTCATTTTTCCTTTTTGTTTCAATCACGACAGCCTTCTCCACTGAAGTCTGTCCATTGTTTCTACACTTTCCTCACCCAACATGGCCGCTGCTTTCTCACTTTACATCACATGTGCAGTTCACGCTATATAATCCAGGCGTAATCCTGCCCCTCCGTATCCAAGCCATCGAGGTCACGATCGGAACCACAATCATCATACTACCGGTAAGCTTCCACCCCAGCACCCGCACACCCCGGCTCTGATCGGTTCCACCTGTTATGATCAGCCTTCCCTTTTTCCCCAGGGCTGCAAGTGTTATCTTCACCCAGCCCAAGACCTAGCAATCCTTAGCTAGAGTTCATGATATACTTAATCCTGGAAAGACCCCTTGAGTACACCGCCACTGGTTTAAGCCAAGGTAAGCGGTTATAACTGTTTTATTACCGGCGACCGCCTTGGCCACACTTTTAACCACTTTTCGGCGCAATTAATTTTAATCTCTTTTCCGCCAGGACCGCTTATTGTAGCACACCCATAGCTCCTTGAGAGCTCCCACGCTTATCTTGCCCGTTTGAAACCGAAGCTCCTCCAGAGCTCCAACGCATCTCTTGTTATTGCCCCTTTATCGGCATCAAGGTTAGTTTCAGCCGCCCCGCTGCCGCTTCACAATGCGCTATGATTCGGCTCCTGTAGCATGCATCGTTAGCTGCTTCCTAACTACGTGTATTGTTGACACTCGCAGCATGCCCCGCTAATCGGCATCTTAGTCACTTTCAGCCGCCCCGCTGCCATCTCACAATGCGCTTTGTTCTAGGCACTTGCAGCATGCATCGTTAGCTGCCTTCTCACCATTTTTTGACACTCGCAGCATGTCACGCTACTTTCCGCCCGGGCAACTCCTAAGTTAAAGCGACCGGCCTCAATACCCAGTAGGCGCCTTGAACACGATCACAATCTTGCTGCACCATCACATTATTTTCCAAGCAACAGCATTGACTACTATTTGGCACAATTAAGCCAAATCGAGCCTTTTTAACTTTTCTGCACTTATCTGACTATAGCAATTACTAATTAGCATGCACACTAGTTAGCACCAGGAGGTCATCTTTAGTTCCTTTTCATTGTGTCTTCTAATATCCTTTTGTTTTCTGCCTTCTTTCCCATTTTTCCCTTGTTCCACAGGCAGTGTATTATTTCAGGCTTGTTGTTAGACCTGTCAGCCCTAGGGTGGTCTTACCCTGTTTTTTTCCCTTTCTGCGCCTCATTTTTGCCACCATATTTTTACTGGACCTAGGTCTCCGGGCGCCTTGCCACTGCTGGTCAGTGCTGAGGTGCAGGTGCTCTCTCACCAAAGATGGCTGCCACAGGCCCCTGCTACTGCAGAGGGCCTTCCACACATACACACTAGTCGCCAGAGTCAGGCTGGGACAAGGGATACAGTAGCCATCCCGTCCCCGCCTCTGGGCCCCATAGCTAGGTAGGTGGAAGGTTCCAGAACCTTCCGGGCTGTGGGAGGAGTTACACTTTGCCGCCTTTGGGAGGGTCACCTGACCTAGGGGTATAAGAGGCTTGGAGGGAAAACCTGGAGTTAGTTAGGTTGAGGCACCGCTGAACCTGGGAGAACCTGCGCTGGAGTACAGACTTTAGGGCCTAGGGGGAGACCTACACTACTGCCGCTGACAGGGTCAAGGCCCTGCTGCCGTAAGATAGATGAGGAACGCCCACCACCCACTGATCTTGCCCAGTGTGAGGGGACCCAGGGAACCATCTCCAGCGTGCCAGGAGGCACATCAACCCCTCCAAGAATCACCAACTCACAACCCCCCCTGTTCATAAAGAGACTTTGCTGAATCCATGACCTGCAGAACCTAAAGTGAGAACCATTGAGAGGGGATCAGGAGGCGAAGCGCTGCGTCCTAAGCGCTAGGCCTCCACCCCCTATCTACCTATACAGACAGCTGGACTGTCCTCCAAGAACCATCCTTACACAGCCCGGTGCATAAGGCTGTCAGCGCGCCTGCGCTGCAACTCCAAGTGAGGAGAGAACTTGACCTCCCCCTCCGTCACTGACCTGGTGACCGGATCGCCGCCGCGGCCGCCGCTGCGTGAAGAGGGAGCTGAGGCAGGAAGACCTCTCCCCCGTGCATAACTGTGGTGAGGGGCGCCGTCCGCGCCCTCACCGAAACCCCAGAAGTCACCGCCGGGCCCGAGACCCCTGCCGCTGCAAGCGCGGCCAAGAATACCACCGTCGCAGCCCCCGAGGGCTGCGTGAAGTGAGCTGAGGCCTACTGCGGCCTCCAGGCCCGTGGACGCTGTTGCCGAGGGGCCGGGGACGCTGACCGCGTCACAGGTCGCGCCCCGAAAAGGCCGCGACGGGATTGGCCCGCCGGAGTCAATCGCCGGAGAAGAAGGAGAGGGAGGCGTCGCCTGGCAACCAACGAAGGCCGCGACGCGATTGGCCCAGCCGGAGCCAAGCGAGACGACGTCAGAGGGGCTCCACTGCCAACGGGAGCCCCCGGAAGAAGAGAAGACCGCGACGCGATTGGCCCAGCCGGAGCCAATCGAGAGGACGTCCACGGGGCTCCACTGCCAACGGGAGCCCCAAGAAGAATCGCCGCCGCGCCAGGATTGGGCGCCGTCAAGAGCCCGCCTCCGCCCAGCACGTCCGGAGGTAAGGACGAACCTCCTGTGCCTTCGCGGGAAGCCGGAGCCGTCTGCAAGGACTGCCGGCTCCCGCTCAGAGTCCCCACTCTCTCCCCTGACTCCACGGGGGCCGGAGGAGTGGCATACCGGCCCCCCAACGACGCAGCAACACAGCGAGAGGCTCCGTAGCCTCGTGAAGTAGAAACAGCGCCGGCCGGAGGGCCGTGAGACTCACGCCGGGCCCCGCCCCCACAACAGAGGGCTGGCCCGGAGAAGAGTCTGCCGTGAGGCCCCGCAGCCAGCCACAACACCGCAGGTGAGCCCAGGAGGCCCCTAGGGCTCTAGGTTAAGCCCCTGGGGGCCGGGGGCCACGCATGAAGAGGGATTAAGGAGGGAGGGGGCCTTTGATAACATTTGATAATAGGCCAGGCACCTGGTGTAACCCTAGCCTAATGTAACCCTCACCTCCCCGGGGAGATAAAGGAGTCCCCCCTTATAGGAAGCCCCCAGCTGCTGGACATGTTGAGGGGTTCCCTTTAGGATTCCCTCCCGCCTAGAGTACCTAGGCCTAATGTATAAATGTTGATGTATAAAAAGTGTTGTGCATGTTCTAGGCCCTAGTTTGTTAAGAGCACCCGAATGAGTATTGGTGCTGTGATTTTAAAGCGGCCGTTTAGTGGCCAGAATTGTGAAGGGTCTTTTTAAATGAACGCGCACTAGTTACCCGAATGTATAATTTGAATAATTGAATGCCATCTTGATTAAGATAAAGGAACCTGATTGTTACTTATCTAAGCCTGGTGTGGTGTCCGGTTATTGCGTCGCATTTCTGAGTTAATGTGAGAGTGTGCTGCACAACTGCCTTACACATTGCCTTCGCGTGCCTTTCCCCGCTTTGCGCCATGCTACCATAACGGTCTCGGTAACCCCGTTTCCAACATTGGTGTTCAGCGGTGGGATAAGGACTGGTATTTGTGCAGCACCCTACAGTGACTCAGTGTGCGCCGCAATTGGACACCTAGGAAAATAATAAGTAGGAGGAATTCTATTGTAAATTGCCAGTTGTATTAGTCCTGTGTTAAGACCTGCTGCCTTCCATTTAGGACCCCTTCCTTAAGTTGTCTGGGACCCCACCTAGGAGGATGGAGTTTGAGCTAGCCGACCTAGAGAGGTACACGGTGAACCAGCTCAAGGAGTTCTGCCTAGAGAGGGGGTGGCCGTCAAGCGAGGTGCCAGGAAGGAGGTACTGCAGAAGGCTTTGAGGGCATGGGTCATGGCCCACCCGGAGGGAAGAGGGGAGGAGGAGGAGCAGAGGGAGACAGACGACCCAGGAGAACTGAGCCTACTGAACATTGACGTCAGCGAGAATGTGTTGCCAGGAAGACGTTCCAGGGCAGGCAGTAGTGCGTCAGGGGGAGTGTGTCACCAGAGGAATTCGAGGACAGAAGGCAGCAAAGGCAATTGACATTAGAATTGGCTAAGATGGAAAGGGAGCGAGAACAGGGAAGGCTAGCCATGGAGGAAAGAAGGCTTGTACATGAGCTTAGCCTGAAAGAACTGGAGCTCCGAGCCTTGCAAATGGAAATGGAAGGCAAAGGAAATGGTGGCAGCGTACCTACTGGGGTTCCACAGGAGCCCAAATTTTACCTACCCAGGGAGGTGATGGCCAGCTTTAGTGTGGGTGATGACATAGACAAGTGGTTGACGGCGTACGAGGTAGCTTTGGTGGCCCATAGAGTTCCTGAGAGCTACTGGGGAGGAGGACTTTATAGATACATACCTCCACTAGTCAGGGACACACTGCTAACCTTAGAAAAGGGGGATCGAACCAACTACCCTATCATGAGGGAGGCCCTGCTCAGGAAGTTTGGCCTCACCCCTGAGAAGTACCGCCAAAAGTTTCGCAACAGCCACAAGCTCACCACACAAAACTGGGTAGATTTTTATGATTATGCCCGGAAGGCATTAGAGGGTTGGGTGCGTGGCAGCGAGGTTGACAATTACACTGGGCTGTACGACCTGTTTTTGAGAGAGCACCTCCTCGAGAAATGTTTTCCGGAGCTGCGCCAGTACTTGGTGGACCGCAAGCTGACCAACCCCAGGGAGCTTGCAGAGGAGGCAGACACGTGGGTCAGCACTAGGGTGTCCCACAAGGGAGCCGGGGCGGATCCCCCGAAGGGTGGACAGGTGTTCCCCCAGAAGAAAGAGGGGGGAGATAAAAAGAGGGAGTTCTTTAAAGGTCCCCAAAATAGACCGCCAGGGAGAGGGGTAGGTTTCCCATCCCAATCTGGATACCAGAAACCCACTTACCCTGACAGGAGTCAGCAGCCCAGAACTGTCCGGTGCTACGAGTGCGGGGAGGTTGGACACTACAAGGGGGATGCCCAGTGTCGCAAGAGAGCCCCAGCCCCCACAGGAGGTAAGACCCCCGGGGTGGCCAGTGTAGCGCTTGGGGAGGAGTTGTCCCTAGGTAGGGGAGGTGAGTGGACAGGCTTGACCTTAGTTTCCCTGGGGGATAGGGAGATCATCCCAAGGGTGCAGGTACCCGAGAACACTGCCAAGTATCGGCAGAGGGTCCTGGTGAACGGGGAGGAGGTGGAGGCTCTGAGGGACACAGGTGCCAGTATGACAATGGTGAAACGTCAGCTGGTGTCCCCAGAGCAGGTGATTCCTGAGGAGTTCCACCCGGTTGTGATGGCAGATAATAGCCTGGGTCATTACCCCGTGGCCCAAGTTCCCTTTGAGTGGGGAGGAGTGTCAGGTCTGATGAAGGTTGCGGTGAGCCCTGCCATGCCAGTTGACTGTCTGCTGGGCAACGATTTAGAACATACTGCCTGGAGAGAGGTAGAGTTCAATGCCCATGCTGAGATGTTGGGGTTACCAGGATGGACTTGCGTTATCACGCGGTCCATGGCTGCCCGACAAGGAACTCAGCCCGGGTTGGAGCCTGAAAGAAGGGCCCAGCCCACTGCTGGACGAGGAGATGTCCGGGAGGAAACACCCGGTGAGATGGATGGGGAGCCCGCGGAGGTGACCCCGGAGTCCGCTGAGGTGGTTGGTTTTCCCGTGGGGGACCTGCCGACCCCTGCAGAGTGGCAGGTGGAAGGAGGGCCTACCCGGGAAGAATTTTGCCGGGCACAGAGGGAGTGCCCTACGCTTGTTGGCATACGGCAACAGGCCGACGCCCAAGCAGCTGGAACAGAGACTGGTAATTACCATGTCTACTGGGAGGATGGTCTCCTCTACAGTGAGCCTAAGGCTCCGGTGCATGGGTCCTCAAGGGCCGTGGTGGTCCCCCAATGCCACCGAGCCTTTCTGCTAGAGTTGGCGCATGAGATACCACTAGCAGGACACCTGGGCCAGGACAAGACGTTTGCGCGCTTGGTCCCACATTTTTACTGGCCCAGGATGCGCGTCACTTCTGACACTTATTGCAAGACCTGCACCACTTGCCAAGCAAGCGGCAAGACAGGGACTAAGGTGAAGGTCCCGCTAGAGCCTCTCCCAGTGGTCGATACCCCTTTTGAGCGAGTGGGGATTGACATTGTCGGGCCGTTGGATCCGCCGACTTCAGCTGGGCATAGGTTCATTTTGGTGCTAGTAGACCACGCCACCCGGTACCCAGAGGCAATCCCTCTGAGGACCATCACAGCACCGGTGGTGGCGCGGGCCCTCATGGGGATTTTTACCCGAGTGGGATTCCCCAAGGTCGTGGTGTCAGATAGGGGCACGAATTTCATGTCAGCCTACATGCAGGCCATGTGGAAGGAGTGTGGAGTGACCTACCGGTTCTCCACTCCTTACCACCCCCAGACGAACGGGCTCGTGGAGCGCTTCAACAAAACCTTGAAGGGGATGATCAGGAGCCTACCCGAGGACTTGAGAAGAAAGTGGGACGTCCTCTTACCCTGTCTGCTCTTCTCCTACCGAGAGGTGCCGCAGAAGGGGGTCGGTTTCAGCCCCTTTGAGCTGCTCTATGGCCACCCCGTTCGGGGGCCCTCAGTCTTGTCAAAGAGGGGTGGGAGAAGTCTTCCTCGAAGCTTCCCCGTGATGTGGTCAGCTATATGCTGGCGTTCCGCAGCCAAGTGGCCAAGCTGTGGAAGGAGGCCTCGGACAACTTAGAGGCAAGTCAGGCCGTCATGAAGCAATGGTATGACCGGAACGCGCGGACGGTAGAGTTAGACGCTGGACAGAAGGTGTGGGTCATGGAGCCAGGAGAGCTTAGCGCCCTCCAGGACCGATGGACTGGGCCGTTTGAGATCTTAGAACGAAAAGGCCAGACCACGTATGTCGTCGACATGAAGACCCCCGTCAACCCCACAGGGTGCTCCACGTCAACCGCCTGAAGCCACACCAGGAGCGTTCCGAGCTCACTCTCTTGATGATAACGGATGGGAGTGAGGAGGAAGAGAGTGAGCCTCTGCCAGACCTTCTGGCGGTCCACGAGAAGGATGGTTCGGTAGAGGGAGTAGTCCTCGCCCCATCCTTGACCCCAGAGCAACAGAGGGACTGCCGCCAGGTTTTGGGGCAGTACGCCTCGTTGTTTTCCCTCACGCCTGGAATCACGCACCTGTGTACCCATGATGTGGACACAGGGGACAGTCCGCCAGTGAAGAACAAGTCTTACCGGCTGTCCGATAAGGTCAAGGCTAGTATCCAGAGTGAGGTGGTAAAGATGCTAGAACTGGGGGTGATTGAGCCTTCCAGTAGCCCTTGGGCTAGTCCGGTAGTGTTGGTGCCGAAAGCGGCCCCCCGGGCACCACACCAGAACTTCGGTTCTGTGTGGATTATCGTGGACTCAATTCGGTCACCAAGACCGACGCTCACCCGATCCCTCGGGCGGATGAGCTCATTGACCGGCTGGGAGCAGCCCGGTATTTGAGTACCATTGATTTAACATCAGGATATTGGCAGATCGCCATGGCGGAAGGAGCAAGGGAGAAGACTGCGTTCTCCACCCCCGAGGGCCACTTTCAATTCCAGGTGATGCCCTTCGGGTTGAAAAATGCTCCCGCCACTTTCCAGCGGTTGGTGAACCAGGTGCTGTCTGGCCTAGAGGCCTTCTCTGCTGCCTACCTGGATGACATAGCTGTCTTCAGTAGCAGCTGGGAAGACCATCTGCAGCATCTCCAGGAGGTGCTGCAGGCTTTGCAAAGGGCTGGTCTAACCATCAAGGCCAGCAAGTGCCAGATTGGACAGGGATCTGTCGTGTACCTGGGACATCTGGTGGGCGGAGGTAAGGTGCAACCCCTCCAAGCCAAGATTGAGACCATCATGGCCTGGGAGCCCCCCAAGACCCAAACAGAGGTCCGAGCTTTTCTCGGCCTCACGGGATACTACCGCCGGTTCGTCAAGGGATATGGAACCATCGTGGGCCCATTGACGGAATTGACTTCCAAGAAACAGCCACGCAGAGTAATCTGGACGGCTGCCTGCCAAGATGCCTTTGAGACTCTTAAACGTGCCATGTGCACCGCACCGGTGCTCCGGACCCCCGACTTCGGCCGGGAATTCATCGTGCAGACAGACGCTTCTGAGCATGGCATAGGAGCTGTGCTCTCGCAGCTGAATGACGATGGCCAAGACCAGCCAGTGGCCTTTATCTCCCGACGACTACTCCCCCGGGAACAGCGGTGGAGTACCATCGAGCGGGAAGCCTTTGCTGTGGTTTGGGCGGTGAAGAAGTTGAGGCCATACCTTTTTGGTTGTCACTTCTTGGTCCAGACCGACCACAGACCCCTTCGCTGGCTCATGCAGATGAGAGGCGAAAATCCCAAATTGTTGAGATGGTCCATTTCCCTCCAGGGGATGGACTTTCGGGTGGAACATCGACCCGGTGTAGACCACGCCAACGCTGACGGTCTCTCCCGGTTTTTCCGCCTTAGTGAAGAGAACTCCCTAGAGGTTGGGAAGCTCTCCCCTCTTTCGGCTGGGGGGACGCGTGTTAGACCTGTCAGCCCTAGGGTGGTCTTACCCTGTTTTTTTCCCTTTCTGCGCCTCATTTTTGCCACCATATTTTTACTGGACCTAGGTCTCCGGGCGCCTTGCCACTGCTGGTCAGTGCTGAGGTGCAGGTGCTCTCTCACCAAAGATGGCTGCCACAGGCCCCTGCTACTGCAGAGGGCCTTCCACACATACACACTAGTCGCCAGAGTCAGGCTGGGACAAGGGATACAGTAGCCATCCCGTCCCCGCCTCTGGGCCCCATAGCTAGGTAGGTGGAAGGTTCCAGAACCTTCCGGGCTGTGGGAGGAGTTACACTTTGCCGCCTTTGGGAGGGTCACCTGACCTAGGGGTATAAGAGGCTTGGAGGGAAAACCTGGAGTTAGTTAGGTTGAGGCACCGCTGAACCTGGGAGAACCTGCGCTGGAGTACAGACTTTAGGGCCTAGGGGGAGACCTACACTACTGCCGCTGACAGGGTCAAGGCCCTGCTGCCGTAAGATAGATGAGGAACGCCCACCACCCACTGATCTTGCCCAGTGTGAGGGGACCCAGGGAACCATCTCCAGCGTGCCAGGAGGCACATCAACCCCTCCAAGAATCACCAACTCACAACCCCCCCCTGTTCATAAAGAGACTTTGCTGAATCCATGACCTGCAGAACCTAAAGTGAGAACCATTGAGAGGGGATCAGGAGGCGAAGCGCTGCGTCCTAAGCGCTAGGCCTCCACCCCCTATCTACCTATACAGACAGCTGGACTGTCCTCCAAGAACCATCCTTACACAGCCCGGTGCATAAGGCTGTCAGCGCGCCTGCGCTGCAACTCCAAGTGAGGAGAGAACTTGACCTCCCCCTCCGTCACTGACCTGGTGACCGGATCGCCGCCGCGGCCGCCGCTGCGTGAAGAGGGAGCTGAGGCAGGAAGACCTCTCCCCCGTGCATAACTGTGGTGAGGGCGCCGTCCGCGCCCTCACCGAAACCCCAGAAGTCACCGCCGGGCCCGAGACCCCTGCCGCTGCAAGCGCGGCCAAGAATACCACCGTCGCAGCCCCCGAGGGCTGCGTGAAGTGAGCTGAGGCCTACTGCGGCCTCCAGGCCCGTGGACGCTGTTGCCGAGGGGCCGGGGACGCTGACCGCGTCACAGGTCGCGCCCCCGAAAAGGCCGCGACGGGATTGGCCCGCCGGAGTCAATCGCCGGAGAAGAAGGAGAGGGGAGGCGTCGCCTGGCAACCAACGAAGGCCGCGACGCGATTGGCCCAGCCGGAGCCAAGCGAGACGACGTCAGAGGGGCTCCACTGCCAACGGGAGCCCCCGGAAGAAGAGAAGACCGCGACGCGATTGGCCCAGCCGGAGCCAATCGAGAGGACGTCCACGGGGCTCCACTGCCAACGGGAGCCCCAAGAAGAATCGCCGCCGCGCCAGGATTGGGCGCCGTCAAGAGCCCGCCTCCGCCCAGCACGTCCGGAGGTAAGGACGAACCTCCTGTGCCTTCGCGGGAAGCCGGAGCCGTCTGCAAGGACTGCCGGCTCCCGCTCAGAGTCCCCACTCTCTCCCCTGACTCCACGGGGGCCGGAGGAGTGGCATACCGGCCCCCCAACGACGCAGCAACACAGCGAGAGGCTCCGTAGCCTCGTGAAGTAGAAACAGCGCCGGCCGGAGGGCCGTGAGACTCACGCCGGGCCCCGCCCCCCACAACAGAGGGCTGGCCCGGAGAAGAGTCTGCCGTGAGGCCCCCGCAGCCAGCCACAACACCGCAGGTGAGCCCAGGAGGCCCCTAGGGCTCTAGGTTAAGCCCCTGGGGGCCGGGGGCCACGCATGAAGAGGGATTAAGGAGGGAGGGGGCCTTTGATAACATTTGATAATAGGCCAGGCACCTGGTGTAACCCTAGCCTAATGTAACCCTCACCTCCCCGGGGAGATAAAGGAGTCCCCCCTTATAGGAAGCCCCCAGCTGCTGGACATGTTGAGGGGTTCCCTTTAGGATTCCCTCCCGCCTAGAGTACCTAGGCCTAATGTATAAATGTTGATGTATAAAAAGTGTTGTGCATGTTCTAGGCCCTAGTTTGTTAAGAGCACCCGAATGAGTATTGGTGCTGTGATTTTAAAGCGGCCGTTTAGTGGCCAGAATTGTGAAGGGTCTTTTTAAATGAACGCGCACTAGTTACCCGAATGTATAATTTGAATAATTGAATGCCATCTTGATTAAGATAAAGGAACCTGATTGTTACTTATCTAAGCCTGGTGTGGTGTCCGGTTATTGCGTCGCATTTCTGAGTTAATGTGAGAGTGTGCTGCACAACTGCCTTACACATTGCCTTCGCGTGCCTTTCCCCGCTTTGCGCCATGCTACCATAACGGTCTCGGTAACCCCGTTTCCAACACTTGTATAATACCCGTCCTGATGATGATCCTAAAATTCTTTAAAAGGGATCGAAACGTCGTCGACTTGTTTAAACAGTATGCACGTTAATCCAATGTGTTAAAACAAGTGCAGTAACTGTTTATTTGAAAGCTTGCCCTTATTATTCGTATTGGCCATAAGCTACTTTTGTTTTGCCTGAAATGTTTTTGTCCATATGTAAATGTTTTGTCTTTTTGTAGGACGCAGGACTGTGTCCCACTCTATTACTGTGCTCTTATTTGCTCTGAATCTTTTTGATTCATTACATTTTGTCCGGCTGGCCATCTTTAATATAGCGCTGATTCTAGTCTATATTTATCACAACTTTATTGTGTTCTTTAAGGACCTTTGTTTCTGTAACAAATTGATACCCAAAGTCCTTATCTACCTTGTGGGTTCCCTTGTTTGATTTAAAATAGGCGTTTGAAGTCGCAGCACCCCCGACTTCGCCACATGGAGACTTAGTATCCCACGGCTCCTCCTGCTCGCCGGTTGAGGAGGCTATACACGACTCCACCCTATGTCTCCCCATCTTTCCGGGAGACGGGGCATCGATGGCCCAGATGAGGGAATACTATAAAACTCTACATCTCATCTTTGGGCTCCCGCCTTCCTCTGGAGCGCCCTTGGGTCTCCAGGAGGTGAGTGGAGCTACGCTGGTGGGTTTGCCCTCGTGGTGCCATCTAAGTCGTTGGATCGGCGCCGGTTGGCGACGGCCGACTCTGCTTCGGCACCAGTGCACAGCCTTTCGGGGACTCCACCTTTGGCATCCGTTGTTGATCAGCCGACTTCAGCATTGACGTCGGCACCGCCGATCAAAGTCACTTCTCCTTCTCTTCTTATCGACGTCGAAGCGTTGCGTTCTTGATGTCGATCGGCATTTGGTGCGAAGGCGACTGGGCAAATTGAGAGGAATGTGGCATTTTCACTTCCTACTCATGGTGAGACTTCTGGGAGTCACCTTGTGGAGGGTGATACAAGAGAGTCTGGTCCATTTCAGGCCATTTCTGAGATTATTCCACCTCAAGTGGAGGAGAGTTGGATATCTGGACTTGATGAGGCTAGTGGGCTGGAGTCTTTCCCCCCCGCCCCCCCTTGTCTTGCTACTGAGGCAAGTTCCTCTTTTGCTGATATGTTGGAGAGTGGCTGCAGTTTTGGAGTTGTCACTGCCTACCGTGGAAAAGTCCACCGACCCTCTGATGGATGTCCTTTATCATGGTCAGATGGGAGAAGAACCTGTTCCAAGCAGTGAGGCCCTGTTCGACATATTGTTGGGAACTTGGGCCAAACTTGATCTAGGTGTCTCGGTGGACTGTTCTATATCTTGCATTTACCTGCCTGCTCCTGGAGACCCAGTTTGTCTCCTCAGGCATCCTACCACTCGTAGTCTGGTAGCTCAGGCTAATCCAGCTTCACAGGATGTGGATTCTTCGCCTAAGACTCCATTGAATAGAGAGTCTAGGAGTCAAGATGCATGTGGCAAGCACATCTTTTCTTCTACTAGTCCTGCTTTAAGGTCTACAAACATGTCTTGTGTTCTTGGGCGTTTTTCCCACGCTTTGTGGGATTCTTTGCAGACTATGTCGCCATCACTTCTGTATAACCTCCGTTCTGATTTTGAGCAGCTGATTGGAGATGGCTATCAGGCAGCTAAGCTTATAATTAGGTGTGGCATGGATACTGGATAGCCGGGTCTGGTGGCTCAGTGGACAAATGCGTCCTCTGCAGGGGCCTGTGTTCAACCTTATGGTCACAGGTTAAAATCCCGGCTGGTCCACTCAGTCTTCCATCCATCTGAGGTTGATAATAAAATGAGTACTATTAAGTTAGGTAACAATAGACATCTTTTATTCAGCGTCAAGATACCTACGGGTGAACGTGCGCTTTACAAATACATATGTTATGTGAAACTACTGATTCAGTAGGTCGGGCCATGGCATCTTCGGTGGCGCTACGGCGTTGTGCATGGTTAAGAACGTCAGGTTTTTCAGAGGCTGTCCAGATGACTTTGGTCGATGTGCCCTTTGATAGCGCCCATCTTTTTGGGGCTCAGGCCAACTCGGCATTAAGGCGCTTCCGTGGTAGGCGAAATTATACAGAGTCTTAATCACTCTTCCTCTGTGTTCTTCAGTTGTCCCTATACTTGGGTTGTATAGGTGATACACTATTTTAACTTTTTTGAGCTAGCCTTGTTAGGGCATTGGCATGTCCGCCTTTTTGTTACACGAGATTGGTGTTCCTGTGAGTAGCAGATGTTATTGTTTCAATACTGTCTTTAACGGTTTATGTGGTAAAGGATGTCTGAGGTATGTATTTACTTTGACTTTTTCGTCTGTAAATGGGCTTCATGCTCAAGAGGTCATTTGCAGGTCTGTCTTCCAGTTAGGGAGTTTATCTTTTAACATGCTTCTTCGAAGCAGTTCGGTGTGCTGGTGTGCATTGCTGTGAATTACAGCAATTCGTATAGAGCATGTACTGATGCCAATTCAATTATGAGACCTTGTATGGTGAGTGTATACATGTTTTTGTGTTTACTCTGAATTTCCACTTCAGGCTAATTTTGGTGTCTGGTTTGACCAACGCAGTCCTTTTTAGGTCTCGTCTGAGCCAGCGCATGCGCTGCTCTGCGAGACATTTAGTGTGTGGGCTTTTAAAAGTCCTACCACAGCTTTTTGGCTGGCATAGAGCGTGCGGTTACGCGCACAATGACGAGCAGAGGCGGCATCTGGCTTTCCTCTCTCGTCATGGTGCGCGCACATCGAACACCACTCGCCAGCCTGTGCTTTGAAAAAGTGAAGACTGCTCTCCCAAGCGCGCGGCCAGCACGAGTGCTTCAAACAGCTGCTGCTTGTTGAGAGGTGGCGCGAAATTCCAATGGGAACGAGTGACAACACCGCAGGCAGCCGCAGCACTCAAAGCGACCCTTCCAGCAGGAGCAATGCTAAGGCTCGCTCTGCATATTTCACGAAACACAACCAGTGCTTTAAGAGGGGCTTAAAGGTCGTGTTGTTTCATAAAGGGGCATGTCCAAAGAAACCTATAGGAATCCTTTCCAGAAAACACGATCGCCGATGAAATGTGTGGATTAAACACGTGAAACAAAAATCATGTGCTTCAAGTAGTTTACCCCCTGATCAGTATTTGGGTGTCTCTGAGTTTTCGGATACTCTGTAAACTCTGCCCAGCAGACATCTAGGAATACTCGTGTTATGGCTGCAGCAATTCGATCTCTACAGCACAGGCGCCACCTGCAGGGGTCTTGATGTACTGTCCCTCACATCCAATAATAACCGGCCTCCTTATTACTATATCTGAAACAATCGACTCCTCCTACAAGTTGCTTGAATTTATGTATTTGTAGGAATTAGGCTGCGCGGATGGACGACAGTGCTCCTCGGCTGCAAACAAACGAGAGAAAACAACAGTCAGGCCAGACGCGAAACACTCGCCCCAGCACCTATCTGATGTCACGTGTAATCCCAACGCCGCGCGTGCACTTCTTCTGTCGGGTTGCACTCTTTAGAAAACACAGTAGTTTGTGCTTAAGCCATCCCTTACATACATCGGCCAAAGCAATTTAGAGATCCATCGCTTGCTTTTTTCATCGAGGCTAAAAAGCGCCTCGGTGCAAAGCGAACCCTCATGCCTTTTCAACAATTATCGCTAGCTGAAATAGTTGTATTAGAGTTTTCTGATAATGCATCTACGAATGTCACGTACCAAGGAACATGCAATTACAACGGACCAGACTCATTGGCTTTGAAAGTGCTGATGAGTATTATCAGATAAAGAATAACAATGATTTTATTGTGAATAATTAAAACATTGAAAATGCTTCACCTCTGAAAATATGCGACAGTTAAACGTTTCTAAGGTCTGTGGAAGGAGTAACGTGCTTCGGAGTGTCTCAGTCACAGCCGTTCCCTTCACTTGCCCCTGTTAGACACTTGCATCTTTTCTCCCAGCATATTCCAGAAATTCTCTATTTGTATAGTTCCCACACCATCACCTTCCGCATCATAACAGTGCACCCGTTGGGACAAAGCAAAAGTTGTCAGTTGGCTATCCACTGTCACTGCATAAGATACAAGACTAATGTGCCAGCTGCAGAAACGTCTGTGCATACTGTCGGTCAAACATTTGATTGCCATCAGGCTACCTAGCCTGACATTACTGTG
The DNA here is from genome assembly GCA_963921515.1 of Calotriton arnoldi. Lineage (NCBI taxonomy): Eukaryota > Metazoa > Chordata > Amphibia > Caudata > Salamandridae > Calotriton > Calotriton arnoldi. The sequence goes on from CAWUFW010004300.1 coordinate 350,275, forward strand.
ATGGCAGTTAAATTTATTGAGAAGCAAAAAACAATAATTTCTGGTGTTTTTATACACTTGCTTTCGTAGTTAGGGAAATGTGATGGTGAAAGGCAGCGCGAGTACATTTAAATTGTAACATTTGCTTGAGTTTTCGTCTGTCCTTGTGCTTTCATTTCGCACCCTCTTTTATTTGTTTGCCACGGATCTAGCCAGCCCTATATAATGCTTTATAAATAAAAACTCGGGCGCACCTCAAATTACAAGAACCGGTCTGTTTCTGGCCAGTCCCGATCTCTGGCCGCTTGGAAACACGCTCTCCTCACTCCCTGCTCAGCACATCCAACTCTTCCCTCAGTCCACAGCACAGAGCAGCCGATTTAAAGGGGGCGCCGCTTTTCCACAGAAATTGCGTGCACTTCGCCCCGGAATCAGACTTGGCACCAAGATTAAAAAAAAAAAAAAAAACAGGCCACAGACATGCCTCATAGCTGAAAATAAAATAAATGCAAGTCCAGTCTGGTCATTAGATAAAGCTCTCTACCAGGTTTTATTCTTGTAGCCCTCTCCGTGGATGTTTCACGGGAGCCATTTCAATCAAGTGCTAGATGTGTTAGTGTACTCTGTTTTCAGCTGCAAGAATTTCCCTGAAACGTGAGCCTAAACGTCCGACTGTTGCATGTGGGCACTGACAGGGCTGATAAGGAGGCCTGTGCGCATTCTGTAGCCTTCACTGCTTGTGGATAAGCACATTATATGCGTGCTCTCCCCCTTACTTTTGAAAATGTATCCATGTGTTAAGCTGTCTGAAATGGCCGCAAAGAAGCTCTACAAATTAGTGCTCCGGAGTAGCACTAATTTCTGTTATTTGTTAACAAAATAAACAGATACACATTTGTGTAGCACCCAAATCAGATGTCTAAGAAACTAGCGTTGTGAAACCAACACACCAAGAGCCCCACTGTTCGTTCTCTTGAACCCTCAGACTGACACATCTGAAACACTGTCCATAGCACACTGAGACACACACACTCACTGCACCCGCGCTGAATCCTACTCCTGCATACTTAATATACATCTGCAAGTCATTCATACACTGGCACACTTTAAATCCGTATAGAAAGCAATGCATAGCATATTGTGGCAACTAGATCATACACACATCCACTTGGCTTGCAGACACTACACCTCAACACCTTACTTCAACAAACGGCAAACAAATACAAATGCCTACGCCACCTAGAACCCAATGCATACAACACTCTCCCATGTGGATAGAATTTGCACCCATATGTCATTGCTGCTCATGAATTCAACATTTAAAGAATACACACTTGGGAAGCTGCATAACTATTCCACACACGCCTGCCTAAGACGTCACAAGCACGTTGGAGTGGGTGGGCATGAGTGGAGATAATGTGCTGCATGGCTAAACACTTATAAGGTCCCAAAGGCGTGACCTATTGGCTATGCCAATGCTTGTTATTACTTTAGTGTGGTGCACATTTCATTGAATTCAAGTGGTGCATGGATAGCTTTTGCATTGGATAATTTTTAGGTTATGCTTCCCAGTGAGGGGGTCAGGCCAGCTTTATTATGTGATGTGTTCCAAACCTGCGCATAGGAATTTGTTCCATGGAAGTGTGCTCCCGTTTTACTGGAAATATTACGTTTGGCTTGTATTCTTTTGAATACTTAAAGACTTGGTGTCCTCTGTTTTTTGGAGGTGTTATTGATTCTTATGTTCAGTATTGAAACATGGTTGTACTGTGAGCTCTGCTTATGAGGTGATCATAGATGCAGTGCCTGAACATTTACCTTAGGGCTGTTTACGGCCGTGTCTTACATGTTTGAGAAGATTTCTGTCTTTTTAAAAGAGAAGGTTCGTGTTTTTGATCCTTCTTCACTTTAAGAACATCCTGGTTATTTCCATATTCGATGGCTTTGGCACTATTAATAGCCATACATTTCCTGTCGGGAGATGGATGTTCTTTGTCTTTTTGGGGACATTTCTCTTTCTCTATTAAGAATTTTTTGTTTTCTGTACCTTACAGCCTTTTAAGGGTTCATAGAGTGACGTATGATCTGGTGCTTCATGTGTTCTTATAGAACTAATCTGATAGAGACTTCTAGCTGCAGATTCCTTACCTTTGAATTTCCCAGGCGTTAGGCTAGATCCGGAAACTTTTGCTGAGCAATACCCCTTGCGCGTGGCGTTGGGTGGCTCCATTTGGCTCCGGGTGACACCGTCGGCTTGGGTAGCGTCGGTTATGATGTTGCGATGTCTATATAGGCTCCATCCAGGATGCGCGAACATCAGTTCATTTCTTTCCGCACCAGTTAAGTACTGATCCGGGAAGAGCTATCCCTCTGCCGCTTTTTGGCAGGTATTTTACTTGACTATTGTCAAATAAAAAAAAAAAAATCACTTCGTGTGCGAGGGATGTCTTCGAGGAAGACAGGTTTCCAGCTGTGCGGTGCCTGTAACCGCATGATGTCAGTCACCAATCCCCACCTCATCTGTCTCTGGTGTCTCGAGCGCGACCACGACTCGAAGTCGTGCTCGGACTGCTGGGCCATGGCCCGAATACCTTAAGGGAGAGAGTGATGAAGCTCCTCGCGGCCCGGCAGTTGACACTGTCCAGCGAGACTCCGCGGAGGTCCCGGTCCCGATCAAAGAAGAGGTGGTCGCAGGACCGCTCCCAGAGCCCCAAGTCCTCTTCCACTCGAGGTCCTCGGGACACTCAGGAAAGAGGCATAAGAAGAAGAGGAAGTCCAAGCGGACTACACCTTCACCTCGGCTGGCGCCCGTCGTCGAGAAATGTAAGGAGCAACGATGCTCTCGACCCAATTCCGCAGAGCCGGAGCCAGAGTCGACTTCACGCTTGCCTCCGTTTCCAGGAGCCGGAGCGACTCCCGCTCAAATAAAATAATTTTACAAGGCCATGCTCCGTGTCTTTGAGCGGAACGACCCCGCTGGTGATCCCTCGGGCCCTGTGTAGTCAGAAGGGGTCCCATCGGGTTCGACGCCTTCAGCTCCGGCCACCGTGCCAGTGGGGCCTAAAGGATCTGGTGCCTGCGGCGCTGCCAGTGCCAGCCTCATCTTCATCCCTGACGACACAGAGCCGGAACGATACCGCTCGACGCCGATGTTGTTGCCTGAGCACTTTGAAGATGTGCTAGGATCAGGAAAGGAATGGGAGGGGTCTATGGGCCTTCTCGAACATCAGGATGTCTCTGAGGAGAACTTGGACTGGTATGGGGAACTTGGGGAGGCCAGTAGACTGGACAGTTCCCCAGATACTGGCATGCTTTCTCCCCCAACAGTGGCTACGGAGGAGGGGCATCCTATGCAATGGTGGTAAAGAGCAAAAGGAACAAATGACGGACGGAATGCTGAACAATGCAAACATTCACAACCAGTCACAAAGATCTGGGTTTAATCCAGCGTTCGGTTTGCTCACCACGGCACCCCAGTTTGGACCCAGCCATATGCAAATCAGTCGTGACCCTGTTCCTCAAGGGAACAGTCCAGCCCGAACTGCCAAGCCAGATCCGCCCTGGACTGGAAACAAGCATCCTGGGACCGGTTTCGGGGCATCACCCCTCATCAGCCAGGCTAACTTGAATCCAGTGGCGCAGTGAGCATGGGACCCACTTCTGGGCATACCCTTCCCAACAGGGTCAAGCCTGATTTGCATATGACTGGGTCCAAACTGGGGTGGCGTGGTGAGCAAGAGAACGATGGATTTGGGGAAAAGGCAGACTTGGCCCTGGACTCTCGAGCTACTGCTCTCCTCCACTCCTCATGGCCAGTCTTCCTTTCGCCCCTTTCGTGGCAACGTAAGGGGTTTCCAGCCATGTCAGCCCTATCCTAGCCACCATCCTGCACAGGCTGCCCAAGCCGTGCGAGGATATGGACGCAGTGCATTCCGATCCTGGAATGGAGGCCAGAAGTTGTCAGCCACACTGCCCCTGGCAACTGCAGCCTCAAAGCACTCCTAGGCTGACTCTGCAGGACCACACTACTCCAGATGGTAGGAGAATTTGTCATCATCTCCCCCACTGGAGATCCAGAACATCGGACATGTGGGTCTTCCAGATCGTCCAGGAGGGCTATTCTCTGCCTTTTCTCTCTTTTCCTCCTCTCATTCTGCCAAATCAGCAACGGCTGACGGAGGATCACATAAAGTTACAGCACTCTTGACCAAGGGAGCTATAGAAAGGGTCCCTGTTTCAGAAGTAGACAGTGGTTGTTATTCCTGCTACTTTCTGATTCCAAAGAAAAACAATGGGCTGCGGCCCATTTTAGATCTTCAGACTGTCAATCTCTTCTTTAAAAAGGAGAAGTTCAAGATGCTCACTCTGGCTCAAGTCTTGTCTGCCCTCGACCGAGAAGACTGGACTGTAGCGTTGGAACGGCAGGACGTGTATTTTCACATTCCCATCCTGCCGGGCCACATGCGTTACCTGCGGTTCAAGGTAGGCTGCGAGCACTTTCAGTTTACAATGCTCCTCTTCGGCCTTATCAGTGCACCTCGGGTGTTCACCAAGGTGATGGCGGTGGTCGCAGCTCATCTGCGCAGGTTAGGGGTGTCAGTCTTTCCCCACCTCAACGACTGGCTGTTGAAGTCGTCTGCCACCTTCAGACTACGGCGGACCTCCTGCATTCGCTGGGGTTCTCTGTAAACGTGCCGAAGTCACACCTGACTCCTTTTCAGACACACTCTTTCATCGGAGCTGTTCTGGACACAGTGCAGTTTCAGGCTTATCCTCCCGAGCAGCGAGTCCAGGATACTCAGGTTATGATTCCGATGTTTTAGTCTCTATCCTGGATTTCGGTGAGACTGACTCTGAGGCTGTTGGGCCTCATGGCCTCCTGCATCCTGTTGGTAAAACATGCCAGGTGACGTATGCGGGCTCTGTAGTTCCAATGGGCACAGCATCATGGGAATCTCACCGACTTGGTCCAGTTCGCGGAAGGAACTGCGAGAGATGTGCAGTGGTGGTTAACGAACCGTGATTGGGTCAATGGCAGACCCCTCTCCCTTCCCCAACCAGATCTCACAGTCATGACAGATGCGTCACTTCTGTGATGGGGCGGCCATCTGGGAGAGGTGGAGATTAGAGGACACTGGGCTCCACATAAATGTGTTAGAGCTCAGGGCGATTCGTTTGCATTGAAGAAATTTCTTCCCTCTTTATAGGGAAGCTGGTGCAAGGGTTCATGGACAACACCACAGCCATGTGGTATTGAAACAAGCAAGGCGGGGTGGGGTCGTGGACCCTTTGTCTCGAGGCCCTGCGTCTCTGGACATGGCTGGAACAGCAGGATATAACCCTGGTGGTTCAACACCTGGCAGGTTCTCTGAACGCCAGGGCGGACAAACTCAGCCGTCGATGCCTACCTGATCATGAATGGCATCTCCAGTCGGAGGTGGCGCAAGGTCTCTTTCAGCAGTGGGGAGAAACTTGGTTAGATTTGTTCGCCTCCGAAGAGAAAGCGCAGTGGCAGCAGTACTGCGCGCTGGAGTTTCCAAGGCGGCTATCGCTCGGCGACGCTTTTCTGAGTGGAGCTCAGGCCTGCTGTACGCCTTTCCGCCCATACCACTTCTGCCAGGGTTCTGAAGAAGATCAGGAGCGACCGGGCCCAAGTCATCCTTGTGGCTTCGGACTGGGCACGGAGAGTCTGGATCCAGAGCTTCTGAGAATGAGCATCGATCAGGCTGCCTCTTCGGAAGGATCTTCTGTCGCAGCAGCAGGGGAGGGTTCTCCATCCGAACCAGTCACCTCTGCGCCACTATGCGTGGAGATTGAGCAGCGGCAGTTGATGGCTTTTGACCTTCCTCCCGAAGTATGTCATGTTGTTCTGGCTGCCAGGTGGCCCTCCACTAAGACGGTATATGCCTACCGTGTGCAGAAATTTGTTTTATACTGTACAGAAAGGTCTATTGACCCCCTTTCTGCTTCTCTTTCTGCTGTCCTTTTGGTCATTCTGACCCTTGCCCAGCAGGGCTCTTCCTTGGTAACTCTCAAGGGTTACCTTTCTGCTCAGTCTGCTTTTTTGCGGCTTCAAGACTAGCCCTCTCTCTTCAAATCTCCCATTGTGCATAGATTTCTAAAAGGGCTGGCACTTCTGTTTCCACCTACGCCCTTTGTTATGCCGCAGTTCTTTTGCATATGTCGCCCTAAGTGGGAAGGGTATGCCCAGACGTGGGTCCCGTGCTCACTACGTCACTGCATTCAAGCTAGCCTGGCTGATGAAAGGTGATGCCCCGAAACCGGTCCCAGGATGCTTGTTTCCGGTCCAGGGAGGACCTGGCTTGGCAGTTCGGGCTGGACTGTTCCCATTAGGGACAGGGTCAAGACTGATTTGCATATAGCTGGGTCCAAACTGGGGTGGTGTGGTGAGCAAAAGAATGATGGATTAAACCCAGATCCTTGTGACTGGGGGTGAATGTTTGCATTGTCCAGCATTACGTCCATCAATTGTTTCTTTTGCTTATGCCGCAGTGGGACCTTAATTTGGTCCTCACCTATCTGATGTACGCTCCCTTTGAGCCTTTACACAATTGTCCCCTCCAGCTGTTGACCATCAAAACAGCCTTTTTGGTGGCAATTACATCGGCCCAGAGTATTAGTGAACTGCAGGCGTTCTCTTGCTCGCCTCCTTACCTTATGTCCTTTCCGGACAAGGTGGTGCTTCGCACCCGGGCATCTTTTTTACCAATGGTTGTGACTCCTTTCCATCTGGATCAGTCCATCATGTTGCCCACCTTCGTTGCTCCCCCGCAACCTTCTAAGGAAGTGGAGCATCTCCACCATCTGGACCCAAAAAGAGCGTTGTTCTTCTACCTTGACCGCACAAAAGAGTTCCGGGTGGATGACCAACTCTTTGTGGGGTATGTGGGAGCAAAGAAGGGAAGGGCAGTGTAGAAAAGGACCATCTTTCACTGGGCCGTTCTCTGCATCAAGATCTGATATGCCCTGGCTAAGAAGCAGCCCTCTGAGGGATTAGGGCCCATTCCACGAGGGGAAAGGCTGCGACTACAGCCTTTGCTCGGGGAGTCCCAGTTCAAGACATCAGTCAGGCGGCAACGTGTGCTTCATTGCACACGTTTGCAAAACACTACTGCCCGGATGGTCAGGTCCATAGAGATGGGCACTTTGCCCGCTCAGTCCTACAGGACTTTCTAGTTTAAGGTATTGGTCCGCATCCCCCGCCTGGATGGTATGGCTTGGGTATTTAATTCAAAGGTAAGGAATCTGCAGTTACAAGCCTCTATCAGATGAACAAGTTACTTACCTTCGGTAACGCATTATATGGTAGAGAATGTCTAGCTGCAGATTCCTTACAGCCCCACCCATGCCTCCCCGCTTTGTGGACTTATATTGTAGGGCTAGGGTTACTCTCCTTTCAGGGCCATAGTTTGGCATATGACTATGTCAGTTACTTCGTAGCTATGTGCTTCTGGTGTAGTAAAAACGAAAAGTACTGTCGTCTGCGCGCCTGGATGGCGCCTATATAGGCACCGCAACGTCATAACGGACGCTGCTGATGACGTCACACAGAGCCGAATGGAGCCACCCTACGCCGCGCTCAAGGGGTATTGCTCAGCAAAAGTTTCCAGATTCAGCCTGACGCCTGGGAAATTCAAAGGTAAGGTATCTGCAGCTAGATAGTCTCTACCAGATAATGCATTACCGAAGGTAAGTAACTTGTTCAATACGTATTTTTGAGTCCTTACTACCACACTTGGCCAAGGTCAGATTGGATTTTGGTTCATATGTCTTGCGGACATTTACTACAACTGGGTTTCCTTTTTTGGGGTATTTTCCATGGTTTTGGTTTATCTTCTAGGCCAAGTGTGGTAGTAAGTGCTTGCTGCTGGCTAAGGCTCAATTTCATTTGGACTTAACTTGGGTAGTGCCAGCCTGTTGGATGCTTTTGACAGACCGCATTATCTGAATGCTAAGTCACCTAAGGTGTTTCATAAAGGGTGCAATATCTTTCTGGAGTTATATAGTATGGTATTTTGGGACTGGTTTTTCAGTTCCGTTTTTATCCATGTGTGTATACACAGTTTACATAAGTGTGGTGCATATGTGTTTACACATGCTGAGATATAGTTCTACTAGATGTAATACGAAAGATATTACTAATCATTTATAAGGTTCCGGAGTAGCGTGCTACTTGCCGAAAAAAACGCTTCAAAACCCCGTCAAGGGTAGCAGGCACTATATAAATGCAAACCTTTTTCCCCTCTTCTGTCCCCACCCTGCTATCCTTCTCAATCCAAATAACTGACTAATATCCACCACTCAAATTACTTTCATATTTCACTATACTAATTCAACACTAATCCTTTATGGGTTCCAGAGTAGCGTGCCACTCGCCAAAAAAGCACTTCAACACCCCATCAGGGGTAACAAGCACTATATCAATGCAAACTTTTTTCCCCTCTTCTATCCCTCCGCTATCCTTCTGAATCCAAATAACTAACATATCCACCACGCAAATTGCTTTCATATTTCACTATACTAATTTAATACTTATCCTTTATGCATTCCAGAGTAGCGTGCTACTTGCCCAAAAAGCGATTTGACATCTCGTCGGGTAGTAAGCGCTATATAAATACAATTATAATGCAATACATTCTATTTTAAAGTTCCGATCTGTATGTAGGTGTGGAACATGGATATATAGATCTGGGTGTAGTTGATCAATATTTATATCAGAATCATAGCTGTTTAATTGCAATTTTTTTCCTTCTCTACCGACATTATGCATTGTGTGATCCTTCGGGTAGTCATTTTGCCTAAAGTAAAAAAAGTTCTTTGTTTTAGGAATGGGCTGACATTCATCATTCTAGACACTTGGTCCGATATTCCCGACCTTCAAATGAATGGGTTTATTCATCTTGGTTTTAATGGGAATGAGGTTTGGAAGCCCTTCTGGAGTTCTTAAGACAGATTTCCTTCAGATATTTCTTTTCTAGTCCAAGGGCCCTCTTATCTTTTGGGGGTTAAATTCAATTGTCTGTCTGTTGTCGGATGTCTTCCGTTTCCTGTACCCCGTGAGGCTTTTGTTTTTCTGTGCTTGTGCGGTTGTTTCTTCTTTACATTTGCTATGGTAGATGCCATGATTTTTATTGCCATACTCTTTTTCATTTAATTCCTACATATGTCTGGTCTGTGGTGAATTTCAACCCGCTCGTTCTCTTTAAGCGCTTTTGTAGGATTAGTTCGCAGTCTCTCCTCCGGTTGGGTATAGCTATGATATTTAAGTGAAAAGTTAAGGCATCTGCGGCTAGATGTCTCTACCAGATGAACAAGTTACTTACCTTCGTTAATGTATTATCTGTTAGAGACACACAGTCTAGCCGCAGATTTCTTAATGCCCCGCCCATCCTCCCCGCTCTGCGAACGGTCTGTAGTGTAAGGGTTATACCCTTTTCAGTACTGATTTTATATACCATTGATCATTGTTTCACTTAATGATGTGATTTAACAGACCATTTGGTCTTACTTCTTAAATTTTGACTTGGTATTGTCAAACCCTTCATTTCTAGTTGCTTCATCTCGCCATTGGATCTTTCGGTATTATCATAACATTTATTTATATTTTCTAATTATGTTTTTAAGCATACATTTATCTTTTTTGGCACACTATTCCATAGCCAGTTTCTGTAGTGGCTCCGCGTTTTGGCGCAGAAGGTTTCACAGAAGAAACTGACGTCCGCGCGTCGGAGGCGACTTGTATAACTCCACTGAGGTCGACATCTTCACGGGGTCGTAAGGCACCGTCCACTGGCACGCAAAGGGACTGCTGAAAAATTTCTGGATCCAGTCTGACGCCCGGGGAGAATTGTAAAGATAAGGAATCTGCGACTAGACTGTGTCTCTACCAGATAATGTTACCGAAGGTAAGTAACTTGTTCATAAACCTGTTCTTGGTGGCAGCCTCATTGATAAGTGACTAGTCGTCTATGATCTTTGTGTCTATGGCTGTTCAAACAATGGTAATGTTGGTGACCACGCTGTCGACAACCCACCAGTACCAGACAAAGCAGTCGACTATGCCAGCAGAGAAAAGAGCTTATGGTAACTTAGATTTCAGACGCAGATGTTCCTACAGTGCTTTTACCTTCAGATAATTTCATTTGCAAAGTATTTCTGCTTCTGCCACAGAAGATTCTGGAAACCGGGGATAAATCTTAAAATAAAATCCTATTTGTCCTTGCTGCAATCCATTCGTAACTTTTGGTCGTGTGAAGACATGGATGAAGAGACCAATATGGTTAATGAGGAAAGAATGATGACAATACCCAAAGCTACTATTACCAAGAAGAGAATCGGTCACAATGGGGTTATGGTCATCCACACTATGGTGAGTGCTCTGAACTCCTAGGGCACTGCGATGTTGCAGGACCTCGTTGATTTTAATCGTTATCTTCACCGCATTATGTCAGATTACACAAGATTTCGTCCTCGGGACCAATACCAGCTACAGCAAGCTCCTTCCGCACCACACCGGCCAGAACCCACCTCCAATGCACTGTCAGTTGTTCCTAACCTGTGGTCCAGGGATCCTTGGAGGTCTGGGAAACCTTCTCACGGGTTCCATGACTGCTTAGAAAATGAAATAGTATTAACAGATTAATAAAAGTGTATAAAGGGAAAGAAGCAAAATGTAAAAAAAAATTCAAAAAGTTCTGTTATTATGACAAAATCAGAAATCTGTGGCTAAAAATTAAGGTAGTATCCTTAGATTGATGCTTGGGTTTATATACAGTACTGACGATGGGAGACCTCAATTGAATTTAGAAAAGCTCTAGCATTCCCATTAAAATTAATGTTGATATTTTTTGTATTTTTGTGAATTAAATAAAAAATGTCATCATTTGTGCATTTGTTTGATGAATACTTGTTTCTGTATTTTTTGAGTATTGTTTTATGGTTTAGATCTTTTTATTGAAGTAAATGCCATGCATTGCAAACCTGCAAAACAGCAGTGCGACCAATTGGGCCACGCAGGGCTCCAGTGCAAACAAATGACACATAAGTTTATCAGGAAAATCAAACAATAAGAATGAAACCAAAGAGACAGCCCCCCCCCCTCCCCCTAACCCAGAAATAGGAAAAAAAAAAGAAGGAAAGAAAAAAGAAAGAGAATAGGAAAGCGCGCTCCCCCCCTGTTCCCCACAACCCTGTCCGTCCAGAGATAGGCGACAGCTAGTCCGCATGACCTGCCTCCGACGTGGAGGCGTCAGGTGGTGCCAAGCGCAGAAGGCGCAGGTAACTCGGGCATGTCAACTCTCTAAAGTCCTGTGCCAGGAGAGCCAGGAAGGGCTGCCATAGGTCGTTAAATCCCGAGCCCTTGCCAGCCGCGAGGAGAGGTGTGGTGCAGCGGCCAGGGCAGCTGACTTCGGAGCACAGGGCTCACGGTTCGATCCCCGGCGGCAGCTCAGCTCAGCACCATGTGACTCTGGGCAATAGCTCACTTAATTTCCACGACGGCCCCCAGCGCCTTGAGACCCGTAAGGGTGAGTAGTTCGCGCTTTACAAATACAGATTTAGATTTAGATTTAGCCGCGGTGAGCAAGATCTTCTCCATGCCCAATATATGCCATAGGCGGTGAAGCCACCCTGTGAGTGTTGGAGTACTTGTAGATTTCCAATGTGTGAGAATGTTTTGTGTGGCAGAGCCCAACGCAAGCGCCATTTGTTTCCCCCTCATGGATTTCAGCGGATAGGTAAGCGGGTTGGGGATCCCCAGAAGCACGTACTCAGGAAGTCGGGGGATCTCTGTATCTAAATACTTGTCGACGTCATCGAGGACTTGAGTCCAGTAGTGTGTCAAGTGTTCGCATTTCCATAGGAGATGGACGAGTGTACCCACGTTCCCACACCCTCTCCAGCAGTCCGGACTATGTGCGCTGTCGATGCGGTGCATGCGCTCAGGGGTGTAGTACCAGTAGTATGCGAGTTTCGTAAAGGTTTCGGTAAGGCCTACGTGAGTCGCCGTACGTCACGCCCTATAGCAGATCCCTTCCCATTCCTTGCTAGTGAGATCACGACCCAAGTCCCTTTCCCATCGGGCCCGCCTTGCATGGAAGGTGTGAGTGTAGCGGGATAGGAGCATTCTATACAGGTCTGAGATTAGCTTCTTGTCTGAGGTACGTGTGATCAGCCATCTCTCGTACTGGGTGAGGTGTCTATAGGCCTGTGATCTATTGTCTGGGTGTAAAGCCCAATGCCGAAGCTGCAAATAGTGCAAGCGCTCAGATTCAGGGAGACCGTAATCCGCACGTAGCTGTGCGAAGGGCACGACTCCTTCGGTGTCGTAAAGGGGACCTACCGCGCGACAATCGGTGGTTCTCCAAAGAGGGAAGGAAGTCTCACCCATCCCTGGTCCGAAGTCTGAATTGCCAAAAAAAGGAGTGAGTGGGGAAGGGAAGGTCGTCAGCCTGTGTCGCCTATTTGTCTGGTCCCAGACCAACAGTGTAGCGCGGGCTATATGAGAAGCGTAGAGGTTTGGGGGGCGCTGGGCCTTCCGAAGGAAAGGGATCTTCATCAGGGAAGTGCCTGCTATCGCCCGGTCCTGAAAGAGCCAGTGCTTTTCCGACTCGGCCCGGCTCCACTCCACCAAGTGTCGGAGCTGCGCGGCCTTGTAGTACAGCGCGAGCTCGGGCATCCCTATGCCCCCCTCGTCCGGAGGGAGGAAACTGACCAGCCGTTTCATCCTCGGTTTGCGACCCTGCCAGACAAATTGAGAAAGTTCCGTCTGCACCCGCTGGAGACAGCCGGTGGGAGGTTGTAGAGGGAGCGTTTGAAAAAGGTAAAGGAGTTTGGGAAGGATCGTCATCTTAACTGCGGCGATGCGACCCAGCCAAGAGATAGGGTAATGTTTCCACCGTCGCAGGTCCGCGCGGATGTGAGATTGCAAGATGGTATAGTTGACTTCCCTCGTCGCCTGTAGTGTGGGGGCTAGCTTGATCCCCAGATAGGGGACCGTATCGGCAGACCACTGTATGGGGTGGCGCGTCTGTAGATCCGCCAGCGTCTGGGGTGGCATGGAGAGGCTTAGAGCCGTGGACTTGGTGATATTAACTTTGAACCCGGACGCCCCCCCGAAGTAGTCCAGCTCCTCCAAGAAGGTGCCCAAGGCCGTTGCAGGTTTCGTCAGGGTGACCAGTACGTCGTCTGCGTACAAACTAATGGTGTGGGTATCACTACCAAAGCGTATTCCCGGGATCCCCGGGTGCTCACGGACTCTTTGCGCCAGGGGCTCCATATATAAGGCAAAGAGCAGGGGCGATAAAGGGCACCTCTGTCGAGTGCCTCTGTGAATGTGAAAGGAGGTGGACGTATGCCCATTCACTCGCACTACAGCCGCAGGGCCACGGTAACAGTTGAGGATACGAGTCCTCATCTTCTCCCCCAGGTCAAAACGGAGCAGCACCTGCTCCAAGTAGGGCCAGTGCATGCGATCGAATGCCTTTTCAGCATCGATGGCCAAGAGCATATAGTCACCCGGGATTCGGGAAGCCTTTTCGATGAGGTGGAGCACCCGCTTCGTATTGTCGCTGGTCTGTCTTTGGGGTATAAACCCCGCCTGGTCAGGGTCGATTAACCTAGGCAGATAGGAAGCTAGGCGAGCCGCGAGGATACTAGTATAGAGCTTCAGGTCGATGTTTAAAAGAGAGATAGGCCGGTATGCCGCGCAAAGCTTCTTATCCTTACCGGGCTTGTGAATGACCACCACATCCGCCTGAAGCATGAAAGGGGGGATCGCCCCCGAAGTGGCGAAGGAGTTAAAGAGGCGCGTGAGAAGAGGAGTTAGCGTGGGGCAGAACTGCTTATAAAAAGCCGCCGCGTAGCCGTCTGGACCCGGTGATTTAGCCACTTTTAGGCGCGAGATGGCGGAGATTACTTCCGGGCGAATCTCCCGCTCTATGTGGTCAGCTTGTGCTTGGGACAGGCTGGGGAGAGTAACCTGATTCAGATATGTATCTATGTCCGTCGACTCTAGATGCTGTGCATCGTACAGTTGTGCGTAAAAGTCACGGAAAGTCTCGGCTATGTCAGCGTCCTCTGTGTGCGTGTGGCCTGCCTGATCAGTGATCTCCTGTACCCCGTCGCGCAGCCGGGACTCCCGCAGTTTGTGTGCTAATAGCCGGCCGCATTTGTCACCGCAGACATAAAAGGAGTGGCGCAGGCGTAGAGCCGCGTATGCTGCTTTATCACGATCTATGGCAGCTAACTGCGATCTAGCTGCCTTCAGCTGGCGCCAGATGCGCGGCGCTCCAGTCCGTTGATGGTTCTGTTCTAACTCGCGCACTTTCTGGGTGAGGTCCTCCCTCTTGCGTTTACGTTCCGCATTGTCCGCCGAGGAGACAGCGATGATTGCTCCCCTAACCACCGCTTTCAGGGCTTCCCATCTAGTGGAGACAGGTGTGTCAGCATTGTGGTTGTGAGATAGTCATCGAGCACGTGCTGGATCTGGGCAACCGTGTCTGCGCGGTGTAAGAGGGTGTCACGGAACCGTCACCGCCGAGTAGGAAGCCAGGCGGGGGGCAGAGTCAAGGTAATTACTACCGGAGCATAATCCGATAAGGCGGCCACGAGGATGTCGGAGGAGAGTGTAATGTCCCTAATCGTCTTGGTACCTAGAAAGTAGTCTAACCTAGCGTAGGTCTTGTGAGCGCCAGAGTAGTAAGAGTATTCTCTAGAGTTTGGATGGAGGTCCCTCCACAGGTCTATCAGGCCCAGGTCTCCCAGCCTAGCAAGTCCAGCGCGAGAAAGGGCACCCACCTGGCCGAAGCGTTGCACCGACCTGTCCAGCTCATTGTTAAGGACTAGATTGAGGTCTCCCCCCAAGAGTAACCTGCGCTCAGGAGTGGCAGTAGCCTTGGTGAGCGATTCATGAAGAAACCGCTCCTGTCCCTCGTTAGGGGCGTAGATGGACCCGAAGATCAGCGCGTGGCCCCCAATCAAGAGTTGGTAGGTGAGGAGTCTACCCTTGATTTCGGCCTCGTTCTGCACCACTCTCCCCTTAAAAGCCCTAGAGATCAGGATCGCCACCCCGGCAGATTTCGAGGATCCCGAGGAGAAGAACTGAGTCGGAAAAGCCCGGGACCGAAGTCTGTAACAATCTTTGGCCAGCAAATGCGTTTCTTGTAGCAGGCAGATGTCAGCCCCGGAACTCTCCAAGTAAGCCAGAATCGCTCGGCGCTTAATGGGATTGTTAAGTCCCCTCCCATTAAGCGTGAGGACTTTCAGACTATGGGGAGGCATCTACAGCGGGGGGGGATCGTGCGTTGAAAGTATGCGCAGCCTAGGGCAGGACTGAGAGCACAGCCGCCACAGCATAGGGAGGGCAAGGGGTACATGTCGCCAGCACGGAGAACTGTTCCCAGCAATAGTGGAAGATCGAAGGGAAGCGCAAAGGGAAAGAAAGGAGAAAGACCAAGGGGAGAGAAAAGAAGAGAAGAAGCCCCAACAAGAATAAGAACCATAATGTTCTGAGTAGAAACAATGTTCAATCGGTCCCAAGGGGGAGCCGAGGGAGAAACGCTCCCAATGGGAGAAGGGAGGATCGCCAACAGCCAACATCTGGAACTTAGAAGTCCGTCATCCCAAGATGAACAGGAAGAGTCCGATAAGGGGTCCATAGAGTGGCCAAGGGTACCCGCCTCCCGCCACAGAAGAACAAAGAACAGACCGACCCGTCTAAAATCATGAGGATTGAGTCTTTGCTAGTTCCTCAGGTAGGGACTCCAAGGCGGCCTTTTGATTCAGTGCTATTTCTTTGGGGTCCGGCCGCTTGGAGCGTCTTCGGCGTCACTGTCGCTGCCAACCCGATGGCGAGGCCTCTGCAGCAGGGCTCGTGCCATGGTTCCCCCCTTCCTCATCAGGAAGAGCAACTCCAAGAACCCTGCTAGCCTCCGCCAGGGAGCGGAGCTGGTATTGCTTCCCGTCCATGCGAAAGATCAGTCGGAACCGGTGCCCCCAGGAGTATGGAATGTCTGGTTGGCGTAGGTGGGACGTGATGGGGCGGAAGAGCCTACGTTTCTGCAATGTAATCGCCGCGAGGTCTTGGTAGAGAGTGGGACGTGGTCCTGGTAGGCGATCGGGTGCATAGACCTGGCCTTGCGAAGAATCTCCTCTTTTGTGCGGAAGTCTTGGATGCAGGCCAGGATGTCAGCCGGGGCAGCCCTGTCAGCTCTAGGGGGCCCCACCCGGTGGGCCCTGTCAATCTTGATGTCAAAATCCGGTGCGTTTCCCAAGACATGGTTGAACAGTCCCCTCGCAAAGACGTCTCCTGCCTCCGCATTCGTTGCGACTCCTCGGATCCTTATGTTGTGCCGCCGGGAGCGGTTTTCCAGGTCCTCGAGGTGCGTCTGTAGGTCTACCTGCTTTTCATGGATGCGGATGACCTCCTGCTGGAGCGCTGACAGTTCTGTGTCCATGTCGTCTCCTCTGTCCTCGAGGGCTGCAACCCGTTCCCCAATGTTATCGACGTCTCTGCGGATGTCCTTGATCTCGGAGGTGAGATCGCGTTTCACGGTTTGCAAGTCTTCCTGGAGGGTCGTGAACAGGGCCTCGAGGAAGGCCCGCGTCACCGGCTCCTCCCGGGCATCTCTCGGTGTGAGGGAGGACTCGGCCTCCTGAGATGAATGAGCCATCTTGATGGGGCCCCGCTGGGCACGAGAGAAGAGATCCTTCACTGTGAGGTCGGGCTTAGAGTCCTTCTGTGTTTTGTCCCTCTTGGGACGGGTGGAGGTCATATCCCAACACTGCGCCACCAGGAGCGAGCGGAACGGGCCTGTCCCCGCGCCCCGCCGATCGAGTGAGCACCCAGGGGCTCGGCCCAACAGCGTTTCGAGGCACAGGTCAGAGGCTATGGGGGCCGGGTGCCAAGGTAGGAAGCACTCGCGATCGCGAGAGTCCTTTGCTTCTTGCTCTCGGAGTCGGCCTACTCCAGGCCCAGGGCGGCACTCCCCAGGGAGACCCAGCTATATTGATGAGCTGCCGTGGCCGCTGTCCTCAGTTCCCCCGGGTAGAAGCTGTCGCCCCACAGGTCTTGCGCAACTGAGGTCGCTGGTGAAGGCCCACCACGTCTCCCTCGCGCCCAGGGGCCGCCAGTCGTAGCGGGTGTCGGCGTAGTTCAGGCTGGCGCAGCCGACTCCGGCCAATCTGTCAGGATCGCCGCACCCTCAGGGGCCAGGCTGAAGGGATGTGCAGGGGGGCAGGGCTCCAGGCCTCCCAACAATGTCCACCACTGACGCGCTGGCACCGGGCAGCCCCTCCACCTCCTGTCGCTGCGGGCGCGATCTAGCGCTGGACCCCCAGCCCGTCCTCCTCACCTCAACGAATAACTCCAGTGCTGCTGCAGATCACGCCGCTGGATGTCGGAACGCTGCAGGCGCGGGTGGGCCTCAGCAGCAACGGTGAGCGGCGGCAGGCGTCCTCCCAGCTTCTCCGGGCGTGGTCCTCCGGCCCGCAGGCCTCACGCCATAAGCCTCGCTGCAGGGCAGATCAGGGTCAGCCAGCCGGACTCGCTAGGCCGCTAGGGGTCCCGCCTCCAAGTCCCGCGGGGTCTCAGGCTCACCTTGATTGTAGGCCCTATCGAGGGTCGTGCAGCGGGCTGATATCCGCGTCGCCTCCCTACCAGGGATGTTCACGCCCCTGCGGCAATTTCGGCGTTTGTCGCCGGGCCCTGGTCGCCACACGGCAAGCTCCTCTGGACCAGCGGAGGGAAGCAGAGTCCGCTATTACCAAAGCGGGCTCCCGCAAATCAGAACAGGGCAGCTGAGTCGGGTGGAAGGCCGATGAGTCAGTGCGGCGCAGCTGCCAATGGAGTAGGCCGCGCCGCCGCCAGTAGTGTACGCTTCCCGGCCTCCAGGCCCGCCGGCCCCGGTATTGAGGATGGGGGCCGGGTGGCAGGCAAAGCAACAGGGCTCCGTCCGGAGGAGGCACCCGCTGGCAAGGACAGAACGGCTGGGCCGGAGGGAGAGCCGACAATCCAACTCGGCGCGGCCGTCGGTGGAGAGTAGGCCGCACCGCTGCCGGCTATGTGCGCACCACGGCCTCCGGGCCCGCTGGTCCCTCCACTGGAGAGAAGGGTCGGATGGCAGGCGATCCACAGCCGTGGTAAGTAGATCGCACCAGGCGGCCCCCGGAAGGTCGCGGGGGCCGACGACGTCGGGTGCCAAGGCAGCGCAGCCCTCGCTGGGTTGCGGGCCGCGTCCGTCGCTGTTGTGCAGGGGTCAATGCCGGATGCCAGAGCTCACCAGCAGCGGCATGCGGGGCAGCAAGATGTCACCCTGCAGTAGACCCCGGTGCTGCGGCGAAGGGTAAGACCGTCGCCCCCACCAGCACGGCTCCGGAAGGCTGCGGGTCGGTGCTATAGATCGGCGGTCGGCGGAGAGGCGGCAAAGCACGTCTTACTTCGCCGCCATCTTGGCCACGCCCCCCTTGAGTATTGTTTTAGAGTTCAAATCAAAGAAAATGGTGAGGCCGGGGCCCCCAGCTTCCAATAGTGATTCAGCGAGGGCCCCCAGACTCCAATCATAATTCAGTTGGGGTCCCTGGGTTACAGTAATGATTAAGTGGGGTTCCACACAAGTAAAAAGGTTAAGAACAACTGCATTGTTTCTGCTTACCACTCCATGAGCCCGTCCGGTTGAGGCCAACATCACAAAGTAGGATTAACGACCTGGCTGTGTGACAAGATGGCTTTGTATTGTCTTACAACATTGTATATCTCTTGACACCATCATAGGTTTTTGAATAACTTTATCGAACAGGGAACATGCTTCATCATGGGAGGAAGGGAGTGGTTGGAAGAGTGTATTTGCGGTGAACTTATATTGGAAGTATTTTGGTGTCGTGCATAAGTGACCAGAAACGTAAAGCACTGTAATCTTGCGTTGCCTAGCAACATGATGGAGGAGGAAGTGGAGAAATTCTCAAGTCCTGAACGCAACAGTCTCGCTTCTCTCCTCTAGGATGACAGATGTAAGGGTGACTCCTTCCTTTTGCCACTGTGTTTAATGCTTCCAAATATCATGTGGAATCAACGGGTGTCTTTCTTAAAGGCCACTAAATGGAGGAAAAAGGCAAGTGGCTTAAAAAACCTTCATGCTGGCAGGTGAATTCAAGAAGAGTATAGTAAAGGAACCTGGCTCTCACAAACTCTGGACCAGAGAGATGAGGACCTGCTCCATCGGGAGCATGGTTCTATTGGGTGGAGCATGGTTCCATTGGATGGAGCAGGGTGCCATTGGATGGAGCAGGGTGCCATTGGGTGGAGCAGGGTTCTATTGGGTGGAGCATGGTTCTATTGGGTGGAGCATGGTTCCATTGGATGGAGCAGGGTTCCATTGGGTGGAGCAGGGTTCCATTGGGTGGAGCAGGGTTCCATTGGGTGGAGCAGGGTTCCATTGGGTGGAGCATGGTTCCAAGAGCAAGTACCTAGGATGGAAACACCCACCAACAGAGTTACCTGAGTGTTTGTAAAACATGGAATGACCGGTTCTGGCACCTTAAATAGGGAGAAACAGGACGTTGAAAGTAAAAGAAAGAGGAAGAAACAAACAGGAAATGGTTTCACCATGATAGATTGGGATAGTGCCATTAGTAGAGAATATATAGGCAGCCATACCAGTTTGTCAATAGCAAAACTCCCCACTTCCTACCATGTGACTCGAAGGAAAATGACTTATTTCATGTGTTTCACAGGAGAATGGGTGAGATACATTGAGGTAGGCCTACAAAACATGCCTCTCCATTAAAATGCACTGTCAGAACATTTTTATTTTAGTAAAACGTTTTAAGTTTAATTTGGTTGCTAACCGAGTCCACGACATGCAGCAAAGTGAATTTCTCCTTCCTACGAGTCCTCAGGTCATTCCTTCTGTGCAACCTTGGAAGAAGCAGCTGTTTAACAAGTTCTCACAGCGAATACTGTAATAATCTGTGTTTTTTTTGGTTCTTGTTCTCTCCTGCAGGGGGATTCCATGGAGCTGGAAATCTGGTGCCTGGAGATGAATGAAAAGTGAGTAGCATAACCTCTTTTCGATGTCTCTACTATGCATGTGTGATTAATTTCTTTATAAATTGTCTGTTCAGAGCTCTGCTCGAAATGAAACAGACACATTCCCGAGCTTGGTTGAGCACCAAGGACATTCGTAGGGAATCCATGGAGAGTTTGCCATTTGTATACTCTATATATTTGTCCCCTTTCATTGTATGGTATGTCGTGTTTTGTGAAACTTAAGCTTTGGTTGAATACGGTGACTAAGGGTCGGATTAAAGCAGGTAAGTGGCGAGTGTGGGCGTGAATGTTAGCATGGTGGACTTTGGCTGATTGAGTGCTAAATAAATATATAGAGGTTAGTTGGTAAGGTGCTCATATTCATTGCTCCTTACAAGAAGAAATCTGACCCTACTTAAGGGTTCCAGGCATTTGACAGTCAGCCCCAGAATGAAATGCAGCGCCATTTACCTCATTCAATTTTTTTAAATGTATTTTAAAATCCCTGAACATTTGTGTGCTTTATAAGACTTTTATTTTCAGAGAGGGCTTTTTGGCTTCATTCAGTGTCATTGCGTGTCTGCCTCTGAATTTGTGGGCAGGTATGGGTCGGTCTGTGAGATATATAAAGTCTCACCTCACCTTCCCCCTCTTCAACAAGTGCCTTTCATGTTGTGATGAAAGTCATATGAGGATAAGCATAGTTTGATTTGTCTTAATCATTGAGTTGTAGCATACATATAGGGTGCTTGTAAGAAAGTTAATTATTCATTGGGGTGGATGATAGTCCACCACATGGTATAAAGTCATCAACTTGCTGTGTTCAACACAAGGTTTCAATTACTTAAACCTGAGCTCACCGGCTGGTAGCTCTGACAGAGCAGATAGGCTTATCTAGGAGAGAATGTGTAAAGCATTTAGAAGTACGAAAACGGTTGAAAAGTAAAACACACAACATAATAAAAATCATCATGCAGTTTATAGAAGTAGAGAAAATGTAACACACAAAATGATATCAAAACGATAAAAATCCAATAAGGTGAACAGGAGATATGAATTTTAAGAGAAAAGGGCAAAGAAAAAGTAAAGCGCCAGTAGAAGGTACCGTCTGCATGTGACTGGAACTTAGGTGTGATCAGCCAGACTGCAGTGGAGCACAGGTCGGATAGACCAAGCAGGTTCATTCCGGTCTAAGATTTTACCTCCTAGCTTAGTCTCTGAAATGAAAGTCCATATCCTCCGGCGGGGCAAGGTTGCAGGATGCATCCAAGAAAGTTCTCTTGAAGAAGCATAGGCAGTTGGGTGAGGTCTTGCTGAAGCTCTTGCTTTTGGTGGGAAAAGCCCAGAGCGGTAAAAGTTCAGATTTTGTGCCCAGAGAAGTCAGCTCATTGAATGGATACTTTTCACGACTTCGCCCAGTTAAGATTTCTTTGTTTCGACGTGATCTCTTTTTTTGAGGCCCAGAATCCCTCAGTGGGGCAAGACTGTAGCTGGGAACTTTGCACTGAAGTCCAATAGGCTTGCAGCAAGGGTCCGCTGAATTGGGTTTTCAAGTGGCAAATACTCCCAGCTAGACCAACCTGATTTTCTTGCCCACTGAGGTTGCGCCTTGAGCGGATTAATTTGGGTGGTTGGCCGTGGTCCTCCGGTGGCGTAGAAGTCCACATTATTCTTAGTTCCAATTTTTTAAAGATGCTGGAGAGGTCCAGATAGAGAAAGCCAAGGTTCTCAAGACTTCAGCCACAGCACTAGGGGTCAGAACTCATTCCACCAGAGACCACCAGCAGGGTCTGGTCCAGTCCAGGTCCAAGTGTAGCTGGTCTGGTGGGCACTTCAGGGAAAAAGGCCTCTTGCACCTTGTTGTATGCCTGTAGCCACACAGGAAGATAGCCAACTGAACCTTGGAGTCCACTTCTTTGTCCTTGGCACATGTGGGAGCAGCTTCAGCCCTTCAGGACTCCTCACAGGCCTCATACCTGGAGTCCTCCTTCTGTTCTTCCACAGATCCAGAAAGTGTTGTGAGGAGCTGGTGGTGAGGTTGTACAGCCCCGTAGCCAGTGGGTAAGGGTGACTCCTGACACTCCCTAACCAATGGGTAAAAAGTTGCCAAGAGCAACCCTACCCACTTTTACAGCACACCTTGTGTGGCGTACTGCAAACAATCCCAGAGTGCACTATTCTTAGAGGAATCTAAGATGGAACAGGCCTTCAACCCTTGGAAGGGAGTGCGTCACCCAGGAGTGTGTTTAGGTAAATGAACATTCCTCTCCTCCTAAACAACACAAAACTGATTCAGAGACATCCTCCTTCTCCAAATGGGCTGGTGGGATTACTTGCCTGAGTTTTAACTTTTACTACCAATCACCTGTAACTGGAGTTTGTAATTGCAATTGATCCCAGAGGTTGGTGGCTGAGGAGATAATCAGTTGAGGCATTCTTAGTCACTGGCCTGATGGAGATGAGGTGAAGAATAGTTTTCAGCCTCAGTTGATTTCTTTTTAGAAGATATTCAGGGTTGTCCAAGCACCCCATCCTGCTGTGAAGGTACTGCAGTCTACAGCTTGATAACTTCAAAAGCACTAGAACTGCTTACTAACCTTTTTGCAAGACCCACATTGCTGGTTTTTAATGTTCTGGAGCGTTGTGTATCCAATCCTGAATTGGTTCCATCCATGAAAATCTGGAAATAAATAATAGTTTGTAGTTGTTCCTCTCTTTTTAGGTATTGTGAGCCGAGGTTTAGGTGTTGGTTTGTGATCAGAGTTCAACCAGGTCTTGGCTCTTTTTACTTTTACGTCAGGTACCAACATTGTTTAAGGCAGTAGGCACGCCTCTTGTTAACAAGCATTGGCATAGCCAATAGGTCTCGCTTTTGGGAACTTATAAGTGTTTACCCATGCAACAGTTGAAGTTGTTGCACCAAGGATATTGTGCTGCATAACTAAATACTTATAAGGTCCCAAAAGCGAGACCTATTGGCTATGCCAATGCTTGTTTTCTTCTGTATGTGCATTTATTAAAATAAGGTCTAGTTCCCTAAAAACCTGCTGACTCCTTGTGGGTTTTGGCACGGGTTCCACGGTTTGGCCCTTACGCCGCCTGTGGCAGGCACTCAGAATGGCAATATGTGATGTCAAGAGATGGGCTTTATCCCAGACTATCATGGTGTACGCACAAGGCAGCCTCCGGCCAGATCTGCTGCGTCGAGCATGACAAAATCGATGCTGTACATCTGATCTGAGAGAGCCCCATCAGCTATTAATGCGGGGGTTACCTTGAAATCAAGATACGTAAATTGTGTCTCAGATCTTTACATCAGAGACGTAATCTATGTTTGCTCAGGACTAGGCAAAGAAACAGGGCCATCTCCAGATATGACCCGAGCAAGCTCAGAAGCTTCAAAGCCTGCTCCACCCTCCACCAGCAATACTTAATCCAGCCAGCACACAGGCCTGCTCTCCGGGACACGCAGAATCTCACAAGATAGGGTATTCGAGTGGCGTCGGGGGGAGGAGAGAGAGGGGAAAAGGAAATAAAGAAAGAATTCAAAACCGAACGTTTATATTCAATAAAAATTATACTCCGAAGCAAAGCAAAAATATGCACAACAATCGTGTAAGCTGATGCAAGGCACCCAAAAGACAATGTAAAAAGGATGAGATTAATTAATTCACACTGACCCAGAAGCTTAACAATACAACACACTAGGCCCTGTGTACAGGATTCCTTGGGCATCAGGGAGCGACAGCCTGTGCTGCACAAAGTAGCAGCTGTGTGTAACGCAATTTCCTGCAGCCAAGTGCCCAAGGAGACTCATTGGAAGCCCTGCGTGTGTAAGCAGGGCCAGATTCAATGGCGGCGCGCGCCGCTGCCCAGGCCCATTGTTTACCACGGGGCCCACTCGAGCTCTGCAGTAACCCAACAATGACATAAACAGCCGCGATCAGATAGCCCCCGAGATATGTTAAAGAGCACAATAGCTGCCAGCGCGTGAATGTTTCACGGCCAGCTTTAAATCAGCAAAAAAGGAACACAAGTCATATATTCCTTCATAGCCCTCCAAAATCAAAAGCGAGCCACCTCAGTGGGACGGAAAGGCCTTGGTTACAAAAAAAAAGTTAGATGGAGGGTCAACGTGACAAAAGCGCTGAAAGGAAACGTTCTTCAAGCAGTGCGTGCTTTACAGAGGCCCAGGATGTCAGTGAAACAGCGAAGTGTGACATTTCTGAAGCTCGTTTTGTAGCGCCTTACATCTAGGGTTGCCACGTCGCGCCTTGTAGCTAGGGAACTCAGATTCCAGTCCTAGGCTCCGCTCTAGTGATAAAAATCATTACACCACTGTTACCAGGGGCGATGGTACAACTTATTCAGTGTATGCAACCAGAGACAACAAAAACCAGGCTGCAAAATGAAAAAGAAATAGCGGCCGCGCGGTTTAAAAAAAATAAATAAACAGTGGTGCGCGCGCACCACAGAGGAAGCGGAGGGGGGGGAGGAGGGAGCGCGGCAGCCTGCTCAGCTGACCAGACGCTCGTGCGTCATGGCCTTTTGGCGGCATGTGTTTACAATTATCGCGCCCGCGTCTGGGCACGATAATTAGAAACACATGTTTGCCGCGCGTACCCATCTCAAAAAGGCCAGCCACGACGCACGAGCGTTTTTGGGACTGCTTTCAAAACTCACTTACTAAAAGTCTTCGCCTCTAAGCAGCGCTTGCGTGCTACTCGAGGCTCGACCTAAAAAGGAGGCATTGATTGCTATTTGTTTTTTGTATCTAAGGTGGTACAGAGTTTCATTTGAGTTGTCCTTGGCTGTTGTGATGATTGTAGGAAACTGGGCTTTTGTTGCAGTTATCCGCCCACTTTTTGCCCCCTTTTTAGCTACTTGATGCTGATTTTCGACTCCGACAGTGCACTGAAGCCTGCTAACAAGACCTCAGTGCCAGTGCTCTATCCCCAAATCAAGGTGCTGTCTAATTGTGCTACAGTTGGCTAAGGATTTCAGCACCCCTCTAAGTCCCTAGTAAATGGTACCCCAGGTACCTTGGGCATGAGTGCTAAAGAGGGTCCCAAAGGGCTGCAGAATATCTTATGCCACCCTAAGGGACCCCCACACAAATTCCACACAGACTGCCATTGCAGGCTGCGTGAGATGGTGCAAACCAAAGTGACTGCATGTAATATAAGTAAGTCACTCCTACTACAGCAGGCCTTTGATCCCTACATGCGAGGGCATATCTGCATGAGCAGATATGCCCCTGTGCTGTCTAGTTCAATTGCTAGACATTACAAGTGAACAGAGAAGCCATCTTAAGTTATGTTCTGAGCACTGGTCAGTACAAGTTCCCCAGCTACATAATGACTACACTGAAACCTATGGTGTTTGGTATCAAACACCTCCTATTAATAAACCCACACTGATTCCAGTAATGGATTTATTAATACATGCACCCAGCGAACCTTGGAGGTACCCCCTGAACCCTACTATCCTTCTAGTGTGCTTGCTGTGTGGTCCAGTCCAGCCTGCCACCACAAACAAGTTTCTGACCCCCTGGGAGGGGAGAGCTCTGCTCTCTGAGGACAGAAACAATGCCTTCTCTGAGGAGAGGTGTTATCACCTCCTCCCCCAGTAAGGCTAGTAAATCAGCATATCAAGTCAGGAGGCTTCAAGGGCCTCTGCCGCCTTTGATATGCGACCAAAGGCTTCCCCAGACATGGAAAATGCCACCCCCTGCCCAGGGTCCATCTGGCACCAGGATAGGCTTGAAAATTAGCTATGCATGAGGTGTGTTGCTCTGCCGGGCTGAACACACCTCTAGGATGATCAAGCCTGAAGTGAACACAAATTTAGGAATTCCGCCATCTTGTGTGTGGTGGCATTAAGAACTCTGGGACAGGGTGATGCCCACTCCCCACAGGAGGTGGTCATCTAGGGGAATAGTGAATAGTGACACCAGTTGTAAGTAGCCCATTGGCTTCTGCCCCTCACTACCCTTAGCACCCCTAAATTGAGTATTTAGGGGACCCCCTGATACCAGGACTTCAGATTTTTGACCGACTCAAAAGAAGTAGACTAAGAAGACTGCTGACCCGAGAACCGAGTAGCACGACTGACTTGGCGCCAATCCTGCCAGTCTGCCTTCTGCACCCGGCACTCGTGGAGCAACCAACTCGTCCTGCCGCTGTGCAGACTACAAGAAACCCGGAGGGCTGCCAGTGCTTAGCCAATTGCCACAGAAACTCCCTTGGAGTAGAGGAGCTACTCCCCTGCAGCTGCAGGCACCAAAGAAGCAAGACCTAGTTCACTGACCTGCCGACTAAGGAGACTACAGCTGCAGCAACTGCCCAGGAGAAGGTAACTGAGCTCCTATGGATCAGATCCGTCCTCGTTCCAAGTGTCGGGCGCCAGGACTGACCGGAGCTGTGCAACACCAATACCTGTGGTACTGGACCCCTTTCAGCTGCCAAGGCTTGGTGTGTCCAGACCGGACACCAACGCCAAAGAAAACCGACCTGCATGTCGAGGGACTTCAAGGACACTGAGACCCACATTGTGAGTGGCCAGATGGCCCTGTTTGCCCCTCTGCAGCAGAACCCAGACAAAGAAGTGAGTCTTCAACCGCCGCCCCCGACACCTCAAAGTACCTCTGTACCCGCGCTCCACAGCACGAGTCTAAGGTAGGTGACGGTGCCAACGGGGTCCTCAGACCCACAGAAGCTACACACACCCTTGAGTTTGCCAAGACTGGACTTTCAGTCTCTGCCTGCAGACTCTTTCTGCAGGCCCAACCGTGGGAGACTTCAGCAACGTATAAGACGCCAAAAGACACCACTGTACCCCAGGCCCAGAGCCTGAGGAGAAGTAGAACAAGGGTGTCCTAGTGTGCCCGAACACCTCAGGGGTCGAGCCCCCATCTGGGTTCCCCCGGACTGGCCCCCAGTCCCAGCATGTAGCCTCTTTCTGACCGTACCGTTCCCCCATGAAGTGAATTGGACACTGGAAGCCGTAACACACCTCTGCTCCTGGACGCCTCAGACCCACCGAGGTGACCTGTTGGTGTGGCCTTGGACCTTACCCCATACTCACCTTAAGTCCTGGAGAACAGTCCCGTAAGTCGCTGTCAGATTCCCGAATGCAGTACATCTTTTCCCCCCATAGGAGAACATTACCGCATCTAAAAATTGCACTGTCAACTTTTGAAAACTGTAAATATTCATAATTCGAAAAGTACTTAACTGATTCCGATGATCTTGGTATCTAAATTCATATAAAAGTATGTGTTATTTTATAAATTGGTGTTTGATTATTTCTTTACTGAGTGTGTGTCTCACATACTGCCTTTGTGTGTGCAATAAATGCTTAGCACTGCCCTGCGATCTACCCAACTGCTCGCCCACACTTCCACTAAAGAGATCATTTGTCCCTCTGTAAATCCTTTGTGGCTAGCCTGGACTTTTTACAGAGTGTGCCTCTTTTTGGTCCACTATATAAGGAGCCGGCTTCCCACAATGATAATTGCAGTAATTGTCTTGCCAGTATCAGATGCATCTTCCTGAACAAGGATTGTAGGAAGCCGGCTCTCTATATAGTATGCCAAAAAGAGGTATATCGTGCAAAGAGGTAGTGTGGTCGAGCAGCCTTGGGCTTATCAGAGAGGAGTGTGAGACATCTGCAAATAGACACAATAGTCAATAAATGATGTACACGATTCAATAAGGAGATCCACAACAATTTATCAAAATAACACAACTTTATATATGTTTAGGCATCTGAATCAATACGATTAGGTAAGTACGTTTTTTGAGGGAAATACTTTTGCTTTTAAACAGTTTGCACAGTGTATTTGTCAGAGGCTGCAAAGTTATCTTATTGAAGGAAAAACAAATACGGCAAACATGCTCTTTGCAGCAACTTACTAAACCAACCTTCTGGACTTGAGGTGAGTATGGGGCAAGGTCCAAGGCAGCACCAGCAGATCACCGCTGGCAGGACGAGGGTAGACGGGTGCAGTGGTGCCAAACAGCGTCGGGTTCCCAATGCAAGTCAATGGGGTCAGCCTTCATGAACACATGCTGCAGTGTCGAACTGGGAGGTCAGTTTAGCCGATCCAACAGGAGGGCTCAGACCTTACGATGCCCGGGGACAGGGGACACCTTTGGTCCTCTTCTCCATGGACCAGGAGCGATGGGTGCAGAGGTGTCCTCAGGCGTAGGGTTTTCGTACCGGGAGCGGTCATGGTAGATGAGGCCTGCAAATAGATGTTGCCGGCTGCGTCGGGAAGGCCACAGCGGGGAGACCCCAGGTGGGCTACGAGTCTGGAGGGTCAGGGGACCACGTTGGCACCTTTGGCCCACTTCAACTCAGGCTAGGCTACTTTCCGGTGTTGTGTGTTCATGGAATTGGAGCCTCACAGCTCAGTCATTGGTACCTTCCAGATGCAGGGGAACAGCTCTGCTGATCCAGATAGAAACATCTAGCCGTAGATTCCTTACCTTTGAACTTCCAGGCGCCAGGCTGGATCTGGAAGATTTTTCATAGCAGTACCCCTGCACGCTGGTAGGTGGCGTCGGTCGACTCTGCGTGACGTCGTTGGTGTTGTGTTCATCGTCATCGTGACGTCCGCGTAGTCAATATAACCGCCACTCCGGCACGCTGACGTCAGTTCTTTTCTTTCCGCATCAGCCAGCGCCGATCCATTGAAGAGAGCTACCCCCTGTCATTTTTTGACAGACATTGGTGTGTTTTAGGAATGTTGAGTAAGAAGACTTCGGGGTTCAAGCCGTGCGGCGCCTGTCACCGCACCATGTCGGTTATGGACCCCCATTTGGTTTGTCTGTGGTGTCTGGAGCGCGACCATGACTCCAAGTCGTGTTCCGACTGCCGGACCATGGCGCCGAATGCTTTGAGGGAGCGGGCCCTAAAGCTTCTCGCAGCCTGGCGTCCGGCACCGCGGAGGTTGCCTCGCCGGTCTCGATCCCGGTCCAGGTCTTGGCCGAGAGGAAGGTCCGAGCACCGCTCCGGTGATTCGAAGTCCTCTTCGTCGAAGTCAGGTAAAAGGCACCACAAAAAGCACAAGAAGTCGAAGCGTGCTTCGACTTCCCCCTCCCGTCTCGTGATGCGGCGGAGGAACCTCAGCACTCGAGGCCCCGCAGAGCAGGTGCCTGGGTCGTCTCCGCATTTCCCTCCCTTTTTGGGGCCGGGAGCGACACTCGCCCAACTCAAAGAATTTTATTGCGCCATGTGCGTCATATTTGGGCGGCCTAACCCTGCCGGTGCGCCTACGGGCCCCAAAGGCTCATAGGACGGAGGGGCCCCAGTGGTTTCTGTGCCGGCGGCTCGGGCCCCGGCTCCACAGCCTCCGAGTGGACCCGGGTCCGGACCGACACCAGTCGCACCTCCACAGCGACCTTCCCTGGCGTCGCGTCCGATGCCGAAGTCCTCGGCATTGCCGGCGCCTCCCCGATCTTCATTCCCGACGACACGGAACAGGTTGTGTGTCCTCCGACTCAGAGACCGGCACCGACGGAGCCATCCGCTCCATACCGTTCTCTCTGCCCTATTCTGAGGGGTTAGACAAAGAGGAAGAGGATTGGGAGGGGGAGCAGGATCCCTTAGCAATCCCGCAACAACAAGACCTGGACTGGTATGAGGAATCGAGTGAGGCCAGTGGCATGGACATCTCCCCAGACTCTGGCATGCTTTTCCCTCCTACCCTGGCTACGGAGGATGGAGCATCTTTTGCCACGGTGGTGCGTAGGGCTGCAGAGGTACTCGATCTGCAGCTTCTTACAGTGGCAGTTAAGACGAATGTCTTGACAGAGGTCCTGCAGCCTGGGGTCTCTAGTTCGGAACCCCTACTGCCTTTCAATGAGGCCTTGACAGACCTTCTGGGGACATGGTCCAAACCCAGCACAGGTGCTCCTGTGAATAAGACGATCACCCGCCGCCATCGCCCCGCACCAGGGGACCCACTTTTGCTCACCACCCACCCCACCCCCCACAGCTGGTGGTCCAAGCATCCACCTCCCGAGGCGCATACCCTTACGCACCCCCGGACAGGGAATCCAAGAACCTGGAAAACTTCGGGAAGAAAATGTTCTCTTCCGCCAGCCTAGTGCTGCGGTCGGTGAACACTGCATGCATCTTTGGCTGTTATTCCCATTCTGTATGGGATACGGCCCAAGTGACATGCGGTAGCGCAGGTGCTGCCTAGAGCCTCGGAGGTGGACTGGGCTCTACTCTCCCAAGCTATATCAGATGGTGGGGATGTAGCTAAGTTCACCATCAGATGTGGCTTGGAAACTACGGACTTGCTAGGTAGAGCGATTTCTACGACGGTGGTAGTTCGTTGCCACGCCTGGCTGAGAACATATGGTTCCAAGCTGACCTCATGAACATGCCCTTTGATGGCTCCCGTCTCTTCGGAGATGAGATGGATGCTGCCCTTGAGCGCTTCAAAGACTCGCGGGCCACGGCCAAGTCTTTGAACCTCACTTCTGCCCCCAGGGCTTCATCCAATTTTCGCTCCTTTCGTCGCTACGGAGTGGCTACCAGCTGTGCCAACCCTATCTCGGCCAGAGGGCTCCGCAAGTTCAGCAACCTCTGCTGGGCCGTGGACGCGGCTCACCCTGGCCTTGTGGGTTAGGGAACCAGAAGTCGAGCCAAGCCACCATCCCCTTCTCCGCCGCAAAACCTTCGTAGTCCGATTCCCCCAGGATCATTCTCAGCCGGTTGGTGGCAGAATACGCCATCACCTCCACCACTGGCAAAACATCACATCGGACAGGTGGGTGCTGCAAATAGTCCGAAGGAGCTACTCTTTCCCCCCCCCTCCCTTCGAGACTACCCCTCCTTCTATGCCTCCACCATATGATCGGCTGACGGAGGATCGCCTTGCTCCGCGAGAAGTCAATGCTCTCTTGCCCAAGGGAGCCTATAGAGAGGGTTCCCGGGCCCGAAGTAGGCAGTGGTTGCTATTCCCGCAGCTTCCTGGTCCCCAAGAAGGATGGAGGCCTTCATCCTATCCTAGTCCTCAGAACCCTCAATTTCTTCCTCAAGAAGGAAAAATTCAAGATGCTCACCCTTGCTCAGGTCCTGTCTGCCTTGGACCCAGGAGACTGGATGGTCGCGCTGGACTTGCAGGATGCCTACTTCCATATCCCCATCCTGCCTGCCCATCGTCGCTACCTGCGGTTCACGGTGGGCCACAAGCACTTTCAGTTGACGTTGCTCCCCTTTGGACTCACCAGTGCCCCTGGGTGTTCTCAAAAGTGATGGCAGTGATTGCAGCTCATCTGCGGAGATCTGGGGTTTCAGTCTTCCCCTATTTCGACGACTGGTTGTTGAAGGCATCCCAAACAGTTGTCTCCCACCTCCAGACGATGGCGAACCTCATGCATTCGCTGGGGTTCACTATCAACTTGCCGCAGTCGCACCTGAATCCCTCTGTCGCTTCCTTTAATTGGGGCGGTTCTGGACATGGTGCAGTTTCGGGCCTATCCTCCCGAACGGCGAGTCCAGGATATTCAGGCTATGATACCAATGTTTCAGCCTCTATCCTGGATTTCGGTGAGACTGACTCTGAGGCTGTTGGGCCTCATGCATCCTGCTAGTGACCCATGCACTGTGGCACATGCGGGCTCTGCGGTGGGACTTGAAGTTCCAATGGGGAATGCATTGAGGGAATCTCACTGACCTGGTTCAGATTTCAGAAGGCAATGCGAAAGTTCTGCAGTGGTGGCTGACAGACCACGAGTGGTTCAACGGCAGATCCCTCTCCCTTTCTCACCCGGATCTCACAGTAGTGACGCACACGTCCCATCTGGGATGGGGTGGCCATCTGGGGGAGGTGGAGATCAGAGGACTCTGGTCACTGGCAGAAGCCAAGCTCCATATCAACCTGCTGGAGCTTCGGGCGATCCGACTGGCATTAAAAGCCTTTTTGCCGTCAATAAAGGGAAGGCTTGTTCAAGTGTTCACAGACAACACTACCGCCATGTGGTACTGAAACAAACTGGGTGGAGTGGGGTCGTGGACCCTTTTTCAAGAGGCCCTGTGTCTCTGGACTTGGCTGGAACATCAGGGCATTTCCCTGGTGGCTCAACACCTGGCCTGTTCCCTGAACGCCATAGCAGACGAGCTCAGCCGAAGGTGCCTTGCGGATCACGAATGGCGTCTCCATCCGGAGGTGGCACAAGGTTTCTTTCAGCGGAGGGGAGAGCCTTGGTTAGCTATGTTCGCCTCCGAAGAGAACGCGCAATGTCAGCTGTTTTGCGCTTTGGAGTTTCCAAGACGGCAATAGCTCGGCTACGCTTTTCGTCGCAAGTGGAGCTCAGGCCTCCTATACGCCTTTCCGCCCATACCACTTCTGCCCAGAGTGCTCAAGAAGATCACGAGCGACCGTGCACAGGTTATTGTTGTGGCTGCGGACTGGGCACAGAGAGTTTGGTATCCCGAGCTTCTAGACATGACCATCGTTCCTCCGGTCAGGCTGCCTCTTCGGGAGGATCTTCTGTCACAGCAGCAGGGGAGGGTCCTCCGCCCGAACCTGTCCACTCTCCGCCTCCTTGCGTGGAGATTGAGCGGCGACAGTTGACAGCTTTTGATCTTCCTCCGGAACTCTGTGATGTTATCTTGGCTGCCAGGCGTCCCTCTACAAAATCCGTATACGCCTGCCAATGGAACAACATTTGTAAATATTGTACAGACTGGTCTATTGACCCTGTATCTGCTCCTTTATCTGAAGTCCTTCTCTTCATACTCTCTTTGGCCCTCCAGGGCTCTGCTCTGGGCACTTTGAAGGGCTACTTTTCGGTCCTTTCTTCTTTTCGTCGGCTGCCTGATCAGCCATCCTTATTCACCCTTCATCATGCCATAATGGGACCTTAATTTGGTGCTCACCTTTTTGATGTGTGCGCCGTTTGAGCCGCTGCATAACTGTCCTCTGCGGATTCTCACCATCAAGACAGCTTTTTTGGTGGCAATAACCTCTGGTAGGAGAGTCCGCGAACTACAGGCGCTATCCTCCAAGCCTCCTGACGACATTTCTGGATAAGGTAGTACTCCGGACTAGGGCATCTTTTCGTCTTAAGGTGGTAACATCATTCCATCTGGGACAGTCTGTTTCCCTGCCCCCCCTTCTATGCGCCTCTGCATCCTTCCAAGGAAGTGGAACGTCTCCACCGTCTGGACCCAAAAAGAGCGTTATCCTTCTACCTTGATCGAACCAAAGAGTTCCGGGTGGGTGACCAACTCTTTATAGGGTACGTGGGTGCAAAGAGAGGCTGTGCTGTCCAGAAGAGGACTATATCTCAATGGGTTATCCTCTGTATTCAAATTTGTTAAGCTTTAGCAAAGAAGGAGCCCCCTGAAGGGCTTCGGGCCCATTCCACCAGTGCAAAAGCGGCCACCACCGCTCTCCAGCGTGGTGTTCCCATTTCGGATATATGTCAAGCTGCCATGTGGGCATCTCTGCACACGTCTGCCAGACACTACTGCCTGGATTCCCAGGTTCGCAGAGAGGGCCTCTTTGGTCGCTCTGTCTTACATGATTTTCTGGTCTAAGCTGTTCCGCAGTCCCTCCTCCGGGGATGGTATTGCTTGGGTATCTGTTCAAAGGTAAGGAATCTGCGGCTAGATGTCTCTATCAGATAGACAAGTTACTTACCTTCAGTAACGCCTTATCTGGTAGAGACATCTAGCCGCAGATTCCTTACCGACCCACCCATCCTCCCCGCACTGCGGAATTGGTTTTAAGTGTCGGGGATGTTCCCCTTCAGGGCCCTAGTTGTTAATTTTTTAACACACCATGGTCAGTCACTTCATGGCTTTGCGCTTCTGGCGTGAAAAGTACTGACGTCAGCGCTCCAGAGTGGCGGTTATATTGATGACGAACATGATCCAGACGACGTCATGCGGAGTCCACCGACGCCACC
Source organism: Calotriton arnoldi (assembly GCA_963921515.1). NCBI lineage: Eukaryota > Metazoa > Chordata > Amphibia > Caudata > Salamandridae > Calotriton > Calotriton arnoldi. The sequence goes on from CAWUFW010004300.1 coordinate 384,232, forward strand.
TACCGGCGCGCAGGGGTACTGCTACGAAAAATCTTCCGGATCCAGCCTGACGCCTGGAAGTTCAAAGGTAAGGAATCTGCGGCTAGATCATGTCTCTACCAGATAAGGCGTTACCGAAGGTAAGTAACTTGTCGTTCCTGTGTCTTTGGAGAAGTGCTGGTAGTCCTCCCAGGCTTTGGAGGATCAGCAGCTGCAGGGTAAGGCATCTTTGGCGCAATCGCCGAGCATAGGCGAACAGGCCGGCAGGGCTGGTGCCAAGTCAGTTGCTTCTTCTGCAGTTCTTGCTTTCGGGGCTCTTCGGCCCTTTTTAGGTCGAGCCTCGAGTAGCGCGCAAGCGCTGCTTAGAGGCGAAGACTTTTAGTAAGTGAGTTTTGAAAGCAGTCCCAAAACGCTCGTGCGTCGTGGCTGGCCTTTTGAGATGGGTACGCGCGGCAAACATGTGTTTCCAATTATCGTGCCCAGACGCGGGCGCGATAATTGGAAACACATGTTTGCCGCGCGTACCCATCTCAAAAAGGCCAGCCACGACGCACGAGCGTTTGGTCGGCTCTGCAGGCTGCCGCGCTCGCTCGCCCCCGCTCCTCTGTTGTTAAAGTGGTTCCTGGCCCCTTCAATGTGTGCGGGCTATTCCACTCCCGCAGCACCCTTCCCTTTGCGGCCGCGGCGCCTCCTCCTCCGGCACACGGGCCACAGAACCGATGCGGCAGGAGCTCACCCTCGTTCTATATTTGTAATTATGCTCGCTTTGAAGTACTTGGTAAGCCTACCTTGTTTCCTGACATTCTGTACTTCTCACAGCATTCCTCTGACCTTTGGCATACTATGCATTTGATGTATACTAATCACTTTAGTACACATTACCATTGTGATATACGTGCTGGGGTACCCACCCCTATACCTGTTTGATGGATTTCGTCCATCTCACCTTTGTTTTCAAATTATGTTTTTAAATTGTTTTTAACTATGGCTTCTCTTGCTCAGCCACTATCGAGACCACGTCTGGTCCATAACTTTGAGGCCAGAAATATTAACATGGTCCACCCTACAGGAACCATCTTGGGGTACTATAATTTATACTCCATAGACATGACTAATTCTTGTATTGTCTGTTTGTTTCCCCTTTACGCCCTTTCTTGTCGTTTTAGATTGGACCACCTTCAGGGTCCCACTGGTGGCACCTCTTCATTTGATGAGGCCACCTCCAATACGCATACACTGTATCCTACCTTTTCTTTGGTCCTGAAGAAGCTCTAGGGATCTCCTCCTGAGACCATTAAGAGCGCGAAACATGTTGACCTAGTACATTCCACATACACACTTGCACAGTATCTTACAGCTACTGAGGGCCATTACTACCCTCGAGCAGCCGCCAACCTTTTGTTTTTTTAACTGTGACAGAGGGATCTCTTTCATTAAACCTGCTCATTACAGATACCCTCTAGCCACTTTTAACTCACCTATCACTTCACAAGCACTACCTTGCACTCATCATATGGCTTATAAATAAAAAGATCTCCGCCAAAGCGACCCTTCGGGGGACCCGTAGGGCATTGCAGCGCCGGCCCTACGAAGAGCCCTGCCGTGTGATGAAGCATGACCTCCCTCGGGATGTGTGAGGGCTCCAAGTTAAAGTCACTTTGACTTCCCTTCTTAGCTCTCTAAAATGACTCCCTCTGTCTTCTCTTAGGAACAGTGGCCCTTTATTTTGATTGATTCATTATTTTGGAGCACGGGTACTGGACCTTCATGAAGCTCCTTGTCCCACTCCTTCTCTTTTTTTGAATAGTGAATTAGCATGCCAAGGCCAGAGGCTTCAAAGCCCCTGCTGCCTTTGATATGGGACCGGGGCTTCCCCCAGACCTGGGAGATGCCACCCCCTGCCCTGGGGCCCATTTGGCACCGAAGCAGGATGGAAAATTAGCAAGTCAGGAGGCATGTCACCACTTACATGCAAAAGCGCACCCCTAAGGTAGGCAGCCTGAAGTGGACATTCAAAGGAGGGTTTCACCATCTTGTTTTTGGTGAAACTAGAAACTCTGGGTCCGAGTTATGCACACTCCCCACAGGAAGTGGTCATAAAGAGGGTGTAGTCACCCCAGGGGTAGGTAGCCCATTGGCTACTAACGTATACTCCCCTTAACCCCCCTAAATTGAGTATTTACATGGCCCCCAGAAACCAGGAACTTAGATTCGTCTGATTGAAGAAAGAAGAGGACAAAAAAGAGCAGAAGAAGTGAGAACTGTGGACTGCTAGTGGACTTTGGCGCCAAACACTACCTACCTGCCCCTACAATTGCTACAACCCTACTCGTCCTGCAGCTGTGCATCCCACCAAAAGTCTCGAAGGGCCTCCAATACTTCACTAAGCCGTCAGTATCTCCCTTGAACTGCAAGCGCCGACCTCAAAGTCTGGTTCACTGGTACCACCGACGCAGCAGCCACCCAGGAGCAGGTCAGATCCGTCTTCCCACAAAGTATGAAGACGCCAGGACCAACTGGAGCTGCCCTGCACCCATTCCCGGGGTACTAGACTCCTTGCAGCAACCAAAGCTTGTTTGAGTCCAATCTGAGCTCCAGCTGTGAAATGACCAGCCGGCCAACGAGGGACATCAGCATCGCAGAGGCCAGCTCCAAGAGTGGCCCAACTGTCCTGTTTTACCGCCCCTCCCCCCCAGGGGCGTAACTCAGGCCCCTGCAGCCCCTTCGGGCGGGGCCCCCAAGTTCCAGGAGGCCCCCTCAGCACAGTACTCTGCCCGGAGAGATCCTTAATGTGTCCGGAGGGGACCCCTCCACATACCTTGCAGGGGGGCCCCCTCAAGTTTGTTTACGCCAGTGCCCCCCCTCTGCAGGTCTAACTGAGAACTGCAAGTGCCTTTGACGCACGAGCCCTGCCGACCAAAATCCGAGTGCCCTGGCCCGGGTCCATGACAGCTGACTGTGCCCCCCTGCTCCCAGGACCCTCCCGAACTGAGCCCCCCTGTTGGGAGCTCCTGGACTTGACCCCAAGTCTTCCCTCTGCTGCCTATATCTGAAATAGATTCCTTACCTTAGAATTACCCCCAGGCGTCAGACTGGATCCGGAGAAATTTTTTCGTAGCAGTACTCCTGCAGGTCGGTAGGTGGTGTCGGTCGACACGCGCGCGCGTTGTCGCGTTCACCGGGATGACGTTGCGGTGTATACTTGGACGCCGCCCCTGCGCGCTGATGTCAGTTCTTTCTTTTTCCACGCCAGCCAGCGCAGATCCGGAGAGAGCGTGCCCCTTAGTCACTTTTTGCCTACCCCTTTTTTGACTTTTGTCGACATCTTTTTGAATCTTCGACGCCTGATGTACGAGGGATGTTCAGCCGTCAGCCCGGTTTCAAGCCCTGTGACTCCTGTCACAAGTTGATGTTGGTTACCGATCCGCACCTCGTGTGTCTCTGGTGCCTGGAGCATGACATGACCCGAAGTCGTGCTCCAACTACCGGGCCCTGAACCCGAAGTCTTTGCGGGAGCGGTCCCGAAAGCTTTTGGAGCCCCGGCAGTCCGCTTCGTGCTGTTCGAGGTCCCGGTCGAGGGGAAGGTCGCAGGACCGGTCGTGGAGTCCCCACCATTCGTCCTCGAAGTCTTCGCACTCCTTGGGTAAGTCGAAGTACAAGAAGAAGGCGGAGAAGCATAGTCAGTCTTCGCCTTCTCCCCGTCCGTCGGCCAACGCGACATGGGACCCGGAGCGTCGTCGCTCTCCGGCTCCTTCCTCGGAGCCCGCTGGGACAGCTCTGTGCTTCCCTCCTTTTCCCGGAGCGTCCCCTGCCCAGCTTCGTGCATTTTACGAAGCGCTGCACAGCATCTTTGGACAGCCCGACTCCGCAGGCGCGTCTTCGGGCCCCACGGACTCGGCTGGGGCCCTGGGCCTTCGATGCCGGCAGCTCTCGCCTCGGCACCGCAGGTTCCCCAAGGATCCAGGCCTGGATACGGATCAGTGCCAGTCGACCTCACGGTACCTTCCCCGGCACTGATTCCAATGACGACATCCCCGACGTCGGTTGCGCCCCCAACCGGCGTCGACCCCAGCCTCACCCCTGATTTTGACACGGCGCCGGACGGACATCGGTACCAGCGCCGGAAGGTACTTTTGTACCGCTGTTCATCCCTGGCGTTCCCTACCGCCCTGAGTGGCAGCCAGAGGAGGGTGAGGAGGACTGGGAGGGGTCTGTTGACGCTCTAGCGAGCCAACTTGAGAAGCCGGACTGGCGAGAGGAGGTGGGTGATGCCAGTGGTCTGGATACCTCCCCAGACCTTGTTACGCTTTCTCCCCCTACCGTGGCTACAGGGGAGGGAGCGTCCTACACTGTGGTGTTGCGTAGGGTGGCTGAGGCCTTGGGCCTCGAGCTTCCTACGGTGGCTGTCGGGACTAACCTCCTGACTGAGGTGCTTCAGCCGGCAGCAGCCTCTTCGAAGCCCTGCTGCATTTTAATGAGGCTCTCACTGACATCCTTCTGGGCACTTGATCCAAGCCCAGCACAGGGGCTCCTGTAGACAGGATGATTGCCCGATACCACCGCCCATCCCCGGGTGACCCACTTTTCCTCTCCCAAAACCCTACCCCTGAGAGCTTCGTGGTCAAAGCCTCATCCTCAAAAGGGGCATTCCCTACTGCTCCCCCAGATAGGGAATCCAAGAAGCTGGACCATCTTGGGAAAAAGATGTTTTCTTCAGCCAGCTTTGGACTGTGGTTGGTGAACACTGCATGTCTCTTGGGCCGTTATACACACACGGTGTGGGATACGGTCGCGCTAGTGCTGCCACAGTGCCCGGAGGAGGCCCGGGCCATGCTCACCCACGCTGTTGCCTAGGGTCGAGACGCAGCTAAGTACACCATCCGGTGAGGGCTGGATACCGCTGACTCGCTGGGTAGGACTTTTTCCACGTCGGTAGCCCTGAGGCGCTACTCCTGGCTGAGAACGTCTGGCTTCTCTGGGGATGTCCAATCGACTCTTTTGGACATGCCCTTTGATGGCCGTCGCCTGTTTGGTGACAAGGCGGACAATGCGCTTGAACGCTTAAAAGACTCTAGGGCCACAGCCAGATCCCTGGGCCTCGCAGCAACTTCTCACCCCATGCATTCTGCCTTTCGCCCCTTTCGTGGCTATGGAAGGGATGCCCCACCATGTTCCACCCAGAGCCACAGGGCCGCGCAAGCTACCCAGCCTATGCGTGGCCGGGGATGTGGGACCCAGCATCGCGGGTCTGGGGGCCAGCGGGTGGGCCAGTCCACCAATGTCCCCCCTGAGCAGCCTCCAAACCTTCCTAGCCTGACTTTTGAGGGCCACCAGTTGCCAGTGGGCACCAGGATCCGCCATCACCTCGCCCACTGGCACAACATCACATCGGACAGGTGGGTTTTGCAGATAGTCCGAAGGGGTTACTCTCTCCCCTTCGAGTCTACCCCTCCCTCCATGCCACCAACACTCCATCGCATGTCGGAGGATCACTTGGCCCTTCTCCGCCAGGAAGTTACGGCTCTCTTGGCCAAGGGAGCTATCAACCGAGTCCCTGTGCCAGAAGTAGGTTGTGGTTGTTATTCCCACTACTTCCTGGTACCCAAGAAGGACAAATGCCTGCGTCCTATCTTAGATCTAAGGGACGTCAACCGCTTCCTCCGGAAGGAGAAGTTCAAAATGTTAATGCTAGCTCAGGTCCTGTCTGCCCTCGACCCTGGAGACTGGATGGTAGTGTTGGACTTGCAAGACGCTTATTTGCACATCCCCGTCTTGCCTGCCCCCCGGCGTTACCTACAGTTCACGGTGGGCTATGAGCATTTTCAGTTTACTGTACTCCCCTTTGGCCTTACCAGCGCCCCTCAGGTGTTCACGAAAGTGATGGCGGTGGTCGCAGCTCATCTGCGCAGATCAAGGGTTCCAGTCTTTCCCTATCTAGACGACTGGCTGTTGAAGTCGGGCTCGCCCCAGGCTGTCATCTCCCACCTCCAGGCTACGGCGGACCTCCTGCATTCGCTGGGTTTCAGTATCAACGTACCGAAGTCGCACCGGATTCCCTCTCAGAAGCTCCTTTTCACCAGAGCAGTTCTGGATACAGCGCAGTTTCAGGCTTATCCTCCGGAGCAGCGAGTCTGGGATATTCGGGCTATGATACCGATGTTTCAGCCTTTATCCCGGATTTCGGTGAGAATGACTCTTAGGCTGCTGGGCCTCATGGCCTCCTGCATCCTGCTGGTAGATCATGCCAGATGGCATATGCGGGCTCTGCAGTGGGACCTGAAGTTCCAGTGGGTGCATCATCAGGGCAATCTTTCCAATGTCGTCCAGATCTCGGAGGGAACTGCGAGTCAGTTGCAGTGGTTGCTCACGAACCAAGATTGGGTCGGCGGCAGATCCCTCTCCCTTCCCCAACCAGTGTTCACAGTGGTGGCAGATGCGTCTCTCCTGGAATGGGGCGGCCACATGGGAGAGTCGGAGATCAGAGGTCTCTGGTCTCCGGCGGAGTCCGGGCTTCACATCAATCTTCTGGAGCTTTGGGCGATCCGTCTTGCAATGAAGACATTCCTCCCTTCTGTCAAAGGAAGTGCAGGTTTTCCCGGACAACACCACCGCCATGTGGTACTTCAACAAACAGGGCGGGGTGGGGTCGTGGACCCTATGTCAAGAGGCTCTTCGCCTTTGGACATGGCTGGAACATCAGGGCATATCCCTGGTGGTTCAATACCTGGGGCTGTATTACAATAAGTGCCCCGGGGGCGCAACTAGCGTTTGTGCCCACTTTGCGCGCCCCGGGGCACTTTGGTATTATAGAAGGGGGCAAAGACACTTGTGCGTCCCCTTCTATAATACCGATAGCGCTGGCGCACTTAAAGCGCCAGCGCTACCTTCAGAGGGTGTTCCCTCATTTGCATAGGGGCGTGCCCTATGCAAATGAGGGAATTCCTTTGACTCTGCGCCCGCGCCATATTACTGAAGCGGGCGCAGAGTCAAATAAGCCCTCAGGAGGCGCACTGACAGTACACCATTCAAAAGGTGGCGCACTGTCAGTGCGCCTCCTGAGAGCAGCCCTCTGCAGAGGGTAAAGGGGGTCCCATGGACCCCCCAGACATCTGTCAGTGACTGCACCTGCCTGCAAGGGGATCTCTATTACCCTGTAAAAGTGCAGGCGGGTGCCGCCTGCACTGTGAAAACACGGAGCAGCTGCTCCGTGTTTTCACATAGTTCGCGGCTGCCCTGGGGGCAGCCTATACACCATAATAGGGCGCATTTTAATTCCTTGCACCTGGTGCATCTTCTAAAAGGTGCGCCGGGCGCAAACAATCACCATGCATAATACGGCCCCTGGCTGGTTCCCTGAACGCCAGGGCGGACGAACTCAGCCGCCGGTGCATGATGGATCACGAATGGTGTCTTCACTCGGAGGTGGTGCTAGGTCTCTTTCAGCAGTGGGGAGAGCCTTGGTTAGATCTATTCGCCACCGAAGAGAACGCGCAATGTCAGCAGTTCTGTGCGTTGGAATTTCCAAGGCGGCACTCGCTTGGCGACGCCTTTCGTCGTGAGTGGAATTGCGGCCTCCTGTACGCCTTTCCGCCTGTACCACTTCTACCCAGAGTGCTGAAGATCAAGCGCGACCGGGCACAAGTAATTCTTGTGGCTCTGGACTGGGCACGAAGAGTCTGGTACCCCGAGCTCTTGAACATGGCCATCGATCTTCCGATCCGACTGCCTTTTTGGGAGGATCTTCTGTCGCAGCAGCAGGGGACGGTCCTCCACCCGAACCTATCCAGCCTCCACCTCCTTGCGTGGAGATTGAGCGGCGACAGTTGACAGCTTTCGACCTTCCTCCCGAAGTCTGTAACGTCATCTTGGCAGCCAGGCGTCCCTCCACTAAAATGGCATACATCTGTAGATGGAACAAATTTGTTGCATGATGCACAGCAAAGGCTGTGGATCCCCTTTCTGCCCCTCTTTCTGAGGTTTTCCTCTTCATTCTTTGTTTGGCCCAGCAGGGCTCTGCTCTGGGCACCCTTAAAGGCTATCTTTCAGCCATTTTGGCTGTTTTCGCCTTCCAGATCAACCTTCTCTTTTCAAGTCCCCTATTGTTAACAGATTTCTGAATGGCATTACTCATCTCTTTCCTCCTATTCCTTTCGTAATGCCCAAGTGGGACTTGAATCTTGTCCTCACTTATCTTATGTGTGCTCCCTTTGAGCCACTGCATAATAGTCCTCTTCGTCTCCTTACTTTAAAGACTGCTTTCCTGCTTGCCTTCACATCTGCTCGCAGGGTGAGTGAGCTTCAGGCTCTTTCTTCCAAACCTCCCTTTCTTGCTGTCCATCCGTACAAAGTGGTCCTTCGTACTAGGACTTCTTTTCTGCCCAAAGTGGCTACCTCTTTCCACATAGGCCAGACCATCACATTGCCCACCTTCTTCCCGCCTCCACACCCTTCCAAAGAGGAGGATAGACTCCACCATCTGGACCCAAAACGTGCGCTGTCCTTCTACCTTGAGTGCACTAAAGACTTCCGGGTGGACGATCAACTCTTTGTGGGTTATGTGGGCGTCAAGAAAGGTCAGGCAGTGCACAAATGTACCATCTCTCGATGGGTTGTCTTATGCATTAAGATCTGCTATTCTTTGGCAAAAAAAGAACCTCCAGTAGGACTATGCACCCACTCTACCAGGGCGACGGGAGCCACTACTGCCTTGGGACGTGGTGTTCCGTTGGTTGACATCTGCCTGGCGGCCACGTGGGCATCCTTGCACACGTTCACAAAGCATTACTGCCTGGACAGCCAAGTCCGGAGAGACGGCTTTTTCGGACGTTCTGTTCCCCAGGCCTTCCTGGTGTGAACTTAGTTCGCAGACCCATCTCCGGGGTTGGTATTGCTGGGGTATCTATTCTAAGGTAAGGAATCTATGACTACAGTCTCTTTCAGATGAACAAGTTACTTACCTTTGGTAACGATGTATTTGTAAGAGACATATGTAGTTATAGATTCCTTACCGCCCCACCCATCCTCCCCGTTCTGCGAACTGACTTCTAGGGATAGGGACTCCATTTCAGGGCCCTAGTTGTGTGCACCAGTGGTCAGTGTCTTGCATGGCTCTGCGCTTCCAGCGTGGAAAGTCGTGTCAGAACTGCCGTCAGCACGCAGGGGCGGCGTCTAAGTAGACACCGCAACGTCATCCCGGCGACCACGACGCGGACGACGAACGTGGAGTCGACCGATGCGCAGGGGTACTTGCTAAGAAAAAATAGCTCTGAATCCAATCTGTCGCCTGGGGGTAATTCTAAGGAAAGGAATCTATAACTACATATGTCTCTTACAGATATATTTTTACCGAAGGTAAGTAACTTGTTCTTCTAGGTGCCCCCTCTCTTTGCTTTTGGTGCAGAGCGCAATGCTACCAACCCCTCGAGCATCTCTACACCCAGACACTCCAGAGCAGGTAAACTCGAACTGCTGGTGGTAGTTTGGTCCTTGGGCCCCTAGCACCGTAAGTCCTTAAGGAACCCCCAGAATACCATTGCAATTACCTGTATGCAGCATATGCCTTTTTCTTCATGGGAAAGAATTACAGCGTAAAAACGCATTTGTGCAACAATTTTACTTATCTGTAAAAAATTGATATCCTGAAAAGTACTTGCCCAATTACGAACTTCTTGGTGTTAAAATATATATAAAAATGCTTTTTATTTTTCTAATTTGATCTTGTTTCTTCTTGAGTGTGTCTCAGTTATTGTGTGTGTTCAACAAATGCTTAACCATACCCTCTGATAAGCCTCGACTGCTCACCCACACTACCTCAAAAGAGAGCATTTGGAATTATTAATTTAAACCCTATAAGCCAATAAGGGTCGTCTGGACTTTCTACATAGTGTACCTCTGTTTGGTACACTACATAAAAAGCCAGATTCCTGCAATATGTTACTACTTTATGCTCTGCAGAGAACGATAGCTTCTCATACCAATTGAATGCCATAGTTTGTGGTGCCCCCATTAGTATGGTCCGGTGTTTGATCAGAGCCCCAAATGAACAGAATGGCTTGCTGCGCTGCTCCCTTTGCTAAGGCAATTTACTGGCACCTTTTAGACCAAAGTGGGTAAGCTAGGTGGTCAGGCGAACCATATATTACATAGAGGGGGGGAAGCGTGGAATTTGTGTGTCAAAGAAGGTATCTGTGCTGTTTAGGACTCCCTCCTAATATGGGATGTTGTTTGGACAGTTCCACTTCAGATGAAATGGTGTCTCAGTGTTACCACACTCAGGCCAGCATTGTTTGCTGCGTTCCGGCACCATTTCTGAACCTGGGCTAGTGTCGGATACCATTATGCAGCAATCTTGGTAGCAGTTTCTTGACCGGAGGTGTGGCGAGCTGTGTCATGCACAACAAAATAGATTCGCCAACTCCTTGTATGTAAGCTGCCTCCCCAATTCAGTTTCCCAACATTTTGAGCCTGCGCTTGTCTTTTGTGGAGAGGCTGTACCAGAAGCATGTCGGTAAATCTTTAGAATGTGGCGGGGAATGAATGCTATTCTAATACGGTGGAGGTTTGGTTGGTGGTTTTTTCGGTTAATTGTTAATAGTATTTCTATACTTCTCTTAGAAAATTGATTTACATTACGATTTAGGTGAGAGCAACAAGTTAGTTTGCTATTTAATTGGCGGAAAATCCTGTTCCTTTCAAGCTGTCAGCCTAGTTTTCCAATAACGTCGGATAGTTTTCTATTGAGGCTTGATTATATGTTTTTATTTTTTTATTTAAAGATTTCGTTTTCAGTTAAGGAGCACATAACACTACAAGAAGAATGTGCCCAGATCAGCAACATGTGTGCACTCCTAAGAGTTGACAGCATAAATAGACTCCAACAAGGCATCAAAAACAGAACATCTAACTCCTCTGTACACAGGCACCTCAGAGGCGTTAAAGAGAATAGACTTGGACATCATTGTCACTACATGATATGATAGAAGTCCATCTCAGAAGAGAGTTAGTGTATCTGTCACTAGGACACTTTACAATCCTGGGACTTAGCTGTGGGGCTCAGTAGCCATAAAGGCTTCAGATGTGCCGGCCCCCTATCCGGGGAGCTGAACGCCAGTACCACCTTAGTGATGTTGCTGATTTAGTGTCCAGTCTGCTGTCAGCTTTATTTCTGTATTGTCCACCTTCTTGTGAAGCCTGTCCTGCAATGCCATCAGTGCCCTTTCACTGCAGGAGAGAGACAGTGGCAGGCGGTTGTCTCAGTATTGCCACCAACTCACTGAAGTGGGGGCGCAGGTGAAGGTATTCAACCAGGGGCGGTGCTTTCAGACTTCCTAGCAGGCCTCCTGACTCCCCAGTTCACAGCTCCTTTGGGACTTCCATCTGCTTGTATCTGCCATCCAGAGCAGGGGTCCGGCGTGCCAGTGTTTTGCTGCTGACCCCAGACTCTTCATCACTACTTCGACTGATCACTTCAATTGACTGTTTGAAGGAGTGAAATGACATGCTTCTGTTTTTGGAAGCATCATTAAGATAACTACAAGATATTGGAATCAGCAAATGAGAATTGGATCTGTAATGAGCTGTTGCGTATGAGGAAAAATATTTGGTATTCATTAAAGAAATACAGGTCAAGATATTGGGTTGGAAATGAGTCTGCCAAAATAAACATCCGTGTGTGTCTCAATATTAACCCTGAAAAAGCTTTGTATGGGCGAAACGTATGTTGTCTGTAGTGAGATGTCTGTGGTCTGAAAAAAGTCTATTTGTGCCCAGTAAAATCATATGTTTAAAGAGCGACAAGGTTTTCATGTGTGATAATATCTAATGACATATGGTATCCAAGATCAACTATGTATGTTAAACACTGTATCGACTGATAGCACCCAGGAATTATAGATTGTGGATGAATATATGGTTTTAAAGTTTGTATATTCAAAATAGAGCACACAAATGTTTGTGGTGGATATAAAAGTTTCTTGCTTATAAAATGTAAAAAAAATATATTTTAAATTTTGTTTTGGAGATTTCGGTTTACATCTCTCCTAGGAATAGTAAAACAAAAAAACCCAATTGATTAATAGTATGTCAGTTCGATTGCTGGCTTTCTTGGGTCTGAGAGCGCAGGACCGCTTTTTGATTAGAACAATCCAAGGTTTCGGTTTGTACCTCAGTCTCTCTGCTTGTTTGTCAGAACCCCAAGTAGGCTTCTTGGTGAGCCGGACCGCCTCTCACTGCTTACCCAGCTCTGGGGGGGCGGGAGGGGAAATGGGTGGAGAGAGTGGGTGGGGATGGCATTGTATTGTGGGGGTGCATCCAAGGCTAATGTTCTTGTGTCGATAGCATTGACTTGGGTGCAGCTGTACATGCTAATTGTATCAAATGTTTAAAGAAAGTGATGTTGGTGAGAGGTGCTTGGTGCTGGTATGTACCAGGGCCATGGTTTTGGTGATTACTTCAGCTGGTCTCTTCTCTAATGAACTCATCTTTTATTCTGCTTATTGATTCCTTCACGGTGTCTTTTGATCTGGTTTCTCAGTGTGTTTAGGGCCGTTTTAGTGACTTTCCTCTCTCCATCTCCAGGTGTGACCGGGACATCAAGGTCTCTTATTCTGTGTACAACAGACTGTCCCTGCTCCTGAAGTCCTTACTGGCCATCACCAGGGTCACGCCGGCTTATCGCCTCTCCAGGAAACAGGGTCACGAGTATGTCATCCTGTACAGGTGAGCTTCATATGGCACAGTACTGTCCGTCATGGAATCTCTGAAGACTTTAACTAGAGAAAATGCTGGACCTTTAAAATAACTATTTAAGACTAAACAATGCAGTCTGTCCTACTTTATTTGAACCTCTGCCTTTGCTTGAAGGAAAGCTTTGGTGGCCCATCTCCTTAAACTTTCAGCCTCCCCATCAATATTTGACACCCGGCACATCTTCAGCTGGGGTTAGGGACATGCCCAGTCCTGAGGCCACTCTGCTCTGGATTGCTTTTGATCCAGGACACGCCCACTATGATCCTATTCGATCTCTCAGATGTGTTTGATACACACTCCTGTGTGCCTGCCTGCCTGCATGATGTTGGTCTAGGAGTTAAATCTTTGGACTGGCTGTCATCTTTTCATACCATACGTACTGAAGCAGTGTTGCATCACAAATGTCTTCTAAATTCACATGATGTGCATATATCTTGTCATCTGGTTGTCAGGGTCGGAAGGTGCAGCTTGTTTTGTGAAAAACAAACATTTTAGGTTTGTTGTTAGCTAATACATTTTGATTCTACTAACATGATATGTGTGCTTGCAGGGGCGGTCAGCCAGCCCTGTTTATTCATTGTGTTTTTGTTGTCATTAGCATTTCTCTTCTGCCCACTCCAGCATACAGGATGGGGCTGTGTGTCAGCGCACGTCAGCCATTGGCTGACCCCTCTGAGAGAGAGAGAGAGAGAGAGAGAGAGACTGAGTCCTGCTCGTGCACATGCACTTCCATAAAAAAGAAGACCCCTGTACAGTTTACAAAAACATTCACAAACCTTGGTGAAGACAAATGTAGCCAGCCAACTTCAGGCCCATTTGCTCTGCCAATGCATGTTAGATTTATCATTGGGTTTTATCTTTACCTGTTATACATATGCAAGTACGTAAGAATTGTAATTAAGATACTCATATTGAAAACCTGTAGTAGAGGGAAGTAACTAACTTTCTTACATCAGTTTTTTTTTTTTTTTAGAAAGGTAAATGTATTGGAGCACGTGCAAGATCCAGGAACATACTTTTTTAAATAAGCATTTTTTTCATTTCAAATTTTCAATTTGTACCAGAAAACTTGTTTGTAAAAGGCAACATTTTCTTTTTTTAAATTAGTTACCACAGGTAGTTTAAAAAAAAAAAAATGTTCGTTTGGTATGTTCTACTTTTTTAAAAATGTATTTCCCTGTCACCACGCCTGCTCTTTTCAGTGAGTGCCTCTCCTGTGGTGCAGTTTGTCAGAGAATGGTAACCATGACACGTTTGTCATTTACTTTCCTGACTTTTGCACTGTTAATGAAAGTGGCATACATCAAAATATATCGTGCAGGAGGCTGAGCAGTAGATCTAGCCAGATGGAGGATATAGGAAGGTGGAAAGAAAACTGTAGTGCATCAATCTCTTCTAAAATATCAAGCAGACCAATCATTGACTCCTTTACCCTCAGAGTGTGACCCTTCTATCCCCTGCTTTCTTCTTAGGCGAAGATGACATGGCCTTTTCTCCTTCTGGGCACCTCTGGAGGCTGAGTGTTGATGCAATCCCATTCCTGCTTCAGAGGATAAGTCCATGGGGCTTCTTCCAAGAGATAGCACTCCATAAGTGGTTGGTCCATGGGGCTCCATAAGTGGTTGGTCTTCTCGTTCCGGCCAATCCCCCCTATTGCGACTGTGCAAAGCGAGGATGATACTTATCACCTCAGAGTAGCCACAGCTGTAGTGATGCACTACCCTTCTGTGTTTATTGAAATAAGCACATAGGAGACTGTTGTGCAGGACGGATCTCCTATTCAAGTTGGGGCGCCAGATTCTCTACCTTAACCTTCATCAATTGAACTTAGTAGCCTAGCTCCCGAGGTCTTGCAGCATGGCCTATGCATGCCAGCGGAAGACCTTTGACCCTTCCAGGAGATGCTGCTTAGTAGACTCTGCTGAGGATATATACACCATGTCTGATCGCATCATGTCCATTTCTCTGGGTTGCTTTTTGGCACTCCTGTTAGGCTCCACAAAATATACTACAGTTGAGCCAAGATTAAACTTTCCAGGGGTAACGCCCTTCACCTCTGGAGTTTATTTGTTCCTCTTCAGTGTAGTTTAATCTGTATTATGCGGACCACTCTGAAGATGGTAGGTGTCCACATGTGCAAGCACGCCTGTTCCTACACTTTGGCTTACACCCAAGGTTGTGTACAGCTGCACCTTCATTGTAACGCTGGATGGCCGTCTCCGCCAAAACACTTACCACATTGGCCACAAGGCACTTGTGCGTTTCTGCCTAGTATTTAATACTAGAGCGTTCCATCACTCTTTTTTTCTTCAATACATAAAGAGGCAAAGCAGCAAAAAGCACAGTAAAAGCACAACTCAAGTCTACAGGCATGGCAAGAAAACACTACTCACATAGGCTGCTTAACACACACCATCCATGCATTCCCACAGAGAAGCATGCTGCCTTCCTAAAACTGCAATCCAGTTCCTCGTCAAGGGTCTGAAGCACTTTGTAATTGTGACTACAGTACAATACACAGTGAAGAGCTAGAATGCCAAGTACTTTTCCCCTCCCAGCCACCAACCTTCCTCTTATCCTGCCTTCCTTTTACCCCTATCACTTTTCTCTTTCCCACGTCTTCCCACCGGACCTCCCTCTTTTGCCCCTTGTCCCCACACTTGCTTGCTTTTTCCCCCACTTCTCCTTTATCTCGCCCTCTTTTCACTTGCCACTTTTGCACCCCATCAGCCCCCCGTGCCCTCAGCATCCCTCCTCCTGGTTGAATATGAGATCCCAAACCGTGCACTAGGGACATCCTCCTATAAGTGGATCTTTGCATTAAAGTTACCTCTTCAGATGTGTTCTTTACCAGTAGCCGAGGTGCTAAATTAAGATGGGGTTACCGGCAGAGTTTCATTGACCAATTGTTTTAATCCTCTCTTCCCTTAGGGTGTACTTCGGAGAGGTGCAGCTGAATGGTCTTGGAGAAGGTATGCCTCAAGAGGGGTGCCATGAGAGCTGAGGTCACTGTCGCCTGAATGTTGCTGTGTGTGAGTGCTAGACATTGTTGAGTGTAGAGTGTGCAGATGCTGCCTCCTCACCAATGCTATGTCATGCGGTTTTCTGATGTGCTCTTTGGAGGGCAGAGGCTCTCCTCTCTTCACTTGACAGAGGTCTGAAGGGCTGGCCTCAATTGACGCTTGGAACCATACTCAGCAGTTGACTTCTGCTGATGGTGATAGTCGTGGCTCGGAGGTTTTACACAGCCTTTTAACAGTGGACATAGGGCTTTTGTTTTTTCAGTTCTTGTGGTTTAACTCCCAAGGTAATGAATGAGATAGCTAGAATGTTAGTGTAGTGTAGAGTTATCTATTTGTCAACACTCTATCACAAAACTATTTAAACCTGGACTCGGCCTCTAACCCGCAGGTTAGAGGAGTCTCATCTCCCTTGGAGAATTGTCCACTGGATTTAAAGATCTCTTCCTGACTGGCGGAATCGCTAGGCCTACATTGGAGCTACCACACCAGTGGCTCCACGGTAGGCTCAGTGAAGTGCCAGAAGGGGGGCGTGCTTTGCACCCACTCTGCATTCTATTTTGATTACACAAACTCCCCAAAACTTTGTTTATGTAGAGCAAACACTCAGTACCCCTGATGCATTAGGAGGGTTCTCACTGCCCCATTAAGTGATTTCCCTGCCCAGGACCACCTTGTGAGGCATGGGAAATCTAGTGACATCTGACCTGCCCTAAAATGGATTGGTTGATGGCCTTCATAAACGGGCTGCCCATTGGCAAAAGAGCGCCCAGGACACATCTTTGCACTGGCAGAGCCAACTGAGAAGCCTGTCTGTTCATACCTAGCAGTGCCCTCATCTCTAAATGGGTGGTGGAACCTCCAGCGTACAGGCTATCTCCCATTTTGTTTTTATTTTGCAGGTGCACCTAATCTGTGAAACACTAAATTATCCCATTTGCCCATTAGCTGTTTTCTAGTATTACCACCTTGCTGCCCGCCTCTCTGGCATTCGCCTGAATGCACCCCAATAGCCTTGTTGTTTTCAGGAAGAGAACTTGCAAGATCGGTGCTCTGGAGGAAAGGAGGAGGTTCATGCCACTCTTAGCGCACGCATGTGTGTGTATGGTACCATTAGGTCAACACACTGGGTTAATAGCCTCTCAAGCACTTGCAGCACATGGCAAAGAGTGGCAGGGTACCCACACATATGGTATTAGGGAATAGCCTATGGAATGTATCTGGCCTAAAAGTAAACAAGAAAATATTCCAACATATGCTTGAGCTGACTGAAGACATTCTTGCACCTTTTCATCAACTCTTGTATTTCAGTGTAGATGAATTCGGTAGTTATTGAGTTGGGGCGCAGTGTAGCAGCCTCTCTTTATTGGGTGAGATGTGGGTGTATTTGCTTCCTGTTTTCTGCAGTTCAGTAGGACGTCATTGGCTGGTTTATTATTTAACTTGCAGTATGGATGTGCCCCTTTCTCAGGAGCAGTGTTGTGAGTTTCCTGCCTGTCTCATTGGGAAGCCTTTTGAAAATCTCAGTTGGTCTGGGAGTGGTAAGTGTTGAAGTCTGAGTCCAAATGTCTCTGCTGAAACACTGAAGTATTGGCCCACTAAGGCATAAGTCTGATTGGCATCACAAAGGTTCACCTTGTGTAAGGTTAATGAGACGTGATATTGTAGATGACAACACTAAGCATTCCATCTTGTATTCCCTCAGGTTTTCAGACAGTCCGGGCTGGCACGGTAGGGACACCGATTGGTACCATCACGCTCTCCTGCGCCTACAGAACCAACCTGGCCTTCATGTCAGGCAGGTGAGTGTCAGATACTTGAGTGAGGACACTGCTAAAATCCAGGACTACTAAGACACCTTTCCCAAACCACAACACCATTTGAATTACACAGTGCCTGCATGTTGTAACAATTTTCCTTCATTTTTTTTTTTAAAACAGATTTTATTTGATTATCTGCAGTTACATAAGAACAGTACTTTGATGATTGGGCATTCACATCATACAGCTGACATTGAGCGCAGAGACCTGTGGTTGATAAATGTCCAGCATTAGTTGCAGTTTATCAGCGGTCGTGGTCCACGTACCAACTGTCCCCAACATACCCCACACAATGGAGCAGTGCCCCAGCGGGCATTTGCTACGCCCCTCTAATAGGGGTACTCCATCTCCACAGCCCATCCCAGTGCCACATCACAAATACCACAGTAAACAATGAAAGATCAAGGAACAACCCCCCTCGCCCCTGCCAGAACTCCCCCCTCCCCCACCCTCCCAGGCATGTCGCTCCGTCCTCCCCACCGCTGCAGAAAGTATAATCAAGCACGGGAGGCATCAAGTACTATGAGTCCGATAAGCAGAGGTCCAATGAGGGGGAGCCACCACGCCCTAAGCGCCTCCAATCTCCCAGTTCGTGCGTCAAGGCAGGACACCAGTTCTACTTGCACAGGCTGCTTCACTCACTCGGGGGGGGGGGGTGCATCATCGTCATGCGGGCTCTTAAGCAACTCTACTAGCGCCACCCATGCTCTCGCCTCTTCCAACATCTTGTCATTGTCCCGTCTCTGGGCCAATTGTAACCTAAGGATCCCGTCATAGTCTGCCCACTTGATAAATTCCCTCAGCCATCGTGGAACACTAGGGGAACCCGTCGCCTTCCAATGACTGGTAATCTCCCGCTTTGCCAATATTAAACCCAAGTCAATGAATTTACTAGTGACTTTATTTCGGGCAGTTTGGGGGAACCAATGTAACAAGCAATAACCCGGCATCTGCTGAACGTCTGTCTGTTACAGCTTTCAGGGTATGCGATACCCCCTTCCAGAACCCGTCTAGCCGTGGGCAATCCCAGAAAATATGCAAAAAGTCGGCGTTGTCAAGTGTACATCGCGGACAGGTTGACCGCGCTCCAAAATACTCATGTATCTTGTGTGGCGTGAGGTAGGCCCTATGGAGAACAAAAAAGTGAATAAGTTGGAAGCGCGCATTTCTGGAGCTTTTCCATGCCCTCTCCACTATTGCCTCCCATGGTTTCTCCTCAATGGGCAACCCAAGGTCTGTCTCCCACTTAAGCCGCAAGCTCTCCAAGGGGCGTCTCGTCTCCTGGGTAAGGCGCCTATAGAGGCAGGTGACCGCCTTAAACGTCCCAGCCACTGACACCACATACTGGCACGGCAGGGAAACCGGTGGTTCTACCATCCCTGTCCGCCAGTGCTTGCGGATAGCTGCCGTCAGAGCCGCGTGTAAAAGGAAGTCTCCTCTAGGCAGGTCATAACGCTCGGTCAAGTCATTAAAAGGTAGTAGGGTGTCAGCCTCTTATAGGTCCCCAATCGTGGAGATCCCCGCTTCTACCCAGGCCCGCAGTCCCTGCCAGTCTACCCCATAAGGTAGGGCCTCGCAAACCAACAGTGGAATCTCAGGTGCGTAAGGGGGCCCCGCTGGGCTCTCCTGCTAACCCGGCTCCAACACTGACGCATCGCCCATAAGTCCCCCGGAGTCTCTCTTTCACTCAAAGGGAGCCGCAATAACACCTGAGAAAGCTGCCGCAGATCTGGATCCGTGCCTTCCCGGACCTCCTCAGCGCGAAGCCTCCCAGCCATCCATTTCGTGAACCATTGCAGTTGTGCTGCATGGTAGTAGGCCTCAAAATCAGGCACTGCAAAGCCCCCCTCTCGCCTCTGGGTCGCATCATGGTGGCAAGCACCACCCTGCGTCTTCCAGAGCCCCATAAAAACCCCGTAATCATGGTATTAAGTTGTGTAAAAAAAATTAGCGGGATCCAGAGCGGTAAGGAGCCAAAATAATAGAGCAAGCGCGGCAGTGTGACCATCTTTAGAAGCGCCACCCTCCCTGCCACCGAAAGCGGCAGAGATCCCCAAAACTCGAAGTTACTCTTGGTGGATCGTATTGCCCGTGCAACATTGCCTTCTAGTAGATCGGCAGCCGCATGATAGACCCGGACCCCCAGATAAGGCAGGCACCTACTCTCCCACGCGACATCTAAGCCATCCGGCGGGTGGTCTCTGCCACCCAAGACAGGAAATAGTCGCGTCTTGTTCCAGTTAACCCGGAGCCCCGCCTCCCTTCCCAGTCTGGAAAGCAGGTTTCTGGCACCCTGCAAATCAGCCTCCGAATCGGCAAGAAACATCAGGAGATCATCTGCATATAATGCAATAAATTGGGGTTGGCCCCCCCGATCCAGACCTCGATAATACTGTCCAGAGCGCGCATGCACCGCCAGGGGCTCCATCGCCAGCGCGAACAGGAGGGGAGACAGCGGGCAACCCTGCCTCGTTCCCCTGTCCACAGCGCAGGCCGCCGAAATCACACCACCCGTGCGCACTCTGGCAGTAGAGTTCTTGTACAAGATCGCCGTCCAGGCCACAAACCCCTCCCCCAGTCCAAAGGCCCTTAAGACTCTAAAAAGGTATGGCCATTCCAGACTGTCGAAGGCCTTCTCAATGTCAATCGACAGAATGCACGCCTCGCCATCAGCGAGAGTGGAAGCGTCCAGCAGTCGGATCAGTCGCCGTATATTCATGGCCGTATTCCGGGACGGAATAAACATCGCTTGATCAATGTGCACAAGCGCCGTCATGTGGGTCAGCAGGCGACTAGCTAAAATGCGGCTCAGTATTTTGTAGTCTAGGTTTAGCATGGCAAGGGGGCGATATGCAGTACGGTCCCAGGCAGGTTTGTCTGGCTTTAGGAGCGGCACTATCACTGCTTCCCTTGTGGACGCAGGCAAGCACCCAACCCGTCTTGAGGCATTATACAGGGTCATCAGCCGGGGAGCCAAAACATCCAGATATGCGGCATAAAATTCAACCGGGAGCCCGTCGGTGCCCGGGGTTTTATTTCTGGCCATGTGTTTGATGGCGACCCTGATCTCACCGATGTCAACATCTCGGCCCAGAGCCCCCGCTGTCTCCGCATCAAGCTGTGGGAGTTCAATGTCCTCCAAGAATCCCTCATCCGCCAGGGCCATCGGGTCTAAGTGGCTCTGGTAGAGAGTAGCATAGTAGCTCAAGAACCGCGTATTAATATCTTGCTGCCCGTAGTAAGTCGCCCCATCCCCCCCTCGCAGTTCTAGGATCGGCGTCCCCCTTCGCGCTGGGTTAGCTAGCCAGGCTAATAATGCCCCCGATTTATCCCTCTCCGCATGTGCCCGGGTCTCATAGGCCCTACGATCGAAGCATCGCAGACGTTCCACCTGTATCGCCAGCGCCTCCCTAGCCTCCAACAACTCTTCTTGTTTGTCTACCCTTCCCGGTGTAACAATTTTCCTTCATGGGGTTGTCAACGATCGATAATTGATTTTTTCAAAATTTGATTTGACGCGTGAACCACAAGTCCTCTATTTAACATTCTGTTTAGGTTGGCCAAGTGGGTTCGGTTGTGTTGATCTAAAAGTAGTGTTTCCCATTTCATGTTCCAGTGGAGTGCCTCTGCTACAGGAAACACTGCTGACTGGAATTACACAAATCGTAGCCTTAAAATAAGACTGTACTATGCATAGGTCCTTTTTGTGGTTTGATAAAAAGCAATTCAGTAGTTTTTGAAATATGTGCATCATAAAAATTCACAGGTGTCTTTCCAAGGGTTAATATTTTCTATATTCTGGATGTTCTCTCCCACATTAATGAATCTAGGTAGAATGGTGAACTTTTAAAGACTTGAATCTGATTGGGTGTAGCAGCTTTTTTATGTCCGCTTTTTTGGTGTGGATCTTCAGATCGGAGCTTTCTAATTGACTGGTCTTGACTGTAATATTTTGTTGTGGGCATCATTGCGCAGTGAACGGACCTGTGGCTATTCAAGCATTGGGGGTGTGGGGGTGCCAAAAAGGCAGGGGATGTACTCTGTTTTTCTCCAGCTATGTTTGTGCCATACAAGTACCACTACGTATATGCTTAAAATACATACATGCTTAGATAAACCTATACATGCAACCTGCAGTCACTGGGAGGCTACATAAGAGTGACTCTATCCTTATAAAAAGTGTTGTGTGGCGAAATCAGAGGATCGAGACAAAGTTTCTGTAGATATACACTGCCATTATATTTGAAGATCTGGCACTGCAGAAATGAAAGCGCAAAGGAGTGAGCATACACCGTTCCTAAGAAGGGTGTGGTGCTAAAACATTTCCAAAATATAAACAGCCAACCAAATTCCTGAATTACAGAATCCATGACCATCTAGGACCCCTGCACCATTGAGTGTTTACTGGGAACTTCATCATCAAAGCAGTGAATGCCAACTCGTTTGTTGATGAGAGGAATACCCCTCAAAATGCTTCTTCAACGCTCAACATCTGGAGGTAGACGCCATTCAGAGGGTCACTGTAAAGAAGGCTTGGATGCTGTAGCGGTGATCTTCGAGCTGGTGCAGGGTTGATTTATCAATAATTTGTGACATCCCTGTTCAGTCCTGATCCCAGCACACCTCTGTGAACAAACTACTACAGCTTTCGATATTCGTGATCACAGCTCACATCAGTGAGGACAATATATGCGGCCATGCTTTTTGGGCTCATACCTCTTATTATATCATCATCTACAAGCCCCTTGGACTATCTCGGAGCCGCATCTGATCCTTCAGCTATTTCTGGGAGGAAGCAGTAAGCGAAAATAAAAAGGCACTATGCTCCGCCACAGCACAATCCGTGGGTGGGGATTTACCAAAGTCCAACCCCTTGTATAGAAAGATGCCCTTGTACTTACTGCTGTTTATGGAGAGGCATGGTGAAAGGCTACCCGCTTCAGAGATCCCTAAACGGTGCTGGGATTCCGGTGAGAGTCCTTTTAAAACTCCCCTCTTCTCCGAGCTTTCGCTGGGGTGGCAAGCGGCGGCAAAGCTGTGCGCATGACGCATGTACGTCCTCTGCCAGTGAGGATGTACTCTGAGTCAAACTTGCATTTTCTCTTCTGTATTTAATCATCACAACAGTAACAATGATTTGCTGCCAGCGAGGATTTGATTTGGTGTTGGTATATTGAAGCCCATTAAGGGTGAAATGGAAGACATACTGAGGCACTAGATCAGAATAGCTGCTGTCACTGATAGGAATGTGATTAATGCTCACTGGGACTTACTGGTAAAATACTAAAACTCTTTGATATGAGGAATATTTGTCACAGCAGAGTTATAGAACAATGGACGTGTAGGGCTCCCGGTTTGATGGTATATTTTTTTTTTTTTACTTTTCCATATATATTTATCCATATTTAGTTTTTGGCCGTCTTATTCGTATTTATCCATATTATTTTGTGTTTTCATGATAAAAGGAGTCGTAAAATTGTATATTTCCCATTTATATATCTGATAAACATGCACTCCTACTGTCACATTCTAGCAAATTAAGCAGCCAAATATATCAAAACACTACACCCGTAGGTAAATATAAATATTAGCATTATACTACAAATGTATGTTAACATATGCATATATTTAAGGAAATCTCATGCAGTTTGTTTTAACTCCCAATGCTGTCTGTCTGCTCAGCTGTTGTCCTGGAATTCACGAAAGGCAGCATGGAGAGTCACTCACAAGAAGCACAATTTTCAGTATTTTTGCGCTTTTAAAAAAAAATACAGACAAGAAACGCATTGTTTTCTGTCCTTAATTTTCTGTAAAAATGGAAAACTGGGAGCCCTAGATAAGAGAAATGAGATCCATTTTTATAAATGATTTAGAAATGTATATGTTGGAAATGAAAACGCCAGGAAACAGAGTAAGTTCCAAGCACTCCTTTATTGGCCATCCACTCTCCTCAACAGTGGTGGAACAGTACCAACATTCTAACATGAGCTCCCAGGGGAAGAGTCCAAAGGAAGAGGGAAAGGAGGGGAGCAGGGAACGTACCAAAGGTGAAAAGAGAAAACAGGAGATTATAACACACCTCCCTTATTTATCTACTGAAACATTTTAGATTTGCAACCTTGTCACAACTCCACAATTGTCCATTCTCGAGAAGAACCACATTGTTTAATGTTTTAGCTACTCGACATGGAGGGTAGAATTTGCTTTGGCTGTGCAAATCCTTCATGCTCCTCTTAATCTGCACCACATCACCTACTCTCCACTTTGGAGCTTTAACTCCATTCCTTTTGTCATACCACTCTTTATACTTGGCTTGGTGCAGATCGACCTTTTTACCAACTTCTTCTGGATTGGGATTCGCCACTTTACCCCCAACCAGTTAAATTTTGTACAGGGTTCTCTCCTCCTGAGGGAAACAAAAGGGGAAATCCCGGTTACCAGATTGGGCGAGGTGTGATATGCCCACAAACAGTCACGTAGTGATGATTCTATGTCATGACCATTTGTAGTGGCTAGTTGTATGTGTTCCTTAATTAGTCTATTGGTCCTCTCTACCGGGCCATTTGCCTTGGGGCAATACAGAGCAGTCTTCTCATGCTTAATGTTCAGATTGGTTAAAAAGTCCCTCATTGGCTGCGATGTAAACTGTACCCCATTGTCGTTGACCAGGGTAGATGGTATACCCTCCTTGGAAAAAACGTCTTTGAGGAAATCCAGAAAAGCACTAGTGTTGATACGATACACAAATTTCTGTGTGATCCAGTGCGAAGTGTAGTCTACTAAGACTAGCATGAAGTTCTTCTGGATACCCAGGTTGTCCATGGGTCCGATTATATCCATGGCTAGCTTGCTCCATGGTTTAAGGGGTACTTCGACAGGGGACAAAGGGGCTTTGCGTGTGGACTTAGATTTGTCGCTTCTGGCACAACTAAGACAGTCCTTTACCAGTTGTTCTACCATTGCGTCCATCCTTGGGAACCAGAAGTTCTCTCTAACTCTATTTTTCGTAATGCTGCGTCCCAAATGACCCTCATGTGCCAATTCCACTATTCTTTTCCTGAGACTTTCAGGCGGCACAATTCTATTTTGCCGGTATACTCTGTCTCCTATGGTGCTCAATTCATATCTGACCTCCCAGAAGTCTTTGAGCTCATCTTATAGATCACTGCCCTTGTTAGGCCACCCTTCCCTCATTATCTCCTTCAGCCTGCTTAAACCCTTATCTTCTTCCATGCCCTTTTCCCATTCTTCTTCCGTTAGGGCAGGGTCATTCACCACCATGATGGGACTGTCTAACATTTCTTCGGGTTGTTCTGTTTGTAAGGGTGTTCTTGACAGGAAATCTGCAAATTTGTTGTCCTCAGCAGGGACGTATTCCACTTTGAAATTGAAATTCTCCAGTCCCAGAATCCATTTACCTATGCGGGGAGTTCAATTTTCCATCCCTTTTACGGTGAAGATGAAAGTTAGGGGCTTATGGTCCGTTCGAATGGTGAAATTCAAACCCAAAGAAAAAACTTAAAATGCTTTACTTCCCAGAAACACGCCAGGGCCTCCTTTTCAATGACTGAGTAATTACTCTCAGCCCTAGAAAGGCACAGGGATGCAAAAGCAATAATCTTTTCTTCCTTCCCGTCTCTTTGTGAAAGGGTGGCTCCCAGCCCCTTGTTGGATGCATCTGTGGTAAGCATTGTCTTTTTATTGGAATCAAAGGTACCTAGCGCTGGTGAATTTATGATCTCTTCCTTGAGTGCATCCACCACGCACTTATGTTGGTCATGCCATTCAAATTCCTTTTTTTTTTTTTTAACAGTTCCCGCAAAGGTTCACACTTTAAAGCAAAGTTCTTAATGTACTTGGCCATGTATTCCATTAAAACGAGGAAGGATTTAAGTTCATCCTTATTCTTAGGGTATGGAGCGTCCTTCACAGCACTTAGAAGGTTGTTTTTCAGTCTAAACCCCTGCTCGGAAATGGAATGTCCAAGGTAATCGACTGAAGTCACCCGTATTTGACACTTGGATTTCTGCACAGTCAAACCCGCATCCATCAATTTTTTGAATACAAGCTTGAGGGTGCGGTCGTGGTCTTCGACTGTACGTCCATACACCAGGATATCATCCTGGAAGCACATAGAATGGTCCACATCCTTCAGGATTTGGTGCATGATCTTCTGGAAGACCGCCGCTGCGGACACCAACCCAAAAGGCATCCTTTTGAACATGTACGCACCTTGAGGGGTTATGAAAGCAGTGAGTGGCCTAGAGTCAGGGTGCAGATCTACTTGGTGGTAGGCCATGGACAGATCGATACCACTAAAGTATTTTGCCTGACCCATGGTACTGAGCATCTCATTTATGTTAGGAAGTGGGTACCACTCAACCCAAATGTTCTCGTTGAGGCTCCGTAAGTCTACACACAAACGGATGCCTTCTCCATTGGCCTTGGCTGCAATCACGATGGGTGCCAACCATTCAGATATGTCAACGGGTTGAATGATTCCCATATTGCACAACTTGCTCAATTCTTTCTCTAAGGGCTCCCTCATTTGATGTGGTACTGGGCGCAACTTGTGTACGGTGGGTTTTGCATTGGCCTTGAGTTTGATTTTGTGTTGGAAGTCATGGAGAAGGCCCAACCTTTCCTCGAACAGTTTAGGGAAATCCTCACATATGTTGGTACTTGGCAGGCTTTCATCAGTCAGCAGTACTTGTTCTTTGTTGTTTGGATCCAGGATGATGCTAAGCTATTTTTGGTGCTGCCACCCTAACAGATTGGATCCTGATTCTACGATGTAAACTTTGCCTATGGTATACCTCCCTTTGAACTCAATCTGCATTTCTTTCATTCCTAGAAGGGATATGGGCTCTTTGTTGTAGCCTGTAGGGGATATGTCTGGTTTCTGCAGTGTGTTTCTTTCCTGATTGTCTATGCACTCAAAATCGCTGCGCTTCAACAGTGTAAATGGGGAACATGAGTCAGCGAACATGGTAACAGATTTACTATTTAACATTACATCACATTTGGGATAAATTACATTAACACTTCCTGTATTATCCTTAAGCTGTAAAACGTACTTCTTCTCACTGGGCATGACACATTTGAATTCTTTTCCCAAGGTACCTTCTATACCCCCTCCCTCTCTGTTGTGGGGGCCACCTTCTCTGCACACCCTTGCAAAATGTCCCCTTCTATTGCACTTTTTACAAGTAACACTTCTGGCTGGGCAATGAATGTTATTTGCTAGGTGATTACTGCTACCACACCTGAAGCGTCTGAGGTTTCTTTCACTACTAGGAGTTTTGTTGTACAAATTTTCCCTACTTTTTACTTTGAAAATCTCACTTTTCTCCTCAACTTCCTGAATATTAGCTACTACATCAGCTGTGGTCTTCATTTCTTTAATGCACCTAGCTGTATGTTCCACTGATTGCGCAATGGCAACCGCCTCTCTAGGACTAGGGTTCTTGGCTAACAGTTTCTCTTGAATACGCAAATTGTTAGTGCACAGCACCAGTTGGTCTCTTATCAGAGAATCTGTTAGGTTGCCAAATTCGCACAATTGGGTGAGACCCCTCAACGCTGCAATATAATTGGTTACTGACTCTTGTTTTCCTTGAGACCTGCTAAAAAACTTGTCGTTCCAACACTACATTTATTTTGTCCCCAAAATGCGTCTCCAATTTGACCATTGTACTTGCAAAAATGTCCATACCCTCAACTGCTTCTCCGCCCCCATTTTCAGGTTCAGGTAATGTCTTGTTAATTTTGCGCCCATACACTCTCAAATTGTGAAGAAGGATGTGCTGTTTGCGCATGGAACTAAAACGTTCACCACCAATTGCAATAAGGTACGATTCAAACAATTTGACCCACTCCTTCCAGCATATTTCTGGCTCTCCAATCTCATTTAGAAAAGATGGGGGTTGGCTCATGCTTGCCGCAGCCATCATGGTGGAGAATTAGAGCTGCCAGAAAGAGTTCAGGAACAGTACGAATGAGATTGTCTGTAAATCCAGTGACCACTGCGTAAAAAGAAACTAGGCTAGCTTGAGCTGCAAGGTTCTTACTATGAGCCTTGCGAAAGGTTTAGAAGAAGGAAAAGTACGCAAATCAGAGGGTAAAACAGTTCCAATGCTATAGCAGCGCTGCAAAACTTGAAGGTTGGTAAAGAAAAGTTCACAGAGTACTTAAATAGTCACAAATCCCCTAAATGTCACAAAACTTATGTAAAAAATCTGCCATAAAATTCGCCAGGAAAGGCCTCGCTGGGCTGGTGCAAACAGGAGAAAATTCTGAAGTACTTACAGCACTTTAAATGAGAATTTGGTTTGAGAATCTCGCATCGACAAAAGACTCCCCGTGGAAATTAGAACGCCCACCTTGCCTGACACGGGCGAAAGCTAGGGAAGAGCACTGCTTCAGCGCGCTGACAGGATTTACGGCGCGCACGTACCAGGGACAGTGTCTCTTCACTGCATCAGTCTGGAGCTCGCTGACGAGAAGGAGGAAGTCACAGAACAAAAGTACACCGGTGACAGGAAACGCTCCGTCGGAGTCTGGAACGGACTAAAAGACTCTCCGCGGCCTCATCAGCTGATGGCTCACTACAACCTCCTGTGACGGAAGATGACGGCAGGACACAAGCTCGTCCGAACGTCACGTCGACAGGATACCTTGTCCTCCTCAGGGCTACAGACACCCACGATGATGGCGCATCTCAACCAATCCGCCAGGTCCGACAATACTTCACCTCCGAATGGATAAATGGTTCACCGCAGTCTCGTCAACCGTCCGCTCTCCACCACCTCCCGTGAAAGCAAATGACAGGCAGTGCACAGGCTCGCTTGATGTCACAGCGACAAGATGCCTCGTCCTCCTCAGGTCTCCAAACACTACGATGATGCGCAATACCCTGCAAAGTTTGATGAGGCAATGAAGGAAAGCTGCAAACTCAGCTTGATGCCGACAACCCAGGTACTTCTGTGGTCACAACCTTTGAATGAACGATGGGGAGAACAAAAGTAGCAGGATGTCCTCCAGCAGAGCTGCGGTTTCCACTAAAACGCAATCTGTTAGCAGCACAGTACTGTTTCTCTTTTAAATCTGTCCATGGATAACAGCTCTGCCGCGACGACACAGGTAAGATCCTTTTACTTCGTACTTCCAGTTAGTCTTTTTCCACTTAAAATATTAGCATCTGGAGAGAGGACACAGAGGGGAAATGGCCAATACTGCCCCCTTTACAGTAACTCGTCGCCAGTGTTGGAAATGAAAACGCCAGGAAACATAGTAAGTTCCAAGCACTCCTTTATTTGCCCATCCACTCTCCTCAACAGTGGTGGAACAGTACCAACATTCTAACATGAGCTCCCAGGGGAAGAGTCCAAAGGAAGAGGGAAAGGAGGGGAGCAAGGAACGTACCAAAGGTGAAAAGAGAAAACAGGAGATTATAACCGTATAATAAATGAAAAATTGCGCATTTAAATAAATACATAAAATGTGAATGCTTTGGTTTCTCCACTTATAGTGAAAACAGTAGTAGTAATGATAGAACATGGCAACATTGAGACAAAGTTTGTTGCGAAAAAAGCTGCCAGGACAAATGTGTCATATTTTGCTATTTTTTCAATAAAAGGTGTGAGCCGGATTCGTGTTGAGTTCTTGATGATTTTCATTGTGATTTTATATATATATATATATATATATATAAATATATATATATATATGTACATACATTTATGTTAAGATTTGTATCTATATATTTATCTCACTCGTTGTCGCTTGCATGAAGTCAGTGTCCTGGCGGGGTGGGTGCTACAATTAACACAATTCCAGTAATCTAACC
The DNA here is from genome assembly GCA_963921515.1 of Calotriton arnoldi. Classification (NCBI taxonomy): domain Eukaryota; kingdom Metazoa; phylum Chordata; class Amphibia; order Caudata; family Salamandridae; genus Calotriton; species Calotriton arnoldi. Next base: position 413,646 of record CAWUFW010004300.1, read on the forward strand.
AGAAAGACTCCTCTTCAAGCCTTGTGCACAAGTAAGGCTCAGAGGCGAACCGAAACGTGTCTTTTCCTAGCTGTAAAAATGTGGATTATTATGTGGTGGTTGCCAGAGCTCACCATGTAACAATGTCCCAGACTTTAGGTCCACTTAGGTTTCTTTAATAAAACCCTTAGTTCACCCCTAGATAGCTGTGGCACCGACCAGTTAGGCTTTATCAAAGGAACAAGTGAAAAGCATTTAGAAGTACCCAATCAGACAATAACTAAGAAACACAACACCCATGTACAAAATTAGTGCATTTTTGTCTTAAAATAGACACCAAAACTGCAAAATTCTATTGAGGGAAACCGGAGATATGATTTTTCAAAGATGGGTAAATTCTTTTTGTGAAGATGCAATAAATCGGTTGAGCAGTTGTTAGCCAAGCGGCTAGTGTGGCTACTTCTCTTGACTTGGACGGGCCAAAACGGGGAGGGGTCCAGTCACAGGGATCACTCATGTCAAGAGGGAGAGTTACCTGTTGCTCCTACTAGTCTTAAGGTCCTCAGTGCCTTTTTCTCCTTTAACGCGGCACATCCAAGAAGGGGTCCTGATGCTGAGGATGCAGGATACTGTGATGCTGAAGACACTTAAGCGATACAGTGAGTTTTCCTACTGCCACCCTGTGGTCTACAAATGTCTGTGATCATCTTTGGCCTTATGACTTGATCTCCCACAATGTACCAGGGGAGTCCAGTGCAAGTTCAGCCTCCATTGACCAACTGGTCTCCCGACCACAGCAGTCCAGCGGTTGCTTACATGTAAGCAGTTCTTTTCTTTCTGGGAACCAGGGTCCACTTCGACTTTGGCTATGGGCCCCACAGACATGAGCACACCTAAAGAAGATTCAGGACTCAGTCGCCCAGTAGACAATTCGGCATATAGGCGTTCCTGGGCAGCTGGTTCTCGAGGAGTGCAGGGTTCTTTAGCTTTTGCTGATCCTGAAGTTTAACCGGGGGCTAGCCACCTAGCCTTTGGAGTCTCTTGTTCATTCCTGACACAAGTGGAGCTCTTTTACATGAGTGGGCACAGCAGGCATGGTCCTCTTTGCAAGTCCTACGCGTTCAGCAGGTGTAGTCCAGTCTTATGTGCAGACTCTCATTGCTGGGTCCAGAAAGCAGCAGGGCAGCCCTTCCTTGGTCTTATTTCGAGTCCAGTAGTGATCTGAGGACTGTGGGTCTGGGGTGCTATGTTTATACCTTCTTCACATTGATCAGAAGGGAGTACTCCCTAGCAAATGGGGCAGTAGTTCCCATGAGGCCACCCATCCCACTTTACGTCACTTCCTGGGGTTTGGCCATTAATCAATCCCAGGATATCCGCCTCTACCCAATACCAAGATGGCGCAAGCCTTCTTCCCATGTCAGGAACTCTGAGCGTAATCCTGGGCTGTACCAAGCATAATGAGTCTCTCCTCCTGGAAATCCGGTTCTGCCACAGGTTTTCTGGAGGCGTTGCCAAACTGTCTGCCTAAACAAAGGAGTGGGGGCATGCAAAGTTTGATCCCCATTTGCTTCACTGAGGCGGTAGCCCCTTTGATGCTGGGCCATCTGTGGCCACTGCCCGGTAGTCATCCTTCCGGAGGAGGCCAGACCTCCTCCCTTCAGTAATTCTTTGTCTATTTTCCTGGGAGTCCTTCACACTTCCTGCCAGTTTGGGGGTGGGTTGGGGGGGATTGAGGAAGCACTTTGGCTCAGGTGAGTGCCGTCGATAGTCGCGAAAGGCTGCCGCATGTTTGAGCAAAAAACTGGTGACTTTCTAAAGTCATCTTTCTATTAAGTTACCTTAAATCTGATCTCAGCATTGAGTCTAGTTTAATGTAATGATTAATTTGATACCTTAGAGTAATAGCTTCGGTGGTGCCAAATGGAAGTTAGCACTAAGGGTGGTGATAAGTGATGTTAGCCAATTGTACCACTGTCCGTGCTATAGTGAAAACCGCAGTTTCATGTTTTTACAGTCCAGGCATGTTGAACACAAAAGGAACATGCCCTTCTTTTTTATGCTAAGTACAGTGCCTGGTGGGCTACCAAGGCCCTTCCTGGCAAAAGGCTTTTTTTGCCATGGCGAGTTGGCAAGTTTAAAGGTACCCGACTAGGCTGCAGTGACAGGCTTAGAGTCTCATTTTCACCTTGTCACTGTGGTTGTGGCACAATTAATTTGGGTAGTCCGCTAGTGGCATTAAACTTACTAGCCCTGAGTACCTCTTGTACCATATACTAGGGTCTTATACGTAAGTTAAATGGGCCAATTTGGGATTACCTAGCTGCACACATAGTTTTGGGGTTACAGGACTCTGCACTAAATAGTCGAAAAACCAGCAGCATCAGTCCAAAAACCCGAGGGGCAGGGGTATGAGGGCGAGATCGACATAAAGAGGTCCTTTCCTACACTAGCCTTCTATCTAATAAATGCACCAGAGTGTTTGCCTTTCTGTTTGTATTTCTGTGAACTCGCACACATAAAATTACTCTGTGGCAGCTGCCACTGTCTAGTTGTGGTTTAACATTTGTTTGATTTGCCTTGAACTTTTGTCCCCATATACGTTTGTGCACCATATTTGACACATGCTTGCAAATGCAACTAAGGTCCAACATGCCAATTTTTGTGCAGTTCCCTGTAGAGTAGGAAGGGGGTAGTCCTTTCTGATTCAAGAATTTAGGTGGCAGCTATAGCAAAGCAACGCTAAACAGACTTGCCCCTAACTTGGTATAAAAGTAGGTCTTTGCACAGAAAACACACTTCTTGTGGTTTAGTGTACATTTGTTCAGTAGGTTTTGAAATATTAGCGTTTGATAAGGGTGCTGTGTGGGCATCTCTAGCTTTTGGCAATCTAAGATTATTTTATTTATTTATATATACACATAGAAGTGGATCCACAGGCACGCTATTTTATCAACGACGGGTAATAATCCGTCATTCCATGAATACTCAAAAGAGTAATGTAGAGCTGCAAACCCTATGGGGATGCTGCGAAGAAAGCTCAAATAAAATCAACAGCGACTTGTTAATACAACAATGTTACGCTACAGTACAACAATGTACATGTAAAATCAAATTTAAACATGGACTTCATATTCATAAAAGGCATGTTTTCATCAGTAAAAATTGTAAAAGAAGTCAGCTCATCCTAAAATTTCACAAATAGATAATTGAATAAAGTGAATACGTGCCTCCCTAAAATCATATGAGCGTTTCTCTCATTATCCTCACTACATTTTTAAAAATGAGGAAAGACATTTTTTGGCCTGTAACAAACCTTTACAGATGGGGGGGTTCATCATGAGGTATAGGCCTCCTCATGTATTGCACAGGCATATTTAGATCAAATGGGGCAATATATTTGTTTCTCATGGTAAACAAAAGAGGACAACATAAAAAGACATGGACTATGTCCTGAATCCTGGCATTACAAAATTGACAACTCTGGGGGCCTTGTGTTCCTACTTCTTTTACCCAAGGATTAACTCCTAATGGAAGCAAACCACATTTAATTCCCAGCAAAAGGTTTTAGATTGACTTTTTACCTAGTAAATGGTACCCTGGTACCTAGGGCCTGAAGTACTAAAGAGGGCCCATAAGGGCAGCAGCACAAATTGTGCCACCCTAAGGGACCCCTCACCAAGCCCATGCAAGACTGCCATTGCAGGCTGCGTGTCGTGATGCAGACAAAATTGAAAACGCGACATGTCAAACTTCCCTGGGGGAGGAGGAGAGGGGGGAGTGGGGGAAGAGGGGGGCAGGGGACGGGGATAGGGGAGTGAGAAGGGTGATAGAGGGGGAGAGTGTGGAGGGGTTAGCGGTTGCTTGCCGTGGTGTTAGAATTTATTGGACTGTTATGGTGCACCGTGTCTACATGCTGTTAGCACACCCTGGTTGGATTCTGCAGGCCTGGTTGCCCTACTCTTGGTTATAAAGTTTATCCTCCAAATATGTATGTACGACTGTGATGGGATGTTCGGTGTAAGCGCAACAGAGCTGTATTTGTCATATATGACATGATGTTTTTATGTGTAAACCACAGTTGGATTTATTTGCAACGGACAACAAGAAAATGCCTGAAATGCTGGAGCAGATGAAGCTTGCTGGGGTTTCAAGTGGAAGGGTTCGGATGGATTCACGAAGTGTGTAACATGTCAAAGACCAACCCATTCAGTTCAGCACAGTCCTAAGATTATTATCCAGGGATCAAGGAAAAAATATCCACCCAAATTTAGAATCATTGCACCTAATAGCTTGGCTGCTAAGGTGCTAGATTTTCGAAGCAGGGAAAATCCAGCAGAACTGCGAGGCAATATTGAAATAAGCAAGACCTCCTTCAGCACGCAAGACTTACGTCATCAAACGGGCTAAGTATTGTAACTGGGCCAAGCAAAGCAAACGGCATCCCTACAGAGTGGCGCCACATCAGCGTCTGCCCTATTTGTTAGCTTCATCTAAGTCAGGGTTAAAGTACTTGAGAATGCCCGACAAACCATCTCGGTTTTCTACAAAAATAATTGAAGATTTTAAGAGTTTTGTTCTTTAACAGCCCGTTGGTAGAAAGACTGGCAGCACTTTGAGAGTGGAAAAGAAAAAAGGGGGGACTGGGAGTAACCAAGGTCCAGCACATACACTCCCTCATGTATAATAGTTAACAAAACAATGTGCTGATCATAAACTGAGCAGGGTTAGCTACAATTGTGTAACTTCACCAGTCGAGGGCTGGATGGGATAGTCAAACAATCGGAGGAAGAGCCCTCACCCACCCTGAGGAGTGGCATGCTTCATCATTGGGCTAGCTCCTCGTTGGGCGGGTGCTGCAATGCCCAACAGGCCCCTGAAAAGGGGCTCTTAACCAGATATCTTTTCTCAAGCTTTGCTGTGTGGGTCAAGGAATCCAGCCGAATCCCCAGTGATGTCTGTAGACTGATTATCACAAACGCTATTAAAATTAGCTAGGGAACCCTGAAGCTATTTTATTGAAATGAGTCCCTGTTTAAAGGTTAAAAATGAAAAGAGGGGGAATTTGAAAGGAATAGTGTACCCCTGTATTTCCCATAAAGGTCGACATGTTTCTTGCCTGGTATGTCTCAAAAGATCAGTGATCAATGGCAATTCTTGAGGACCATATTATCTTATCTACATTTTAGGGGCCCTTTCCTATGTCAGTGTAGTGGCCCCAGTGATTCAATCACCATTGCTAATGTGCATAAAGGTATACTTCTATCCCTATCGAATATAGTTGATCCCATTGGATCCGGTCCAGTCCCCTCTTGAATCGGGCCCCTTGAGACTCATGAGAGCTTCAGCATTTCATGGCAGTATCGTTGCGTTTGTAGAGGCCTAACCCCAGCACTGATCAGGTCAGCATGATCCCGTAGTAGGTGCTGGGGTTACACACTGCAGTATCAGAGCTGGATGGACCTTAGAGGTGAGAGAGCCCTTTGCAGAGAGGGAATCAGATGTAGGTGGCCTAGTATGGGGTGGACAGCAGCCTCCTGGTGCCTCGTCTAATGTTTAAATATTCAGTACTTCAATTTCTGCCAGAGATGGTCTTTGAGACTCTCACATTAAAACTTGGATGTTCCAGCTCTCTGAATAAATGTTCTGTTCAATCTCTGGTTGTCCTGAAAATTCAGTTTATTTGGCGGTCTTTGGACATACTCTTTTCCAGTATTCCATCTTTTTTTTCTCTAAAGCATTAAAAGGGTTTAAAGCGCTGGGATACCTTTGTTTAAAGTCTGATTTTGCACTATTGAAACAAACTTAAGAAGAGGAGGCTTAGCTCTAAGCAAACATTTTTAAGCTTATCCTCTTTTGAAGCAACACGTACCCAGACACTTTACATCTAACACAAAGGTTGGTGTATGTATTTAAGGGTATTCCTGTTTCATTATTGTAGCTCCGGAATAGTGGTGCACTGTATTTGGGAAGAAGGGGACAAATCTATTTTGACAGAGGAGAGTGAATGATTAGAGATTTTATGTCATAACGAGAGGACAAGCATACTTGTTGCCAGCCAGTGACAGGAGAATCTAATAGAAGAGAGGAGTTCTGTTGCCAGGCAAGTGGCGGAATGAGCGTAGAGAAGAGGACTGTGATACCTTTTGTGAGGACAGTGGCAGGAATAAACTGGGAAAGAGCGAGTTTTTGCTAGGCTATGGCAGGAGGGCTAGGAGTGGAGTTACCCACCTGCTGCCAGTCTCGTGGTTGGTGGAGCCAGGAGTAAGAGTGGTGCAATTTACCTTACCAGTGAGAGAAGGAGCTCAGAGGGTCCCACCTAGGATCCTTTCTCCTCCCCTAGGCTCACACACTTGTTAATGTTATTTGGTTGGCCTTCTGATCTTCTGTGATTTCCATCAATGTTGTCATTCCTGAACTCTGTAGTGGAGTAAAAAATGTTGCCCCCAATTCCAATGGTATTGCTTCTGCATATTGAGATCCTGATAGCTGTTGTTAGAAAGAACACATAACTAGATTCTCCTTCCCAGACAATGGTTGCATGGAAAGAGAGACTGCACTCCTTCTCATGTGGCGACTGTTACAATTACCCTTCTTGTGGACCTTCTCTCCATCCAACCCGTCCCAAGGGCTTGTTCTCCTCTTGCAGTATGAGCCCACTCCTGTCTCTGGGGATGTTTGTCCCTGATGGATGCAATATTGTTGGCTGCCATCATTGCTTCTAACATCACGTATTACAATTTAACACATCAATCCCATCTGCAATCCCTGCCTTGCAGTGCCTCTAATGGGCCTCTCAGTTATGTTGATGTAGCTGGTATCATCAAAGCTGCAGTCCCTATCTACATTTTGTATGATTTGGCCTCACCTGCACAGATCATACCACCATGAACTATATTACTAGTTGTAGGAAGCTGGGTTTCTGTTGCAGTAAACACCCCACTTTTGCCAGACTACTGATGCACTGTGACTTGATGTGCCCGAGTCCCTGCCAATCAGTTTCCCAGGGCCTGTGTTCTTCCCCAAAACGGTACCTTGTACCCCCAATTGGCACCTCTCTGGCCACATGTTAGTCCCTTGTAAAAGGTACCATGGGTACCAAGGGCACTGTGGCCAGGGACGGCCTCTAAGGGCTGCAGCACTTATTGTGCCACCCTTGGAGGCCCTGTACCTTTACACTCACACACTGCCATTGCAGGCTGCGTGTTTTGGTGCAGAACAAAGTGAAGAGTCGACAAGGCCCACATCCCTGTGTGCCATGCCTACAACCCACTGCCCTGGCATAGGTCAGCCACCCCTCTAGCTGGGTCCACTATACCAGTGGTGAGGGTACATGTGCATGAGCCCTGTACCCCTACAGTGTCTAGACCAATTCTTAGACATTGTAAGTGCAGTAATGCCATTAAGAGTATATGGTGCTGGGAGTTTGTCATTATGAACTCCACAGCACCATAATGGCTTTACTGAAAACTGGGAAGTTTGGTATCAAACTTCTCAGCACATTAAACCCACACTGATGCCAGTGTGGAATCTAATGAAAAATGCACTCAGAGGGCATCTTAGAGATGCCCCCTGAAAAACGACCAGCCTCTGATGGGTTCCCTGACTGGTACACACCAGCCTGCCACCACGAGACATGTTTCTGGACCCCTGGGATGGGAGCCTTTGCTCCCTGTGCCCAGAAACAAAGCCTTACCTGGGCGGATGTGTTCACACCTCCCCCAGGCCAGGAAGAGCCATCTGTGGAAGGGGAACTTCAAAGACCTTGCAGCCTTTGTAATGCGACCCCCAGCCTCTCTTGCTATCAGGAGCAGGCCCCATTCCTGTCTCCCCTCCTTTTCGGCGGGAAGACAGCCGGAAAAATTAGCCAGCCCAGAAGGTGTGCCCACCTCTGCCAACCCCACCCCTCAGGAGGGGGAGGCAAGGTGAAGCCCACTCTTCAGTGCCCGCCATCTTGCAGATGTCAGGCACTCTCCAATCATGATTGGGGATTGTGCCCACTCCCTCACGTGGGGTGAGCACACCAAGGGTGTAGTCACCCTAAGGTCAGTAGCCCATTGGCTACTGACCTCGAGACCACTAAAACGCCCCCTAAATACAGTATTTAGGGGGCAGCCCTGAACCAAGAAGACAGATTCCCGCAACCTAAGAAGAAGGACGAAAGAAGACGCCCAGCAGAAGAGACTGCAGAGAAGAACTGACTTTGCCCCAGCCCGTCTGCAGTTTCCAGAGATCCTGCGCCAAAAGTCGCCTTGTCCTGCAGCCAGCGACCTCCAGAACCCTGGGAGGACTGACTGCCTTCAACAAAGACCGGATCTCCTGTGAACAGCAGCTCTGTTCAAAAGAAACTCCGAAAACAGACTCTGAGCCTGCTGAGGACAAAGAAACCCGACTCCTGGAACCACCACTGCATCCGCCGCCTATGGCCCGAATCCGGGTGGCCCACCAGTCCCAGCAAGGTGCTCCAGAGTCCGAGTCCACCGTGTGTTGACCCCTCGAGGACTCCCAGACTTCGCCTGCAGCCTCTGCACGGAGACCCCCACTCAACCGCGAGTGGCCCGGTAAGGTGAAATCCGACCTCAAAAGACATCCCTGCATCCAGCCGCCCTGCGCCCTGGAGAAAATAACCCGAGGTGCACCTACGTCCCCGAGCCCTCCAACTTACCTGCCCAGCTGTTGGTTCCTCACGGAAGTCTTCCTGGACCGAGCCTGCAGCTAAAAAACAAAACCGGCAATCCCCATTGAAAACAACAGGGCACCCGACGCCAAAACAGCACCCTGCATCCAGCCGCCCCTGCGCCGCTGCGGGTGTACTTTGGGTGCTAACTCGGATCCCCCTTTGCCCTGGGCCTAAAGCCAGGAGCTTTGCTCCCACAACCTTGTGGCCTGCTCGTGAGCAGCCACCTACCGGAGGCCACCAATACCCCATTGGATAACATTGGGCCTCAGGACTCTGCACCCGGCCGCCCTCGTGCCGCTGAGGATGCTTTGAGAGTGCATCCTCGACCCTGGGGGAACCCTGGTTCTAACCCCAAAATACCAACTCCACAAACAAGTACTTACCTGCAAACGGTTAACTTCATTTTTCTCCATAGGAATACATTGACTGTTTTTCCTTGAAAATTGTTCTAAGTGTGGAGTTAATTTGTATGAAAACCTGAAAAACTGCTACTGAACAAAAACTGACTTACTTACCTTTTCACTAGGAAATGTCCCAGTGTGATATCTAGGCATATCACACTGAGTAGAAAAAGTAACTTAAAAGGTAATCTGAAAAGTAACGTACAAAGTAATCTGTAAAGTAACTAAAAAGTAATTTCGACATATTGACTTACCTGTATTTCAATCAACTGCATTTGAGCCTGCATTCAATTGTAAAACATTGCATACGATTCTGCAAAGCATTTATTTCACTTCCCTGCACCAGGCGTGGCTTGGTTCTAGAAATAAAATAACTAAATAATATTTTTTTTATACAAACAAATTGGTCTGTGTTCAGTCTTTGAGTGTGACATCATTTCTTGCCAGAGTGTGTACAATAAATACTTAACACTACCCTCTGATAAAGCCTTCCTGCTCGCCCACACTACCACAAATAGAGAGTAAGGTGCTATCTACTTTTACCTCTGCCTACCTTTGGGGTTCCACTGGACTCTGTGCACACTATACCTCATTTTGGTGTAGTATATACCGAGCCAGCTTCCTACACTAGTATATCTATCCTGAACCTAGTAGTGTGAATCCTAACTTTGTTCTTCGCTTCATTGTACTGCTGCTGTACACTCTGGGTTTCTTTCCTCACTGCAAGCCCCCTTCTGAGGAGTCCCCTGCTTTCTCTTCTCACTCCCCCTCCACTCAGCGTCTACTGTCCCTTAAAGTACCAATTCTCAGTTTTGTGTAAATAAACCTCTTGCTTTTATTGGAAGATATTACTTGTTTTTTTGCATGTTTAGTCCAGCATTCAGTTAACCGATACATGCCACCTTATCATATTTGATCCAGAATTTGTGGTGCAGAAAAGTCTGCTTTCAAAGTTTAATTCCTCCCCAAATCTCCTCCAAAAGAAAATAGTAAACTTGGAGGTAATATGCCATTTTCCTCAGAGAACGGAAGCTCAGATATTCCATACATGAGAGCAAGGCTACGTTTACGATCCAGTCAATGCAGCTGGCCCTCTGCAGAGCACTAGAAGCTGCTGTCGAAACGAAATCCTTAGTAGACAAGAAGAGGAAATATTGGTCGACAATGACTCTTCCTCTTGAAGTGAACGTTGTTTTTAAAACCAAGACCTAGCCAACAGAGACAGACCTCAGTTAATGAAAACTACTTCCTTTCCAGAATGCAAAGGTATTCTATCATCACCTTGCCATTATGAAGCAAAAGTCTAGTTACTGATTCATTCCTTTTCCAAAGCAAAGACTTATTATAGCTCAAAGATTTGTTCCTTTCATGAATGAAGGCAAAACTTTGTCAGATTTCGATTTCTTTCTTGATGGAAGTGGAAACAAGTGTCAAAACGCCTTTCACAAAGCTCTGGTCAAGGCTTTATTGCCTGTAGAAAAGGTATGGTTAAGCTCCTTTTTATTCGCAAGACACATGGGCATTGGTAAAAACAAATTACCATATCCATTACGAGAGAGGCACAGATTGTGTTCAGAATGGCAATGTCAGAGGAGAAAAGAGTGAACTGTGGAGAAAGCTGTGCACTACAGGGACAGACCTCCTTAAGATAAATTCAGGAGAAACTGCCAAGGATTTCCTGAAAGCTTTTACTAAGTTTACTACTTTTCAGAACAGAACATGAAATACTGGTCAAAGCATAAATCCACTTCATTCCTCTCTGGAGAGCAGTGGAAGCTCTGACCAGAACTTCATGTCTTACATGTGGATGAGACGTAGCTCTGGGCAGACCCTCGTTTGTTGCATAGGCAGATGAGTACGTTCTGGTTCGAGGTATGTGAGCTGTAGATCACATGCTTTGCATACTCCTGCCATCTAGTGTTGGGTCCGGATGTTTGCAAGTTGTTTTTCTTTGAAGAAGTCTTTACAGTCACGAGGTAAGGTGACGACTCCTTTCGGTGATAGTGCTCATGGGCATCGACTCCATTGTTAGATTGTTTTTTTCCGCCATTGGGTTCGGACGTGAATTGCTGCGCTCCGGTTCGAAACCGTTCTTCGGGTTCCCCTCGGTGCGCAATCCACTATACCTGCGTCGGTATTGTTTCGTACGCATATCCCACCACGCACCGTCTTGCACAAAGTGTGCAACTTGTGCTCATCTCCAGAGCACAAAGAACAAGACTGCGACGCGTGCAGATCATTTCGAATCAAGAAAACTCTCCGCGATCGTCGGGCTCTACGTCGTGAAATGCAAAGGCTGAACATTGAATACACGCCGGACATCTTTGGTGAAGGATCCGAGCAAGAAGAATTCGATGCACAAGGGGCTGAAGAGGAACAGGAAGAGCAACCCTTATCTATTCCTGAATCGGACTCTGACATGGAAGAGGACATACTTCAGGGTCAAGGTCCCGTGAGTACTGAACACTCCTTGCCCCGAAATCCAACTCAAACTAAACAAAAGGCTTCGGGTCCACCTCCGGGCCAAGGTCGGCACCGAGACAATGTTTCGGACGCCCCGCCTCGGCACCGAAACCCATTGTCAAGCCTTCCGGCTCGGGATCCAGCCGGCCAAAGTCTGGCACCGAGCCGAAACCTTCGAGCTCGAAGACTGCTTCGGAGCCGAAACCCTCGACGCCGAAATTCAAACCAGCTTCGGAGCCCAAACCTTCCACGACAAAAGATCATTCCATCCTAGCACCGAAGTCATCGGCGCTGAAACTGAAAAATGCTCCTTCGAAGCCGCAAGATCCGATTCTCGACTTACCACCCCCCAAATCGGATCCTAAACAAAAGTAAGTTTACATTAACCCTGAAACAGGACATCTTCTTACCAAACTGCCTCACAAACGCAAAGCTGAGTCAGAGGACATACAATATAAGATTCCTTTAAAAAAGAAGAATGTCGGTACTAACCCTTCTCCTCCTCCTCTTCCATCACGTTCCTGTACACCATGGGTACTCACAAACTTTCTCTCGGGGGGCCAAATTTACAGTGTGGTTTGAGGCCGAGGGCCGCACGGGTGAGGGGGGGGGGCGGGGCTAGAGCAAAAAACAAACCTGTGACTATGAGGTTGAACACAGGCCCCTGCAGCGGACTCATTCGTCCACTGAGCCACCAGACCCAGCATACACACATCTATCTATCTCTCTCTATCTAGCTATCTCTCTATCTCTCTCTATCTCTCTCTCTCTCTCTCTCTCACTCTCTATCTCTATCGCTCTCTCGCTCTCTTGCTATCGCTCTCTTGCTATCTCTCCCTCGCTATCTCTGTCTCCATCTATCTCTATCTCTATCTCTATCTCTCTCTCTCTCTCTCTCTCTCTCTCTCTCTCTCAATCTCTCTCCCTCTCTATCTATCTCTCTCTCTCTCTCTCTCAATCTCTCTCCCTCTCTATCTAACTCTCTCTCTCTCTCTCTCGCACTCTCTCTCACTCTCTCTCTATATCTCTGTCTCTCTATCTGTCTCCATCTGTCTCCATCTGTCTCTATTTGTCTCGGTCTCTATTTGTCTCTGTCTCTATTTGTCTCTGTCTCTATTTGTCTCTGTCTCTATCTGTCTGTCTGTCTGTCTCTGTCTGTCTGTGTCTCTATCTCTGTGTCTATCTGTCTCTGTCCCTCTCTCTCTGTCTCTATCTGTCTCTGTATTTGTCTGTCTCTGTATTTGTCTGTCTCTGTCTGTCTCTGTCTGTCTGTCTCTGTCTATCTGTCTGTCTCTGTCTGTCTCTGTCTCTATCTGTGTCTGTCTGTCTCTATCTGTCTGTCTGTCTGTCTGCCTCTATCTGTCCCTGCCTCTATCTGTCCCTGCCTCTATCTGTCCCTGCCTCTATCTGTCCCTGCCTCTATCTGTCCCTGCCTCTATCTGTCCCTGCCTCTATCTGTCCCTGCCTCTATCTGTCCCTGCCTCTATCTATCTGTCCCTGCCTCTATCTATCTGTCCCTGCCTCTATCTATCTGTCCCTGCCTCTATCTATCTGTCCCTGCCTCTATCTATCTGTCCCCGCCTCTATCTATCTGTCCCCGCCTCTCTCTGTCCCCGCCTCTATCTGTCTCTGCCTCTATCGGTCTCAATCCAAACAGGAAGCTTCCCAAAAGGCCCTTTAAAAGTCAGCTGTGAAAGCGCTTACAGCTGACTTTTAAAGGGCCTTTTGGGAAGCTGTCCGATGGTGCCCTGACGTCACAGAGGCCAGCAGTAAACACAGAAGATGGCCTCAGGAGCATACGTAGTGAATACCTATTTAATACGTATTCACTACGTATGCTCCTGCGGTCATCTTCTGTGTTTACTGCTGCCTCACTAGAAACTAGCCACGCAAGGCAAGGTCCACGGGCCGCCAATGAAGGCCTGCCAGGCCGCACTAGGAGTACCACGGCTCTACACCTTCACCACCTTCTCCAGTACTAGAACATTTACTCATCACACCACACAACTCTCCACCCTCACAGCCTGATGATGATGATGTTCAATTATCTGTAGATCCGTGGAAAGACTACACTATTGATCCACCTACAGATCATGACCCAGACCTTTATCCTGCAAAGCCTTCCCTCCTGACGACAATGTAGGTTATTTCGAGTTGTTTGCTAGAGCTGCAGAATATCACGGGGTACAACTACACTAAGAATTCCTAGAAGTTTTCTTGTTCGAAACTTTGAGTAGGACACACAGATCTAGTCAGACTCTCCCTATGCTCAAAGGCATGATGAGACATGCCGATGACATCTTCAAATACCATGTTCGTGCTCGCATTCTGACTCCCAGAATAGATAAAAAGTATAAGCCTGCTCCCTCTGATCCAGTCTTCATTCAGGGGCAGTTACCCCTAGACTCACTTGTTGTCTCTAATGCCCGTAAACGGGCTAATTCACAAACCTCTGGGGATGCCCCCCCTCCGGACAAGGAGTCAAAATTAATCGACGCCTCTGGCAAATGAATAGCTGCACAGGCAGCTAATCATTGGCCCTCTTAGCCAGGTATGATAGAGCGCACTGGGACGAAATAGAGCTATTGCTCCAAAATCTCCCAGATGAGCACAAAGCTAAAGCACAGGATTTAATACAAGAAGGGAAGCTCATCTCCAATTCATCTATTATATGTGCCTTAGATGCTGCCGACACTGCAGCTCGAGAGATTAACACTAGTGTGTTACTCAGGAGACACGCCTGATTAAGGATTTCGGGTTTCAAACCTGAAGTCCAGCAATTCATCTTAAACACTCTGTTTGATAAAGAGCATCTTTTCGGATCTAAAGTTGATCAGGCATTAGAGAAAATGAAAAAAGACACTGAGGTAGCTAAGTCTATGGGAGCTCTACAGTCTCCTTCAAACCGGGGCACCTTTAGTTGCTCCTTTTATTGTGGGGGGTCTAAGACCACATCCTCAGACACCAATGTTTCCTCCTATAAAGGCAACAATCAACCTTCCTCCACAAGAGGTTTCTTTAGAGGAGGATATAGAGGAAACAACGGCAAGGGTAGAGGAAAAGATTCCACACCCCTTCCTCTAACAAGCAGTGACTTACATACCCTTCCCCCTGATCATTTAACACCCGTCGGGGGACGTCTTCTAAAAGTTCCTCCCCATTTGGCAGTCTATAACACCAGACAAATGGGTGTTAGTAATTATCCAACATGGTTATTTCCTGGAGCTTACCACCAATCCTCCAAACATTCCACCTCGTTCTTACAAACTATCACCGGAACATTTGCACCTCCTCAAACAGGAAGCCCAGTCTCTCTTGCTGAAAGGAAGCATAGAGCCAGTACCATTACAATATCAAGGGTCAGGCGGGTACTCCCTGTATTTTCGAATTCCCAAAAAGGACGGCTTGTTAAGACCTATTCTTGGACCTCAGAGAACTGAACCATTACATACTGTCAGAACATTTCCACATGGTAATACTTCAACAAGTGCTCCCACTTTTACAACAGGACGTCTTTGTCTACTCTAGACTTAAAGGACGCATATTTCCACATTCCAATTCACCCCGCTCATCGCAGATATCTCAGATTTGTGATAGCGGGGCAACATTGCCAATCCAAAGTACTACCGTTTGGAGTCACCACTGCTCCCAGAGTATTTACCAAATGGCAATAGTCGCAGCTCATCTAAGACGACAGCATATCCACGTCTTCCCCTACCTGGACGACTGGCTCATCAAAGCCAGCACTTACCACAAGTGTCTCCAACACACTCAAGCCACAATTCACTTACTACACCAACTAGGGTTTACAGTAAATGCGTTGAAGTCCCATCTGCAGCCTTCCAACACACAGACTTATTTGGGAGCCACCATAGACACTCAAAAAGCTCTAGTCTCTCCCAATGCAGCCAGAATTCACAGCATTCAGTCTCTTATCACTCAGTTTCAACCCAACCACTCATTACCAGCCAGAGTCTTCATGCAACTGCTGGGAATGATGGCGTCTTGCATCATAATAGTTCCCCACACAAGACTTCACATGCGTCCCCTTCATCAATGCTTAGCAAGTCAGTGGAACCAGTCGTAGGGATGACTAACCAATCTAGTGTTGGTAGACGGCCGCACCCATCGCTCTCTGCAGTGGTGGAACTCACAAAATTTATCTAAAGGGCGGCCCTTCATCGACCCTGTTCCACAGACAGTGCTAACAGCAGACGCATCATCACTGGTTGGGGCGATCACTTACAGAATCACACAATCCAAGGCTTGTGGAGTGTAAAGCACAAAAATCTCCATATAAACAACCTAGAGCTACTAGCAGTGTTTCTAGCGCTCAAAGCATTTCAAACTCACCTCGTTGGCAAAGCTGTCCTAGTCCGCACGGATAACATGACAGCTATGTACTATATACAAAAACAGGGGGGGGCACACACTCTCCAACTGTCACGCCTAGCACAAGCCATTTGGAAATGGGCCATACACCACAAGATTTATCTCCTGGCGGAACACCTTTCAGGAGTAAACAATCAGATTGCCGACATTCTCAGCAGACAGAGGCAGCAAATCCATGAGTGGGAACGTCATCCTCAGATTCTCCTCCCCTACTTTCAGGAATGGGGATTTCCTCAGATAGACCTGTTTGCCACAGCACAAAATGTAAAATGCCCAAGCTTCACCTCCAGGTTCCCACACCCGCTCTCCAAAGGCAATGCCCTATGGATGAACTGGTCAGGGATATTTGCCTACGCTTTTCTGCCCCTCCCACTCATTTCACTGGTAGTTCGGAAGCTCAGACAAAAATCCCTCATACTAATTCTCATAACTCCCACATGGGCCCGCCAACCCTGGTTCACCACC
The DNA here is from genome assembly GCA_963921515.1 of Calotriton arnoldi. Taxonomy (NCBI): domain Eukaryota; kingdom Metazoa; phylum Chordata; class Amphibia; order Caudata; family Salamandridae; genus Calotriton; species Calotriton arnoldi. Next base: position 430,026 of record CAWUFW010004300.1, read on the forward strand.
CTGCTGAGCTGTCAGTAGTTCCACAGTAAAAGCTGCATCTCACCTCCAGTCTCCTCATTCAGAGCCATGGAGAAATCAGGCATCCAAATCCCAAAGAACTCATCCTGGCGATCTGGCTCATGAAGTCATAGTTTGGTTATTTACACCTACCACCAGACTGTATGAACATCCTAAATGAGGCTAGAAAGCCTACTACTAGGGCATGTTCTGCAGAAAAATGGAAGCGATTTGTTATCTATTGTAACAATATCAATCCTCTTGATACGTCTGTCCAGAACATCATCTGTTCTCTGTTACATTTACAGCAATCTGGACTAGCCTACACATCCATTTGCTTACATCTTGCAGCAGTAGCTGCATACTTACAAAACAGACAACACGTATCTCTGTTCAGAGTACCAGTGATTAGAGCCTTTATGGAAGGATTAAAAAGAGTGATGCCACCAAGAGTCCCACCTGCACCAGTGTGTAACCTAAACAACTGCAGGTTAGTATTCTGCTGTATAGTCTATGCAAAGCATGTGCTCTACAGCTCACATGCCTCGAACGAATAATGTTACTTACCCAGGAAGCATCTGTTCTTGGCATGTAGCGCTGTAGATTCACATGCGCCCACCCGCCTCCCCGGTCTCTTGTAGTTGTTGCAGTTTCTCAATTTACATACATACGCATGGACATCTCTGTTCTACAGTAACTAACTCCATTCTCACCCTCGGCGGGAAAACAATCTAACAATGGAGTCGGTGCCCATGAGCACTATCACCGAAAGGAGGAGTCACCTTACCTCGTGACTGGAAAGACTTCTTCGAAGAAAAACAACTTTCAAACATCCGGACCCAACACTAGATGGCAGGAGTATGCAAAGGATGTGAATCTACAGCTCTACATGCCAAGAAGAGATGCTTACTGGGTAAGTAACATTATCCTTCAAAGCTATCCAAGTTTCATTAGAGTAGAGCAACCATCATTTGTTCGCTGCACAGAGAGAAGAGGAAGCTCTGGTCACAGCTTCATTCTTTTCAGCAGACATGGGGAGGTCTAGCCAGTAGAGCAGACTCTGGCGAAAGCTTCAGTAATTTTAGGAAAGTAAAGAATATATGGTCAATGTGTCATTGCTTTAATGAGAGTAGAGGAAAGTCTGGACAAAGTGTATTTCTCTACATGGACAGAATGGGAGTCTGTAATCAAATCTACATGGCCAGAATAGGAAGCTCTGATATAAGTTTTTTTCCTTCCAGAAAAGTATAGGAAGGTATGGCTTAAGCATCATTCCTACATGAATAAAAGAGGAAACTTTGGTCAAACCTTAAATCTCTGTATGGACAGAACAGGACCCTGTGGTCAAAGGTTCGTTCATTAGAGGGGCATAACAGAAATCTGTGGTTCGAGGCATTTGAAGAAGTCTTACCCAGTCACGAGGTAAGGTGGCTCCTCCTTTCGGTGATAGTGCGCATGGGCATTTACTCCATTGTAAGATTGTTTTCTTTCCGTCATGGGGTTCGAACGTGTATTGCTGCGCTCCGGTTCGAAACCGTCCTTCAGGTTCCCTTGGTTACTAATCCACTCTACCCTCGATGGTATTGTTATCTTACGCGTTTCCCTCTCATCACGTATCCATTCAATCGGGTAAGTCTCATCTTCGGTCGAAAACATTGTGGGCGGCCTTCGGGCCTAGCCACGTTGATCCACCCCTCTGCCGATGGAACGGACACCGTTTCAGTTCTGTCCTCGGTGGCACGCTAAGTACCCTCGTACTGATCTACACCAAATCTGCAACTTCTGCTTATCACCGGAGCACAAGGAAGAAGACTGTGAGGCCTGTCGGGCGTTCAGATCGAAAAAGACTCCTCGCGATCGTCTGGCTTGACCACGAGAAATGCAGCGCCAAGATACTCAACATACTCCGGATATCTTCGGAGAAGAATCCGAACACAAAGCTACAGCTGTCCGACCTTGTGATCGAATTGGAGTCCAAAGACATTCCAGCAGGACGGTGTATCGTGAGTACTAAAACCCCCGTACTCCACAAACTATCTTCCACCAAACATAAGGCTTTGGCACCCACCTCTGCCTTCGGGCCTTGGTTGTCACCGAGACGATGTTTCCGACGCCCCGCCCTCGGGCCCAGCACCAAAACAAATAGTCAAGCCTTCCGGCACGGGATTGAGCCGAGACAGATCGTCTTCGGATTTAAACATTCCGCTCCGAAAGACAAGTCTGGTTTGGAGCCGAAATCGTCCGCTTCGAAAGACAAAAAGGACAAGCCTGGTTCGGCACCGAAACCTTCGGCGCCAAAATCAAAAGAAGATCTTCCAAATCCCCCAGAACCGATCTTGGATGTTATGATGGACAGATTAGATCCAAAACAGAAAAAGCTGTACATCAATCCAGATACTGGACACATTTTAGCTAAAACTCCTTTCAAAAGGGAAGTCAGTTCAGAGGACACTGGATATAAGATTCCTCTTAAGAAGAAGGACATTGCTACTAGTCCTATCCACCCTACTTTGCCATCCCCTCCATCTCCACCATCTTCCCCTTTTCCACAACTGCCAGGCTCAGACCCACTACACATAACACAACAGGGCTCTCCTCATACACCGCCTGATTTAGGAGATGATGATGATGTCGACAAGGTTCCTTTGCCAACAGATCCATGGGATGATTATAATATTGATCCACCCATGGATAATGATCCAGAACTATCCTGCAAAACCTTCACCTCCAGACGATAATGTATCTTATCTACAGCTAATTTCCAAAGCAGCAGCATATCATGGCGTTACACTGCACAAGGAGGCTTTCGATGATGTCTTTTTATCTGAGACACTAGGGTCTTCACACAGAACTAATCAGAGTCTCCCTATGTTGAAAGGCATGATGAGACATGCAGATGAGATTTTTAAGGACCCTGTTCGGGCCAGTATTTTAACACCCAAGGTTGATAAGAAATAAAAACCATCACCCTCTGATCCTGTTTTTATTAAAGAACAGCTCCCTTTAGGTTCTCTGGTAGTTTCTAATGCTCGTAAAAGAGCGAACTCACAGACCTCTGGGGATGCAACTCCCCCAGATAAAGAATCTAAATTAATTGATGCATCCGGTAAAAGGGTACCTGCTCAAGCCGCTAATCACTGGTGCATTGCCAACACTCAGGGCCTACTAGCTAAGTATGACGGAGCACATGGGGAAGAGATGAAAGGCCTACTTCAATACCTCCCCGAAGAGCACAAGAAAAAGGCACAAGAGATAGTCCAAGACGGAAAACTAATTTCTAATTCTTCTATTAGATGTGCTCTTGATGCTGCTGACACTGCAGCGAGAGAAGTTAACACCAGCATTCTCTTACGTCGGCATGCCTGGCTTAGGATTTCAGGCTTTAAACCTGAAGTCCAGCAGTCTCTTTTAAATACTCCCTTTGACAAGCAACATCTTTTCGGACCTCAGATTGATGAGGCTTTATAAAAGATGAAAAAAGACTCGGATGTGGCAAAATCTATTGGAGCACTTCAGTCTACATCAAGCAGAGGCTCCTTTCGCCGCTCATTTTATAGAGGAGGATCCAAAAGTACATCCTCGGACCCTAACACCTTCTCATATAAGTCCAACAGGTAACCCTCTCCCATTAGAGGCTTCTATAGAGGAGTTGTTAGAAATGGGATTTTTGGTAGGCTAGGGCGTGGGCCAAAGCCAGGCAAAAACCACCACTCTAGTCAGGATAAGGGAGTTACACTTCTAAAATAACCCCTGCTCACCCCCTTGGTAGCTTGGCACGAGCAGCCAGGCTTATCTTAGAGGCAGTGTGTAAAGCATTTGCACATAACCCACAGTAATACAGTGTACGCACTACAAAAGGACACCACACCAGTTTAGAAAAATATCCAATATTTTTATATAATTAAAACAAGAACAAAAACGTTAAGAATCCACAATATTATACTTAAAAGTTCACAGTTCCAAAAATACGCTGATTAAAAAGAGTTCCTTGTGTGGATAGCTCCGTCCGGGCTACCACGGCGTCGTGAACAACAAATCCAACAGTTCTGGCTGGTCGCGGGATCGCGGGCCAGCTACGGTGTCGGGAAGACCCGCAAACAGTACCTGTGAGAGATGCAGGGCATTGAGGCCCTTGAAGTCGCTCGCGTTGCAGGTCGAGCTCCTCTCTGATGGAATCAGGAGCGCTGGCGCCGGCAGACGTCTGGCGCAGCGGTGCAGCGTGCGGTGCCCCCAGGTCGCGGTGCGAGCAGCGGCTCGGTGACGGCGTCAGATGGCGTCGTCGGTGAGACCAGGGTCACGGTGCGAGATGAAGGCAGTGCTCGCCACGGTGCTACCAGGTCACGGTGCAAGTAGCGTCGTCGTTGTTGCTGAAGCGCTGTCGTCGGCTGACGAACTGGAGTCGATGGCGTTGGTAGGCCAAGGTTGCGGTGCAGGATGAGGGTGGTGCGTCGTGTGACTTACGAGCGGTGCCCTCGAACCACGGTGCAAGCAGCGGCATCTATTTCGGCTGGAAGTGGCGGCGTCAGGAAGGCCAAGGCGTCCTCGTGAAGCAAGGCGGTGCGGAGTGCGGTCCCCACAGGTCGCGGTGCGAGCAGCGGCTTGGTGGCGGCGTCAACAGGCGTCGTCGGTGAGATCAGGGTCGCGTTGCGGCGGTGCTCTCTGCGGTGCCAAAGCTTCGGCGTGAAGCGGTGCGGAGTGCGGTGCCCACAGGTCGCGGTGCAAGCAGCGGCTCGGTGGCGGCGTCAACAGGCGTCGTCGGTGAGACCAGGGTTGCGGCGGTGCTCTCTGCGGTGCCAAAGCTTCGGCGTGAAGCAAGGCGGTGCGGAGTGCGGTGTCCACAGGTCTCGGTGCAAGCAGCGGCTCGGTGTTGGCTTCAACAGGCGTCGGTGAGACCAAGGTTGCGGTGCGGCGTTGCGGCGGTGCCCTCTGCGGTGCCTTCAGGACACGGAGTCGGCAGCGGCGTCATAGACGTCGTTGAGTTGGCGTTCTTCTTGCTGCAGCACAAAACACACAGTCCCCAGTGCTGCGGGTCGAAGAACTTGAAGTCTTTGCTGTTCCTGAGACTTCGTGAAAAGGGGGCAAGCTCTACCTCAAGTCCTTGGAGAGACTCACAAATTAGGTTGCAGAAAGTCCAGTCCAGGCCTTTCACTGCCCAAGACCGAAGCAGCCACTGCAGGTCAGCCCAGCAAAGCACCCAGCAAAGCAGTCGTTCCTTTTCGCAGCTTCTCCGGCTCTTCTTCTTGGCAGTCTTCTTGTCCAGATGAGTTCTAAAGTCCAGGGGTCTGGGACCCAGCATTTATGTCCAAAAATCCTTTGATCTCTTAGGCAGAGAGGGCCTGTGCCCGGTCAGGACCAGTTCTGCCTTCTCTGGTGTGAATTCCTGGCAGGAGGTGGAGACGGTATTTGTCAGAGGCAGAGCAGGCCCTTTGAGGTGCAAGGAAATCTCCTCCCCCTCCCCCATCGTAACTCAGGTCTCTTCAGCCCTTTCCTGACCTACCTAGACCATCTGGCGCCCCTCCTGCTCCCCAGCCTTCTGTCATCCAAAACCCAGACAGGCAATCCACATTCCAGCAGAGGCACACGGGATGACTGAGCAAGAAAATACCCACTTTCCAAAAGTGGTATTTTCAAACACAGAATGTAAAAATCACCTTCACTAAAAGAGGCATCTTTAGATTCTGAGTTCAGGCATACGAAACTCTATTTTCTTACCGAATTCCCTGGGCCAGTTATGTTTATAAGATGTTATAAACAAACCTCCCATTCTATCCTAAGGGGAACTGGTAACCTTGCAATAGTGAAAAACGAAATTGGCTGTAATTCACTATCAGGACATGCCACACACACCAGGGCATGTCCCACCTTTCACTTACACTGCACCCTGCCCACAGGGGTACCTTGGGCCTACCTGAGGGGTGTCTGACATGCAAGAAAAGGGAAGGTTAGGGACCGGCCAGTGTGTGCACTGGCCAAGTCGACATGGCAGTTACAAACTGCGCGCAGACTCTGCAATGGCAGGTCTGAGTGACCGTTTTCAGGGCTACTCACGGGGGTGGCACAACCAGTGCTGCAGGCCCCCGAGTAGCATTTGATTCACCACCCCTGGCACACGCAGTGCACTTTACTAGGGGCTAACAGGTAAATCAAATATCCAATCATGGAAACACCCATCCATAACACAATTTACACGGAGAGCATATGCACTTTAGCACTGATTAGCAGTGGTAAAGTGCCCAGAGTCCTAAAACCAACAAAAACAGGGTCAAAAACAGGAGGCCAAAAAGTCTGGGGGTAAACCCGCTGAAAAAGCCAAGTCTAACAGGAGGGTACAGAGGAAACAATTTTAAAGGTAGGGGTAAGAGCACGCCAACGTGTAACTCCCCCTCCCCCAATAAGCAGTGACTTGCCTACACTTCCCTCTGATCATTTAACACCTGTCGGGGGAAGACTTCAGCAATTTCTCCCTATTTGGCAATCCATAACATCAGACAAATGGGTGTTAGACATTATCCGACATGGTTATTGCCTGGAGCTCACCAGCAATCCTCCCAATATTCCACCTCGCACTCACAAACTCTCGTCAGAGCACCTGCAGCTCCTCAAACAAGAGGTACAAGCTCTTTCAACAAAAGGAGCCATAGAACCAGTTCTGGTACAGTACCAAGGTTCAGGAATGTACTCTCTGTACTTTCTAACCATCAAAAAGGACAGCTGCTTAAGACCCATTTTTGAGCTAAGGACGTTAAATCTGTACATACTTTCAGAACATTTCCACATGGTCACACTCCCAAGTGCTTCCACTGCTACAGCAAGGCGATTTTATGTCCACACTGGACTTAAAAGATGCATAATTTCACATTCCTGTTCACCCAGCACATCGCAAATATCTCAGATTTGTGATAGCACAAAAACAATCAATCAATTCAAAGTACTCCCGTTCAAAGTAACTACTGCTCCCAGAGTGTTCACAAAATATCTAACAGTAGTGGCAGCACATCTCAGAAGACAACAGATTCACGTCTTCCCATATCTGGACGACTGGCTCATCAAACCTAGCACACACCAAAAGTGTTTACAATACACTCCGACTACAATAGACCTACTCCAACAATTGGGTTTAACGGTCAATGCGCAGAAGTCTCATCTTCAGCCTTCACAAATGCAGTCCTGTCTGAGAGCGACTCTAAACACTTGCACAGTTCTAGCCTCTCCCAATACAGTCAGAATTCGAAATATTCAAACTCTGCTACTACAGTTTCAGGTCAATCAGTACTTAGTAGTCAGGACTTTTATGCAATTGTTAGGAATGATGGTATCATGCATTGCAGTAGTGCCTCATGCAAGAATACACATGCGTCCTCTACAAGAGTGCTTACCACATCAATGGAATCAGTCACAGGGTCAATTAACAGATCTAGTGTTGGTAGACGGCTGCACCTATCGCTCTCTGTAGTTGTGGAACACACAAAACTTCTCAAAAGGGCGGCCCTTCATCGACCCTGTTCCACAGATCGTGCTAACAGCAGACTCATCTCTCACAGGTTGGGTTGCCCATCTTCACAATTTGACAAGTGCAAAACTCTTCACATCAACTATCTAGTGCTTCTAGCTGTGTATCTAGCATTGAAAGCTTTTCAGTCTCACCTCCTAGGGAAAGTTGTCCTAGTCCGCATGGACAATATGACAACGATATACTATGTACAAAAACAGGGGAGACATTCTCTGCAACTGTTAGGCCTCTCTCAGACCATTTGGTGTTGGGCAATTCATCACAGAGTTCATCTTCTGGCAGAGCACTTCCCAGGAGTGAACAATCCGATTGCCGACCTCCTAAGCAGAAGGCGGCAACAAATACACAAATGGGAACTTCATCCCCAGGTTCTCCTTCCATACTTTCAAGAATGGGAATTCCCACAAATAGATCTGTTCGCCACAGTGAACAACTCAAAATGCCCAAACTTCGCCTCCAGGTTCCCACACCCTCTATCCAAAGGCAATGCCCTATGGATGACTTGGTCAGGGATATTTGCCTACGCTTTTCCGCTTCTCCCTCTCCTTTCATTTCTAGTTTGGAAGCTCGGGCAAACATCCCTCACATTGATTCCAGTGGCTCCCACTTGGGTCAGTCAACCCTGGTTCACGACACTCTTAGAACTATCGGTAGTTTCACATCAAAAGCTGAATCTCAATTCCAGCTTTCTCACGCAGAACCATGGAGTAGTCTGATACCCAAACCCCAAAGAGCTCATTCTAGCGATTTGGCTCCTGAAGTCATAGAGTTTGTCTATCTCAATTTGCCACCAGAGTGTATGACTATTCTTAAGGAAGCAAGAAAGCCTACTACCAAAGCATGTTATGCAGCAAAGTGGAAAAGATGTGTTATATATTGTACCAACAACAATATTGATCCACTAGATGCCTCTATTCAAAATATAATTTGTTACCTTCTGCATTTACAGTGTGCTGGTCTAGCCTACACTTCCGTTCAATTGCAACTTGCGGCAGTAGCCGCATATTTGCATAACAGGCAACATCTGCCTTTGTTCAAAGTTCCACTAATTAAAGTCTTTATGGAGGGCCTTAAAAGAGTAATACCACACAAGGTACCTCCAGCACCAGTTTGGAATCTGAACATTCTGCTTACACCGCTCATGGGTCCACCTTTTGAGCCATTACACAACTGTCCGCTACAGTTTCTTTCATGGAAAGTTGCCTTCCTCATTGCGATCACTTCATTGAGGAGAGTTGTTGAGCTACAAGCATTAACCTTAGAAGAACCCTTCTTTCAACTTCATAAAGACAAAGTAGTTCTTTGCACCAACCCAAAATTCCTTGCCAAAGTGGCTTCTGCTTTTCATATAAACCAATCACTTGAGTTGCCTGTTTTCTTTCCTCAACCTGATTCCGTAGCAGAAACAGCTCTTCATACTTTTGATGTCAATAGAGCGTTATTGTATTATATTGAAAGAACAAAGGATTTTCGTAAAACAAAGCAGCTGTTTGTTGCATTTGCTTCACCTCACGAAGGCAATCCCATCTCTAAATCTGGTATTTCAAGATGGATTGTTAAATGCATCAAACTTACTATCCTAAAGCTAAAAGAACTTTATCTATACCTCCTAGAGCACATTCCACTCGTAAAATAGGAGCGTCTATGGCCTTTTCAGGTAACATCCCAATAGCTGACATTTGTAAGGCAGCAACATGGTCCACACCACACACATTAGGCAAGCACTACTGTGTGGATGTTTTAGCACGTCAACAAGCCAATGTAGGGCACGCAGTGCTAATAACACTTTTTCAAACAGCTGCAACATCTACTGGTTAGCCACCGTTATGGGAGAATACTGGTATATAATCTAGGCAAAGCATGTGTATCTACAGCTCACATGCCTCGAACGGATTATCCTACTTAACCAGTAAGCATCTGTTCTAGGCATGTAGAGCTGTAGATTCACATGTGCCTTCCCACCTCCCTGGGCACCTGTAGTTGTTGCAGTTCATTATTTACGCTACATACGCATGGACATCTCTGTAGTACACTCACTTACTCCATTCTCACCCTCTTGCGGGAAAACAATCTAACAGTGGAGTCGATGCCCATGTGCACTATCACCGAAAGAAGGGGTCACCTTAACTCGTGACTGGGAAAGACTTCTTTGAAGAAAAACAACTTGCAAACATCTTGACCCAACACTAGATGGCAGGAGTATGCAACGCATGTGAATCTACAGCTGTACATGCCAAGAACAGATGCTTACTGGGTCAGTAGCATAATCATTCTAAACTTCACTCCCTACTGGGGCAGAAGAGGAAACCTAGGTCATCCTTAATTACCTGTGTGGGCAGTAGTGTATCCTGTACTCATTCTATTTCATTTCACTGCAGAACAATTGATTCCTTTTAATTTAATCATTTTCTGGTATATTGGTTAGACTACTTGCTTTTATGTGAGATTCACAATTTGATATACTTTTTCAGATTTTTTCAGTGACTCTGTTACGAACTGCCATCAAATAACATATGCACTAAAGAGTGACATGTTGTTATTTCTTGCTCTTCTACGTCTACCATTTGATATCATGCTGACATTTTCTTGCCTCCAGCTTCTCTCTCCCATGTAGTACTTCATTGACCGTTCTTAGGTTTGTTTTTAATCCCTAATATTAGTCTATCTTACATTTTTTATATTTCAGTCACCAGCCATGTCTGTCTGCCCAATTTAGAAAATGCGTCAGTACTTTATACTTCATGCCGCAAAGACTTGAACTTGTCGTCTTCAGTCTTGTCTACGTTTCTACTTTTGCGATTGGTCTTCCGTCTCCCTATTTTGCACCACTTTCTTTTTCATGGCATCTGCTGACGTGGTTCTTCTTATGCTTCTCTCTATTCTTTTTCGCTTCTATTCTGTGTCCTTCCACCTCCGATTCAGTTCTCTGCAGTCTTCCTGTGTACCCATGGCAGGCTCCACCTATTTCTTTCATTTCTTAATTTCTTTCATTGATCCTACCTGCAGTATTCAATCTGCCTGCCAGTCTTAATTCTTCTTTTTTCCTGCAATGTAGTATCACGAATTTCTATTCTTTTATAGTCATTGTCAGTGAAGACTAGACAGTCGAGCCCTGTTCTGCTTCAAGTTATTTTTATTTAAAATCTTGTCTTCTCACATTTGAAATCTCCCGCCTACTGTTACTCTTAGTTTGTCCTACTGTTTCTATGTACAGCACACTGATACCTTTGGGTCATGTTAGCACTTTATAAAACTCTTCAAATGAATAAAATGTTCAGTAGTCTGCTATGCTGGCAGCTGGGCTGATGAGCAGAACCAGTGAAGGCCGAATGCCTCTGGTGGCCTTCAGCTAAAATAGGTGATGCGGGGCCTGTTTTGGCACGGCACAAACCTCCTTTGTAACTCTTGACGCCAGGTGCCTGGCTTTGATTACAATACTTGGATGTTGTTGAACCTTTTAGAATAAGCAATGAGCAGAAAGGTGGTGGAAGCCCTTCTATTTCTTTTCCTTCGGAAAGATTGTTATTTCAATAATACACTGTGCTGCGGGATTTGTAAAGCGCCTGGCCACCCGAAGGTATCCCAGCGATAGTTCGGAGAGGTGCACCTAAAGAACAGAGGGGCACTTGGGGAGGAGGGCCTGTTTGAAGAGCCAGGTTTTAAGGGCTTTTCGAAAGCGTCCTTCCTGATCTGTTGCTCTAGAGAGTTCCAGAGCTTTTCTGCATTTAACTTAAAGGACCGTCCTCCACTTCTGGTCGCTCAACACTGGGGACTGAAGCCAGATCGAGATTTCAGGGTCGCAGGGGTCTGATGGGATGTCAGGGTGAACACATTGGTGTAGAACTATCAACTTTCCATGAAGCTTTGTTCAGTTGCTTCATATTAAACACTGTGAATATATTCGATCACATTTGACTGTGACTCTGCAAAGGAAAATGACATAAAACAAAGGCGAATTCTATTTTAATTACACATTTCACTTCTAAATGATTAAAACAAAGGCGAATTCTATTTTAATCACACATTTTATTTCTAAATGATTAACATTTGTAACCTAAAATGGGGATACCTTGATGAGAAAAAAGATAATAATTCTAAGTCCTCGACCTCTGAGCGTTGCTGTGGGTCTCGAAGCCTTTAACAGGGCGCTCGGTAGTGAGTGTGCACATTCTGCTCACTTTGGAAATCACCAAAACTCTACAGTAACTGCACAGTGCCTTGTCAGAAGTCAAGGTGGGGCTAGGAAGAATGCTTTCCAGAGCCAGGCAGGGGGCCTTTTCATTTCAAAGGCAGGTTTACCCAGAGATGCTTACTTTTGTAGTCTCCCCACTTTGAATTACATTTGAAAGGCTCCAGGTTATTCTGTCCATCAGATTCCGCTCTTCGCTGTGCCCACTCCAGCCGACTGCCTTAGATTCGCCCTTCCCTAAGCCCTGAGAATTGTATTCCCTCTGCTCAGATCCCAGCAGGCCTCTTGATTCCTACATGCAGTTAAGATCCCCGTTGAGTTCCTAGATCTCATAAGCACTTTGACCCTCCCGCCTCCATCACAGGAGTGGCCTCATTGTTGAACCCGTTCCAAGGGGAGGTTCCTTATTGGTGCCCAGCTCTGCTCTTCTTATTCTCCATGTAGTACCATTTGCATTACCCCTTGTTGTAAAATAGCGCACTGTGCTATGGTTTTTCTAGCACCACTTCCGCTTGGATTACTTTCTTCTCCTCTTTTTTCGGCCTCAGCTGACTCAGCCCCAGCCCCACTAGCACTTGGCTGTGAGCCTTCATTGTGATTGTCGAATGCTCTGCCTGCTATCCATTATTCAAGTCGGGTAGGGTTCAGCAGTGCCAGAAGGCAGCCTCTCTGCAATTAATTTATTTGAATATCACTTATAAGAAAATGCCTCTTGGAGCCCATCTATTGCCAATTACAGTTGATACATTTCTACCTGGAAAGTTGTTTTTCTTATTTGTTTAGTTTCTTATTATCTCACACGCTAGAACCCTAACTTTTTGGACCACTCCTCCAAACGTTTTGGTCTGTTCCTCCAAAGCACTGTATCTGCATGAACACGGTTAACAGGAATCTTTATTCTAACATTGGTAACTCTCATGCAAGTTTATTTCTCAATCATACACACTCTGTTGTACACAGGGCCAAATGCATTTGTTTTAGACGTGCTCTTAGATAATTTTGCATTGCCTATAAGCATAAGAAGGAAAGATAGTAAATTCACCCAGTATGTTTCCACAAATGTTTTATTAGAATACCATGCATTATTTTATTTATATGTTTATTTTTTGAGGTCATAAAACAGCACCTCTAGAACACCTCAAGCTTATCGGTCTGTACGTCCAGGCTATGGTGAAAGCATTTGGATATGAAACCTTGGCTTCTCTACGCTTTGTCCTTTACATTCCAGCTCTGTGTGGTCGTTACTCTTGATGCCAGATAGATTTTTGAAGAGAAGTGCTCTAATGCACACTGTTGGCTCACAATTTCCACTTTTTTTTCACCATCTCCGCCTGCCAGTCCAAATACTTTATGTACTGGTTGATAGGTATGGTTGGAACTGAGGTTTTCAAAAGTTTTGTTTATCATTTGTATAGCTTGATGTAGCAGGTTACTAGACCCCCTGTTTGTCACTTTGTATATGTTGTTGTAGCACGTCACTGACCACTAGTTTAACTGTGTGAGGGCCCTGCCCCCAGCATGAGGAGCCCGGGTTTATTCACCCAGCAGGTTGTTTAAGGGGGTGGGTGATGGGAAATAGTGCCAGATGTGGCAGGCTGACTCCGACCTGCAAATAACCTGGTGTGCTTGTTGCCTTGCAGGCAGTTTGAGAGGACCCAGCCAATCACGGGGATAATTATTGATCACTTTGTGGAGCGGCCTTTTCCCAGCACCGTGCCCATGCACCCCTGCAACTACAGGTGAGGAAAGGCGAGAGGAACAGCCCCTCCTCCCTTCTCGTATACCCATGTATTTACAGGTGAGGACAAAGAAAAGTGCACCATCCGAGCTTGTTCAACTTGCACACTTGGATCTACACCACACCCACCTTAGCAGGCACCTCCAAACTACAGTTGAGGAAATATAGTGTAACATCATCCACGTCGTTCAAGCATCCATCATGTGCTGTCCTGATATTGCAGCTGAGGAGGAACACAAGAGACCTCCACACGTCTCCTCTCCATTATTGTACCCCAGAAGCGATAGTCTTGGATAGATCGAGAAGCACCTCTGTGAATGTTTTGCATCTTCCTCAGTTCATCTTTCCTCAACCCTCTACTTCAATGTGAGGAAAGAGCAAGGAACTGCCCCTCCATCTCCTACCCTCCTAAGGCCGCTTCCCCATAGATTACATATATTCGTAGCATGTGTTGGCCTTCGATATATATGCTTAGCATACTCCTGCCATCTAGTGTTGGGCTCGGACGTTCAAGTTGTTTTTCTTCAAAAAGTCTTTCGAGTCACGAGGTATAGTGACTCCTCCTATAGTCATCTGCTCTTTTGTTTGATTGTTTTTCTCTGCCATCGGGTTCAGACATATTTTTCAGAGCTTCAGCATCGAAGCTTGGACATGGTTTAACTGACCCTTCGGTGACTGCTATACATCACACATTGACGGAAACACATAGGAGGGCCAGCCAATACCTAAATTCCGAATTTTCACTCGCCCAGCCTCAGGCTTGGTTCGGCTCTGCTTCAACAATTCTTCATCGACTTCCCTCACTCAACACATGTGGAGTGATGGGCAAAACGCCTTTCAACTTCTGCCCCAAGTTCTACGCATAGCACTCGGGGCAAAATGCCTTTCAACTTCTGCCCCAAGTTCTACGCATAGCACTCTAGGCAAGATCGCCATCCAGTCTGCTACCTCTGTCTGTCTCCGGACCATGACGAAACCTCGTATGAAGCCTGCTGGGCCTTTTGGTCAAAAAAGACTCTTCGAAATTGATGTTCGAGGAGGTGGGCCCACATTACAGTGCAGGCACAGTGGAAGATGCCCCCGATATCTTCGGGGACCAGTGCAACTCTAAGAACAAACAGGCCTCGAGGCAAAGACCCAAGACGACTGTGAGGAAGACACGGAGGCCCGGGCTGACATCCCTATACTTCTTGCTAGCTGCGGAGAGGGGTCTGACTCCGACAAAGAAATGGAAGAAGTCCAAGATTTTGCTTTCATCGGGGCACGCAAGTATGGTGGCTAAAGCCACACACACATACCCAAGCTAAAGAGCAAACACAGGCTCACGGAACCCCACTGCCCTCGGGCCATGGGGGAGTCCTGTATAAGGCAAAGGAGCAGACAATTCGTCCCTCCTCCCAAACAAGCCTTCAAGGCAACCGAAAAGGCTAGGGCACCTACTCCTTCGAAGTCAAAGCCTGTATCGGTGCGATCGTCGAAAAAAGATGCATAACGCCAAAGAAGCCTTCGGAGCCGAATGTGGGGCTAGGAATACCCAGAACACCTTCGGAACCTATGCCGCTGTCGATGCCGAAAACACCCTCGGCTCGGAAGCCACAGTCGGCGTTGACAGCGCCATGAGACTCCAAGAGGCCATCAGCTTCAAAAAAGCTGTCTGCATCAAAAACACCCTCGGCATCAAAGACTTTGGCAGTGCCGAAGGTAATGCCAGCATTGGACACACTGACCCCCAAAGAACAGCCTGTTGAGCCCATTCCAACAAAATTTCAAGAACAACTTAATGCCAGGCAGAAGATATTGGTCATAAATCCAGATACCGGCAGGTTGGTGACCAAGCCACCACTCCCACCTACACACACATTGCCTAAATGAAGGAAGACATTTGAGGAGGAGATTGTGGGGCCTCAGCCACATGAGCCCTCACATAAAAAACACAAGGACAGGGGCACCAGCTGACCCTCCACCTCCTCTACCACCTAATTCTCCATTACTACCTCTTCCTCCTGCCCTTCCGTCAATGCCATCCACACCTCCTCTTTTACCAACCTCACCACAACACTCCTGTTGTGTTCATCCACATGTCACCCACTACCTCCTCATTAGAGGAACTCGCAACTGGAGAAAACATAGACCCGCACTACAATCCTTAGTTACCAGATCCACAGGGTTCTCCTGATACACTGAATGAACCCTGGGAGGACATAATGTTGGCCCTCAAGGGGATACAAATCCTGATCTGTACCCCGCTAAATCTTCCCCACTTGATGACACCACCACATATCATGAGGTACGACACAGGGCTGCTGAATAACATAAAGTTGATATGCATAGAGTGGAAGATTTTCTTGTTGAGATACTGTCAAAAACACAGCGACCCCTCCAATTCTTACCCATGCTTAAAGACCTGCTCAGGCCCATGGCTGACCTATTCAAGCAACCGTCAAATCACAGGTTTTAACACCTAGGGTTGATAAAAAAATATATAAACCCTCGCCAACGAATCCAACATATGTTAACAGTGAGAAAACAAGCCAACTCTGAAGGGACAGGTGATGCACCTTCTACAGAAAAGGAAAGTAAGACATTTGATGCTGCAGGAAAACGAGTTGCAGGCGGCAAACCACCTTAGAATGGCCAACCGAGTGGAGCTCCTGTGCAGGTACAATCCGGCTCCGTGGGACGAGATGCAGGAATTATTACAGCATCTTCCTGATCAGTTTAAGCAGAGAGGAACAGAACCAGTTGAGGATGGTAAGGCCATCTCTAATGTGACAATCCAGTGTGCATTAGACTCTGCGGACACCAGTGCTAGGGAAGTCAACACTAGCATTGTAATCAGACGTCACATGAGGTTAAGGGTGTCTGGATGTAAGCCTGACATCCAGCAATATCTACTCTATCTGCCTTTTGACGGAGAACACGTCTTTGGGCCTCAAGTGGAGGAAATGTTAGAGAAGATTGAAAAGGACACTGCGAAAGCCATAGATGCCTACAGAGAGGGTCCTTTCATAAGGGTCAGTGCAGAGGGGCATCCAAAGGAACAAGCAGGGCACCTATCAACACCAAAATACCAGAGGCTCCTATCACAGAGGTCAATACAGGGGTCGAGGTTGTGGATTCACTCCCATGGCAGCCACCTCCAATAAGCAGTGACTCTGTTCGTGTCCCTCCCTTACCGCCCCAAAAAACACCCGTAGGGGGAAGGCTACAGGACTTCCACACCCAATGGGAACAAATCACCTCAGATCTATGAAACCTTTCAGGTAGCCATGTGCTCTGTGTAAAAAATAACATCTCTGGGTCTTTTCAATAGTAAAAGACGAATATTGCCAGGCTCACCGGAATTATGCAGCAGGGGAGGGCCAAGTTATGCAGCAGTATTTAGTAAATTATGCAGCAAGAAAAGGCCAATTATGCGGTTTGATGTGGCACATTTTAGAATAGAATTACTTAATTATTTCGTTATTTTTACACTTTTTAACACTGTCTGGAGATTGGTTGCTCCTTATTACTACCAGTTTATAACCCATATATATAGCAATAAGCAACTTAAAGATTGCCAGTCAAGCTTTGGAAAGAGCCTTCTATTGCGCGGCAACATGTATTGCTGCATTTTATGTAACTTTTGAAACGTTTGAGTTAGAAAATGTATTTTTCCTTAAATCTGCAGATTAAGCAGAAGATGATGGATTATGTGGCAAATTTAGAACTATGTGAAAAACCCCGGCGTGGCCCTGGATATTACCTAGAACTCACATAATCTCTACCCAGTATCCCACCTCATGCACAAACAATGTCAAGAGAACACTTACTACACCTACAAGAGGTAGCTCAAACTCTGCTTCAAAAGGGGCCCCCATAAAGCCAGTCCCAAAACAATACCAGGGTCGCGGGGTGTACTCGCTGTATTTCCTCATTTCAAAGGAATATGGCACCTGAGGCCTATTCTAGACCTCAGGTCTCTCAACAAGTACATCTTGTCAGAGCACATCCACATGGTGACACTGTAGGAAGTCATACCGCTGCTTCAGCTAGGAGACTTTATGACAGCCATAGACCTCAAAGACGCCTATTTCCACATACCAATACACCCAGCCCATCGGCGCTACCTCCAATTTCAAGTACTTGGCCAACATTAGTCATGGTGTTGCCATTCGGAGTAAGTACTGCACCAAGTGTATTTACAAAATGTCTCGCTGTAGTAGATGCTTATCTCAGAAGGGGGTGCACACATATGTTCCCCTGTCTAGTCAATTGGCTGATCAAAAGTGCAAGTAAACAATGTTTGCAGGACACTTCGTAGGTAATCAGCCTTCTGCACAATCTGGGATTCATGCTCAATGTTACCAAATGTCACCTCCAACCCTTGCAGATTCAGCTGTTCCTTGGGGCTGCCCTAAACTCAATCACAGCAAAGGCTTATCCCAGTCATGCAAGAGAACAAAAGATCCAACTTGCATTGCCTCTTTTTCAGCCACATCGTCGCATCACAGTCAAAACAGCGATTAATCTTCCAGGTATGATGGTATCATGCATTACCATTGTGCCACATGCACGACTGCACAAGCGCTCCCTACAGCAATGTCTGCAGTCATGGGGGTCACAAGCGTAGGGGCACCTACAAGATCTAGTGTTGATAAGGCTGGCGGCTCATCGCTCTCTGCAGTGGTGGAACAACAACAATTTGTTGCAGGGTCAGCCCTTTAAAGCCCCAGTTCTGCAAGTAACCATTACAACAGACGCATCCTTACACAGTTGGGGAGCGCTTATACAAGATCTCGGAGTGCGTGGTCAATAGTCTCCAGTGAAAGTGTCTCTATACATCAGTCATCTAGAGCTCCTTGCGATTCAATTAGCTCTCAACGATTTTCAACAACAGCATCAACACAAGGTGGTTCTAGTCTGCACGGACAACCCGACTGCCATGTATTACATACAAAAACACGGAGGAGCACACTCTTTACTGCGGTCTCATCTAGCACAGCACATATGGCATTGGGCCATACATCACGACATTCACCTCCTAGCAGAATACCTCCCAGGGGTGGACAAAGACTTAGCAGATATGCTCAGCAGAATGCACCAACAGGCACACGAGTGGGAAATCAACACATTACTCCACTCATGCTTCCAACGAGGGAGAACCCCAAAGTTAGATCTCTTTGCCACACCCCAGAATGCAAAATGCCAAAGCTTCACCTCCAGGTTTTCCTCACCTTCAGACCAAGGGCAATACCCTTTGGATCGATTGATCAGGAATATCTGCCTACGCTTTTCTTTCTCTCCCACTTATTCCTTATGTGGCTCAGGAACATCCCTCACACTAATCCTAATAGCCCCAACATGGGCTCCACAAGCATAATTCACAACTCTGCTACAGCTATCACTGTTTCCACATGGGAAGTTGCTGATCTGGCCACACCTTCTAACTCAGGAGCAGGGCAGGGTCAAACACCCCAACCCCAGGCAGCTCAATCTAGAGATTTAGCTGCTGAAGTCCTAGAGTTCGGATACCTAAATCTTCCACAAGAATGTATGACCATTTTTAAACAAGCCTATAGGCCTACTACACGGGCATGCTACGCAGCAAAATGGAAAAGATTTGTACGCTACTGCTTAACAAGACCGGTCCAACCGCTCTCACTTATGGTACAAGGTCATATTAGTTACCTACTCCATCTACAACAGGCAGGCCTAGCCTACACTTCGTTTTGGTTACACTTAGCAGTACTTGCTTCGTATATGCAAAACAGACAGCATTTGTCTTTACTTAAAATTCCCGTCATCAAAGCTTTTATGGAGGGACTTAAGAGTCATTCCGCCCTCCATTCCACCAGCACCAGTCTGGAATCTCAATGTAGTCCTCACCAGATTTATGGTTCCTCCCTTCAAACCGTTACATTCATGCGATCTACAGTTCCTCTCATGGAAGGTAGCCTTCTTAGTAACTATAACATCCCTTAGACGGGTCAGTGAACTTAAAGTACTCACTTTGGAAGAACAGTTTGTTCGAGGCATATGAGCTGCAGATTGTACACTGTGCATAGATCGCCATCTGGTGTTGGGCTCGGATGCTTGCACTTTGTTGTTGTCTTGGAAGAGTCTTTTGTAGTCACGAGATAGGTGACTCCTCCTTTGGACGATAGTGCGCATGGGCATCAACTCCATCCTCAGATTGTTTTTTTCCGCCATCGGGTTCGGATGTAATCTGCTGCGCTCCGGGTCGACATCGATCGGTTCCCCTTCGACGCGCAAAAAACTCCCACCGTTCGTCGGTATTGTTTCGATCGCGATCCCCTCTCATTGTGTATCTACTCTCCAAGACATTTTCGAGTCCGGTCGTCGAAGTGGGCCGATGGGCCGATCGGCGCCATCAACCAGCATATGGAAAGGACTCCGTTTAAAAAATGCAAGTGTGGGGCTAAATTCCCACACACAGATCTCCACGAGGTCTGTAACCTTTGTCTCTCGCCAGACCACGAGGGTCGACACTGCCGGGCCTGTGAATCCTTCAGGTCGAAGAAGACTATACGTGATCGCCGGGCCCGACGACACGAAATGTCCAGATCAACCGTTCCCGCACCGGACAACATCTTCGACACAGGCTCCGACAACCCAGACACCGGAGATCAACAACCCGACACCTCCGGAGCCGAAGACTCGGGGTCGGACGACCAGACCATCACGCCAGGTCAACGTACTGTGAGTACTGACATCGACGCCCCTGCCCCGAAAAACTAAAGGCTACGGTCACACCTTCACCTTCGGGTCTAGGTCGGCACCAAGACAAGACTTCAGAAGGCCCGCCCTCCAGCTCGGCTCCGAAGCATCCAAAGCCTTCTGGCAGCTCGGGATCGAGCCAGCCACATCCCCGGACCGAAAAACACTCATCAGCACCCAAGCCCAGAACTAAGGTCCCGTCGACATCAGAATCTTCGGCACCGAGAACCAAGGTCTCCGACACTTCGGCACCAAAGCCTACAAAACCTTCGGAGCCGACAAAACAGGATAAAACGTCGGGGTCGAAAACTCCACCACCCCGAAAGGAGACCAAGCAGCCTCGTAAACATAAGGAGCATCACTCGGAACCGAAATCTTCGGTGCCGAAAAAGACACTAGCTCTAACGAACTTTCTATTCACATGGATCCAAAGCAGAAAACTCTGCATATTGATCCCATTACTGGACAGGTCCAATCCATACGGCCTGACAAGAGGAAGTTGGACGAACCAAACACACCTGAGCCACCTCCCAAAAAGAAAGACTCTTCTACCTCACCTATAAGGTCTTTCTCTCCACCTCCACCACCTTCCAGCCCTATACAGTCTCCACCTCACTCTCCTGTGCCTTTCTTTTCACCACAGGGGTATACAGGGGATGATGATAATGATGATGACATACAGTCACCTCATAACACAGATACTGATGACGACCTTCACAGTATCCCACCTCAGGACCCCTGGGACAATTATGATCTCCCAGATATACCCGTCCCTGAGCCATACCCATCCAAACCATCCCCCCCAGATGATGCTATAGGGTTCACACAGGTTATAAACAGGGCAGCACAATTCCATGGAGTCAAATTACACTCAGACCCCCTGGAGGAGGACTTTTTATTAGAGACTTTTGCTCAGCCTCAAAAAACTACACACATTCTCCCTATGCTTAAAGGGATTATTAAACATGCCCCTGAGGTCTTCAAGGACCCAGTTAGAGCCAGGGTTATTAACCCAAGAATTGAAAAGAAATATAAACCTGCCCCTACTGATCCAGCTTATATTAAAGGTAAGCTCCCTCTTGATTCATTAGTAGTTGCTAATGCACGTAAACGAGCAAACTCGCAAACTACTGGTGAGGCACCACCACCAGACAAAGAGTCTAAATTGCTCGACGCATCAGGCAAGAGGGTTGCGTCTCAAGCAGCAAACATGTGGCGCATCGCCAATTCACAAGCCTTACTAGCAAGGTATGACAGGGCTCATTATGATGAGCTAGAAAAGCTCATTCAGTACCTTCCAGATCAGCATAAGACCAAAGCAAATGATCTAATACAGGAGGGCAAGTTAATTACAAACACCTCAATAAAATGCGCCCTTGATGCAGCAGATACAGCATCACGCACAATAAATTCAAGCGTTTTGCTACGCAGACACGCGTGGCTACGCATATCTGGGTTTAAACAGGAGGTGCAGTCTACCATACTCAATCAACCCTTAGACCAGGAACACTTGTTTGGGCCCTCTGTCGACACTTCTCTAGAGAAGATGAAGAAAGACACCGACACAGCCAAAGCTATGGGGGCTCTACAAGCAACCACTAGTAGAGGTTCTTTTCGTCGCTCCTCCTATAGAGGCGGCTCCAAGACCACTGCCACAGACACTACCTCTGCCACTTATAAAAATCCCACCCAAACCTCCTCTAATAGAGGTTACTCAAGAGGTAATTACAGAGGTAACAACAACCGGGGTAGAGGACGTGGGTTTAACACACGCAGTACCCCTACCACAAAACAGTGACTTCCCTCCGCTTCCCCCCGATCATTCCACTCCAGTCGGGGGAAGACTATCACAGTTCCTACCTGCATGGAATTCCATCACCACGGACAGGTGGGTAATCCAAATTATCCAGTATGGTTACTGCCTGGAACTCACTTCTACTCCCCCCAACATACCACCCAGACAGCGTCCCATGTCCACACAACATCTGACGCTCCTCAAACAAGAGGTTCTCTCCATGCTCCAAAAGCAAGCAATAGAACCAGTCCCTCTACAACATCAGGGCACAGGGGTTTACTCACTCTATTTTCTAATCCCCAAAAAGGACGGTTCCCTCAGACCAATATTGGACCTCAGACCCCTCAACTATTAGATCTCAAGGATGCCTACTTCCATATTCCTATACACCCTGCGCACAGGAAATACCTAAGGTTCACAGTGGACGGACAACATTATCAGTTCAAAGTCCTGCCATTTGGAGTAGCAACAGCACCAAGGGTCTTCACAAAGTGCCTAGCAGTAGTGGCTGCACACTTACGAAGGCAACACATTCATGTGTTTCCATATCTAGACGACTGGCTAATAAAAGCCAGGTCACACAAGCAGTGTGTACAGCACACCTTCCAAACCATTCAGCTACTACACAATTTGGGGTTCACAATAAACCACACCAAATCTCATCTCCATCCCTCCTACATACATCAGTATCTAGGGGCCACAATAGACACCTCCAGAGCCCTCGCATACCCCAATCCTTCCAGGATAACCAGTATGCAAGCCCTCATCAAAAAATTCCTGCCTCAACACTCCCTTCCAGCTCGAGTGTTTATGCAGCTAGTAGGAATGATGGCCTCGTGCATCTTCATTGTCCCTCATGCACGACTTCAAATGCGTCCCTTGCAGGAATGCTTAGCACGTCAGTGGAACCAAGCTCAAGGCCAGCTTACAGATCTGGTGTTGGTGGACAGCCGCACACATCGCTCTCTACAGTGGTGGAATACACAAAACCTTTCCAAGGGGCGGCCGTTCCTAGAGCCAGTTCCACACATAGTACTAACAACAGACGCATCGCTCACTGGGTGGGGAGCTCACCTCTTCAGCCATACAACCCAGGGCAAGTGGACCACTCCACAAAAACTGCTCCACATCAACCACCTAGAATTACTAGCAATATTTCTAGCGCTAAAGTCATTCCAACCGCTTCTCATTCACAAGACTGTCCTAGTCCAAACAGAAAACATGACAGCAATGTATTATATACAAAAACAAGGGGACACACACTCTCTGCAGCTATCTCAACTAGCGCAGCACATATGGAGATAGGCCATTCCTCAAAGCATATACCTCCATGCAGAACATCTTCCAGGTATTCACAATCAAATTGCGGATCTGTTGAGTCAGCAAACACAACAGATTCACGAATGGGAACTGCATCCGCAAGTTCTTCAAACCTTTTTCCAAATGTGGGGT
This sequence comes from Calotriton arnoldi, assembly GCA_963921515.1. Taxonomy (NCBI): domain Eukaryota; kingdom Metazoa; phylum Chordata; class Amphibia; order Caudata; family Salamandridae; genus Calotriton; species Calotriton arnoldi. The sequence goes on from CAWUFW010004300.1 coordinate 453,427, forward strand.
CATCCAGAGATAGACCTGTTCGCCACACAAGAAAACACAAAATGCCCAACCTTCGCCGCCAGGTTTCCACACCCGTTGTCCAAGGGCAATGCAATATGGATGAATTGGTCAGGCAGATTTGCGTACGCTTTTCCGCCTCTCCCACTCATTCCCCTAGTAGTACGCAAACTCAGGCAGCAGTCTCTAACAATGATCCTAGTTGCTCCCACATGGGCAAGACAACCATGGTTCACAACACTTCTCGAACTCTCAGTAGTTCCCCACCACAAACTGTGCCTCTCTCCAACCCTCTTAACCCAGAACCATGGAGAGATCAGACACCCCGATCCAGGTCAACTAAATCTGGCAATATGGCTCCTGAAGTCCTAGAGTTCGGTTACCTTAACCTTCCACCAGAATGTATGCATGTTATTAAAGAAGCCAGACGTCCTACTACCAGGGCTTGTTATGCAGCAAAATGGAAGAGGTTTGTTATTTACTGTAATAACAATATCAACCCACTAGATGCTTCAATACAAAACATCTGTTATTTGCTGCATTTACAAAGATGTAACCTAGCATACTCATCATAAGATTACATCTTGCTGCTCTAGCCGCATACTTAAAAAACAGACAACACTTGTCACTGTTTAGAGTACCTGCAATCAAAGCCTTTATGGAAGGCCTTAGAAGAATAATTCCCCCTAGATTGCCACCCTCTCCAATATGGAATCTAAATATTGTCCTCACCAGGCTCATGGGTCCCTCATTTGAACCTCTACACAAATGTGAGTTACAATTTCTTACATGGAAAGTAGCCTTCCTAATTGCAGTCACCTCTCTCAGGAGAGTCAGTGAGATTCAGGCTTTAACCATACAAGAACCATTTTTACAAATACATCGTAACAAGGTGGTTCTCAGACCAAACCCCAAATTCCTACCCAAAGTAATCTCTGCGTTTCATCTCAACCAATCAATAGAGTTACCTGTCTTTTTCCAAGACCCAGACTCTGTAGCAGAGAGAGCTCTACACACACTAGATGTCAGAAGAGCTCTACTTTATTACATTGACAGGACCAAGCCTTTCAGAAAGACAAAACAATTGTTTGTAGCTTTCTCCCCACCTCATAAAGGAAACCCCATCTCAAAAGCTGGGATTGCTACATGGATAGTCAAATGCATTCAAATATGCTACCAAAAGGCTAAACTCACATTAATAATTCCCCCTAGAGCACACTCCACACGTAAGCTAGGGGCTTCCATGGCATTTTTAGGGAACATTCCCTTAGATGACATATGTAAGGCAGCAACATGGTCTACACCACACACCTTCACCAAACACTATTGTGTTGATGTACAGGCAAAGCAACAAGCTGCTGTGGGCCAAGCTGTTCTTAAAACACTTTTTCAAACTACTGCAACCGATACAGGTGACCACCGCTAAGGGAGACACTGCTATACAGTCTATGCACAGTGTACAATCTGCAGCTCATATGCCTCGAACGGAAAATGCTACTTACCAGTATGCATCTGTTCTTGGCATGTAGAGCTGCAGAGTTGTACACGCCCACCCGCCTCCCCGGAACCTGTATCTGTTCCAGTATTATCTTAATTAGATACATTCACATGGACATCTCTTACTTCTTAGTAACTCCATCTTTTCCCGTCATGGCGAAAAACAATCTGAGGATGGAGTCCATGCCCATGCGCACTATCGTCCAAAGGAGGAGTCACCTATCTCGTGACTACAAAAGACTCTTCCAAGACAACAACAAAGTGCAAGCATCCGAGCCCAACACCAGATGGCGATCTATGCACAGTGTACAACTCTGCAGCTCTACATGCCAAGAACAGATGCATACTGGTAAGTAGCATTTTCCTTTCCAAGTTTTTCCTGATAAACTAGTACTAAGAACAAACCCCAAATTTCTCCCTAAAGTGGATTCTTCTTTTCATTTAAATGAGACCCTTGAGCTCCCAGTTTTCTTTCCAAAACCAGGCTCTGGAGCGGAGGGAGCACTACACATACTTGATTTTAGAAGAGCTGTAATGTATTACATCCAGAGGACGAAGCTGTTTTGTATAACCCAGCAGCTTTTTTAGCTTTTCCAAACCCTCAAGAAGGCTATCCAATCTCAAAAGCAGGAATTATAAGGTGGATAGTCAGATGTATACAAACTTGCTTCTGCAAACCAAAACGAGTGCTACCTGCTACTCCAAGACCACATTCCACAATTAAAAAAGGAGCCTCTATGGCTTTCATAGGCAACATTCCATTAGTGCACAGCTGTAAAGCAGCCACATGGAATAACCCACAGACATTCACCAAGCATTACTGTGTAGATGTTCTAGCTAACCAACAATATAGAGTGGATCAAGCTGTCTTATGAAAACTTTTTCAAGCTTCTAAATCAGCCATGAGCTAGCCACTGCTTTTTTGGGAGCATTGCTTTACATTCGATGCTAAGCATATGTATCTACGGCCATCACGTGCAATGAATGGAATATCTTACTTATCCTCTAAGCATTTATTTGTAGCGTGTAGTGCCGTAAATTCATATGCACCCACCCTCATCCCCAGACGCTGATGAGTGATGAACACAGTTTTCTACAAAGCATTTATCTTTCTAAAATAGAACCTGCATGATCATTTTTACTGTTTCATTTACTGCTGCTATCCTAAGCTCATCTGATGAGAGAGAAACAATCTAACAGAGGAGCCGATGACCATGCACAGTGCAGACTATAGGAAGAGTCACTATATCTTGTGACTCGAAAGACTTTTGGGGGGAAAAAAACTTGCAACGTCCAAGCCCAACACTAGAATGCAGGAGTGTGCAGAGCATGTTAATCTACAGCACCACAGGTTACGAATATATGCTTGATAAGTAACATATTCCTTTCAGCCCCCACCATCCTGCCTCAACATCCCTGCAACAAGGAGAGGGTTATGAAAGACTGTCTAAAACGTATCCCTGCATTATGCATTCCCTGTCACAAGTGATGAACTAGGTCGTGATAATACACAATCTTTCTGTGGAACCTCACGCACACACTTCATTGAAGAGCGCTAGCGAGAACAACCACCCACTGGTCTTCTCGTTTTACTTAGTTCATTACATGGCAAAATGGTCGACCAGCTGCACATATTCCACTTTTACTCCCAACACATGTAGCCTTGCAGACATTTCATTAAACATTGACATGTCTGCTTCAGGAGACTCTCCACACAACCTAGAATCTTACCCAGTCCTCTTGGATACTGTCCTACCTTGAGTAGACCCACATAGAATGCAATCATTGTTCCTGTGAAGAAGCAGGGAAGATTATACTTTAAATCATCAAGCTTGATCTCTTTTACGCAGACATCTGTTCCTACATTCATCAATCTGATAAATTGTCACAAACATTTGTGCTTGCACTGCATTCGTTTACCCTCCCTTCCAACCTCTGACATGCTAGTGCAAATATTGCATACCCCACTAAGTGGCTTGTGTGAACAAGAGATAATCTACACATGATTCCTCTTACACACCTACACAGGTGAACAATCATCTGCAGGGTTCTTCACAGGCTACCTGCTGCTTTGCAGTCTGTTGCGTTCCAGTGCGAGCAGTTTGATTTTTCTGGTAGAGTACTTCTAACTGCAGATTCCTCGCCTTGGAATATTCCCCAGCCGTCAGACTGTATCTGGAAAATCTTGAGCAGTACCATTGCGTACCAGTAGGTGCCTTTGTGGCTCAGTCTCCACGTCATGTCGAAAGTGAAGTGCGAGGTGCCTATGTAGGCACCTCGCCAATGCTTTTACATCAGTTCTCTTCATTCCGCGCCAATTGCGTGGATCCTGAGAACTACCGCAGTTGTTTTTTGACCACCTTTTTAACCTGTTGACTCTTTGTGAGCTAATGCTCTCAGTGTGCTAGGGACATGTCTCCCAACAAACCTATGGGTTTCACACCTTGTGGGGAATGTCACAAACAGATGCCTGTTTCTGATCCCCACTTGTTCTGTCTTGGATACCCTGTGTCGGACCATGACTCTAGGGCCTTTGCCCAACTGTTTTGTTGATGTTATGTTATCTTAGCATCACTTACTGTAGCGCAGTGAATCATCCCCAAAGGAATATCTCAACGCTTCTGCTGGAGTATATGACTAGAGAATTTTTTTATAAAACAGCCATGTTTTAAGAAACATGGCTCTTTTATTAGCCATGTTTTCAAGAGTTTTTTAAAACTTTTCCAACTCTGTTTCAAACGACTTGATAGGGGAAGTTTATGCCAATAAAAAGGGGTCAAGTAGGAAAAACCCAAAAGCGATCCGGGAGTGGAGTGAGCCATGAAGATCCTAGCGGCACATAAACGTACTGCGTCTTTCCTGGTCCCGACGGAGATCTCGGTCCGGTCACAGAGTCTATTTTGCGATTGGTTGTCTTCCAATTCGAAGTCGCTGTCATTGAAGTTGGGTAAGTGTAGGAAAGAGGGTTTCTGTGGCAGTAACCCTCCCCACACACACACATTTTTTGCCAGATTACTGATGCACTTTGACTGGGTGTGCACTGGGTCCCAGCCAATCAGGTTCTTAGTGCCTGCGTTCTTTCCCTAAACAGTACTATTGTTTCCACAATTGTCACACCTCTGGCCGACATATAAGTCTCTTGTAAAAGGTACCAGTGGTACCAAGGGCCTTCTTACCAGAGAGGGTCCCTTAGGGTTGCAGCATGTATTGTGCCACCCTAAAGGACCCTGCACCTAACACATACACACTGCCATTGAAGGCTATGTGTTGGGATGTGGATAAATTAAAAGATAAAGAGTCGACATGGCACACCTTTCTGGGTGCCATGCCTACACACCATTGCCTGTGTCATAGGTAAGTCACCCCTTTGGCAGGGCTTACAGCCCTAAGGCAGAGTGCACTATGTAAGAAACTGGCTCTATATATACTGCACCAAAGTGAGGTACAGTGTGTATAGAGTCCAAGGGTCTCCAGAGGTTTGGCAGAGGTTAAAGTTAGATAGAACCTTACTCTCTAAAGTGGTAGCTTGGTCGAGCAATAAGGCAGTGTCAGAGGACAGTGTAAAGCATTTGATGTACACACTCAGTCAGCAAATGAAACCACACACTCAAGAACTGAACTCTAGGCCAATTGTTTTGTATAAAAAAATTACTGTTGTTTTATTTTAGAACCACAGGTTTGATAAAAATACTTTCTCATGATAAGATGCTGTTTGTTGAATACTTTCAATGAACAATAGACTTTAAATGCAATATAGTACAGGGGTTGCAATAGGCAACACAATACTTGGTATACTATAACATTGAGCTCAATGGGATTTTCAAGTAAACTGCAATAGAATTACTTTACGAACGTTTTTCTTACTCGGGGCTGGATCCTGGATTCAGCCTTGGTGCATTTCCTGTAAACAGTTGAAAGAAATCGTTTTTGTTACACAGGCGATTTTTTTTTTTGATAAACAATTTTATTGTTTTTAACAGAGTGCAAGCACCCATGACACGACATAGTACAGCATGATATGGATACATTATAATTATAGGGACATAGATGTTGCTGTTAGACCCCCCCCATCCAGCGGTGACCCCAAACCACGAGTGTAAAAGAACAAGCTAATCCACGGCACCCAACCATTTGCCCCAAACCCTCTGGTATTTCCTAGGACACCCCCTTGCCTCGTACATAGGTTTCTCTTGTGCCGCACACCAATCCACCCCCTTTCGCCATTTCACGGAACTGGGTCGCGTGGGCTGTTTCCAGGAGGCGGCAATGTCCCGTTTGGCCACAACCATGGCTGTATTGTAAAGTAACTTCTCGTTCCTGGTCCCGTCTAGTCCATCTGTGATCCCGAGAAGGGAGTGACGTGGATCATGGGGAACCTCCCACCCAAGGACCTCGGTCAGTGTTATATCCTGAGTTCAATGCTATTCATGCTCTGCCTGTAGAACCTTGCTATGATGTCATCTTATGGAATGTTAGGAGTCAAACCTTCACAGTTGGCTGGGCTGAGCAGCATGCTGGCTGCTCCTGGTGGGGTCTTGATATGATCTTGTTATGGTCTTGTTCTAATCTTCAATAAATCTACTTGAATCATACCAACCTTCGTGGACTCAATCACTACAAGTTTTTGGCGACGATCCTGAAGCGAACCTGCGTCTATTACCTCATCAAACCTCAAGCAACTTGAAGGTCCATCTCAACTCAAGTTAACCTAAGGCAACCGGCATCCCTGACCCCGCCAGTGACCTCTACATCGGTCGCCCACTGCAGTCTGCCAGTTGTTCGTGTTCCTGTGCATCTGGTGAAGTGATACTCAAGGAGCTGCCCATCCAGAAGGGCGTCTACTCTCCAGAGTTTATCTCTATCTGTCTGAGAAACCCTACGACTACTTGTGAGGAGCTGCCCATCACATCTTGGGCGTCCACTCTCCAGATAAACTGGAGCAGGAAACCTGCGAGTGTTATCTGCTTTGAACGGAAGCAGATAGTGTGGGCTGTTGGGCGCATATCTCCTGAGTGAAGACTGTGTCTCATTTGAGCGGAATCTGCCTTCGATTTTGGAAGTGCATGTCTCCAAGCTGAACAGGAGCGGTGTGGAGTGTTAAGCAGCCTGTCACGGAGCAGCGTTTCTTATAGGATTTATCACTAGACGACGTGGAGCAGCGCAAGCAATCAAGCACTGATTACCTCTCAACTGGCTGGTGAGGAGCGGTTGTGGGGGTGTTGGGCTGTGAATTGTGTCCACTGCGACAGAGGCGCGCTGTAAGCAAAAAAACTGCACAATATTATTTTTTTTCTGGAAGGCAGTTAGTGCGGTGTGCGAGGGCTCTGGTGGATATCTAGCGACGAAGTGTAATCTCCGAGACTATGCTCATTTGACAATTGAGTTCATTGTGGCAAGCAGAAGGTGACCTACGTTATTGAAGCGAAAAAAATCAGCTGCCCCAATCTAGGGAATAGAGGTTATTTTGGCAGCTGCCATCCACCAGGGTTCAGTGTGCAAGGGTGGTGGTGTTTGTTCAGTAACAGTGAGTACTTTCTTGCCGTTTTTTCCCTATAGCGGTTTCGGTTGCACCATGACAGTTGAACGATTATCACTCTTTCAAACTCGTCTCGAGCTGTGAACAGTCTGCGCTTACACAGCAGAGCGCGCACAGTCTTACCTCATTCCAGCTCTTTTACGCTCTCTTCATTCAATCCTCCTGACGTCTGCTGCCTCGGAAGGGTTCCTGCTGTTATGGACGTTCTGGAGCTCGTTGATGCTAGGAGCCATCCGGCACGGCGTGAGGAAGCGTAGCGCCATCTTGGGGTTGGTTTTGCTTATTTCAAATGTTTTAACGCCAACCACGGAATATGCCAACCACGTCTTCAACCCTCTATGCATTATCGTGCGAGGCGTCTGTTGGATCCCTGACGTATTTGTCTCATTCAATGGTGGCGCTGCTATGTTCCATTTTTTTTGCCATCTTTCTACATAAGAACATTTACCTTCTGGCATCTTCACGTCAAGGAACACTGTGAGTTCTCAGTTCCTTAATAAGTTCCTGACCTTCTGTCGTGGACAAGTTACTTCGCAACCTTTTCTTTACAGGTTCTACAAGTGATAGGGAATTTGTTGAGACTCTTCATTTTTTTTATATACACAATGATTTTGACCACGCTTGTCATGAGTAAGGCATGTTTTACAAAAGTGACATTTGTCCACGTGATTTAAGTGTTATTACTATGGCTTCTTGATTTTTAGTGCATATAGTGTTTTAACTTGCAGTCTAAAGCTCTAATTCCCCATCTGCAGTTTTTGCGCAGTGAAATTCTGGTAAGAGATCTTTCACATCAGCTCCCAACACTGTGATTGCAATGGGTATTAGTTCTTTCTACACGCTGTACATGTGCACTATTTTGTTTATCCTCTTACAGGGGATCTATGCAAGGGTTACAGTCCTTTTGCATTAGTATGGGTTCCTACCCATGTGTTCGGGTTCCTACCCACATTTTAGTCACGGGTTCCTACCCGAAAAGCTAACATTTTTGTTGCTTTAGTGCACAGTGTGGTATATTCACACTATTTGTCCTTACACGGACACCTCTCGTCTTATTTGTTTACCCTACATAGGGTGTGCACAACTCTGTCTTCCTCCCTCCTGGGAGCTATGCAAGGGTCTAGCCCCTTTGCATTAAGTAGATGGGTTCCCACCCATACACAGTTTTTTTTTTTTGCTTGGAATTTGTCATGAGTACCTACTCATATGTGCTGTATTAACACAGTTACATTACTACAGTGCACGGTATGGTTTTTCCACACAAAGTTGGTCCTTACACTTAGATGTGTATGGGGAACATTACCAGTTTTGTGCACAACGCATCTCTATCCCAAGAGATTAGTCATGGGTTCTCACCCATGCATTCGACGTTTATATTGTATTTTTTATTGCTATATTTGCACTGTTATCTTTGCATTACATTTTTGTCTTTGTGTAATGATAATGGTGTTTAGATGAAGAATCATCCTTATTTTTCTTCATCTTCCTTGTTTCTTTCTTCTTTTCTGTTTTCCATCTGAGGTCTTCTTCTTGTCTCTCTTGTGGATTTTGGGCTTTCCTCTGCTTTTCTGTCGTGTTTCCTTCCTCTGCGTTCGTCGCAGCCTATAGCCCTGTGTTCTGTTAGTTTTCTTTTTCAGCCTCCATTCATTCCTGTTCTGACCAGTGGGTGTGCTTTGCGGCAGTCTTTTGTGCTTTCTTTTATCTGACGTTGTTGTTTTTCTTCTTTTCTGTTGTGTAAGAAGGGAGGATGGTTTCTATGTCTGTTTTCCTTTCTTCTCTGTTACCGGATGTTGCTCTTCTTTAGATTGTTTTGCGGTTCGGTTACCTCTGTTTTCTCTTTCTGGTTTCTTCTCTCTTTCTCTCTCATTGTGTTCTTTTGTTCATTTGGGAGAAAGGGGGATATGTTATATCCGGAGTTCAATGCTATTCATGCTCTGCCTGTAGAACCTTGCTATGATGTCATCTTATGGAATGTTAGGAGTCAAACCTTCACAGTTGGCTGGGCTGAGCAGCATGCTGGCTGCTCCTGGTGGGGTCTTGATATGATCTTGTTATGGTCTTGTTCTAATCTTCAATAAATCTACTTGAATCATACCAACCTTCGTGGACTCAATCACTACAGTCAGTTCGCTTTCGATCTCTCCCCAGAATTGAGCCAATCGGGGGGCATGCCCACACCATGTGAAAGAAATCGGCCGGGTCTAGACCTACACAGGCGATTTTTAAGGAATATTTGTATGTTGCAAAAATCGACACTTAGAAGAATTTCTGGCAAAAACCAGGCAATGTTATCCTATGGAGGAAAATCAAGTTACTGGAAAATCACAGTTGTAATCACTTTTTCTAGTCAATGCTGGGTACCTAAATCCAGCACTGGGATCTCTCCTGAGAACAGGTGAGTAATTTCGTTTTTGATATTCGGACGATTTTTAGTGAATATTTCAAAGTTCCAAAACTTGACACTTAGAAGAATTTCCAAGTGAAAACCAGTCAATGTTACCCTATGGAGAAAATGCAAGTTATCGGCTTTCAGGTAAGTACTCGGCTGGCAGAGTTAAGGTTCTGGGGCAAGACTCGGGGGTCTCCCAGGTTCAGGTTTGTACTGTTGTTACACCCTCAGCGGCACAGGGGCGGCCGGGTGCAGAGAGAGTAGGCCCAACGTTAGCCTATGGCGGGCGGGGGGGCCTTTGGTTGGTGGCTGCTGGCAGGCAGGCCACTCGGCTGTGGGAGCAAAGCTCCTGGTCACTTACTCAGGGCAAGTGGGGAAGTCGAACAGGGTAGTTGGTGCACCCTCAGCGGCACTGGGGCGGCCGGGTGCAGTGGGATTTTGGGCTGTCGGGCGCCCAATGGATTTCAATGGGAAAGCTGCAAAACGAACAAAGGCTGCAAACTCTGGGACGGTGATTCTTCAGGTGCGACCACCACTTCGAGAGGTAAGTTGGGATGCTGTAGGAGGGGTAGACACCCAGGAGTTGGGCACACGGGTCCGTGGGGCGCCGGGTGCAGGGGTATCTTTAGGCGTCGGCAAATCTTACCCTCTGCTGGTCGCGGTTGGAGAGGGCCCTGGTGTTGAGGCTGCAGGCGTCGTCAGGAGCATCGAGGGGAGTCCTTGGGTGCTGGATTCTTGGTCACAGTCGCCGGGGGGACGTCCTCGTGGTCTTTGCCCACTTTGGCTCGGGCCGGGCTCGGCGGGTGCAGAGTGGGCAGGATCCGCGGTCTCAGGCCGGGGCCTGGGGTTACAGATGTTTGAGCAGAGCCACTGCTCGGGGGAGTCCCAGTCTTTTAGTTGAGCAAGGCAGTCAGGTCCTCCGGGGTTTTCGAGGTTGCTGACCACTGAAGAGGCCGGGGTTTAGCAGGAGCAGGTTCAAGGTTCGACAGGCCGGTAGGGCTGGGGCCAAATCAGTTGGTGTCGTCCTCTTGTTAGCAGCTGCACGGCTGGTCTTCTTTTTTCTTGTTCTTCTTGTTGTTTCGGAATCGGGATCTGAGGAAGGAAGGTTCAGGGTGCCCCTAAATACTGAATTTAGGGGCGTTACAGGTAGGTAAAGGGCAGGGACCAATGGGTCCCTTCCTGGGGTGGATACACCCCTACTCTGCCACTCTCCAGTGGGAGGGGGCAGGAGCCTGTCCTTGGTTGGCTGGGTCCCCCCATCCTCAAGATGGCGGGGACTCGAGATTGTGCTTCACCTCGCCTCCCCCACCCTAGGGGTGGAGTTGGCAGAGGTGGGCACACCTCTCTTCCTCACTCTGTTTTTCCCGCCGGATCTCCTGCCCAAAGGGGGGGGTGGAACCAGTGGGGACCAGTTGCTGAGTACAGCAAGTGGTCTGAAGAGGCTCACAAGGCGGTATGCCTTTGAAGCTTCTCCTTCGTGAACCCTGCCCATCCTGGGGAGGAGGCTTGGCACCTCGTCCCAGGATGTGCATTGTTTCAGGACCCCGAGAGCAGCAAGCTCTCGACCCAGGGGTTCAGAAACATGTCTGGGGGTGGCAGCCTCGGCAGCCACTCAGTCAGGTCACTGGGAGTTGGTCGAGTTTCAGGGGCATCTCTAAGATGCCCTCTGTTGTGCATTTTACATTAAATCCCACACTGGCATCAGTGTGGGTTTAATGTGCTGAGAAGTTTGATACCAAACTTCCCAGTCTTCAGTGTAGCCATTATGGTGCTGTGGAGTTCGTACTGACAAACTCCCAGCACCATATACTCTTAATGGCAGCACTGCACTTACAGTGCCCAGGAATGGACCTGGGTACTGTAGGAGTACAGGGCTCATGCACCTGTACCCTCACCACTGGCATAGGGCACCCAGCTAGAGGGGTGACTGATGTATGCCAGGGCAGTGGTTTGTGGGCATGGCACACAGGGATGTGTGCCATGTCGACTCTTCACTTTGTTCTGCACCAAGACACGCAGCCTGCAAAGGCAGTGTGTGTGTGTCAGGGTACCGGGCCTCTAAGGGTGGCACAATAAGTGCTGCAGTCCTTGGAGGTCTTCTCTGGTCACAGTGCCCTGGGTACCTGTGGTACCACTTACCAGGGGCTTACCGGTGGCCAGAGATGCCAATTGGGTTTAGGCTTCAATGCAGTTAAGGGAAGGAACACAGGCCCTGGGTACCTGATTGGCAGGAGCCCAGGGCACACTCAGTCAAAGCACATCAGCAATTCAGCAAAAAGTGGGGGCATACCATGCAAGAAAGAGGCACTTTCTCACACAACCCCCCCCAAACGAAAGATGATGAGACTAACCTTGCCCTTGGGAGTCTTCATTGTCTAAGTGGAAGAACCTGGAAAGTCCATCTGCATTGGCATGGGCAGTCCCAGGTCTGTGTTCCACTTCAAAGTCCATTCCCTGTAGGGAGATGGACCACCTCAAAAGTTTTGGATTTTCCCCTTTCATTTGCATTAGCCATCTGAGAGGTCTGTGGTCAGTTTGAACTAGGAAGTGAGTACCAAACAAGTATGGTCTCAACTTCTTCAGGGACCAAACCACAGCAAAGGCCTCCCTCTCCATGGCACTCCAACGCTGCTCTCTGGGGAGAAGCCTCCTGCTTATAAAAGCAACAGGTTGGTCTTGGCCTTTATCATTGGTCTGGGATAGGACCGCTCCTATCCCTAGCTCAGAGGCATCAGTCTGCACTATGAACTGCTTGGCATAATCTGGAGCTTTTAGAATTGGTGCTGAGCACATTGCTTCTTTCAGGGTGTCAAAAGCCTTTTGGCAACTAACTGTCCAGTTAACCTTTTTGGGCATCTTCTTGGAGGTGAGTTCTGTGAGGGGAGTCACGATGGACCCAAATCCCTTCACAAACCTCCTGTAGTACCCAGTCAAGCCAAGGAATGCCCTGACTTGTGTCTGGGTTGTTTGAGCTGCCCAGTCCAGGATGGCTTGGATCTTGGGCTGTACCTGGCCTCCACCAACAAGGTGGCCCAAGTACACCACAGTGCCCTGCCCTATCTGGCATTTGGATGCCTTGATAGTTAGACCTGCAGTTTGCAGGGCTTTTAAAACCTTCCCAAGGTGGACCAGGTGATCCTGCCAGGTGGAGCTAAAGACAGCAATATCAAGATAAGCTGCACTAAAGGACTCCAACCCAGCAAGGACTTGATTCACCAACGTCTGGAAGGTGGCAGTGGCATTCTTTAAACCAAAGGGCATAACAGTGAACTGATAGTGCCCATCAGGTGTAGAGAATGCTGTTTTCTCTTTTGCTCCTGGTGCCTTGCCAATCTGCCAGTACCCTGCAGTTAAGTCAAAGGTACTTAAGAATTTGGCTGCACCCAATTTGTCTATCAACTCATCTGCTCGTGGGATAGGGTGAGCATCTGTCTTGGTGACAGAGTTGAGCACTCTTTAATCCACACAGAACCTCATTTCTCTCTTTCCATCCTGTGGGTTGATGTTTGGGGACCAGAACCACTGGGCTAGCCCAGGGGCTCTCAGAGGGTTCAATAACCCCCAACTCCAGCATCTTGCTGACCTCAGCTCTGATGCTTTCCTTGACTTGGTCTGACTGTCGATAGATCTTGTTTTTGACAGGTGCACTGTCACCAGTGTCCACATCATGGGTACACCAGTTAGTCAGACCAGGGGACAAGGAAAAGAGCTTAGCATACTGCTGCAAGACTTGCTTGCAGTCAGTCTCCTGTTTGGCAGAGAGGGTGTCTGAAAAGACCACTCCATCAACTGACCCATCTTTTGGACTGTATGAGAGGAGGTCAGGGAGAGGTTCACTCTCTGCTTCCTGCTCCTCTTCAGTCACCATCTGCATGGTGATGTCAGCCCTGTCATTGTAGAGCTTTAGGCGGTTCACATGGATAACCCTTTTGGGTGTCCTGCTTGTGCCCAGGTCAACTAAGTAGGTGACCTCACTCTTTCTCTCCAGGATAGGGTAAGGGCCACTCCATCTGTCCTGGAGTGCCCTTGGTGCCACTGGCTCCAAAACCCACACCTGTTGCCCAGGTTGAAATTCAACCAGTGCAGCTTTTTGGTCATACCAGTGCTTCTGAAGCTCCTGGCTGGCCTCAAGATTCTTGGATGCCTTTTCCATGTACTCAGCCATTCTGGACCTTAGGCCAAGCACATAGTCCACAATATCTTGTTTGGGTTCTTGGAGAGCCCTCTCCCAGCCCTCCTTTACAAGACAAAGTGGTCCCCTCACAGGATGGCCAAACAGAAGTTCAAAGGGTGAGAAACCTTCTCCCTTCTGTGGCACCTCTCTGTAAGCGAAAAGCAGACATGGTAAGAGGACATCCCATCTCCTTTTGAGTTTCTCAGGGAGCCCCATAATCATGCCTTTCAATGTCTTGTTAAATCTCTCAACAAGGCCATTGGTTTGTGGATGATAGGGTGTAGTAAACTTGTACTGCACCCCACATTCCTTCCACATGTGTTTCAGGTAAGCAGACAAAGTTAGAACCTTTGTCTGAAACCACCTCCTTAGGAAACCCTACCCTGGTGAAGACACCAATGAGGGCCTTGGCTACTGCAGGAGCTGTAGTAGTCCTAAGTGGGATTGCTTCAGGGTAACTAGTGGCATGATCCACTACCACTAGTATGAATTTGTTCCCTGAGGCTGTGGCAGGTTCAAGTGGACCCACTATGTCCACACCTACCCTCTCAAAGGGCACCCCCACCACAGGCAGTGGTATCAGGGGGGCCTTTGGGTGGCCACCTGTCTTGCCACTGGCCTGACAGGTAACACAGGAGCTGACAAACTCCTTCACCTTTTGGTGCATCTGGGGCCAGTAAAAGTGGCTAACTAGCCTTTCCCAAGTCTTGGTTTGGCCCAGATGTCCAGCTAGGGGGATGTCATGAGCTAAAGTTAGGAGGAACTCCCTGTACTTCTGTGGCACTACCACTCTCCTGGTGGCTCCAGGATTGGGGTCTCTTGCCTCAGTGTACAGTAATCCCTCTTCCCAATAAACTCTGTGGGTACCACTGGCATCTCCCTTTGCTTCTGAAACAGCTTGCTGCCTCAGGCTTTCAAGAGTGGGACAGTCTTGCTGCCCCTGGCACAGCTCTTCCCTAGAGGGTCCACCTGGGCCCAAGAGTTCAACCTGGTAAGGGTCAAGCTCCATGGGCTCAGTTCCCTCTGGGGTGTCCAAGTCCTCTCCCTGAGGAGAGGGGTCCTGATCCTTTGGCTGTATAGAAGCTGGTCCCCCAGTCTTCTTATCTTTTCTCTTGGTAGGTTGTGCCATTCTTTCAGGCTCCAACACTATTTCTTCACCCTGCCTTTTGCTCTGTGCTCTTGTTTTTACACACACCAATTCAGGGATGTCCAGCATTGCTGCATGGGTTTTTAGTTCAACCTCAGCCCAGGCTGAGGTTTCCAGGTCATTGCCAAGCAGACATGCAGCTGGTAGCTTTGGAGAGACCACTACCCGTTTCAGGCCAGTAAACCCCCAGTCTAATGTCACCATAGCCATAGCATGATTAGTGGTAACACCGTCAGCATTGGTGACTGGGTAAGTACGCCCAATCAAATATTGCTCAGGGAAACCAGTGTGTCTCTCACCATAGTGACACTGGCACCTGTATCCCTCAGAGCTTCTATCCTAGTTCCATTGATCCAAGGGTACTGTAAGTATTTATTTAAGTTGGGTGGCCACACAGCTACAGTGGCAAACTCAACTTCCCCCTCTGAAACTAGAACTGCTTCAGTGTGCATCCTGATTTGCTCTGGGCACACTGTTGATCCCATCTGTAGACTTGCCACCCCAGGAGTAGCTGTACTTGTGGGCTTAGGGGCCTTGTTGTGAGGGCAAGACTTGTCTACAGTTAAGTGCCCCTACTTCTTACAGTTGTTACACCAGGCCTTTGTGGGATCAAAGTTCTTCCCCCTATAGGGCTGTGGCACATAGGGAGTAGTTTGGGACCCACCCCCTGTACAGGTTTTGGGGCCCTTTGGAAGACTCAGACTTTTTATCTTGGGGATTCTCACCACCTTTCCCCTGGGGAGGTTTTGTAACCACCTTCTTCTGGTCACCCCCAGTGGTTGTCCTTGTCACCCTAGTCTTGACCCAGTGGTCTGCCTTCTTTCCCAATTCTTGGGGAGAAATTAGACCTAGGTCTACCAAATGCTGATGTAACTTTTCATTTGTGCAATTACTTAATATATGTTCCTTCATAAACAAATTGTAAAGTCCAGTAAAGTCATGCACATTGTGTCCAGTTAACCAACCATCCAGTGTCTTTACTGAGTAGTCTACAAAATAAATCCAGGACTGGTTCTGGGTTTTGTGAGCCCCCCTGAATCTAATTCTGTACTCCTCAGTGGTGAGTCCAAATCCCTCAATCAGAGTTCTCTTCATGAGGTCATAGGACCCTGCATCTGGCCCAGAGAGGGTCAGAAGCCTGTCTCTGCAATTATCAGAGAACAGTTCCCACAGGAGTGCCCCCAGAGAGTTTTCTTCACCTGTCTCAGGTCACAGGCCCTCTCAAAGGCTGTGAACCATTTGGTGATGTCATCACCCTCCTCAAATTTAGGGACAATCCCTTTGGGGATTTTAGGATCATAAGATTGCTCTTTATCCTTATTATTGATATTGCTGCCTCCTCTGATGGGTGCTAAACCCATCTCCTTTCTTTCCTTCTCTAGAGCCAGGAGTCTGGTCTCTAGGTCCAGTCTTTTGGCCAGCCTTGCTAAAAAGTTGTCCTCATCCCTGAGGCTGTCCTCAGGGTCCTCTCTGAGACCTGAACCACCTATGTGGCCTCTAGGTCCCCAGAGGTTGATTCTTGGAGATAAGGGTGCAGGGATCCTATCTTCCCTAGGCAGTGGTGGAGGTGGGTTCCCATCTCCATCCTCCTCCCTCCTTTCCTCCTCTGCTTGGTCATCACCATGCTCAGAGGGGTGGGCCTTAGCATACTCAGCCAGGAGCTCCTGGAGCCCTTGTTTGGTTGGATGCTGGCCCATTGGTATATCTTTAAGTTTGCATAAGGACCTTATCTCTTTGAAAGACAATTGAAGATAAGGGGTAAGGTCGAGCTCCTCAACCATGTCCTGTCTGTCATTATTATCTTCACTAATAGCTGGGTTCTTGTCTTGAGACATTCTAACAAAAAGTTATAACCCCTCTACCCTTGACTATAGTGACTTTTTATTTTCTAAAATTCTAAAGGGACTTAAGCAAGGCCCTAACAAGACTTTTAGTAGTTTGGAAAAAAAATGCCAATTTGAAAAAATCAGAATTCTAAAGGCAATTTAAGAGTTCTGTCGTGTGATAAGATGGTAACCAAGTAGTCCAACAAATGCAAGTTTGTATCCCACCGCTGATCCACCAATGTAAGAAACTGGCTCTATATATACTGCACCAAAGTGAGGTACAGTGTGTATAGAGTCCAAGGGTCTCCAGAGGTTTGGCAGAGGTTAAAGTTAGATAGAACCTTACTCTCTAAAGTGGTAGTTTGGTCGAGCAGTAAGGCAGTATCAGAGGACAGTGTAAAGCATTTGTTGTACACAGTCAGCAAATGAAACCACACACTCAAGAACTGAACTCTAGGCCAATTGTTTTGTATAAAAAAATATACTGTTGTTTTATTTTAGAACCACAGGTTTGCATAAAAATACTTTCTCAAGATAAGATGCGGTTTGTTGAATACTTTCAATGAACAATAGACTTTAAATGCAATATAGTACAGGGGTTGCAATAGGCAACACAATACTTAGTATACTATAACATTGAGCTCAATGGGATTTTCAAGTAAACTGCAATAGAATTACTTTACTGAACGTTTTTCTTACTCAGGGCTGGATCCTGGATTCAGCCCTGGTGCATTTCCTGTAAACAGTTGAAAGAAATCGTTTTTGTTACACAGGCGATTTTTTAAGGAATATTTGTAGGTTGCAAAAATCGACACTTCGAAGAATTTCTGGCAAAAACCAGGCAATGTTATCCTATGGAGGAAAATCAAGTTACTGGAAAATCACAGTTGTAATCACTTTTTCTAGTCAGTGCTGGGTACCTAAATCCAGCACTGGGATCTCTCCTGAGAACAGGTGAGTAATTTCGTTTTTGATATTCAGACGATTTTTTGTGAATATTTCAAAGTTCCAAAACTCGACACTTAGAAGAATTTCCAAGTGAAAACCAGTCAATGTTACCCTATGGAGAAAATGCAAGTTATCGGCTTTCAGGTAAGTACTCGGCTGGCAGAGTTAAGGTTCTGGGGCAAGACTCAGGGGTCTCCCAGGTTCAGGTTTGTACTGTTGTTACACCCTCAGCGGCACAGGGGCAGCCGGGTGCAGAGAGAGTAGGCCCAACGTTAGCCTATGGCGGGCGGGGGGCCTTTGGTTGGTGGCTTCTGGCAGGCAGGCCACTCGGCTGTGGGAGCAAAGCTCCTGGTCACTAACTCAGGGCAAGTGGGGAAGTCGAACAGGGTAGTTGGTGCACCCTCAGCGGCACTGGGGCAGCCGGGTGCAGTGGGCTTTTGGGCCGTCGGGCGCCCAATGGATTTCAATGGGAAAGCTGCAAGACGAACAAAGGCTGCAAACTCTGGGACGGTGATTCTTCAGGTGCGACCACCACTTCGAGAGGTAAGTTGGGATGCTGTAGGAGGGGTAGACACACAGGAGTTGGGCACAGGGGGCCGTGGGGCGCCGGGTGCAGGGGTATCTTTAGGCGTCGGGAAATCCTACCCTCTGCTGGTCGCGGTTGGAGGGGTCCCTGGTGTTAAGGCTGCAGGCGTTGTCAGGAGCGTCGAGGGGAGTCCTTGGGTGCTGGATTCTTGGTCACAGTCGCCGGGGGGACGTCCTCGTGGTCTTTGTCCACTTTGGCTCGGGCTGGGCTCGGCGGGTGCAGAGTGGGCAGGATCTGCGGTCTCAGGCCGGGGCCTGGGGTTACAGATGTTTGAGCAGAGCCACTGCTTGGGGGAGTCCCAGTCTTTTAGTTGAGCAAGGCAGTCAGGTCCTCCGGCGTTTTCGAGGTTGCTGACCACTGAAGAGGCCGGGGTTTAGCAGGAGCAGGTTCGATGTTCGACAGGCCGGTAGGGCTGGGGCCAAGTCAGTTGGTGTTGTCCTCTTGTTAGCAGCTGCAAGGCTGGTCTTCTTTCTTCGTGTTCTTCTTGTTTCGGAATCTGGATCTGAGGAAGGAAGGTTCAGGGTGCCCCTAAATACTGAATTTAGGGGCGTTACAGGTAGGTAAAGGGCAGGGACCAATGGGTCCCTTCCCTGGGGTGGGTACACCCCCTACTCTGCCACTCTCCAGTGGGAGGGGGGCAGGAGCCTGTCCTTGGTTGGCTGGGTCCCCCCTATCCTCAAGATGGCGGGGACTCGAGATTGTGCTTCACCTCGCCTCCCCCACCCTAGGGGTGGAGTTGGCAGAGGTGGGCACACCTCTCTTCCTCACTCTGTTTTCCTGCCGGGTCTCCCACCCAAAGGGGGGCGTGGAACCAGTGGGGACCAGTTGCGGAGTACAGCAAGTGGTCTGGAGAGGCTCACAAAGGCGGTATGCCTTTGAAGCTTCTCCTTCGTGAACCCTGCCCATCCTGGGGGAGGAGGCTTGGCACCTCGTCCCAGGATGTGCATTGTTTCAGGACCCCGAGAGCAGCAAGCTCTCGACCCAGGGGTCCAGAAACATGTCTGGGGGTGGCAGCCACTCAGTCAGGTCACTGGGAGTTGGTCGAGTTTCAGGGGGCATCTCTAAGATGCCCTCTGTTGTGCATTTTACATTAAATCCCACACTGGCATCAGTGTGGGTTTAATGTGCTGAGAAGTTGATACCAAACTTCCCAGTCTTCAGAGTAGCCATTATGGTGCTGCGGAGTTCGTAATGACAAACTCCCAGCACCATATACTCTTAATGGCAGCACTGCACTTACAGTGCCCAGGAATGGACCTGGGTACTGTAGGGGTACAGGGCTCATGCACCTGTACCCTCACCACTGGCATAGGGCACCCAGCTAGAGGGGTGACTGATGTATGCCAGGGCAGTGGTTTGTGGGCATGGCACACAGGGATGTGTGCCATGTCGACTCTTCACTTTGTTCTGCACCAAGACACGCAGCCTGCAAAGGCAGTGTGTGTGTGTCAGGGTACAGGGCCTCTAAGGGTGGCACAATAAGTGCTGCAGTCCTTGGAGGTCTTCTCTGGTCACAGTGCCCTGGGTACCTGTGGTACCACTTACCAGGGGCTTACCTGTGGCCAGAGATGCCAATTGGGTTTAGGCTTCAATGCAGTTAAGGGAAGGAACACAGGCTCTGGGTACCTGATTGGCAGGAGCCCAGGGCACACTCAGTCAAAGCACATCAGCAATTCAGCAAAAAGTGGGGGCATACCATGCAAGAAAGAGGCACTTTCTCACACACTATACCACAGGTGAGGGCATAGCTGCATGAGCAATCTGCCCCTACAGTGTCGGAGTCTGTTCCTGGACATTATAAGTACAGTGAAGCCATTTTGAGTACATGGGCTGGGTGTTTATCAAAACAAACTCCACAGCTCCATGATCGCTTTACTGAAGACTAAGAAGTTCGGTATCAAACTTCTCAGCATAATAAACCTACACTGATGCCAGTGATGGATTTATTATAAAATGCACTCAGAGGGCATTTTAGAGATGCCCCCTGAAAAAAGATCAACTTCCTGTGTATTGGCTGACCAGTCCCTGCCAGCCAGCCACCACCAGGCGGGTTTCTGACCTCATGTGGTGAAAGCCTTTTTGCTCTTGGAGGTCACAAACAAAGCCTGCTCTGGGTGGAGATGCTAAACACCTCCCCCTGGCAGGAACAGCAGCACTTGGCGATGAGCCTCAATGGCTCTCACCTTGTGTTATGCTGATTTTGGGCAGCTCCAACTAGTTGAGATGCCCGTCCCCCTATCCCAGCTCCACTTTTTGGCAGCAGGACAGGTGGGAAAATTAGTAAGCAGAGGAGGGGTGTCCACCTTGGCTTGGCATATTCCTAGGGAGGCCTGGAACTGAGGTGAACCCCTCTCTTGACAATTCTCCATCATGGTTTGGAGAATTAAGCCCAAAAGGAATGGGGATGTGCTCCTCTCTCCAAAGGAAGGGGGTAGTCACCCTACGGGACAGTAGCCATTGGTTACTACTCCCCGACCTCAGTAGCACCCTAACATTTAGTATTTAAGGGCTTCCCTGAACCTTGTTCCTCTGATTCGACGACCTACGAAGGACTGAAGATCCGTGCAGCAGTGGAGAAGACTACGACAACTGACTTGGTCCCAGCCCTACCGGCCTGTCTCCTCCTTCAGCGACCCTGCTCCAAGAAACCGGCATTGCCCACAGCCAGCAACCTCCAAGAACCCCGGGGACCTGTTCTGTCTACAACAAAGACTCTTTTCTCCTGTGTACACCGGATTTGTCCAGCAAGAACCAACCCCAAGGACTCCGGATCCAAATGGATCCCCGACCCTTGCACCACTCTGCACCCATCGCCCACGGTCCGAGTCCAGGTGGCCCATTGACCAAGTGACGGCTCTCTGGCGATCCTGACCTGGGATCCAGCGTAGGACAACCTCTCCTGATCTTCTCCACGACGCCTGCAGCCTCAACTGAAAGGACCCCCCTGACCGTGTCCGGATCCGGTGAGAGAAACCCGGCGCCTAAAGACACCCCTGCACCCCTAACCCCCAGGCCTTGGTGGTGCCCAACCGATGGTGTCCCGGCATCCCCCCACTATACAACTTACCTCTCCAGTCTTTGGATTCCTTCAGCCTGTGTTCTGATCCACGCCTGCAGTCGTTCTCTCTAATCGAGGATCTCCATTGATTTTTACGGGGCACCCAACGCCTCCTTTGTACTTTGCATCTGGCCGCCCCTGTGCTGCTGGTGCTGTAGTCTCAGTGCTATTTGGGGGCCCCTCCAGTGCTGACCTCAACCCCCAGGGCCTTTGTCCCTGAACCACAGGTACTTACCTTCGACCAGTGCCTCTTTGAGGTGCCCCCAGCCTCCATGGGATAACATTGGGCCCAGTGACCTCTGGACCTGGCCGCCCCATTGCCGCTGGTCGTGCAGTACCTACCTTGGTCCGACCCTTGCCCAGTGTTGACCAAAACCCCCTGAGACTGAATCTGAAAGCCGTTTATTTACCTGTAAGTTACTCACCTGTCTTTCCTGCCATATGATTGCCTTAGTCTTTCACTGTATTGTACTAAGTGGGATCCTGAATACCAAGTTCCTTTTCCACATTGAAAAGTATTACCTACACATGTATTGTATTGATTCTATACAAACCTTTTGCCAGTAATAACTTGAAAGTATTGCATAATTGAAAAGTCTACTTATCTGTAACTGAGTTCAACTAAGTTCCTAAAATAAAAGTAACTAAAGTAATATTTTTACAAAACATTGCCCTGTAGTTAGTCATTGAGTGTGTGTTCCTGCCTTGTCTGAATATGTACACCAAATACATTCACACTACCCTCTGATAAGCCTAACTACTCAGCCCAGCTATTACTAGAATGAGAGTACGGTATTATCTGCTTTATCCTCTGCTATCCCTGGACTCTGTGCACACTATACCTCTTTTTGGTATAGTATATGTAAAGCGAGCTTCCTAAAGTAAGTATAAAAAACACAAAAAGAAGTTGAAGTGATCTTCAACATCCCCCATCTCTACCTCGTGCTTCTAGGATCCACTAAGGCACTCTCCCTGCGGGTCCAGAGGCCAGGTCTTCTCCTCACCTCCCTGAATTCCCTAGAGCCGGAGTGACGCCTGCCCCACTAAGGGAGTACTATCAGGCCATGCACTCCAGCTTTGGGCCACTGCCTCCCTCCGGCGTGCCTACAGGCACCATGGAGCTGAGAGGCGCCCTAACTGGGATACGCCGGTGAGTCTGCTCCTGATGCCAGCTGGTTCTGCAGGATCCACCCCCAGATCCGGACTGACTAAGGTGCCAAGACCTACGCCTGAGCTTGTCCTCCCAATGCCACACACACGACGTCGCCGGTGTCACCCGATGATGCGGAGGCTATCCTCCTGTCCGATTTCGATAGACAGTGCTACTTCTGTGCTATTCGACGTCGACTCTGGTGCCAACCTGACCAGTTCAACCATCCGGTTCAGACATGCTGCCCTTGTCAGACCCTGTGTGGACTTGGAATGTGGGTGTGACAATGACGATGGCTAGCAGTTCCATGACTTATCTGATGAACTGACCAACTCTTACCATGAAGACAACTGGTATGAGGAACTGGAAGATGCCAGTGAGCTGGACATGTCTCCAGATTCTGGCCTGGTCTCCTCCGGGACCTGCTACAGAGGAAGGCACATCCTTCGCCATGGGGTGGAGGTGGGCAGCAATAGGTCCTCGACCTGCAGCTCCCTTCCATCCAGGTCAAGACCAATGTCTTGAGAGAGGTGATTCAACCGGGGCTATCCTCGGCAGAGCCCCTGCTTCCCTTCAATGAAGCTCTCCCGGATATCCTTTGGAGACTTGGGCCAATCCCTCCACGGATGTTCTAGTAAACAGGATATTTGCCTGTCACCACTGCCCTGTTCCAGGGGACCTGTCTTTCCTCACCCAGCACCTGACCCCCAAGAGCCTGATGGTGCAGGCCTCGGCTGCCAAAATCAATCTCAGTGCGTTCCTTACCACTTCTCTGGACAGGGAATCCAAGAGGCTGGACACCTTTGAGAATTAATTTTCTCTTCCACCAGCTAGCATTGTGGTCAGATAACACCACATGGCTCTTGGGATGGTACACACATGCCTTATGGGACACTATTGCACAAGTGATGCCATGGTTTCGTATGAGGCCTGAGCCATACTCAACCAGGCCATTCTTGATGGTTGGGATGCAGCAAAGTTCACCATCCAGTGTAGATTGGACACCACTGACTCCCTGAGGAGGGTCATCACCTCTACGGTGGCACTTTGCCACCACACCTGGCTGATATCATCTGGCTTCTCAGGGGATGTCCAATTGTCTTTGATGGATATGCCTTTCAATGTCTCTCACCTGTTCAGCTGTAACGCCCATAAGACGCTCAAGCCTTTTATGGATAGTTGGGTCACCCCCAGATCGTTGGGATCCTCCCTGGCACCAAACCACCTGCACACCTCCTCTTGTTCCTTCCGTGGCTACGGTTGGGGCTTCCAGCAATACGAGTCATACCCTCAAGGTAATCAGGCTTGCCAGCCTTTTAGTGCTCATGAACACGGCTCCCACAGAGGATGTGGGACTCAAAGCCAGCATGCTGTTCAATTACCCACTCCTCCGGCTCCTGCAGCCTCCTGTCCCAATAGCAAGCAATCCCATCAGACAAGTGGATGCTTCAAATTGTCCAGAGGGGTTTCTCCCTTCCATTTCTAGAACCCCCACCTCTGCTACCTGTTTCAGATTGGCTGACGGAGGACCACCTCTCCTTTTTATGTCAGGAGGCACAGGCTCTTTTGGCCAAAGAGGGTACCTTCATCAAAAGTAGGTTGTAGTTGTAATTCCCGCTGCTTTCTGGTGCCTATTGATGGCTTCCTATGAAAGGAGAGATTCAAAATGGAGACTCGTTCTGTTTAGAAAAGAATTCCGGACTCCTGTACTCTTTTCTGCCAATACCACTCTTATCCGGAGTTCTCAAGAAGGTCAGAACCGACTGCGCTCGCCATCCTTGTGACTCCAGATTGGGCATAGAGAGTGTGGTATCCAGATCTCTTGGGATAAGCATTTCTCCTGCGATTTAGCTACCCCTTTGGAAGGATCTCCTGTTGCAGCAACAGGGCAGGATCTTACACCCAAACCTACTCACTGTACACCATCTGTAGGAAGCTGGCTCTTTATGTGATATATCAAAAAGTTGATATACTGTGTAAAGAGTCCAAGGGGACCCTTATGAGTGCACAGGGGCTTGCTATAAAAGGCACTATTAGGGGCTAGTGTGGTCGAGCAGCCTTAGGCTTAACACAGAGGAGTGCAAGACATTTGCAGAATACACACAATGATTAATAAATGACACACACGACTCCAGAAGGAGATCCACACCAATTTATAAAAATACCAAATACCTTTCATAATGATTCAGCATCGGAGAAAAATCGTTCAGGTAAGTATGTTTTTAAATATATATTCTTTTCACTTTAAAAAGTGGACACAGTGCAATTTCTGAGTTCTGCAATGTTATCCTATGGATGGAAGAACAAGTTCTGCAAACAGGTATAGTACATCGTCTTACAAGACCAATTACCAGTAGTTAAGGTGAGTGGTGGGCAAGGTCCAAGGCAGTACCAACAGTACACCACAAGCGGCACATGGGCGCCCAGGTACTGGATGCAAAACTGTGTCAGGACCCCAATGCTTTTCAATGGAGATTCGTCACTGTAAAAAGAGGCTGGTAGCTCTGGCTATAAAGCCAGTTGGGCTGAACCAGCAAGGGGGGTCAGGCCTTGTGATGCTCGGGGACAGTGGGACACCCTTGGCCCTCTTCTCTAAGGTCCAACCGATTTCTCACATTTTGAATTCCCTCCAAGCGCCAGACTGGAGCCAGAACTTTTCAAAGCAGTTACTCCCACGTGTGGATAGGTGATGCCATTTGCTTTGTTATGACCACGAACTGTCCCAGGAAGTAACAACATGGAGCTGCAGAAAGGTGCCACCCCTGTGTGCCGATGTCAGGATCTCGAGCTCCTCTCCCAGATTTTTATCAGTTTGAAAAAAAAAAAACTGTTTTCCAGACAGTGTGCTGGGAAAATGCCTACCCTAAAGGTACTCTCTCCAACCTCCTTTCATCCCACCCCTAGCATTTCCCATCCTGGTGCTAACTGACCACTTTAGGCCTACTTCTAGTCCTTTACAGGAGCTGGCCTAAACTTCCATCGGCAGCACTGACCTTCTCTGTCCTGACCGCTTTGGCTCCGGCCTTCGCTGTCCTGACCACTTTGGCTCCAGCCTTGGCACCATTGGTGCTTACTAGAGATCCAAACCAGACTCCTAATTCCAAGCCGACATTGGACTGTGCCAGGCCTGCTTCTTGTTAAGAGATTGCGGAGAGGAAACCCCCAATTTTGGATAAATCCCAGCCTCCTCTCTTATGCCAGCACTATCGAAGTCTAGTGGATCTGGTTGGATCGAATTCTGATGCCTTTCAAGGGCTTAGAGATTCTCCACGTGATGAGGATGACCGAGAGGAAGCAGAGAGTTTGGTTTCCCCTGATTACACAGATACTGGCCTCTACTTAGACCATTGGAATGCCAGTGGGTTAGATACCTCCCGAGACTGAACTCTGCTTCTCACCGAGGCCCCTTACTGAGGAGAGTGTCTCCTTCATCAAAGTTGATTACAGAGCAGCAGACGTTGTGAATCTCCAGACTACCTTAGAAACTAAGACGCATGTATTAACAGTAATCTTACAGCCTGGGCCAGCTACTTCATGTGAGAAGTTGGCCTGGCATATGCTGTCCACTAGTTATAGTGGGCACCTTGCACCAGTCCAAACGACCCTTATTGATGATAGGTTTAAAGACAACCTTTATTGAAAGCTATCCTAGTGCTAGCTATGGAGAGCAGCCTTCAGGCTAAGTCTTGAAGGAGTGTAAAGCAGCTTGATTTACCAGATTATAACCTCTTGAATCACCAAATGAAAGGAGAACCACACCAGGTATATATAAAATATATGTATTTATTTCTAAACACTCACTACTAATCTCTTTATGAGATTAGAGTCCAAGATACACAATATCACAGTATTAAAACGACAGTAAATAGCACAATATACAATGGGTCCCAGTGGGGGACCAAACCATATATTAAGAAAGTGGTATAAGAACCACGACTTGACTAGACACAGTGCCTAGAGCACGTAGAATCACTGGGACCCCAAGGAACCACCCAAGGTAGTGACACAGGAGACCCACGGGGGACGTGTGCAGTGTGAGAACACAGCCGCGAGCGCCGTAGGATTCTATGCGGAAAGTCGTGGTTGGAATTTTAAAGATAAAGGACACTTAGGAGAGGACGTTGAGCAAACCCCTTTAGACTTAAGGGGTTCTAGGGCCAATACCCACAGGAGCACCGGAGTACTCGAGTTAACTCACCCAGGGAAGCCGGGTGCATAGGTGTCAAAGGGTGTCGGGAATCGTCGTTGTTTTCAATGGCGATCTGCTGCAAAGTGATGCTGCCGTGAAGAAGAAAAGTGTCCGGGATGATCCAAGCCTGGATCGAAGATGTGAAGAACCTGAAAGCAGAGGGGACAGAGTCTGGGTCACTAGCTAGTGACCAGGAGCGGAGCAATCGGATGCCCACCGATGTCGGGTGCTTCAGGTGCGAAGAGGTAAAGCTTGACTCTGCAGCCCCGGGGTCCAGGAGACGTCGAGGACGACCAGGAGCCGGATTTGAGCTGTCCCACGAAGGATGTCGAGTGCTGGGGTGTCGGTGCTCGGATTGAACACAACAAGCCTTGGCAACAGCAACCCACGCAGGAAGAGAAAAGATGCTTCTGTGAGGACCAGCAAGGTCCTGGGGACTCCCCAAGCGATGGAGAGTCAGGGCACGTCTGGAGCAACCAGGGAAGCCCAATTAAAGTTAGTGTTGCCTTCTTGGGGACCCACAGGTCAACGGACCAGGGATCGCGAAGGGACCTCGAGAGGAATCACAAAATGGCGGCCCACGGAACACTCGTTGAGTGTAGGCCGGCAATCTTCGGTGTAATTACTGCTCGGGGTCAGGGCTACAAGTAACCCAAAGCTCAGCCTCAGGGGTCGCCGGAAAGCTGATGCTTCTGCAAATGGACATGGTGCCCAGGGGTTCGGGTTGCACGGTCACCACGAGGGATACGGGTCTCAGACTTGCTGTGGGCACAGATCGACCTCTAAGACCTCGGAAAACCCACCTCTTGTGTGGCAAGATTCTTCGGAGTCCTTCAGAGATGCCAACCGGTCAGTTGCGTTAAAGGTGCCTGCCTTGCAGGGGAGTAACTCCTTTACTCCAAGGGAGATTCTTCAGTCATCCAGCGTAGTGCAGATCGTCAAAGTACTTGGTTTCTGGGTCAGAGTTTAGTCCAGGTGTAATCTAAAGTCCTGTAGTCAGGGGTTCCTACTTTATACCCAAGGAAGGGGTAGGACGAACCATGGGGACCCACCTATGGGAGAGTCAGGAAAGAGGGGTGGCTACACCCATTTCCTTTGTCCAGTTTCGCGCCAGAGCAGGGGCTGGTAGCCCCTGCAACCGGTTTGAGCTGGACTATGCACAGGGACACCAAATGTGCCCCCAGTGCAGACTTCAAAGCACTCTTGGAGTGCACCCACCCAGCCCCAATACACTAAAGCCTGTCTGGGAGGTGGTCACACCTCCCTGTGACAGGAAACCTGTGTCCAGGCCTCCCCTGCCGGAGTTTCGTCCAGCAGCAGGAGGGCAGACTCGTGGCTGCAGCATCCATTTTGTGATGCCAGGGTTCTGTTAAGCTGGTACCGGGTGTACCGGTGGTGCCATGTTTCTCCCTCTAGTAGGGTGGAATCATACCTCCCACCCCAGTTACTGGGGTGGAGGTATGATTCCAAGGTGTTTGACACCAAACACGACATGTTTCCATGCAGCCATTCTCAAGTTAGTATTTACCGCGAGGTTATAATGCACTTAAGTATATATGGTTGGCTGCATCACAAACAACCCCGGAATGAAGATTCCGAAAGCTGCAGAGGGGCTCTGCTCATGCATGGGCACCCTCTCACATGAAACCCTGCACCCTGCCTTCAGGATTGTTAAGGCCTGCCATAGGGGTGACTGATAGGTTTACACGTGCAGTGATATGGAGAGATATAGGGAACCTATATCTCAGTAAGGGGTGGATACACCACCTTACACAGGTTGCTGTAGCAGACCTGTTGTGTCATTTTAAAAGGCTTCCCAGGGGTGGCATAATACATGCTGCAGCCCCTGGTAGGCCTCTGGGGTACCTATGCCCTGGGTACATAGTAAACCATATACTAGGGACTCACAAGGGTACCCCAGAATCCAATCTGGAGTGTACCTAAAGTACATACAATCAATTTAGAGTAGAAAGCAGATAGACTGGGGTCCTGATTAGCAGGGCCTCAGTCTGGCTAAGTCGAAAAACAGTGAAACATCAGCAAAAAGTGGGGGTAACTATAAGAAGCAGATCCTACTCTCCTACACAACCCTCCCCCCCCCCAAACGTCAGGACATTAAACTAACCTTGACCAGTTGAGTCTTCATGTTCTAAGTGAAAATATCTGGAGAGTCCATCTGCATTGGCATGGTTACTCCCAGGTCTATGTTCCACTGTATAGTCCATCCCCTGTAGGGAAATGGACCACCTCAAAAGTTTGGGATTTTCACCCTTCATCTGTTTTAGCCATAAGAGGGGCTTGTGGTCTGACTGAAGAATGAAGTGAGTGCCAAACAAGTATGGCCTCAGCTTCTTCAAGGCCCAAACCACAGCAAAGGCCTCCCTCTCAATGGCTGACCAACGTTTCTCTCTGGGGGTCAACCTTCTGCTAATAAAAGCTACTGGCTGATCCTGACCTTCATCATTCAATTGTGATAACACAGCCCCTACCCCCAACTCAGATGCATCTGTTTGGACAATGAATTGCTTGGAGTAATCAGGACTTTGCAGAATGGGAGCAGTGCACATGGCCTGCTTCAGGTCATCAAATGCCTTTTGACAGCTAACTGTCCACTGAACTTTCTTTGGCATTCGTTTAGAAGTTAAGTCATTCAAGGGGGTCACTATGGATCCATACCCTTTGACAAATCTTCTATAGTACCCAGTCAGGCCCAAGAAAGCTCTGACCTGAGTCTGGGTGGTTGGAGCAACCCAGTCCATGATGGTCTGGAGTTTGCTCTGCAATGGTTGAACCTGGCCTCCACCCACAAGGTGGCCCATGTACACAACCTGACTCTGCCCTTTCTGGCACTTGGTGGCCTTGATAGTTAGGCCTGCTCTCTGCAGGGCCTCCAAAACATTTCGCAGGTGGACCAGGTGATCCTCCCAGGTGGAGCTAAAGACAGCAATATCATCTAGATATGCTGCACTATAGGCTTCCAGGCCTGTAAGGACTTTGTTCACCAACCTTTGAAAAGTGGCAGGTGCATTTTTCAAACCAAAGGGCATCGCCACAAATTGGTAGTGCCCACTAGGGGTAGAAAATGCTGTTTTGGCTTTTGCATCCTCAGCTAATCTGATTTGCCAGTAGCCAGCTGTCAGGTCAAATGTGCTGAGAAACTTGGCTGAGGCCAAAGTGTCTATGAGCTCATCTGCCCTTGGTATGGGATGGGCATCAGTCCTAGTGACTGCATTGAGACCTCTGTAGTCTACACAAAACCTCATCTCTCTCTTACCACCCTGGGTGTGAGGTTTAGGCACTAAGACTACTGGACTAGCCCAAGGGCTATCTGAGGGTTCAATCACACCCAAATCCAACATCTTCTGGACTTCAGTCCTGATGCAGTCCCTGACATGGTCAGGTTGCCTGTAAATCTTATTTTTAACAGGCAGACTGTCCCCAGTGTCCACTTCATGAGTGCACCAGGTAGTCTGACTTGGAGACAGGGAGAACATATGTCTGAACTGATTGAGAACTTTTCTGCAATCAGTTTGCTGCTGGCCAGTGAGGCTGCCTGCCAAGGCTGCACCATCTACTGATCCATCATCAGGGTTCTGTGAGAGCAGGTCAGGGAGTGGATCACTCTCTTCCTCCTGTCCCTCATCAGTAGCCATGAGCAAGCCCATGTCTGCCCTGTCAACATATGGTTTCAGTCTGTTGACATGGAGCACCCTGTGGGGGCTCCTGGGAGTTCCAAGGTCCACCAGATAGGTAACCTCTCCCTTCTGTTCAACAATGGTATGGGGGCCACTCCACTTGTCTTGGAGGGCTGCTGGGGCCACAGGTTCCAACACCCATACTTTCTGTCCTGGCTGATAAACAGTCAGCACAGCCTTTTGGTCATGCCAGGCCTTTTGCAATTCCTGGCTAGCCTCAAGGTTTTTAGTTGCCTTCTTCATGTATTCAGCCATCCGGGAGCGGAGACCAAGTACATAGTCCACAATATCCTGTTTAGGGGGTTTGAGAGGTATCTCGCATCCCTCCTTCACTAGACACAATGGACCCCTAACTGGATGTCCAAACAGAAGCTCAAATGGGCTCTAACCAACCCCCTTCTGTGGAACCTCTCTGTAGGCAAAGATAAGGCAGGGCAAAAGTATGTCCCATCTGCGCCTAAGCTTTTCTGGGAGACCTTTCATCATGCCCTTTAAGGTTTTGTTGAACCTTTCAACTAAACCATTGCATTGTGGGTGATAGGGGGTGGTAAATTTATAATTTACTCCACACTCCTTCCACATAGCAGTCAAGTAACTAGACATGAAGTTTGCAACTCTGTCTGATACTACCTCCTTAGGAAAACCCACCCTGGAAAAGATTCCCAGGAGGGCCCCTTGCCACCACAGGAGCTGTGGTGGTCCTGAGGGGAATTGCTTCTTGGTACCTAGTGGCATGGTCCACCACCACCAGGATAAATCTGTGCCCAGATGCTGTTTGGGGATCTAGGGGACCAACAATGTCAATCCCTACCCTCTCAAAGGGAACCCCCACCACAGTAGTGGTATCAGGGGGGCCTTTGTAGTGCTACCTGCCTTACCACTGGCTTGACAGGTGACACAGGAGCGACAAAACTCCTTGGTGTCTTCAGACATATGAGGCCAATGAAAGTGAGGGACAATTCTGTGCCAAGTCTTGTTTTGGCCTAGGTGACCTGCTAAGGGAATATCATGTGCTAGGGTCAAGAGGAAGCTCCTAAACTTCAGAGGTATAACCAACCTCCTGGTGGTTCCAGGCTTGGGGTCTCTACACTCTGAGTAAAGGAGTCCATCATCCCAATAGATCCTATGAGACCCACTAGCATTCCCAGCAGCCTCAGCAGCAGCTTGCTGTCTGAGGGGTTCAAGAGAGGGGCAGCTCAGTTGCTCCTGGCTCAGATCTGCCCTGGAAGGGCCCCCTGTCCCCAAGAACTCAACCTGACGGGGTTCAAGCGCCTCTGGGACAGTTCCTTCTTCAGGACTGAGGCAAGGGGGGAAGACACTGCCTTAACCCTACTGCTCCTCCTCTTGGGAGGCACCTGGTCCATTCTTCCAGGATCCAGGGCCTGTTCAGTTTTAGACATTTTTGCCTGTGACCTGGTCATAGCAAACACATCTGCAGGGATGCCCAACATTTCTGCATGGGTCCTGAGCTCAACTTCAGCCCAAGCTGAAGTTTCCAAATCATTTCCAAGCAAGCATTCAACAGGGAGGTCTGCACTTACCATAACCTTCTTAGGGCCAGTTACCCCTCCCCAGGAGAAATTAACAGCTGCCAGGGAATGGTCTGTCCTGACATTGCTAGCATTGGTCACTTGGTACATTTCACCAAGTATGATCTGCTCAGGGGCTACAAGATCTTTTGTCACCATTGTGACACTTGCTCCTGTGTCCCGGAATGCCAAAGCCTCTTTTCCATTAATCAAGGGCTGCTGTCTGTATTTGCCCAGATTACTGGGACTCAGGAGGACATATCCATGCCTCCATCACAGATCAGTACAGCCTGAGTTGGAACTCTGACTAGGCCAGAGTCCATCTCAGATCCCAGGGTTAACCCTACTACACCCTTATTTGGAACACCACCACTTGGAGCTGAACTAGGGGGAACAGTTGCCTTAGGGGCAATGGTGGCTGGAGTTGAGTCTTTGGTCTTGGTACAATCACTAGTCCAATGGGTTTTCTGTTTACAGATTTTACACCATGGTTTCTTTTGGCCTTTTCCTTTGTTAGATTGGGACTCCTTACCAGATGCAGATTTTTGGGGCCCTTGAGAAGACTTCTGGTCCCTACCCTTCTCCCCACCCTTATCAGAGTTTTTAGAATCTTGCTTCTTGGAGTCACCACCTTGGTTCTGAACCTTCTGCCTCACCCTGGTTCTGACCCACTTGTCTGCCTTCTGGCCCAATTCTTGGGGAGAGGTCAGATCAGAGTCCACCAGGTACTGATGCAACAGTTGATTTTGACAGTTGTTAAGGATCTGCTCTCTCATGATTAAATTATACAATCCTTTGAAATCACACACCTTACTGCCAAGTAACCAGCCTTCCAGAGCCTTAGTAGCACAATCAACAAAGTCCACCCAGTCCTGAGTCTGTGCCTTTTGGGTATCTCTGAACTTTAACCTGTATTGTTCAGTGGTTAGGCCAAACCCCTCAATCAGAGCACTCTTCAGGACTTTGTAATTGTCAGCATCCTCTTCTCTTACAGTGAGGAGCTTGTCTCTACATTTGTCTGCAAAGGAGAGCCACAAGATTGCTGCCCACTGCTCCTGAGGGACCCTCAGTACCTTACAGGCCCTCTCCAGTGCAGTTATCCATTTGTGGATGTAATCCCCACTCTGGTAGGGAGGGACAATCTTGTTCAGGTTCCTATGGTCATGAGTATGATCTCTACCTCTAGGCACACTGTTGCTGCCACCATGGGGCTCTAGCCCCAACTTCTGTAAAGCTCTCTGAAGCTCTAGGGATTCCCTGTCTAAGGCCAATTGCTCTCTTGATTCTGAGCTTAGCTCTCTCAAACTCAAGCAGTTGGCATTTCTTCTCATAAGAGGATGCCCTTTTATGAGAAGCAGAGGACCCTATAGACGTACCAGAATGATTAGATTCCTGAGAAGGAGATCTTGATCTTCTTGGTAGACTATTAACCCTTCCAGGTTGGGTAAAGAGAACCCCACTGGGGTCTCCTTCCTCACCTTCAGGAAGAATTGGATTTTCCAGGTTGGAATCATTTTGATCCCCCTGGCCAGCATCAGAGTCTGGGTCATAGTAGCGTTCACTACCTGGCCTTTCCTCTTCAGCTGCCCCACCCCCTTTGCCAACCTCATCAGACCCTGGGGTCTCTCTGAGGTCATCACTGTATGAGGTGTTGTGTGGATGGGCTTTTCCCTGTCTTCAATTTCCTAGAGGCACACATAGTCCTCAATTCTTGGTATGAGACCTGGTCATACTTAGTTGGGAGAGACCCACTGGTTTCTGCTCTTGAAGACATGACTAGTGTGGTGTGGTGTATGCACCTACCTACTCTAGTGGGGCCTACTAAACTCTCTTGAGTTGTAGAAGGGGTGTGCTAAGCCCTTGACACACAACTCTAAGTTCAGTAGAACTTACTGTATTCTAAACTTGATTTATATGTACCTATGTACCTATAGTGGTTTTCAGTTAGTCACTCAAAGAGATTATCTGGTAAAGCAATAGCAAGCTTGAATCCAACCGCTGCACACCAATGTGAGAAGTTGGCCTGGCATATGCTGTCCACTAGTTATAGTGGGCACCTTGCACCAGTCCAAACGACCCTTATTGATGATAGGTTTAAAGACAACCTTTATTGAAAGCTATCCTAGTGGTAGCTATGGAGAGCAGCCTTCAGGCTAAGTCTTGAAGGAGTGTAAAGCAGCTTGGTTTACCAGATTATAACCTCTTGAATCACCAAATGAAAGGAGAACAATATTTGTATTTATTTCTAAACACTCACTACTAATCTCTTTATGAGATTAGAGTCCAAGATACACAATATCACAGTATTAAAACGACAGTAAATAGCACAATATACAATGGGCCCCAGGGGGGGACCAAACCATATATTAAGAAAGTGGTATAAGAACCACGACTTGACTAGACACAGTGCCTAGAGCACGTAGAATCGCTGGGACCCCAAGGAATCACCCAAGGTAGTGACACAGGAGACCCACGGGGGACGTGTGCAGTGTGAGAACACAGCCGCGAGCGCCGTAGGATTCTATGCGGAAAGTCGCGGTAGGAATTTTAAAGATAAAGCACACTTAGAAGAGGACTTTGAGCAAACCCCTTTAGACTTAAGGGGTTCTAGGGCCAATACCCACAGGAGCACCGGAGTACTCGAGTTACCTCACCCAGGGAAGCCGGGTGCATAGGTGTCAAAGGGTGTCGGGAATCGTCGTTATTTTCAATGGCGATCTGCTGCAAAGTGCTGCTGCCGTGAAGAAGAAAAGTGTCCTCGATGATCCAAGCCTGGATCGAAGATGTGAAGAACCTGAAAGCAGAGGGGACAGAGTCTGTGTCACTAGCCAGTGACCAGGAGCGGAGCAATTGAATGCCCACCGATGTCGGGTGCTTCAGGTGCGAAGAGGTGAAGCTTGACTCTGCAGCCACGGGGTCCAGGAGACGTCGAGGACGACGAGGAGCCGGATTCGAGCTGTCCCACGAAGGATGTCGAGTGCTGTGGTGTCGGTGCTCGGATTGAACACAACAAGCCTTGGCAACAGCAACCCACGCAGGAAGAGAAAAGATGCTTCTGTGAGGACCAGCAAGGTCCTGGGGACTCCCCAAGAGATGGAGAGTCAGGGCACGTCTGGAGCAACCAGGGAAGCCCAATTAAAGTTAGTGTTGCCTTCTTGGGAACCCACAGGTCAACGGACCAGGGATCGCGAAGGGACCTCGAGAGGAATCACAAAATGGCGGCCCACGGAACACTCGTTGAGTGTAGGCCGGCAATCTTCGGTGTAATTACTGCTCGGGGTCAGGGCTACAAGTAACCCAAAGCTCAGCCTCAGGGGTCGCCGGAAAGCTGATGCTTCTGCAAATGGACGCGGTGCCCAGGGGTTCGGGTTGCACGGTCACCACGAGGGATACGGGCCTCAGACTTGCTGTGGGCACAGATCGACCTCTAAGACCTCGGAAAACCCACCTCCTGTGTGGCAAGATTCTTCGGAGTCCTTCGGAGCTGCGGAGATGCCAACCGGTCAGTTGCGTTAAAGGTGCCTGCCTTACAGGGGAGTAACTCCTTTACTCCAAGGGAGATTCTTCAGTCATCCAGCGTAGTGCAGATCGTCGAAGTACTTTGTTTCTGGGTCAGAGTTTAGTCCAGGTGTAATCTAAAGTCCTGTAGTCAGGGGTTCCTACTTTATACCCAAGGAAGGGGTGGGACAAACTCTGGGGACCCACCTATGGGAGGGTCAGGAAAGAGGGGTGGCTACACCTATTTCCTTTGTCCAGTTTCGCGCCAGAGCAGGGGCTGGTAGCCCCTGCAACCGGTTTGAGCTGGACTATGCACAGGGACACCAAATGTGCCCCCAGTGCAGACTTCAAAGCACTCTTGGAGTGCACCCACCCAGCCCCAATACACTAAAGCCTGTCTGGAAGGTGGTCACACCTCCCTGTGACAGGAAACCTATTGTCCAGGCCTCCCCTGCCGGAGTTTCGTCCAGGAGCAGGAGGGCAGACTCGTGTCTGTGGCTGCAGCATCCATTTTGTGATGCCAGGGTTCTGTTAAGCTGGTACCGGATGTACCGGTGGTTCCATGTTTCTCCCTCTAGTAGGGTGGGATCATACCTCCCATCCCAGTTACTGGGGTGGAGGTATGATTCCAAGGTGTTTGACACCAAACACGACATGTTTCCATGCAGCCATTCTCAAGTTAGCATTTACCGCGAGGTTATAATGCACTTAAGAGTATATGGTTGGCTGCATCACAAACAACCCCGGAATGAAGATTCCGAAAGCTGCAGAGGGGCTCTGCTCATGCATGGGCACCCTCTCACATGAAACCCAGCACCCTGCCTTCAGGATTGTTAAGGCCTGCCATAGGGGTGACTGATAGGTTTACACGTGCAGTGATGTGGAGAGTTATAGGGAACCTATATCTCAGTAAGGGGTGGATACACCACCTTACAAAGGTTGCTGTAGCAGACCTGTTGTGTCATTTTAAAAGGCTTCCCAGGGGTGGCATAATACATGCTGCAGCCCCTGGTAGGCCTCTGGGGTACCTATGCCCAGGGTACAAAGTATACCATATACTAGGGACTCACAAGGGTACCCCAGAATCCAATCTGGAGTGTACCTAAAGTACATACAATCAATTTAGAGTAGAAAGCAGCTAGACTGGGGTCCTGATTAGCAGGGCCTCAGTCTGGCTAAGTCGAAAAACAGTGAAACATCAGCAAAAAGTGGGGGTAACTATAAGAAGCAGATCCTACTCTCCTACACTTCAGAGCACCTGCTACCTTTTAACAAGATTTTGACAAACGTTGACTGCATTCTGATCTAGACAGTGTTGGGCTCTGATAATACTCTTGGAGTTTCGCCTATCGTCAGAGGCAGCTCTCGCTACCCATACAACAGCTAGCACAACCCTTTTTCGGCTTAACAGAGCGGACACTTAGGGCACCACTGTGGAGAGTTGCCCTTTTCCCCTGCTGCCTCCAGCACACTGTGATTCCCCTTCTATGGTTACAGTTGACTAGTAGGAGCCAATTTTTTTCCTGCCCAGCTGGCTTGGTGGGTACTGCAGATGGTTATGCCCTTTCCTTGGGAACTCACTATAAGTACTTCTCAAAACAACGAGAAAGGGGAAGAAATGTCCCCGAATGTGGTGTGGTGAAGTTGGTGAGTGCAGTGTATGCCTCGATAAAGAGAGGAGACCTCTTTTAGGACAAGAACCCTCAATCACCCGAAGGTGACCTGCTTCATCATAGGGCTCCCTCCTCACACCAGGTCCGCAAGGTCACTGTTGTGGGCTACAACTCTCCAGGCTTTAAAGAGGAGCCGAGGTGTTTTAAGGGAAGGCCCGAAGGGAAGGGTGGTGAGGCTCAGAGCACAAAAAAAGAGAAAGAGGTTAAAACTGTGTACAGGAGACCAAATAACCTTTATTCTTTGGTCTCCTGGGACAGTATTAAAAAGGAAAGAGGACTAGGGGTTATCGGCAAATATACCCCTGTAGTAGGTCAACATGTTTCTGCCTTTAGGTGACCCCAACGAGGGTTCAGGGGCATCCTTCAGGACCAATTGATTAGTCACCTGCATAAAAAACAATATATATGTATAAATAAATATACTGGCCACCAGGATTCGGTAGCCTGTATGTTATAGCGATGGTCTGGAATTGTGGGAGAGATTGGGTCCACCGTCTCGTCTATTAGGTAATGTATAAAACCACTCTCCAGCCTTGTAGGTGACCCCACTATTTGCACCCCTCCCAAAAAGTCTGTGTCCTCCGGGGTGTGTGAGTTCTGGTAAGAGGGGACTTTCTTTATTGGGACATACACTGTGCCCGTCACCTTCACCAATCCACATTCGGGAACATTTCTTCCCCTTTCTCTTTGTTTTGAGACTTACTTATAGTGAGTTCACAGTTAGACAGGTAGTAGTACGGTCTCCCTTTCAGGGCCTCTCCCCTGGATTCCCAGTGTGTTATTAATATGCCCTTTCCTTCACACCCACCCCTCTTCATGTTCTACTGGATCCTGTTCAGACTTCGGCAGATCATGCTGACTTTCTGGCTCAGATAGTTCAAGCTCTGATTGCTTACGGGGCCTTGGAGAGGGTCCTCGAGGGGGAGAAAGGCAAGGTGTTATTCCTGCTATGTTTCGATGCTCAGAGACAGAGGGGTCAGATCAATTTTAGACCTTTGACTTCTCAACACCTTCCTTCAGAAGAAATAGTTCAAGATGTTGACCCGGACACAGATTTCTTTCCATTCCTCGATCCAGGAGAATGGACTGTGTCGTTGGACTTGCAGGACCTGTACCTTCTTATACCCATCCTGCATTCCCCAATACGCTTCCTTCAGTTTGTAGTGGGGTCTGTACACTTATAGTTCGCTAATTTGACCTCACCCCAGCCCCTAAGTTGTTAACTAATGTGATGGCAGTGGTTGCGGCCCATTTTTGCAGGTCGGAATACATTTATTGCCATATCTCAATGACTGGCTGCTGAAGGCAGGCTAGCTGCACAGTGGCAGACCACCAGCAGACAGCTGTCATCCTTTTGAAATCTCTAGGGTTTTACATAACAAAGCTTAAGTCTAACCTGCAGCCTACATAGAGAATCCCTTTCACGAGGGCCTTCCTGGACATGATGGCACGCAAAACATTTCCACTCCGTCCTACGAGTCCCGGTCATTCAGGTTATGATACCAATGTTTAGGGCTCACTCCTGGGCTCCAAAGCAGATAGTTCTATGACTTCCTGGAGCTTTGAGTCATTTAGTAGACGTCATCTGGTGAACCACGAATTTCACCTTCACCCACATGTGACTGAAGGCTTCTTCTTCCGGCGAGTGATACCCTCTCTCGATATTTTTGCTACAGCCAAGAATGCGCAGTGTCATAATCCTGTGCATGGGAGATTCTGCCAAGAGGCTTCCTGAGAGAGATATTCCTCCTGCAGTCGGAGTCTGGTCTGCTGTACGCATTTCCGCCCCTACCACTTCTGCGATGAATTTTGAAGGTCAGAATAGACAAGAGCCAGATCATTCTCATAGCCCTGGATTGTGCCATAAGAATCTGTTAATACATGTACTAAGCATCTACTGTCTGATCCTCTTGCCTACTTGGGAGGGCTTTTATCTCAGCAACGGGGCAGGATCCTCCAGCCGAATCCCCACAACCTACGTGTCTGTGCATGGAGATTGAACGGCACTAATTGAGCTGATTGACCTGCGTACAGAAATAGTGGATGTTAGCCTTGCGCCTAGGCGCCCATCTGTCATATCTTTATTCTGGTCATTGAGTGAAGTTCCTAGCCTGGTGCGGAGACCATCAAGGTGAACTTCTCCAGGCAAAACTCGTTGATGTTTGTTTTGCGTCTTGCCAAGCATGGCTTTGCAGTGGATACTGTTAGAGGTTTTCTAATTTTCCAAGACCAAGCTTTGTTATTGAAGTCCCTGGTTGTGATGCTTTTTTCTAATGGCGTTTAATTACATGTTCCCTTCAGTGCTCTTTATTATGTCTCCGTGGGATCGTAACTTAGTCCTCATATTCTTGATGTGCATGGCCTTCAAGCATAGTTGCTTACTAAGATCGTTCATAATTAAGACCGTTTTCCTCATTGCAGTTATTTCTTTGCATCCTGTAAGTGAGCTGCATGTGCTGTCAGTGTAACCTTCATATTCCATCGGTGCAGTAAACGTTCACCTCCTTTCTGCCAAAAGTGGCTGGTGTCGCTCTTCCACCTGGAACAGTCCATCACTCTGCCTTCTGTGTAGGATAAAATTCATAGGCTGAACCACAGAAGAGCTCTCAGCTTCTACTCTAAGCACTCTAATGATCACGGGGCAGATCAGCTGATTATTGGCTTTGTTAAAACATAACAGGGGAAGGTGGTCCAGAAGTGAACTTTGTGTAGGTGATTGTCTTGTGTAGCGTCCAGAGGGACTTCATGCTCATTCCACCAGAGCCAAGGCCACCACAATGGCTGTGACATGGACATCCTTTCTCATCTTCACCAGGCATTATTCCTCCTCTTAGGAGGCACTGTGTTGGCATCTGTTGAAAAAGTGAGTATTTGCGGGCTAAAAGTATCCATAAATGCTCTTTTTAGTGGCTCCTCTACCACAAATCTGCTCTGTGGAGTGGACTTTTAGGGTTCTAAAAAGCATTTTAGGGTTCAGAAAAGCTAGCCTGTTGCAGTGGCTCCTGAGGTTGCAGAAGAGTTTCAACAAAAACAAAGGTCGGTGGGCTGGGGTGACGTCTTCTGGCAGTTCAGTGTCATCACTTCCTGAGATGGTGCATTGCTTCGGAGGAGCCAATGGCACCCCCAGTCGGCTCATGGGAGCAGTTGCTTTAAAAAAACTCTGAAGAGTGAGGTGGAAACCGCTCTGGATGCAGCACCAAGGGGGAGGGCGCCCGGTCCGGACGGTATAACGGTAGACTTGTTCACCCATGATAAAGATAACTGGCTAAAGTACATTCAGCTGCTTGTGAATGCGATAGCTAGTGGAGCAAATATACCTGATTCCTGGCGTGGAGCGGAAATCTTACCAATTTATAAAAAGGGGGACTGCTCCTGCCCTAGTAATTATAGGCCCATCAGTCTAATAGACTCCACACAAAAAATTATTGCCAGGCTATTGCTAAATAGAATCCAGTTATGGATTGATGAAAACAATGTATTATCCCCCTTTCAGGCAGTATTTAGGGCCCATGTAAGCACCGTTGATCAAGTTTTTTATTTTAATCTATTGGCGTGTTGTAATCTTAGCTGGCGGCACTATTTATGCCGCCTTTGTTGACCTAAAATCAGCATTTGACACCGTTCCACGTAATAAGCTTTGGTTAGTTTTGAAAGACTTAGGCATGCCCCTGGATCTTTTAACACTTGCAACTAAA
Source organism: Calotriton arnoldi (assembly GCA_963921515.1). Classification (NCBI taxonomy): domain Eukaryota; kingdom Metazoa; phylum Chordata; class Amphibia; order Caudata; family Salamandridae; genus Calotriton; species Calotriton arnoldi. The sequence goes on from CAWUFW010004300.1 coordinate 494,014, forward strand.
TTGCACGAAGCTAATTTTGCACAGGTCCGATTGGGCACCCAAGGCAATCACCCCAGGTTTCCAATTCTAAAAGGGGTACGACAAGGATGTGTTCTGGCCCCCACTCTATTCTCCTTATTTATTAATGGGGTTATTAATTACTTTTCTGGACATCCCACTGACGCTCCTTTTTTAGCAGGCTTAAAGGTTCCAATACTTATGTTTGCTGATGATACCCTAATATTATCAAAAACACAAATGGGGTTGCAGCAAGCGCTCTGTCGCTTTGAGGAGTTCTGCAGAGACCATGAGCTGCACAAACATAAGGCGGTTAAGAGAGCAGGGTTTTCATGAATGAGGTCCTATTGGAACAGACGGACGTATTCACCTACCTGGGGATCACACAGGGCAGAAAGCTAGATTGGAAGCCCCAGATAGACCTATTGGCACTTAAGCACTCACAAATTACAGGAGCACTTTTAAGTGAGCACAGACGTTCCCATACCAAGCCGATAGGCCCTGCTATTAAGATTTACAATACAAAGGTCTTAGCCTCTACACTTTACGGAGCAGAACTATGGGCTTTCGAGAATGTCACACCTCTCACCCTAGCCCAGAATAAATCTGTGAGAAGTCTCACTGGCCTTGCCCAGAATACACCCCTTAAACCCCTCTATTACGATCTGGGATGCTACATTCTGTTGGAGGCGGCAAGATTTAGACCTCTTGCCTTTTGGCGAAGATTATGGTTAACCCCGGAGTTGACACACTTCGCAAATGCTCTCAGGGATGTTAGAGATGCAGATACATCACATAGGATCACTTGGTTGCAAAAGATAAGATGCTCCCTTGTGAGTATGGGCATGTCTCATCTGTGGGAGGATCCGGGTGGCAATACGTTTCCTTCTAAGAAAGGCCTTTAAAGAGGCTTATTGGTCCATGGTTAAGGCGAACAACATGCGATCTACTAGCCAACAAATATTGACCAGTACCTTTTTAGAACATAAGCCGGAGCCCAAGTTCGAAAACTTTTGGGATTCTTTTACCAGGCCGGGCGATAGGAAACTTTTTTACCAATTTCGAGTAGGCATCCAACCACTCAAATCTTTTACCGCCAAATGGAAAACGAACTCAGATAGCAAATGTGTATCCTGTCAGGACCAGGACGAAACGATTTCACACATCCTATTTGTATGCCCTGCCTTCAAATTGCCACGGAGCAAGTGGCTAAAACCAATCTGTCGTATCATGGGCTCTAGGTCATGCACTGCAGCTTTAAGAATACTGAAGACTAGTACTCAAGAGCCCATTGTGGTTGCCCTAGCGAAATTCTTGAGCTGGATGTGGAGAATTCGGTCTAACCTTTTAAAAACTTCTGCAGCTATAGATCAGTTCTAATTTACTGCTGCTGTTAATTGATGATGGGTTAGCTTTTAGTACCAAGCACAAATGAAATGCATAAAGCGAGACCTTTTGTGGTGTTAGTATAACATCCTATGAAGATTTACTTTTATAATGATTTGTGCTTTTAAATTGAGCGATTTTTATCATATTTTTATATATGTGTTGTTATTCATTCTGATGTACCATGTTTTATATACTAGTGATTATGCTCCCATCTAAGATTTTTTTTTTTTTTTAACTATGATTTTGTATACTTTTTATGTGTCTTTTATGATCAAATTGATCGAAATAAAGACTGAATTGAAAAAAAAATTCTGCCTCCAGTCTGGCGCCTAGAGGGACAGGAGATAGGGAGGGAATTTGAAAGGTGAGAAATCTGTAGTTGGAGTATAAACTAGAAAAAGCATTCTCTTCCAGGGGATACTCGTCAATAGTCATAAACACTGAATGGTCCCGCCCACGCGCGGGGACCCCGGAGCAATAACAAATAATATGCATATACCTACATATATGTGTGTATATATATATATATATATATATATATATATATATATATATATACACACATGCAGCCTGAAAACATATTACTAGGCTCAAAACTGCCACAATTGCCTTGTAAAACTTTTACATTTGTAATAATAAAGAAAACATACACCATGATATTGTCATGATACAAAGAAAAACTGTTTTCAGTTTGCTTTGAAAAACACAGCCTTTATTTTCAAAGGTAAAAAGGCAAGATCATAGAGGCAGATTAGCCTAGAGAGGCTGCATATACGACAATTGGGAAAAACTGGCGCCGTGCCTTTAAGACCTCAAGGAACCCCGAGGCTCCTATCATGCACCATAGGTGACAGTTAGGTCAGTTCTTTTTTCTGGCTCCTTCTGTGAGGATCCTGGAGCATTGAGCTCGCCAGTTAGTGGTATTTTATCACTAATTTCTGGTCTAAAGTGGAATTTTTTAGTTTCACTCGACGTCTTTAGTACTTGGTTACTAAATCCTGTTGTTTTTTCTGATTTTTGTCTATTTTTTCCTCTCATAATGCCGGCCTTATTTAATAAGTGCCCGGCCTGTGGAAAAAAAATGGCTAAATCGGACCCACACTCGGTCTGTATTGCTTGTCTACCTTCATCTCACAAGCCAGACCAGTGTTACTACTGCAGCAAGTTTTCAAGAAGAACCCTTAGGGAAAGGGAGAAGATTAAACTGCACTCTATGCAGGAGAGAGGACAGGGTGCAGCAAGCAGCAGAGAAGAACATCCCTTAAAGAAGCCCTCCTCTCAATCAAGGCTGGAGCACAAAGATAAAGGTGAGATAAGAAAACACCGGTCTCACACGCCGTCGAGGGACAGATCGACATCCAAAATACCTTTGTGCTCCGAGTCAGCGTTGAGGTCGACGTCGAGACGTCCTTCGCCGTCGAAGCGGACGACTTCAGGTGAGAAGTCCCATCAGAAGCAGAAGTCAACACCAACGCGTAGGCGGTCCAGGTCTGGCTCACCTACGACGGCAGGCGGCCGTGGCTCGACGTTGACACATCAACGTCGTAGCCCGCCGTCGAGAGTGTCCGTGGCGACGTCGAACACCACCGACGTCGAGAGGGCCACACGCATCGACGACCACCGAGGGCCTAGACGCCGGTAAGGCACAGTCGCTCGCCGACGAGGCATTCGCCGTCGAGACGCATGACGTCGACGCATCCGTCACCAAGGAGGTCGACGGCGAGGAGGTCGCCGTCGAGACCTCGCACATCACCCTCTGAATCTAGGAGATCGCGGTCCAGATCGATGGTGAGAAGATCGACGTCGAGGAGATCGAAGTCGAGGAGGTCGCATTCCAGCCACAGGTCTCCTCCTGCCAAGAGACCTAGGGCGACGTCGAGAGACCGCTCGACGCAGAAGGAAGTCCAGGTCGTGACATCCAGGAGTGTCTCTTCCTCCCCGGGACTTCAGATCGTGCAAGTCTCTCCTGAAACCTCACCAGTTCCGACGCCAGCTCCTGCAACCAACATCTCCCAGAGATGGCTGGGGGACATAAGGGAGTGGAAGATTCGTAAGATAACAACTCTGGCGCATACTCCTAGCAGATCCAGATCTCCTATAATACAATCAGTGCACTCTTCTGAAAGACATGAGAGACGTGCCATTCCACAAAGGTCTCCGTCTGTGAGAAGGCGCACATCACGTTCTCCTTGGAGTCGTGCATCCAGATCTCGCCACCGCTCTCCTAGGAGACGAAGCCACGGATCTCCTTCGTGGTCCTCAGACTCCATACCATCAAAGGCAGACTACTCTCCTACTCTTTCTTCATCTCCTCCGAGTAGAATATCGCCCATTGATGATATTGTTACCTTCAATGAGGTCTTGTGTAGAGGGGCTGTGAAGCTTCATATTGACATGCCTGTGTCTACCCCTGCAACGTCAGTCATCTTCGAAACACTTCATAACAGGTCTTCATCTAGACCTTTGCTTCCCCTGGTGCCTGGCCTGCTAGAGCCTGCTCTACAGAAATTCCTGACTCCAGCATCGTTGGGGGCGGCCCCGTCGCGGATCACTAAGAAATACAGGGCCCCTGAGCAGGACCCGCTTTTTCTGAGAGCTGACCCTCCTCCGGACTCGGTTATTGTGTCAGCGGCACGAAAGAACCAGACGGGGGCAGCTTCATCTGCAGTACCCCCGAATAAAGACAGTAAGGCCATGGATTCAGTCGGCAAGAGGATGTGCAACACCTCAGCATCCTATATGAAGGTAGCCAGCGCCTGGGCCTTGCTGGGTCGGTGCGACCGCTCTCTGTGGGACACTCTCACGCTTCACGGAGAAGCTGCCAAAGGAGGACAGACAGGACTTCCTGGAGTCTTACATGAAGGGAGTCTGGTGGCCTATCAGGTCATCAGTGCAGCAGCTGATGCCTCTGACTTAGCTGCCCATGGATACGCACATGGGATTTGTGCCCGTCGCTCGTCCTGGCTGAGATTGATGGGTTTGAAGCCAGAGGCTCAACATCGGATCCTAAATCTTCCTTTCACTGGGACATCGCTCTTCGGCTCTCATGCCGATGACGAAATGTCCAGGATGAAGACCGAACTGGACACGGTGAAGGCGGTTGGGCTTGAGAAGAGGAAGGATTTCAGGCGACGCTACCGCCCCTACGATCGACGCCAATACCAACAGAGGGTTCAAACCCCTCAGTGGTCCTCCCAGCAACATCAGGGAAGATCACAGTCCAACCAGCGGCGTCCTGGCAGAGGACGAGGAGGGAACTCCAGACAGTCTACACCTGCTGCCAAACAACAACAGAAGCAGTGAGGGCTTGCTTCCCCTAACTCCGTTAGCCGCTCCGGTGGGGGGAAGTGTTCTTTTCTATCTGGAAGAGTGGACCAAAATCAGACTAGACAAGTGGGTGCTCAATATTGTGAAGAATGGGTACTCCATCAGGTTCAAGTCCCCTCCACCCTCTATTCCTCCTCGAAAAACTGTCATTCATCGTCTAAATCTTCTGAGAGAAGCGGTATCCGCTCTACTCCTAAAGGAGGCCATCGAGGAGGTTCCATACCACCAACGTCAACAGGGGATCTACTCCTGATATTTTTTGGTCCCACAGAAAGGTCCAAACAAGGAGTTCAGGCCTATACTAGATCTCCGGCTTCTCAACAAATTCATTCTGAAAGAGCGGTTCAGAATGCTGGCATTACATCAAATAATACCGCACTTACATCAAGAGGACTGGATGTGTTCTATAGATCTTCAAGATGCCTATTTCCACATCCCAATCGCTCGGAAGCATCGGAAGTTTCTAAGATTTCACATTCAGTCAGACCATTTCCAGTTCACGGTCCTGCCTTTCAGACTAAAGTCGGTTCCTCGCACTTTCTCAAAGTGCATGGCAGTAGTAGCTGCATTCTTAAGGAGGAAACAAATCTTCGTCTACCCATACCTAGACGACTGGCTTCTCAAAAGTGCGTCTCCAACTCTTCTGCAACAACACCTCACTTACTGCATTCAGCAACTGCATCGGCTGGGTCTGCACGTCAATTTCAAAAAATCCATCCTCAATCCAACACAGAGGATACATTACCTGGGCGCGACTCTGGACACAGTAAACGCAAGAGCGTATCCTTCGGAGGAGAGACTATCATCCATTCTCCTCAAGTGTCAGACCCTCTTGAAGGGACCTCATCCCACGGCCCGACAGGTTTCATCTCTACTGGGGTCGATGGCCTCGTGCATTTTTCTAGTCCCAAACGCCATACTTCACATGAGACCTCTACAGCAAACTCTGGGGGATCAATGGTCTCAGATCTCCAATCGCTGGGAAGACACAGTGATCATACCTCTATCTGTCCGGCTCTCCATCAGTTGGTGGATGCGGCGGTCTCATCTCCTGATAGGAACTCCCTTTCACGAGGAGCTTCCCAAACAGACTCTGGTGACGGACGCGTCCCTTCAGGGATGGGGTGCTCACATGGGGTCACTACAAATGCAAGGACTGTGGTCAGAAAGGGAACAGCTATACCATATAAACATGCTGGAGCTCAGGGCAGTTCATCTGGCTCTCAAGGCGTTTTTTCCTTCCATCAAATCGACTGCTCTGCTTGTTCAGACGGACAATACAACAACGATGTATTACCTGAACAAGCAGGGGGGCACCAGGTCCAGACCCCTGTTTCTGGAAGCGCAAGCGATTTGGAAGTGGCTTCTAGCACGAGACATGAAGATCTCCGCAGTTCACCTACCAGGCGTCCTCAACATCCAAGCGGACGTCCTAAGCAGGCATTTCGCAGAAGCGCACGACTGGGTGCTAAAACAAGAAGTAGCGCAAGACATCTTTCGCAGCTGGGGAACACCAGACATAGATCTCTTCGCGGACGCAGAAAACGCAAAATGCCTCGCCTTCGCCTCCAGATACCAACAACCAGGATCCATGGGGAATGCTCTGTTGATAGACTGGTCAGAGACATTACTCTACGCCTTTACACCAGTCCCCCTCATTCCCCTCTTGATCAGGAAACTGTACAAATCCAAGACAAACATGATCCTGGTTGCGCCAGACTGGCCCCGCCAATGGTGGTACCTGGACCTTCTTCATCTGTCCAAAGTACCACACAGGAGGTTACCATGTCATCCGGATCTGCTGACCAGGGCGGGCGGCAAGGTGTTCCATCCCAACCTGCCGTCCCTGAGGTTAGCAGTATGGCTCCTGAGTTCATCCAATATGGACATTTAGGTCTCTCTCAAGACTGCATGCAGATCTTGAAGGAGGCCCGGACACCTTCTACGAGAAAGTCTTACGCTTTTAAGTGGAAGCGTTTTTACATGTGGTGTACTGCTAAGGGTCATGACCCTATTCGAGGTCAGGAACAGGTACTGTTACCATACTTACTGCATTTGGCCAAAGCAGGTTTGCAGTATTCCTCCATAAAGGTTCACCTGGCAGCGATAACAGCATATAGAAAGTCCCCCACTCAGGTTTCTTTATTTCAGATGCCAGTTGTTAAGGACTTCCTGGAGGGTCTAAAAAAGGTCTACCCACCAGTTAGGTCTCCATCTCCTCCCTGGGAGCTTAATGTGGTCCTCTCTAAGTTAATGGGTCCCCCATTCGAGCCTATCCACAAAGCCTCCCTGCAACATCTTTCATGGAAGACTGCATTTCTCGTGGCAATCACATCTGCTCGCAGGGTGAGCGAGATACAAGCCTTGTGCTCTTCGGAGCCTTATCTCGTTTTCCATGCGAACAGAGTGGTACTTAGAACTCACCAGAGGTTCCTTCCTAAGGTGGTCTCGGAGTTTCATCAACCAGTCAATCACTCTTCCTACTTTCTTTGTGAATCCTGTCACCCCTGCTGAGAGAGCTTTGCACTCTCTAGTTCTTAAAAGAGTGCTGAAAATTTATCTAGATAAAACAAAGAGTGTACGAAAGCCTGACAGGTTGTTTGTTAACTATGGTCCATTGAACACTGGTTTTCCTGCCTCTAAAAGGTCCATTGCTAGATGGATAGTGTCTTGTATTATGTTATCCTATCAGCTGGCACACAAACAGCTCCCGGGCAAGCCGAGAGCTCATTCTACAAGGGGAAAAGCCGCTACGGTAGCGATGCTTAGTAATGTAACTATTCAGGAAATTTGTAAAGCGGCTACATGGCTTTCGGGGCACACTTTCGCACGCCATTATTGCCTTGATTCTGACACTCAAGCTGATGCTAGGTTTGGACAAGCATCCTTGAGAAACATGTTTGGGTAATATATGTTTTGTTAACAGGTTATGATATGATGGTATTTGTCCGCAGGGTATAGGGATGGGCTTGCTACTCTATTCAGTGCTTATGACTATTGATGAGTATCCCCTGGATGAGAAGGATTAGTTACTTACCTGTAATCCTAGTTCTCTTCCAGGGGTATACTCATCAAAGTCATAAGCAACCCTCCCTCCTCCCCGGACGAATGCCTTGGCCTTATATATGTATCTGTTACCCATGCTATGATTACACTGTTATACGCCGTCTAAAAGAACTGACCTAACTGTCACCTATGGTGCATGATAGGAGCCTCGGGGTTCCTTGAGGTCTTAAAGGCACAGCGCCAGTTTTTCCCAATTGTCGTATATGCAGCCTCTCTAGGCTAATCTGCCTCTATGATCTTGCCTTTTTACCTTTGAAAATAAAGGCTGTGTTTTTCAAAGCAAACTGAAAACAGTTTTTCTTTGTCTGTATCATGACAATATCATGGTGTAGGTTTTCTTTATTATTACAAATGTAAAAGTTTTACAAGGCAATTGTGGCAGTTTTGAGCCTAGTAATATGTTTTCAAAGGCTGCATGTGTATATATATGCATTTACCTATATATATGGGTATTTATATATATATATATATATATATATTATCTACTGGGTGTCGGGGTGATACGTCAAGCGGGGGCCGAGAAAAAAGGGGGGTCCCAAAACGCGTTTTCCCCATTCATTTTTCCATAGGAACCTTTAGTCGCAGCTACAGCCCGAACTGCTGAACGGAATTACACCAAATTTGGCAAAGAGGTAGCCCTTGGTTCAGTGTCGTGCCTTTTGCTTAAATGGTGTAAATCCGTTCAGTAGTTCCTGAGAAAATCAAATGTAAAATCACATATATATCTGGGCGGAGCCTAACCACACATGTCATTGTGAGATCTGATTGGCTGTCAGCACTTCATCCTGGAATTGCTGGCAGCCATCTTGGGACCAATATAAGTGATAGTACCTCATTGAAATGCATTGTAGTGAATAGAAGATTTTGAGGGTCACCAAAGAAGAACTATAAAGGGTGATAACAGGTTTTAGTTACATTAGAATTTATTTGCTGATGGTACCATACTAATTTCAGGAATTGTGGTGTGTTCGAAGGTGATTTTACCCTGTGAAAAACCTTCTGCTGGGATATCATGAATCATGTTTGAGAGAACACTATTTTCTCATGCTTGTCCCATGGAGGTTTGGAAGGTGCTCCAGAAGCTAAAATGAGAGCATATTTTCTGTAAATTCACATTATCTTTCTCAGTCATGTGAGAATGAAGTCTGACATTCTCAGTAAAACATGTACATCCAACAAGGGCAGAGACTGTCAGTTGATTCCTTTGTGTTCTACTGCAGCTTCCCAGAGTGTTCTAAAGAACAACTAGAGTGCTAACAGCCTTACTTATGACAAAAGTATGGCACACCTGAAGCCATCTTGATTGGAATAAACTGGTAACACTTAAAACATTTAATTTAAAAAGGAACAAAATGAGGGGTTCTTTTTGAAATAGAAATTATGGTTAGTGCTGTAGAAAGAAAAATTAGGGCATGTTTTAAGTGAGATCTCAAATCCTCTTCTATTTCATTAGAAAATTCTGACATGCAGACTGAAACAATCACTTTCAATACCAGCAGCAGACTACCAGTTAACTCCCTGGTGAGGAGTAGCTTTACTCCAGTGATCTAATGAGCAACTAGAGTGCTAACATTCTGAATTTATGGCAGATGTGAGACACATCTGAATGCCTTCTTGATGGAATCAAAGTAAAAACTGAAAGCATTTCCTACTGAGGAGACTGCAGTAAATGAAGAAATTAGGAAACTTCATAACAAAGAAGTCTTCCAAGATGGCCACCAGTGAAAAAGAGCCCAAATGTAGCACAAATATTACCCAGATGTAGCCCACATATAGCCCAATGACAAAAGTGTGCAAAACACTTTTTATTTTTAGTTTTTTGCAGTTTTATGTAGTGCAGACTGGTCAGGTATTGGAGCATTGCATCTTAAAACATGACCCCCCTACACTACAAAAACACCACTGCACTACCTTAAACCCTAAAACACTACCCCCAGCACGACCCCCTACACTACACAAGCACCACTGCACTATCCTAAACCCTAAAACACTACCCCCAGCACGACCCCCTACACTACCCAAACACCACTGCACTAACCTAAACCCTAAAACACTACCCCCAGCACGACCCCCTACACTACCCAAACACCACTGCACTACCCTAAAACATGACCCCCTACACTACACAAACACCACTGCACTACCCTAAACCCTAAAACACTACCCCCAGCACGACCCCCTACACTACACAAACACCACTGCACTACCCTAAACCCTAAAACACTACCTCCAGCACGACCCACTACACTACCCAAACACCACTGCACTACCCTAAATCCTAAAACACGACCCCTACACTACCCAAACACCACTGCACTACCCTAAACCCTAAAACACTACCCCCAGCATGACCCCCTACACTACACCGAACACCACTGCACTGCCCTAAACCCTGAAACACCAGCCCCTGCATGACCCCCTACACTGCCCGAACACCACTGCACTGCCCTAAACCCTGAAACACCACCCCTAGCACAACCCCCTACACTGCCCGAACACCACTGCACTGCCCTAAACCCTGAAACACCACCCCCTTCACGACCCCCTACACTGCCCGAACACCACTGCACTGCCCTAAACCCTGAAACACCACCCCCAGCATGACCCCCTACACTGCCCGAACACCACTGCACTGCCCTAAACCCTGAAACACTACCCCCAGCAAGACCCCTTAAACTGCACGAACACCACTGCACTGCCCTAAACCCTGAAACATCACCCCCAGCAAGACCCCCTACACTGCCCGAACACCACTGACGTAAACCCTGAAACACCACCCCTAGCACGACCCCCTACACTGCCCGAACACCACTGCACTGCCCTAAACCCTGAAACACTACCCCCAGCATGACCCCCTACACTGCCCGAACACCACTGCTCTGCCCAAAACCCTGAAACACCAGCCCCTGCACGACCCCCTACACTGCCCGAACACCACTGCACTACCCTAATCCCTGAAACATCACCCCCAGCACGACCACCTACACTGCCCGAGCACCACGGCACTGCCCTAAACCCTGAAACACCAGCCCCAGCACGACCCCCTACACTGTCCGAACACCACTGCACTGCCCTAAACCCTGAAACACCAGCCCCAGCACAACCGCCTACACTGCACTTCCCTAAACCCTGAAACACCAGCCCCAGCACGACCCCCTACACTGCCCGAACACCACTGCACTGCCCTAAACCGTGAAACACCAGCCTCAGCACGACCCCCTACACTGCCTGAACACCACTGCACTGCCCTGAACCCTGAAACACCAGCCCCAGCACAACACCCTACACTGCCCGAACACCACTGCACTGCCCTAAACCCTGAAACACCACCCCGTGCATGAGCCCCTACACTGCCCGGACACCACTGCACTGCCCTAAACCCTGAAATACCACCCCCAGCGCGACCCCCTACACTGCCCGAACACCACTGCACTGCCCTAAACCCTGAAACACCACCCCCTGCACAACCCCCTACACTGCTCGAACACTACTGCACTGCCCTAAACCCAGAAACACCATCCCCAGCACGACCCCCTATACTGCACGAACACCACTGCACTGCCCTAAACCCTGAAACACTACCCCAGCAAGACCCCTACACTGCCCGAACACCATGCACTGCCCTAATCCCTGAAACATCACCCCCAGCAAGACCCCCTACACTGCCAGAACACCACTGCCCTAAACCCTGAAACACCACCCCCAGCAAGACCCCTAACACTGCCCGAACACCACTGTACTGCCCTAAACCCTGAAACCCCACCCCCAGCATGACCCCCTACACTGCCAGAACACCACTGCACTGCCCTAAACCCTGAAACACCACCCCCAGCACGACCCCCTACACTGCACGAACACCACTGCACCGCCCTAAACCCTGATACACTACCCCCAGCAAGACCGCCTACACTGCCCGAACACCACTGCACTGCCCTAAACCCTGAAACATCACCCCCAGCAAGACCCCTACACTGCCCGAACACCACTGCCCTAAACCCTGAAACACCACCCCCAGCAAGACCCCCTACACTGCCCGAACACCACTGCACTGCCCTAAACCCTGAAACACCACCCCAGCACGACCCCCTACACTGCCCGAACACCACTGCTCTGCCCAAAACCCTGAAACACCAGCCCCAGCACGACCCCCTACACTGCCCGAACACCACTGCACTGCCCTAAACCCTGAAACACCACCCCCAGCACGACCCCCTACACTGCACAAACACCACTGCACCGCCCTAAACCCTGATACACTACCCCCAGCAAGACCCCCTACACTGCCCGAACACCACTGCACTGCCCTAAACCCTGAAACATCACCCCCAGCAAGACCCCCTACACTGCCCGAACACCACTGCCCTAAACCCTGAAACACCACCCCCAGCAAGACCCCCTACACTGCCCGAACACCACTGCACTGCCCTAAACCCTGAAACACCACCCCAGCACGACCCCCTACACTGCCCGAACACCACTGCTCTGCCCAAAACCCTGAAACACCAGCCCCAGCACGACCCCCTACACTGCCCGAACACCACTGCACTGCCCTAAACCCTGAAACACCAGCCCCAGCCACGACCCCCTACACTGCCCGAACACCACTGCACTGCCCTAAACCCTGAAACACCACCCCAGCACGACCCCTACACTGCCCGAACACCACTGCACTGCCCTAAACCCTGAAACACCAGCCCCAGCACAACCCTGTACACTGCCCGCACACCACTGCACTGCCCTAAACCCTGAAACATCAGCCCCAGCACAACCCCGTACACTGCCCGCACACCACTGCACTGCCCTAAACCCTGAAACACTAGCCCCAGCACGACCGCCTACACTGCCCGCACACCACTGCACTGCCCTAAACCCTGAAACACCACCCCCAGCAAGACTACCTACACTGGCCGAACACCACTGCACTGCCCTAAACCCTGAAACACCACCCCTGCATGACCCCCTACACTGCCCAAACACTACTGCACTGCCCTAAACCCTGAAACACCACCCCTCAGCACGACACCCTACACTGCCCGAACACCACTGCACTGCCCTAAACCCTGAAACACCACCCCAGCACGACCCCCTACACTGCCCAAACACCACTGCACTAAACCCTGAAACACCACCCCCTGCACGACCCCCTACACTGCCGGAACACCACTGCACTGCCCTAAACCCTGAAACACCACCCCCAGCACAACCCCTACACTGCCCTAACACCACTGCACTGCCCTAAACCCTGAAACATCACCCCCAGCACAACCCCCTACACTGCCTGAGCACCATTGCTCTGCCCTAAACCCTGAAACACCACCCCCAGCACGACCCCCTACACTGCCCGAACACCATTGCACTGCCCTAAACCCTGAAACACCAGCCCCAGCACGACCCCCTACACTGCCCGAACACCACTGCACTGCCCTAAACCCTGAAACACCAGCCCCAGCACGACCCCCTACACTGCCCGAACACCACTGCACTGCCCTAAACCCTGAAACACCAGCCCCAGCACCACCCGATTCAATGCCCGAACACCACTGTACTGCCCTAAACCCTGAAACACCACCCCCTGCACGACCCCCTACACTGCCCGAACACCACTGCACTGCCCTAAACCCTGAAACACCACCCCCAGCACGACCCCCTACACTGCCCGAACACCACTGCACTGCCCTAAACCCTAAAACACCACCCCCAGCACGACCCTCTACACTGCCCGAACACCACTGCACTGCCCTAAACCCTAGAACACTACCCCCAGCAGGACCCCCTGCACTACCCGAACACCACTGCACTACCCTAAACCCTAAAATACTCCCCCCAGCATGCACGACCCCTACACTACCCGAACACCACTGCACTGCCCTAAACCCTAAAACACTCCCCCAGCACGACCCCCTACACTTCCTGAACACCACTGCACTGCCCTAAACCCTAAAACACTCCCCCAGCACGACCCCCTACACTACCCAAATACCAATGCACTACCCTAATCCCTAAAACACTACCCCCGCACAACCCCTACACTACCCAAAGACCACTGCACTACCCTAAACCCTAAAACACGACCTCCTACACTACACAAATACCACTGCACTACCCTAAAAACTACCCCCAGCACGAACCCCTACACTACCCAAACACCACTGCACTACCCTAAACCATAAAACACTACCCCCAGCAGTACCCCCTACGCTACCCAAACACCACTGCACTACCCTAAACCCTAAAACACTACCCCCAGCAGTACCCCCTACACTACCCAAACACCATTGCACTACCCTAAACCCTAAAACACTACCCCCAGCAGTATCCCCTACACTACCCAAACACCACTGTACTACCCTAAACACTCCCCCCAGCACGACTCCCTACACTACCCAAACACCACTGCACTACCCTAAACCCTAAATCTACCCCCAGCATGACCCCCTACACTACACAAACACCACTGCACTACCCTAAACCCTAAAACACTACCCCCAGCACGACCCTCTTCACTACCTAAACACAACTGCACAATTTGTTACAGGCGTTGCAACGCAGGCCTGTGGTGCTTACTGGAAGTACCTGGTGGGCTAGTTGGGCCCCAGGGACTCTCAGGATTCAAGGTGACCTAATCCCCCAACCCAAAACGCGCCACGGGGCGCGTTTGCACAGTGGTGAAGGGAGGGCGGGGCCTCAGGTGACATGTGCGCAAACACGCCCTGTGGTGCGTTTTAAGTTGGGGAGTTAATTCCCTTTGAATCCTGGGGCCAACTAGCCCATCAGGTACCTTCAGTAAGCACAACAGAGTTGCGTTGCAGAGAGGTGAAAAAGGTGCGTGGCCTCGGAACGCCTCCCTGCAACTCAGCTCTGTGGTCCTAACTGTAGGTACCTGGGGGGCTAGTTGGGCCCCAGGACCCTCAGGATTCAAGGGGACTTAATCCCGCAACTTAAAACGCGCCACGGGGCGCGTTTGCACACATGTCACCTCAGGCCCCCCTCCCTTCACCACTGTGCCAACGCGCACTGGCTCTGGTTAGTCAGAGTCAGTTACCACCAGTACCCGTCTGAAAAAGTTGTGGGCACAGGATGATTTTGCAACAAGGCCTCTTTCTGCTCCTCTGTTGGTTCTTTCTGCACATCTTTTGCTTCTTTCTGTGCGTTTTTTCTTCTTTCTTCACATGTCCTACCTCTGTTGGCATAGTTAGAAACTAGCATTTAAAAAACCTTTGAAATTCACTTAAAAAATCATAGGTTTCAGGCACGTTATAGTTAGAAATTAGCATTTAAAAAACCTTTGAAATTCACTGAAAAAAACATAGGTTTCAGGCACGTTATAGTTAGAAATTAGCATTTAAAAAACCTTTGAAATTCACTGAAAAAACCATAGGTTTCAGGCACGTTATAGTTAGAAATTAGCATTTAAAAAACCTTTGAAATTCACTGAAAAAACCATAGGTTTCAGACACGTTATAGTTAGAAATTAGCATTTAAAAAACCTTTGAAATTCACTGAAAAAACCATAGGTTTTAGGGACAGTTATAGTTAGTTGGACATTGCACTCGTACAAAACCCGTGAAATTCCCCTGTTATAGTTAGTTCAGCTAACTATAACTCGCGCCTCGCAATGCACTGCTGATGACGTCACATATTACATCACTCATGACATGGTCAGTGACATCACTGATGACATCTCAAATGACATCACTGATGACATCATCCATGTGAAAATTTCATGCATCTTCTCACACCCTAATATAACTTTTGATACACCCACTCTAAATTACAGACTGCCATTTTCAAAACCATAGACACTCCAACACCAAAAACTACATACCCACTCACTGATTCTTAGGTCTACACACACATCCACTCACTCACCTGTACAGTCACTCATACTTACAGTCACTCAGTACAGGACTATCATATGCACTCATACACCTATATAAACACTCACACACCGCCACTCATCCATAGAGGTACTCACACACCTAGTCAGTCATGCAAAAAATTAATCACACACCCATTTACTCACCTATACAGTTATACACACACCAGCTCACTTACTCATACAAATACTAGCACATT
The DNA here is from genome assembly GCA_963921515.1 of Calotriton arnoldi. Classification (NCBI taxonomy): domain Eukaryota; kingdom Metazoa; phylum Chordata; class Amphibia; order Caudata; family Salamandridae; genus Calotriton; species Calotriton arnoldi. The sequence goes on from CAWUFW010004300.1 coordinate 509,869, forward strand.
CTTACGCTCTTATACAATAACTGATACAAGCACACACGCATCCATACAGCCACTCTCACAATAACACACTCTCACTTATAGCCATTTAAATACTCTAACACACATATATACTGCCTTTTACATATGTAGTAGTTACTCGCACATGTACCACTGAGATATACATTCACTCACTAACACACCCATACACACACTCACCCACCCAAGCAGTCCATCACAGATGCACTCTTGAAATCATGCACCCAGTGAATCACCCACTCACACATCTATGTATAGAGTCACACAAACCCCACCCACACAAACACTCAGGCAGCCATACAGATACTCAGAGAACCAATCAATAACCCATATAGACACTCATGTAGCTATTCGCAAATCCATGCATCCACTTACACACCAACAAACAGACGGATACAGACATTCACACAGTTTAGTCACTAACCCATGCATTCAGTAAGATACGTTTAATCACTCACTTGTAGAGTCAGTCACTCACGTACTAAATCATCCATTCAGACACTTATACACCCACTCATTCTTCAATACGCCTTTCCCTAGATATATTAAACATATTTAAACTTTACAGAAACACACAGTCACTGGATGATGTCATCAGTGATGTCATCAGTGATGTCATCAGTGATGTCACTGACCATGTCATGAGTGATGTAATATGTGACGTCATCAGCAGTGCATTGCGGGGCGCGAGTTATAGTTAGCTGAACTAACTATAACAGGGGAATTTCACGGGTTTTGTACGAGTGCAATGTCCAACTAACTATAACTGTCCCTAAAACCTATGGTTTTTTCAGTGAATATATATATATATATATATATATATATATATATATATATTATCTACTGGCGGTCGCCAGTAGATAGTTATAGTTAGGACCTATTTTCCATAGGAAATCCGCGACATTCTATTTGAAATAACTCTTGCGTCGGTTGACGAATCTTCGCGAAATTTTCAAACTTTATGGCCCGCTCCGGTCCGCTCCTACCCTGAAAGTCTCAGGGTGATTTGTCAAGCGGGAGCCGAGAAAAAAGGGGGGTCCCAAAACGTGTTTTCCCCATTCATTTTCCCATAGGAAACTTTAGACACGGCTACAGCCCGAACTGCTGAACGGAATTACACCAAATTTGGCAAAGAGGTAGTTCTTGGTTCAGAAAGAACCCTTTTTGTTAAATGGTGTAAATCCGTTCAGTAGTTGCGGAGAAAATCAAAAGTAAAAGTACATATATATCTATGGCCGCGTCGGATTCGCGCACCCTCCCGATCACGAGCTGCATGCTAATTGGCTGTCAGCTGGCTGTCAACATTCCGATTCAGGAAATGTTGGCAGCCATTTTGTCCCTCGGTAGAACCGAGGGACAGAAATAAGTGCGCAAAGCGCACAAAGGGGGCAGGGTAGAAACACCCTGACCCCCTAGGTCTGCTCAGGGGGTCCCACAAGGACTCCCTGGGCAGAAAAAAGCATTTTTTTTTTTTAAATCGTCAGGATGCGCTCATGGTGCGCGGATCCTGCCGATAAAAAAAAAAAATCGAAGGGCGGTCTGCCGCGCTTCGAGTGTATTTTGCCCCGGGTGGCCCAAGTCCCGGGGGCATGGTGAGGGGTTAAATTTATGTATGGGGGGCCTCAAAGGGCCCCCCGGGGACCGCCACCCCCGGGGCTTTTTTTTTTTAAATGGTGCGGGAGGGCTCTGAGCCCTCCCGCAGCCCCGGGGACCACCACCTCCCCGGGGCACTAACAAATTAAAATGGGGGTCCGTTTTGGACCCCCGAAGCCCCGGGGACCACCACCTCCCCTGGGCTTTGCTGATGTGGGGAGGGGGACCGCGCGGCCCCCCTCCTGGAGCCTGTGGTGGCCCTGGGGACCGCCACCCCCCAGGGACGGCTCCTGCAGTGTCCCGGGGTGCCTACCCCCGGGACACTGCTGTTTGCAATGACAGGACGGGAGCACGTGCTTGTGAAACACTTGAAGAAATGGGGCGAGGTGACGCCCCAATGCCAGACGCACAGCGTTGCTTCATGCATAACAAAGATGCCACAATTAATCCAGTTTCTCAAAATGTTTATTCCAATTAAATCCACGTCTTTTCAAGATTCATTGCTTGTTCTCCAATCACATAAGAGGCACTTATTCACTATGTCCTAAATGCTGTCGAAATGCCCATCCAGGCCTTATTCTGGAGCACGGAGTGTGCATAAGTAATCCTCAAAGGTTAATCTGTATAACCCAATGCATTTCGGGCCATTCCTGGCCCTTCGTCAGGGGTTCTCTACAAATTCAAAACATTCCTGTTAGACTACGTCTTTAAACTGCCTAAGCATGTTAAACAATGCACCAAATGTTAAAAATGCATGCCTTAAACTGCGACTCACCCCACAATCAACGTCTGCCCGCTGAATTCAAACATTTTCCCAGAGCAGCCTCTCCCCGACTATCACAAATTCACTCGTTTCCCTTCCGCCTATTTAAAATGTCACTGCTTGATTCCCGTTAGTGTATGGAAAAAAACCTCTTTCAACCAAGTTATCCCTCCAGCGAAACTTTATCAAAACGAGCCCATACCTTCACAAACTGTTCTGGTGATTGCTTTCTGTCATGTTCAAAACCATTCTAATGCCCCGTTTTCTCCTCACTCTACTTTAAACACCTGTGGCGCGTCCCCGCCCCTTCGTGCTTTTCCAATTAACATCCACCAATACTTTAACCGCGGAGCCCAAAGTGCACTGCAAAAGCTATTGAATTAATCCCATTCTGATATTAGTACCCGGTCGTATTCTTCCACTGACACATTTCAAAACCTCATTATTCATATTCCCTGTACATATCCCAGTGGCTTATTTTACATACATCTGATGTATCAACCGTGCCAATAACCCTGTATGCCTATAGTTCTCAAACACCTTCCTAACCTATTCCTGAACTTATTTAGTTTAATCTATGAGAACAATTCTTTTTAGCGAAACCCCTCCCCTCCAAATCGTCCGCTAACGATAGCTGTCACAACTCTTCATCCCTCAAGTCCCATAACGCACTGCGTTCACCATCACCTCCTATTTCAATGTAATTATTGTCCTCCATTTCTGTGTGCACTAACCACACACTATTCCCACAACTGTCCTAGGCATTTGAACTTGAATTCCCCGCCCACCCGCAATTGTCATTTATGCCGTTGATTCTAAACTGTTCCGCAAGTCATTTTAACATGAATTGATGACAATAACATCCTATACACAATGATAATGCGCAAACTTACGCGTTAAACATTACAACATGAATAAACAATGAGTTCAACCGACAGTCTATAATTAATCTTTGTTATGCATGAAACAACGCTGTGCGTCTGGCATTGGGGCGTCACCTCGCCCCATTTCTTCAAGGGTTTGGGGACCCCCACAGTCCCCAACCAGAGGCCAGGCCCCGGGGGATGGGGTCCCCGGGGCCATAAGTGGTCCGAGAGGGGGCCACGCGGCCCCCTCCCCAGAAATTATTTTAAAAAAATAAAAAAAGGCCTGCCCCGGGGGATGGGGTCCCCGGGGCAAAAGGAGGCCTGAGGAGGGGGCCACGCAGCCCCCTCCTTAAAAGGAATGTTAAAGTGTGGCAATGCCCCGGGGGATGGGGTCCCCGGGGCAGTTTTCGGCCAGGGGAGGGGGGCCACGCGGCCCCCTTCCAGTTTAATTTTAATTTTTAAAAAAAGGGGGTAAGGCCCTGGGGGATGGGGTCCCCTGTGCCCAAAAATAAGAAAAAGGAAGGGGGGCCACACAGCCCCCCTTCAGGGAAAAAAAACAAAAAAACGATCGGGCCGCAGGCCCCGCCCCCTTCCTTCACCACTCTGCAAACGCGCCCCCTGGCGCGTTTGCAGATGGGGAAGTAATTCCCCTTGAATACTGGGGGTCCCTGGGGGCCAACTAGCCCACCAGGAACCTCCAGTATGCGCCAGGGGGCTGCATTGCAGAGAGGTGTACAGAGGCCACGCCCCTTTATACACCTCTCTGCAACGCAGCTCTGTGGCGCTTTTTGGAGGTACATGGTGGGCTAGTTGCCCCCCAGGAGCCCTCAGGATTCAAGGGGACTTAATCCCCCAACTTAAAACGCGCCACGGAGCGCGTTTGCACAGTGGTGAAGGGAGGGCGGGGCTTCAGGTGACATGTGTGCAAACAGGCCCCGTGGCGCGTTTTAAGATGGGAATTAAATCCCTTCAATCCTGAGGGTCCCTGGGGGCCAACTAGCCCAACAGGTACATCCAGAAAGCGCCACAGAGCTGCGTTGCAGAGAGGTGTAAAAGGGGTGTGGCCTCTCTACACGTCTCTGCAACGCAGCCCCCTGGCGCATACTGGAGGTTCCTGGTGGGCTAGTTGGCCCCTAGGGACCCTCATGATTCAAGGGGACTTAATCCCCCAACTTAAAACGCGCCACGGGGCGCGTTTGCACAGATGTTACCTCAGGCCCCGCCCCTCCCTTCACCATTGTGCAAATATTCCTCTAAAATCTGCCGAACTACGAATTCGGATTTACTCACCTGTTATCAGGAGAGACCTCAGTGCTGCATCTTTCAGCCCAGTACTGGTCCTGAAAAGTAATTTTAACCGTACTTACCAGTAACTTGAATTTCCTTCCATAGGCTAACATTGACTGGTTTCACTTGGAAATTCTTCTAAGTGTGGAGTTTTGGAACTTTAAAATATTCCTCTAAAATCAGCCGAAATACGAATTCCGATTTACTCACCTGTTATCAGGAGAGACCTCAGTGCTGCATCTTTTAGCCCAGCACTGACCCTGAAAAGTAATTTTAACCGTACTTACCAGTAACTTATATTTTCTTCCATAGGAATCCATTGTCTGGTTTTCAGCTGAAAAGTTTCAAAGTGTCGATTTTCACAAACTACAAATATTCCTTAAAAATCGCCTGTATGACTTAAACGCATTCTTTCAACTGTTTACAGGAGATGCACCAGTGCTGGATCCAGGATCCAACACTGAGTAAGAAAAAGTAACGATAACACTACTTACCTGCTAAGTGAATTTCCTTCCATAGGATAACATTGGTGATTCTATGAGAAAAAGTTTTAAGTGTCAACTTTTAAAAAAAATACAATAATATTCCTTAAAAATCACGACTGTAACCAAAACGCTTTTACTCAACTGTTTACAGGAGATGTCCCAGGACTGAATCTAGGATCCAGCCCTGTGGTTAGAAAAGTAATCCATAAAGTAACTAATTGCATTTAACTAGAAATTCACATTGAGCTGAATGTTGCATTGTGTTTGAAAATGTGTTGCCCATTGCAACAACTGTAACTACTGTACTTAAAAGTCTATTGCCTATGTGCAAAGTATTTAAACTAAAGTAATTCATTCTGAGAAAGTATTTTTTGTAATGTATAATGTAATTACAATGTAATTTAAAAAATAAAAAAGTAAAAAAAAAATGTTTCTAAAAATGTAGTAAATCAGTATGAAAAAAATAAATATAACAATTAATACATTTAAAAATTGTCATTTACAAAACCTTTGAAATTCACTGAAAAAACCGTAGATTTCAGACATGTTATAGTTAGGAATTAGCATTTAAAAACCTTTGAAATTCACTGAAAAAACCATAGGTTTCAGGCACGTTATAGTTAGAAATTTGCATTTAAAAAACCTTAGAAATTCACTGAAAAAACCATAAGGTTTTAGGGACAGTTATAGTTACTTGGACATTGCACTCATACAAAACCCGTGAAATTCCCCCGTTATAGTTAGTTCAGGTAACTATAACTCGCGCCCCGCAATGCACTGCTGATGACGTCACATATTACATCACTCATGACATGGTCAGTGACATCACTGATGACATCTCAAATGACATCACTGATGACATCACTGATGACATCATCCATGTGAGAATTTAATGCATCTTCTCACACCCTAATATAAGTTTTGAAACACCCACTCTAAATTACAGACTGCCATTCTCAAAACCATACACACTCCAATACCAATAAGTACATACCCACTCACTGATTCTTAGGTCTACACACACACATCTACTCACTCACCCGTACAGTCACTCATACTTACAGTCACTCAGTACAGGACTATCATATGCACTCATACACCTATATAAACACTCACACAATGCAACTCATCCATAGAGGTATTCACACACCTAGTCAGTCATGCAAAAAATTAATCACACTCCAATTTACTCACCTATACAGTTATACACACCAGCTCACTTACTCATAAAAATACTAGCACATTCTTACGCTCCTATGCAATCACTGATGCAAGCACACACTCATCCATATAGCCACTCTCACAATCACACACTCTCACTTATAGCCATTTATATACTCCAACACACATATATACTGCCTTTCACATATGTAGTTACTCACACATGTACCACTGAGATATACATTCAATCACTAACACACCCATACACACACTCACCCACCCATACAGTCCATCACAGACGCACTCTTGAAACCATTCACCCAGTGAATCACCCACTCACACATCTATGCACAGAGTCACACACACCCCACCCACACAAACACTGAGGCACCCATACAGATACTCAGAGAACCAATCCATAACCCATATAGACACTCATTTAGCTAGTCAGAAACCCATGCAGTTGCTTACACAACAACAGACAGACGGATACAGACATTTACACAGTTTAGTCACTCACCCATGCATCCAGTAAGATACGTTTAATCACTCACTTATAGACTCAGTCACGCACCTACTAAATCATCCATTCAGGCGCTTCTACACCCACTCATTCTTCAATACGCCTTTCCCTAAATATATTAAACATATTTAAACTTTACAGAAACACACAGTCACTGGATGATGTCATCAGTGATGTCATCAGTGATGTAATTTGAGATGTCATCAGTGATGTCATCAGTGATGTCACTGACCATGTCATGAGTGATGTAATATGTGACGTCATCAGCAGTGCATTGCGGGGGCGCGAGTTATAGTTACCTGAACTAACTATAACGGGGGAATTTCACGGGTTTTGTATGAGTGCAATGTCCAACTAACTATAACTGTCCCTAAAACCTTATGGTTTTTTCAGTGAATTTCTAAGGTTTTTTAAATGCAAATTTCTAACTATAACGTGCCTGAAACCTATGGTTTTTCCAGTGAATATATATATATATATATATATATATATATATATATATATATATATTTTCACAACAAAGAACGCGGCACTCCAGAACTGAGTTTAAACACAATTTATTCTCGGCAACTTCCTCAACCAACGCGTTTCAGCCCCCTCACGGCTTTTCTCACGGTTAGGGAGTCCTTCATCTATTACACTTATTTATACCCACTTTTAGCCTTAATGGGGCATTGTGGGAATTGTAGTGTTTTAATACAAAACTTTATTAACAATTTAAAAAAAACAAAATAACGGACTTGCATTTTATGCCAGGTTTTGCATTTTACAATGTATACTTATTGTACTATTAATACTACAAGCATGCGATATCACAGTGTATTATGATGTTATACTCCTATTCCTGGGTCTCGTACCCTGATGGTCATGAATCACTTTACTGATTTTGGTTTCTATGAGCTATGATATTGTTGCTTTCCTATGTAAATAAACAAACGGCACCAAGATTTATAACCACATATAGCGAAGAGAGTGGAATAATTTTGAATAAAATCAAAAAATATTGTCATATCATCTCTGGAGACCCAGATATTGGAAAAATCTTGGGAGAGAAACCGGCTGTTACATACAGAAAAACTAAGTCTCTCAAAGACATGCTCGTCCCAAGCCATTTTCAAGTTAAACCTAAAACCAACTGGTTAACAGATCAACAAAAGGGGTTTAAAAAGTGCAATTCATGCAAGGCATGTAAAATCGGAAAAATAGCGAAGACAGTTGATGAAAATAATGGAAAAATAATGAATAATGATCAAAACATCACCTGTACCTCCCGTTTTGTAATCTACGTCATTGAGTGTGATTGTGGGATGAAATACATAGGAAGCACGACATGCATGCTTAAAAAGCGTATTCTGGAGCACATACGTGCAGTTAAGAATAAAGACATGACATACGCTACAGCCAAGCATATGAATCAATGCCAGAATGGAGACTGGAAAAAGATGTGCTACTATGGAATCCACATGATATCTGTTGATGAACGTGGAGGAGATCGAACAAAACAACTCCGTCAGACAGAATCTCGCTACATCATTAGACTAAGAACTAAGGCCCCTAGAGGCATTAATAATGATGAGGAACTTTTTGTACACTTGGAGTAAGAACCTTAATAATATGGACAATGTAATCACTGAATTGGATATTATACCTGTGATACCACTATGTAAGACAGTATACAATGATTGATACTATATCTAAAATACTGTACTGAAATACATAACATAGGAAAGCAACAATATCATAGCTCATAGAAACCAAAATCAGTAAAGTGATTCATGACCATCAGGGTACGAGACCCAGTAATAGGAGTATAACATCATAATACACTGTGATATCGCATGCTTGTAGTATTAATAGTACAATAAGTATACATTGTAAAATGCAAAACCTGGCATAAAATGCAAGTCCGTTATTTTGTTTTTTAAAATTGTTAATAAAGTTTTGTATTAAAACACTACAATTCCCACAATGCCCCATTAAGGCTAAAAGTGGGAATAAATAAGTGTAATAGATGAAGGACTCACTAACCGTGAGAAAAGCCGTGAGGGGGCTGAAACGCGTTGGTTGAGGAAGTTGCCGAGAATAAATTGTGTTTAAACTCAGTTCTGGAGTGCCGCGTTCTTTGTTGTGAAAATTACCTTGGGCCAGGATCCGGCCCCCACGCAGAGCACCAGCTGGTGAGCGCGCTGAACGAAGGATCACATTGGAGGCAATATATATATATATATTGTACTGTTATTTTACTATTTTACTGCTTTCCTACTATTCTTCTGGTGTTCAATTTTATTCAATTCAATTTTATTCAAATATTTTCTGCTATTTATGATATTTATTGTATTTATTGTGTTGACACCAGTCTTTTACGATCAAATAGTTCCATTTTACTATTTATTGTTGTCAATGGTAATTTTGTGTCACTGTCACTTTAAGCATTCACTTTAAAAAATAGTATAAATAAACTACCCACCTGACAGAGCGTGTCATGTGATCAAGGCCCGAGGAGGGGCTGAAACGCGTAATGGCTGTAAAGGTTGGAGAGCAATAAATTTCATTCCTTGCTGCACCAAAATTGAGGTCCGTGCTCCGTTATCTGGAAAACAATCCATGTTCTGGCGGAGTTTTCCTGATATATATATATATATATATATATATATATATATATATACATATACACACACACATACATATACACACACACATACATATACACACATACATACATATACACACATATTTGTTATTGCTCCGGGGTCCCCGCGCGTGGGCGGGACCATTCAGTGCTTATGACTTTGATGAGTATACCCCTGGAAGAGAACTAGGATTACAGGTAAGTAACTTATCCTTACCTACCAAAGGTAAGTAACGTTCTTCTCGTAACCACACAGACTAATGTTGTGGCACCTTGTTTTTTGTTTGCAGAGTTGTACAGTTGAATCCATGAACATACACTCCAAGTGCTTTTGCTTTGCAGATCATCTTAACATTTTGACTTCTGTGGACCCCTATTGCATCACTGCTGGAAGCCAGGAACCCCTAGCTTGGGCAGTTTCTAGGATTAGAGCCTCAAAACAATACAATAAAATACAGAAACAAGTAAACAAAGAAATTCCCATTTTTATTTAATTCACAAACAATTTTTTTCTTGAAAGTTTTATTTTCATTTAAAATAATTTTTATTAGGGTTTTTAGAAAATATATATCAAAATAAAAGCGACATAATGTGTTACATCTCCCACTAGCCAGGGATATCATCCAGGAAATCAAGACCTATACAGTTATCATGCATTTTGTAAGATCATAGGACATTGCTGACAAAAGTGAAGAGGTGATGAATGTCCAAGGTTAAATACCAAGTCAATGAATCGGAGGTATCGGGGTTCTTAAAACCAAGTCTTCCTTGTGATTTGACTATTTCCTGGCTTCGATTTTGAGAATATCATTCGTGTTTACTATGGGAGCTAATAGGTGTCCCTCTGTAATAGCAAGCTAAAGAAAAAGAAGGTAAATAAGGAGGAGAACGAACAAGGAACATAGGAGAAGACAAGAAAAGCCAATGTAACATCACAGGGTCCAGTTGCCACATTGGGGATGTACTTCAACGGTCTCCTGACACGCTTAATGATCTCTCTTAAGGCGAAGTGGATATGGGGTATTGTACATGAGCAATGTCTCAGCTGTTCATGGAGGTTTGAAGACAAAGGAGGAGTCGTCTAAAGAGTTCCACAGTTTTGTTTAGGGTGAGCTCCACGGGGTGAGTTGTAGGGTTAAGTTGAGTGCACCTCTTAGAAAAGTTAACCATTCTTGCCGCATCTTGAACGATATTACTTTGAAGTTCGTCCAGTTACATAAAATGATTGTGCATGCCAGAGTAAGCATTTGATTAAGCAGGTCGCGATCATTATCATTTTGTAATTGAGGGTCTAGGGGTCCCAAAAGCATGTACAAGAACTCCCTAGTTGGAGTGACGTGGAAGGTGTGTCTAATGCAGTCGAAGATCTTATCCCAGAAAGATTGGCGCAACTGGCAGTGGAATAGCATGTGTGCAAAGTCACCTTCTTGCGTGTTACAGTTCCTGAAAGGGGGGGACTTTAAAAGGTTAGTCTTGTATAATCTCCTTGGCGTCCAGTAGGTTCTATTGATAATCATAAACTTTGGGAGAGTGTGGGCGAGATTTTGTTTCTCAAGGGTGTCCTATGTATTAGCTCCCAATTAAGTTTGATTGAGTTAGTCTCTACTTCCTATTTCCTCTCATTTTCCTTGTGGGATTTACGAGGTTCTGGTAAGAGTAGTTTGTATAATTTAGATACCATATGTCCCACCTTGTTAAGTTAGAATAGCTTGGAGGGTAGTGAAGGGGCTGACAGCGTTATAGGTAATTTAGCAATCTGGACCTTAAGCTTTAAGAATGTATACAAGTCTACTGCATTCAGTTTTCTTCCGCCTCAAGAATGCCGAAGGACTTTGGGGAGGTATCGTCATACAGGTTCTTTATAAAGTCAATGCCTTTTTGTGACCACTCCTGCCAGTATAATGTCTGACCTTCTATTTTTATATTAGATTGTACCATAATGTTGCCATATTTGAGGTGCTAAATTTGATGTTGCAATGCTTCTCTAAACGGAAAAGTGACTGCCTTGTATTTTGTATAATGTATTTGGAGTGGGGAAGAATAGAGGTGTTCATTGTCATGAACGCGGTTAGGAGGATGTCCATAATTAGATTTCTTTCTACATCTAGCCACAGAGGTCGATAGGTCGGGTTTTCAATAAACCAGGCCACTCCCTGTTTACATAGGAAAGCTGATTGGTACGCTCTAAAGTTTGGGAGACCCACCCCTCCTTTGCTTTTAGCCAGCTTGAGTTTCACTAGTGTGACTCTGTTTCTTTCCTTGCCATAGGAAATTGTTAAGGATCTTTTCTACTTTCCAAAGGAATGCTTCTGATAACATAATTGGAAGCATGCTGATTAAATAATTAATAAGAGGGGTAATCATAATTTTAATTGTTTCTACTCTACCCCACTATGAAAGAACTTTTGGTGACCATCTATTCAGTAGTTCAGTGATTTTCTTCAGTAATATATTTTCGTTCTCTTCTAGTGTAGTAATGAGGTTGTTGGTGAATTCCAGGCCCAAATATTTAATCGTACCTGTTTGCCACGTCAGGCCTGAATCTCCTATTGTTTCCCTATTCCCTTGTTTATTAAGTAACTTAACTTCTGTTTTATCTTCGTTGAGCGTCTATCCCGAGACCTCTGAATACTCCTGTATCGACTTCATAAGAGCCGGAATAGCCATTTCAGCATTCTTTTAGACAACCAGGACATCATCCACATAAGCAGCTACTTTGAAAATCGTATCACCGAAAGTTAGGGCTGTTATATCCCTATTCTCTCTTAAGTGTTGCAGGAATGGTTCGACTGCTAGCAAGAAAAGTGATGGTGAGAGAGGACATCCCTGTCTCGTTCCTTGTTTAAGTGAGAAACTGGAAGAGATCTCTCCCCCTGCCTTGACTTTAGCTGACGGATCTTTGTAGCGCGCCATGATCATGCCGTTTAAATTGTTTCCCAGGTTGAACTTTTCATGCGTCATATGCAGGAAAACCCAGTCTACCTTATCAAACGCTTTTTCAGCGTCAAGTGTGATGGCTACCGTTGGGGAATTGGATAAATTCGCTTTTTTAGTTGCTTGGCAAAAGATCCTTGTGTTATCGCTGGATAATCTGTGTTTGAGGAACCCTACCTGGGATGGATGGATAAGTTTAGCTATGTGTTTCTGTGTCCGTTTAGCTAATATCATAGCATATAGCTTGCAATCAATGTTTATTAGGGAGATCGGCCTGTAGTTTTTGGTGTGTAGAGGATCTTTACCCTCTTTTGGTATTACAGATATGATGGCTTCTGCTGGAGTGCCTGATACTGCTCAAAAAGATTTAGCAGTGGTTGTCTTAGCTGGTCTGCAAATGTTTAAAAGAAGGTGGCATTATATCCGTCCGGCCCTTGGGCCTTCCCTGATTTGATGTTCTTAATGGGGTTCAATTTCTTGTATAGTAATTGGACCATTCATTGAGGTCATTTCTTGTTAAGGTATTGAGTCACATCTCTTCTAGGTACGTCTTATTATTCAGCTGGTGTAGGTCGGGGTTAGATTCGTATAATTTTTGGTAGAAGTCTTTAAATGTGTCTGCAATCCTATTTGGGTTAGTTTGTATATTACCGTCATCATCTTTAATGGCGTTAATGGCATATTTTTGAATTTTAGATATGAGGCTAGTGATTTCCCCGCTTTATTAGTGTCACATAATCTTAGGGTTTTCTGTTTGTTTATCCATACCCCTGCTTTAGTACTGATAATTTTGTTGTATTCATATTTTTTGTTTAGTATTTTATTTAAAGTCAGAGGATCGTTCTTTATTATCTGTAATTCTTCCAATGTAGTTATATCCCTATATGATATTCAATAGTTTGGCATTAGCTTCTTTATTCATATTTGATTTAATTTTAATTACTACCCCTCTGATGGTGGATTTCAGCGCTTCCCATCTGGTAAGATGCGAAGTATCGTTTTATTTGTTTTCCATTAGGAATTTTTCATCGCATCCTCAATTATGATTTTATTTTGCAGAGAAGTGAGGACATCGTCATTGAATCTCCATAAAGGCTCTCTGAGTGGAGGAGTTGAATCTATAATAGTGAGTGTGATACAAGAATGGTCAGAGAGGACCCTTGGTTCTATAGTTGTTTGATCTATTCTACTAGTAGAGTTGCCTGAAATCAGAAAGTAATCAATACGGGAGTACGAATTGTGTGGAAAGTTGAATTGTGTGGTAAGTACGAATTGTGTGGAAAGTTGAATCTGTAATGGTGAGTGTGGTACAGGAATGGTCAGAGATAACCCTTGGTTCTATAGTTGTTTGATCTATTCTGCTAGTAGAGTTGCCTGAAATCAGAAAGTAATCAATATGGGAGTATGAATTGTGTGGAAAGGCGTAGAAGGTGTAGTCTCTCTCTGTTGGGTTTTGTAATCTCCATGCGTCTATCATGTTATATTTACAGCAGAGTTTCTATACGGCCTTGTGAGCTCTGTTCAATCTAAATTGACATGCAGACTTCCTATCGAGGGTGGGATCAAAGGGGAGATTAAAATCCCCAACAATTATTAAGGTTTTGAAGTCTAGATTTGATTTGTGTCGCTAGGTCTTCCCAAAATTCTGGGTCATCACTCGTGGGAGCGTATATGTTTGCTATGTATAGTGTAGAGTTTTGTCTTCCTAATTTTGATATTACCCATCTACCTTGTGTATCAGCAGAGAATGAGGTTATTTCTGTTCTAGCCTTCCTTGTCACCAACGTTAGTACCCCGTTTTTCTTACCTACGGCTGCTGAGTAAGCTATATCCATAAATTGATTGTTATGTAGGGGTTCCGTTAGGGCAGCGTCTAGTTTTGTTTCTTGTGAGGAGAATAATGTCCGCATTCTGTTTACAGATATAACCCAAGATCTTTTTTCCTTTAACTGTGTGGTTCAGGCCCTTAACATTTAGCGATACTATTTTAATATTTTGTTGGGGTTGATGTGTCATTTTTGTTTTCTAGCAAAGATCGTGAGCCTCATTTTCATCAGGCTAGATTTATTATTTTGTGATGGTAGAGCCTGTTGTTGTCTGGGATAAGCTATTGTCAGTTTCCGTATATTAGATAACGAGCGGTATTCTCCTGGGACTTGTGTCAGAGACTTCTTATAAAGGGGATCCCCCGTCTCACGGATGGTACTGGTATGTTTGTGGCATGCATGTGTTCCAATGGCGAGAAACAAAATATAAAGACAAAGAAGAAAAGAAAACCAGGTGAATCAAAAAAAGTAACATAAAATCAGAAACCCTCTTCTCCCTCCCCACACCCCCGAGCCACCCTCCCCCCCACCCCTTGAGAACAACAGGCATGGCGAGAACTAGCAAAAGCGTTCCTCTTCAGGGACGTCAGTTAAAGTTGACACTATTACGTAGCAACGTCCCAATATGAAACATTTAAAACATTTATAACAATAAGAAAACATTAAGAATGTCTAGAGAACCTTCTGACCTGAAAAGAGTGTCTCGGTTAATCTTTCCTAGGGCCTTCTTCAATATCAAGTATCATTGATGTGTTAAGTCAAAAAGTAATTAACCTACCAGTTAATACACATCTGAAACATATGTCAACCACCTATTGTTTAGGTTGTCTAATATCCTAATACTTAATAATCTAATACTTCTACAACAGTTGTATGTTACTTCCTTTAGAAACATGAAACAAGGGATATGATTCCACTGCAGTTGCTGGCAGTAGGGACTGTATCCTACTCATCGAGCACTACCATAGTCTGTACTGAGAGTCCGCGTTTAGGTCTAACCGCCGGGTCACTTGGTGTTGAGTTTTCCATCTTATAGTCTTCTGCTTTATCCAGGAATCTCCTGAGAGCTTCACCATCCGTGAAGAGGTGGGTAGTGTCTTAAATAACTACCCGGTATCTGGCTGGGCCTGCAAAGGAGAATTGGTATCCCAATGCTTTCAGCCTGGCTTGAAGGGCAAGAAAGATTTTCCTAGTTTTGACTGTAGCTTTGGAGTAGTCTTGTGCAATAACATTTTTATTGCCATTCTATGTGACGTGGTTCTGTTTCCTCATAAAGGATAAGATGAGCTCTGCATGTTGGTACCTTAGTAGTTTCCATACGATGGGTCTTGGATGTAGTTGGTTCATCATTCTTTTGGTGGGAACTCTATGTGCTCAGTCAAATTCTAGAGGTTTGTCGAAAATCAGTTTGGTAACCTGTGGTATCCATTTTTCTAGGAAGACCACACGAGCCCACATCATCCTCAATGCCTTCTGGTATACCAAAAATGCACAGATTTCCTCTCCGATTTCTATCCTCCCAGTCGGATATTTGTTTGGCAAATGCATTTGAGGAAGACTCAAGTTTCGATATTGACTTTTGGGTACAGGACATCCCATCTTCTAGTTGGCTTATTCTGGTTTCTGCTTCGACAAGCCTACTGTTGGTCTCTTTGATGTCTTTGCGAATTGCAGAGATTTCTGATTGCATAGAGTCTGTATTCTCCTTAGTGGATTTTGCTAGGTCATGGACCTCTGCAAGCTTCACCAGTTTCGTTTCCATTGTTGCGTTAAAGTCCAGTTTATTTTTGACCGGTGAGTCTGGGTTCGGCGGGTCAGACTTTACTCTCTTGAGGTTTGACTTATTTTCTTTCTTGGCCATCGTAGTGCCGGTATTTTACCCGGTTCGAGGAATTCGCATAAGCTCAGCTATTGTCTACGTTGATGTGTACCTGGACAGTTGATTCTACACAGTTGGTGTGCAATGTGCTCCTTCCGTGGGTTTTTGTATGAGATTTTGTATGAGTTTTGTTCCCTAGTGCAGCTTAATCAAGCTTGGGTCGGCTTATCTCTGATTCCATTAGGCTTTGGTCATTGAAGGGTTTCGCGCGCTACTAGTATTCAGTTAGCGTACCTGTGGATTGATAGTGTAGTATCCCGCTTGACTGCTTCTGAGATGTCTATTAGGCCCCCGCCCTGTTGGTATCCTTCCAAAGTGTTACCTAATATACATAGGTAAAAGCTCCTAGTATACATTTATTATTTTTATTTATGGCTACCAGCAGGCTTGGTTTTCAACTGAGCAGACATGTTAGTCATCCATGTTGGGACCAGGCATCTCGCAAGATTAAGGGTTATTCAATCTGTCTTTAGTCCGTTGTCTCCAGACTTACTTTTGCCGGGTTTGCTTATTGCCGGGTTTGCCTATTTACTAGCTTTTGCTGTATCCCGCCGTTCTTGCTTTGCGACTCTGCCCCCGAAATGCATGCACCATATTCACTCATCGAACGCCATGTTAAAGTCAGGCAAACCGGCAATTGGTTCTGAGACGTAGTCACATTTTGGACGCCATATTAAAATCAGGCAGACCACGTGCGCGCCTACAATTGTTTGTGTACAAAGATTTCTTACTTTATTTTTTTCCAACATTATGCTGAGCGTTCGTGTTTTCCCCGTTCTTATTTGCTGCTGCAAGCGTTTTGCTGAAGACCCGCAGAAGTCTAAGATGTGGCCAGCCCATGCAGTATGACTTTGCAGCCCTCCGCCTCCGAGATGGTCTCAGTGCTAAGGTGAGTGACTTTGTGGGGACAAGGTGGATGAGGTGTTTTCGTTGTTGGTATCTCTTTTGAGGTGTCTTCGTTGTGTTCATTGTCGGTATCTCTCAGTAGCGGCCATCAGTTCAGAGTGGAGACGTTAAAAAGGCTTCGCAGAGGGGTGAATGCCGTGATGTATCATCAGTGTCTCAATGCCTCGGTGCCTCAATGTCTCCGTGTTTCACTCAGGTTCTCCTATCGGACATCTCGCTGGTCTGGAATGATGCAGGCAGGGTTACTGCTCTGGGAGTTATGTAATTGCCGAGTGGAGACCGGATTACTCTGTGCGATCCCCGGGCCTTGCAGAGCCTTGCTGTTGGCGTCTCAGAGTTGGTTTCCAAATTAAGGCGAAGACATCATGAGAAGGGCACTAGGCTCTTGTTTTCTATCATATATACATCGTCTCCCACTGAATTGGTAGTATTCCTTGCTACGTGGACTCAAAATGGGCCGTTTAACCGTCCCTTTGAGGCAGAGCAGCTTGCTCACACCACCATCTTCCTTGAGCTTTTCAATTTTTTTTGTTATTTCTAAAAGATGAAGTGATATGCTTGACTCTTGCTTATCTTTTTTCTTTTCCTAAAGCATGGTCATTTTGTTGGAGCACATCAGTGCTTCAAATGCAACCACCAAATGTCCAGTCTAGATTCTGTTTGCTATACTTTTGCTGCTCCCACAAATCATGGTCAGCATATCCCCCTAATATTTATCCCCCAATTTCAAATCCCTACACATTTACATGGTGTTTTAAAACATTCAGTTTTGCCTTTTTATGTGAGTCTACTTTAGTGATCTGCTAATATTGTTTAATTCTCTGAACAGTTGTGGACCCCTTAAGGAGGCAGCTAGGACCCCTAAGGGTCAGTGGACCCCAGGCTAAGAACCACTAATTTAAGAGGTTGTGTTCTAGAGAGTACACTCTTGATCTTGGTCAGTCATCCTCTGTTCCCACAGGAAATCAGTGTCTCTGCTGGAGGAGATATTGAGAATTCTTGATATTGCCACCAAACCCACTCTCTTAGCTAACCTATATGGATTTGAGGGGGTGGTTAAATCCCAACATTGAAACATCTCCGGTATCAATTTCTATGCTTCAGCAGTTGCCCGGTATAGTTCAGATGAACCAAGTAACTCCACATGGCATAGTGCATCAGTGCCTCCTTTGTTATCACCCCTAGAGGACTCTTTCATGTGACTGATACCATCATGCGTTTAGCATGTCAAGCTGGGAACATTAACCCTGAGCAGTGTTGTTGAGCTGATGGACCAGCTTAGGATCCCATCTTCACTGCCCTGTGCCTCTTTGTATCTTGGCACACCCAGTGTGCATTTTAGAAATTGAATTTCTCTTCTTCATTGCTGAAAGTTATTGCAGTCAGACAAACAAAATTCTGTTTAAACTCCTACTGAATATGAGTAACATCCTTTCAATACCACGGACAGGTGCATGTTTGTTTGTTTTTAATAGAATTGGCTTAAAAGTTTTAATTTTGTAGGCAGCAAATTTCCTCATTCTACCAAGCAAGAATAACAATCATCTCCCCGTTCACCACTTTTGAGACCATGGATGAAGTCCATTCTCTGCACTGTGTGCAGTCCTGGCTCACGATGATTGCATCCTTCTACATTACTACAAAATCATCTCCTTGTGCCACCAGCCCCACCAGGCCTGACTGGCCACCTAAAGTTTCCAAAATTTCCATGCCTGACCGTTGCCATACAAAAACTGTAATAGATTTATTCCCCCTTCTCTGCCCTCTTCCAGCTGCCACAAAGCAGTTTTAGGAGAGCAGCTTTGAGTCATACAAAGCTCACGAACTACAATTTCAAGTTTATTTAAGACTGGATTCTTGGAAACTAGGACCTTACATCATGTTCTTGGCTAACCTTGATGTCTTGGTGGCTGTATTTAAGTGAATAATGTTTTGCCCCATGCGTTTGCCCAAGGTAGTTTCCTCACAGCTTTCATTAAGAAAGCCGTGTTTACCTTTTGTTAAACCACTGAGCTGTTCCTTACAATGGAAGTACCTTGCTCCAAATGTCTGTGCACATTCACCATTGCTGTATCGACGTTTGTAGCATTCTCCAAGCAGGCACTGGGCAGAGAAGTTGGCGGGGTGGCTACTCGAACCCATCCCACACACTTTCTTGCTTTTGATGCTCTGCCATACGTCCTGGTATACCTTCGAAATCCGGGTGAGACTGTACCATGGCTGCGGCAACATTTGGAGACATTTCGGCGGATGTTGCGCTTGAGTACAAATTGGGTGAAATCTAGACTATTTCCAATAGGTGCCCTAGTGGGCAAAAGGGAGGAGGATTTTCCTGACCTGTGGATGTAGTGGCAGACAAAATTGTTCAACTATCTGGGAATCTATGTAACACACACGCCGATGGACGACTTAGCACTCCATGTTGAAAGTCTCCTGCAGAGACTTGAGAAGTCCATCCCATTTTGTACAAATCACCTGCTGTCCCTAGCAGGCAGGGTGGGAGTGTGTCAAAATGATCATATTACTAAGATGCCTATATGCACTTCAGGGGATGAGGAGTCTGCTCCTAAGATCGGTATTCCGACAATTGGATAAACCGATTACAGCGTTCCTATGGGATCGCGCGCGACCAAGAATAAAGTTGGCCAAACTGAAATTAGCGTTCAAAAGGGGTGGGATGGACTTTCCTGATCCGGAGTGTTACTACATGGCGTGCCAGCTTCAGCACCTGCTGCTGTGGATGTCTGATCAGCCCAGACGAGAGAGGGCATTCCTAGAGGGCAGCTACCAGGTGGCGGTGGTGCAGCTGAGGAGATCACATCTGGAAAGACAGAGGGATGAGCTCGGAACCCCACATTTGGTAATACTAATGTTGCAGATCTGGGACCATTAAAGTAGATATGTGATGCGGAGAACCCCCTTTAGTTTGGACATGGGCATGTGGACCCATCCGGTTTCTCAAGATGTAGGGCTGCTGACCCGAGGGGCAGGATGGATTGACGAAGTCGGTCGAGAGCTAGGAGATCCCTACAAAGGGGAAACCTACATTACATTTGACGAGGTACACCAAAAATTTGCTGTGGGTTCGGGGCAGTTACTGACTTAGCCAGATTAACTGCATCAGTGTGCAGATGTTGGCCCGGCTTTCTGGGGCGTCCACCGGAATTGCACACGATATATGCTCTAATGGACCTACAGGTGGGAGGAAGATCTATTTCCCAAATATATAGCGATTTTGTAAAGAATAAGATGAATCCTCCTTCGACAATAAGGGCAAAATGGGAGTTCGATATGGGAGCCCCCATCCCTAACTTGGAATGGGATGGGGTACTGGGATACCTTAAGATTGTAACTAGTAATGCCCAGTTCTGGCTAATACAAGTCAAGATATTGTAGACCTCATTTTACCCCTTTACTCTTAATAACATGTACCTGACGGACACAGGGGAATGCCCACATTGTAGGCAGCCAGTTTCGGATCTGCTGCACATGCTGTGGTCCTGCTCAGTGATCACACAATATTTGGGTAAGATCACTGACCCCTTGGCTTTGATCCCAGGGTTGAGAGTGGCGTGCACCATGAAACTGTGTGTGCTGGGCTTACATCCTACATATAAAAGAGGTATAATAAAATAGGGATTTGTGTCGCTGGTATTGCTGATAGCAAAGCGCAGTATCATGTACACCGTCAAGCCTGGGAGGCCCCCTCATATCAAGATAATCGTTGGTGGCCGAGGAGCTCCATGTTGCGATAGTCCGAACAGATAATAGGGGTCAAGAGGATATCCAGACCTGGTGGATGACAGACACGCTGCTGGAGCTGGACTCTAATTCAGGGATACGGAAGTCCTAGGGCGTGGAGTCCCCTGGAAAAGATTGCTATGCCTGAGATGATGGCACCCATGGAGTGGACTTGACACGGAAACTAGACATGCGATATTGGTATGGAGAGTAACGTGATGGTCTATGTGATACCAATGTAAGATGGGGTTGTCAGGGAGCAATGCACTTGTGGTATCTGTTGTTTTATAAAATGTATAAAAAATATATTTTTTAAATGATGCTCTGCCATGTCTGAGCACGGTTCGGCCTTGAGGTTTAAGGAAACCTGTTTACCAAACCCGTAGGCTGCTCGATCCTTCCCTTTCCCCCTCCTTCCTTTTATTATTGTGCTGTGGAATCTTCCCACTGTCTGTCCAAAGGCAAAGCTTGGATGTGGCAGTAGGAAAGTACTAGTACTACCTTTGTGGTTAGTGTGTTATAGTAGAGTCGGCTCTCTTTTCTTCCCAACACCTTTGCACCTACACCACCACAACCGGTCAAGACATGACACCAATAGCTTTGTCCTCAAGAGAGGACACTGATGAGGGTGAGATCTTGGACTGAGGAGGGAGCCCTGGTAGCCTATGTTTGTTCATGCATAGTCAGTGTCTGCTGCACAGTGCTCTGCATTGACAGTTCTAAGAAGCAGTATCCAGTCCTGCTACAGAGTGGCAGGTTCTCACATTGTAGTTTCTCTGTGTGCTTTCTCTTTGGTCTTAGTGTAGTGCGATTGTTCACTACCGCTGGGGTAAACCCCGCTGCATGCTTGTTAAGAGGGGACTAATGGCGGGAAATGACAGCTTGCTTGACATGATTTGTGTTCACAAACTGTGTCCATTCAGCTTGGGTTGTAATGCGGAGTTTATCGGTCTAAGCATTATGCTGGGATCTGTTTTAGGCAAATTGATGCTTCTGCTGCCACATTGTAGCAGGACCCACCCTGTCTCTGCGGCAGGGGCTAAACCAGACACCCGATTATACCCTTGAAGGCCTCATTATCCTCTCCTTGGTCACGTCACTACCTCCCCTTGACAGGCTTATTATGTCCTGCTTGTGCCCCCCATTATTTTCCCCTTGCACTCTCCATTCTGTCACTGTTGCTCACTGTAAGAACAGAAGCATAGCTCGAAAAAACAGCACCACTCCTTCTGATATTCTTTTTTCACATCTCTCATTTCTCTTATGTTGCTTGGCTCTTTCGTGCTGACCCATTTCCTTTCTGTACTGTTATGTATTACCTTTCCCATTCCCTGTAACCGCTGTCTGTCTGAAATACTACTAGCCTGCTCCGTGCCCCAGAACAGGGTGTGGTTGGTTCTGGATGGTTTCCTGCTTCATGCTGCATTTCCTTTCAGTGAATTGTTACACTTCTCTGCTTTTTTCGCCTGCCTATCCCTTACCCGCCTCCACTGCCATTGGCCGCCCATTTGTACTCTGGCTGGTATCAGAGTGTTGTTACGAATTTGCTCATGCACCCAGCTACACATGACGATTGAGAGTGCCAGTGGACAGTGTTTATTAAAAGCAGGCATCCCTGGGAGCTGTGGAATTAGCTGCCAGTATCTTAATGAATGGTCTGCATGGAGGAGTGGTCTCCAGGAAAGATACTCTACCCCCATTGCATCCAGTGCTACACTGAGTGAGGGAGGGATGAGACTTTGACAATTAAACCGGCAGAGTAGCCCATTGGTAGAATTGAGAGGAGAAGTGAGACGCTCTTGAAACGACAAAAGTGGTTAAAAAAGCGTTCTTGTGGCAACATTTTTGCTTCAATACTTGGACATCAAGGAAGGGTAATGATCATTCACAAAATGTACCCAGAGTGGTCTTCCCCAAGAATCTAGAAGCACACTGAATGATCTTTGAGATTATCTTTGCACGCTGACATTCCAATCTGGTAGAAAAGCGATGCTCATTTCTTTCTGCTGTTGGTGGAGTAATAGTTCTTGTGTTCTTACCAAAAAATAAAATTACACACAGTTTAACAAAAAAGAGATGTCATTAAAATAGGTAGTTTTTTCTTGACTATACAGGTGCCCTTGACTCTGTTTTCAGGTCGAGCCTAGGCAGGTCATGCGCTGTCTCTTCGAAACATGCTGTATCTACTCTGTGGGCTTACAGCCCGCCCATCGCTTTTAAATGGTTGCTGTCCTTGTCCTTCGCAAAGACTTGCCTCTCTGTGGTCAGTGTCTGTTATATGTCCATCCTTTTGTATTTAAGTGGTGCTATGATGATGGTCACTTACAAAAATATACATGATCCCTGACAGTGCTATAGAGATGGAAATACTCGATATGCGAATAATCTATATACTTCACTGATGTTGGCATCTTAGAACAACCACACCTCTTTTGTGATGTTGTCGGATTAGATGGCTGCATGACTGAATGCTTCTCTGAAAACAAAGACTTCTTAGGTCTTGTCTATTAATAACTTTAACTGTAGACCTATTATGTACGGAACCAGTACTTACAGCCCATTGATTATCATCGGCTGGTTTCCTTGTCGATCTCATTTGCTAGCTTCTTATTTAATGGCTTGCCATACTCTTTTTTTTTTTTTTTTTTTTTGTCACTCCCATTGAGCATAGCATTCTATGGATACGATTCCTTGCCTTTAGAATATCCCGAAACGCCAGACTGGATCCTTATATATTCTCAGCAGTGCTTCCGCATGCTGTGCAGCTCCATCTTGGTCTTGTGCTGGCCCAGAAGTGAGGAGGTGCAGCCCCCTACGTGCCACCCCTGCACACTGATGTCCTTTCCTTTCTTTTCATGACTTCGAAGGCAGATCCGGAGCTCTGCTCCCTTTTTTCTTCGGACAGGGTTCACACACCTACCCTGACTGTCGAAAAGATGTTAGGAATGGACTCGCACAAGGTGTGCCTCTGATTTTTTTAGCTCGGGCCACGACTCTTAAGTTATGCAACGAATGTGCCCTCATGCACCCCAAGGCTATTCTGGACTGTCAAGCGACACTGCATGTCGCTGAACATTGAAAGAAGTCATGGACCTCGCGTATGTTATGCTCCAAGTCAAGGATGCGGACCTGCTCTCGAGGTCGATCCCAGGACAGATGTTCGTTGTGATCGAAATCATCAGCTGATTTCTAGTCGAAGCGGAACATAAGGTGAAGCGGGACCCCATCTGTAGGAAAGTGCCCCTTTTTGCATTGTTGACCGCCACTTTTAGCATGATGTTGATGCTCTGTTACTTGGTGTGCCCTGGGTACCTGCCAACCAGGGCCCTCAAATTGGCACCTCTCTGGCCACATGTAAGTCCCTTGTAAAAGGTACCCGAGGTACTAAGGGCATTGTGACCAGAGAAGGCCTCTAAGGGCTGCAGCACTTATTGTGTCACCCTTAGAGGCCCTGTACCTTAACACACACACACTCACACTCACACACACTCTGCAGGCTGAGTGTTTTAGTGCAGAGAAAAGTGAAGAGTCGACATGGCACACATCCCTATGTGCCATGCCTACAACCCACTGCCTATGCCATAGGTCAGCCACCCCTCTAGATGGGTGCACTATGCCACTTGCGAGGGTACAGGTGCATGAGCCCTGTACCCCTACAGTGTCTAAGTCTATTCTTAGACATTGTAAGTGCAGTAAAGCCGTAAAGAGTATATGGTCTGGGAGTTTGTCATTACAAACACCACAGCACCATCATGGCTTTACTGTAATCTGGGAAGTTTGGTATCAAACTTCTCAGCACATTAAACCCACACTGATGCCAGTATGGGATTTAATGAAAAATGCACTCAGAGGGCATCTTAGAGATGCCCCCTGAAAAGTGACCTAACTCTAGTATCCTGGCTGACTGGCTACTCTCCAGCTGCCACCCCCAGACATGTTTCTGGACCCCTGGGTCGAGAGCCACCCGCTCTCAGGGTCTGGAAACAAAGCACATCCTGGACAGAAGTACCAAGCCTCCTCCCTCAGGATGGGCAGGGTCCATGAAAGGGAACGCTTCAAAGGCTTGCAGCTTTTGTGAGCTGGTCCAGCCATTTACTGCTCCCAGCAACTTGCCCCCACCGGTTCTGACTCCCACTTTGGACTGGAGAATCGGCGGTAAAACCAATCTAGGAGGAGAGGTGTACCCACCTTTGTCAACCTCACCCCTCAGGTGGGGGAGGGGAGGTGAAGCACAACACCGTCCCCGCCATCTTGAAGATGGGTGGACCCAGCCAACCAGAGTGAGGCTTATGTCCCCCTCCCACTGGAGGGTGGCATAATAGGGGGTGTACACACCCCAAGGAAGGGACCCATTGGTCCCAACCTGTACCTACCTGAAATGCCCCTAAATCTAGTATTTAGGGGCAACCCCGAATCTTGCGTCCTCAGACAAGAAGAAACGAGAAGAAGAAAGACCGAAGAAGAGGACGACACCAACTGACTTGGCCCCATCCCTACCAACCTGTCTCGACCTCGACCTGCTCCAGCGGAATCCCGGCGTTTCCTGCAGCCCCCCAGAACCCGGAGGACCTGCCGTGCCTTCACTGAAAAGACTTTGTCTCCCGTGAGCACCGTATTTGCTCACCAACAGATTCTGGCTCCGTCCAAATCCGCAAGTCTGCACCACTCTTTACCCGATGCCCATGACCCGAGTTTGAGTGGCTCACGGCCTGAGTTCGAGTGGCCCAACACCACGAGGAGATCTCCCCGGCAATACTGACCTGGGATCTAGTGATCCCTGACCTACCTCAAGGCTTCTGACGACGCCTGCAGCCCCTTTCTGGAGGATCCGACCGCGACCGGAGCCAGTAAGAAAAATCTGACGCCAAGAGACACCCCTGCACCCGACACCCCACGGCCTTGAGTGGCCCAACCGACGGTGTCCCGGCACCCCACGACATCCCAACTTACCTCTCCAACCGGTGGTCACCTCCAGAAGATCTTCGTCCCCGAGCCTGCAGTTTTTGTTGCAACCGAAGAATCCCAATTGAAAACAGGGCACCCGATGCCAAAACAGTAACCTGCACCCGACCGTCCCTGTGCCGCTGAGGGTGCACTTTGGGTGCTAACTTGAACCCCCCTTTGCCCTGAGCTTAATTCCAGGAGCTTTGCTCCCACAACCTTGTGGCCTGCCCATGAGCCAGCCACGAACCGAAGGTCCCCTATCCCCCATTGGATAGCATTGGGCCCCAGCACTCTGCTCCCCGCTGCCCTAGTGCCGCTGAGAGTGCTCTTGGTGTGCATCCTTGACCTTGGGGGAATCCTTGTTCTAATCCCAGAAACTCAACCCTCAAGACAGTTTACTTACCTGCAAAACGATAACCCCATTTTTCTCCATAAGATTGCATTGACTGTTTTCCTCTGAAAAACCTGTGTGTTTTGAGGGTGTTTCGTATGGAAGCCTAAGAAACTGTGTTTTGATAAAAACTGTTTAACTCACCTTTTATCCAGGAAATGTCCCAGTGTAATATCTAGGCATATCACACTGATTAGAAAAGGTAATCTGAAAAGTAACTTAAAAAGTAATCTCAAAGTAATTGCAAAGTAACTAAAAAGTAATTTCAACTGTTTCTGAACATTTGACCTACCTGTAACTGCATTCATCTGCATTCAACTATATTACATGAGAAAAGTATTATTTTACTTACCTTCACCAAGTCTGGCTTGGTTCTAAAAATAAAATACAACAAAGATATTTGTATACAAAACAATTGGTCAGAGTTCAGTCTTTGAGTATGTGAAATCATTTCTTGCCTGAGTGTGTACAATAAATGCTTAACACTACCCTCTGATAAAGCCTTACTGCTCGCCCACACTACCACAAATAGAGAGTAAGGTTCTATGTACTTTTACCTCTGTAAGCCTTTGTGGATCCACTGGACTCTGTGCACACTATACCTTGCTTTGGTATAGTATATACAGAGCCAGCTTCCTACACCATCCCACCACTCTCTATCAAAAGAAATCACACGGGCGTCAAAGTGGCAATGTGTCTATCTCCTCATCTCTTCTTGAGGAGACAAATCTACAATTCATCCCAATGTTTCCTGAGTCCTCTAGGCCATTCATGATTGCACAGCAAGTTGAGGCCTTTAAAGAAGCCATACTGCATATTTCTGGCTCTCCTTTAAGGATCCCTCCGGTGTACCTTCAGCGCCAAGGAACCGCAGGGTCCTTCAGTCGGGTTACCGCCGGCAGATGTTCCCTCAGCCTCTCTAAATCCCTAAGACCTGTCTCGGGTTCTACAGCAACTCCAATGCAGAATTCTATTCCAGCTCTGAGATCTGTGCCGGTATCTATTTCATTGACGCAGATACCGCTATCACCAGTGCCAAAGAGATATCTGGTGCCGACTCTAATATCTGACCTCGAACCGAATCTGTGTCGACCCCAGTGGAAATTGTGCTCCAACTCTGATCATGTGCACCCTGTTGCTTTACAGCCCAATTCTGACATTGTACCACCACTGCCATGGATCTGTCATCAGAGGCTCCATCGTGTTTTTTTGGTTCTGATTCAGACCAGAGTCTACCAGCAGGAGGTGACAATGGTAATAATTTAGCCCCACATTACGATGATTACAGTTTATATATAGACCTAGAGGAGGCCAGTAGGCTTGATACTTCTGGTGATATGGGGTTCCCCCCGCCCCCCTCACCCCACTTGGGCCCTCAGTAGAAGAAAGTGTTTCCTTTGTTGTTGTAATTTGACCCTGAGGTGGCACAGGGCATCCTTTGGCAGTAGGGAGAACCTTGCCTGGATCTTTTTGCCACTGTAGAATGAGCAGAGTCAAAACACCTGTGCATTAGATTTACCAAGATAGCTCTCTTTCCGGGGGATGCATTCCAGCTACAGTGGAGCACAGGACTCTTGTACACCTTTCCACCTCTCCTGCACAGAGTTCTGAAGAAGATCAGGAACAACCAGGCCTGAGACATCCAAATGCCTCCGGATTGGGCCAGGAAAGTGTGGTACCAGGAACTTCTGAGCATGAGCATCTGTCCTCCAATCAGGCTACCGCGTCAGGAGGATGTTCTGTTGCAGCAGCAAGAACAGTTTTCTTCATATGAACCTGCGTAACCACCCGAGATCGTGGATGTCCTCTTTGCTGCCAGGCATCTCTTTACAAAGTCAATTTACGACAGATGCTGGGACTGATTTGTGGCTTGGTATGGAGTCCGCAGGACAGACCTCTTGCAAGCCACACTGTCGGATACTTTGTTGTTTGTTTTGTCTTTGACCCAGAAAGGTCTTGCAGTTGGCACTATTAAAAGTTATTTTTGGCCCTTTCTGCCTTTTTGCATTTTCCGTTCAGGCCTGCATGACTTTTTGGTCTGAGCCCACTTCCTAGACCCTCTTCCTTTGGGAGATATAGCTTTGGTATTTGTTCTAAAGATGCGAAATCTCCGGTTAGAAGTGTCCATCAGAAGAACAAGTTATTTACTTTTGGTAACTCTCTTTCTGGTGGATGCTCTACTAACTGTAGATTTTCCACTGCCTTCTCCAGCTCCACGTTCAGTAGCGTTCTCTTTTTGCCATCTGAAAGGTCCCAAATTAGAGATCAGCACACTGGTACCACTAATGGTTTTGTGCTCCATGTCAGAGGGTGTGGACAGAGTCAAGTAACAAACTGACGTCCGTGCACAAAGGTGGTACTTAATATGCGACTCCGTTCTGTTAATTCTGGGGCAGAATGAAGCCAATCGGGAGCCACATGGCTCCACCTAGCCACTGCTGAAAACATTTCTGGGTCCAGTCTTGCGCCTGGGGATATTCTAAGGTGAAGAATCTGTAGCTACAGTGTCCAACAGAATGAGAGTTACTGAAGGTAAGTAACTCTTTACCATCCTTTGATTTGCGAACTTGTATTGTTTCATTGTTTAAATTTAGGAGACTACTTTTTGTTTTGTTTATAGCACTCTGAATGCATATGTTTTCTTCCTCTCTAACCCATGTGCTGTTTCCGCAATCACATCTCTGCCATCTCTGTTTCATCCCTCTGCCCCCGAGCTCACCCGTTGCTTTCCCTGACTCTCATAGTCTCACTCAGGTTTTTTAAACTTTTTTTTTTATCCCCATCTCCCCCCAAGCTCTACCATCGCTCAGCAGCATTATTTAGCATTTCATCCCTCACTGTCCATTTGTTTTTCCTTTTGATTTCGGCAGCCTTTTGAGGTCGACTTTTTTTATTTCTTTGCCTATGTCGTTCAATATCAGAAACAACCTTTTTCTTTTTTTGCTGAACAGCATCATCAACAAGAACTGGCAAAGCCAAAAGGTCAGCCAATGCCTTTCATAGATGAGACCTATTGGCTTTGCTAATGCTTGTTTTAATTAAAGCCTTCACACTGATCTGTCATTTAAATGTGTTAACGTGCTCTCTAAACTTTGAAGTCAATAAGAGCCAATGAAAGAAAAGCTTCTTCTGTTCCACCCAACTTGAATGCAGAGTTTTTAGTGGGGTAAGTCTGGGATTTGTGATGTCTGTTTTTCACTGTCTAGAGCGATGACCGACGACACCGGTGCAGCGTATCCAGTGGTGGAGGACTCTCAGGAGGTGTGCACCCAATCGTTTTCCACCTCCCCGCCGTCACAGGTAATAGAAAGTGTCTACATGCTAGAACATCTACATGTGCTCTAACCACTGGGGCCTCTTGGGCCTCCTTGGAAGACATGCACCTGGGGCTGTAGGATATTGGGGTACATTACTTGAACTAAGGGACCGCTCAAGTTAACAAATCCTCAGCTTTTCATTCATACGTTTTTAAACCAAACCTCAGGACTTACAAGTAGGCAAATGTTGACTCCATCTAATTGGTACACATTGATTAATATGAGTGAAAAACCTATGTTACTGTTCATCAGATGTAGTAAGATACCCCAAGCCACTGTGATCACTTGAAACAGAAATGTAGTAACTAGAAGTCTCCATAGCGTGGTGATCCTTAATCTTAATAAACATGGATTATCTTGGCTATATGTAAAATTTAGAACTCTTTTTGTATGAAATGTCTTTACCAAAACATTAAAACGATTCCTAGAAAAAGGCAACATTGTGTTTTTTTAATACTCTAGCTGGAATTCAAAACTCGCTGAGATTACCAAGTGGGTTTAAACCCATTTTTGTTTTCCAATCCTTAATTTTAACAAGGGGAAAAAGCAGGCATTGTGTGAGGTATGTAGATACCTTAGTGAAGCCGCATTCAGCATTGATGTGTTGGGATGCAAGGCACATGGCTAATTTTTCTACTCTGGAGCATGGATCCCTGGCACTGGCCTTTACCATTTCTAGAAGCATATCCCACCTGTGGTGGGAAAACAGAATCCATGTATGAACATAATTTATGCAGAGTTGTTTGATCTCCTTCATTTTGTAACCCGTTGAATTCTATGCCTGAATACTTACTTTTCTTAAAATACAAATTAAACCCCAGGGCTCCTCTAAAACTTGGGTCAAATCCAAACATTTTAGTGAAACATATCGATACATCCAATCCTGTAGTCACTTTTAAAGGATTGACATCCTGGCCCCTCCCCCTCAAAAAACATTAGTGGATGGCGCTTACCTAATGGAGCTTTGTAATTCCTGCTCATCTTTGTACTGTAGTACATAAACCCAACCCGTGGACTTTTATATTCTGCGTTTGACACCCTGCTCTCCCGTGTCCACTTGCTGCTCATTATCTATATTCTTTGGGCATTCGAATGTTGTGGGTGTTGCCCACAGTTTTCTGATATTCTGCAGCACAGGGAATTGTTGGGCCATTCCACACTTCTCAGCTGCAGAAGCTGACAGTGTGATGCTGATGTAAAGCAGTATTGCAAGTTTCTCTTTGCTGAAGATTTCCATGGTTTGGATTAGGGTCTTCACTGGTATTGTGGTATTGCCTTGTGATGCTGGAAGTGTATACGTGATGCAGAATAATGGAATTTAGCTTTCTTGGTACGTTGACTGATGATCATAAATACTGAATATCCACTTGCCCTATCCTGAAACCCTTTACAAAGAGTACACGTTTTTATTCCTCTCTTAGAGCACATTTTATTATTTCTTGACTTTGCCAGTGAACATTGAAAGGGGTCTTCTGAATGCATAAAGCCTCTGAAAATCCCATTCAACACAGCAGAACAGAGGAACACATCCCAGAGTACTTTGCACCACCAGTTGAAAGACAGCTCATTTGTTAGCCCTTTTGACTGAAAGTCCTTTCGAAATTCCATGTAAAGACCTCATTCAAAATCGTTTTTGTGCTTCTTTCTCCTCCTTTTATTTTCTTTTTTTTTGTGCTTTACAATAGCTTTTTGTCCTTATCAGACTCACAAGCGTGTCTTCTATCTTTGTGAAGCGTCCATACTGTGGGAAGAAGAAATCTGAAGGAGACTGTCATTAGTCCAGGCCCCTTGATATGCCTCCATAAAAAAAAAATAGTTGTCTAGAGATTTTCATTTGTGTTTTTGTATCATTAGAGAGGTAATTTAGCGTGGGTAGACATTGCTAATCCGGGCTGAATCTTTCTGGAAAACATTTTTAAAAATGGCAGGTGTGTTGCAGTGATGATGTAATATTTCTGATGGATACATCTGCCTGTGGATTCCTTACCTTTTGAATTTCCCCCTGCGCCAGCATTCCACGGAAACTTTTTCTTAGCTCTCCCACGTCGACGTCACAATGGCACGGCTCCGCTCGCGACTCCGTATGACGTCACCGGAGCCATAAGAAGACCTCGTCGGCGTGCTGACGTCAGTTCCCTTTTTTCCGCGCCATGGACTCATAACGGTTTTCTGGGACTCTCCAATTGGTTTCGTTATTACTTTGTTTCTTCTTCTCTCTTGGAGTAGCAGTGCTAAGGCTACTTTGAAGAAGTCTGGATTCAGGCCTTGTAGGGAGTGTGGGGGACATATGTCCATCACGGATCCCCACGACGAATGTCTCTGGTGTCTCTCGTCGGACCACTACGTCGGAGGTTGTTCTAGTTGTCGGAAGATGAATCCAAAGGCACTGAAGGAGCGTGAAGCTAAGCTCTTCATGGCGCGAGCGAGAAAGGAGAAGAGGGGTCGTAAGAGGTCAAAATCGAAGTCATCGACCTCGCATACCTCTAAGTCGAAGAAACCTAAGAAGAAGAGAAGGCATGGATCTCGATGTTGATCTTCGACGGGTAGGGATTCGAGGTCGCCTTCTCTGGCTCCGCGACGTCATTCTAAGGATTTCATCTCGCCGTCGCCTTCTCCTTCTCCTTCTCCTTCTCCTCAAGCGACTCCAGCCCACTCTCCGACACCGAGGGTTTCTCCGGCGCCCAGGTTTTCTCCGGCGCCCAGGGAGTCTTCACCTGTTCCTGTGGCTTTGTCTGTACCGGATCCGGCGTCCCCGCCGCCGCAGCCTTCAACACGGCCTCGAGTGGATTTAGACTCTGCTCCTTATCCACCCTTTCCTGGGCCAGGGTCGGATCCGTCGCATTTTCTTAATGCGATGTACGGCATGTTTGCCAGGGCAGCCTACCCTACCGGTGCGCCGTCTGGCCCCGTGGGTCTGCTTGCTATTAATTTGGGCATCCCCAAACAATATGCCCAGGCACCCTTCGTGCCCTTTATGCCGACGGCGCCATCCTGGCAGTTTCCGGCTCCGAGGTTTTCGACTCCGATTTCACAGCCTCTGGTGCCATCTGGTGGCCCTTCATCCTCTCGACGTTGAGGGGCGCCGTTACCTACTTCGGAGGATCCTCCTTCAACGCTGATATCTCCGGCGCCGCGCCTGTCGCCGCCGACGTCAATTCCGAAGATGCGGTCAAGGAGAGAAGCCCAAAGGCTGCTGGAGGAAGAAGAATACCAGCAGGATGAGGCAGAAGAAGGGTAAATCAACGACTCTGTTGATGAATTCAAGGGCCTTCGAGAGGCCAGTGGTTTAGACACTTCCCCGGAGTGGGAGCTTTCATCGCCAAAGGCACCGTACCATTCTGTCATCAGGAAGGCTTTCTGAACTTTTGGACCTTCAACTGCCCACAGCTGATATCAGGCCAAATATTCTCACTGAGGTGTTGCATTCACCATCTTCTGTTGTTGAACCTCTTTTGCCTTTCAATGAGGCTTTAACAGAGCCAATTCTGGAGGTGTGGCAGAAACACTTGCTCCTGCTGTTTCAAGGACTGTGGCAAGAAGGTATAAGCCTGCTCCTAATGATCTTGCCTTTCTTACTGCCCATCCTTCACCGGAAAGCTTGGTGGTGCAGGCTTCCTGTTCTAAGCAGTCGGCTGGGTCGTTCCCTACAGCTCCGGGGGACAGGGACTCTAAGAAATTGGAGCATTCTGCCTAGAAGGTTTTCTCTTCTTCAAGTATGGCGTTAAAGTCTACTAATGCCACGTGCTTGTTGGGGAGGTATACCCATGCCTTAATGGACTCGGCCAAGCAGTTGGCTCCTAAGTTGCCAGACAAGGATCGTGGCCCTTTTTTGGAGGTTTTGGCGGACACGCAGGCTGCGGCTCGTCAGGTAATTCAGTCTGGCCTGGATACTGTGGATTCGGTAGCCAGGGTGATGGGTTCCTCCGTGGCTTCCAGGAGGCATGCCTGGCTCAGGTCTTCGGGGGTTGTCTCCAAATATGCAGATTACTCTTCTTGATCTGCCGTTTGATGGATCCAGACTCTTTGGTGCAAAGGCAGATTCAGCACTACAAAGGTTCAAAGACAGTAGGGCTACTGTAAAGTCCTTAGGTCTGCAGTCCCAACCTAGGGGTTATGGTTATAGGAGGTACTGTGGTTTTGGGAAGACGGCTTCCTTTCGGGCCATCAGCAGCCTCAGCAACAGTAGCAGCAGAACCCTCTGTGCAAGTCGTACAGAGGAAAGGGTAGAGGTCGCCTGCGGGGGGCCTACCGGCAACTCTCCTCCTCCTCTTCTTCCTCTCCTGCTCCCACCGCTGGTGCCACGAGAAAGCAGCTCTAGATCCCCCATCTTGGTTGGTCCAGTAGGGGGTTGGGTGTCCCATTTTCTACAAGATTGGAAATCTATTACATCAAACCTTTGGGTTTTGAATCTTTTGGAAAATGGGTACGCCCTACCCTTCCAAGAGTTTCCACCTCCTTACCCTCCTCGCCAGGGCTGGTGTTCAGAGGACCATTTGCTGCTTCTGCAGCAGGAGGTTCTTGCTTTACTTCAGAATGGTGCGATAGAGGTGGTTCCGGAGCAGGAAAGGGGTCAGGGTTGCTACTCCCGGTATTTCCTGATCCCCAAGAAGGACGGCCGGTTGAGACCGATCCTAGACCTCAGGATCTTGAATTTTTACCTCAAACAGGAAAAATTCAAGATGTTGACCCTAGCTCAGGTTCTTCTGGCGCTGCAGCAAGAAGACTGGATGGTGTCGATCGATTTGCAGGATGCATATTTTCACATTCCCATCCTGAAGTCGCATCGGAAGTATCTTCGTTTTATGGTAGGATCTCCGCACTCCCAGTTTGCAGTCCTCCCGTTCGGTCTTACTTCCGCGCCTCGGGTCTTCACAAAGGTGATGGCGGTGGTGGCAGCTCCTCTCAGAAAGTCGGCGATTCCTGTTTTCCCCTATATGGACGACTGGCTGCTCAAAGCAAAGTCGCCTGAGATGGTGCTGCATCATCTGCAGGTAACAGCACGGCCGTTGTTCGACTTGGGCTTCTCGAATGAGCTCCCAATCAACATCAGACGCGCCCCCACCCTGCACATCTTCAGGAAGACCCTCAAGACCTGGCTCTTTGACTGACCGAAGCTGCGCCATCCCCCAGCGCCTTGAGACCCTCACGGGTGAGTAGCGCGCTTAATAAACCCCTGATTGATTGATTGATTGATAAATGTGCCCAAATCTCACCTGGTGTCCTCTCAGTGCAACCTGTTCATAGGGGCAGTACTGGACACTACTGTGTGTCGAGCTTTCCCACCTCCGCAGAGGATTCTTGAGATTCAGGAGATGATTCCTTTGTTTTACGATGGAGCGGTTGTTCCAGTCCTGAAGGTGCTACGTCTGCTCGGTCTGTTCGCTTCCTTTGCACGCTGGCACATGAGGGCACTCCAGTGGTGCTTCTGCAGGCAGTGGTATCAACACAACGGAGATCTCGGGGAGAGGGTCAGGATCTCCAGAGACACTGCAGCGGAGCTGTCTTGGTGGAGTGTGGAGGGTAACCTGTCTCAAGGGAGGCCCTTTCAGCTTCCTCCTCTTATGGCCACGGTGATCACGGATGCCTCCACGCTAGGGTGGGGTGCTCATCTGGAGGCTCTGGAGATCAAGGGTCTTTGGTCTCCGGAAGAAAGGTTGCTTCACATCAACCTTCTGGAATTGCGGGTGATACGTTTGGCTCTCAAGGCTTTTCTTCCCCCCCTTCGCGGTCAGTCGGTTCAAGTCCTAATGGACAACACTACCGCGATGTGGTACATAAACAAACAGGAAGGCGTAGGGTCATATCGTCTCTGCAGAGCAGCTCTGTGACGCTGGTCCTGGGCTCAGGGCCATCAGATTTGTGCGTTTGCAAATCATCTGGCCGGAGTGCAAAATGTGCATGCGGACAGTCTCAGTCGGCAATTCTCGGCCGATCACGAGTGGAGGCTTCATCCAGAGGTGGTCCATCATATCTTCAGGATGTGGGGGTTTCCTCAGTTGGACCTTTTCGCCACTCAAGAGAACGCGCACTGCCCGTCGTTCTGCAGTCTCCAGTTTCCGATGCGGGGAGCGTTGGGGGTCGTGTTTCAGTTGGATTGGGGCTCACAACTCCATTACGCATTTCCTCCCATACCCTTGATTCCTCGGGTTCTGAGGAAGAGTCGCCAAGACCGGGCCCAAGTTATAGTGATCGCCCCGGATTGGCCAAGAAGGGTGTGGTACACAGATCTTCTTCATCTCTCGTCGCACCCTCCGCTCCGTCTCCCTTTCAGGGCAGATCTCCCCTCACAGTCGCAGGGGCAGGTTCTACACCCCCACCTCCAGAGCTTGCACCTTCATGCCTGGAGATTGAACGGGGCAATCTGAGTTATTTCTCTCTCCCACAGGATGTGGGGGATGTTATTTTATCATCCAGGAGACACTCCACCAAATCTGTTTATTCTTCCAGATGGGCCAGGTTTGTGAAGTGGTGTGGAGAGAGGTCCATTGATCCTTTGAAGGCTCGTCTATTGGATGTTCTTAGTTTTTCACTTTCCTTGGCCCAGCAAGGTTGTGCTGTGATGACGGTTAAGGGCTACTTGTCGGCTTTCCTTTGTTTGCTGGACCAGCCGTCTTTATTTAAGTCCCCCAATGTCATGAGGTTCATTAAGGGCCTCACAAATAGGTTCCCTCCCACTCCATTTATTATGCCTCAGTGGGATTTGAATTTAGTTCTTACATTTCTGATGGGGTCTCCTTTTGAGCCTCTTCATAGTTGTCCGTTGAGGCTGCTTTCTTTTAAGGCTGTTTTTCTGGTGGCTATTACCTCGGCCAGGAGGGTGAGTGAGCTGTAGGCTCTTAGTTCTAAGCCCCCTTTCTCTACTATTCATGCAGACAAGATGGTTCTTAGGACCAGTGCTGCTTTCCGGCCTAAGGTTGTTACTCCTTTCCATCTGGGACAGTCTATTACTTTGCCTACCTTCTATCCTCCCCCCTCACCCTACCAAGGAGGAGGAGAGACTTCACCGCCTGGCCCCTAAGAGGGCGGTCAGTTTCTACCTGGACAGAACCAAGGAGTCATGGTTGGACGACCAGCTCTTTGTTGGCTTTTTTGGAAAGATGAAGGGCATAGCCGTCCACAAGAGAAGGATATCCAGATGGATCATCTTGTGCATCAAGATTTGCTACGCCCTGGCCAAGAAGGAGCTTCCTGAAGGTATCAGAGCTCATTCTACTAGAGCTAAGTCTTCCTCATCTGCTTTGGCTAGAGGTGTTCCTGTAGTGGACATTTGTAAGGCTGCAACATGGGCCTCCCTCCACACTTTCGCGAAGCATTATTGCTTGGATTCTGAGGTGAGGAGGGATGGCCATTTTGCTCATTCTAAGTTGCAGGACTTTTTGGCATGAGTAGGTGGACACCCTCCTCCGGGAGCGGGACTGCTGTGGGATTCACTTCAAAAGGTGAGGAATCCACAGGCAGATGTATCCATCAGAGGAACAAGTTACTTACCTTTGGTAACGCTTTTTCTGGTGGATGTAGTATCTGCCTGTAAATTCCTCACTGACCCACCCTCCTCCCTGTTGTCCACCTTAGTTTACCGAAAAAGTTTTTATTGTTTGACACGGTTGTTTTCCTATGTCTTTTGCTTGCCATACTGTGGTTGTTAGGAAATGCTTTGTTTCTTTAGCTTTTCCTCTTTCACTATATACTGTGTGTATTCGTGTATATATTGTATACTGTGTATACTCCAATTATGTTGTTGGTCCACCCGTTTGCCTCGAAGGCACGGAAAAAATGGGTGGAACTGACGTCAGCACGCCGATGAGGTCTTCTTATGGCTCCGGTGACGTCATACGGAGTCGCGAGCGGAGCTGTGCCATTGTGACGTCCTCGTCGACGTGGGAGAGCTAAGCAAAAGTTTCCGTGTAATGCTGGCGCAGGAGGAAATTGAAAAGGTGAGGAATCCACAGGCAGATACTGTATCCACCAGAAAAAGCGTTACCAAAGGTAAGTAACTTGTTCTTCAGGAACCATGAGACCTTCATTTTGGTGTGAAAACATACGTTTTGGCGGTCAAGTAGTTTTATAGGGACAGAAAAGAACTCCGACGAGCAAACACTTCTACCATTTTCAAAAAGTGATGGCTTTATAATGTATTTTAGCCATCATATTGGTAATTTATTTTAATATTGTTTTTGTTTCAGGTTTTCCGTTACTTCAAATTCATAAACATGAGCGAAGCTGGTGGTAGCAGAGGATCTTTACCTCCTGACAGAGAGTTGCTAACTAGAAAATCTGAGGACTCCTTCAACAAAGAAAAATGTGTCCTATGCCAAACTAATCCGAAAGAAAAGCTAACATCAACTTTGACTGCACAGAAGAGAGTTCGAGATGCTGCAGAAATACAGCAAGACGAAGTTCACAAAAGATTGGAACTGATGGGTGGAGAGGATCAAATATTTTATCATTGTAACAATAAGTGCTACAAGTCATACGCAATGGAAAAAAGCATGGAAAAAATGTGTCAAAAAATATCAGAAACCAGTGAATCACAACAAAATTCCGAGTCTTATGAGAAAGCGATGATAGCCAAACCCAATGCCATCCACTTAGAAGATCGTTGGCTACCCCTCGTCCACCTCCAACAACTAATCAGAAAACAGTGGATCTTCACTGTGTTATCTGTGGTTTAGCCAGAACAACGGCCACAGGCATTGATGAAAGAAGAAAGTTGAGTATGTGAGTCTCAAAGGGCAAACCTGTTTTTATCTGCAGCTAGTTTTTTCCAAGATGAGGTTTTCAGCCGAATAGCTGATCTAAACAGCGAGATGAATAGATTTGCAGTGGACTTGTATGCCTACCCGAACTGCATGCGTGCATACATTTGAAAATATGAATGTACAATGAGCTCCCAGCAGCAACGAAACTGCCGACCTTCAGTTAAGTTTGAACTCTTTGAAAAACAAATGAAGTTTTAAATCCACTTTTGAGTGCTGGTTACGGGTTCACACTCGGGGAGATCATAGAACTAATGGTCAACATTGATGAAACTGTATTGATCCATAATAAAGAAATTAAGATTTTTTGGGGTGAGAATGTACAAGGACAGAATTTGTTTTTGTCAGTCGTCTAACAAAAAGAACGAGCCACTTAGTGTTCTCAGCTTAATTGACTCTTGGAGTTCTTGCTGCCAAAATAAGATCACAGGGTGCAGTAAAATCAACTGGAACCATTTTAAGAAACTTCCTGAAAGATTTAGATATTAGACTTAATGACAAATTATGTGACGCCCCAGAGCTCCGCAAAAGAATGCTAATGTTGTCTTAACATTTTTTACATCATTGTTTAATATCAGCAAAGCAAAACTGTTACAAACTAAAGTTCTTTAGTTTGGAACAAAACATTGATGATGGCTTTGAAGATATAGGCAAAGAAGTGGAAGGCAATCCCATGAACCAACAGGCTTATGCTGTGAAAATGTACTGTTTTTTCCAAATCATGTTTTTTAATTGCTTCACGGCAAAAAGAAAACTCTGCTACACATGATGACTGCCAACGCAATCTATGACAAGGGCAAAATTAGAGAGCTGATCGAATAGGATTGGTGTATGAACAAGTTATAATGAGATAGTACGGAGAAGGAACTTGTTAGCAGCTCATGCTGTAATATATTGTGAATCCGGCAGCACTCCACTTCTAAGTCACTTTACCAGGAAAGGATTTACAATTGCTGCTCTTGATAATTTTGATTATAGCTCTTCTTTGTCTGGAACATCCAGCACACATGATACTGCCCTGGTGCTTTTTCAAGACTGTACCAATGAAGTAGCTGCTGGAAAACAAGCTGTGTCAGTTGTAGGCATAAACAAATGAAGCCGCAAACTTATAACCCAACTTCCTTGCCAACGTGTGCAAAATCCCTACAAGCCATCAACACGTCCCAGTCTACCAGAAAGTTTCAAAGTGGCTGAGGACATGGATCTTCTTCTACCTGATTCTGCGGTCCTCAAAACTGATTTAACTGAATTTATCATTTCGCTTATTCGGTGCGGACTGAAGGATGAAGAAAAGCCAGTTCCTCTCTGGCCTGGACTTTCAGCTCTGATCTCCCAGGATACCGTCCCACTGAAGAAGGTTGTGTTTTTACCAGGAATATCATCTCCAGTTACAAACTATGCAACAGTATACACTGCTCTAATAAATTTCCAAAATGTGCATGCCTAGCTTGAAGACCAGCCTGTCCTGCCAATTTTCTGCGATGAAGGTGTTTTCCGTATTGTAGCTGACATTTTTATGAGTAATTCAGTAGAATTTAATGATCTTTATCCAATGATGTGCGTTTTTCACATGACAAAAGTTGCTTTGCGGTGTGCAGGAAGTTATCTCAGTGGATGTGGCATAGACAATGCACTTATTGAGGCTGAAATCTTGGGAAGCAAAGCTGTCCTGTTAATATTGAGCGAAACTGATTGTTAGTTCGTTACAAGGTATGCTTATCATATCTGAGGCTACATAAACATTGTGTTGGGGTGCTTTCTGGAACAAGAATGACAAAATAGGTTTTGCATATATTATTCAAGACGTGAATAAGGCACAGGGAGCACTACATTCAAAAGACATAATGCTAAGCCAGGAAATATTCAATACACGAAGTTCAAAATCAGAAAACATGAAAACTAAGTTTGTAGAGTTTGTCAAAGAATGTGGATCAAAATCAGAACTTTGCAAGTACTGGGGAAATGTTTTACACAAGATAGCTCTTGTGAAAAACTGGGTTCATGCTGATCGGGAAGGTGATTGGGAGCTGCACTTGAAGACTGTGGAGTCACTGATTACTGAGTTTCGCGAATTCAGTTGCATAACTACCTGAGATATGGGTGCTGGTTTATGGAAAGAGTAAAGAAGCTAGAGGTGGAAAAACCATACCTCTACAGAAAATTAATCCAAAGACATTTTGTGGTAAAAGACAGAGAGGTAAGGTTCAATGCTGTGGCTCTAGATATGAAACTGGAACAGATGATCCAGAAATCACAGAAAAGCTCCAAGGGAATTGTTGGTCAGACATTTTAAAGTGAACATGTTGCTTAATGGCAGCTAGTTTATCATAAAGTCCTTTCTACTTGCAATGTTTTCAGAGAGATGACCAATTCAAAATTAGTGGACCATGGTGAAACAGTTCCTCACCACGAACTTCTGGGAAAGAGAAGGGAAAGTTTTAATAAACATGTTGACAGCCTTCTTCATTCCATGCAGCAGCAAGGAAACCCCTTTGAAATAACTGAGCCTGTGCAACTACACAACTTCGTGACCAAACAATATGTGGAACATGGATCGAAACTATTCACAGAACTGAAGTAGGAGAGATTTGTATTGAAAGAGAAAAAGCTGTTTGACATGATCAATAAATCTAAACTTCCAGACGTTGATTGCCATAGTAAGAGTTTCATCCAACCTGCCACTAGAAAACAGGGAACAAAAAAACAACTTTCGTAAGCACATAGAGAGATGGAAGTATCAAAAGAAAGGGGTGAATTTATCAAGGATATTCTGTCGCATGATCATCTTCCGACAAACACATTATTTGATGGAGATGCTGCAACCAAACCAGTGAAGCACAAACTCCCACAAAAGCTCGAAAAAAAACTTTCGCCTGAAGAATTTCAATTCGAAAAGGTGTCCTCATTGAAAATTGCTGTTGTTGTGGACTTTGTCACAATTGCGAATGGTCAAGATTTCATCCATGCAAATCTTCGGAGAGGTCATTCAGACTGTACAAATATCAGTCAGTGTGCACCTTGCAAGAACTGCACATTGTCTTTGACAGTTAACTTGTGCTATCTATCAAAGAATGTGAGAGAATCAGACGAATGTCTACAAGTGGAACAATTGACCTTGCCTGCATCAAAAATTTGACACGTAGACCTGTGCAACTTGATAAATTCTGGTCATCAACATCGAACAAGATGAACTTGGAGATATTAACTCGCCAAAACATTGCTGATGCTTGTGAACACTGAATTTCCATTTATTGCTTGTGGAATGATTGTCAATGAGTAGTTGGTGCCTGCAGAGATATATTCAAAAGGTACAGGCCATATTGTTCAAGTACTTAACGGCAAATTGGATGAAGCTAACCTTCATGTTGTACCATATGTTGAGTGGGCTGTTCGAAATGGTTCCAATTGAGCCATTGTATAGTCAAATGACACAGATGGTATTTTGTGCTACTTAGATTTGTTGCAATGTTCATAGGTCAAGGATTGTCAGACTTATGGATACGTTATGGAACAAGCGAGAAAAGACACTTAATCCGGCATCATATTCTGTACAAGAATCGTGACCCAGAGATGTTCAGTGTTTTTATCAAGACACATATTCTATTCTCAGAGGTGCCCCCTGAAAACCCACTGACCCTGGTGTGGTCACTGACTGGCTTAAGGCAGCCTGCCACACACACACATGTTTCTGGACCCCTGGGTGGACAGCCTCTGCTCTCTGGGACCAGAAACAATGCACATCCTGGGTAGAGGTGTCACACCTCCTCCTCCAGGATGGGCCCTGTGCTTGAAGGGGAAGCTTCAAAAGCTTGCCGCCTTTGTAATGCGACCCCCAAGCCTCTGCTGCTAGCAGCAGATGGCAGCCCATAGTTTACACCCCCACTTTGGGCGGGAAAACCGGCAGGAAAACTTAGAAAGGCTAGGAGGTGTCCCCACATTTGCCATCTCCACCCCTCAGGTGGATGAGGTGAAGTTAAGCCCACTTTTTAGTCCCCTCCATCTTGAAGATGAGGGGACTTCTCCAATCAGGGCAAGGTCTATGCCCCCACCCACAAGAGGGTGGCATAATAGCGGGTGTAGTCACCCCAGGTAAGGTGCCCATTGGCCCTACCTGGACTCCCCTAAAACGGCCCATAAATTTAGTATTTAGATTGCTTGCCCAGACCTGGATGTTAGTTACCTGCGACCTAAGAAGAAGAACGAAGAAGACGCTGTGCAGCAAAGTCTGAAGACAACGACTGACTTGACCTCCTTACTGGCCTATCTCCAGCTTCCAAGGCCCTGCAAGAAGACGACACTTGTCCTGCAGTCAGCGACTTCCAGAAACCCCAGGAAGACTGCCTGAACGTTGAAAAAGACCAGAACTCCCGAGACAGCGGTTCTGTCCCCACACAAAGGACTCCGGTGCCCTGTGGACCTGCGAGTCCTGCCCACTCGGCACCTGACTCCTACGGCCTGTGTCCAGGTGGCCCACCGACCCAGAGCAGGTTCCCCGACGATCCTCACCTCTGGTTCAGCGTAGCTTACCCCTCCTGGACTCCATGACAACTTCTGCAGCCTGAATCCAGAGGCTCCCCCTGACCATGACCGGCTCCGGTTAGCAGACTCGACGCCCAAAGGCACCCCTGCTCCTTGGTGAGCTGACTCGATGGTGCCCCTACGACCCTCTAAATCTCTACTTACCTCTGCTGCTGTTCTCCCGTCTGCAACCTTTGGTGCAACACCTGCAGCCTGTTTGTTGAAAGCAGAATCCTAATTAATAAACATTAGGTGCCCGACGCTGAAATTGCACCCTGCACCCGGCCGCCCCTGTGGCGCTGGTGGTGTATGTTTGGTGCTGCTTTGTGCCCCCACCCCTGTGCTTAACCTAACCCCTAAAGCTTGGCCCCTGCAATCGATTCACTTACCTGCAAGCAGTGTGGCTTCGAGCACCCCCCAGTCTCTATTGAAACACATTGGGCTGAACTCCGATTTTGACCTCTGCACCCAGCCGCCCTGTGCCTCTGGTGGTACAGTTTTGGTACTCACCTGACCCTTACTGACCTTTGGTCCCGAAGACTGGAATTGTAAGTGTTGTACTTACCTGTTAAACGCATTATTGTTTTCCTCCATAGGATGACATTGGACTGTTCAGAAATTGCACTAAGTGTCGACTTTTAAAAGACTAAGGGCCAGATGCATCAAGCATTTTTCTCCTTGCAAAAAATGCTTTTGCGATGCATCAAACCCAATTTTGGGATTCGCTATTTGGAAGGGGCGTGTTTAGGGCGTCCCTTCCAAATAGCGAATCCTAACAGTTTGCATGAATGTTTTGTGACCATGAATGCGGTCGCAAAACATTTGCATATTACCACCTACTTCAAGTAGGTGGTAAGACATTCGCAAATGGGAAGGGGTCCCCAAGGGACCCCTTCCCCTTTGTGAATGTTTGTAAAAGCATTTTTAAGAGCAGGCAGTGGTCCCACGGACCACTGCCTGCTCTTAAAAAATGAAAAGAAAACTTTTCATTTTTCTTATTGTAAAGCATCTCGTTTTTCTTTAAGGA
This sequence comes from Calotriton arnoldi, assembly GCA_963921515.1. Taxonomy (NCBI): domain Eukaryota; kingdom Metazoa; phylum Chordata; class Amphibia; order Caudata; family Salamandridae; genus Calotriton; species Calotriton arnoldi. Next base: position 553,430 of record CAWUFW010004300.1, read on the forward strand.
AAACGGGCTGCTTTACAAAAAAAAATGATTGCTTTATTTAAAAGCAATCACAGACATGGTGGTCTGCTGATCTCAGCAGGCCACCGCCCCTGTGATTTTTGAGATTCCTAGGGGGTCGCAAATTGCGACCTACCTCATTAATATTCATGAGGTAGGTCATTTGCGACCCCTTAGGAATCCCAGAAAGTGTATTGCACACTTTCATGCATGCCGGTTTGCGATTCCCTAATTGCGAATCGCAAACCATTTTTTTGATGCATCTGGCCCTTAAGTATGTTTCTTGAAAAAACCTTTTTAAAGTAAAAAGTATTTTTTGTTAAAAACGTACTTACCTCTTTGTGTGAAGATCTTGGTCTTAAAATAAAATACAAACAAAGCTTATTTTTATAAAATGATTGTGGATCTCCTTTTTGAGTTGTGTGTCTGTACTGGTCAGTGTTGTGCAATACATGTCTTACAGTCCTCTGTGTTAGGCTTAAGGCTGCTCGCCCACACTATCACTAATAAGGCACTTTGGGTTTTACATTGAGCCCTGTACACTTTTGGGGAACCCCTGAACTCTGTGCATGGTATAACCACCTTGTAGCATACCATTTACAGAGCCAGCTTCCTACAATATGTCTCTTCTTCCTCTAAGGGTTACTCTGAGGAGTTATTTTCTGCCTCTATAAGACTTCTTGACCCCCAAAACCTATGTTTTGACACCAAAATTAAGTATGTAGGTCTCATAGTTCCTGAAATATTAGATCATCACTGCAACACATCCGGAATTTTTAGAAATGTTGTCCAGAAATATTCGGCCCGGATCAGCAATGTCTACCCAAGCTAAATGACTTCTCTAATGATCCAAAAACACAAATCAAAAATGAAAATCTCTGGACAACAATTTATTTATGGAGGTATGTCGGGCCAGGATTGGATTAGAAACAGCCTAAATTATTTTTCTAGCTCAAGGGCTAAGTAGTGATAAACACTGCACCAGTGCACTTTGCTTTGCAGTAGTCCGCTACAGATTTGCACGAAAATACTGATCACCACAATTAAGCTACACATTTTTCAAATCACACTTAAGAGGATTGTTCAGGTAACTAACTGCAGTTTAAAAACAGCTTTTTGAGAAGAAATCCAACATTTGAACATTTTCTTACTTTGATTTGTCCTCAAAAGCAGTATATTCTGAAATCTCGCTTTCAGTGGCTAAATTGAGCTCAGCATAGGCAGAATATCAGTCTGAGAAGGAGCAGCTTCTGCTGCCCATGCTTGTTGGTTTGGTCACTTTGCAAGTGTTAGGTCTCCTATGAGATTTGAAGAAGAAATGCCAAATTGTAGCACAATTGGAAGAAACTAAGGCGATGAAAGGAAGGGTTAGCAGGTAGTAGAGGAAGGAGCAAGGAAGGGTAAGCAGTAGTAGGCTGTGCAGAGAAGGTGAAATGGTGAGCCAATAGGATGCTCACTTTGAAACCTGTCTACCTTGGCTTGAACTCCAGCTTCCCCACTTTACAGCCAGGGTCTGAGTGCCAGGGTTTTATGACTTGGGTTAATGAGATGTCGGGAGTGATTGTGACTGGGAGTATGGCTTTGTGTATTTTCGTTTGTGACAGTTTTTCTGCATCAGTTCTTCCTGACATGCATGACATGACCGATGACATGACCGATGACATGCATGACATGACAGATGACATGCATGACATGACAGATAACATACATGATCGATGACATGCATGACATGAACGATGACATGACCGATGACATGACCGATGACATGCATGACATGACCGATGACATGCCCGATGACATGCATGACATGACCGATGACATGCATGACATGACCGATGACAAGCATGACATGCATGACATGACAGATGCTGGGTTGGGGAGTTCTGATCACTCTTCTGTTTGATCGATTGCAAACAAAAAACATGGTCTTGAGCTTATCCCATCACCAGGTTGGATCTGAGGGCAGCTAAGTGCTACCTAGATTTCTCTCTTCCCTCCTGTGTCTAAGTTCGTATTGCTTTAGACACGCCACACAATGACCATCTCCTGCCTTGAGATTGATTTATGGCCTTTCAAAGAAAGCTCAGGTCTTTTGCCTTGATTTACTGCTTAAGCTCTCTCCATGAAAGGTGTTCGCCTTTCAGGCACCCAGCCTGTGCTAACAGATGCAATAAGGAGGTCCTTAGCAGAAAATTGCGAAACGGTCACCAGCAACTAAGTTCGCAGATAGCCTGTTCCTCATTTCTAAAACCTCAAGTAGGTCTTTCTACATCTGCAGTAAATTAAAGATACTTGGACTTTGCTTCCAGGTACCCGGAGGGCGGATCGAACGTTAAAGTAGTATCCTCACTGACTCCATTGAGGTCACAAATGTTGATCTAATTTAAATGATGTAAAATATGAATGGTCCTGACTGCTCCAGTGTGGCGTCACTTGTGCTGGTTCCTAGAACTTGCTTCACCCCTCAGAGGTACACTGATGGCACTTGTTTGTTGCTTTTATTCGATATATTAAAAACCAAGCAGAAATTGTACCGTACATCAAAAAAATGAAAGATGATTGCACCGCCACAAGAAATTTGATGTCTGGTTTTGGAATTTAGCCTTTTTTTTGTTTAAATTTCTTTATTGGATGTAAACCAAAGCAGAAAGAAAGCAATTGACAAAAAATGAAGTCTGGAAACAGAAAAGAAACCATCATTCAGAATGGGCACTGTGCCTGTGGAACTACATCCGTGGTAAAGTTATATACATACAGTCAGCTGCGAATGAGGGGGGTGCGTCCACATCCAATGACCTACAGCCAGGAGACGTACAAACCACACATTCAGGCAATCTAAGCATACATGCATAACCTGGTGGACAACCCTGGTGGGGAACAATGGCTTCAGTCAGCACGGGAGAGTAGGCATTGCCGTTGTGCATTATGACTGAGACGGAAATGACAGCCTCTGTCTGTCAGGGTGGTCTCTCATTGGTCTCCGCTTCCAACTGTGTGATATATGCTCCCCAATGTAATGTTCACTGAACCGCCCCCACCCCCCGTGGGGTGTGCCTTAGTAAGTTCATTTGATTCCACCGTGACCACTTTCAGCAGCTCTCGTGCCCAGTGTTTTGTGTCAGGGTTGGTCCTGGCTTCCCAGGACATTGCGATCTGCATTTTGAAGAGCACCAAAGCCAGTTTGACAAACCTGTGGATGTATTTGCCCCCTTGGCAGTAGGTTTCAGGACCAGGAGACATTAGGTGGGCTTGAGTGGTATTGGGAAGTCAACTATATCAGCTAAAAGACCTGTCACCTCTGCCCATGCATGTTACAGTGCTGCGCAAGCCTACACCATGAGTAAGAAACCGGCATCTGGTTGACGACATTTGGGACACTGTGAGGAGGCCCCCGAGAACATGCAGGGAATGTGCTCAGGTGCTAGGCAAGTCTGGTGCAAGAAATTGAAATGCATGTACCTAGACCGTGGTTTCTTAGATACTTCCTTCACCTGTGACGTAGCACCAGCCCACTGTTTACTGAGAGGACAATACCAAGATCCTCCTCATTCCTGTCCCTGTCATCCTCTTTGTTTAGTGGTGGGTGTGCAGGGCACTTTACAGTACAGTTACCACTTTACCCATGTCGCCATGTGTTAGTGCTATCTGCAACGGCAAGGATATTGGAGGCTCTGTCTGGCCCTAGCTCCAGTGGGCTATGTCGGAGTATCATATCGCGTTATACTCCGTGAAGCGGCCCACTGGCACCCCGCTGGTCTCCTTTAGGTCCTGAAAGGTTCTCAATACTCCCTCATCATAGAGATCTTCAGTTAGCAATATCCCTGCGCCCTTCCAGGGGTGTGTGTTGCCACACTCCCTGATGATCAGTAAGGTCCAGATGGGTAAATGAGGGGTGTGGTTTTGGAATTTAGACTTAGCGAAGGATATTTTACTCAGCATGATACCTTTTTCCAAACCCAATGATAATTGAATTTAAGGCAGATGGGAGAATCCGCTCTGCTTACATATCACCTGCATTTTCCTTGGGTGTCTCCTGTGAGTCCAAGGAAACTTTTGCATCTCAACCTTCAATCAATTACCTTGATGGCTTGGTCCTGACTATCTCCAGTAGGATCACCTGAACTTGGTGTGTTGCGTAAGCATCTTGAAAGAGGAAAAACGCCCTCAATTATATTTTCCTGCTTTCGAGAGGAAAAGATTCTGCATCTAGTGCTTGTTGATTCATTTTAACAAGAGGATATGTCGAGAAGGAACAAGACTGTGGTGTCTTATCCCTGTAGGCAGCTCTGGTTGGTAGTCCTGGTCTCAAATTTTCGTTTGCTTCCATCACCGTATATAGAAAGGAGTGTCAGTTTTTACTTCGCACGGTTTTTACATTGGGAATCCTATTGTGCTGATTACATCAGAAATACCTTTACATTGCAAGCTATTATATGGTAGTTGTCTTTATTTCGCAGGTAAGTTTGTAAGCATTACATTAAACCCAGTGTGTGTAAAAGTTTTTTTCATTTCAATTTAAATCTAAGAATAAAGATTATTTACATTTAATTATATCTTTAATACTTAATATATCTTCTATACTAAAATACTTTTAATTTAACTTAATTTAATAATTGAAATTTAATTTAATACTTTAAACTACAATTTCTTTAACAAGAAAAGCCCCTTACCAACCCTACACACCAGCTCTAAAAACAACTAACCTGCACATGTTGTTAAAGTAAGAACTCAAAACGAACTTACCTGTGAAGTAAAGATATATGAAGCAAAAAAACACTGACCTGCGATATTAAGACTACTGATGTCATGCCTGTGATGTCATGACTGCCACTATAATTAATTGTGACGTACCTACAGACAGAATAACTCTCGGACTCTTTTACTGCCATAGCAATAAAGGATTACTTTGTAAGTCTTGGGTAAGAGTATCCTGGTGAAGTTTTGAGGGAGGTTCTTTAAGGATGACTGGAGCCGGTTAAGTAGGTGATATTATTTCATTATTTATATGTTGGGCCCTTAAACGCTGCGCGAGTTCAGCACTGTCAGGGGTTCATCATAGCACCAGCAGTCTGTTTTCCCCAGACTTCCACTACAGCATCATCACTCAACATTCCAGACACCAGCTCTGACACACAGGAAAGAGGAACACGTTGGATACTATGAACCCTATACTATGAATATACAACAAAACATGGAACTGTCATTCCCTTGCACTTGGACAATAACTTAATCGTCACCATGATGTGGTCGCACATTCACCTAAGTAACAACCTGATGCACCCTTCAGCGTCTACATACACACACACAAAGAAACGAATGACAGTCGCTATAAAAGCGCAATGAGACGAAGAAATCCTCTTTAACCCAGAAGACCGGAGGTTACCCTCACCTCAAGTCAAACAAAAATGACAAAACTAACCTTGTGCAAAGGTTCAAGAACAGAAAGTCTAGTGACCTCTTCGGACATTGAGCCGTACCATGATGTGTTGGCGTACTCGGTCATCATACAACGTTTTTACACTCAGAAAATATGTCGGACTCTCAGTCCCACGACTGCCAGGGAATGGAACTCTTGAACCACCTTTGACAATGTAGTTCCCCTTCATCCCCATGCCTGCACATTCCATGTACAAAGAAAGCAGTGAAGGCTGTAACCAAACTTCATCTCAATTCACATGGCCATACTAAAAGGCCATAGCAAAACCAAAGGGGATGATGGACGAAGTGTTGAACATTGCAAGCACTCACCCCCAGTCAACTGATCTGGGTTTAATCCATCATCATTCTTTAGCTCACTCCGCCACCCCAGTTCAGACATGGCCATATGCAAATCAGTCTGACCCTGTGCCTCATGGGAACAGTCCAGCCCGAACTGCCAAGCCATGTCTTCCCTGGACCGGAAACAAGCATCCTGGGACCGGTTTCTGGCTTACAGCCGTCATCAGCCATGCTATCTTGAATCCAGTGGCAAAGTGAGCAAGGGACCCACGTCTGGGCATACCCTGCCAACTTAGGGCGAACATAGCAAAACCAAAGGGGATGATGGACGGAGTGTTGAACATTGCAAGCACTCATCCCCAGTCAACTGATCTGGGTTTAATCCATCATCATTCTTTAGCTCACTCCGCCACCCCAGTTCAGACATGGCCATATGCAAATCAGTCTGACCCTGTGCCTCATGGGAACAGTCCAGCCCGAACTGCCAAGCCATGTCTTCCCTGACATTCCATGTACAAAGAAAGCAGTGAAGGCTGTAACCAAACTTCATCTCAATTCACATGGCCATACTAAAAGGCCGCTATCATAACTTCCCACATGCATTCTACTAATATCTATTGTAAGAAAGTGCCCTCTTTTTGCATGGTTGCCCCCACTTTTTGCTAAACTGCTGATGTACTTTGACTGAGTGTGCCCTGGGTTCCTGCCAAACAGGTACCCAGGGCCTATGTTCTTTCCCTAAAACTGCATTGAAGACAAAACCCAATTGGCATCTTTGGCCACATGTCAGTCCCTTGTAAATGGTACCATAGGTACCAAGGGCACTGTGGCCAGGGAAGGCCTCTAAGGGCTGCAGCACTTATTGTGCCACCCTTATAGGCCCTGTACCTTTACACACATGCACTGCCATTGCAGGCTGCATGTTTTGGTGCTGAACAAAGTGAAGAGTTGACATGGCACACATCCCTGTGTGCCATGCCTACAACCCACTGCCCTGGCATAGGTCAGCCACCCCTCTAGCTGATTGCACTATACCAGTGGAGCGGGTACAGATGCATGAGCCCTGTACCCATACAGTGTCTAAGCCAATTCTTAGACATTGTAAGTGCAGTAATGTCATTAAGAGTATATGGTGCTGGGAGTTTGTCATTACGAACTCCACAGTACCAAAATGGCTTTACTGAAAACTGGGAAGTTTGGTATCAAACTATCTGAAAGAAGCAGTTAGTTATAGATTCCTTACCTTAGAATTACCCCCAGGCGTCAGACTGGATCCGGAAAGTTTTTCGTCAGCAGTACCCCTGCGCGTCGGAAGGTGGCGTCGGTCGACTCCGCGTTCGGCGTCGTGGTCGCCGGGATGACGTCGCGGTAGCTACATAGACGCCGCCCTCGCGCGCTAACGTCAGTTCTTTCTTTTTCTGCGCCAGCAAGCGCAGATCCAGAGAGAGCGGTACCTCCAGTCACTTTTTGACTTTTTTCTTGACTTGTCGAATTCGCTTTTTGAGTCCATCGACTCCTGGTGCACGAGGGATGCCTGGCTTCAAGGCCTGCAGTTCCTGTAACCGACTGATGTCGGTGACGGACCCGCACCGCGTGTGCCTCTATTGCCTGGAGCTCGACCACGACACCAAGTCGTGCTCCGACTGCCGGACCATAGCCCCGAAGTCTTTGCGGGAGTGGTCACGAAAGCTACTTGAGGCCCGGCAGTCGGCTCCGCATCGCTCGAGGTCCCGGTCGCGGAGGTCGAGGGACCGGTCACGGAGCCAACACCATGCTTCGTCTAAGTCTTCGCACTCTAGGTCAGGTAAGTCGAAGCACAAGAAGAAGTCGAAAAAGCATTGTCGCTCTTCGACTTCTCCCTGTCCGTCGGCCGACGTGACAAGGGATGCAGGTGGTGCCCCTCCCGTGGCTCAGCGTGTGGAGCCCGTAGGGTCGGCTCCGGGTTCCCCCCCCTTCCCGGGACGGGGAGCGACCCCTGTCCAGCTTAGTCAGTTTTACGAAGCGATGCACGCCATCTTTGGGCAGCCCGACTCCGCCGGCGTGCCTTCGGGTCCCGTGGACTCGGCTGGGGGCCCTGGGTCTTTGGCGCCGGCGGCTTCGGCCTCGGCACCGCAGGGTCCCCTTGGATCCAGGCCTGGATCCGGATCAGCGCCGGTCGACCTTGTTACTCCTCCCCCGGCGTCGATTCCACCGGCACCACGTCCGCAACCGGCGTCGGCTGTGTCCCCAGCCAACGTCGACCCCGGCCTCCACCTCAAGGTAGACACGGAGTCGGACTGGCGTCGACTGATGCCGGATCCGACGCCGATGGGTACTTTTGTGCCCCTGTTCTACCCTGGCTCTTTAAGACCAGATTGGCAGCTAGAGGAGGGTGAGGAGAACTGGGAGGGGTCTGGGGACCCTTTAACCGACCAGTTGACTTATGAGCAGGACTGGAGAGAGGAACTGTCGTTTAGTTCCTATATTACCTATACAGGATCTGCACGTTTTGGATAACATAAACTGTGGGTTTGGTGGCAGACTGATTCTGTGCACCCCCACCGGATACGTTAGCCTGTCTGTATCAACTAGCTCACAGTGCCACTAGAGTCTCCTCTTATCGGGCAGAGAATAGTTCTTGGCAACCTGAGAACATCCCTGATCCCCCAGTATCGTGGAAACAATATACTACTTTTCGCTCAGTCACTAGTGCTTACTTAGTTTGTCTCAGAGAGATACACAGAATAAACAGTCTGGGCGTTTTCAATAAGTATTTATTGAACAGTTGTTATTCTAGTGTAGAATAGATGAGCTGCAACAATCCTTCGACAGTAGCAGAGATGTATGATTAGCAATACTACAAAAGTAAAGGGATGGTATAGTTCTACCATCTTGCAGAAATCATGAATGTATACATGTACATAAAACACATGATAAAAAGTGCGTACTCCTACGATGCCTCCCTAACTAGATGTACCTAAATGTACCTAGCATTTGTGTAGGTGTTATGCCAAGAATCCCTCTAGGACTAGTCAACCCCATTACCTGAGAGTTAGAGAATGTGAGACCCCATCCTGGTCTCGAGTTGGACACCCCGCGAGGGATGTTAGACCACTGCTAGCTGGAGAGTCTGCATGCAGGAACCTCAGCGTCTCTGGTCAGTGTGTCAGCCGGGAAGCCACGGTCTCCTCTCTCTTCCTAAGCAAGATGTGCTGTATATATACCCATAGGTCTCCCCAGGGGTCCTACCTTGCTGTGTTACTGTGTCGGCCTAAAGGATGATGTTGGGCCTGAACTTTATATAGAGATATTATACAGGAGATGGTAATCCTACTGTTAGTCCTGCTGTGCTTCCAAAAAGCCTCATGCATAATGTATGAGAATCGAACCAGGGAAAAACCCGCGTTCTGAATGCAGTGTCATATCTAGGTAAAAGGTCAGTGCCTAAGAACCGTTATGTATGTAATGTAGGGAAGAATATAGGTGAAAGGTTGCAATGTTACCTGCGCCTATATAGGGTACCTATATGGAATATAACACCCACTCCTCTTCCGACTGGACGACATATGTAACCTATTACTGTACTACTAGCATAACTAGATCGCGGTACGCACAAAGTTTATAAAAACATCTCCTTAGCTAAAAATGTTTAAAAACGTCTAAAAAATTTCTAAAAAACAAAAATTTAAAAAGAACATTTTTCAAGCCTTAGCTCTAAAAGTGTCCGTAATTATAGTCCGAACCACTATCAGCATCAAAAGCCATGTATGCCCAAAAAATGAAAGGAATGTCAATTTATTTTCATAGTTCCAAATTTGAGCTTGTTTAGAAAAGGGCGAATTTCTCCCAGCACACGACGAGTCAAATGTTTGTGTCCTGGCTGGTAGATGCAACATTTCCGTTGCTTGCTTCTGCCGTAGACGGCCCCTGTAACACCTCGCAGATTATGTCAATTGAGCACAGATGATGTTCCACGCTGTCCACAGCCGGTGCTGGAGGAGCCGGTGTCCATACCAACAGGTGCTATTACTATCCGTGGTGGCTCAAGGAATGCCGCCATCAACATGGGAATACGCTGAGGACACTGCAGAACATGGGCCGTTATCGGGTCCAGTAACGCATTCACGTCAGGTTGCACACATGATGGGGGTGTCAAACACAGGTCTAACACGCATTCTTCTCAGCAAAACAGGCATCGGAGGACAGGTAAGATGCAGTCCATCCAGACTGGTCGAAATGACAAGAACCAAGATGCACCTAGTTCCCTTAGGCGAGGTGTGCCCAGATGTTGTACCATGCGGTCACGGTATTTACTCTCCAGGAGTGCTTTTTCCATCTCCTTGGCAACTGGGACGTCCATTGTGTAGCAAATATAAAACAATCAGGATACCTGCTGCTAGGGACAGGATGAGCGGAAGTCCTCCAAAGATGCTTCCAAATACGGAGTGTAAGAAGTTTGGGATAACTCCAAGTACCGTCTGAAAGCTGCTCAGAAGTCCACAACCTATGGTCTTAAATAGGTGGACAATGCCTGTCGTATCAGACATATTAAAGATACGATTTACCATTTCTGCGAAATGGAAAGGGCAGTTTGTATGAATGAGCGCCTGTATCTCTGCCGAAGACCTTGCGATCTGGAGGTCAAAAGTCTCTCGAGCGGAGGTTAAGGGCACAGACTTCTGTAGAAGCATGGCTTTCATTCTGCTTAGAGTATCAAACCGTATTAAAGAAACATTCAGTGAAGGCCATAACGGCGCCTCCCTGACTATATGTGTCGGTGGAAACAATACTTGCATACAACAAGTAACCCTGGAGCTCACGGTTACCAGATATGCGATGCCCGAGAGCATTCCACAGCAGCCTTGACTGTTCAGCATCAAGTAACTTCCATTCGAAAGTAGCCCAAATGCTGGAGTGATCACTGCAGCTGGGGCACCCCTCAGATGACAGGACAAGTTTGCAACAGAACCATTACAAGCCCCGTGCAGCATTATATCCTGGCATATGAGTGATCCACTTAAAGCGTTCTCACAGTTTGTACCGCTCAGAAACACTTCTCGATCCCCACTCCGGCTTCGAAATCTGTATGGTAATTCCCAAGATTCCTTAATGTATTCCTTACCCATTTTTTCATATCTGCCTGCCTGCATTTGTTCAACGCAATACTGAAACTGAAAGGTAGTGACCGGTAGAGTTATGTGGCCATGGATTAGCCATTCCGTGGACGGTGATTCTGCCACTGTAAATGGTAACCTATCCAGTTTTTCGATACGCAGCATTGTATATTTTGCTCCCCTTTGTGCCATTTCTATCTGTTTATTTGTTAGATTGTATTCAGAAAACAGAGATGTGCTGTTGATAAAACGCCAAGGCACGTAGCCTGCACGCAAAGATTGTAGCGTCCAGCTTAACAACATAATAGAACGCAATTAAGATTGCCTGTGTTGTAATATGGCCAAATCTTGTTCCAGTATGTCTATTGCAGAAGATACAATGTTGCCTAAGGAATATATCCTGGAGGTCAATGTAGTTAGCCCATTGTCTACCACTGCTAGGGATTTTTCAAGGTTTATACGATCTATTTCCAGTAATCTCTCTGCGGCCTCTTGTTGGGATATTTTCCATATTTCATTATAGACAGCATAATAGAAACGTTTCTGATGTGGCTTTCTGGGACCTAGTAAAAAGTCCCTAAGATCCATATCCTGTGTGAGTAAGGATAAGTGTTGTTTCACCTGTGTGAGTGTTGAGGTCTTTAGCCAATCGAGGCACAACTTCCCAACACTGTATGATGTCACTACCCCTGGATGTTGTCTCTGTACATAACGTGGATCGGGCCTATGGATATTAAACCCTTCGGTTTTACCCATGAATCTAGCTTGACAACTATTGGTGTATGTGGGCCAAATCAACCATTTTTTCCAATCTGGGTCTGATCTGTTGTATTGTATGATGTCATCTACTGTAATCCCTTCCTGTGATGTTATGTTACCCTCGGTGTGTGATGGAGTCTGCAGCCGAGGTGTGTTCAAGTCTTTGTTTTTGGCTAGTCCAAGGCAAGACGTCTTTTGCACTGTCTCGTTCAAAAACATGATTTGTTGAGGGATGAGGCATGCTCTAAACAAAGCTTCTGTTCCCTGCACCTGCCATTCCCTAGTACCCCAGACTGGTTTTAGGTCTATGGTGTCTTTCCATAAGTCGAAACCTTGTTCGGACAACTGGGCAATAAAGGAAGCAGATTAAATCTGTTTGGTGCTTTTAACATTTTTCTGTGCTGATGTTGGTGCAACCTTATAATAATATGAGGCTGGGTCAGACATATTAAACCCTGAAAAATATGGAAACTTCTGTGTAAATGTTTTTGAACTGCCTTTCGGCGGTGTTGGACAGTGTTCCCACTGGTGGTATGTGAACACATTTCTAGGATTTGCAGATCTATGCAGAAAATGATGACCATAATGCTGATAACCATACATGGTTTCAAAATCTGATGTGCCTTCCAATGTTTCACTATTAGAAAACGCAGCAGATTTTTCCAAATCAGACAACATGTTATTAACAGTTTCAAAATCCCAATCATCGGAAAATGTACTTGAGGTAATGATAGCACTCAACGATATTTTAAATAAATGAGGAATTCTTAAAATTTCGTTCGGATCAAATATATATCGAAATCAACCTTGTCCCAAACTATACCATCGGGTATAGGAACTGCTGTAAAGTTCACTGATGACAAGTCTCTTTGTTCTCGAGATGATTGATGTGGTTTTAAAATTAAATTCACCTTTTGGGCTGCAGAGCTTTACCGAATGTATTGTCCATTAATAAGCATGTTAAGTACTATCACTTAGCCTAACCAGAAAAGAAAGAAAAGTACCCCGGTAATTATCCATAGTTCTACCTACGGTGATACCAGGTAAGTTCGTTTAAGAAAGTTCAGAAAGTCTTTAACTTGCTGCTTGCGTGACTTTTGGGCTGGCGTCGTTTCAGGTTCACTTGGATCCAAAGAAAACGTATCAAAGTTTATGAAATAGCCAGAAGCAGTTCGATCAATTGTTGGAATTGCATCAGGATTTGTTGAAATCATACTTTGCTCTTGTCGAGGCATGTTAACGTAGACATCTGTATTTGGTCTAATAGCAATTTGTCTTTGATTTTGAGTTGAATTTTGAAGTTGAGCTTCAGGTTCAAGGGGAACGAGTTCCATAGCATTGTTGCATAGTCCATCATTCCGTACAGGGGATTCTTCGAACGTGATGAGTCTTTCTTGGATTGTAGCGAGAGGAGGGCGTCTGCTACTTTGGAGTCCACGTGGCCTGCTACTTAGTATCGGCCACATAGTGTGGTTTGTTTAGGTCAATTGAGACAAATTTTTTCTCCTTTTTTCCGGCAAGAGACGGCAGAAGTACAGTTCTGGTTCCTTCAACTGCTAGGACCTGTACAGGCTTTCTGTAGGATGGTCCAAATTCTTTCTTGTCCGCTATTTTCTCTCTGACCAGATCCCCGACTTTTGGGATCCAGACAGGTCTTGACGTGACTGATTTGACTTCCCCAGTGGCGGTCTGCTTCAGGTGGACATTACTTTTTTGTGTCCTGGATTCATTTAGATCCTGTAAAACAGCCAAACGATCATGGATGTCAAAAGGTTTTTCATCCGCCACTGCGCCTTTACAATCAAGATCAGGTACCCACATTCTTGTCCCAAATAGGACCTCATATGGAGTGACCCCCCCTAGAGAACTTCTTGGCATGTTGTTCAAAGCTCGCTGGACTCCATACAGATGTTTTACCCAACTTTCACCCGTGCCTAATACTCTAGCTGTTAAAGATTGCTTTGAGTCCCGGTTTTTTCTCTCCACAACCGAATTTCCCTCAGGATGGTACGGAGATGAGTACCGCAATGCTACACCCAATCCTCGCATGGCCTCCTTGTAAGCCCGAGAGCTAAACGCAGGGCCCTGGTCAGAATGTAATGTGCCAATTGCGTATGTCCCTATAAACACTCGCAAATCTTTGATAACAGTTTGAGCGTCAGCCAAGCGTTTGGGTCACACCCATAGGAATCTTGAGCAGGAATTCCCTGCAACCATGACATACCTGTAAGCACCGTCTCTTTGTAAGGGGCCGCAGTGGTCCAAGTAAACACACGCTAATGGTTTGTCAGATATTAACAACGGTGTTTGCGCTGGACGTGTTACGGTGGAACCTTTTATCTGCTGACAGATGTCGCATTTCAAGACATAGTCTTTAGTCTGCTTTGTTAACCCAGGCCACCAGTAGCGTTGTTTCAACAAAGAAACCGTCGCCATAACTCCTGCATGTGCAGAACCTATCCCTTCGTGTGCTGCTAGAATCAAACCTAACCTACGATCCATAGTTGGAATTACTCTATCCCCCACTCCAGGAATCTGAGCAAATGGAATATTGTTGGCATCTAACTTGTAGGAGTACTTGAGTGGAAACTTTTTTGGTACTGCTACGCTGTTTATGCGACAAGCATTGATAGCTACCATAATCTCACCGTCTATTCTCGTTTTAGAACGAGTGATTGCAGCTACGGAAGCCGTGCGTACAGCCCCCTTTGCGGCTTCATCAGCCAATGAATTCCCTTCAACGTGAACGCCATCACGCTGATGACTCGGTGTATGTATCACGTGAGCCCTCGGTAGTTCGGTTTTTAACTCCACTACCTGTTCCCATGGCATTTTATGCTTAATTGTGCCACCTTTTGCATCTTTGAACCCATTTTGAACCCAGTGCTGCAAATATTCATTATATGACTGCACACAGTAAAAGGAATCGCACACAATTAGTGTGGGGAATTCTCGATCCGTATTCACCAGTGCCAGTATCAGCGCTTTTAACTCTGCCAGCTGTGCGGTGCAGTCTCCTAGAGACTGCGTTTTTGTGCAACTTGGGTGGAATTTTCCATCCCGCATGCGACCTTTAACGATTACACATGCCGCGCTATATTGTTGCTTACTTCCTATGGCCGGTTGAGCAGATCCGTCAGTGTAAATAATATATTCATAATGATCTAGAGGCATTATTTCGTTTGGTAGAGGATATTTTTGTTCGTATTGCAGGAATGCTTGTGTCTTGAAATTTGGGTCGTACCTGTATTCTACATCTGTTGCAGTGAGAGAATTAGCCCATTGTATCCATCTCAGATGTAAGGCTTTAGCGTTAGGAACGCTTGCCTTTGTTGCAGCCTCTAAGGCTGGAACCGGAGTCACTACTATTATTCGTTTCCCCTGAGCCAGTGCGCTCTCTCTCACTACAGCAGTCTGTACTGCTGTTAGACTCTTTTCTGTAGATGCGAAGCGCATCTCCGCCTTTGTGTACAAATGTGATTTGTATGCAATCGGTACTGTTTCACCTTCATTATATGTTAGATAGGTGTACCCAGATTGACCCGCAACTATACCGATCACCAGGTTGCGTACATTTACGCGTGTCTGTAAGTGTTTGGAAGCTATCATGTCAGCTTGTAAGGAACGAAGTGTATCTGTATGTTCCTGTGTCCATTGTTTTGCTGAAAAATCAGGTTTTATTAAATCGTAGAAAGGTTTTACTCTTTCTGCGTAATCTAAAATGTATGTTCTACCAAAATTTAGGAATCCCAGGATCGATTGTAAATTTTTTAATGATTTTGGAGGTTGGAGCAGCGCACATTTTTCTAAAAAATTGGCTGCCAGACTTTTCCCCTCACTTAAAAGCTCATATCCTAAAAACAGGACACGGAGGTGGGCAATTTTTGATTTTTTTAAAATTGAATTTGTAGCCCTCAGATGCAAATCCCAAAATTATGGTACTTACTCTGTTCAAGTGCTCCTCTAGGTCATCGTCCGTTAGATAAATATCATCCACATAGGACAATGCCTCTTCCAAATTTTGAAGTAACTCAGTTACTTTGTCCGAAAACAACCCCAGGCTGTTATTATACCCTTGGGGTGTTATGTCCTGTATAGAGGCCCTAATGTAGACCCGTTTATACATGCCCTAAAATGGACATATTCATATTTGCCCTAATACGGTCATATTCGTACTTGCCCTATTATGGTCAATGCCGCATATGCCCTATTACGGTCATAACTGTACATGTCCTATTATAGTCATGATTCCTTATATAGGCATGATCTTTCACCTACATTGGTCCTCACTAGTACACAACGTGCTCTGAGGGCTGAACGTTATCTATCCCGTGGTTTTGAATACAGCAGGGTTTTTCCCCAAACACAGGCCCACACTGTATTCCTCAATTATGCATGGCTCTCTAGGGATACACCACCTGCATAATATGTATGTACAAAGTTCACCCCTGACGACTTCCTCAAGTCTAACGACAGACCAATACAATCCATACTGAGGACCGAGACTCTTTAGGGTATAAATACACCACATCTTGCCCCGGTAAGATAGAGGGAACCGAGACTTCCATGCTGACACAGACCAGAGACGCTGAGGCTCCTGCACGCAGTCGCTCCAGCTAACAGCGGTCTGACACAGCCCTTGCGGGGTGTCCAACTCGAGACCAGGACGGGGTCCCACACTCTCTCTATTCAGGTATGGGGGTTCGACTAAGTCCTAGAAGGATTCTTGGCTCTTAGGCTTTTAGACCTACACATATGCTAGGTACACTCAGGTACATCTAGTTAGGCATCGTAGGAGTACGCGCACTTTTCATGATGCTTTTTATATTCATGTATGTATCCATGATTATTGCAATATGGTAGAACTGTTCTATCCCTTTGCTTTTATCGTACTGCTGATAATATATCTCTGCTATTGTCTGCTGGTTGCCGCAGCACATATATTTTACACTAGAATAACAACTGTTCAATAAATACTTATTGAAACGCCCGACTGTTTATTCTGTGTAACTCTCTGAGACAAACCGAATAAGTAAGCACGAGTGACTGAGCGAAAAGTAGTATATTGTTTCCACGATTCTGAGGAATTTGGGTTGTCATGATCTAAGGTTGCCAGAAACTAATCTCTCCCGAGAAGAGGAGATTTTAGTGGCACTGTGAGCTAGCTAATGCAAAACAATCTAACATACTCGGTGAGGGTGCACAGAGTCAGTCTGCCACCAAGCCCACAGCTTATGTTATACAAACGCGCAGGTCCTGCATGGGTACTATAGGAACTACACAACAGGGGGAGTCGACAAAATTGCCATTGGGACCCTAGCGCTGAGAATGCTGTTAGATACCTGCTTTCAGGTGCTATATTTTGGCAGAAAAATCCATTTGAGATATCAAGTGTTTTATATTTTTTCCGCACAATGTTATTCATTAATGCGGCACTGTGTGCATTTTGGACTGCAAATGTCTTAGTGCAAGTGTTTAAATGTCTTTAATCTAAAACTAGACGATATGAATTGTCCGGTTTCATGACTGGAAACAGGATTGTTCATTTGAGAGGTGCAAGTTTCAATCACCCCTTGGTATTCAAGTTGATCTAAGATCTCCCTGACCTGTTTTTTAGCTTCTTGCTTTATTGGATACTGCCTCTGTGCAGTTGGAGTATTTTTTAAAGGAATTATGTGGTGGGTTGAATCCTCGTCCCATCCTACATGGTTTTTGTATAATGCTGGAGCTTGTGCTACCGCCCACTCCGGCGCATGTGTGTGTTGTAAGTGCCTGGGAATATGGTCTGAGAAGGCCGGAAGAATTACCGTTTCTCCTTTAGGGCAATCCATGACGAATGCTGGCGGCCAATCTTGTTCAGCTAATAAAATATCATAGCCAAACATCAGGTTCTCCCAAAAGAGACCTCTCACTGTTCTACATTTGTCCCCCTCTATTTGGAGCTTTATTTCATATACTTTATGTGGGACACTTACCCTAGTATCGGGTGTTTCTACCGTGATATAATCATTCAAGTCCGCTGTCACCAGAAATTCCTTCAGGTTCTGGTGAGCTATTGTTATTTCTGCCGCACTGTCTAGCATCGTCAGAGCCCATTCCCCGTTCATTCGTCGAGTCCTCAGAATTCTGGGCATGTCTGATCTTTAAACCTGCAACCTTCTTCTTTTGGAACTGTGGCTTTTGCTTTGGCTTCTCTTCTTTTTTAGAAGTGTACTCCTGAGCGTGCTGCTTGTCTCTGGACTTTGTACGCTCTTCTTCCCTTTCTGACCGTCCTTCCCTTTCGGAGTTTTTCGATGAATCCTGAAAGGAACGAGAGGAACGTGTATCAGTATCCTGATACCTGTCCGGTTTCCTAATAATTTCCCTATTCCTAAGATTGTACCTCTTTTCGGAGGGCTCCTGTGGTGAAGATCTACCTCGTGATTGAGATCTGTTTTCTTTAAATTTTGTTGTTTTTTATTGTCCCACTTCTTTTTAGTTGAAGCAGGTGTCTGCTTGGAAATGTCCTTTTCAGGACTGCCCATCAGTTGTGGTTTTAATGCTTTCCCACACAAACTGTCTCTGCCTAATTCTGCGTATGCAGTTTCAATTATTTTTGGTAGTTCGTGTTCCTGTTCTAAAGGACTGAACTCCCTTAGGAGTAGGCGGATTGCCACTGAAGCTGCTTCCCCTTTAATATTAGCTAGTATTATGGCTGATACCTGGGCATAGTTACCTAGTAACTTCATCCCTAAGTTCAGAGCAGGCTCTGCTCCATACTCGTTTTGTATTTGTCTTAATACATCAGGTACTAAAGCTAATGATGGGATACCATGAGTTTTGGTATAAATGGCAGCAAAGACTGTACCCCCAAGTGGTACAATCCTCTACTTGTGGTGTTATCCCCATGGGCAAGCAGATTGTTAGCATTCTGTGTTTTTCATACGGGGAAGTATTCGGGAATACTGCCTCTAGCTGTGTTATTTTCTGAGCTACCCAGAATGGTATTTGTTCACGTTTTGTGGGCATTTTACCCATCACTGCATGTAATGTTTGTGGTGTGATTTTAGTTGCTGTACCCTGAGTTTGAGTTCCATTTATGGCAACTATTGCTGGTTGGACTGTAAATGTCCTCATGACGAATTGCGTCAAGTTTCTATAGATTTTTATTAAATCTTTATGCTGTACGAGTAAGTCTCCTGGTGGCATTGTTTCAATGTCAGGATGTGGTGTGTAGGCTGCTAATATCGGCCATGTTGCCCCTTCTCCGAGCGGGCTGAGTCTTACTCTTCTTCTTGTATGGGGTAGGGCGCCTTTAAACCAGTATAAATGTTCCTGGTATGTGAGCGGAACCTCCATGTCCTCAAACGGACAGTATTCCACTGGTGCATCTCCTTCTGTGTAGGAGTGAAATGTTTTTGTTCTTGCATTTGCTGCTGGGAATGTAACCCACGAATAAAATACCTCTGTTTTGTTTGATTCGTGTGCCTCAATCACGAAAGCTACTATGTCACCCCTAGGTGTTAAACCATGCTCTAGTAGTCTCAGGGTGACTGTATTTCTCAATTTTTCTGCAATCTGAATTGCGTCTGCATCTTCTTCTCCGGCTGAGAGGTGTAGATCTACTCTTGCGTTATCTCTGTCCTCAGTCATTTTGTAAAGAAGTTGTTTTTCGAGGGAACTCAGATAAGGTGTTTATGCACAATTTAGGAACAATGTGTCCTTCAAGCTTGATTAACCAACAGCCAATAAATAGGATTTTTTAGCCTACTCCGCTCTGGCGGAGTTTGTGCCCACCCACTCCAGACGTCTCTGGTGTTTTGTGAGTAGGGGTCTCTGAGAATAGCACGACTGAACTACTCAGATTCTACTGTTAAATAATTACCCAACCAACTTTGACGGCGCCATGTCGTGTAGTTCCTATATTACCTATACGGGATCTGCGCGTTTTGGAGAACATAAACTGTGGGTTTGGTGGCAGACTGATTCTGTGCACCCCCACCGGATACGTTAGCCTGTCTGTATCAGCTAGCTCACAGTGCCACTAGAGTCTCCTCTTATCGGGGAGAGAATAGTTCTTGGCAACCTCAGAACATGACATCCCTGATCCCCCAGGATCGTGGAAACAATATACTACCTTTCGCTCAGGCACTCGTGCTTACTTAGTCTCAGAGAGATGCACAGAATAAACAGTCTGGGCGTTTTCAATAAGTATTTATTGAACAGTTTTTATTCTAGTGTAGAATAGATGTGCTGCAACAACCATTATACAGTAGCAGCGATATATGATTAGCAATACTACAAAGTAAAGGGATGGTATAGTTCTACCATCTTGCAGAAATCATGAATGTATACATGTACATGAAACACATGATAAAAAGTGCGTACTCCTACGATGCCTCCCTAACTAAATGTACCTAGCATTTGTGTAGGTGTTATGCCAAGAATCCCGCTAGGATCTAGTCAACCCCATTACTGAGAGTTAGAGAATGTGGGACCCCGTCCTGGTCTCGAGTTGGACACCCCGCGAGGGATGTTAGACCACTACTAGCTGGAGCGTCTGCATGCAGGAACCTCAGCGTCTCTGGTCAGTGTGTCAGCCGGGAAGCCACGGTCTCCTCTCTCTTCCTAAGCAAGATGTGCTGTATATATACCCATAGGTCTCCCCAGGGGTCCTACCTTGCTGTGTTACTGTGTCGGCCTAAAGGATGACGTTGGGCCTGATCTTTATACAGAGATGTTATACAGGAGATGGTAATCCTACTGTTAGTCCTGCTGTGAATCCAAAAAGCTGGACCACCTTGGGAAGAAAATGTTTTCTTCCGCCAGCTTGGGAGTGCGGTCGGTAAACACTGCATGTCTGTTGGGCCGTTATACCCACTCTGTGTGGGATAAGGTAGCGCAGGTGCTGCCCCAGTGTCCGGAGGAGTCCCGGGCCGCGCTCTCCTGTGCAGTTGCCGAGGGGAGAGACGCAGCGAAGTGTACCATCTGCTGTGGGCTGGATACCGCCGACGCACTAGGCAGGACGATTTCAACCTCAGTAGCCCTTCGACGCTACGCCTGGCTGCGGTCGACTGGTTTTTCCGGGGATGTCCAATCCACTCTTATGGACATGCCCTTTGATGGCCGTCGCCTTTTCGGCGACAAGGCAGACAACGCGCTGGAGCGCTTTAAAGACTCTCGGGCTACGGCCAGGTCCTTGGGCCTCTCCACCACCCGCCCTGCGCAGTCTGCCTTTGGCCCCTTTCGTGGCTACGGAAGGGGTGCCCCGCCTCGTCCCACCCTGTGCCGGCGCAAGCTGTTCAGCCTCTGCGCGGCCGGGGACGTGGGAACCAGCGCCGTGGTTCTGGGGGCCAGCGGGCGGGCCAGTCCACAACAGCCCTCTCTGCAGCAACCTCCAAACCCTCCTAATCTGACCTTTCAGGGCCACAAAACGCCAGTGGGCGGCAGGATTCGCCATCACCTCCCCCACTGGCGCACCATCACGTCGGACAGGTGGGTTTTGCAAATAGTCCGAAGGGGCTACTCCCTCCCCTTCAAGACTACCCCCCCCCATCCAAGCCACCTCAGTACCATCGCATGTCTGAGGATCATCTGGCCGTTCTCCAACAGGAATTTTCGGCATTCTTGGCCAACTGAGCCATTGAGCGCGTTCCTGCCCCAGAAGTAGGTCTTGGTTGCTATTCCCACTACCTACTGGTGCCCAAGAAGGACAAAGGCCTGCGTCCTATCTTGGATCTCAGGAACGTCAACCGCTTCCTCCGGAAGGAGAAGTTCAAAATGTTGACGCTCGCTCAGGTCTTGTCTGCCCTCGACCCTGGAGACTGCATGGTAGCGTTGGACTTGCAGGACGCTTACTTTCTCATCCCCGTCCTGCCGGCGTTACCTGCGGTTCACGGTAGGCCACGTGCACTTTCAGTTTACCGTGCTCCCCTTTGGCCTTACCAGCGCCCCTCGGGTGTTCACGAAAGTGATGGCGGTGGTCTCAGCTCATCTGCGCAGATCAGGGGTTCCAGTCTTCCCCTATCTCGACAACTGGTTGTTGAAGGCGGGCTTGCCCCAGGCTGTCGTCTCCCACCTCCAGATTACGGCTGACCTCCTGCATTCGCTGGGGTTCTCCATCATCATGCCGAAGTCACACCTGACCCCCTCTCAGAAGCTACTCTTCATCGGTGCGGTTCTGGACACGACGCAGTTTGGGGTTTATCCTCCCGAACAGCGAGTCCGGGATATTCGGGCTATAATTCCGATCTTTCAGCCTCTATCCCGGGTTTCGGTCAGGATGACCCTCAGGCTGCTGGGTCTGATGGCCTTCTGCATCCTGCTAGTGGACCATGCCAGATGGCATATGCGGGCTCTGCAGTGGGACCTGAAGTTCCAGTGGGCACAACATCAGGGGAATCTGTCCGATTGCGTCCAGATCTCGGACGGCACTGCACACCAATTGCAGTGGTGGCTTACGAACCAGGATTGGGTCGATGGCAGATCCCTCTCCCTTCCTCAACCAGAGTTCACGGTGGTGACCGATGCATCACTTCTGGGATGGGGCGGCCACATGGGGGAGGCGGAGATCAGAGGCCTCTGGTCTCCGACGGAGTCCAGGCTCCACATCAACCTTCTGGAGCTTCGGGCGATTCGTCTTGCACTCAAGGCATTCCTTCCCTCTGTACGGGAAAGAGTAGTGCAGGTGTTCACGGACAAAACACCGCCATGTGGTACTGCAACAAACAAGGCGGGGTGGGGTCGTCGACCCTATGTCAGGAGGCCCTCCGCCTCTGGACATGGCTGGAACATCAGGACATATTCCTGGTGGTTCAACACCTGGCAGGTTCTCTGAACGCCAGGGCGGACGAGCTCAGCCGCAGGTGCATGATGGATCACGAATGGCGTCTTCACTCGGAGGTGGTGCAAGGTCTCTTTCAGCAGTGGGGAGAGCCTTGGTTAGATCTATTCGCCACCGAAGAGAACGCGCCATGTCAGCAGTTCTGCGCGTTGGAATTTCGAAGGCGGCACTCGCTAGGCGACGCTTTTCGTCGCGAGTGCAGTTGTGGTCATCTATACGCCTTTCTGCCCATACCACTTCTGCCCAGAGTGCTGAAGAAGATCAAGCGCAACCGGGCCCAAGTCATTCTTGTGGCTCCGGATTGGGCACAAAGAGTCTGGTATCCCGAGCTGCTCAACATGGCCATCGATCCTCCGATCAGACTGCCTCTTCGGGAGGATCTTCTGTCGCAGCAGCAAGGGACGGTCCTCTACCCGAACCTGTCCAGTCTCCACCTCCTTGCGTGGAGATTGAGCGGCTGCAGTTGACGTCGTTTGATCTGCCTCCCGAAGTCTGCGATGTTATCTTGGCAGCCAGGCGTCCCTCCACTAAGACGCCTGCAGATGGAACAAATTTGTATCATGGTGCGCAGCAAAGGCTTTGGATCCCCTTTCCGCCCCTCTTTCTGAGGTTCTCTTGTTCCTCCTTTCTTTGGCCCAGCAGGGCTCTGCTCTGGGCACTCTAAAGGGCTACCTCTCTGCCATTTCAGCCTTCCTTAGGCTTCCTGACCAGCCTTCTCTTTTCAAGTCCCCCGTTGTAAATAGATTCCTTAAAGGCATTACTCATCTTTTTCCTCCTGTTCCCTTCGTAATGACTCAGTGGGACTTGAACTTGGTTCTTACCTACCTCATGTGCGCTCCCTTTGAGCCGCTACATAACTGTCCTCTCAGACTTCTCATTTTGAAAACGGCCTTTCTGGTGGCCATCACCTCTGCACGCAGGGTGAGTGAGCTGCAAGCTCTTTCTTCCAAGCCTCCCTTTCTGGCTGTCCATCCGGACAAGGTCGTCCTGAGAACTAGACCTTCCTTTCTTCCCAAGGTGGTTACTTTCCACATTGGCCAAACCATCACTTTGCCCACCTTCTTTCCGCCTCCGCATCCTTCAAAAGAGTAAGAGAGGCTCCACCGTCTGGATCCAAAACGTGCGCTTTCCTTCTACTTGGATCGCACCAAGCAATTCCGGGTGGACGACCAGCTCTTTGTTGGTTACGTGGGTGCTAAGAAAGGTCGGGCCGTGCACAAACGAACCATCTCCAGGTGGGTCGTTCTGTGCATCAAAGCCTGCTACTCTTTGGCAAAGAAGGAGCCTCCAGTGGGGCTGCGCGCCCATTCCACCAGGGCGACTGCAGCTACTACTGCTTTGGGACGAGGAGTCCCCCTAAATGACATCTGTCAGGCAGCTATGTGGGCATCGCTGCACACGTTCACCAAACACTACTGCCTAGACAGCCAAGTCCGGAGAGACAGCTTTTTTGGCCGTTCTGCTCTCCAGGACTTTCTGGTGTGAACTTGGTTCGCAGACCCACCTCCTGGGTTGGTATTGCTGGGGTATCTATTCTAAGGTAAGGAATCTATACCTAACTGTTTCGTTCAGATGAACAAGTTACTTACCTTCGGTAACGATATATCTGTAAGAAACATAGGTTAGTTATAGATTCATTACCGCCCCACCCATCCTCCCCGTTCTGCAAACTGACTTCTAGGGTTAAGGTCTTCCTTTCAGGGCCCTAGTTTTGTGCACCAGTGGTCCGTGTCTTGCATGGCTCTGCGCTTCTGGCGTGGAAAGTCGTGTACAGAACTGACGTCAGGGCGCAAGGGCGGCGTCTATGTAGCTACCGCGACGTCATCCCGGCGACCACGACGCCACCTTCCGACGCACAGGGGTACTGCTGACGAAAAACTTTCCGGATCCAGTCTGACGCCTGGGGGTAATTCTAAGGTAAGGAATCTATAACTAACCTATGTTTCTTACAGATATATTGTTACCGAAGGTAAGTAACTTGTTCTTTGAGCACATTAAACCCACACTGATGCCAGTGTGGGATTTAATGAAAAATGCACTCAGAGGGCATCTTAGAGATGCCCCCTGAAAAACGACCTAACACTAGTGTTCTGGCTGGGTGGCTGCTCGCCAGCTGCCATCACCAGACATGTTTCTGGACCCCTGGGTCGAGAGCCTGCTGCTCTCGGGGGTTTGAAACAATGCACATCCTGGGACAAGGTGCCAAGCCTCCTCCCCCAGGATGGGCAGGGTCCACGAAGGGGAAGCTTTAAAGGCTTGCTGTCTTTGTGAGCTACCCCAGCCATTATCTGCCTCCAGCAACAGGCCCCCACCGGTTCTGACCCCCACTTTGGGCGGGAGAATCGACGGGAAAACCAAGTGAAGAAGGGAGGTGTGCCCACCTTTGCCAACCCCATCCCTCAGGTGGGGGGGAGGTGAAGCACAACTCGCAGTCCCTGCCATCTTGCAGATGGGGGGACCCAGGCAACCTGAGAGAGGCATATGCCCCCCTCCTACTGGAGGGTGGCATAATAGGGGGTGTACCCACCCCAAGGAAGGGACCCATTGGTCCCAAACTTTACTTGCCTGTAACACCCCATAATCTAGTATTTAGGAGCAACCCCGAACCTTGCCTCCTCAGACCAGAACAGGCCAGAAGAAGAGAAGAAGGAGGACCGAAGAAGCTGTGATGAACTAAGAAGAGGAGGACGCCCACTGACTTGGCCCCAGCCCTACCGGCCTGTCTGCACCTCGAACCTGCTCCAGCGAAATCCCGGTGTGTCCTGCAGCCAGCATCCTCAAGAATCCTGAAGGACCTCCCTGCCTTCCAAACCCAAGACTTTGTCTCCTGTGAGCACCGGATTTGCTCACCAACAGACTCTGGCCCCAGCCAAACCTGCGAGTCTGCACCACTCTGCACCCGACGGCCCGAGTTCGAGTGGCCCAACACCACGAGGAGGTCTCCCCGGCGATCCTGACCTGAGGTCTGGTGATCTCTGACCTGCCTCGCATCTCCAATCGATGCGTGCAGTCTCTTTCTGGAGGAGCCCCCCCCCCCCGACCGACTGGAGCTGGTAAGAAAACCAGACGCCTAAACACACCCCTGCTCCCGACGTACCAAGGTCTTGGGTTGCCCAACCGATGGTGTCCCAGCATCCCCAGGCGTCCCAACTTACCTCTCCAACCGGTGGTCACCTCCAGAAGATCTTCGTCCCCGAGCCTGCAGTCTTTGTTTCAACTGGAGAATCCCCATTAAAAACAACAGGGCACCCGACGCCAAAACAGCACCCTCCACCCAGCCACCCCTGCAGGTGTACTTTGGGTGCTAACTCGGATCCACCTTTGCCTTGAGCCCAACACCAGGAGCTTTGCTCCCACAACCGTGTGGCCTGCTCGTGAGTAGCCACCAACCGGAGTCCTCCTATCCCGGATTGGATAACATTGGGCCTAGGCACTCTGCACCTGGCGACCCTCGTGCCGCTGAGGGTGCTTGAGAGTGTATCCTTGACCCTGGGGGAACCCTGGTTCTATCCCCAAAAACTCAACTCCCAAATCCAAGTACTTACCTTGAAACCGATAACCTTATTTCCTCCCATAGGGCTTCATTGACTGCTTTCTTATGAAAATTGTTGTGTGGAGTTGGTTTTGTATGAGAACTTGAAAAACTGCAAATATATAAAAACTGCTTTACTTACCTTTTCTCTAGGAAATGTCCCAGTGTGATATCTAGACATATCACACTGAGTAGAAAAAGTAGTCCATAAAGTAACTGGAAAAGTAATCAAAAGTAATCTAACAGTAATTTCCACTGTATTGAAAGTATTCACAAACCTATAACAAAGTCATTTTCATTCAGCTTGCTTGTATTGTTCAACCTGCCTTGAAAAGTACCATTTACACTTACCTGTGCCAGGTCTGGCTTGGTTCTAGAAAATAAATATAACTAAATAATATTTTTATACAAACAAAGTGGTCTGAGTTCTGTATTTGAGTGTGTGACATCATTTCTTGCCAGAGTGTGTACAACAAATGCTTAACACTGTCCTCTGATAAAGCCTTACTGCTCGACCACACTACCACAAATAGAGAGTGAGGTGCTATCTAACTTTACCTCTGCCTACCTTTGGGGTACACTATACCTCACTTTGGTATAGTATATACAGAGCCAGCTTCCTACAACTATATAACCCACATCAACAATAAATATCCGCATTAATATTCAGAGTTACATAAAAACTGTGCAGAGTTCTGCTAACAGGCGGTAAATATGCATGTTCAGCTGCAATTTAGCGTGATCGCCACATGTGGTGCGCAAGAACGCTCGGCTATTTGAGTTGATCTAGCTGCCGCTCTAGTAGAAAATCTACTTGAGCTGCAGGAAATCTACTCGAGAAGCAGCCCTCTGACCTTGAAAAACCGCCTGCGTTAGAAACTCAGCTAGAGGACGCCAAATCGGGATCCTATTTCTGGAGCCTTGCGGGAAAAAGATTCCGCCACGCAGCAATTGCCATTGGCAGAATTTGGCCGGAATTCCATGTTACAAGAGTAATGCCGAGTTGCCAAAGTCCACAGGCAGAATGAAACCGCCCTAATCAATATCCGTTCTTTGCAATTTCAATCTGTTATCAAATCTAGAACTTGCACACAATCGCAATACGTGTTCTAAACACAACTTGTACACACATCAGTCATTTGCATGCAGTTGCCTCTCATACACCTATCTAGACTACATAACTAACCTCCATGCTTGCACAGTAACAATGATTCCACCTCCATATACCAGCACAAAAACCTGCATAACTCAACTCCATAATATTCTACCCATATATCTATCCGTAATACTTGCAAACCGAACAAGCATCTCACAATGTCTAGAGGCGCTGTGAAAAGTGTACTCTGCAGTAAACAGGCACAAACCTCACATGCCAAAACACACGCCTACTCCATATGAACTCAACAACATACAAAAGTGTATTGAACTAACATCCCATACCAGCATTGTAAATCAGAGCCATGCAACATCCTACATGAACGCAATTGCCCGCTTGCAGTCTATTGTGCACTCGTTTTCTGTTGACACAGAACAACTTGCTCTTCCTCCTGGCTTACACTAGACACACACCAGCATTGTTATATTAGGAATACAGTATGTAGTGCCTGATAGGTCTTTTTATGTGGCCTCCTAGTAAATAGTAGCTTTTTGTTGCTGTTTACTAGGAGACTACAGCATTTCATCATTAGCTGTAAGCATTAGACACCAGCTCCAGCACACAGTGACTTGGCAGATAGGACAGTACTGTCCTTCCATGAAGGGGTGGTCGCTCATTGGAAATGTAGTAGTGTCTACCTTTCAAACACATGCACACATTCATTTCAGCCAGATAGAGTTAAGGTGATACATGTCTTATGTCTCTAACGCCCTACATGAGAGTTCCTAAAACTAAGGTAGTTTTGAGCATACACCAGTCTTTTCTCCCAAAGCTTATCCATTTCCATGTAATCGTCTCGGCCACACGTTTTCTGAACCTGTTCTCTCCAGCAGGAATCCCTCCCAGCTCTTGAAGTGAAGAAAGGTTACTACAGAGGCAAGCCACAATTGATTAGTGGCTGAGAATAATTTGTAATTAAGATTCTGGCCATACTAGCTTTAAAATATACGAACAATTCACAGCCTGATGTATTTGATATTCTTATCTGTTGTCAAAATCCAGCAAGCCCCTTCCATACAAACCAAAAAACCCATTTCATGAGATGAAAGTGGGCTTCCAGAGCCCCCTCAGAAATATCCCCATTACCACTCTTTGAAGTGCAACTTACTATGAGATCAAGTCAAGTTTTTCTGAAACCATATAACCATGGCAGATGCACTACTGGGACACGTGTTTCTGTGAAATGTGGATTATTGTTGTGTAGTTTCTTTGTCCTGTCTCCTAACTTTCTATTCCACTGGCTTTCAAATCTCAAAGATTCAGTTAATATTGTATTACATTTTTATGACTCAAGAGTAAATGGCTGTGCTTAAAATGTTGGCCATTATTATGAAATCATTGAATTCATTAGCAATCCTTAGCTTCTGTATAAACCCAAAGAAATTGAAACAGGGTTCTGATGAACATGCTTCTGCAGGCAATCAACTTCGAAGTAAATTGTTCAACTAACACGTCACTTTACTCTCCGATAGCGGTTCACCTGGCTCCCTTTAAGTGATAGTCACCCCCTTTTTACTGTGAATTGCTGATGTTGATTGTAACGTTTCTCTTTGAAAAGTCTGTTAGATGCCCTGTACTGTCTATTACAGTGGTTCCCAAACCTTTGACTTCTGGTGACCCCCCCCACTTAATCATTATTGGGATCCCCACTGAATCATTATTGGAATCCTGAGACCCCCACTGAATCATTATTGGAATCCAGGGACCCCCAGTGGATCATTAATGGAATCTGGGGACCCCCACTGAATCATTATTGGAATCCTGAGACCCCCACTGAATCATTATTGGAATCCAGGGACCCCCACTGAATTATTATTGGAATCCGGGGACCCCCACTGAATTATTATTGGAATCCTGAGACCCCCACTGAATCATTATTGGAATCCAGGGACCCCCACTGAATCATTATTGGAATCCAGGGACCCCCACTGAATTATTATTGGAATCCGGGGACCCCCCACGAGTCATTACTGGAAGCTGATGATTCAAACCGCAAAACAATACACAAAAAATACACAAAAAAGCATTCATCAAACAAATACACAAATGACACATTTTATTTCATTTGCAAACAGATGTAAATAAAAAAATAATCAATTTAATTTTAATTGAAAGGTTGGAGGTTTTCTAAATACTGTTGAGACGACTAATATTACTATATTTTGTTTGATGCACTTGCACTGCTCCCACAAATCAATCTAAGATACTAATTTAATTTAACCTCCAATTTCAGATTCACATTTACAGTACGTTTTAAAATTTTCAATTGTACATTCAGCTTCTTTATTTATATACTATTAATCTGCTAATATTATGTAATTTTCTAAGCATTGGAACCACTGGATGTAAGTTCTCCATGAATTCCATAAAAATACCCATGGTTGGGAACTTGGATTACAAGTAAGCATTCCTGTCTGTCTTCCTTTGAAAAAGGAGATACATGTCATTTCCAGCTCTCAGGCTGCACAAACGGCTGTGGTTGTGAATTTCAGTACTATTGGGAATTGTTCTAATGCTGGAATGGAGTGTACGGCAGTGTGCATTGCACTGAGCTTAAACTGTGTAGGAAGCTGTCTCTTTATATGATATTTCAAAATTAGATATATCGTGTAAAGAGTCCATGGGTTCCCTTATGAGTGGACAGGGGCTTGCTATGGCAATCACAAAGTACTCAGTTAGTGGGTGGTGTGGTCGAGCAGGCTTATGCCTAGTACAGAGGGGTAAGGAATACAAGGGGTGTGCAGTTCCTAAGGGTGGGGAAGAAGGTCTTTTCTAAAAAGTGCCCTCACACACCCCGAAGGATGTCATGCTTCATCATTGGGCCTTGCTCCTCGTCTGGCTGGCGCTGCAATGCCCGACAGGCACCCGCGAAGGGGCTCTTTAGCGGAGATCTTTTTGGATGAAGCCGTAGGGTGAGTGCGGGTGTGTGGGCTTGCTAGTGCGGTGAGTAAGTGAGTGAGTTAAAATAGGTCTAGGGCCGTCCTAACTAAATGTATTTATTCCCAGGGGGCACTAGCCTAGTTAAAAGTAATCTGCCCCAACTGGATATAATGTTCCTATAGGGCTAGTGTGGTGCATAGACACATGTTTCATGCCAAATTAGCCCCTAACGGGTCTGGTGGCACTTCATCAGGACCAAAGAAATAAAAATTGGGTAATTTTAGCACTACCGCAAGTCTGGTTCAGTGGTTTTCAGACTTGTAACCAGAAGCAGTTAGACGCCCCGGGTTGAGTGATCCCGAGGTGAGAGACCTAGGGGAAATGGGGAGGGGAATAAAAAGAAAAAAGAGAGGACCAAGGTTTTGTTAACAATCCATGACACAGCGTGCAGTAATTATGCTACAAGTGACTGGAGTTTAAAATTAAGTGGAAGCGCCAGTCTTGATTGCCGTGGTTAGCTGATGCAGCCGGGGGGTGCAAGACATCTGAAAATACTCACAATGGTCAATAAATGGGACACGACTCAAGAAGCAGATCCACACCAATTTATAAAAATAGCAAGTATCTTTATATATGTTTAGGCATCAGAAGAAAATCGTTCAGGTAAGTGTTCTTTTAAGTCCAAAAAGTCGACACGTAGTGCAATTTCTGAGTTCTGCAATGTTAATCAATGGGAGGAAAATCGTATGCGGTTTACCAATTCTTGTCAGCGACTTACGGGACCCTTCTCCAAGAGTTAAGATGAGAGGTGGGCAAAGTCCAAGGCAGAATCAGCAGAGCACTACCAGCGGCACTAGTGTGGCCGGGTGCAAAGGTGGAAAACGGCATAGAGTGCCCAACGTTATCCTATGGAGAATGGTCGCTGCACAAAGAGGCTGCAGGAGTGGACTGAGGGACCAGTCTGGTGAAACTGAGTGGCTTCGGTTCTCAATGTTGTGGGACACCATTTGGTGCTCTTCTCCTCGGGACGGGGCATCCGGGTGCAGAGGGTCTTTGGGGTGTCTGGTTTCTCCGTCTGGCACCACTCGAGGTTGAGGGAGGCCTGCCAACAGAGGCTGCAGGCGACGTTGGGTAGTTCATGAAGAGTCACTCCACATTGGACTCGGTACCTTGAGGGCTTGGGGACCACGCTGACACTTTTGACCCACTTCGACACAGGCTAGTGGGGCTCGGGTACAGTGGTACTTGACGGTGGCGGGTTTTGGAGGAGCCGGAGTCCTCTTGGTCTTTCTTTTGCTGTCTGCAGGATGCAGGGGACCGTTCTGCTATCCCTCTGGGGGTCTTGGTGCCTGGGTGAAGGCTGGCAGCTCTCCCGGGTTTTGGAGACTCAGCAGCTGCAGGACAAGTTGACTTTTGGTGCAATAGGTGAAGTCAGCAGGCAGGCCGGCAGAGTTGGTGCCAAGTCAGTTGCTGGGTCTTCAGTTCTTGCTGTGCGACTCTTCTCGTCCGTCTTCTTTCTTTCTTCAGGTCGTCAGAATCTGCTCTACTGGTGCCAGGGTCTCCCTCAAAAACTCAATATAGGGGAGTGTAGGGTAGTAGCCAATGGGCTACTGGCCTTTTGGGTCACTACGCCCCTTATATGACCTCTTCCTGTTGGAAGTGGGCATAACTGTTGGAAGCTGGCTCTGTATATACTATACCAAAGTAAGTTATAGTGTGCAAAGAGTCCAGTGGATCCCCAAAGGTAGGCAGAGGAAAAAGTATATAATACCTTTCTCTCTATTTGTGGTAGTGTGAGCGAGCAGTAAGGCTTTATCAGAGGGTAGTGTTAAGTATTTATTGTACACACTCTGGCAAGAAATGATGTCACACACTCAAAGACTGAACTCATACCAATTTGTTTGTATAAAAATATTATTTAGTTGTATTTTATTTCTAGAACCAAGCAAGGCCTGGTACAGGTAAGTGTAATAATACTTTGCAGGAATAATACAGTTGAATGCGGTTGTATGTAATTGGTTTGTAAACAGATAGGTGAATTATTCAGAAACAGTTGAAATTACTTTTCAGTTACTTTGCAATTACTGTATGATTACTTTTTAGATTACTTTTCAGATTACTTTTTCTACTCAGTGTGATATGCCTAGATATCACAATGGGACATTTCCTTAATATAAGGTGAGCAAATCATTTTTTGTGTAAATATACAGTTTCTTAAGTTTTCATACACTTTTCCACCTCCACACTTTTACAGAAAAGAAGTCAATGCAATCCTACGGGAGGAAATGAAGTTATCGGTTTACAGGTAAGTACTTGGTTTTGGGTGTTGGGTTTCTGGGGTTAGAACCAGGGTTACCCCAGGGTCAAGGATTCACTCCCACAGCACCCTAAGCGGCACTAGGGCTGCTGGGTGCAGAGTGCTGTGGCCCAATATTATCCAATGGGGGATACAGGGCCTCCGGTTGGTGGCTGCTCATGAGCAGGCCACGATGTCACCATTCCACTGGATTCAAGCTAGCCTGGCTGATGAGGGGTGATGCCCTGAAACCGGTCCCAGGATGTTTGTTGCCGGTTCATGGAGGACCTGGCTTGGCAGTTTGGGCTGGACTGTTCCCATGAGGCACAGGGTCAAGACTGATTTGTATATGGCTGGGTCTAATCTGGGAGGGGCATGGTGAGCAAAAGAACAATGGATTTAACCCAGATCTCTTGACTGGGGGTGAATGTTTGATTTGCTCTGCATTCTGTCCATCATCTGTGAGTCTTTTGCACACAAGGTTGAGGGAGCAAAGCTCCTGGAATTAAGCTCAGGGCAGAGGAGGGTTCAAGTTAGCACACAAAGTGCACCCACAGCGGCACAGGGGTGGCCAGGTGCAGGGTGCAGTTTTGGCGTCGGGTGCCCTGTTGTTTTCAGGGGGGGATTCTCCGGTTGCAACAAACACTGCAGGCTCGGGACAAAGATCTAGAGGCGACCACCGGTCAGAGAGGTACGTTGGGATATCGAGGGATGCTGGGACACTGTTGGTTGGGCCACCCAAGGCCGTGGGGCGTCGGGTGCAGGGGTGTCTTTTGGTGTTGGGTTTTCCTTACCGGCCGCGGTCGGGGGGATCCTCCAGAAAGGGGCTGCAGGCGTCATCAGGAGACTTGAGGTAGGTCAGGGATCACCAGATCCCAGGTCAGGATCTCTGGGGAGACCGCCTCGTGGTGTTGGGCCACTCAAACTCGGGCCGTGGGCATCGGGTGCAGAGTGGTGCAGACTCGGCCAAAGCCAGAGTCTGTTAGTGAGCAAATCTGGTGCTCACGGGAGACAAAGTCTTGTTGGGGAAGGCAGGGCAGGTCCTCCATGTTCTGGGGAGCTGCTGGCTGCAGGACACACCGGGATTCTGCTGGAGCAGGTTGAGGTTGGGACAGGCCGTTAGGGCTGGGGCCAAGTCATTTGGTGTCCTTCTTCCTTCAGCACGGCTCTTCGGTCCTTCTTCTTGTTTCTTCTTGTCTGAGGCGAGGTTCAGGGTTGCCCCTAAATACTAAATTTAGGGGTGTTTCAGGTAGGTAAAGGTTGGCACCAATGGGTCCCTTCCTTGGGGTGGATACACCTCCTATTATACACCCTCCGGTGGGAGGGGGGCAAAAGCCTCACTATGGTTGGCTGGGTCCCCCATCTCCAAGATGGCGGGGACTTAGAGTTGTGCTTCGCCTCGCCTCCCCCACCTGAGGGGTGGGGTTGGCAAAGGTGGGCACAACTCTCCTCCCATCTTGGTTTTCCTGCCGATTCTCCCACCCAAAGTGGGGGTCAGAACTGGTGGGAGCCAGTTCCTGGAAGCAGCAAATGGCTGGGGTTAGCTCACAAAGGCGGCAAGCCTTTGAAGCTTCCCCTTCGTGGATCCTGCCCATCCTGGAGGAGGAAGCTTGGCACCTCTGACCAGGAAGTGCTTTGTTTCAGGACCCTGAGAGCGGGAGGCTCTCGACCCAGGGGTCCAGAAACATATATGGTGGTGGCAGCTGGCGAGCAGCCAGTCAGCCAAGACACTAGAGTCAGGTCGTTTTTCAGGGGGCATCTCTAAGATGCCCTCTGAGTGCATTTTACATTAAATCCCACACTGGCATCAGTGTGGGTTTAATGTGCTGAGAAGTTTGATATCAAACTTCCCAGTTTTCATTAAAGCCATTATGGTGCTGTGGAGTTCGTAATGACAAACTCCCATACCATATACTCTTTATGGCTTTACTGCACTTACAATGTCTAAGAATAGACTTAGACACTGTAGAGGTACAGTACTCGGGCACCTGTACCCTCACCAGTGGCATAGTGCACCCAGCTAGAGGGGTGGTTGACCTATGCCATAAGCAGTGGGTTGTTGGCAGGTACAAAGGGATGTGTGCCATCTCGACTCTTCACTTTGTTCTGCACCAAAACACGCAGCATGTAATGGCAGTGTGTGTGTGCCAGGGTACAGGGCCTCTAAGGGTGGCACAATATGTGCTGCATCCCTTAGA
Source organism: Calotriton arnoldi (assembly GCA_963921515.1). NCBI lineage: Eukaryota > Metazoa > Chordata > Amphibia > Caudata > Salamandridae > Calotriton > Calotriton arnoldi. Next base: position 587,881 of record CAWUFW010004300.1, read on the forward strand.
GGCCTTCCCTGGTCACAGTGCCCTTGGTACTCCTGGTACCTTTTACAAGGGACTTACATGTGGCCAGAAAGTTGCCAATTGGGTGGGCAACAGTACAGATTTAGGGAAAGAACATGGGTCCTGTGTACCTGGTTGGCAGGAACCCAGGGTACACTCAGTCAAAGAGCATCAACATTAGGCAAAACGGTGGGGGCAACCAGGCAAAAGAAAGGGGCACTTTCCTACAATAACCCTATCCCACTAATTCCTAATTATGCCATAACAAAAATGGCTACTTCTGAAAAATCATGTCCATCTCAGTTTTGCCCACCTTAGGGGTGGTATCAGCCGGGGGGTGGCACGCCTACCTGACTAGCTAATTTTCCTACCTGTCCAGGTATCAAGGGGGCTCTGGACAAAGGGGGTTGACTTCCTCTACTGAGAGGGGAGCCAAATTTGCGTTTCAAAGGCAGCAGCTCTTTGAAGCTTGCCCGTCTAGAAAGGCTAATCCGCAGGTCATCCTGTTGGAGGGTGTGTGACACTTCCCGGACAGGCTTTTGTTCTGGGGCTCCTGAGAACAAAAGGCTGTCACCCTAGGAGGTCAGAACAGTGTCTCAGGTGGTAGGCTAACGGAAACCAGTCTGGGAGCACACCAGAAGCTGGTAGGTTTTCGGGGGGCACCTCTAAGGTGCCCTATGGGTGCATGTATTGGTAAATGCAACATTGGAATCAGTGAGGGTTTATCAGTATGAGATGTTTGATACCAAATATCCTTATCTTCAGTGAAGCCATAATGTAGCTGGGGAACTCATTTTCACCAGAGTCCAGCACATGTTTTAAAATGGCTTCCCTGATCATGTTGCAGGGATTCTGCTCAGGAACAGAACTATGATTGGGGCCATAGATCATTAGTAGATAGGGACTCAGTCCCCATACTACCTCAGTACCATGAGCCCGAGTCCGACTAGCTATAGTGTCTCACTTGCCATCCTACTCTTATCCAGAGAGACAAGCGAATTGACACCCAGAGCACAACACTCCTTACCCTCTCAGGGATCGCGGTAACAGGATACCCCCTTTCGCTCACACACTCGTACTCGTCCACAATAAGATATGATAGAGACACGAAAGAACTTTGAAATGTTTATTTAAACTATTGTGCTCGAGAATGCAGTATACGTGCCCCAATCAGAAAACTGCTTAGCAAAAATACCATCAGCATTGTCCGCAAACCATATATTATGAAAACCCCTGTTGTATTATAAGACAATATAGCCTAACCCTCCTCACCTTCTACAGAAGCAAACTGATTATACAGCATATATCTGAAAGAGACACGTTAGTGACAGATTCCTTACCTTAGAATATCCCCAGGCGTCAGGCTGGATCCGGAAAGTTTTTGCGTAGCAGTACCCTTGCGCGTCGGTAGGCGGCGTCGTGCGGCTCCGCGTCCGTCGTCGGCGTCGTGATCGCCGGGATGACGTCGCGGGCAGTACTTAGGTGCCGCCCCTGCGCGCTGACGTCAGTTCTTCTTTTTCCGCGCCAGTAAGCGCAGATCCGGGAAGAGCAGTGCCCTAGTCACTTTTTTACTATCTTTTTGGTGAATTTTTTCACTGTTTCTTCAACGAGTCTTCACGACTCCTAAGGTGTCGTAGGGATGCCCGGCTTTAAGCCCTGCGAGGAATGTGGTCGCATGATGTCAATCACGGACCCGCACCTCGAGTGTCTCTTCTGTCTCGGCCGAGACCACGACACGAAGTCGTGCCCTGACTGCCGGAAACTTCATCCGAAGGCTTTGCGAGAGCGTCTCGAAAGCTCCTCGAGGTCCGGCAGTCGGCTCCGCGCCGCACCAAGCCCCGGTCCCGGGAGAGGTCGAGGGGCCGGACGCGGAGTCCCCGCCGTTCGTCGGAATCCAAGTCTTCGCGCTCCTCCGGTAAGTCGAAGCACAAGAAGTCTAAGCGGCGTCATCGCTCTAAGACTTCGCCTCGCCGGTCTCGCGACTCGGCTGAGGCCCCAGTCGGCTCCGTCCCCGCCCCCGCAGCCCCGGACGTGCCTGTCGAGTTACCCCCGCATTACCCGTCCTTCCCGGGTTCGGGGGCGACTCCGGCCCAAATACAGGAGTTCCTGTCGGCCATAGCCCGCCTCTTCAGGCCTCAAGGTCCCTCCGGTGCGCCTTCGGGCCCCGCGGGCCCTGATGGGGTTGCTCCGGCGTCGCCGTCGACTCCGGTCCCGGCGTCGCCTGTCCCACCGGCCTTCATCCCGGCCTCGGCTCCGGCCTCGATCCCGGCTCCGGTGGTGCCGCAACCCCCATCGACGCCGGTTGACCTAACCACGCCGACGCCGATGTCCCCGGTGCCGTTCCTGGACGCCGTCCGGGGCTCCGGACGGCGTCGTTCCCGGTTCTCTCCGGCTCCGGACATGGAGCCGGACCGGCGTCGCCCGACGCCGGTTCCGGCGCCGATGAGACCTTGGGTCCCTAATGTCCCTCCTCCTCCATATTTTGAACCTGAGGAGGACCAGGAGAGCTGGGAGGGGTCTGAGGACCCTCTCACACAACAGTGCGAGTTTGACCCGGACTGGGTTGAGGAACTTGGGGATGCCAGTGGTCTGGACACCTCCCCTGACTCTGGCATGCTGTCTCCTCCCGTGGCTACGGAGGAGGGGGCTAATTTTGCAACGGTGTTGCGTAGAGCTGCTGGAGCCTTGAATCTACAGTTGCCTACAGTGGCCGTCAGGACTAACCTCCTGACTGAAGTGCTTCAGCCGGCGGCCTCCTCTTCGGAGACTGTGCTGCCGTTCAACGATGCACTCACTGACGTTCTTTTGGGTGCCTGGTCCAAACCCACCACAGGGGCTCCTGTGGATAGGAACGTGGCCCGACGCCATCGCCCTGCTCCGGGCGACCCCTGTTTCTCTCCCAACACCCCACCCCTGAGAGCTTGGTTGTCCAAGCCTCTGCCTCCCAAACCGCCTTCCCTACCGCCCCTCCGGATAGGGAATCCAAGCGCCTGGATCACTTTGGGAAGAAGGCTTTCTCTTCCTCCAGTGCTGGCTTGCGGTCCGTTAACACCGCTTGCCTCTTGGGCCGATACACCCACTCCCTGTGGGATTCGGTGGCGACTGTTTTGCCGCAGTGCTCTGAGGAGGTCCAGACACTGCTTACCCGCGCCATTGCGGAAGGGCGTGATGCGGCTAAATACACCATCCGCTGTGGCCTTGACACCGCCGACTCGCTGGGCAGATCGCTTGCAACGACGGTGGCGCTGCGTCGCCACGCCTGGCTGAGAACCACTGGTTTTTCAGGGGATGTCCAGAATACACTCATGGACATGCCCTTTGATGGAGTCGGTCTTTTTGGTTCAAAGGCAGACCATGCGTTGGAGCGTTTCAAGGACTCACGGGCTACTGCTAAGTCCCTGGGCCTTGCTGTTGTGCGCCCTCCGCTCACGTCTGCTTTTCGCCCCTTTCGTGGCCACGGAAGGGGCGCCCAGTCACGTCAACAGCCCGGCCAACGGCCCGCGCAGCAAGCGCCTTCGCGTGGCCGAGGACGTGGATACCGCCGTGGCGGTTTGGGCAGCCAGCGTGCGGGTCAGGCCACCACCTCCAACCCGTCCGCGGCCTCCAAGCCCTCCTAGTCCCTCCTTTCAGGTGCACAGCACGCCAGTCGGGGGCAGGGTCCGCCATCACCTTCACCACTGGCGTCCCATCACCTCGGACAGGTGGGTCTTGGACATTGTCCGAAGGGGCTACTCCCTCCCTTCGAGACCACCCCCCAGCCATGCCACCTCAATTCCACCGCATGTCAGGGGATCACTTGGTACTTCTGCAGAAGGAAGTCACGGCCCTCTTGGCCAAGAGGGCCATCGAGCGTGTTCCGACCCCAGAAGTAGGGCGTGGTTGCTACTCCCACTACTTTCTGGTGCCCAAAAGGACAAGGAGGACATGCGTCCTATCTTGCACCTCCGGAACGTCAATCGCTTCCTCCGGAAGGAGAAGTTCAAGATGCTCACCCTAGCTCAGGTCTTGACTGCCCTCGACCCTGGAGACTGGTTGGTAGCGTTGGACTTGCAGGACGCCTATTTCCACATCCCCGTCCTGCCGGCCCACCGGCGTTACCTTCGGTTCACAGTAGGCCTCGAGCATTTTCAGTTCACCGTGCTCCCCTTTGGCCTTACCAGTGCCCCTCGGGTGTTCACGAAAGTGATGGCGGTGGTCGCAGCTCACCTGCGCCGGGCAGGGGTTTCAGTCTTCCCCTACCTCGACGACTGGCTGCTGAAGGCGGGCTCGTCCCAGGCAGTCGTCTCCCACCTCCAGACTACGGCCGAACTCCTGCACTCGCTGGGGTTCTCCATCAATGTGCCGAAGTCGCATCTGATTCCTTCTCCACAGCTCCTTTTCATCGGAGCAGTTCTGGACACGACGCAGTTTCGGGCCTATCCTCCCGAACGGCGAGTCCGGGATATTCAGGCTATGATTCCGATCTTTCAGCCTTTATCCTGGGTTTCGGTACGGATGACCCTGAGGCTGCTGGGCCTCATGGCCTCCTGCTGGTCAATCATGCCAGATGGCATATGCGGGCTCTGCAGTGGGACCTGAAGTTCCAGTGGGCGCAGCACCAGGGCAACCTGTCCGATCACGTCCAGATCTCGGAGGGGACTGCAAAACAGTTGCAGTGGTGGCTCTCGAACCGGCAATGGGTCATGGGCAGATCCCTCTCCCTTCCCCAGCCAGAGCACACAGTTGTGACGGACGCGTCCCTTCTGGGATGGGGCGGTCACATGGGAGAGGCGGAGATCAGAGGCCTCTGGTCTCCGGCGGAGTCCCGGCTCCATATCAACCTTCTGGAGCTCCGGGCGATCCGACTTGCACTCAAGGCATTCCTTCCCTCTGTCAAAGGGAAGGTAGTGCAGGTGTTCACAGACAACACCACCGCCATGTGGTACTGCAACAAACAAGGCGGGGTGGGGTCTTGGACCCTTTGTCAGGAGGCTCTGCGCCTCTGGACATGGCTGGAACATCAGGGCATGTTCCTGATGGTTCAACACCTGGCAGGTTCCCTGAACGCCAGGGCGGACGAACTCAGCCGCAGGTGCATGATGGATCACGAATGGCGTCTTCACTCGGAAGTGGCGCAAGGACTCTTTCTACAGTGGGGAGAGCCTTGGTTAGATCTATTCGCCACCGAAGAGAACGCGCAATGTCATCAGTTCTGCGCGTTGGAATTTCCAAGGCGGCACTCGCTCGGCGACGCTTTTCGTCAAGAGTGGAGTTGCGGTCTGTTGTACGCCTTTCCGCCTATACCACTTCTACCCAGAGTGTTGAAGAAGATTCGGCACGACCGGGCCCAAGTCATTCTTGTGGCTCCGGACTGGGCTCGAAGAGTTTGGTATCCCGAGCTACTCAATATGAGCGTAGATCCCCCGATCCGTCTGCCTCTTCGGGAGGATCTTCTGTCGCAGCAGCAGGGGACGGTCCTCCACCCGAACCTGTCCAGTCTACACCTGCTTGCGTGGAGATTGAGCGGCGGCAGTTGATTCCTTTCGACTTGCCTTCCGAAGTTTGTGATGTGACCTGCAGGCGTCCCTCCACTAAGGTGGTATACGCCTGCAGGTGGAACAAATTTGTGGCATGGTGCACAGCAAAGGCTGTGAATCCCCTTTCTGCCCCTCTTTCTGAGGTCCTTCTGTTCCTTCTTTCTCTGGCCCAACAGGGTTCTGCCCTGGGTACCATCAAGGGTTATCTTTGTGCTATCTCGGCCTTCCTCAGGCTCCCTGATCAGCCCTCCCTTTTCAAGTCCCCTGTTGTTAACAGGTTCTTAAAAGGTATTACTCACCTCTTCCCTCCTGTTCCGTTTGTGATGCCTCAGTGGGACTTGAACTTGGTTCTTACCTTTTTAATGTGCGCTCCCTTTGAGCCTCTTCATAACTGTCCTCTTCGTCTTCTGACTCTGAAGACAGCCTTTCTGGTGGCCATCACCTCCGCTCGGCGGGTGAGTGAGCTCCAGGCTCTATCTTGCAAACCTCCCTTTCTGTCTGTTCATCCAGACAAGGTTGTTCTTCGGACGCGTCCGTCCTTCTTGCCAAAGGTGGTTACTGCTTTCCACATTGGGCAGACCATCACTTTGCCCACCTTCTTTCCGCCTCCGCATCCTTCCAGAGAGGAAGAGAGGCTCCACCGTCTGGACCCAAAACGTGCGCTCTCCTTCTATATCGACCGCACAAAACACTTCCGGGTGGATGACCAGCTCTTTGTTGGCTACGTGGGCGCCAAAAAGGTCGGGCGGTGCACAAGAGGACCATCTCTCGCTGGGTTACCTTGTGCATCAAGACCTGCTATTCTTTGGCTAAGAAGGAGCCTCCTGTTGGGCTGCGTGCCCATTCCACCAGGGCAACGGCTGCTACCACGGCCTTGGGCCGCGGTGTTCCGCTGCCGGTTATCTGTCAGGCAGCTACGTGGGCCTCGCTGCACACGTTTACAAAGCATTACTGCCTTGACAGTCAGGTCCGGAGGGACGGCTTCTTTGGCCGTTCTGTCCTCCAGGACTTCCTTGTCTGATCTTTGTTCGCAGACCCACCACCGGGGTTGGTATTGCTGGGGTATCTATTCTAAGGTAAGGAATCTGTCACTAACGGGTCTCTTTCAGATGCACAAGTTACTAACTTGTGTAACGATATACCTGTAAGAGACAGTAGTTAGTGACAGATTCCTTACCGCCCCACCCATCCTCCCCGTTCTGCGAACTGATTTCTAGGGTTAAGGACATCCCTTTCAGGGCCCTAGTATTTTTCAGACACCTATGTCAGCTTCTTGCATGGCTCTGCGTTCCTGGCGCGGAAAGTCGTGTACAGAACTGACGTCAGCGCGCAGGGGCGGCGTCTAGGTACTGCCCGCGACGTCATCCCGGCGATCACGACGCCGACGACGGACGCGGAGCCGCACGACGCCGCCTACCGACGCGCAAGGGTACTGCTACGCAAAAACTTTCCGGATCCAGCCTGACGCCTGGGGATATTCTAAGGTAAGGAATCTGTCACTAACTACTGTCTCTTACAGATATATCGTTACACAAGTTAGTAACTTGTGCATCTCTTGGTTTAGTAGCGGACCCCGTATCTTAGCATACACAGATGAACGTTCTACATCTGAGATACAGCTGTGATCTTCTCTCAGAAAATATCTTTCTCTGTGTGTTACATTACTGTGCATATTTATGACAAGGTTTACATGTTCATAAACAGCTGCATTTCTGTGTTGTGTCTAGGTGCAAGTGCCTGACCAGAACAAAATAACAAGGGACATTGCTGTTTGACCTTGTCTGCTGTGCAGACTAAATCCCATCCCAGGAAAGAATAGAACAAGAAAACAACTGCAGGTTCTGTGTGAAAATATAATGTGACACAAAAGCAAATGTGTTTATATAGTAACGTGTGCAAAGCTAATATGGCCTGTGTCGTGCACAGTTAGGCTAACATAGGGAAAATGACAGTGGGCCCTGTACAGAACACATGACACCCTCCCCTTGGTCAGGAAGGAAGCACGTAAATGGATAGCAGAAATCCGAACCAGCACTAAGAATTTAACATTGTTGAGGATCCAACCAGTGACAATTTGGAAAAAGAAAAAATATCCAATTAAAGCGTATCGGAGGAATCCAATATGTAATTGGCCATTGTAGAAGCAAAGGGCTTCATAATGGGGTCCGACTCCATGTAGATGGATAGGTCTGCGGCCCAGTTAATAAGTTCCAATGAACAGACTGTCAGGCAACCTGCGTTGACTTCAACGAAACTCTGAACCAGTAATTGCTGTGCTGTTGCACAGGAACTCCCGTTGGCCATTTGCTCCAGACTCTGATTCAGTAGAGGGCTCAAACCCAAGGAGCAGTCCTGAAAATGTGCCGCTGTGAGAAGTTGGCCTGGTATATGCTGTCCAATAATTAAAGTGGGCACCTTGCACCAGTCCAAACAACCCTTATAGTGATTTAAGAGGTCAAAGATAACCTTAGAAAGCTATCCAAGTGGTAGCTGTGGAGAGCAGCCTTAAGGCTTAGTCTTGAAGGAATGTTAAGCAGCTTGTTTTACCAGAATGTAACCTTATAGTATTGGTTAAATGAAAGGAGAACCACACAGTAGTTATAAAAACATGTATTTATTAATATAACACTATCTAGTACGTTACAGCATCTGCTACACAGAGATAATCACAAAGCACCCAATACTTAAGCACAGAAATGATAGTAAACAGCACTAATACACAGTGGGCCCCAGGGGGAGACCAAACCATATACTAAAATAGTGGTATAAGAACCACAACTAGAGTCAAGACAGTGTCGAGAGGTTGTAGAATCGCTGGGACCCCAAGGAACCACTGTAGGTGAGTAAGTAGGGACCCCATGGAGGACGGGTGCAGTATGGGAACACGACCGCGTGCTACATACAATTCTATGGGAAAGTCGCGGTTGAAGTTTTAGAGTTTAAGGACCCTTCCCAGTGGACTTCGAAGAAACCCTGTGGAAGTTAGAAGGTTGGAGAGCCACCCCACCTGTGGATACCGAGGTACCCGCGTTACCTATCCCAGGGAAGCCGGGGGCATAGGTCTGAAGTGGAGTCGGAAACAGCCGTTGAACCCAATGGAGGACTTCAAGGAAGAGTCGCTGCTGAAAGAAAGATAAGTGTCAGTTGGAATCTAAAGGTGGATTCTTGTCGAAGAGTACCTGAAAGCAGAGGTGACAGAGTCTGGGTCACTCAGGAGTACCCAGGGGCTCGGTAAACAAATGCCCACCGATGTCGGGTGCTGCAGGTGCGTTGAGGGAGTTCTTGACTCTGCAGCTTTGGGGACCAGGAGACGTCTAGGACAACCAGGAGCCAGATACGAGCTGTCCCACGAAGGATGTCGAGTACTGAGGGGTCGGTGTCCGGCGTGAGCACCAACAAGCCTTTGCAACTGCAACCCACGCAGAAGGTCAAGGATGGGTTCGGTTCGGACCAGCAAGGTCCAGGAGACTCACCACAGCAAGGGGAGTCAGGGCAGGCCTGGAGGAACCAGGGGAGCCCAAGAAAAGCAAAGTTGACCCTCAAGTGGACCCACAGGCCAGAGGCACAGGAGTCGCGAGAGGACCTCGAGCGATTTCACCAAACAGCAGCCAACAAGCATATGCACTTGCAAATGTACGCGGTGCACAGGGGTTTGGATATTGCAGCCCCCAGGAGGGATTCTGACCTCAGACTTGGTGAGAGGACAGCTCGGACCTCGGGGGATGTAGAAACCCACCTCCTGTGTTGCTGAAGTCTTCGGAGTCCGTAGGAGCTCAGGCTCAGCAGACCGGACAGCAGTGTTGCGGTGCCTGCAAATGCAGGGGAGTGACTCCTTCACTCCAAGGCAGATATCTTCGGTTGTCCTTGATGCTCCACAGGTCCTGCACGGATCCTGTGTGGTGCACGGGCACAGACGATGCTTCAGACTGAGAGGAAGACGAAGCCGGGCCCAAACGAAGGCCAGCGAAGTCCAGAGTGTCCAGACGGTCGAAGTTCAGTGGTTTCTGGTTCAGAATCTTGTCCACGTCGAATCTAAGGTCCTACAGCCAGGTAAGCCCTTTTGTACCCACGGGAGCGGGTTACTCAGATTCAGGGGACCCTCCCAGGGGAGGGTCTGGACAGTGGGGAGGTTACGCCCATGTCCTTTGTCCAGTTTCGCACCAGAGCAGGAGCCAACGGCTCCCAGGACTGATTTGAGCGGGACTATGCACAGGGACACCAAATGTGCCCCTCATGCAGACATTCGGTCGCTGGCAAGCGCGCCCACCCAGCCCTAATACACTAAATCCTGTCTGGGAGGTGGTCACACCTACCTGTGACAGGATGCTTATTGTTCTGCCTGCCTTCCCTTGCTCTGGCTTGGCTCAGCAGCAGGAGGGCAGAAATGTGTCTGTGGTTCGCAGCAACCATTTTGTGCTGCCCGGGACTAGAAGGCTGGTACCGGGAACACCAGGGACCCAACGAAGCTTGCTTCTGAGGAGTGGAATCATACCTCCCACACCAGTTACCGGTGTGGGGGTATGATTCCAACATGTTTGACACCAAACACAATAGGGTTTGTTTCAGCCGTTTTAGATTTGGTCATCACGCGGTCGCATGCTGCCACTCTATATGTCGTAAATGGCTGTCTCACTGACAACCCGGGAGAATGGACTCCGTAGGCTGCAGGGGTGTTTTGCTCATGCAGTGGCACCCTCTCACTTAGAACCAAGCACCCTGCCTTCAGGATTGTTATGGTCTGCTATAGGGGGGACTTATACGTTTTAAGTGCAGTGACCCTTGGATATAGTAAACCTATATCTTAATTAAGTGGTGCCACACATCCACTGATTCTCGTATGCACCAACTTACACAGGCTGCAATGGCAGGCCTGTAGTTCCATTTTGCATGGCCTCTCATGGGTGGCATAATACATGCTTCAGCTCATGGGAAGCCTCTGGGCTACCTATGTCCTGGGTACATGGGTACCATATACTAGGGACTGACAAGGGTACCCCAGTATCCAATCTGGAGTGTACCTAAGTACATAACATTACAGTTTAGGGAGAAAGCCGATAGACTGAGGTCCTGATTAGCAGGATCCAAGTCAGACTAGTCAAAAACAGTATCACATTTAGCAAAAAGTGGGGGAAACCATAAGAAGCAGATCCTACTTTCCTACAGCCACTAAGGGACTAATCAGCAATTCGAGTTCCAGGCCAATGCCTGCAGCGGAATTATGGCGAAGTGCTGAAGCATACGCTCATGGTAGTGCTGGGTCCGAAGCCAGGTCCGTGGCGGCTGCAGAAGGAATATCCATTACGGAACAGCAGTAACAGGATGAGAATGCCGCAAATTAGGAACAGCAGGACCGGGAACCCACCAAACACACTGGATTGTATAAAAGCTTGAATTACTCCAAAGATGGTTTAAAAAAGAAGTGATAATGCCAGAGTCTACAAGTAAAAAAAAAAAATGGGTTACACCCGTGGTATCAGAAGCATTAAATATTTGATGAATCAACTCACCGAAATTCTGGGGAAGATTTGTATTCAATAAAGACTGCATTTCAAAAGTAGTTCTAGCCACCTGTAATTCGAAGGTCTCGTGTGCAGATGCGAGAGCCACTTCTTGTTGGAACAATAATGCTTTGAGACTGCTTAGCTTATTGAAAGCTGCTTTCAAAGTTGGAATGGAAGGCCACAACAGCTGTCTACTATCCCATGCGGAGGTGGAAACAGGACGTTGTTGCAACAAGTGACTAACTGGGAAACTGACACAATATTCGGGACTCCATACCGCAACAGTCTTAATTATTAAGCAGAAGATAGCTTCCATTTGAAAGTTCAGTAATGAAGGGAAGAATTGCTGGAACTGGAGTTCCTTTTGAATAACAAGCTAAATTAGGTGCCAAAACATTACAAGCGCCATGAATTTTAACGTGTTGACAAACAAGAGAATGACCGGCAGTAGAGTCACACTCTTCTCCCATAAGAAAAACTCAGCACGTTCACAGCGATAGGTAAACAGCAGGGACCATAACTCATGGATGTAGCTGCTCCCAAGGGGTTCATATCTACCTAGTGGAAATTGTTTCATGCAAGCTGTGAACTGAAATGTCGATATGAATCAAAGAATATTAGTCTTATAAAGCGCGAACTTTGCCCAAAGATGTCAAGGCGCTGCAGATAGAGCCAGAGGTCGCAGGTACATAGAAGGCTCCCAACACTTAGGTGGTAAAGAGCCAGGTCTTCAAGGCCTTGCGTAAAAGAGAGTGGGACTCTTGTCCGGAGATGGACAGCGGGAGAGTGTTCCAGATTTTTGAAGCAGCAACAGAGAAAGCTCTTCCTCCCCACCTGGCTCTCCTGAACTTAGGAACTACCAGCCAGATTTTACTGGAATATCTTACCTGCTTGGTAGGGACATATCGTTTGAACAGCCTTTTAATGCCTTTGGAGCCTAAGTTATAAAAGGCTTTGTGAGCGAGGCAAAGGGCTTTAAATAAGATTCTCCGGCCTAAAGGAAGCCAGTGCAGCTTGCGAATAGATGCCGAGACTGGGTGGAATTTAGGAAGATCCATCACCAGCCTGGCCGCTGCTTTCTGTACAAGCTGCAGTTTGTGATTGGATCCCTTATTGATGTCCAGATATAGGGCATTACAATAATCTAGTCTGGATAAGACCAGGGCGACAGCTGCGTGCTTTCGAGAAGAAAAGGAAAGACATGGAGAAATCTTTCTCAGGACCCTAATGATTCCAAAACAGGTGGAAACAATTCTATTGATCTGGGGGTCGGAGGAAAGGGAGCTGTCAAGTATAACACCAAGATTTTTTGCTATGGGACCTGGACAGGGGAATGAACTGAGCATTTCAGGCCACCAAGCGTGAGACCATATGGATTGTTGGCTACTAAAGACCAAGACCTCTGTCTTGTCCCCATTGAGTCTAAGGTAGTTATCTACCATCCAGGAGGCCACTGCCTGCATGTAATTTTTAAAATTTGTTGGGGATGCCTCTATGCTATTGGTGATAGACATAGCAATTTGTGTGTCATCCGCATAGGACAGCGCCTCCAGCCCAAATGATCTGATGACCTTGGCTAGCGGGGCAACATAGATGTTAAACAGAGTCAGGCTCAATGAGGAGCCCTGGGGGACTCTGCAGACCATGTGATTAGCATCCGAGTAGAATTGATCCAGTTTTACTGTTTGTGATCGATCAGTGAGAAAGGAGACAAGAAGCTTCAGAGCGGAGCCTGTGACCCCAATTTCCTTCAGACAGTCAATCAGTCTCAGAGGGGAGATGGTGTCAAAGGCCGCAGTTAGGTCTAAGAGGATTAGTAAAGAGGTGTGCCCCGCATCAACCTGAGTTCGAATGTTATTAATTGCAGAGGTTAACGCAGTCTCAGTGCTGTGGCCACTTCTAAAACCATGCTGAGAGCCATCAAGCAAATGGTGTTCATCCAAGTAGGAGCTAAGATGGAGATTGAGGTGTTTCTCCAAGATTTTTGCGGGGACTGGTAACAAAGAGATAGGCCGATAATTTTTCAATTCAGAATGATCTAGGGTGGCCTTTTTAGGTCTCGCCTATGCAGCGCGCATGTGCTGCATAGGAGGGCCTTTAGCCGTCGCTCTGCTCATTTTCAAGCACTGCACTCGTGCTTGTGGCGGCATCCACCTTGCGGGAGCGAGCAGCGGCGTGCCACAAGCACGAGTGCAGTGCTTGAAAAGTGAAGACTGCTCTCCCAAGCGCGCGGGCTTGTTGTAGTCCAGGAAGTTTGCATCGCTGCGACGCTCTTGCCAGCTTGTCTCCTCTCTATCTGTGTGTGGAAGCAGTTGTAATGAATATTCGCGTTACCCTTGCAGCTGTTTGTTCTTTGCTGAATGCATGTCGTTTATTGCTTCCTGAGTTTGATGGTCTGCTTTTACGTGTATTCCGCCTTTGCAGTCCCACGCAGGGGGTGGATTTCCTTCCATTGCGTGTGAGAATGGAGACGGGTCCGATTCTGTTTCTAGAAGGGTTGGTTTTATTACAGCGCGGTTTGGTGAAGCTAGTAACCAATTTCCATTAATACCTTTTTGTGAACCCGTCCCTGCTACTCGCTCATATCTACATTCTTAGAGGTCTTTCACCCATCTTCTTTGTCTCCCCCTCGAATTTCTACCCTCCTTCTCCAGCAGTCAATGTCCCTCCTCCTTCACGTATAGCCCCCACCCCGCCAGCGTCATCTCGAGAGTCTTGCTGACTTACACAATACTTCAGTACAGTGCCCTGTTATAATTTCAGGGTAACCATCAAGGCACTAAATATGCTCGGGACAAACATCTCGCAAACCAGTTCGGCGATCACAGACGCGCCTCGTCGTGCTGTCTGCGTCTATTTGACAGCGCGAGACACTTCTTAAAATAGAGCAGCGGTCGTTGAGCTCTGGTTCAAGCCCTCGTAAATTTTATTTTTCAATGCAATACATCTGTTCCAAAACAAGCAGGGCCCTCTGCCTGTCGTTGCTGCTGCACACAGGCCCCGTTGTGCCTGCCGCGGTGAATCACTCTTCCTGCAGGCTGCTGAGACATGCCCCTCTCCTGGGGCTGGCGGGCGGCCAGGGCGGGCTGCAGCTGGGCCCTTACTGTCTGTTATTCATGCCTGGGGGGCAGGATGGGTTGGCAGGGTTTGTCCGCGTGCACTCGCTATTATGGATGTTGCCTGTACCCAATTTCCTCTCGTTCCACGCCTGTACCCTGACCCCATCTTCTGCCTCCGGCTGTGGAGCTCTTCTCTCTTTCTACCTCGCCCCCCCCCAGCAGCGGCCGCATTTAGTACCCCCTCCAACCATACACCCTTTTCCCTTCATGTCCAATGAACTGTGTTTCCGTCACTGCTCTCTCTCCCTGCCAATGTCGCCTTTCTCACCCATTACCCACTGTCTCTGGCCTTTCTCCAATGGCTGTCTCTTCTTCTCTCCCTGTCACATCTGACCCTTCTCCAATGGCTGTCTCTTCTTCTCTCCTTGTCACCTCTAACCCTTCTCCAAAGGCTGTCTCTTCTTCTCTCCCTGTCACCTCTGCAAGCATCTCCTTTCTTCATGCCCTCCCATCCTTTGCTGACATTGTCACTCTCTGCTCTCCTCACGCGCCCTCTCTCCTGAAGTGTCAGTAATCGCGGCCGTTTCTCCCTCCCATCACGTCTCTCCCTCCTTCCCTCGCTTTGTCTGTAAAGCGTCACTGCTTCTCCCGCTCCTGCCCGCCGGAGGCTCCTCCCAATCTCTCGCTGTCTGTCTGACAACCTCTCTCCCATCCTGCCATCTCTCACGCTCTCTCCCATCCTGCCAGCTCTCTCCCATCCTGCCATCTCTCTCCCATCCTGCCATCTCCCTCATCCTCTCTCCCATCCTGCCATCTCTCACGTTCTGTCCCATCCTGCCATCTCTCTCACCCTCTCCCATCCTGCCATCTCTCACCCTCTCTCCTATCCTGCCATCTCTCACGCTCTCTCCCATCCTGCCATCTCTCTCATCCTCGCTCCCATCCTGCTATCTCTCTCACGCTCTCTCACATCCTGCCATCTCTCTCAGATCCTGCCATCTCCCTCATCCTCTCTCCCATCCTGCCATCTCTCTCACGCTCTCTCCGATCCTGCCATCTCCCTCACCCTCTCTCCCATCCTGCCATCTCTCTCACGCTCTCTCCCATCCTGCCATCTCTCACCCTCTCTCCCATCCTGCCATCTCTCTCACGCTCTCTCCCATCCTGCCATCTCTCTCACCCTCTCTTCCCATCCTGCCATCTCTCTCACTCACCCATCCTGCCATCTCTCTCACCCATCCTGCCATCTCTCTCACGAATGTGAAAGCACCGCATGGGCGCTCACCATGAATGTGAAAGCACCGCATGGGCGCTAGTAATCTGCAATGCAATGGGTCTCGCATTTGCGAGAGTTTAAGCTATTGCATTGCCAATCCACTCTCACTTACTAACTAACTAAATCTCTCACTCTATCACTAACTAACTAAATCTCTCACTAACTAACTATCTCAATCTCTCACTAACTAACTATCTCAATCTCTATCTCACTCAATAACTCACTCACTCACTCTCCTACTAACTCAATAACTCTCACTAACTCTATAAATACATAATTAACTCTCTCTCTCTCTCTTAATAACTAACTGACTCACTCTCTCAATAACTAACTAAATAACTAACTACCTCTCTCACTAACTAACTCAATAACTAATTCACTAACTATCTCACATACTCACTAAATCTCTAACTCTCTCTCTCACTAACTAAATAACTAACTCTCTCACTAAGTAACTTACTATCACTCACTATCTTAAAAACTCACTAACTCTCTCACTCACTAACTAACTCTATTAAAAAATAACTAACTCTATCACTCTCTCACGCTTCTCAGTTCTCACACTGCACCCGTCCTCCATAGGTCCCCTATATCACTACCTTCGCTGTTTCCTTAAGGTAAAAAAAAAAATAACTGCTCTAGGCACTCTGTCTAGTCCTATCGTGGTTGTTATACCACTTTCAAACTTTATACTTTGATCTCCCCCTACAGGCCACTATATATTCTGCTATTTACTGTCGTTCTACAGATTTAATATAGTATGCTTTCTTCTCTAATATCATCAATGTTTTTTTAAAAACTGTTTATTAATAAATACTTATATTTTATATATGCCTTCTATGGTTCTCCTTTAATTTGCGCATTCATAAGGTTCACAAATGGTAAAATAAGCAGCTTTACATTCCTTCAACTCTTACACTAAAGGCTACTCTCCATAACTAACACTAGGATAGCTTTCAATAAATGTTGTCTTTAACCTATTCATCAATAAGGGTTCATTAAACAACTGCAAAGTGCACACTATAATTAGTGGTCAACATAGACCAGGCCAACCTCTCACATTTATAACAATACAAATTAACATTACAAAAACCATTCCTTCAAAACACTCTCTCAAACATTCACATAGCCAATAGGTCTCGCCTTTAGGACCTTACAAATGTTTTGCCATACAACAGTTCATAATATTGCACCAAAGATATTATACTCCATAACTAAATACTTATAAGGTCCCAAAAGCAAAACCTATTGCCATATACAATAAGAACTTATAAGTGTTTAGTTATCCGGCACAATATCCTTAATGCAACAACATCAATTGTTGCATAGCTAAACACTTATAAGGTCCCAAAGGCGAGACCTATTGGCTATGCCAATGCTTGTTTAATAGGGGTTTGACCACCGCAGTTTTCCAAGTGATGGGGTACTGTCCTGATGAAATGGCTACATTAAGTATGGAGGTAAGGTAAGGGACAATCATCTCCCTACCTAATTTCATGATCTTCAGGGGGCAGGACTCCAGAGGGGATCCGGAGGTAATTCCCCCACAATGCGATCTGTATGCTCCTGAGACTAAGGGGGAGCATACATATAGGCAGTGAGATAACCCTGTGTATTAACCATACTGCCCAAGGTGTTTCTGCTACAGCGAATAGGATTTTTTCTAATTTCTCCAAATGTAGCATGGTATATGTTGCGTCTTTCATAGCCATTGATTATTGTTAGTGTGTTAAATTGAAAGGCAGAAACCAAGCAGTACAATTCAGGTAATGCCAAGGAACGCGTTAATTTTTGAGCGTTTGAAGCATTGAACTAAACTGCTTAATAGATCTGAGCGGACTCTGACCATGATACAACGTTGACGCATCATTCTGTACAATATTAATAACAGATGACACAATGCTGTTCAAATTATAAATATGGGATGATAATGTATTAATACTATCGTCTACTACAGCAAGTACTTTATCCAAATTACCTTGATCAGTTTGTCTCAAGCGCATAGCAGCTTCAATTTGCGTTAATTTCCATATTTCATTGTATGCTGCATGTAGGAATCTTTTGGAACAAGAGGACTTGGGACCTAACAAAAAATCAGATAAATTCACATCCTCGGACAGAAGAGAAAGATGTTGTTTCACTGCAGACAGTGTAGAATGTTCCAACTATTGTTGGCATAACTTTCCCTCTGAATCGGTGGTAATAATGTTTGAATGGGTTGACTGTGAGTACCGTGGATCTGCTCTACTTGATTTAAAACCGGGGGTGGAGTTAAGAAAACGAGCATGACAACAATTCGTGTCTACTGGCCACAATAACCACCCACCAGGATTTGAAAATGACGAGTTAATTGTACCATTCTGTATCATATCATTTAACTGGGTTTCTGTATAATTTGTGTAAAATTGCCAATTATCAAAGCGAGCAATAGAAGCAATTGTTGGGACATTCAGTTCTTTAATTTTAGCCAATCACACTCAAGTAATTTGTTGGACTGCTTCATTCAGGAAAATAATTTGCGTGGGAATCAGACCGGTTCAAAATAAAGTTTCTGTGCCCTGGCCTTGCCAGGCTTTTGTACCCCAAATTGATTTCAGATCAATGTTGTCTTTCCAGTAATCATAACCCTTAAGGGCCAGCTGTTCGATAAATGAAGTCGCATATATATCCGCTTTGTCTGACTAAGCATATACGTTTTCGACTGTGTCGGAACCAATTTGAAATAGTATGATGTTGGGTCTGAAAGGTCATAACTTGTGAAATATGCATACATGTCTGTCTGCCTTTTTGAACTTCCTTGTGGTGAAGTTGGACAATGTTCCCACTGTGTATAATTATAATGGGGACATTGTCCACTTGCTCTATGCAGAAAATGATGTCCTTAATGGTGGTAACGAAACATCTCTGCGTAATTAAGTTACAAATCTTCTGATTCAAAAACAGTATGATATTCTGATTGAGAAAGCATCTAAATTTACAATATCAACATCCCAAACATCTGACTGTACCCCCGGTACTATTACATCACCCATAGAAACTTTGAACACATTTGGTATCTGCAGAGTCTGCGTAGGAACTAATATATCGAACGGAACTTTATACCAAACAATTCCATCAGTAACTGGAATGGCTGAAATGTTGACAAGGTACAAGTCTCTTTTCATTTTACGTGAGGAGGAATGTGGAGCCAGCACCACATCAACCAGTTCTTTTGCGGAATGTTGTGGAAGGTAATGGCCTTTAATCAGGAGAAAAAAGACAGTCACAAATCCAATCCACATACATAAAAGAACCAAGGAAAAGGTGATCCAAAGGTATATCCACGGATGGACTAGATAAGTGCATTTAAACCAAGATATAAAAACAAATCTGCGCTGGAGGTAGATGCAGAACCGAAGACGCTGAAAAACTGCCAGACGAGAAATGGTCTTGATCCATACCCTGAAGAACTCAAATGAAAAAGAGGTGGCTGCCATTCAGCATTAGGATTTGAAAAATGCAACACAGAAGGAGTAGCCAATGGCGGCTCAGTATAAACATCCCCCTTGCCCCCTCGCTCTCCCACCGCCCGGCAGCCGGGGAGAAGCAGCAACAGTGGTCCTCAGGAAAGTCTGGTGAGGGACCACTCCTTGGCATACTGTGGAGAACTGGCCATATGGTGTAGCTTGACATGTTCAATGGAAACAAAACAATTGTCTTTATGACCTGGAAGCAGGGTCAAAATCACAGTTTGTGTACCCTGGATACCAAGGACTGGAATAGGAGCACAGTACGTTGGGCCGAATTCCTTCTTGGGGGCCACTTTTTCGCGAACAAGGTCTCCAACCTTGAGAAGCCAACCAGAAACAGGAAAGGGAGTCCTAGTACTCGATGAAAGAGCTGGAGGCAAATGTGTGCGGGCAGTGTGTCACGGCACTTTTGTATATCCTGCAAGACAGCACAGTGGTTATCTACCTCAAATGTAGCGTCTGTCCCCCACAAAGTCTGGACCATCAAGGTCTGGAACATACATCTTGATGTCAAAGAGCATTTTGTACGGGTCCGCCCACCCAGAGATCTTTTAGGGAGATTATTTCATTTTTGTTAAACCCTATAGAGATGATTCAACCAACCACGCCCTGTACCTAATACTCTAGCCATTAAGGATTGCTTTAAGTCATTGTTAATTCTCTCCACAACAGAATTGCACTCAGGCCTATACGGAGAAGAAAATGCACTTGCACACCCATGGACTTATTCAAATCATGTTACTCCTTAGAGGTGAAAGCCGGACCTTGGTCCAAGTGGAATGCGCAACATGCATAAGTCCTGACAAAGACTTGCAAATCTTTAATAACAGAGCATAGGCCAAGCGATGTGGCCAAACCCAGAGGAACCTGGAGGAAGAATAGACTGCAACCAAAATAAACTTGAATGCAAAAAGAACAATTGATGGACAGAATGTAGAACAATGTCATACATTCACCCCAGTACAGAGATCTGGGCATAAATCCATCGTTTTTTTGCTCACCATGCCATTCCAGTTTGAGCCCAGCCATATGCAAATCAGTCTTGACCCTGTGCCTCATGGGAACAGTCCAGCCCGAACTGCCAAGCCAGGTCCTCCCTGGACTGGAAACAAGCCGCCTAGGATCGGTTTCGGGGTTTCACCCCTCATCAGCAAGGATAGCTTGACTCCAGTGGCATGGAGAGCACGAGACCCACGTCTGGGCATACCCGCCCCACTCGGGGTGACAAATGCAAAAAGAACAATTGATGGACAGAATGCAGAACAATGTCATACATTCACCCCAGTACAGAGATCTGGGCCTAAATCCATTGTTTCTTTGCTCACCATGCCATTCCAGTTTGAACCCAGCCATATGCAAATCCGTCTTGGCCCTGTGCCTCATGGGAACAGTCCAGCCCGAACTGCCAGGCCAGGTCCTCCCTGGACTGGAAACAAGCATCCTAGGACCCGTTTCGGGGTTTCACCCCTCATCAGCAAGGATAGCTTGACTCCTGCTTGAAAGCAGTATCTAATATTAGAGGACCGCAATGATCAAGATAAACCATATAGATATGATTCAACCAACCACGCCCTATACCTAATACTCTAGCCATTGAGGATTGCTTTAAGTCATGGTTAATTCTCTCCACAACAGAATTGCCCTCAGGCCTATACGGAGAAGAACAATGCACTTGCACACCCATGGACTTCATCAAATCACGGTACGCCTTAGAGGTGAAAGCTAGACCTTGGTCCAAGTGGAATGCGTGACATGCATAAGTCCTGACAAGGACTTGCAAATCTTTAATAACAGAGCATAGGCCAAGCGCTGTGGCCAAACCCAGAGGAACCTGGAGCAAGAATAGACTGCAACCAAAATAAACTTGAAGGCAGTATTTAAAATTAGAGGACCGCAATGATCCAGATAACCATAGACAAAAGGCTAATTCGAAATAAACAAACGGGTCTGTGGTGGACGATACACAGTAGAATTTTTAATTTTTTGACAAATGTCACAACATAAAACATATTTTTGGGTTTGCAGGCATAAACCTTTCCACAAATAACGTTGTTGTAAAAAAGAAATAGTGGCAGGCACTCCCGCATGTGCGAAAGCGACACCTTCATGCGCGGAAACTATTAAAGATTGTCTGAAGTCAAGGTTGGGTATCATGCAATCGCCAACCCCAGGTATAGTTACAAAAGGAACTTGATGCTCATTCAGGTAATGTGAATATTTGGAAGGAGAACCTTTAGGTAAAGCGGCACTGGCCTGGAAAGCATGAATGGCAGCCAAGATGTCATTATCAAAATGAGTTTCAGAACACGTTACAGCTATTTTACATGTGGCTACTGGAGACCCGGCTGCCTCATCAGCCAGAGAATTCCCTACCGCATGTGCTCCCACACGTTGATGACCCAATTTATGGATTACATGTGTATGTGGCAATTTATCCTTAAAATCTGCCACCTTAACCCAAAGCATTTATGCTTGATTGTGCTACCTTTGGAATCCCTAAAATCATTTTGTTCCAAAAAATGCAAATTATCATTAAATGATTGTACACAGTAAAACGAATCACACATAAGTGTGGGGAACTCTGGATTTGTATGTTCAAGTGCGAGAAGCAAAGCTTTTAGTTCAGCCAACTGCGCAGTACAGTCTCCAAGAGACCGAAAATGAGTAATAGTTGTTGAAAAATACCATCCGACATAGAGCCTAAAATGACAGCACATGTTGCGGAGTATTGCTTTTTAGAACCGATAGTCAGTTGTGCTGAACCATCGGTGTAGATAATACATTTGTATTCATTAAGTGGAAGAAGAGAAGAAGGTACAGGATAAACATGCTCGTACTGTAAGAATTTCTGTGTCTATAAAAAAGGTCAAAGACAAAGTCGACATCCGCTGATGTTAAGGATGTAGCCCACTGAATCCACCATGGATAAAGGGCTTTTGAATTGGGAACACTAACTTTCGTGACTGCCTCTAAGCCGGGCACAGGAGAAACAAGAATAATGCGTTTACCTTGAGCTTAAGGCCGTTCCTTGAGGACAGCCATCTGGACTGCTGTTAGTATTTTTTCAACGGATGCAAAACGCATTTCCGCTAGGGAATATAAGTGTGATTTATATGCAATGGGTACTGTTTCACCTTCATTGAACGTTACATAGGTAAAACCAATAGAATCCGGTACAATCCAGATGACCAAATTCGTTGTATTAAGACGTGTATGTAAATGTCGCGTTTCAAGCAAATCCGATTGTAAAGATCTGAGAATCGCTCTGTATTCAGACATCCAGCAGGATGCCAAAAAATCTAGACGTATTAAGGCATAGAGTGGCTTAATGCGTTGAGCATAGTTCGGAATGTAAGTCCTACTGACACTTTAAAAGCCAAGCAAAGATTGTAGCTCTTTAAGCATATTTGGGGCTTGCAACTGTGCACATTTTTTTTTAAAAGTGACGGGCTAAGCTCTTACCCTCATTGGTTAATTCATAACCAAGGAAAAGGGCACTAAGGAAAGCAATATGAGATTTAGAAAAACATCCTCACCTTGGGGACAAGCAAGAATAAAAGGAGGAGGCCAATCTACCTCCGCCAAAAGAATATCATATGAAGAAGTCAAACTGTCTCAAAATACAACTATAATGGTGCGTTGAACGTCACCTTCAATTTGAATATCTAAGTGGTAGAGTCTGTCAGGGGGTGCAACGTGGGTGTCTGTGGTCTCTACTGTTACCAAAGTCTCAGTTGCTCTCACCTCCAGATGCTGGCAGAGTGACTTGCGCACTATGGTGACTGCTGCCGCACTGTCGAGGATTCTCACCGCCCAACTCCTGTCCAGGAGAAGGGTTCTCACCATCTGGGGCATATTTAGCTGTTAAGGCTGCAACTTTCTTTTTCTGGAAAGGGGGTTTATAAGGATCCTCCTTTTTGATTTTCACATCAAAAGAGCGTTGTATGCCCCGTTTAGGTTGCACGTACTCTCCATGTCTAAGATCAGATCGCCTTCCATGGTCATACTGATGATCAGACGAGTCCTCAAAGGAACGAAGAGAACAAGTATCAGGAACCTGAAACTGATTAGGAGTTTTAATTTTACAGGGGTCCAGAAAATCTTAACGCTGTTCAGAGTATTCCGGGGGCGGCGTACCGCCACAAGGTCTACCCTTTTGTTGTGATTGTTTAGATTTATCCCATGTTTTCTTTGGAAAATCACGGGCATGTTGAGCCTCTTCGTCAGAAGCTTGTTTTACAAGGGTCTGCAATAGCCACTGCGGCAAGTCGCTGGTGTATAGCCAAAGAAGCTGCTTCACCTTTAACATTAAAAAGAATCATTTCGGAGACAACCAGAAAATTTCCAAAGCGTTTCATCCCCAAATCGAGGGCAGGAACTGCCCCATATTCATTCTGTATTTGTTGAGGACGTTCGGCAGAACGCCCATTCGAGGAGTGCCATAAAAGAGAGTATACAATGTGGCAAACAGTGACCCAGTCGGCTAAAGGGGGAACCAGACTATTAGGTAAACACATGGTTCAAATTCTACGTTTTTCCTGTGGACCCGTAAGGGGAGACAAAGCATCAAGTTGATCAATTTTCTGGACAGTCCAAAATGAATGTCCTCACGATTCGGTAGGCGTTTTCCCATAAACAAATTCACAATTACTGGACTAATAAGTCCCACAGCTTGTTGTGCCTGAACAGGCGCACCAGCCCTAGCAGGACCTGCTAGAAAGGCACGGGAAACAAATTGAATTAAGCGTCTATATTAAAGAACAGCCTGTTCATATAGCACACATATCTCATACAAATTTAGCGCAGCCAAATTCTGGAAAGGGGTCAAGCCTGCAAGAGTAGGCCGGGTGGCCCATCTATACTTAAGTGGCCATGGACATGGGGAAGGGTGGAATTAAACTAAGTCTGGTGTTCCCAGGCCATAAGTAGAATTTCAAGAAGTGCATAAGGACGATAGGCGTTTGGTGCGGCAGTATAAGTATGAAACATATCATTAGCGTTGACAGCCCAAAGGGTGACCTAGGAATAAAACCTTCAAAGTGGTATGCTGCGTGCGCCTCAATCACAAAAACTACAGGAGCCCCCGCATTAGGGACACCATGCTGATGTAAGTGTTGAGTAACAGCTGGGCAGCAATATCCCGCAATTGCAATGGCCATAATCAATAAGCAAAGGATTAAAAAGTGCAGCACTAAATAGGGTATAAACCTTTTAACTTTCAAGCTTACAAACCAACAGAACTAAGTGTGTCCTAAACACTGTGGATGATATGCCCCTAGCACCAAGGATGTCTCCGCAGAATGGTGCGAGGGTATTGTGGATAGGCACAAGCGCTACTCAGGGTTCCCGCAAATGAGTACCAGCCCCAATGTTTGCGGTGCCATGTTGCAGGGATTCTGCTCAAGAACATAACCATGCTTGGGACCATAGAACATTAGTAGATAGGGACTGAGTCACCATACTACCTCAGTTTCATGAGCCCGAGTCCGACTAGCTCTAGTGTCTCACTTGCCCTCCTACTCATATCCAGAGAGACAAGTGATTAGACACCCCACAACACAACACTTCTGATCCTCACAGGGATCGCGGTAACAGAACACCCCCTTTTGCTCCCACACTCGTACTTGTCCACAATAAGATATGACAGAGACACAAAGGAAGTTTGAAATGTTTATTTAAACTATTGTGCTGTAGAATGCAGTATACGTGTCACAAACGAAAACAACTGCCTAGCAAAAATACCATCAGCATTGTCAATAGACCGTATATTATGAAAAGCCCCGTCATATTATAAGACAGAATTGCTTAACCCCCCCACCCCTTCTGCAGAAGCAGTCTGATTATACAGCAAAGATCTCTGGGTTTAGTAGAGGACCCCGTACCTTAGCATACACAGATGAACGTTCTACATCTCAGATACAGCCGTGTTCTTCTCTCAGAGAACATCTGTCTCTGTGTGTTCCATTGCTGTGCATACCTATATGACAAACTTTTACAGGTTCATAAACAACAGCTGCATTTCTGTGTTGTGTCTAGGTGTGAGTGCCTGACGAGAACAAAATCACAAGGGACGTTGGTTGACCGTGTGTGCTGTACAGACTAAATCCCAGGAAAGAATAATTGGCCCTGTGCAGAACACGTGACAGTCGCTTATACACGCAGTAATAGGATTGAGCAGCACAAGGGCATATCTGCTAATGCAGGTATGCCCTCACATGTAATATACAGCACCCTGCCTTAGGGCTGTCAGGCCTGCTGTAGGGGTGACTTACAGATATTATATGCAGTGTTAGGGGACAGGGCACACAGGGATGTGTGACCTGTTGTGTTTTCACTTTTGTCTGCATCAAAACACAAAGCCTGCAATGGCAGCCTTTCATGCGCTTGGTGAGGGCTCCCTGAGGGAGGCACAATTTGTGCTGCTGCCCTTAGGGACCCTCTATAGTACCTCAGGCCCTAGATACCAGGGGTACCATTTACTAGTGACTTGCAGAGTGTGCTAAAGGTTTTTCCAATTTGGGGAAACAATTGTACAGTTTTGGGATAAACTTTGGCACTGGGGGCCTGGTTAGCAGGAACCCAGTGCACTTCCAGTCGAAAGCACATCAGTTACCAGGCAAAAAGTGGGGGTGACCATGTCAAAAAGTGCTACTTTCCTACAAACTGTATGTGCAATATTGAACTCTACTGATATTGTGTCCTACTTTGAGTCTGGACCTGAATTAAATCACTGTTAGAGGTGTGTGTTCTGAAATATTTTGATATTAGTTTAGTCTTGTTTGATGCTGGGGATGCCTGTACGTTGCTGCGGATGAGCCTGTGTCAAGCTACAGATGTGTGTGTTGGCATGTTCCTCCTCATATATGTGATGGTGTGGGTGATCTCAATGCTTCCTAGTGACTTTCATTTCAGTTCTCTGAATTGCTCTCTCTCCTGTCTGTCCATTGCGTGTGTCTCTTTGTAGTGTACTCTCACTGTCAGCAACGCATGTCTTCAGACACCTGTTGTTCCTGTGGTGACGGACACCCTCAGAGTTCCCGTGATGGGGGTGGCCTTTTCGCAACATGTGAGTTTTAAAACAGGAAAGCCTGAGCAGAGATCAGACATGAGACTAGTACTCTGCACATACAGTTTACTTTACTGAGATCTAGCTTGGATGTGGCCATGTTATTTCAGTCTTCTAAATGTCTGTATTGTACTATGGGTTATGGTCTGGCTTTATTTCTTTGCTGTCAGTGAATGGCTTCTCAAGTACTTACTCCTTCCATCTGCCCACTGGTGAGCCAATGAATCTTGTTGTCCTGGACATAATCAGGTGTAGCCTAAGATGACCGCGATAGCTGCCGCTTTTCACAAAGGAGGATCATTGAGTAGGAGGTGAAAGGAGGCTCCCAAGAACTGCGCCCTTGAAAATGTAGAATATCATGGAAATGTATGAGCCCTGCTGTTCCTTACTCTTCTTTGCAAGAGATATTGTGGCAAACTTACACTGGTGACTACCTCAAATATTTGCTTTCAGATGAGGTGCCCTTCCAGCCTTGCGTGAACCTTTGAGCGCCTCTTTATATGTTGTATGTGTGAGGTTCGCTGCAGCCTGAGAGTGGGCACTCGTTGATGTGGGCCTGAGATAAAAAAAAAAGGTGTAAAAGTGTATGCTGTGTAGAGTGCCCTATCAGTTTCACTCTCGTGTATGAGGTCACGCTTTTACACTCCGGATTACTGTCCTGCAGAGGATGCTGAAAGATGGAGTATTGTTTCATCTTGTCCCATTAAGCTGCCACTGGAAATGCTCCTGAGTCTAACAATTAGAACCTGTGTGTTCAGACACTAACGTAAAGCGCACTCCTATATATTAACAACATGTACTCCAATAGTCGCTGTAAATTATTTTTTCATTTCATTTTAAAAATGAATAAAGTAGGTTTAGTATTTATATTATTTGTGTGTGTTCTTCACTGTCAATGTTTGATGCTGTTTTTTTAAGTTTTTCAGATCAAATAAAACCAAGTATATTTTCATTCTGGGCATTTTGCAATATTGATCTCTTCCTCTGGTTTAAATGTTGTTCAGTCACAATGTTTCAGTTCGTAAATAAACACACCTCCAGTTTTATATACGAAAGTTCTCCAGCTTTGCATCTTTAGATATTCACATATCTGAATCACTCCCTTTCGTCAGACTGGGAATCTCTTGTAGTTTTAAATGCCTGTAAACCATGTTAAAATAGCCATAAGCCTCAACAACAGTGTTTGTTTAGTAGCACAACCCCGTCATTTGAAATATCCCAAACTTCACCCAATGAGGTGGAAGTGCTGAGCTCTTCCCCTCCCCCTAATGTCCCCACCCCCCACTAGAGGCCAGCATAGCTCAGATTTCTACTGCACATCATGTATGAGGTAATCCCTGAGTTGAGATCTGATTTAACCTTTGTTTAATCTTCGATTGGTTACTTTTTTTAGCCATGATTTCATCCTCCCTGGACTTCATTCAGCCCAACTTACAGTTTTCCTCTGCCTGCTTAAGATTTAGAATGATGATCCTTATGATAAGTGCATTTAGTGCCTTTATAATTAATGAGGTTCTGCAATCCCTGTGTAAAAACTCACCCAGTTGCCTATTATAAAGCTATGATGCCAGAACTCAACTGTAATAACTTTTTACAGTTGAGTTCTGTTGTTACAGTGCCTGCTGTCGCAGCCAGTGGCTGAGGGGAAAGGCAGATCAGGTCACGGAGCATAATTAAAGCAGCTGTTTAAAGAAAAACAAAGCATTGCTTTTGTTTCATATGCTGTTTTTCTAACTCACAGTGACAAGCAGAAAGGAGATATTTATGGCAACACGTTTATTTTTCCACTCTTTAGGAAATTATAGAAAGGTAAGAATCTTTCTGCATTTTTGTCGAAATTCCTTTGCAGACGAGAAAGGCTTCGTTGTCATCGACGAGCTGGAAGTCACCATAAATGGCCACATCTTTAATGGCTCCAACTAACTTGGCCACTGGTACCTTGACGACGACGCAGTCAATGGCAGAAACTCCTTTTCAACCATTAACATTATTGCTGTTGAAGATTTCTTTGCAACCACCAAAGCATATACTTGATTTAGAACTAGAAACTGATGACATTGACCATTAATAGGTGCCAGGATATCATTCTGAAGTTCAGTAGCACATCCCTTTTGATGGGGGACCACGTGTTTGCCCCATAGGTAGACACCATGATTCTTAAGTTGGTGCCCTTTTTATTTTGTTTCCGAGGTCATGGAAGCATTACAAACGTAGACCGGTAAAACTAGTTTTCTGCACCAACAAGGGGTGCATATGCTTCAGCCGCACCACAGTTTTCTGGCTTTCACCAACTTCAGCGTTTTCAGGAGAGACTTCCTCAGAAAACCTACTCCAGAGACGGCTTTAGAGGGAACTGCAGAGAAAAAATTAGAATGAAATGACACCTCTGCCTCAAAGATCTGGATTTGGACACAAGCACTAGGGATGACTGGCTTACTAACATGTTAGACGAGCTAGGGTCGGCCTATTCAGTGGGTCCGCAAACGGGGAAAATAATAAATAATATTAAGATTAATAAAGTATATGCAAATAGAAAAGCAAAACCTGTAAATTTAAAACTTTAAACATTCTCTAAATGTGCAGGAATTTTGAAATTGGAGGTTTGAAGTAGGTATCCATAGCTTGATTCATTGGCGCAGCGCAAGTAAAGCAAACAGAATATAGTATAGATGCCGTGTGGCCTCACTCGAAGCGCAGACAAAGAGCAAGCATTAGGGCCAAAAAAAAAAAAAGACCGTGATTTTCGAGAGTTTAGCATATCTCTTCCTCTTTAAGAATTAAAAGCCGAATTTAAAAAAAGTTCTAATTTTCCCATTATAATTTCAAATCTTCTGTATTTGATTGTGGATTAAAGAAATGTTTACAAAATTTGTGTATTTGATGTATTTTTGTGTATTGTTTTGAGGTTTAAATCTTAGATGTTGCTTATACTGGGGGTCTTCGACTTCCAGTAACTACTCAGCGGGGTCCCCGGATTCCAGTACTGATTTAGAGGACCTCTGCAGTTGAGCTCCAGTTCATCTTTCCACACTCGACTGTGAGGATCCCGATATATTGGGTCCTGTTTGTTTTTCCAATTTGGATGACAATTTGACATTGCTATATTTTTGAAGCAGCCTAGAACATTTTTTGCTATGTTCTAGTTCCCCCCAGTTGTTTTTGTTCAGGAACTCTTCTGTAGATTTAAAGACCTCTCTGTTGACACTAGCACTGTTCTTTCTGCCTCAGAAAGTTAAGAACAATACCGAAGGACCACAAACGGCTAAACCTCTAAGCCGGAGAGCACACCTTACTCCTCTTCTGCTCCCTTGCAGAAGGTTCGTACGGCTATTGGATCGTCTTTTTTCACTTCCGCTTTCTTTCAAGGGCCTTCAAGCAAATATCAGAAGTAAAATCCTGATCATCCACAATGTGTTCAGTGTTAAAGGCTCTGGTCCCAAGTTAGCGGTCCCTCGTTGCATCGAGGCACTAGCCATCAGCAGATCTTGTTCATCAAGGCCAGTGCCTTTATACTCTGTCTCCTTCGCCTGTTAGGGATAGAATATCATATTGTTTGATATCTAGAGGATTCACATCAAGATATAGATTGTTGTGCCATCTACGTGCATGATGTTGAGGCTCGTAACATTACTCCATGGATCACATTTCAGTTAAGACTGTGACATCAAGACACTCATTATTCAGGAACATGTGTAGTTTCAGATGATTTTCTGCTTGATGCTTGACAAACATGGCGAGAGAAGTCTGCTTTACAAACTCCGGCTGAGATTCCAAGATAGCTCTTTTTTTTTTCATCATGGAGTCCCTTAAGGAAAAGATGGGATACCATCAAAATGGATGACTCTTCTGTCCGATCCTCCAGCTTTCTCTTGTAACTCAGCTTGCTGCCCCAGGTTGCACAGTGTAGGAAGCTGGCTCTTCATATAAAATACCAAAAAGGTATATTGTGTAGAGAGGCCAGGTCTCCCTTATGAGTGGACAGGGACTTGCTTTAACAAACCCAAGAGGCTCTGCTAGGGGGTATCTTAGGCTTATCTAGGAGGAGTGGTAGACATCTCTTGTATGCACACAAGTCAATAAGTGATAAACACACACTCAATAAAGAAAAATAACACATCTTCATGTAATTTTTTATCACCAAGAACTTCTTTATTGGGTAAGTATTTTTTATAATAGCAGTTTTGAAGAAAACAGGTAAATACACTTGTATTGCCTCTAATTCAGTAGTGTTATCCTATTAGGAAAAATATATATACTGCATACGGGTACTTAGCAGCGACTTACACGACCAATCTTCTGGAGGTAAAGTAAGTATAGGGAAAGGTCCAAGGCAGCAGCAGCAGGTCACCTCGGTAGGCTCTGGGCCTCCGGGTGCAGAGGTGCTTTTCGGCATCTGGTGTCCCATTCATTTCAATGGGAGGCGGTCCTGGGAAAAAGAGGTTGCAAACTGGGACTAGAGTCCAGTCAGGGTGAACCCACATGGTGGCTCGGTCCTTGAGATGCTCTGGCACGTAGGGACACAGTCTGTCCACTTCTCCTGGGGCTGTAGGGCTTGAGTGTAGTGGTGTCTTTAGACGTCTGGTCCGTACTGCAGGAGACAATCGCGGTTGAGGGGGTCTGCACAAAGAGGCTGCAGGCGGCGACTGTATGTCCAGTCTCGCCAAACCTAAGGTGGGGTTCGACTGGTGGATTTCAGGCCTTATTGGCACCGTTGGCACACTTTGATTCGGACTGGAGAGCACGGGTGCAGTGGTGCTTTCCGGTGTTGAGCTTTCGCGGTCCGGAGTCCTCACGGTTCTTCTTGGGGGCCTACAGGGTGCAGGGAAGTATTACCGCTACTCGGCGGGAGATACTGGTTGCTCCTTGAAGTGGTGGCAGTCCTCCCAGGCTTATGGAGGCAGAGCAGCTGCAGGACACGCAAACTTTGGCGCAATTATCAGGGAAAGCAGGCAGGCCAGCATGGTTGGT
This sequence comes from Calotriton arnoldi, assembly GCA_963921515.1. Classification (NCBI taxonomy): domain Eukaryota; kingdom Metazoa; phylum Chordata; class Amphibia; order Caudata; family Salamandridae; genus Calotriton; species Calotriton arnoldi. The sequence continues at coordinate 618,773 of CAWUFW010004300.1, forward strand.
GCCAAGTCAGTTGCTGCTCCTCAGTCCTTGCTCTTTGGTTTCCTTCTTAGGTCGTCTGAATCTGCTTTCCTGGTGCCATGGGCTCCCATAAATACCAGATTTAGGTGCGTTAAGGGGAGTGAAGGGTGGTAGCCAATGGGCTACTTATCCTTGGGGTCACTACACCCTCTAAATGACCACTTCCTGTGGGCATAACCCTGTCCCAGAGTTTCTAATTCACCAAGATGGCAGAACTTTCCTAAAAGGGGGCACATCATTCAGCTCACCTTAGGGGTGTGACTGGCCTGGTAGTGCACAACGCCTCCCTGCATATCTAATTTCCCACTGTCCTGGTGCCAAATGGGCCCAGGGCAGAAGGTTGACATTTCCCCTGTCTGGGGAAGCCGTGGTCACATATCAAAGGCGGCAGAGGCCTGCCTTGATATGCTGATTATTTATCCATCCTACTTGGAGTAGGTGACAACACCTCCGGCCACAGCAGACATTATTTCTGCCCTCAGAGAGCCCAGGCTCCCAACTCCTAGGGGTCAGAAACCTGTCTGTGGCGAGGTTTTCAGGTGGCACCTCTAAGGTGCCATCTGGGTGCATGTATCAATAAATCCACCACTGGAATCAGTTTGGGTTTATTAATTCAAGGTGTTTGATTTCAGTGAAGCCATCATGTAGCTGGGGAACTGGTTTTTACCTGTGTCCAGCGCATGTACTTAAAATAGCTTCCTTGTTTACTTGTGATTTCTAAGAATTGACTTGGACATCATAGGGGCATATGTGCTCATGCAGATATGTCCACACATGTAGTATAGTTGCACCCTGCCTTAGGGCTGTAAGACCTGCTGTAGGGGCGGCTTACCTATACTGCAGGCAGTGTCTGTAGGCATGGCACTCGTGTTTTCACTTTTATCTGCTCCAAAACACGCAGCCTACAATAACAGTTTGCATGTTGGTGCTGAGGGGTCCATTAGGGTGACACAAAACATGCTGCCGTCCTTGAGAACCCTCTTTAGCCTCCCTGCCCAAGGTACCTGAGTTACCACTTGCTAGGGACTAACATGGGGTTCAAAAGGTATTGCCAATTGGGGGAACAATTGTACAGTTTAGGGAAATGGACCTGATACTGGGGACCTGGATAGCAGGGACCCAGTGCACTTCTGTCACAATTGCATCAGATAGCAGGCAAAAAGTGGGGGTGACCATTTAAAAAAGGGGCACTTCCTACACACAGTATTTAAGTACACATTTTGCAGATGGGCAATTTCAGGGAGCATAGCTTCGATGGGAGAGGTCGTAGCACATAAATATGTTGGAACTTCGAGCATTGTCCCTAGTCCTGAAATTGTTTCTTCCATCCCTGAGTATCATCAAAGTCATCATCTAGACCAGTGATTCTCCAGGTACGTCCCCGGGGCCGCATGCAGCCCTCCTGACCATTACATGTGGCCCCCTGGTCAACAGCAGATCTAGACTGCTGTTTACTCGGCTTAGCACTAACATGAAAAATATGTTAAATAAATGGGCAAATATATATTTCATGGTTAATTGAAGATAAAGAAAGTAACCATGGTGTCCTGCACCGCTTAACTTTAGGAACAGCTTCATTTTTTGAGACATCTTGTAGGAAATGTGTAAAAATATGATAGTCTCTTTAAAGTTCAAAAAGTGTATTTCATTAACATGAAGATTCGTATTACCTTAGTACGTCATGTCCTTGCATTCAGGAGTATTTTTATTTTTAAAGTGCATTGAGGACTTTGTTTTAAGTGATAGTTTCCAAACATGAATTTAGAAATATTAATGCTTCTCCCCACCCTGACAGCAATGCCAATAGTATACTAAGAGGCAAGTCAGTTGTTATGTCTACGTCCCCAACCGCCAACTCCGCTCCGCCGACCTCTCCCTCGCCACCGTCCCTCGCATTCGAAGAACGACCACCGGCGGCAGATCCTTCTCCCACCTCGCCGCCAAGACCTGGAACACCCTTCCACTAAGCCTACGACAGACCCAAGACCTGCTGACCTTCAGGAGGCTACTCAAGACCTGGCTGTTCGACCAGTAGCAGCACCCCCCCCTTTTTTTCCCCTAGCGCCTTGAGACCCTCGCGGGTAAGTAGTGCGCTTTACAAATTCTGTGATTGATTGATTGATTATGTGCACCCTTTGGGTGTGCTGGTTTGCTATTATACATGAACAACATTATAGTTTATTGAATGAAAGCAGGAGAAGGTTTTGTCCGGCGCACACCCTGAAGTCATGTTTTTCTATGTCCTCTTATGTGATAATGAAGAAAAAGGAGGGAAAGTGAACTAAATGAATTGCCTAGGATTACACAACTTGGCCACTTAGCGAAGCCGGGATTGATCCCAGGTTTTCTGGCTTTACATTGTGTAATTCAGCCACTAGATGTATGTGCTTTGCTTCCCCTACATCCATCTTACCCATGCGCCTCGACTGCCACCCTGCTGGCATCAGTGCGGCCCTCGGCCGTACCACAGACTAAATTTTTTGGCCTCTGTGAAAATGTTTGCGAGTACCCATGCTCTAGACAGACAATTCAAAGACATTGCATTATCTCAACAAATAATAGGGAACCAGATTAAAGACTCTGTCCAGGGAAGCCATGCCAATAACTTTAATATCTAGGCAATGAATCCATTTTTTTTTTCCATTCCATTTCCAAGCTTTATTTCGGTCATTGTAGACCATAAAAGCAGAAAATATAATACATACATCACTGGATTTAAGCAATAAAAACATCAACTGAACATTATAAAATATAACCAGAAAGCAAATGTATTAATCGAGTTTCATAACAAGACTTGAAAAAAGTTAAAAATTTAAAAAGAAGTTAAAACAACAATTTTGTGAATTGATAGTGTTAAAACAGTAAAAAGTACAAAAAGGACGTTTAACATATGCGGGGGGAATTTAGAAACTTACGGCGCCTATGTCACATAGAATTTAGAAAACGGGACACAGCAAAAACAATCGAAGGATGGGTGTCAGTTCTCAAGACTCTATAGGCCTCCAAACACTGCCTATACCCCAAGTTCCTGCAAAGTGGTAAGAGCCAATGCCTCCTGGCTGCATTATAGTCAGGACAAAAGAAAAAAACATGGATGGCTGACTCTTCTTGGCTACTACAAGCAGGACATCCAATGGGAGTAGCTTTTGACCATTTGTTTGTAAAAGCATGAACCGGCAGGGAACCCAATCTGAACTGAATATATAACTTCCTTGCCATAGATGGTTGAACAACATCAAGGAAAGACTCAAATAGGTACTGGTCTTTAAAGTTAAGGAAGTCAGTAGTTAGGCGGCCTAGTTTTGTGCTCCCCTGAGTTTCAGCCAGTCTAAGCAGTCTGTACGCTTTAACTAGTTCCAGCCTCGATATTGTCGAGGACACTTCCTCAGGGTGGGTCCATAGGTTTGGCCAACCTAATCTGAAACACATATCTCTTATGTGTACGAACCAGGGTAGTTTTCCCACCCCTGGGAGTCCCAGAATCGCCTTAAGTTCAGACTGGTAGTTCGGGGGTCGCCCATAGTCTACGACAGAAGGTCAAAGGTCGCAGACCAATCTCCTCTTCTATGGGTCTGATCCCAAGATCCATACGTAGAGGGATGAGAGAGGGGTACTTGGCGATGGACCCAAGACCTGCCTCATAAACTTATTCTCTGTTTTTGCCAATCCACCTGCAGGGAGATGTCCCCAAAGTTCTGGCCCATACATTATGGCACTCCTGATTTGAACTTTATAAATCTCGGCCAGGGGGCCCGGGAGTCTATATGATGAGTTCCTGAAAGATTTTACTATTCCCCCAGCCATCTGTGCTAGCCTTAATCCTGCTTTAACTCACTGCGGGCCCCATCCAAATGTTTCGGACAGCGTAACACCGAGGTAATCAAAAACAGCTACCCTCTCTAACGGTACCATTTAAAGAGGGATTTGGGCGAGATGTTTTGCTTGGATTAAAGACCATATACTTGGTTTTTAATGTATTGATCTCCAGCCCCCTGTCTTTACAAAATAGAGAGAAGCTGTCAAGAATCCTTTGGATGCCCATGGGAGACTTGGATAATAACAAAGTGTCATCCGCAAACATCATTGCTGGCACCTTGTCACGGACCAGCTTTGGGGCATCATTGTCAGCTACCTCATTTAATTGATCCACCAAAGCGTTCATAAAAAGACACAACAATGTGGGGGCCAGAACACACCCCTGTCTTACACCTCTATTTACAGGGAAACGGGGAGTTAATTCCCCAAATTTCCCGTATCTCACCTGGGCAAAATTTCCAGTGTGCAGACGCTTGATCAGAGACAGCAAGTAGGGCGGAATGCCCATTTGCTCAAGAACCACCCACTGTTTATCTCGAGGTACCAAATCAAAGGCTGATTTAAGATCAACGAAAATCAAATAGAGGCTCCCACTCTCTATTGACACCGTCTTCCAATATAATAATTGGAGCCTGAAGATTTGGTCAATAGTGGAAATATTTTTACGAAAACCGGCCTGGTACGCACTCAGAATTTCGCGCTCGACCACCCAGGACTGAAGGCGCTCCAGGACAATCCTGGCAAACAACTTCTGAGTGACGTCAATCAGGCTGATCGGCCTGTAATTAGTGGGCAGGAGGGGTGAGCCCTTCTTGTATACTGGAAAAATTTCGGCCCCTAACCAGGTATCCGGGATTTTCATGCTATTTAAAATGGCGTTAAATATTACCCAGAGATAGGGGCCCCAGATATTGGTTGTTCCCGAAATAGATCCCCAGGGATCTTATCTATACCGGGGGCCTTTCCAAGGGGAAGCTTCCCAATTGCACTCAATACTTCAGTCAGGGTGAACCCTTCATCATCTACAAGGGAATTCCCTTCTGAAGATGGCAAGTTTCCCTCAATAAACTCTATGGCTTCATGTGTGGAATACAGCGATTGGAAATGAAATTTCCAGACGTCTGCAGCGATGTTCGGCTCAATAGGTGAGTTCTCTGTGAGACTATCTGTACGAACTAAAGTCCAAAACGCCTTCATATCCCTAATGGAAAGTGCCTGTTTGATGGCATCCCATCTTTCAAGCTCCCAGTTTTTTTGGCTAACGTTATACTATCACTATATAGAGTCCTATTTGTTTTTATCAGGGATCTATCTTTAGTTTTTATAGCATCGATAAGGGCACCCTTTGCCTTTCGGCAGGTGTTATTAAACAAAGTAGATTTAGGGCTCCTCTTACCCTTGGAGTGCATCAGGGGATTGAAGATGTTGGTCAGGCTAGTGGTCAGATCCACATGTAAAGCCGCAAGTTGACCGATGGTATCAGGAGAATTGAGTGTCTGGGCAGCCTCCTCCATCGCCACTAAAGGTGTAATAAGTAAAGAATAAAGAGCAGCTGCCTTATCCGGTGACTGCTTCAGGGTTTCCCATCTAATTCTCCTTCTATTATTAGCTAGTGTCAAATTGCTGCCAGAGGAAGAGCTGGTAATTGAGGGACTGTAAAGATCGGGAAGCTTAAGATTGAGCGCCAAAGCATTATGGTCACTGTCGTGTCTCGGCAAGACAGCAAAGTCAACAACCCAGGGCCATATGCTTGCTTCCACTAAAATATAATCCAACAAGGATGATTGCCCTGGTCTATTAAAGGTAGGCTTCCCTGGTTGATCTGACTTAGTTCGGCCGTTACACGCCCTCAGTGCATAAGTTAGTGTTGCTGCACTAATCTGGAGAACCAAGGGAGTCCAGGCCTTTACCGGAGGAATTTGCAGTTCGGGGATTAACCAAAAGGAATCCTCATCAGTAAGGGAAGAATCAGTGGGAGTAGCTAGAGGCTCAAATTGACAATTAAAATCTCCCCCTATAACCATGCTAGTATTCGGGGGTATTAGTTCAATAAATGTGGTTAGCATATCAATGGTCAGGGATTCCTGTGCAAAAGTTACAGGGCGTGAATAGAGGTTAATAAAGGCTATTTTAATCCTGGTAGAAAAAGTAAGGAGGGTGCACTGAATATCATCAGATGAAGTATTCAATTGTTCAACAGTACAGTCCAGATGTGAAGCAACCCACGTACCTAAGCCCCCCGATGGTCTGCCTCTGCCCCCCATAGTAGCTAGCACATTAAAAGTTGCATATCCCCTCATAACAATGTCCTCTCTTGCCCATGTCTCCTGGAACATACACACATCATAATCTTGTACAAATTGCCCCCAGTCGGGATTTTGCTTTTAATACCAGCGATGTTCCAAGACAAAACCCTCAGTTTATGGCCTGAGTTCAAAGTGCCTTCATATACTTTATGGCCAGAGAGGTTGGGGGTTTTGTAATCTCTGGCTCAGACCCGGAGTCTGATACACCCGCTTCCGTTAGGGAGCTATTCGTAACCATACTAGGAGTTATGAAATCGGGGGTAAGATGGGCTAGATTGTTCGACACATCTGTACTAACACCATCATAAACTTGAGGTCCCTGATGAGATTCAGGTTGAAACTCCCCTGGTGCATCTTCAGTCATGCCAAAGATACTCTGTAGCTGGATCCCAATATTTTTCGGCTTAAACTCTCTATTAGCCCCCCCCGAGACCCAAGACTAGAAGTAAGATCAAATGGTAACATAAGTCAATCCGCCTCTTCAAGGGCCCCATATCTGTTTGCGTACTGCAACATTATACTGGATTCTAGGGGGTTGGCCTAGTGTTGGATGGGGTTGAAACCAGTATGTTGGAGCTCTAGTGCAAGGGGTCCAGGGTGGTGGATAATTACAAGAATAGAAAAAGTCCAGGGTGTGTGGTTGAATCCCTGTAAGCGGTGCATAAGAACGGGAAAACTGGCCTGCCAGGATTTGGACTGTCTGGGAATTACTAAAATTAATAACTATACAATCTCCTTTGATTGATTTGGGGTTCTTGCCAACCCAAGCCACTCTTCGAACTAATAAAATCTCAGCTGCCCTGTCATAGGGAAACTGCCCATGCCTGGTAAGCCAAAAAAGGCACTTATTCCTCAATTGCAACTGAGATTCCCTCTGGCCTGGTTTGATTTCAGGTACACCAGTTAGAACTATAACATAGGGGAGAGAGGCTGGAGGTAGATCTATTGTTGGGGTGGCCAGTAAAATTGGACCTGTGTTCTCACTCTCTACAGGGTTAAGCCTTACCCTGCCTGACAACTGCTTGGGGTGGGCAGGCCTGCTTCTGTGTGGGCCTTCATTATTAGGAGCAGGATGGAAGCTCACATTCTCGATAGTAAGGCTCCTGGGGCCAGGAGTTGTCCTCCGTGCTTATGCCTAATGGGTACCAGGTTCCTCACAGTGAGACTGAGTGTTTCCCTCATGCACAGAACTGTGAGCCGCTGCCTTAACAGCACTCGTTAGTACTGGACATGATGGAGCACTAGAAGGGCCACATCTATCTAAGGGGGGGATGTCCTGCTCTATCAGTCTGTGAGCTACAGTCTTTCTTCTTTACTACAACAGATAAAATATTGACCGAAGAATTGGCCTGTAAGCTCAGGTCAGGCAACTGACATCTAGCTATATTCCCAAGGTGGAGTGCTAGTTCTTCCGTAACAATGGCTCTCATCTGTGCCTCTAGTTCCACTATCAAATTCCTCACCCATGAGGGACAATCAGGATCTTTATGAAAATGTGAGGGTGATTCTGCCACTCCCCTAAGACTGACAGGTTCATCCTCGCTGGAAATTATTTCTGGACTTGTCCTTTTCTTAGTTCCCACCCTGTTACCCGTTTTGCGCCTAACAGTCTTGGGTAAAGTAGTGATCGTTCTGCCTTTACGGGTTGTTGGCTTTACTGGGGAATGTTGTGAAGGTGGTGACAATGTCTCAATTGGGCCAGGCAAAGATTCTAGTAGATCAGAAGTAAATCCGGGACTAGATAGTTCAGAGATTGGTGGCTCAGAAGGCTGAAGAAATGTGTCTGGGGTTAGAGATAATAGTCTCTCTGTAAGCTCTATTTCGGTCGAGACTACCCCTATAGCTCTTTGAAGCATCCTATCAATCGAAGTTTGGGGAAGTGGGGCCGGTAACAACGCCGGTAGATGTTTTTTAGCTACACAACTACGCTTCCCCATGTCCAGAACAAAGGAAAAAAACCAATACCGACTTACCCCAAAAGTAAGTCCAGGAAGATCAGGCTGTCCCAAGACACAAGGTCACAAAAAACAGTACAAGAAAATACCAAAAAAAATACAATTCCAAGAGTCGATTAAACAAATAACCAGTCTGTTGGTGGACAGCTAGGTAATAGGGTTAAACAATATCCACAGATTGTTTCAGATGTGTCACCTATGTGCAATATCCCGAGTTCCACCAGCTGTTCCCAATGATGTTAAACGGACCCCGGAAAGTCCTACCAGTTTTGTTGGCACCAAAGCCCAAACTCAAGGGGTGTGGCCCTGCCTCTTCCTGGCAATGACGGGCAAGGACGGGCCCGCCCTTGGCCCGGGCTTTGCCCGGGTGCTGCCCGCAGGCGCCCCACGCTGCGGGGGGAGAGGCAGCGCTATAAGCGCGATGACAGCGCCTCCCCCTCGTTAGCAGCACCTGGGTGAGCAGCGGAGGATGCTGGGACTTGTGGTCCCCTGTGGGCTCAGCAGGCGACTGGTGAAGTGGCGGTGCTCGTGAGGAGATGGACCCTGGGACTCCAGTCCCACCAGGGTGCACAGAGAGGCAAAAGCAGCCCCCAGCAGAGGCAGAGAAACAGGCAACAAGAAGGCAATGAATCAGCCAGGCGTCCAAAACCAGCAAGCAGACACTTTTTGGTGGACCATGAGTAGGTCATCAACACCAATGTGCTCAGTCATATTATCAGTTGTTGGTGTTGCACTCGGACAACCTATTTGCAAACAAACTGTGCAAAATGCCAAGACTTTGCCTGTAGGTTCCTAGAGCTGAGTGTCCCTCTGAAAAGCATTGATTGATTCAAAGATTTGTTTTGTGCTTCCCTTTCGCCACATTTCCCGTAATTCCAGTAGTGATTGTCAAGCTGAGACCGGGCAGGGTCCATGAGGATTCACAGTGCTACTTATGAATTCTTGCAGCGCCTCACAGATATGATTCACCTGTGGGAAAAACCATATATGACATTTCAATGTAGACAGAATCTGCTGATAAGATCCAAGAGCAAAACCCTGCACCCCAGTCTGACATCACTGAAAGAAACTGATTCACAAACACAGCCAGTATGAACACTTGAACCTCTTGCTGGACTGCATGAACACACTGATCGAGGCTGAGAGACCGTCCACGAGACCTTCCTATGCTTTCAAATGGACGAGTTTCTGCCTGATCGCTTTTGATGGTTACTTGCCACCAAGATAATAATATTGCCTCATTTTTAATACCTATCATTGTAAGGCCTTAATTTTCATCCCAATAATGTGTATTTACCACTCTCAATCTCCAACGTAGAAGTCTCTTTAGGTTCAACTGATAAAATATTTGTTGGAAGGTCTGAGAAAACTCAGCTCGCTATTGAGAGGGCCCTTTTCACCCTGGGAGTTAAATATAGTGCTGTGACCTTCCTTCTAAAGATAACGCTGTTAGACGAAAAACACTACAGCTAGTTTTCTTACCCCCAAAAAATAGTAGATCATTCACATCTATTCTAATAATGACAAAGTAAACCTTACAGTGGTAACTTGTCAGAATTTATTTGAACAACACTTTGAACTTGTCAGAGACTCAAGTTGTTATGCAAGGAATCTTAGACAGCACAACTCTGGACATAGGTGCACCTGCTAATAATGGTTCTATATATATTTATTATCTATACTTTTTGGAAATTTTAGGATTCATGTGGAAGATCATCTGAGGTTGGTCATTTTAATGCATTATACAGACTAGCTAATATTAGACAAAATAAAATAAAAAACAAATGAAGAATACATTGCATTTGTCTTCGTTTAGATTCAGTACCTTTCAGTGGTTGGTTTTATCCTCAGATACGGCAGCCTTATTCTAGCAAGACACTCTCTAGCTATTTGTTAGTAATAGTATTGATCCAAGGCAGAAATACCAAGACACATACACACACCACACCTACGCATACCTTAAAAATTGTAGGTGTATCGGTATGACCCACAGAGGTCTCTCATTCCAGATCTTTCTGATGGAAACTTCTAACTGCAGATTCGTCACGTGTAGAATATTCCCCAGGCACTGGGCTTGATTTTTTATTTTTTTTATTTTTTTTAGATTTTATTGTTTTTTTTTCAATAGTTCTTATACATCAGCAAAGCAGTGCATAGTGTTAATGGCTGTACTCATACATGTCTGGTTCTTTAATCCCAAAACGTATAACTATTGCAACTCTCCCTCCCTCGAGTCGCAATAGCATCTGAGACCTAGTCTGAATGATGTGTGTTTATCCAGTGGGGTCATTCCTTGGTCTTCCTCTCTACTGCATGATCATCAATGCTGGAGGGGGGTGTTCAGAGGCACTATTGATCTTTACAATGTCAGGCCAGTTCGCCTCTTCCTCGTTCCGGCGAGAAGGCCCGCGAGGGGATCTCCGTCTCCCGGTCATCCACCCTTAGCGCATCAACCAGTCGCCCCCATGCCCTTACCTTGTCTAATGTGCCTATACCCCGTCTTGCTTCTAGTAAGATGGTTCTGCCTTTTGAGCTGGCCCATTTTTCAAATTCCCTTTTCCAAGCCCCTATCCTCGGCCCTCTTGGCAACTTCCAGTTTCTGGTAATTTCTCCCTGGGCCAGAATATAAGCAAGATCTTGAAATTTCCCCGTCACTTTTGTCTTGGCCGTGTGCGAGAACCAACCCAGTAAGCAGTGCCCCGGGGTTTGTGGGATCTCCTTCTCTGTGATGGTTGCCACTATACGTATTACCTCCTTCCAGAATGCGTTCAGGGTGGAGCACTCCCAAAACATGTGTATTATATGTGCTTCCCTTTCTCCACATCTAGGGCAGGCTTGCCGCCTCATTCTGAAAATATCTTCTAATTCACGCCAGGGTAAGGTATTTCTTGTGCAGAACATAGTAATTTATTAGTTTAAACCGTGCATTTCTAGAGACCTGGGCGTCCTCTCCACTATGATCCCCCAGTCCGCTTCAGGGATTGGTTTTCCCAAGTCCTCCTCCCATTGTAGTTGCAGTCGCTCCAGTGGTTTTTGAACATCGCGACGTCTCGCTTTGTAGAGGCAAGAGACCGTTGTGAGCCTGCCTGCTACAGCGCTACATAGCGACAGCAGTCCAATGCTCTTGGTTACACGCGCCCTGTGCTCTCTCACTGCTAGAGTGAGGGCTCTATGCAATAGGAAATGCCCGCGGGGGAGGTCAAATTCGGTCTGGAGATTGTCAAAAGGGATAATTTCAGAGTCCTGGAAGAGGTCACCCACCTCTCTCACTCCTGCCTCCTCCCAATCCTCTAGGCCTGTCCAGTTCCCCGTGTGGCAGATGCCAAAGCAGGGCTATAGGCAGGGTGGGAGAATAGGGGGCTTTGCAGTTAACGCGTTGCAAGTATCTAGCCCAGCATCTGATCACTACCTTGGTTTCTGTTGTGTCTCTCTCCGACCTCATCCATATGCGCAATAGTATTTTCGCAAGATCCGAAGACGTCTGGCGAATGGGGGTAGCGCTCTGTCGGGGTGTCTCCTGGCTGCCAGCCATTGGATCAGCCAGTTGAGCTGTGCTGCTATTTAATATGCTTCAAAATCCGGGACTGCTAGTCCGCTGGTCGCTGTGGAACGCTGCATTTTAGCCAGTGCCACTCGCCTGCGGCCTGTTCCCCATATGAACGATATAATCAGCGAGTCCAAATCCCTGAATATTGCGTGGGGGATCCATACCGGGCGTGACCCAAAAAAATATAGCAGGCGTGGCAGTTCTACCATCTTCAGAAGGGCCACTCTGCCGGCAGCTGAGTGTGGTAGAGTCTTCCAAAACTCCATAGAGGAGCGAAGGGAGCATATTGCTCTACCTACGTTGCCCTCCAGGAGCTCTGCAGGCCCACGGTATATTTTCACCCCTAGAAATGCTAAGCAGCTAGGTTCCCACTGGAGGCTGCCCAGTGCAGTTGGCGGGGGGTCTATCGGGCGTCACAGGAAAGAGCTTCGACTTTTGCCAATTGACCCTCAGGCCGGAGAGTCTCCCAAAAATCTCCAGCATGCTCCACGCACCCCTCAGATCCTCCCTAGTTTCCCGAAGAAAAATCAGGAGATACAGGGCTCAGGCGCTAGACTTGATTTGGAACTTTTCACAGAAGTGCTCTCGCACACAGCTAGGTGGCATCTTGTGACTCCCCGCTGGCTTCATTCCACCCTGAAAGTGGCAGAGCAGAGCCATATATCAGTACCATTCATGCGCACCAATGTCAGTTTCTTTTTGCGCTTTCGACTGCAGATCCAAAGCTCCTCATCCTCTCAGTTGAAGTATTTCTTCCAGAATTTTTTTCACAGTGTGCAAGGGAACGGTATACAGGGTTCAAACTTTACCATTACTGTTGGAAACCAGATGCTGGTGATTGACCCGAATGAGGAGTGCCTCTTGTTATTTTGTCTCCGGGCATGACTACAAGTTGTACAAAGAAAAAGCCCTCATGCACCCAAAGGCAATCCGTACCGCGAACCAAAGCTGTATGTGCTGAACAATGAGCAAAGTCATGGACCTCGCAGTGCTTCGCTCTAAAGCACAGATGTGTTCTTGCTGTCCAGACCGACACCGTGACAGATCCCCTATATTGTCAAGGCTGTCTGGTAAGTTACGCGGACGACACAATCCTTTGTTAGGGAACCCCAGGTAAATTTAGAGCCGCTCATCAGAGAAATTCTCCGATTCTGACTTTTCTATGGCCTAGGCATCAATTGGCACAAATCAGTGATTTTTTCCTTTAACTTCGAGCACGAAGCCATGGGAGTGCGAATTCCCACTTGAATGGTGCACAGACTCGGTCAAGTATCTGGGGATCCACATCCACCTAGACACTGCCCAGATCATCCGCTTAAACTATGGGCAGGCCATTGGCACACTTGGGACTCAGGTGGAAAGATGGCTGCGTTTGCCTTTATCGATTGCTGGCCGAGTGGCGATCCTAAAGATGGTGGTACTTCCCAAATTCTTATACCTTTTTAACAATATCCCCATACCCCTCCCGAACTGGTTTTTTCGGACATTGCGCACATACCTCACACGATTGGTCTGAGGAGGGAAGCAGGCACGTGTTCGATGGCAAGTGCTCACCCTGCCATACGACAGAGGGGGGTATGGTGTCCCAGATCTACAATTGTACTATCTGGTGGCCCAATGCTGCTACGCCCATGCATGGTTCCACCCAGACGCCAGGATCCCATTCCTTCGCCCTGAAGCTGACTTTGTTCTGCCGGAGCGGTTATCCACGGTTCTGCCCAAGGGCATCCCTAGGGATCCCTATGACATACAAACTGTCTCCACTACAAGTTGGGCGTGGGATAAATTGAGGCGGTTGACCGGCGCCACAGCATTATAGTCCTCTGCCTTACCCATTCCAAACGCTCGCTGGCTGCCGATAACAGGTGAACGGCTGGTACAGCGCACCTTGACTACATTCGATATTTCCAAACTGGGCGATTTATATCCAGAGGGCCACATCTTCTCGCTTGTGGAAGACGCCGTTTCCAAGACAGCAGCTTTATGGATAGCTTTGTCCTAGGTCGCATCCGTTCAGCTTTGCGCGCCGCACTGCCTAATTTCCCGATAGAACCAGAATCGTTCCCCCCTCTTACGTTGATAATTGAGAGCACAAGTAGTGCACATCTAATTTCTAAGTTGTATAAAGCATGTGCTTGTCTGAGGCCGGTAGACGACAACAAGGTCCGTAATGACTGGGAGACGTACTTGGGCCGCCCGATTACCGATGAACAGTGGTCCAAGTGTTGTGCAGTTACAAAAGAAGTCTCTCTCAACAGCAGGCACAAACTTCTTCATCTCAAATTTTTACGTCGAATTTATTTCACCCCTGCTAAATCGCACAGACTGGATCCATCCAGACCACACAACTGCCAGAAATGCGCTGCACCTCATGCAGACTTTGCACATCTTACATGGACATGTCCTAAGCTGCAGTCCTACTGGGAACAAATACACAGCACTTTAGGGAAAATGATTAACCTGCCCCTTATTCCAACTCCGGAAGTGGCCTTATTGGGATACACGGTTAACTTCCCCAAAGGAGTTAGACGGTTAGCATCACTGGGTCTGTTACTGGCGAAAAGCGAGATAGCAATACATTGAGGCCGTAAATCCGCACCTACCTTACAGGGTTGGCTGCGCAGCCTGGCCTACTGTAATATCAATAGCGAGGTCTATGCCAGCATAATGCCTAGCTCTTCCCGTCCTAAAGACATATGGGGCCCATATCGTTCCTATGTGGAGGGTCTGCGGCAGGCCTCCAAACTCTCAACTAGACCATGGTATTGACCCGGAGGGAGTGGGGTAACGGGCTTCAATCCTTTCGGCTTACTCAGAATCCGGTACCTCTCGACAGGCAAGACAGCTCTTGAATGTTTGGCCAGTTGCGTTCACTATTTCTACTACTTTGGGGTCCCTGCAATGCCGGGGGACAGCAGAAGTTGGGGGCGGAGGGAGGCTTTCGGGGCGAAGACTTTATTGTATTACAGATCTCTGCATACCAGCCATGATAGTCATGTCAATATCGCAATTCTTAAAGACAATGTTTTCTTAATGCAACTACGATACTGTAATTAACGGTGAACTGATTTGCATGTATGTATCCTTTGATATGTTGCAAACTGAAAATAAAGTTTAAAAAAAAAAAGGCTGTCTGGTAAGTTGACGTCTAAATAAGAAGCATAAAATGTTGAAGCAAGACTCTACCTCATCCTGCCACTCAGTCCAAAGAGAAGTCAGGAGGGCGTCAAGGTGCCAATCGATCTTGCTTCCTATCCTCATTCACGGTGCTGATTTCACAACTGGTACAATTGTGCCCTGAATTTCCCAAGCCATTGTCACAGCAGTTCAGAGCCATAAAAAACACCATGCTGCGTATATTTAGCACTCTTCCTGATCCCTCTGGCGTGCCTTCATGCCCCAAGGCTCCTCAGAGGCCTCCATTCTGGTGGTTCACCCTTGGTTACGTCTGTGCCCCTAGAACAAGACTGTTTTTGCACCAACCGGATACTCCAGTGGCCTGGCTTATAGATTCCACCACCACTGCAGCAGCCACTCCCTGTCCTTTTGTGGCCAAGGAGCCAGTAGACATCATGCAGGTCACCAGGGAAAGTACTCCACTCAGTCCTCCACCCCAGTGGCAGCAGCCGCCAAGCCACTCGAGTTTGCCTTTAGTGGCACACAGCCACCCTGTGGAAGGCAGAATCAGACATTTTCTTACAGGGTGGCAGGCCGTCTCATCCGATAGATGAGTCCTCCAGAATGTCCATCAGGGCTATGCCATTTCGTTTCTGTTCAACCCTTCTCAACTTCCTCCCACACTAAATTGGCTCTCAGAGGAGCACATATTCATCTTGTTGCAAGAGATGCAGACTCTACTGGCCAGAGGAGCCATTGAGAGGGTGATGGCCTCGCAATAGGCTAGGTTTGTTACACCCGCTATTTCCTCATCAGGAAGGGCAGTGGCCTTAATCTTATTGTAGATCTTTAACCTCAGAGTGCATTTTTTCAGAAGGACAGATTCAAAATGAACACTCTGGCACAAGTTCTGGCTGCCTTGGATCCGGGCAATCTGATGGTTGTCTTGGACCATTGGGACGCATATTTTGATGTGCCCGTCCTGAAGACGCGCAGACGTCACCTGTGTTTCAAGGTCAGCCAGGATCATTTTCATTTTGGCCTGCTCTACTTCAGCCTTACCAGTGCCCCTCGGTGATCACCGCACATCTTTGAAAGTTGGGAATACCACTTTTTCCCCTACCTTGACAGATAGCTGCTGAAGGCAGGCTTGTCTCAGTCAGTTGTAGACCACCTCCAGACGATTGCGAACCTTTTGACATCTTTGGGGTTCTCAAGCCAAAGTCACAACTGACTTCTTTGCAGAGGCTTGCTTTTATAGGAGCTCTTCGGGATATGGTGTAGGCTATGATCCCGATTTTTCAGCCTTGTCCTGGATCTCAAGATTAGCTCTGAGGCTTCTTGGCCTGCTGGCCTCATCCATCCTTCTTGTCCACTTTGCATTGGCGGGTGTGAGAAAGTGCCCTCCTTCTGCATGGTTGCCCCCACTTTTTGTTGAACTTCTGATGTACTTTGACTGAGTGTGCCCTGGACTCCTGCCAATCAGGTATAGAGGGGCCGATGTTCTTTCCCTAAAACTGCATTGAAGACAAAACCCAATTGGCACTCTCTGGCCACAGGTCAGTCCCTGGTAAATGGTACCACAGGTACCCAGGGCACTATGACCAGGGAAGGCCTCTAAGGGCTGCAGCACTTATTGTGCCACCCTTAGAGGCCCCGTACCTTTACACTCACACACTGCCTTTGCAGGGTTGCGTGAATTGGGCACAGAACAAAGTGAAGAGTCGACATCCTTGTGTGCCATGCCTACAATCCACTGCCCTGGCATAGATCAGCCACCCCTCTAGCTGGGTGCACTATACCAGTGGTGAGGGTACAGGTGCATGAGCCCTGTACCCCTACAGTGTCTAAGCCAATTCTTAGACATTGTGAGTGCAGTAATGCCATTAAGAGTATATAGTGCTAGGAGTTTGTCATTACGAACGCCACAGTAGCATAATGGCTACACTGAAAACTGAGGTTTGGTATCAAACTTCTCAGCACATTAAACCCACACTGATGCCAGTGTGGGATTTAATGAAAAATGCACACAGAGGGCACCTTAGAGATGCCCCCTGAAAAATGACCTAGCACTAGTGTCCAGGCTGAGTGGCTGCTCCCCAGCTACCACCACCAGACATGTTTCTGGACCCCTGGGTCGAGAGCCTGCTGCTCTCGGGGGTCTGAAACAATGCACATCCTGGGACAAGGTGCCAAGCCTATTCCACCAGGATGGGCAGGGTCCACGAAGGGGAAGCTTCAAAGGCTTGCCGCCTTTGTGAGCTTCCCCAGACCTTTTGCTGCTTCCAGCAACTGGTCCTCACCGGTTCTGGCCGCCACTTTGGGCGGGAGAATCGGCGGGAAAACCAAGTGAGGAAGGGAGGTGTGCCCACCTTTGCCAACCCCACCCCTCAGGTGGGGGAGTCGAGGTGAAGCACAACTCTGTCCCCACCATCTTGCAGATGGGGGGTACCCAGCCAACCAGAGTGAGGCATATGCCCCCCTCTCACTGGAGGGTGGCATAATAGGGGGTGTACCCACCCCAAGGAAGGGACCCATTGGTCCCATCCTTTACTTACCTGTAACGCCCCTAAATCTAATATTTAGGTGCACCCCCGAACCTTGCCTCCTCAGACAAGCAACGACCAAGAAGAAGGATCGAACAGCTGTGCCGAAGCTAAGAAGAGGAGGACGCCCACTGACTTGACCCCAGCCCTACCGGCCTGTCCCCACCTCGAACCTGCAGAAGCATAACGCTGGTGTGTTCTGCAGCCAGCAACCTCAAGAACCCCGAGGACCTGCCCTGCCTTCCAAGGAAAAGACTTTGTCTACCGTGAACACCGGATTTGTTCCCCCACGGACTACAGCTCCGGCAAAATCCGCGAGTTTGCACCACTCTGCACCCGTCGCCCACGGCTCCAGTTCGAGTGGCCCAACAACACGAGGAGGTCTCCCCGGCGATCCAGACCCGAGATCCAGTGATCCCTGACCTGCCTCCAGCCGACTCCTGCAGCCTCAATCCGGAAGGTCCCCCCAACTGCGAGCAGGAGCTGGTAAAAAGATCCGACCCTAAAAGACACTCCTGCACCCGACGCCCCACGGCCTTGGGTGGCCCAACCGACGGTTACTAGCCAACCCCCAGCATCCCAGCTTACCTCTCCAAGTGGTGGTCGCTCCCAGAAGACCTTCGTCCCCGAGCCTGCAGTGTTTGCAAACCGGAGAGTCCCCATTGAAAGTAACAGGGCACCCGACGACAAAACAGCACCCTGCACCTGGCCGCCCTAGTGCTGCTGAGGGTGTACCTTTGGTGCTAACTAGAACCCCCATTTGCCCTGAGCTTAAGTCTAGGAGCTTTGCTCCCACAACCTTGTGGCCTGCTCGTAAGCACCCACCAACCGAAGGCCCCCTGTCCCCCATTGGATAACATTGGGCCTCAGCACTCCTCACCCGGCTGCCCTAGTGCCGCTGAGGGTGCTTTGAGAGTGCATCCTCGACCCTGGGGGACCCCTGAGTCTAACCTCAGAAAACCAACTCCCACAACAAAGTACTTACCTCTGAACCAATAGCACTACTTTCTCCCATTGGATAACATTGACTATGAAAAAGTTTCTAAGTGTGGAGTTGGAAAATCTATAAAAGTCTCTAAAACTGTAACCAAATAACCAAAACGCTTTTACTTACCTGTGTACAGGAAATGTCCCAGTGCAGTATCCAGGTATACTACACTGTGTAAGAAAAGTAATCTGTAAAGTAATTTTCTTGACATTCTATTGAAAAGTCAATACAAAGTATATGTACAATATTTCAAAGTACTGCATTACCAGTTATTCTACTGTAATCAAACCAAAGTATATATATACAACTCCAATTCAAACTGTATTATTACTGCAAAGTACTTATCACTTACCTGTGCCAGGCTTGCTTGGTTCTAAGAAATAAAATAACTAAAAGAATATTTTTATCCAAAACCAATTGGTCTGAAGGTCATTCTTTGAGTGTGTGACATAATTTGCTGACTGTGTACAAAAATGCTTAACACTGTCCTCTGATACTGCCTTACTGCTCACTGACACTACCACAAATAGAGAGTAAGGTGCTATCTACTTTACCTCTGCCTACCTGTGGGGTTCCACTGGACTCTGTGCACACTATGGCTCACTTTGGTGTAGTATAGACAGAGCCAGCTTCCTACAGTGGGCTCTTCTGTTGGACGGGAAGTCTCTGGGCCTAGCACCAGGGAAACCTTTTGCAGGTAATCTAGGTTTCAGAGGAGATGCTGCAAGATCTGCAGTGATGGCTACTAACCGCATCAAGTGACCGTGGTTACCGGAGCATCCCTGCTGGGCTGGGTAAGTCATTTTGGAGAGGTGGGAATCAGAGAACTCTGGTGGAAACCCTGCTCCACATAAATCTGTTGGAGTTGCGGGCCATCCTTCTGGCATTAAAAGCCTTCCTGCCATCGATCAAGGAAAGGTTTGTGTAGGTTCTCATAGACAAGAATATCGCCATGTGGTACTGCAACAAGCAGGGTAGAGGGGGGTCCTGGGTCCTCTGCAAAGAGGCACTGTGCCTTTTCAATTGGCTGGAGCATCACTGCATCTTCCTGATCATGAACCCCCTGGCAGGATCTGTAAACTCCAGAGCAGACGGCCTTGGCTGCAATGCCTGGCTGATCACAAACAGTGTTTTTTAATACATTTTTATTGAATTTTCGCAGGATGTAATGTAAAGCATCATTGAACATCATTTTGGGAAAAAGGGGGACCCCTACAAATACAATGTGCTTGCTAATCGCAGGGAAAGAGACTCTTAGGTAAAGGAATAGTAGCAAGCTTTCATTTAAATCTGGAGTTAAAACATTCTAGGTATCATGTAAACAGATATAACCACACAAGGAACCGACTATGAACTAAGACCAAAATCTTATTTCTGTTTATAAAAATATATTTTATTTAGTTATTTAATCTTTTTCTTGAAATCATTTTCCATTCTTGATCAATAGTGTAGATATACATATATACAGAAAAAATATAAACACATAATAAATACAAGAAAAGAAAAAAGTCGGTCCAAATCATGCGGTCAATAATTATATCATTCTTAAAAAAACTTTTATAGGTTAGATGAAGGCTAGCGGTAGATGACGACTACGCGCGTTTCGGCACTTCTGCCTTCGTCAGGAAACCGTCTATTACGAACAAAACTGAAAAACATTAAACAGTTACAAAATTTATGTACAAAATACTAATTTTATATACAACTATATACAAACATGCTCAAAACCTAGAATCTGGCAATACCTCTCATTATTATATATAATACAATGCAAAGGATGCGATCAAACGACGGTCAATCCACGTATATAAATTTGCAATGCAAATACAAGTATGTATATACATTTTGAAAAATGATTAATAAATGATGTACAAACATTGTCGCAGTGTACCGTCCAGAAACAGTGACTTATGAGAGACAAGAATGAGAACAACAGCTGGTTATCAATGACCAGGCTAGTTAAACTTGAAACATACCACCCTCCTTATCGTCCCGTTCCTCCCCCCCCCCCCTCTCATGCTAAGTCCCAGCAAGTGGTCCAGGATTAGTTCAGAATAAGTGGTCTACATGTGTCCACTATATACACATCCATGAACCCCGGGGTCCCTGTCCCCCTCCCCCATCCTAGAGAGGGAACAGAGGGCATCTCACGTTGCCTCATCCCCAGCTATGGTAAACTCCTGTGGGTCTCTCAGCTCAGATAGCTTGGCAGAGCAGGCACGTACATCATCCTCCAGCTTATCCCTACGGACATGCCTCATTCACACTTCTTCTGCAATCGCCCATTCCGAAACATCTCTTAGCCAGGACGCACACGTGGGGTGGGGGGGTTGGGCTGAGCCATTTAATCGCTATGCGTCAAAGCAGTGTGGGCAAGCAGTACACTTTTCCTACATAGTTTCTTATTTTTGGGAGCGGGCCCAACAACACTTGTTGACTCTTGAATGATACAGCCCACCCAGACGCCCTACTTAGCTTCTGCAGTAATTCCCGCCAGTAAGGGGATAGGGACGGGCAATGCCATACCCATATGTATAAAACCAGAAGGCCAGTCCAGTGAGGTATGTAGCATGCAAGGTTTTTTGAGTAAGGTATGTTTGGTGTATGTAGCTATATTTCAACAACTTGAAGAGGGCATTGGAGTTAACTATCTGTACTCCTTCATGATTTCTAACCAACACTCTAGGCATTAAGTGTTCCCCCGGCACCTCCTCCCATTTGGTCTGTATATTAAGTGTCTGTGGCGTCAGATCATCATGCAGTGGCCTGTATATGTGAGATTCCAGTCTGCAGCCCTGGGCCATGGCTAGTCGTGTCATCAGAGTGTTGGAAGTGGCCAGTGCGTCAAGGAACGTCGGCCACAATTCACGGGCTGTGGTTGAAATTTTAACGTATTGAAGTAATTGCCCGGCACCCAGTGAGAAGGATTCTATGGCCTCATTCAATTGTCCCCCTGGATAAAGATCTCCCGTAGCGTCACAGCCTCCGTCCTTCCATCTCTGTACCCACTTGGAGTCAGCAATTTTTAGGAATGGTTGTACAACCCATAATGGCATGTCTGGGGCATATGGTGCATGTCTGACTACCCTCCGGACCACCCCTTCCCAAGCCTCCATAACCATTCGAATAACGTAGGGGAGAGTGTGAGAAACCTGCCATCCGTTTATTAGCATGACCTGTAGGGACCATCCATCATGGATGTCCCGCAGGAGCCGTTTCTCTCAATTGTCTTCTGGTTTCAGCCAGTGTACCGCGTGTTGTAATTGTGAAGTCATGTAATAGAGTTCCAGATGTGGAACCTCGAGACCCCCCCAACCCCATGTTCTTCGCAGGGTAGCGAGACCGACATGCCTGCGTTTATTCCCCCAGAGTAAGTTTTCTATAAGGGTATCCAGAGTGTAAAAGTATCACCTGGGGTGTTCTGGAGGGCATAGAGGCAACGCAGCAATATAATTTTAGCAATGGCTATTCTGCCCATAAGGGACAGAGGCAAATCTTTTGAGAATCAGATCGACGCACAGAGCCTTCCTCCGCCCTCGAGAGACAGAAATGTTGCGGCAGTATGTGTCAAGCATACACCCAGATATCGTACTTTGGTTGCAGCCCAGGGAAACCACACCTTGGGAAGCTTCGCAGCTGGGTTCCCAACTAGCCTCCCCAGCTGGAACAATTTTGACTTGTCCGGGTTAACATGGAGTCCTGAGAGTTCTCCAAACTCTCACATGACATTAAATAGGATTGGCACGGAGTATGCCGGTTGTCGCTGGTATACTAGAACATCGTCAGCATACAGGGAGACCACATGATTGGTCTCCCCCCAGTGTTATCCCCCGTGGGCCCATTGTCCTGCACAGTCTCTCTGCCAAGGGATCCATGGGGATGGCAAACAGGAGGGGCGAGAGGGGCACACCTGCCTGGTGCCCCTACATAGCTGGAAAGGCTTGGAGATCACACCACCCGAACACACCCTGGCGGAGAGTCCGAATAAAGGAGCTGAATCCACTGGATGAGTCCTGGTCCTAGGCCTAGTTTTCGCAACGTGCCATTAGTAGGTCCAGTTTAGGGAGTCAAACGCTTGTTCGATGTCTAATAATGCTAGGGTGTAGGCACCATTCTGCAGTTGTGGGGCATGAAACAGATGATCTAAGCGTCGTAGATTGCGGAGGGTATTACTCTTTGGAATGAATCCCGGTTGGTCCGTATTTATTAAGGCTGGTAGCAAAGGAAGCAACCATGCCGCCAGTACTCTGCAAAGGATCTTCATGTCTATATTCAGCAGAAATATTGGTCTGTATGCCGAGGCAACCATCAGGTCTTTGTCGGGTTTCGACACCATCACGATTACTGCCTCACATTGTGGCCGGCAGCCTACCATTGTGCAAGGCCTCTTCGTATACCTCCTGAAGCCTTTCGGCAATAGTATTGGCATATTTGTGATAGAACTCCGTGGGCAGGCCATCCCTACCCAGGGTTTCGTGGTTTTGAAGCGATGGATCACAGCAAGGAGTTCCTCACGAGTGATCGGGCCTTCCAGCTTCTCGCGGGCCTCAGGGTTGAGGCCAGGGAGCGTTATATCTGCTAAGAAGCACTCGAGCCTCCCCACTGTTGCGTAAATGGGCATGAAACACACCGTTAATGGCCCTCTGTGTACAAACGAAGGCCCCGTGTCGCTATACAAAGTTGGAATAGGGATCTGGGGGACTCCTATCGGACAAACTGGGCCAACATCGCTCTTGTTTTATCCCCTTCCATATGCAGTCTTTGGCGATAGGTTACGTAGGTGTGTTTCTCGAGTCTGCGCCAATCCTCCAACAACTCTGCCCCGGATGCACGAAAAGAGGCCATGTTGTGGGGGTGTGTAGGGAGTGCTGCCTCCACCCTCTTTTCTCATGCTTATAGATGTCGCACGCCAGCTGATGCCACACCCCGTATGTCGTTTTGAGACTAATCTCTCCCCCCGTAGAACACTCTTCATATCTTCCCAATCCAGAGCCACTACTCTCCAAGCCCTAGTTTTTGGCAAAATAATGTAGCAGTGTCTCGTGAATTGTTGCTGCATACCGGGAGTCCATCAGTGCCTCCCGAGGTATCGCCTGACTCCTGAACTCACTTCCGAATCGCAGCAGGACGGGGTAATGGTCCGAGATATAGCGGGCTAAATAGATTTCAGTGACGCTTTGCACCATCTAGTCCAGACGACTATGACTTCTTGTAGCGGGGGTATAACAGGACAACAGCCTCCTCATCGGGTTTCTATCCCTCCAAACATGGTGTAGGTGCAAGCCATGCATCACGTCCCGGAAGGCCCTGGTCATGTGGGGTTTTGCATGGTTCTTGGAAGGTTCTCAATCTAGTGCACTGTCCAGGGCACAATTGCAGTCCCCATACCAACACGAAGGCCCATTAAGGTATGCAGATGCAGCAGCCGCAGCCTCAGCATAGAAATCTGGGCAGTCATTATTTGGGGCGTACACATTTATAAAGCAAATTTCACGACTGACCAGGGTTCCATATAGGATAACGTAGCAGCCCTCGGGATCAATAACATGGCTCCCTTGGCGAAATGGATTGCCAGAGGCCATCCACATAAGCACTCCCCGGGCATATCCTGAATATGAGGTAGCATCTATTTGTCCTTTCCAACGCTTTCTCAGACAGGAAATACAGTCACCCCACACATGCGTCTCCTGGAGGAACGCGATGGACACATCGTTTCAGATAAGCACACACCCGTCTGCGCTTCTCAAATTGAGCAATATCGCTAACATTTCAGGTTATAAATTTCGTCTCTTGAGCAGCCATTCGTCATAAGTGCCACCCAGGACACAATCTTTGGCACATAATCCATAGTTTTGACCAACAAATAGGACCCACATACACAAGAGAAGAGCAAACTCCCCCCAAGTCTACAAAAAAGTGAAAACCAGACCTCCCCTTTAACTCCTCCCCTTGGGCAGTGTGACCAACCCTCCACGTCCTGTCAATGACCAGGTGGGAGTCGGCGGATGACGCCTCATTATCTCAACTTTTCAGTGCAAAAGGACAAACCATGCAAATGAATCCCCCTCCACCACACCCCCACAAGAACTTGGTTCTTCGCTAGAGGGTAGGACGTCAGGGAAGGTGCGGGGTCGAGGCACTCAAGTTCCCTCCCTTTGGCTACTAGCCTCTTACAGACACCCCCGCCATCATTATTGGGATGACTGAAGCATTAGTGATAAGAATTGTCCCAGATTTACAGTTCCCCGTTGTCAGAATAACTCAGTACTCCATTTAGGCTGTCTGACTCCAGACTCCTGTCTGACTCCAGACAGCCATCTGGTGAGTGACCCAGGCACGCCCCATGCAGCATGATGAAAGTAACCATTGTCTCAGGGGCCTCAGGCCCATCCACCCCACAACGGGACAGACGCAACCTGGGATTCACGTGTGGTCTGAGCTATCACTGACCAAGTCACGATGTACCTTTTGTTCCTGAGAGTCCTCTCCCGAGTCTAGGATCACATCAGTGGCCTGAAGAGTGCCATCCGGGCAGACCTCTATCTTCTCCGCTTGTTTGCCATCGTCCAAGTTCTTCCAGCGTCCCCGCCGGAGACTGGCTGACTGTCGTTGCGTGCACGGCAGGGTCGTGCCCTGTCAACTTGGGTCAGGGCTAGACGTGCGTGCTGTTGAATCCGGCCAGTTGCTGGTGTCTCCAGAGGTAAGAAAAAAAAGAAAAAGAACAGGACCGTCCCCTCATATTGTACTTTCCGTTTTACAGGGATCATTAAGCTATATTTCAAATTTAGGTCACAGAGTCTTCTCTTGACTGATAAAAAAAAGTCTTCTGCTGTTCCTGTACTCGCTTGGTATAGACACGAAATATAGAGCTAGGATGTCCTTCAAACAGCAAAGGGCCTCGTGTGCGAGTGATCTGCAGGAGGGCGTCGCCGTCACGAAAATTAAATAGGCTGGCAATGGTTGCCTTGGTGGGGTCCCAGGCTTCGCCTGTTTGGCCAGGGTCCTGTGCGCCCTTTCTATTGTAAAGAACTTAGAGAGTCTCTTAGGATGTAGGACCATAGTAATCCACTCTGCCCGCAGGTCCGTCAACAGACGCGGAAAAAAAGGCCGGTTCGCAGTAGGCACCGGCACTACTTCGGCACAGGTTCAGGGCCAAGAGGGCTATCCTGACAGTTAGGTCCAGCCCCCTTCACAGGCTCTGTGGTCCAGCAGCAGTCCGCCGCTCACTCCTAGGACCAGGAAATGCCACCATCGTCTTCGGTGTGACAGGAACGAGTACACGGACCGGTGTTTTCTTCCATTACGCAGGCGTGAGAGGGAACCGACTTATCAAGGTTTGGCCCAATTGGAAAAGAGTGGTGTTTTTTACTCTACTGACCGCGTGTCATCATTGACAAGACTACGAGGGGCACTACTTGCCCATGATGTGGACTCTAGATTCGGGGAATACCCTTTACAACAAGAAATAGCACCATTGGGAGCACCAAACGGGTAGAGCGGTGGATCTGCCAGATTTCCTAATATTCATATTATCAGCAGTTTATACTTGGACACTACTAATAAGGAGGACCTGTTGCGCAGTGGAACTTTGACTTATGTTTCAGCTATTCTGCCTTGAAAATGTCTGAATACTGATGTGTACATACGAAACACGTGTTGGCTTCAATAATTGCTGGGAATTTGTTACATATGAATAAATGAGAACTTTTTTTCAAAAAAACTTGCCTGTGGATTTAAGGATTCCAATATTTGGTGTCAGGATATTTATTTATTTGACAAATACTTTTGTGAAAATATTTATGATTAATAAGGGTGTGCTACGACTGTGCTTTTGTAAATGTCAATGTGCATGTTCTTTGTAACTTGCCGATAGCACCGTTTGGTAGTAGGTGCTTTCAGTTATTTGAGCACCCCATGACTTTTTGTAGTATTGAACAAAATTCACGCTTATACTAGTTACCTACTATATTGCTGTTCCTTTCTTGATGTGCGTTTTTTTCCCTTTAGGGATTGCTACTACCAATCGTTTATTTATGATAAAAAAAAGTCTTCTGCTGTTCCTGTACTCGCTTGGTATAGACACGAAATATAGAGCTAGGATGTCCTTCAAACAGCAAAGGGCCTCGTGTGCGAGTGATCTGCAGGAGGGCGTCGCCGTCACGAAAATTAAATAGGCTGGCAATGGTTGCCTTGGTGGGGTCCCAGGCTTCGCCTGTTTGGCCAGGGTCCTGTGCGCCCTTTCTATTGTAAAGAACTTAGAGAGTCTCTTAGGATGTAGGACCATAGTAATCCACTCTGCCCGCAGGTCCGTCAACAGACGCGGAAATCAGGCCGGTTCGCAGTAGGCACCGGCACTACTTAGGCACAGGTTCAGGGCCAAGAGGGCTCTCCTGACAGTTAGGTCCAGCCCCCTTCACAGGCTCTGTGGTCCAGCAGCAGTCCGCCGCTCACTCCTAGGACCAGGAAATGCCACCATCGCCCAGGGGCCGCACCATCTGAGCATGCAGTATCGCCTGGGGCCTCCCGTACCACTCCAGGCTAGACCGGCCTGAGGTAAAAATGGCGCCGACACAGGCAAACAAGGCTGCGCTCACTGCCCCTTCACACAGCTGCTTGGGAGTCCGTGAAGGTCAGCATCTTGTCGAGTATCGGCACAGGAGCTGATGGGAAGCTCCAGGGGGGAACAAATTTTGTAGGATGTACCAGAATTAAACTGGATTTCTCTGGCTCTCGCAGGAGCGCCGAAAGGAGCATCTAATCGGTCATCTTGTTTGGCCATGCCCCATCACAAATGGTGGTTGTATCCTGAGATCCTGAGGTGACTAAGGATATCTTCCGACATTGGGAGAGCCCTGGCTTGATTTTTTTAACCACCGTCTAATGCACAGTGTGAAAACATTTGTGCATTGGCGCTCCCAAGAACAGTTTCTCTAGGAGATGCATTCAGGCTAGAGTGGAGCAAGGGACTCTTATGCACCTTTCTGACTCTTTATCTCCTACCCAGAGTTTTGAAGAAGATCAGGAATGACCGAGCCAAAGTCATCATAATGGCTCCAATTGGGCCAGGACAGTGTGGTACCGGGAACTTCTGGGCATGAGCATCTGTCACCGATCAGGCTGTCTCTTATGGAGATTTTTCTGGCACAGCAAGAAGGCAGAGTTCTGCACCCAAACGTGTACAATCTACACTTCCATGCGTGAAGATTGAGTGGCGGTAGTTGACTGCATTTGATCTACCTCCTTAGGTTGTGGAAGTCAGCCAGGTGTACCTCTGCAAAAAGAGCCTGGAATCGGTACATTTCAGAGCCTCAGGTGATGAGATGGGCGTCTGTTATATGTCCGTGGCGCTCAGAGTGGGATGGGACCCTATATGAAATATCTGTACCCTTCAGACCCTATGTTAGTGGGATGAGAGCCTTTGTCCTATGTGTGTACTGTTTAGAGCCTCAATTATTTGGATTGGTACCTGCACCCTCACCCCTACCCTTCATAGATTCAGTTAATAGGATTGGTACCTGCACCTTCATCCGTACCCTTCATAGATTCGGCTAATAGGATTGGTACCTGCACCCTCACCCGTACCCTTCATAGATTCAGTTAATAGGATTGGTACCTGCACCCTCACCCGTACCCTTCATAGATTCGGTTAATAGGATTGGTACCTGCACCTTCATCCGTACCCTTCATAGATTCGGTTAATAGGATTGGTACCTGCACCCTCACCCGTACCCTTCATAGATTCGGTTAATAGGATTGGTACCTGCACCCTCACCCGTACCCTTCATAGCTTCAGGTAATAGGATTGGTACCTGCACCCTCACCCGTACCCTTCATAGATTCAGTTAATGGGATTGGGACCTGTATCTTTCAGGGCCAGGTCAATCAGATGGGAGCCTCTCTCTCATGACTGTATCCTTCAGGCCCCAGTTAATTGATGTGAGCATGAATCCTATATCTACCATTTAGAGCCTTTATTAATAGAATGGTTGTCTCTGTCATAGTCTATAGAGCTCAAAGCTCCTGTTAATGAGGCGAGAGCCTGTATCCTATGTCAATACCTGTCAGAGCCCCATTTCAAACATGAGAAAAGGTTTCAGATGTAGGTATCTTCAGCGTCTCAGTTCAGGAGATGGCAGCCTGTACCATATACTTGCATCTTTCAGAGCTCGGTTTCAGGGAATAGGACCCCGCACCAGATGGACGTACCCCTCACAGCCTCAGTTCAGGAGATGGCAGCCTGTACCATATACTTGCATCTTTCAGAGCTCAGTTTCAGGGAATAGGACCCCGCACCAGATGGACGTACCCCTCACAGCCTCAGTTCAGGAGATGGCAGCCTGTACCATATACTTGCATCTTTCAGAGCTCGGTTTCAGGGAATAGGACCCCGCACCAGATGGACGTACCCCTCACAGCCTCAGTTCAGGAGATGGCAGCCTGTACCATATACCTGCATCTTTCAGAGCTCGGTTTCAGGGAATAGGACCCCGCACCAGATGGGCGTACCCCTCACAGCCTCAGTTCAGGAGATGGCAGCCTGTATCATATAAACAATGAGAGGACGCGGAAAAATCCGATCCTATGCAGTGCACAGCAAAGTCCCTGTGGCTTCAATAAGTTATCAATATTTAGAAGCAATTTATACAAATAGTCTCAACAGTTCATGTGTGAAGTTTCAAAAATAGTGCTTTATATTGAAACAAAAGTGCTCAACAGTATTATACACAAAACAATTGTTGACGATAAACAAAATCAGAATCAGAATTTGTATCTCGTTATTTACATCAATCTACTGTATGGCATGATACATCTCAAAACCAAACATTCAAAGTTGACCCAATGCATTTCGGGTTGAAAACCCTTCTTCAGGGTACAGGTTAATCTCTAGACAGTTATAACAGTACAGGTCATATGTTTGCGATTGGCAGCCTCCATTAAGAACTACAGGAAAAACAAGAACAACAATGTCAATGCTTTATATTTAAAAACGAATTAAACATTCAAACATGTTAGGTAGGGAAGAGTTTGCACTCGAAAAGACCGTTGCCAACAAGATATAGGTGAAAATGAGTAAAGAGATTGATAAAGTGAACCGTGCTTCCAAATAAATGAAACTGACACCCAGTGCTTGGCCTCTAGCGTTAACTGTGTGACTTTCAAATAACCGCTAAACCAATAGTGCAACATCTCAAGTGACTAAAAGCAATAGGTTCCTCAAGTACGAACCAGAGCAAGCAATCTACAATTTAAAAAAGTACTCCGTAAGTGTACAATCTGTGCGTTATCCTAAATAATACCCCTTCTAAAAACACTATGAAGTTATTTGTCTTACCGCCATCTAAGTCAACGTATAGTTCGAGTGCTAAGAAAGACAGAAATTAGTCATTAGCTAAGTAATATATACACGTGTGTGTCTACACCCCGTAGAAAATATAAAACAACTCGTCCTTACCAGAAAACCAAACTTCGATAATCCACCTCTGCCAAAGAAAAAAATCTATGTAAGCAGTCTGTCTGATAGAATGGTAAAGTTCTCCACCCGTAGCACACTCTCCATTTGAACTCAAAAAACGTTAAGCGTTTTAAAGACCCATAACCGCTAAAGAGCATTAACCACCACGTGAAAGATGTAAACCAAAACATTTCCTTACCAAGAAACCAAACTTCGAAAAACCAACTCTGTCGAAGAAAAAATCTGTATAAGCAGTCTGTGTAACAAGAGGATTAAAAAGCAAGTTTCTCCGCCCAAAGCACACTCACCGCTTGAACACGAACACCGTGTAGCGCTATGAAGACACGTGACCACTAAAAGACGTCAAACACGTCAACCCGTCTCCGGCTGAAATATATGTAGGCGGTATGGTGGTTTTTCATAATCACTGCAACTTTATGCAGCACCCAGAATAATCAAACCGACAAAGTTTTCAGTGAATCCTAAATCAATAACCAACCCGACAACCTGTGGTAACACGGATCGTATACGTGCTAAACAAAAGTAAACATGACTGAATCATGAGAAAAAATAAATAAAATGAAAGATAAACTATCTTAAAGTGTGCCCTTGTGAAAATAAGAATATTAGCCAAACATAACTAAAAAGAGACCGATAGGGAATTACAGGATACAAGATCACAAATAAGCTGAGAGATCAGAAATAAGGGATCTACTAAAAATATGGCATCCAGTCAGTTCATGAGTGCAAAATCTTTACATGAAAAATACTTCTCAATATTATAGAAAGCACAGTAATTCATAATGATCATTAAGACCACCCGGAATGATGGTGCCTAAGTATTTTATCCAAAATGTTTCCTACGTGCCAACAAATTGTTGAAGTCTATTCCAGGTGTAATGTCTATTTTTTCTAGGATAGTGAATCTGATCTGAGGGATAGTATGCGATGTATTAACCCAATGTGCGGCCAAACATGAATTGCAATTACGATTGCGAATCATACTTTTATGTTCGATAATTCTCGCTTTGACCTTGCGTGAGGTCCTCCCTACATAAGTCAGTCCAGCATGGACATTGAATAGCATAAATCACTCCTTCTGTGTTACAGTCCGATGTGTGTTTTAGTGCAATCTTTTGCCTGTTTTTGGATGCGCAAAGCTGTTACCTAGAATTACATTGCCACATTGGCCGCAGTTCCAACATTTTCTCATTCCCTTATGTTCAGTGATAGCGGGTCTATGTGCTGATTTTAACAATTCTCTGAGGTTCTTTGAACGGGTGTGAGCAAACATGGGTCTGCCCAGCAATATTGGTTGAAGGTCCACTTCATTTTCCAAAATTTCCCACCTTTTCATTATGATCTTTTTAATCTGTTGGGCTTGTTGAGAATGTTTTAACACAAATACCTCTCGGTGTTACTCTTTTTAACGGTTGATTGTAGTAACTCTTCTCTTTTCTTCTGAGCTACCACCTCTTTGGCAGATTGTAATACTTCCGAAGGGTAACCTCTTTTTTTGTATCGGAGTATCTGCTCCTCAATTAAAGTCTCTGTGTTTACATTCATCGACGAGATTCTTTTATTCTGATAAATTGAGAAACCGGCAAATGCTTCTTCAAAGACATCGGATGTGCACTTGTATAATGTAGAGCGTTGTTCATGTCAGTGGATTTTCTGTACACCGTTGTTTGTAATCCTGTATCAGTTTTTAAAATCTCAATATCCAGAAAAT
Source organism: Calotriton arnoldi (assembly GCA_963921515.1). Classification (NCBI taxonomy): domain Eukaryota; kingdom Metazoa; phylum Chordata; class Amphibia; order Caudata; family Salamandridae; genus Calotriton; species Calotriton arnoldi. The sequence continues at coordinate 650,250 of CAWUFW010004300.1, forward strand.
TAATTTTGTTAGGATGAATGTTAAATGTGAATTGAATCCGTGAATTGCAACAGTTGAGTTCCATGATGCTCTCTTCAAGTATTTGACGATTCCCTTTCCAAATCACAAGAATGTCATCTATATAGCGCATGTATGCTAAAAGATTGGTACGCCACACTTCCTTATGTAGTATGAGTATCCTCAAAATATGCCATGTACGTATTAGCATACGAAGGGGCACCAGGAAAACCCATCGAAGTTCCAGTCCGTTGAAGAAAAAATGTATCTTGCCAAGAAAAATAACTATGGTATAGAGAGAAATGAAGTAACTGCAGTAAAATATTTCATTCCCGTCTTCTGTGGGGTTATGAAGTAATCTCCACTCAACTGCCTCTAGCCCCTCATCATGGGGAATGGAGGTGTATAGAGCTACAACATCTATGGTGCAAAGTAAAATTTCCTCTTCAAAATGATGGCGTATATCTTCTAATTGCCTCAAACAATGTGTGGAATCCTTACATACGTCCCCCATGATTGTACAAGTGGTTGTAGATGGTAATCCAAGTATTGTCCAATTGGTTCATGAATGGATCCGCAACCAGCCACTATAGGACGAAACAGTAGGTTTACCGCGTTTTTATGCATTTTTGGCAACATATGTATGTGTGGAGTTTTGGTGTCGATTTCTGTAAAAATCTTCTTGTTGACTCATTGATCAAGCCCATTTTTCCGCATTCGTTAAAATGGAAGCAAGTAACGCCATATATTCTTTGGTGGGATCACTCTCCAGAATAATGTAAGTATCAGTATTCAACACATGTGAGTTTACACTCTGCTCATAGAACAGAGTATCCATTACCACAAGCGCACCACCTTTATCCGCTGGTTGAAAAGTTATTCCCATGTTCTGTTTCAAAGAGTTGAGAATACTCTTATCTTTTAACGTTAAATTGGCATGTTTTGGTGGCCGGTATTCAATGGTTGTCAAATCCTTCTTGATGAGTAATTCAAAATTGTCTAAACTCTTGTGTGAGAATGGAGCCATGAAATTGCTCTTAGGACGAAATCTGTTGGAAGACTGTCTTGTGTCTTGCTCATTGTTGGTAGAAAAAAGAACCAACGTAATCTGAGTTTGCGCATGAATTTAAATAAGGCTATTTCTGTCTCCAATGCATTTGAAGAATATGTCGGGACATATGACATGCCTTTGTTTAAAACAGCAATTTCTCCTGGGCTAAGAGGTCTTTAGATATGTTCATGACTAGGTTCCTGTCTTCTTCAGAACTCGCTGAGGTCTGCCCGATTCCGTGTTTTTTTGCTTTTCCCCTGCGAGTCCGTTGCCTTTGTTCGGGTCTGTTTTGTCTGGTGGAAGATTAGATGACTGGCCCTGGGCTAAAAAGAAGACTTATCAGTAGATGTGGATGCTTCAATTTCTGTGATTCTCGCCTGTTGTTCTATGACACTTGATACTGATGGTCTTTGAAGAGATAGTTCTTGGTCCGTTACTATGCTTTCTTCCGAAGATGAATTACCTGTCTTTTTCGGGAAAAATCTCTTCTGTGCATACGTCTCGGCCCAAGAATAGACCTCATCCAGTTTGTAATCCATTGTATCTCTCCTGAACTTACGGATTTTCCGATCATGTATCTCCTTTGCATATACATCCAATTTAATGTTAATGTCATTTAAAGTTTTTGACCATTCATCATTCTCCATCCTTTCCGTAATCTCATGTTTTAATTTCGCTATGTCAGTCGCTAGTTCATTTAGTATAGAGGAAAGTTCCTCTATGATCAATAGAATCAAGTCCAGTGAACATTTGTTGAGAATAGCATACCAGCGTGTCATAAAGGTTTTGTTGAATTTAAACAACATAGGTTTAAGAGCAATTCTCAGTCCCCTGGGTATGCGTCGGACTTTGTGATATTCTATTAATGTTGTAGCGTGAAGACGTTGATTGATTTCTTTTCGCATGATGTATTCCAGTTGACGTAATAATTGAGCTGTAGTTCCTGAGGTGGTGCCAAAAGTACGTGTTTCCTGAATGAGCGAATAAATTGATTCTGCCTCCTCTGCTCATAGAATCATCATACCTTGAGCCTAACCCGACCTGCACCCACATTAAAAATGTCTTTCAGAGAGATAGCTGATTTAACCGCAAACCAAGCGGAAACTAAAGTATACTCAGCAGAGGAGGCAGAATCAATTTATTCGCTCATTCAGGAAACATGTACTTTTGGCACCACCTCAGGAACTACAGCTCAATTATTACGTCAACTGGAATACATCATGCGAAAAGAAATCAATCAACGTCTTCACGCTACAACATTAATAGAATATCACAAAGTCCGACGCATACCCAGGGGATTGAGAATTGCTCTTAAACCTATGTTGTTTAAATTCAACAAAACCTTTATGACACGCTGGTATGCTATTCTCAACAAATGTTCACTGGACTTGATTCTATTGATCATAGAGGAACTTTCCTCTATACTAAATGAACTAGCGACTGACATAGCGAAATTAAAACATGAGATTACGGAAAGGATGGAGAATGATGAATGGTCAAAAACTTTAAATGACATTAACATTAAATTGGATGTATATGCAAAGGAGATACATGATCGGAAAATCCGTAAGTTCAGGAGAGATACAATAGATTACAAACTGGATGAGGTCTATTCTTGGGCCGAGACGTATGTACAGAAGAGATTTTTCCCAAAAAAGACAGGTAATTCATCTTCGGAAGAAAGCATAGTAACGGACCAAGAACTATCTCTTCAAAGACCATCAGTATCAAGTGTCATAGAACAACAGGCGAGAATCACAGAAATTGAAGCATCCACATCTACTGATAAGTCTTCTTTTTTAGCCCAGGGCCAGTCATCCAATCTTCCACCAGACAAAACAGACCCGAACAAAGGCAACGGACTCGCAGGGGAAAAAGCAAAAAAAAAACACGGAATCGGGCAGACCTCAGCGAGTTCTGAAGAAGACAGGAACCTAGTCATGAACATATCTAAAAGACCTCTTAGCCCAGGAGAAATTGCTGTTTTAAACAAAGGCATTTCATATGTCCCGACATATTCATCAAATGCATTGGAGACAGAAATAGCCTTATTTAAATTCATGCGCAAACTCAGATTACGTTGGTTCTTTTTTTCTACCAACAATGAGCAAGACACAAGACAGTCTTCCAACAGATTTCGTCCTAAGAGCAATTTCATGGCTCCATTCTCACACAAGAGTTTAGACAATTTTGAATTACTCATCAAGAAGGATTTGACAACCATTGAATACCGGCCACCAAAACATGCCAATTTAACGTTAAAAGATAAGAGTATTCTCAACTCTTTGAAACAGAACATGGGAATAACTTTTCAACCAGCGGATAAAGGTGGTGCGCTTGTGGTAATGGATACTCTGTTCTATGAGCATAGTGTAAACTCACATGTGTTGAATACTGATACTTACATTATTCTGGAGAGTGATCCCACCAAAGAATATATGGCGTTACTTGCTTCCATTTTAACGAATGCGGAAAAAATGGGCTTGATCAATGAGTCAACAAGAAGATTTTTACAGAAATCGACACCAAAAACTCCACACATATATATGTTGCCAAAAATGCATAAAAACGCGGTAAACCTACTGTTTCGTCCTATAGTGGCTGGTTGCGGATCCATTCATGAACCAATTGGACAGTACTTGGATTACCATCTACAACCACTTGTACAATCATGGGGGACGTATGTAAAGGATTCCACACATTGTTTGAGGCAATTAGAAGATATACGCCATCATTTTGAAGAGGAAATTTTACTTTGCACCATAGATGTTGTAGCTCTATACACCTCCATTCCCCATGATGAGGGGCTAGAGGCAGTTGAGTGGAGATTACTTCATAACCCCACAGAAGACGGGAATTAAATATTTTTACTGCAGTTACTTCATTTCTCTCTATACCATAGTTATTTTTCTTGGCAAGATACATTTTTTCTTCAACGGACTGGAACTTCGATGGGTTTTCCTGGTGCCCCTTCGTATGCTAATACGTACATGGCATATTTTGAGGATACTCATATACTACATAAGGAAGTGTGGCGTACCAATCTTTTAGCATACATGCGCTATATAGATGACATTCTTGTGATTTGGAAAGGGAATCGTCAAATACTTGAAGAGAGCATCAAGGAACTCAACTGTTGCAATTCACGGATTCAATTCACATTTAACATTCATCCTAACAAAATTAATTTTCTGGATATTGAGATTTTAAAAACTGATACAGGATTACAAACAACGGTGTACAGAAAATCCACTGACATGAACAACGCTCTACATTATACAAGTGCACATCCGATGTCTTTGAAGAAGCATTTGCCGGTTTCTCAATTTATCAGAATAAAAAGAATCTCGTCGATGAATGTAAACACAGAGACTTTAATTGAGGAGCAGATACTCAGATACAAAAAAAGAGGTTACCCTTCGGAAGTATTACAATCTGCCAAAGAGGTGGTAGCTCAGAAAAAAAGAGAAGAGTTACTACAATCAACCGTTAAAAAGAGTAACACCCGAGAGGTATTTGTGTTAAAACATTCTCAACAAGCCCAACAAATTAAAAAGATCATATTGAAAAGGTGGGAAATTTTGGAAAATGAAGTGGACCTTCAACCAATATTGCTGGGCAGACCCATGTTTGCTCACACCCATTCAAAGAACCTCAGAGAATTGTTAAAGTCAGCACATAGACCCGCTATCACTGAACATAAGGGAATGAGAAAATGTTGGAACTGCGGCCAATGTGGCAATGTAATTCTAGGTAACAGCTTTGCGCATCCAAAAACAGGCAAAAAGATTGCACTAAAACACACATCGGACTGTAACACAGAAGGAGTGATTTATGCTATTCAATGTCCATGCGGACTGACTTATGTAGGGAGGACCTCACGCAATGTCAAAACGAGAATTATCGAACATAAAAGTATGATTCGCAATCGTAATTGCAATTCATGTTTGGCCGCACATTGGGTTAATACATCGCATACTATCCCTCAGATCAGATTCACTATCCTAGAAAAAATAGACATTACACCTGGAATAGACTTCAACAATTTGTTGGCACGTAGGGAAACATTTTGGATAAAATACTTAGGCACCATCATTCCGGGTGGTCTTAATGATCATTATGAATTACTGTGCTTTCTATAATATTGAGAAGTATTTTTCATGTAAAGATTTTGCACTCATGAACTGACTGGATGCCATATTTTTAGTAGATCCCTTATTTCTGATCTCTCAGCTTATTTGTGATCTTGTATCCTGTAATTCCCTATCGGTCTCTTTTTAGTTATGTTTGGCTAATATTCTTATTTTCACAACGTGACACTTTAAGATAGTTTATCTTTCATTTTATTTATTTTTTCTCATGATTCAGTCATGTTTACTTTTGTTTAGCACGTATACGATCCGTGTTACCACAGGTTGTCTGGTTGGTTATTGATTTAGGATTCACTGAAAACTTTGTCGGTTTGATTATTCTGGGTGCTGCATAAAGTTGCAGTGATTATGAAAAACCACCATACCGCCTACATATATTTCAGCCGGAGACGGGTTGACGTGTTTGACGTCTTTTAGTGGTCACGTGCTTCATAGCGCTACACGGTGTTCGTGTTCAAGCGGTGAGTGTGCTTCGGGCGGAGAAACTTGCTTTTTAATCCTCTTGTTACACAGACTGCTTATACAGATTTTTTCTTCGACAGAGTTGGTTTTTCGAAGTTTGGTTTCTTGGTAAGGAAATGTTTTGGTTTACATCTTTCACGTGGTGGTTAATGCTCTTTAGCGGTTATGGGTCTTTAAAACGCTTAACGTTTTTTTAGTTCAAATGGAGAGTGTGCTACGGGTGGAGAACTTTACCATTCTATCAGACAGACTGCTTACATAGATTTTTTTCTTTGGCAGAGGTGGATTATCGAAGTTTGGTTTTCTGGTAAGGACGAGTTGTTTTATATTTTCTACGGGGTGTAGACACACGTGTATATATTACTTAGCTAATGACTAATTTCTGTCTTTCTTAGCACTCGAACTATACGTTGACTTAGATGGCGGTAAGACAAATAACTTCATAGTGTTTTTAGAAGGGGGTATTATTTAGGATAACGCACAGATTGTACACTTACGGAGTACTTTTTTAAATTGTAGATTGCTTGCTCTGGTTCGTACTTGAGGAACCTATTGCTTTTAGTCACTTGAGATGTTGCACTATTGGTTTGTCGGTTATTTGAAAGTCACACAGTTAACGCTAGAGGCCAAGCACTGGGTGTCAGTTTCATTTATTTGGAAGCACGGTTCACTTTATCAATCTCTTTACTCATTTTCACCTATATCTTGTTGGCAACTGTCTTTTCGAGTGCAAACTCTTCCCTACCTAACATGTTTGAATGTTTAATTCGTTTTTAAATATAAAGCATTGACATTGTTGTTCTTGTTTTTCCTGTAGTTCTTAATGGAGGTTGCCAATCGCAAACATATGACCTGTACTGTTATAACTGTCTAGAGATTAACCTGTACCCCTGAAGAAGGGTTTTCAACCCGAAATGCATTGGGTCAACTTTGAATGTTTGGTTTTGAGATGTATCATGCCATACAGTAGATTGATGTAAATAACGAGATACAAATTCTGATTCTGATTTTGTTTATCGTCAACAATTGTTTTGTGTACAATACTGTTGAGCACTTTTGTTTCAATATAAAGCACTATTTTTGAAACTTCACACATGAACTGTTGAGACTATTTGTATAAATTGCTTCTAAATATTGATAACTTATTGAAGCCACAGGGACTTTGCTGTGCACTGCGTAGGATCGGATTTTTCCGCGTCCTCTCATTGTTTGTCATATACATGGGTTTTAGGCCACACCCTATTTCGCAGTAGCACGCAACACGCATGAACTTTTGGTTTAAATTTTGAATATCTTAGATTAATATTATTTCCAAACACGGTGTGCAGGTCGTAACACATTCATAGAAGCCTGTATCATATGCATGTACCCCTCAGATCCCCAGTTCAGGGGATGCGAGCCTGTATTGCCCACCAGAGCCTTGCTTCCTTGGACGGTGGAATCTGTATTATGTTCTTATGACACACAGCCTGGCTTTAGGGGATGACATCCGTACCCTAGAGCGAAGGGTCTGCCTTCTGTGCCTTTTGTATTCCAAGTTCATGGGATGGGGAGCCTTTATTTTGGTCGTTTGTTCCACGGTACAAGCTTCCTGTACTGAAGACTGCTGCCCTTCAGGACATGAGTGAAGTTGATGTGTGGTCCATGCTCAGTTTTTGTGTCACCCAGGGCTGGTTTAGCTATAGCATTGCTGATGTGGAGCTTACGTTTGCAAATGATAGTCACAAGTTCATTCTCTTTTTCTTTTTCTCTTGGCAGATGGTTCTGCCTAAAAGAGACAGCGGGACCACCCCTTATCTGCCACAACCAGTTACCGGCACCCTTTCTGACCAGCACCGGCAGGGTGCCGGGGCTCCTTCTACAGGCGATCGCTCTGCAGTGACTCCTTCCAGCAGGTATGTTCTGCTCATGGGTCTTCTCAAGCAAAGGGACACAGAGCACGTATGTTTCCCCAGCAGGTGCATTGGACCGGATGTCATAAGTCCATGTATCGTTCTGTATAAAGTTAAATATCTACTGAACTAAATCCCTTTTTAATATCAAGGTTCAGAAACCACAGTCCGGTATGGGCCAGTTTACTCAAAGAAGAAATGTATAAATTCCTTTTAGGGCAGCAGATGGCAGCACTATCACACAGTGCTGTTCATCCTGTTTTGCATTTCGGATCCCAAATACTGAGCTTTGACTCATCTCTTTTTTCTTGGAAAATGTTTTTTATAGAATTCTTTTTTCAAAATCAATTATTTTACTTAACTCAGCTTTGTATTATTTTAGCTATTAGATGCAAAATGTTTTATGTCTATGCCCTGTCCTGTTAGCCACTACAGTACTTTTTTGACATTTTTTCGATTTCTGTTAGAAAATATATATTCATATAAAAATGCCTGATCTATTGTTGCATTCATTAGATAGTGTTATGTTTTTGTAAGACGTTCAGTAATAGTCTCCACGTATGCGCAGGTTTCCAGAGTAGTTTGTGAAACAGAAATTTCTCTTCTACAAAATATATAAATGTGTGTGTGTGTGTGTGTGTGTATAAATGTGTATATATATATATATACTTGTGTATATATATACACACACACATATATATATATACACACATTTTCTTTATTGTATACAATTTCAGAATGAGTAAATATACTCCTGTTTAAAGGAGGACAAGAAGTGTAAGGGGGGCGTGAGAGAGGCAGCAGCAGGCTCGAAGAATAGAAGAGGAACACTGCTGCTTTAAGAGCACCAGCAGTACCACTGCTCTACCAGAATCCTCACCTTTAGCAGTTGAAGATCAGTTAATATTTCTCCATTGAACAGGATTTTTCATCTCTGGGCTCTGCACATTTACAACCTTTCCCAGCACGTGGTTTTCAAATTTTCATCATTTCATTCAATATTTTGGGGTGTAACTTAATGCTTGCAAAGCTTATTTTCTGGAAGGGGTTGGCTTTTTCCACATATTTACATTTTTCTCTATTTACCACAGGTATAATGGCAAATACATCTTTAAATGACCCTATGTCACTGTGGTATCCATTCCAAGTTCTCACTGTTTGGAGGAGGGCCCATTATGTCAGGAGATACCCACAAGGGAATCCTCAAGGTCTTTGAGTGCATCCGACTTCATATATATTGCACTCTGTACTCTGTAGCTAATTCCGATGCTACATCTTTAATTCATACTCCGCTTCAGAGAACGCTGCTGCTTCTTCTTCTAACCCCTTGCCCCCACACTGAGAAGGATCAGAAAAACCATGATCAGATCGCAAATCTAACTCTTCTGCAACCACCACTGGTCTGCAGCAGTCTCGGCATTGGCAGTCATGGCATTCCTTGGCTCTCCCACCACTGGTCTGCAGCAGTCTCGGCATTGGCAGTCATGGCATTCCTTGGCTCTGCCACCACTGGTCTGCAGCAGTCTCAGCATTGGCAGTCATGGCATTCCCTGGCTCTCCCACCACTGGTCTGCAGCAGTCTCGGCTTTGGCAGTCATGGCATTCCCTGGCTCTCCCACCACTGGTCTGCAGCAGTCTCGGCTTTGGCAGTCATGGCATTCCTTGGCTCTCCCACCACTAGCCTGCAGCAGTCTCGGCATCGGCAGTCATGGCATTCCTTGGCTCTCCCACCACTGGTCTGCAGCAGTCTTGGCATCGGCACTCATGGCATTCCTTGGCTCTGCCACCACTGGTCTGCAGCAGTCTCGCCATTGGCACTCATGGCATTCCTTGGCTCTGCCACCACTGGTCTGCAGCAGTCTCGGCATTTGCAGTCATGGCATTCCTTGGCTCTCCCCCCACTGGTCTGCAGCAGTCTCTACATTGGCACTCATGGCATTCCTTGGCTCTCCCACCACTAGTCTGCAGCAGTCTCAGCATTTGCAGTCATGGCATTCCTTGGCTCTCCCACCACTGGTCTACAGCAGTCTCGTCATTGGCACTCATGGCATTCCTTGGCTCTCCCACCACTGGTCTACAGCAGTCTCGTCATTGGCACTCATGGCATTCCTTGGCTCTGCCACCACTGGTCTGCAGCAGTCCCGCTGTTAAAAGCAAAACGACAATCGTGAACATTACCTGCGCCATCTTGTCTGGTGGAATTCTATGTGCACATAAGTTGCAGTCATTTTAATCTATCACAGCCATTTTGTACTCTGTTGGTCACCTTTGTTTCACCCTGCCCTTACTAGCATCCCTCTGACCCTCTGACCGACCTGGTACGTGTGCTGGGGGCTATAAACTCTATTTGCCGCAACAAACCTCAGCGCCACTTGCTGCCACAAACTCGTTTTTCCTCTCATCTCTGTTTTCAGGCAAACCTTTGGACACTCTACCCCTCACTGCACCTAGTTACACAAACAGGTTCCAAACACCAAAAAGACTCTTGCAACATGATTTATTGCACTGCAAACAGCAAGACTTGTTGTTACCAACAATGGGACCTGTTTTTATCAACAGAATGGACTCTTAGATCTGGCCGGTCTCACATGTTTTAGACCCTGAAGCAAGGTCCAGCTGCAAGATAAGATTGTCTGTTTGACCTGGGTGGGAAGAGAATTACTGTTGGGCTTGTGTGACAACCTGCCCGGGGCGGGGACCCCAAGCTTGTGTAACCATGTTGATGAAACCAATGCATTGTGTCAAACCTGTATAAAAGGAAGAGCCAAAGGAGTTATCAGCAGAACACCTCCCTCAGACATCCCGGTGTCTGCAGTTGACGTGATCTCCTCATGAGAAATAAACCTTTTTCTTGTCTTCCAGTTTCCAGCGCTTGCCTCATTATTTTGATAGCGAACCCAAAGTGAATTAGAGGTGGAACCCTGCACCGGGCAGCATTGAGGGTCTTAGAAGACTCGCTGCCTTTCACAAATTGGCGCCCAAACGTGGGGGCCCATCAGCGACGCGTGGGTCCGGTAGAGAGGTCCTAACGACGGAGTGAACGACTAAACGATTGGGGTATACCTGCCTGAGAAGACCCTTGTCTGGCTGCCGATCGACTGAACTTCACCGGTTCCGAACGGACCTCTCTCGAGTGACCTGCGGTCCTGACTGGGACCTTAGAGGAACGCCGCATTGATTGTTGGAGTGAGAGGACAACCAGGCGCTGGAAGGGGAAGACGAAGAACCGTCCATACGGTCCGGGTAAGGTCGTGAAAAAACGACTTAAATTGATTGATTGATTGATTGAATAGTTTGATTGAAATACTAGTATTCCTTTTTTGATATTGAGTTATTTGCGACATTTCCCTGCTTGCAAACAACGAAGAATAGGAATATTCTCTCTCTTTGCAGGCAGCAAAGGACAGGTAGTGCAGAATTTTTGTCTAAATTGATTGATTGAGATATTCATTTTTGACCGATAAATACGTCATGCCTGTTTTCTCTAGATTGTTTGATTGTAATTGTTTTGGACCAGACCGTTTGTTAGAGGTCAGTCAGCCGGCACCGCCGGAAGGCAGCCCTAACAAGGACATGTACGTAAAGTATGGATTAGCCACCGTAGCTTATAGCAAACTATGGCATAAATACACTAGGAAGGACAGGGTAAATCAGTGGCCACTGACTGGATCTTTCGATCCCGCTAAAATAGAAACGTTAGAATTAGCTCTCCACAAAAAGAAAACTAGACCAGCCATGTTTGACAGTTTTGGTTTATGGCGAAAAGAGGCAGCTCAAAGAAAAAAAAAGGGACGAAGCTAGACAAGATACAGAAATGCGAAAATCAGCTTACCAAGCCTGTAAAAGATTAGAAGAAAAACTAAAAGAAAAGGAAATCGATAAAAAGGAACAGGAATCAAAAATATCAGGTCAATGCCCTGTTAGAACGCCCTCGACTCTTTACCCCAAGTTACCAGCAAAACAAAGGGTAGATGATGATTTATTGTTAGGTCCCCCAATCATATACATGCCACCCCCTTACGCCCCTACTCATCCCGTAGTACAACGCCAGGACCACCAAAGTATAGCCGGAGATGGCACGATCGCCTCAGTCTCCACCGCCTCTGCTCCCACTGAGTCACCCACACCAAATGCCTCATCAAAGGATACAGTAGTAGAGGTAGGATCAAAAGAAAAAGGAGCGCCCAGGGTCCCGCGATTAAGTAGAATTGAGCGAGCAGGCATTGATAAAATAGTTAAATCCCTCATAGATAGGAAGGAGACAGAAGAGTATGTAACTGACATATGCAACTCCTATGTTGAAAACCACAAACGATACTTTATTGTACGTCTCTGTTACCACACTCTTACTGCATATGAAGAGAAGTACCAAGATGTAGGGCCCGAGCGGCTAGTGGCTCTCTATAGGAAGGTAGACACCGGAGATGAAGGCGACAACGATGTTACAGAACTTTTTTCATCCACACTGGAGGTATTCCGTCACCTCGTGGAACAAGGACGGATAGATAAGGACAGGACATCTAAGATAGCAGGACCCCCGGTGGAAAAACCAGATAGCATGATGCCGATAAAAGAAGCTGCCCCTTATTGGGTACCTCCTAGAGGACAAGGGACTCATGACGATATGAACCATCAAGACGCTAGAGGAAGGGTGGTCTACAATTGGGTGTATCAACCATGGGACAGACAGGACATTTTGACGTTCCGTAAATCTTTACCGGATTTACGAAAGAACCCCACCGCCTTTTACACCGAGCTAGGTACCGCTCTGGGATCAACAATAATGACACTTGCCGACATAGACTTGTTCTTCGGGTTATGTTTGCCAGCAGATGTGTGGAAACAGATTAGGAAAATAGACCATACCGAACTGCTTGGTCATACCTGGGAACAACTCAACACACTAGATAAACAGCGGAACCCTGGTCAAAAACCGGTTAAAGCAATATTGGACCTCCCTGTCAAAATAGTGCAGAAAGTGAAAACGCTGATCCCAGAGAAAAAGATAGACTGGTCCATAGTAACCGCGTGCCGCCAGAAACCACAAGAGGATGTCTCAGAGTATTTCTCCAGATTTGAAACGGTGTTCTCCGATTACAGTGGACAAGACATGTCCACCGCAACCGGAGAGCACTTATTTGTGCAGAACTATGTCAAAGGACTACTGCCAGATGTATCCCAGAAATTACAAGCCAGCGAAAGTAGTTGGGCAGCATCTAAACCGGCGGCCATTCTCCAAATGGCCCAGTACTATGAGCATCAGAGAAACGAAAATGACAGGGCTACAGAAAGGAAAAAGGACTTGAAGGAAAGGGTAATGGTAGCACAACTCCAGGGGGCGAATACAGGAAGGGAGCAATATAGGGGAGGATACCAGCAGAATACCCCTAGAGTACAGCCACCTAGAAACAATTCATCGACATCATATGTAGGACGCCAAGATCTAGGACAGGATCAATGTGCATTTTGCAAAGAATATGGACACTGGAAAACCCAATGCCCGGCTTTGTTAGGAGCTGGTAGGGGCAGAGGGGCGAGGGAAATAGCAAGTGGACAGAGAGGAAGAGGACGTGGGAGAGGGTACGCGAGTGAAGCAAGCGAGGAAAGGCCAGGAAGAGTGAACACATTCGACCATCCCAAACAGAATCAGTACCAACAGACAGATTATCACAATACGTACGACTTTGTATAGGACAGCCAGGGGCAAGGGAGGGATCCAGTCGAGCTCTATGTTGATCAGCAAGGCCCTTATGTTACCGCTGAGGTCCTGGGCACAAAGTCGCCATTTCTGGTAGACACAGGAGCAACACGTAGTGCACTATCCAAACGACTGATTCCAAGGGCACCCTTGTCAGGCTCACATGTGACCTCAATAGGATTTGACGGTACGCCCTCCACCAACCCTTTGTCCCGACCGATCCCTTTTAACCTTGACAACAATAGCGTCGAAACGACATTCCTCCTCTCTTCCAACACCCCAGACGCCATTATGGGTCTCGACCTACCCTGCTAGCACCGCACATTACCCTAAAGCGATGCACCACCCTCAATCCAGCCACACTGTTACCCCTACCCGAAAATGATCCTAGCGTGACTCCACTACACGACTGTGTGACACTAACCGATGAACAAACAAAGAGTAGAATAGATCTCAGAGACACCGCCTTTCTAGAACCAGATGGAGAACTATGGGTGGATGGTTCGTGCATCAAACTCCCCGACGGCACCACCTCAGCTGCATACGCTGTCACCACAGCCCGAACCGTTCTGGAAACAGCCCGTATTCCCCAACGTTCAGCCCAGGCTGCAGAACTCATTGCCCTCACACGAGCATGTATCTTAGCGACTGACACGACAGTTAACATATACACCGACAGCCAATATGCCTTCGGGGTGGTTCACCATTTTGGGATCTTATGGAAAGAAAGAGGGTTCCTGACTTCACACGGTACACCCATCCTGCATGGAGATTTAGTCTCCGCCTTGACGCAAGCAGTCCTCCTCCCCAAAAAGCTAGCAGTGATAAAATGCCAAGCACATAGGAAAGTGACAGATCTCATTGGACAGGGAAATGCGCTAGCAGACGTTACTGCCCGAGCCACGGCAGAAGACAGAACTATGACACGAATGTATGTGACCAGGTCACAAGCTGAACAATGGACTGATGCTAGGACCACTGTAAGGGACATACAGACTACAGGCACACAAGACGAATTGACCGAGTGGGAAAAGGTGGGACTAAAAGACGAGGAAGATTGCTGGAGAACTAAAGACGGAAATAAATGGCTGTTACCCAATGCCTACCTCATCCCCATATTGACCATGGCACATTTACCAGCACACATAGGCTCCACCCCCATGATTGAACTAATCACCAGAGTATGGCATAACGTCAAGATAGCAGAATCTGCAAAACGCCTAGTACAACAATGTATAGTCTGCCTACAACACAACCCAGGGAAGGGGACAGTAGTACCACGGGGAGGGTTTGGAGTCCCTGACCACCCCTTTGAAATCCTTCAAATGGATTACATTCAACTAGAGAGATGCCTTGGTCCAAAATATGTCCTGGTGGTTGTGTGCGCTTTTAGCAAATGGGTGGAGGCATATCCCACCCGCGACAATACCGCCTTAGCCACTGCAAAAGTATTGCTGAAAGAATTCTTCCCCCGATACGGCCTTTGCAGAATTTTATGGAGCGACAACGGCCCCCACTTCGTAGCCGAGGTGATACAGAACATACTGAGAGGGTTGGGGGTAAAACAAAAGTTCCATGCCGTCTTCCACCCCCAATCAGCCGGCCTGGTAGAGAGACACAATGCAACGTTGAAACTAAAACTAGCCAAAATAGTTGCCACGACCGGGTTGAAATGGCCCGACGCCCTCCCATTGGCATTGTTATCGATGCGCTCCACCCCAACCAAACACCGACTGACCCCGTATGAGGTGGTCTTCGGCAGGCCTATGAGCATTTGGGCGGCACCAAGACCCACCTCCATTAACGATGTCCCGAACATATTAATGTCGGATTACTTGCATAAATTGACAAACGAGCTAACAATTATCCACCAACAGGTGCAGCAAGCCTTGCCTGACGTATCCAGGGGCCCGGGACATGAAATAAAGCCAGGCGACCATGTATTGATTCGCAACTTCCAAAGAACGAAGAATCTGGAGCCTAGGTGGACGGGCCCCTGGCAAGTCCTGATCACCACCCGAACTGCCCTCCGAGTGGAAGGAAAACGAAACTGGCTGCACGCTCATCATTGCAAATGAGTCCCTCCAACCCTGGCAACCTGTGAAGGGGTGGAGGTGCAAGAGGAAGTACTCGCGAGAGACCGACCAGCTCTGAGTTGCTACCCACAAGAAGACACCCTCGAACTATCAGAATTTCCCGACCCCACGGTGTCATCCAGGAAAGGGTACAACCTAAGATCGACGAAAGGAGGGAGCTCCAACGACCAGGCCACTAACTAAGTCAAGGTCTCAGATCAGTAGCACAGTCAAACAACGCTACCAGGAAAGCGCCAGACAAAAGTCTGTGGTCCTAACAGTTGTTGAGCTCCTCGAAGATGATGGAAGAAACTGAACACCTGCAAAACCACCGCAAAGACACCAAGACTGCTAACCTGCACAGCACAAAGACAATTGCACTTGTAGCCGCATTTCTCACCTGTCTCCTGCTAATGGTCGCACTCTGGATCATTGAAGAGAATGCACCTGCATACAGAACATTGTCACCCACCATGCAACCAACCACCAAGAAAGAACACTACCTGGTATCACTACCGCCACATCTCCGAGAACGACGCAAAGAATTCTGGAATAATTCTTTCGTGCAGATGTTGCACCAGCACAATCTTGCCACCAATGCTACCAACTGTTGGGTCTGTGGGCTGTTACCACATGCCACTGAACATTCCATCCCTTTCATCCCTTCGCCCTTTTCTATTCACGGATCTTGCCTTGCCTGGATGATGCTCCTACAAGAAAGTTACAAAGACAATGCCACTTCCGACGGAACAATCGCCCAGTTCTACAACGAGTTCTGGCGAAACAAAACAGGAAGGACAGCCGCCCCTTCTGCCCTCACACCTTCAATGCGACATTCCAGATTAATGTCCCCTCCAAAGAACGAGTGGAAATGCAAGTGTTCAATAATCCTAACAGAGCCACATTTTCCTACCTGAAGAAAAGAACTGCTGCAACACTGACTGTGGCCCTATCTGTGGTGAACGTCTCTGGCATTGTATGCATTGAAGGCCGTGGGACTAAGAATGTGGGTCACAGCACCTGTAGCATTGTAAGGACTTTGAACACTGCCAACCCCCCAGCGCTTGTTGCATCACCCAATATGTACTTTGTTTGTGGAACCAAAGCCTACACCTGGCTCCCAAGAAACTGGGGGGCACGTGCTACATCGCCTTTGTTTTGCCACCAACCTACACAGCCCCTGCAGAGCATCATCGAGAAAAGCGTTCTAAAGACATTGATCAAGCAGACTCTGCCTCATCACAGTTCCTCGACGCAGCAAAGGGGCTCGTCCCGCTATGGGGTCCGATGGCAAACAGCCGAGCCATCAGACATCTGTCCCAAGTGGTAGAGACCGCCCTGAACGTCACTGCTGGCATCCTCACCAACAACACTGCTGAGCTCCAAGCGATCCGTCTGGTTACCCTGCAAAATCGCATGGTCCTGAACGTGGTACTAGCGGACCGTGGAGGAGCATGCCGCATCATCGGTGCCAGCTGCTGTGTATACATTCCTGATAATTCACCTTCTGTCTATGAAGCAATCGAACATCTCCATAGACTATCTTCAGAAATTCATCAAGGATCAGAGACTTGGACAGTTGGAAGTTGGCTTTGGGGCATCTTGAAGGAGTGGGGTTGGAAAATATCAATGATTCTCTTGGTCCCAGTATTGACAATATGTGGTTGTTGTTTGGGTATACACTGTATATCACCTTTGTGTTCTCTTTGCATAACTACCTTGCACCCTAAGACTATGGACACTCAGCTAACAAAAATGAGAGTAATGTATGATCAAGAGATACAGGACATTATGGAGATCGAAATAGACTGACAAGCTGGCTAGTTATGTTCAAAGGGGCCACTGTTAAAAGCAAAACGACAATCGTGAACATTACCTGCGCCATCTTGTCTGGTGGAATTCTATGTGCACATAAGTTGCAGTCATTTTAATCTATCACAGCCATTTTGTACTCTGTTGGTCACCTTTGTTTCACCCTGCCCTTACTAGCATCCCTCTGACCCTCTGACCGACCTGGTACGTGTGCTGGGGGCTATAAACTCTATTTGCCGCAACAAACCTCAGCGCCACTTACTGCCACAAACTCGTTTTTCCTCTCATCTCTGTTTTCAGGCAAACCTTTGGACACTCTACCCCTCACTGCACCTAGTTACACAAACAGGTTCCAAACACCAAAAAGACTCTTGCAACATGATTTATTGCACTGCAAACAGCAAGACTTGTTGTTACCAACAATGGGACCTGTTTTTATCAACAGAACGGACTCTTAGATCTGGCTGGTCTCACATGTTTTAGACCCTGAAGCAAGGTCCAGCTGCAAAATAAGATTGTCTGTTTGACCTGGGTGGGAAGAGAATTACTGTTGGGCTTGTGTGACAAACTGCCCGGGGCGGGGACCCCCAGCTTGTGTAACCATGTTGATGAAACCAATGCATTGTGTCAAACCTGTATAAAAGGAAGAGCCAAAGGAGTTATCAGCAGAACACCTCCCTCAGACATCCCGGTGTCTGCAGTTGACGTGATCTCCTCATGAGAAATAAACCTTTTTCTTGTCTTCCAGTTTCCAGCGCTTGCCTCATTATTTTGATAGCGAACCCAAAGTGAATTAGAGGTGGAACCCTGCACCGGGCAGCATTGAGGGTCTTAGAAGACTCGCTGCCTTTCACACCGCCATTGGCACTCATGGCATTCCTTGGCTCTCCCACCACTGGTCTGCAGCAGTCTCGGCATTTGCAGTCATGGCATTCCTTGGCTCTCCCACCACTGGTCTGCAGCAGTCTCGCCATTGGCACTCATGGCATTCCTTGGCTCTGCCACCACTGGTCTGCAGCAGTCTCGGCTTTGGCACTCATGGCATTCCTTGGCTCTCCCACCACTGGTCTGGAGCAGTCTCGGCATTGGCAGTCATGGCATTCCCTGGCTCTCCCACCACTGGTCTGCAGCAATCTCGGCATTCGCAGTCATGGCATTCCCTGGCTCTCCCACCACTGGTCTGCAGCAGTCTCGGCATTGGCAGTCATGGCATTCCCTGGCTCTCCCACCACTGGTCTGCAGCAGTCTCGGCATTGGCAATCATGGCATTCCCTGGCTCATCCACCACTAGCCTGCAGCAGTCTCAGCATCGGCACTCATGGCATTCCTTGGCTCTCCCACCACTTGTCTGCTGCACTCTCTGCATCGGCAGTCATGGCATTCCCTGGCTCTCCCACTACTAGCCTGCAGCAGTCTCGGCAGCGGCAGTCATGGCATTCCTTGGCTCTCCCACCACTAGCCTGCAGCAGTCGCGCCATCGGCAGTCATGGCATTCCTTGGCTCTCCCACCAATGGTCTGCAGCAGTCGCGGCATCGGCAGTCATGGCATTCCTTGGCTCTCCCACCACTAGCCTGCAGCAGTCTCGGCATCGGCACTCATGGCATTCCTTGGCTCTCCCACCACTGGTCTGCAGCAGTCTCGGCATCGGCAGTCATGGCATTCCTTGGCTCTCCCACCACTGGTCTGCAGCAGTCTCGGCATCGGCAGTCATGGCATTCCTTGGCTCTCCCACCACTGGTCTGCAGCAGTCTCGGCATTGGCAGTCATGGCATTCCTTGGCTCTGCCACCACTGGTCTGCAGCAGTCTCGGCATTGGCAGTCATGGCATTCCTTGGCTCTGCCACCAATGGTCTGCAGCAGTCTCGGCTTTGGCAGTAATGGCATTCCTTGGCTTTCCCACCACTGGTCTGCAGCAGTCTCGGCATCGGCACTCATGGCATTCCTTGGCTGTCCCACCACTGGTCTGCAGCAGTCTCGGCAGCTGCACTCATGGCATTCCTTGGCTCTCCCACCACTGGTCTGCAGCAGTCTCGGCATCGGCAGTCATGGCATTCCTTGGCTCTCCCACCACTGGTCTGCAACAGTCTCTGCATTGGCAGTCATGGCATTCCTTGGCTCTGCTACCACTGGTCTGCAGCAGTCTCGGCATTGGCAGTCATGGCATTCCTGGGCTCTGCCACCAATGGTCTGCAGCAGTCTCGGCATTGGCAGTCATGGCATTCCTTGGCTCTCCCACCACTGGTCTGCAGCAGTCTTGGCATCGGCACTCACCACTACTAGCCTGCAGCAGTCTCGGCATCGGCAGTCATGGCATTCCTTGGCTCTCCCACCACTGGTCTGCAGCAGTCTCGGCATCGGCAGTCATGGCATTCCTTGGCTCTCCCACCAATGGTCTGCAGCAGTCGCGGCATCGGCAGTCATGGCATTCCTTGGCTCTCCCACCACTAGCCTGCAGCAGTCTCGGCATCGGCACTCATGGCATTCCTTGGCTCTCCCACCACTGGTCTGCAGCAGTCTCGGCATCGGCAGTCATGGCATTCCTTGGCTCTCCCACCACTGGTCTGCAGCAGTCTCGGCATCGGCAGTCATGGCATTCCTTGGCTCTCCCACCACTGGTCTGCAGCAGTCTCGGCATTGGCAGTCATGGCATTCCTTGGCTCTGCCACCACTGGTCTGCAGCAGTCTCGGCATTGGCAGTCATGGCATTCCTTGGCTCTGCCACCAATGGTCTGCAGCAGTCTCGGCTTTGGCAGTAATGGCATTCCTTGGCTTTCCCACCACTGGTCTGCAGCAGTCTCGGCATCGGCACTCATGGCATTCCTTGGCTGTCCCACCACTGGTCTGCAGCAGTCTCGGCAGCTGCACTCATGGCATTCCTTGGCTCTCCCACCACTGGTCTGCAGCAGTCTCGGCATCGGCAGTCATGGCATTCCTTGGCTCTCCCACCACTGGTCTGCAACAGTCTCTGCATTGGCAGTCATGGCATTCCTTGGCTCTGCTACCACTGGTCTGCAGCAGTCTCGGCATTGGCAGTCATGGCATTCCTGGGCTCTGCCACCAATGGTCTGCAGCAGTCTCGGCATTGGCAGTCATGGCATTCCTTGGCTCTCCCACCACTGGTCTGCAGCAGTCTTGGCATCGGCACTCATGGCATTCCTTGGCTCTCCCACCACTGGTCTGCAGCAGTCTCGGCATTGGCAGTCATGGCATTCCCTGGCTCTCCCACCACTGGTCTGCAGCAGTCTCGGCTTTGGCAGTCATGGCATTCCTTGGCTCTCCCACCACTGGTCTGCAGCAGTCTCGGCTTTGGCAGTCATGGCATTCCTTGGCCCTCCCACCACTGGTCTGCAGCAGTCTCGGCATTGGCAGTCATGGCATTCCCTGACTCTCCCACCACTGGTCTGCAGCAGTCTCGGCTTTGGCAGTCATGGCATTCCTTGGCTCTCCCACCACTGGTCTGCAGCAGTCTCGGCATTGGCAGTCATGGCATTCCTTGGCTCTCCCACCACTGGTCTGCAGCAGTCTCGGCATCGCCAGTCATGGCATTCCTTGGCTCTCCCACCACTAGCCTGCAGCAGTCTCGGCATCGGCACTCATGGCATTCCTTGGCTCTCCCACAACTAGCCTGCAGCCGTCTCTGCATCGGCAGTCATGGCATTCCCTGGCTCTCCCACCACTAGCCTGCAGCAGTCTCGGCATCGGCAGACATGGCATTCCCTGGCTCTCCCACCACTAGCCTGCAGCAGTCTCAGCATCGGCAGTCATGGCATTCCTTGGCTCTCCCACCACTGGTCTGCAGCAGTCACAGCATTGGCACTCATGGCATTCCTTGGCTCTCCCACCACTGGTCTGCAGCAGTCCCGCCATTGGCACTCATGGCATTCCTTGGCTCTCCCACCACTGGTCTGCAGCAGTCTCGGCATTTGCAGTCATGGCATTCCTTGGCTCTCCCACCACTGGTCTGCAGCAGTCTCAGCATTGGCACTCATGGCATTCCTTGGCTCTCCCACCACTGGTCTGCAGCAGTTTGGCCATTGGCACTCATATCATTCCTTGGCTCTGCCACCACTGGTCTGCAGCAGTCTCGGCTTTGGCACTCTTGGCATTCCTTGGCTCTCCCACCTCTGGTCTGCAGCAGTCTCGGCTTTGGCACTCATGGCATTCCTTGGCTCTCCCACCACTGGTCTGCAGCAGTCTCGGCATTGGCAGTTATGGCATTCCCTGGCTCTCCCACCACTGGTCTGCAGCAGTCTCGGCATTGGCAGTCATGGCATTCCTTGGCTCTGCCACCACTGGTCTGCAGCAGTCCCGCCATTGGCAGTCATGGCATTCCTTGGCTCTCCCACCACTGGTCTGCAGCAGTCTCGGCATTTGCAGTCATGGCATTCCTTGGCTCTCCCACCACTGGTCTGCAGCAGTCTCAGCATTGGCACTCATGGCATTCCTTGGCTCTCCCACCACTGGTCTGCAGCAGTCTCGCCATTGGCACTCATGGCATTCCTTGGCTCTGCCACCACTGGTCTGCAGCAGTCTCGGCTTTGGCACTCATGGCATTCCTTGGCTCTCCCACCACTGGTCTGCAGCAGTCTCGGCTTTGGCACTCATGGCATTCCTTGGCTCTCCCACCACTGGTCTGCAGCAGTCTCTGCATTGGCAGTCATGGCATTCCCTGGCTCTCCCACCACTGGTCTGCAGCAGTCTCGGCATTGGCAGTCATGGCATTCCCTGGCTCTCCCACCACTGGTCTGTAGCTGTCTCGGCATTGGCAGTCGCGGCATTCCCTGGCTCTCCCACCACTAGCCTGCAGCAGTCTCGGCATCGGCAGTCATGGCATTCCTTGGCTCTCCCACCACTAGTCTGCAGCAGTCTCGGCATCGGCAGTCATGTCATTCCCTGGCTCTCCCACCACTAGCCTGCAGCAGTCTCGCCATTGGCAGTCATGGCATTCCTTGGCTCTCCCACCACTGGTCTGCAGCAGTCTCGGCATTGGCATTCCTTGGCTCTCCCACCACTAGCCTGCAGCAGTCTCGGCATCGGCACTCATGGCATTCCTTGGCTCTCCCACCACTTGTCTGCAGCAGTCTCGGTATTGGCAGTCATGGCATTCCTTGGCTCTCCCACCACTGGTCTGCAGCAGTCTCGGCATAGGCAGTCATGGCATTCCTTGGCTCTCCCACCACTGGTCTTCAGCAGTCTCTGCATTGGCAGTCATGGCATTCCTTGGCTCTGCCACCACTGGTCTGCAGCAGTCTCGGCATTGGCAGTCATGGCATTCCTTGGCTCTGCCACCAATGGTCTGCAGCAGTCTCGGCATTGGCAGTCATGGCATTCCTTGGCTCTCCCACCTCTGGTCTGCAGCAGTCTTGGCATCGGCACTCATGGCATTCCTTGGCTGTCCCACCACTGGTCTGCAGCAGTCTCGGCATCGGCACTCATGGCATTCCTTGGCTCTCCCACCACTGGTCTGCAGCAGTCTCGGCATCGGCAGTCATGGCATTCCTTGGCTCTCCCACCACTGGTCTGCAGCAGTCTCGGCATTGGCAGTCATGGCATTCCTTGGCTCTGCCACCACTGGTCTGCAGCAGTCTCAGCATTGGCAGTCATGGCATTCCCTGGCTCTCCCACCACTGGTCTGCAGCAGTCTCGGCTTTGGCAGTCATGGCATTCCTTGGCTCTCCCACCACTAGCCTGCAGCAGTCTCGGCATCGGCAGTCATGGCATTCCTTTGCTCTCCCACCACTAGCCTGCAGCAGTCTCCGCATCGGCAGTCATGGCATTCCCTGGCTCTCCCACCACTAGCCTGCAGCAGTCTCGGCATCGGCAGTCATGGCATTCCTTGGCTCTTCCACGACTAGCCCGGTGTTGGACCTTCTAGATCAAGGACACCAGGTACTGAGGCCCATATAGTGTGAAAAGACTGTTCGACATCAAGGTATTCACTGTCCACCAGAATCTCAAAATAAATATGATCTATCCCTAGGGATTGTGATCCCCCACCACCCCCCAAACCATGCCCCAAACCGCTTTGTAAATGAAAGCTTAGTCTGGGAAAAGACTTGCTCAAGCGAAAGTGACGTCGCCTCACTCACATCATATTCAGTTAAGGGGTTGAAATTTATGAAGGCCAAGATCGAACTCCTTTGTGTTCTATGATACCTGGTAAAGGCATGTCAGCAGTTGCAATGGCGATGTCTATTCCAAGGCCTCTGCAGCCTCATCTGGGTCATTGATTTTACCACTATGTTGTCTTACCCGGGGTCACAACATCCACATTTACGCTCCTTAGACTCGGTCTGTGGTAATCTTCAAGAAGGTGCAGCACTGTAGTTAATTAAAGCTCGGTGTGCCATTGGTCCCTGACGTCCTCGAACCATCAAGGGTATTCCTTCTAATCACAGCTTCTAGTAGAGCTTCTAGACTCTGCTTCGGGTGAAAACACTGCACGACCTTTTGAAGATCGCATCCTCCTCCTGATTGTGTGATTGTATCAGCGGTGAGAAAGAGATACTTGTCTACTCCATCCTAATGATGTCTCCCCGGAAATGAGAGTAAGATACCGAAAGCGGCAACCGTATGATATTTGGTTCATCAATGACTTCCATGACTCGTAGACAGCTCATCTTGTGTCTCTCAGCGTCTTTAGATGCCTTGCTTATACTGCTACTTGCTGCCAGACACTCAGCAGCTTTACCTCTCTGCCTTTTCATGTTAAATAGTCACATTCTCCTAGGTACTCTGCAGCCTTACCTCTGTCTTTGGGTACCTTATTCTGTCGCACACTCCGATGTTCTAGAGCTTTCTGTCTTCAGGGAGGAAACTTTGGAAGTCCATTTCCAAATATTACGAAAGGGAGGACCTGTGATAGATTCTAACAAGGGTCTCTTGGTTTTAAACCAAGTGATTAGTGTTGTTGCAGCAGACATGTTTAGTTTGCTGCATCATGAATGCTGACCATGAATATCCTTTCGGCTGTCGTCTTGGCTGAGACTGACTGGGCTGTGGTCTATTGTCCAGAAGAGGTCATAGCAATTCCCTTCTCTTCCCTTTCATGCCTTTTTCTGGTATCTCTTATTCTCTGAGCTAGTTTTTGAGATTCATATCAATCAATTTCTAGGCCAGGATTCTTTCTGTCTCCACAGTCGTTTTTTAGGTCTCGCCTGAGCCAGCGCATGCGCTGCTCTGGCCGAGACATTTAGTAAGTGGTCTTTTAAAAGTCCGACCACGCGCTTTTGCTGGCCTCAAGCTTGCGGTTACGCGCGTGGGCACGCGCACAGCCGCTATCTGGCTTTCCTCGCGGCACCCTTACAGCGCGCGATGAGGCGCCATCTGGCTTTCCTCTCGCTTGCTCTCCCAAGCGCCTCGCTCCGCCCATCTCTCGCCCCATTTCTCCCGCTCTTTGCCTATTGGCCCTCTGTTTACAAGCACTTCTCTGCCCTTCAGTCTATGTATTGCTCAGCAGCCTCACCCCTGCTTTCTTGCCCTTTTCAGCATTTCTACCCTTCGCCAATGCGCTGCTCCCTCCCCCAATGCGCTGCTCCCTCCCCAGACACTACTCCCCTCTTCCTCTATAACTGCTCCTATTATCCCTACCACTGTGTACTGCTCTTGCTCCAAGTATTCCTCTCCTTCGCTCTACTTCTTCACTGCTCCCCCATAACCAAAGCCTTCCCTGTTTTCTCAGCCTCTTCACTGCTCTCCACAGCCTCTGCACCGCCCCTTCCATAAAGTGCTCTCTGCCCTCTTTTTTGCATTTCTCCACCTCCCTTTTCTGTACTATTCCCCAGATTCCGCTGCGTAGCCACCTACATAGGTTTCATGCCAGCAGCAAGCAAGTCATACAAATGGGTAGCAATGCAGAGGTTTGAGAAGGCATATTCAGGGCTAACCTCTACATACAGGCCGCTTACAAATCACTCGTTGAAACCATCTCATTTGAAGCTCAACTGGAGTACACAAGTTGAGAGAGTCAAGATCTGAAGATTGTCACCTGCGCCCCTTTTACCCTATGACTAGCTTCTTCAGGGAGGGAGCAGTTTTATAACCTGAATGCAGGAAGATGCCCGTGCTATTGTCAACACTCCTAGATCTCAGCAGGGATGACTGCAAGAGGATTCTGCGCACACTGGCTACAATAAAGTGGGTTGCATTTGTAATGACCCCTGCCCTGCTTACTGTTGGACATGTTGTCACTCTTTGTACGCTCCCACTTTTCTGTCACTTTGTAGTGCTGTCATTAAAGGTAGGCTGGAGCCTCCACTGCCCGCACGCCAAATCGATTACGTTTAAAAGTATTCTCAGGGATGGGCATTTAGTTTTGATGCCATACCAGAAGCTAAAGTAGTTTCTCCCTTGGCAGTGGATACAGTACCTAGTGAACTACTTTAAAAGCACTTGTGTTCTTAGTGTCTCAAATCATTGCCTGATGTGTTAGAGTTTAGATGTTTTGTATTTGGCAGTCACCGGGTAGAGTTGTTTGTTTTGGCTTGCAAAATAACATTGCATTATTCAGTTTGCAATCAACAGAAAGTATTGTAATGAAGTTTACAAT
Organism: Calotriton arnoldi; assembly: GCA_963921515.1. NCBI lineage: Eukaryota > Metazoa > Chordata > Amphibia > Caudata > Salamandridae > Calotriton > Calotriton arnoldi. Next base: position 675,937 of record CAWUFW010004300.1, read on the forward strand.
AGAAACAGTATTGTTGAACTGGCAGTTCTTTTTTGTTCCATGTTTGTCTTTCACGCTGATGCCAAGTTCTATTCACTTATTACATATAAACATTAGAATGTGTTCTGTGTCTGTTGCTCACGTGTAAAGAGTGAGCATTTTTAGGCTGCATCACATATTCATAATGATATTTTTTGTTACATTTTTTTCATTTAAGATATTACTTCGCCTAACCATATTTATTCTTTAGTTACGATAGCAAGGAGTATGACGTATATTTTCATAAAACATGTGTATTTATTACAAAGGACAGCTCATTAACATAAAATAGCATGGAGAGTGGGGGTAGTGGTGCATGCTCCGTGTTTTGTAACATTTATCAAGGAAACAGCTTCAAGCATTGGCATAGCCAATAGGTCTCGCCTTTGGGCCCTTATAAGTGTTTACCCATGCAACAGTTGATGTTGTATCACCAAGGATATTGTGCTGTATAACTAAACACTTATAAGGTCCCAAAGGCGAGACCTATTGGCTATGCCAATGCTTGTTTGATATGTTCTACACAGGCTTTATGCTAATGGAGGATAAAAGTCCCTTCCGGGTCACAAAAAAGCTCTCAAAATTATGCAGCAGTTTGTTGGCTATGTATCACCAGCAGTGCGTGAAGAGCCTGCATTAAAATGTCTGTCTAGGACCATTGCATTCTACATTAAATATTTCTATGCATTGGTAAACTCAACTTACTTGGAAATTCATGGGCACGACCCAGAAGAGGGATCCACCAAGCCTGCACTCATGGGAAATGCATCATGAGTTGAAAACTATGAAGCGGCTGCATGGCACTCTCTACATCCCTTCCTGTAACACTACTATTGCTTTCTGATGCTTGCCAAGATGCTCGCATTCACATAGCGACATTAGGCAATCATTTCAAACGAGCTCACCGTATTCTATTCCACGACCACCAGCAGAAATGTTCAGCCTCCCCATAAGACCAAAACGCGTGAACGAATATGAATTATTTGTTTGGCAACTAATTTAAGGAGGCTATGAAACAAAAAGGGTCTGGTTGTCCTATTGATGCCATCATTGCCTGGTTAGGGGCAGACCCCAGTGATATTTATCAAGAGGAGCAATGAAGTGACAGCATGGCTTTCTGTGCCCAGCTTCACTCGATGCCATTGCTTGGCTTCTTACATTTGCGTAGATACTGAAGTAGGTTAAAGAAGCTTGAATAATCTCTTGAGACGCCGGTTACATGTGAGGGATTCTCTTAATACTCCCCATCACTCCACGTCTACGAGAAATCCATTGATGTCCATACCAAATATCTCAAAGCATCCTACTGTGTCAGCTCGGTGCAAGGTGGAGTCTCGAGCTGTTCTTACCGCTGGTTTTCGTCCCTCCTGACTCACAGTTCTCAGCATCCCTAGCCTCTGACCTCTTGCAGGCCAAGTGCTATCGCCTTCTGATACCCCGTTTCTCTTAAACATCTACTAATGAAATGTCCTCCATTTTAAACACAGCTTTTTTATTTTTTGGTGATACATAATGATCGTACATAAGTCGACTGGGTACATCACAATTATTCTGTACAAATTCACACTCATGGTTAGGAATGCAATACAGAGTGTAAGACATGTCCGTGTACATCGGAGTAAGAGTCCCGCTGCCCTACATGACCCCACAAGAGGTGCGAAAAGAGCCATCACATGCTGCAGCTTCCTCAGACACTGATCATTTTAACATCTGAAGTGAGACTTTCATTACAGTTATGTGGTCTCAGAGACATGCAGTCCAATAGTGCTTCCACAGCTCACAGTCTACTTTTGACATTGAATTAGAGTCCCCCTTCGTCCTCTGGCTCCGCCTCTCCTATCCTGCTAGTAGTTTTAGTGTGGACCCCAATAGCTCTTAGGACAACTCTGTGGCAGAAGCAGTTTGCTATTTACATCTGATTGTGTGCTACAATATATCATATCCGCATGCCAGTCCTTAAGGGTTGGAACTGGACCTCTAGCCCATTGCATCGCCACACGGCGTCTTGCCAGCAATAGACCAATGGCTACCAGTCTCCTGATCGCCTCATCAACATCTCTATTATAACCCAGTAGTGCCTGCATCTGGTCCAGTTCCAGGGTGGCGCCAGTGATAACACCACACTTGCAGAAGACCTTTTCCCTTTTTTAAACGCAGCTTTGTCTACCTGTGCAACTACACACCAACGTTCCCAGTTCACCTGACCGGTGACTGGTACCACTCTTGGTGCCTCGTCTTTTGTAGATTCAATAGCTACCAGTTTCCTCAAACTTAGTTGCTGACACACATATCACTTCCTGATCTCCACCTGAAACTCTCTCTAACCTCTACCAATGATTGATCAGTGCTTCATATAACTTCCCCAGCTTCTCTGATGCCTGATCAGCCAAGTTTCTTTGGAAGGTACGTCCACAGTAGTGTATGCAGGTGTCTTCTCCTTAGGCTTTCAAAAATGTCATGTGTGGTTGTCAAGTGTGATCAAACCATGGGCCCAGTCAAAGAGATGACTGCAGTAAGTCCTTGCCAGTGCTTGATTAGTCTTCAGGAACCTCTGCTCCATCCACAAAGTCTTCCAGATAACTCCGCTACAAAACAGGAAATACTCCCATTTGCTTCTCTATTACAATCTTAAACAAGAAAAAAGGTTTAAAACGTTCCAGATTTCTGACCTTGACTTCGGGAACTGCTTTATGTACAAAGTGATATTTAAGAGTCAAGCTCTAGGAAGGGGAGTTAACCGGGTCTTTGAAACACTGTCAATATGTTGCAATAACTAGATACCAAGCATGAAATATAAATGTCTAGGCTTACAACATTCTTTTTATTCAGCCCACAAAATAACCCTCTAATTCATGAAAGGGAACACCAGTGATAATCCTGGTCTCTCAAATAATGTGTTAACAGAACTTTCAACTTTGATGTTGCTCTGGTGATGCTTTATAATTTATAGCCACTATCCGAATGTGTTTTGATATTACGGGGATGCATGTTGTTCTAACACACACTTGGAGAGGGACCTTTCCAGGGAGAAGAGCTATGCTGTTCCAATGATGTAAAACTTCCATCTAGGCACTAAGGTATGGGGTCTGCTGACAAAGCCCAGAGATCTTCCTTTATATAATAAACTTCACCTTACCAAGGGGAGGGTGGTTAGGCCTTATAGTCCTTTTTCCACTGTCTGTATATGATGACATCCCCCTTTATATTCTATGGAATTGTAACAATGTTAACTGTGTTAGGTTTATGCATTTCGCTGCTGGTAGTGGCTCGTATGCTGCATTATAGAGCACGATAGTTAAAATAAACATTTTGAACTATAACAGTGACTCTGACAATTCTTATTGTGGACAAGTACGAGTGAGGAAGCAAAAGGGTCTCTCTTGCTACCGCGATTCCTGAGAGAGTCGGGAGTGTTGTGTTCTGGGTGGTCTAATCATTTGTATCTTCATGATTATGTAGGAGAACGAATGAGACACTATAGCTAGTCGGTTTTGAGATTTTGGGTACTAAGGTGTAGGAAGGTTCGCCCCTATACACCGAGGTCCTGTTTTCCTGCGCATAGTTCTGTGTATGTGCAGAATCCCCGCAACAGACTCTGGTCTCCCAGACTCCACACTGTCACTTGTTAGGGGTATCCTACACACCGCAGCACGCCTCATCCAGGTTTGGAAGAAATATGATCACATCAATCTAGCTTGATGGAACTCCATTGGCTCCCCAGGCCCGCTCACACCAACTTCAAAACCAGCTGCATAGTTTACAAAGCCATCATGAACCGCTCCCCCACTTATCTTGCAGACAAGCTCCTCATCTTTAGTGGCTCTCGACACCCCTGCAGACTAAGAAATGTAACGAAGTAAAAATAAGACAGCAGGCTTTTTCCATCTGTGCACCCAGGATCTGGAACAGCATCCCTGTATCCATCACAACTCCCCAATGCTGCTTAATTTAGGAAAGAGTTGAAGACTCACCTCTCTAAATAGCACTAGATCACAATCATTAACCATCCTCAATCCAACTCCATCTCCTCGTACTCATTGACTTCATGATTGTCTCTGACCATGTTCACCGCTCCACTTCCTTTTGTCACCGTTGTTGCAATAGAAATACCATATACATATATGCCCACCTTTTTTGTTCGCATGGTGAATATTTACCCAAAACTAAATATATATATATTTTTATAAATGTATACTTTAAGAAATAAACATCAAAAATTAATTGGTGTCTCCTAAGGTAATACCCTTCTATTATAGGTGATTTGATGACAAATGCTGGCTGTTCTTTGACGTTATGTAAAGTTGACACTGGACACATTTGATTCTCCTGGTCTATCCCAGCTTTCTCTGGGGACATAGAGTTGTACTCGGGAAAAGGTCAGCTTCCAAACATGCTCCTGTTCCCAGGATGTCCCTACTGCTCAACCATCCAATATCTTCACTACATCTTCAAAGCAGGGTGTAGTGTAAAAGGCAGCTAATGCTTTGCGGTTTCCAGGCTCGGAAATTGGAATGCCCTCCTGCCAGCCCTCCATTATCAGTAGACTGACCTCTTTTAGTCTTTGTACTCCGCTCCCTGTAAGTTGATTCACTGGTCATTTTGGGCTGTGTTCGTGTATCCAGTCACTCAACCGAAGACCTTTCATCAAACATCTAAGAACCATAGTGTGTGCCCGATTTCTGAAAAGCGCTATGAGACCAAACAGGTGGGTGGGGTGGGCTATGCAGATGCCCTTCTCCCACCTTCGTGCACCCTAGTCCTCTCTTTCCTAGGTCCCGTGTTTCTAGAATTGATGAAATCCGTTATTGTGATTAAAACAATCAAAGAGAATTTGAATTGCTTACAAGAAGTCCAGCAACACCCCTGCATGACTCCCATGGGCCCTCGAATCTCCACAGAATAATCTCTTACTGAAGATAGCTGCAGGCATTCATCCTCGGTTGGACGTAGACCCTAATGTAGATGTATAATACCCGGTAACCCACTCGTTCTACGTTTTTTCTCTCTCTAAGTTTTATTTAGCGCGAACTTGACCCGAAATCAGGTATCCGAGCGCTTTACATGAGCACTAGTTGTGTTACATGAGGACACATTCATTTTTGTTAGGCACGGGGAGGCTAAGTGATTTGCCCAGAATCACAGGATGTTGAGCGTCGTTGCTGAGACTCGAACCCAGTTCCCCAGATTTAAGGTCGACCGCCCTAGCCGTTAGGCCACATTCTCTCCCCGTGTTAAATTCGTTGAATTCCTAGTTTCAGCCAAGTGTGCACTGTCCGTTTCAGAATATGCCCATAAGCACTAATTAGGGTGTAATTCTTACAGAATCTCTTCATCTTACTCTATTCACTCCTTTTTATATTTCTTTTCTTCTTCCTCAGTGAAGATGCAGAAACAAACTCCAACTGCAGCGAAGGGCAAAGTTCCTCGCCCAGCAAGCCTCCAGATGTCCTTTTTGTCAGGAAAGTCGGGGCCTTCGTTGACAAACCTTCACCTCAGGTAAAGAGAAGAACATGGTTCAACCTCAGAGAGTAAAAAGGGTCCTTGAAGGCTTTTCCTTTGCCTCTGATAATTGTTTTGGTGAACACGTACTTTAAAGATTTATATATTTTTTTTAATAAGAATACTTTGGAGAGCTTCCCAGTTACATTAGATTTGTTAATCGGTTTCTGTTTTCGACAGGGTCTTTCTAAATGAACAATTTAGCTTCTGTAAATTTAGGATGATGCCAGAAGGGCAAGGTAATCCGCACCGACCCAAGGGTGAGATGTGACCCCTATTTTGTTTTTCTTGCTTGCTGCTGTTTCTTTGTTCTAGCCTTAGTCAAAGGCCACTCTACTATAGTCCACATTAACGGCGATCTCCTATAGCCCTTGTAGGAAGCTGGCTCTGTATATACTATACCAAAGTGAGGTATAGTGTGCACAGAGTCCAGTGGAACCCCAAAGAGAGGCCGAGATAAAAGTAGATAACACCTTACTCTCCATTTGTGGTAGTGTGGTCGAGCAGTAAGGCTTTATCAGAGGACAGTGTTAAGCATTTGTTGTACACACTCAGGCAAGAAGTGATGTCACTCACTCACAGATTGAACTCAGTCCAATTGTTTTTATAAAAAATATTTCTTAGTTTGTTATTTTTAGAACCAAGCAGGATTTGGTGCAGGTAAGTAAAATAGTACTTTTCAAAACGGGTTGATAAGAAGATGCAAGCTGGTTGAAATTGACTTTGTTACAGGTTTATAAAACATTTAAAGACAGTTGATATTTGTAATTACTTTGTGATTACTTTTTAGATTGTTCTTGAGATTACTTTCTAGGTTACTTTTTCTACTCTGTTTGGTATACCTAGATATCACACTGGGACATTTTTCAGACAAAAGTAAATAAAGCACTTTGACATTAAAACACTGTTGCTTGGGTTTCCATACACACACAACTCAACACACAGAAATTTTTCAGAGGAAAAACAGTCAATGCAATCTTACGGAAGAAAATGTGTTTATCGGTTTGCAGGTAAGCAATCGGTTTTGAGAGTTACGTTTCTGGGGTTAGAACAAGAGTTTCCCCAGAGTCAAGGATGCACTCAAAGTTCACCCTCAGCGACACTAGGGCGGCCAGGTGCAGAGTGCTGAGGCCCAATGTTAACCTATGGGGCCGTCGGTTGGTGCCTGCTCACGGGCAGGCCACTCGGTCTTGGGAGCCAAGCTCCCAGGGTTAAGGTCAGGGCAGAGGGGGTCCCAGGTAAACACTAAGTCCACACCACCAGCGGCACAGGGGCGGCCGGGTGCAGAGTGCTTATGAGGGTTCGGGAGCCCAATGTAATCCCATGGAGATTGCCGGTCTTGGATTTTAGCTGCAGGCTTGGTCCAGGAAGTCTTCCGGGAGGAACCAACAGCTGGGCGGGTAAGTTGAAGGGATCGGGGACGTAGGTGCACCTCGGGTCCTCTTCTCCAGGGCACAGGGCGTCTGGATGCAGGGGTGTCTTTTGAGGTTGGATTTCACCTTACTGGGCCACTCGTGGTTGGGGTGGGAGTCTCCGTGCAGAGGCTGCAGGCAGTGTTGGGGAGTCCTGGAGGGGTCATTCCACGGTGGATTCGGACTCTGGAGCACTGAGGGGCCTAGCTGGGTCCAGTGGGCCACTCGGACTTGGGCCGTAGGCGTCGGGTGCAGTGGTGGTTCCAGGCGTCGGGTTTCTTTGTCTTCAGCAGGCTCAGAGGCTTTCTTTGGAGATTCTTTTGAACAGAGCTGCTGTTCACAGGAGATTTGGTCTTTTTCTAAAGCAGTCAGTCTTCCCAGGGGTTCTGGAGGACGCTGGCTGCAGGACAAGGCGACTATTGGCGCAGGATCTCTGGAAACTGCACAAGGGCAGGTAGGGCGGGGGCCAAGTTGGTTCTTCTCTGCAGTCTCCTCTGCTGTGCGTGGTCTTTTGTCCTTCTTCTACGTATGTTGCAGGAATCTGCCTTCAGGGTTCAGGCTGCCCCCTAAATACTGTATTTAGGGGCGTTTTAGGGGTCTCAGGTTAGTAGCCAATGGGCTACTGACCTTAGGGTGACTACACCCTTGGGGTGCGCACCCCATGTGGGGGAGTGAGCACAATCCCTAATCCTGATTGGAGAGTGCCTGCCATCTGCAAGATGGCAGGCCCTGAAGAGTGGGCTTCACCTCGGTTCCCCCACCCGACAGGTGGAATTGGCAAAGGTGGGCACACCTTCTGAGCTATTCTAATTTTTCCCGCCTGTCTTCCTGCCAAAAAGGGGGGTGGGGGAGACAGGAAGGGTGCCTGCTCCTGATAGCAGGAGAGGCTGGGGGTTGAGCTGCAAAGCCGGCAAGGCCTTTGAATCTCCTCTGCCTCTTCATGACCTGGGGGAGGTGTGAACACCTCCCCCCAGGAAAGGCTTTGTTTCTGGGCTCAGGGAGCGAAGGCTCCCACCCCAGGGGTCCATAAACTTGTCTCGTGGTGGCAGGCTGGTGTTTACCAATCAGGGAACCCACCAGAGGCTAGTTGTTTTTCAGGGGGCATCTCTAAGATGCCCTCTGATTATATTGCATAATAAATCCCACACTGGCATTAGTGTGGGTTTATTATGCTGAGAAGTTTGCTACCAAACTTCCCAGAATTCAGTAAAGCCATTATGGTGCTGTGGAGTTCGTAATGACAAACTCCCAGACCATATACTCTTTATGGCTTTACTGCACTTACAATGTTTAAGAATGGGCTTATACACTGTAGGTGTACAGTGCTCATGCAACTGTACCCTCACCAGTGGTATAGTGCACCCAGCTAGAGGGGTGTCTTACCTATACCATAGGCAGTGGGTTGCAGGCATGGCACACAGTTGTGTGCAATATCGCCTCTTCACTTTTCTCTGCACCAAAACACACAGCCTGCAATGACAGTGTGTGTGTTAAGGTACAGGACCTCTAAGGGTGGCACAATATATGCTGCAGCCCTTAGAGGCCTTCCGTGGTCACAGTGCCCTTGGTACCCATGGTACCTTTTACAAGGGACTTGCATGTCGCCAGAGAGGTGCCAATTGAGGGTACAAAAGTACAGTTTTGGGAAAGAACACAGGCCCTGGGAACCTGATTGGTAGGGACCCAGGGCACATCAAGTCAAAGTGCATCAGAAATCTTATTAGTGTCATTTATCTTATTACTATCCACTGTCTTTACATGCCGTGGGATGACTGTTCTCATTTTGGGTAATGGACTTGGATTTGCTGTTTTCTTCAATGTTTGTGACAATCATTAGGGATCCAGTGCTAGAGAGGGAAAAGTTCCTGTGGATACTTGTTACCACATATTCCTCACCTTAGAATGATCCAAGCTGCCAGACTGGATCTACATTTCTTTAAGCAGTTGCTCCTGCACACCAACAGGTGGTGCCATTTGATTCCATGACTATCTCACACTGCCTCTGTAGTGTTGAAGCAGAGCTTCAGATAGATGCCACCCCTGGGTGCTGATGTCTTATTTTGGCTCTTTGAGGGTTTTTTCCCATCCTTCCTTCACAAGACTCAGAGGACCCCTAACAGGATGTCCAAACAGAAGTTCAAAGGGGGAGAATCACACTCCCTTCTCTGGCACTTCCTTGTAGGCATGAAAGTAAAACATCCCATTTCCTTCTGAGTTTTTCAGGGAGTCCACCAATCATGCCTTTCCATGTCTGGTTAAATCTTTCAACCAGGCCACTGGTTTGTGGGTGGTAGAGGGTAACTCCACACTCCTTCCACATGTGTTTTAAGTATGCAGATGTAATGTTTGTAACTCTGTCTGACACTACCACCTTAGGAAAACCAACCCTGGTAAAAATACCAAGGAGTGCCTTGGCCACTACTGTAGCAGTAGTGGTCCTAAGTGGAATAGCTTCAGGATACCTGGTAGTATGATCCACTACCACCAGCATATATCTGTTCCCTGAGGCTGTTTGAGGGTCCAGGGGGCCAACAGTGCCAACCCCTACCCTTTCAAAGGGTACCCCAACCACTGGAAGTGGGCTTTTAGGTGGTCTCCTGCCTTATCACTGGCTTGGCAAGAGACATAGGACTGACAAAAGTCCTTCACCTTCTAGGACATCCCTTGCCAGTAGAAGTGATTGACTAATCTACTGCATGTTTTATCCTGACTAAGGTGCCCAGCTAGGGGGATATCATGGGCCAAAGTAAAGAGAAACTGTCTAAACCTCTGAGGTACTACCACTCTCCTGGTTGCACCAGGTTTGGGATCTCTGACCTCAGTGTATAGGAGCCCATCCTCCCAATAGACCCAGTGGATGCCACTGATATCACCCTCGTTCGAGGCATGTGTGCTGTAGATACACATGTTTTGCATACTCCTGCCATCTAGTGTTGGGTCCTGATGTTTGCAAGTTGTTTTCTTCGAAGAAGTCTTTTCCAGTCACGAGGTAAGGTGACTCCTCCTTTTGATGATAGTGCGCATGGGCATCGACTCCATTGTTAGACTGTTTTCTTTCCGCCATTGGGTTTGGACGTGATTTGCGGTGCTCTGGGTCGAGACCTTTCTTCTGTCGTGTAGTTCCTATATTACCCATACAGGACCTGCGCGTTCGGATAACATAAACTGTGGGCTTGGTGGCAGACTGACTCTGAACACCCCCACCGAAAATGTTAGCCTGTTTGCATTAGCTAGCTCACAGTGCCACTAGTGTCTACTCTTATCAGGGACAGAATAGTTTCTGGCAACCTTAGACCATGACAACCCTGATCCCTCAGGATCATGGAAACAATATACTACTTTTCGCTCAGTCACTCGTGCTCACTTATTCGGTCTCAGAGAGTTACACAGAAGAAACAGTCGGGCGTGTTACAATAAGTATTTCTTTTTATTGCACAGTTGTTCTTCTAGTGTTAAATAGATGTGCTGCAATAATTGTTAGACAGTAGCAGATATATATAATTATCAGTATAGTGAATATAAATGGATAGTACAGTTCTACCATTTTGCAATAATCATAAATGCATACCTGAATATAAAATGCATGATAAAAGAAAGCGCGTACACCTACGATGTCTATCTAGATGTACCTAAGTGTACCTAGCATGTGAGTAGGTGTGAAGCCAAGAATCCCTCTAGGATTTAGTCGAATCCCATTACCTGAAGTGTGAGAATGTAGGAGCCCTTCTTGGTCTCGAGTTGGACACCCCGCGAGGGATGTTCAGACCACTGTCAGCTGGAGCGTCTGCATGCTGGAGCCTCAGCGTCTGTCAGTGTGTCGGCCTGGAAGTCTCGGTTCCCTCTGCCTAATGCTAGCAAGATGTGCTGTATTTATGCATAAAGTATATAGGGTTCCTTTGTCCCTTGTCTCATGTATTAGCCATTGTTGGATTTGAGGATGACGTATGGGTTGAACCTTGTACGTAGATATGGTGGGGTAGGTGGTGTAGCCCCTGCCTGGTTTCCGAGAACCCTTATGAATATTCATTCATACTGTGTGAGTCTATTGATGAAGTTATAGGACTCTATTGTTTAGGAGAAACCTTCCTTCTGCACCCAGGATTAGAACTAGGTAAAGGTTCAATCCTAAAGGCTCGTTACTGTGTAGTATAAGGGGAATAATGTAGGTGACGGTGTATGATATTACCCGGGCCTATATTAGGGTACCTGTATGAAACATAACACTTCAGGATCCCTTCTGTGTGCAATACACTCGTCTGTATTGTTTTGAACGCGTCTCCCATCTTCCGCGTGTCAAAATCGGAAAACTTTTCCTAGTTGGATCGAGAAAACTCCAACTGCGGCCTTCGGGCCTAGCCCGTTTCCATTAACTTCCACTCGAGGAAGACATCATCAAGTAATCTGCCGATGGAACGGACTTGGTTCCAATTGTGCCCTCGGTGCCGCTCTAAATATCTGCGCGCTGACCGTCACAAGGTCTGTAACCTCTGCCTGTCTCCGGAGCACAAGGAAGCCAACTTTGATCTAAAAAGACCCTGTGAGACCGTCCGGCTCGACGAAGAGAAATGCAGCTAAGAGTATCAAAGACACCCCCAATCACTTTGGTGAAGATATCGAACAGGAAGAAATGGAAGCATCCGCAGAGGAAGAGGCCTTCTCCGTAAATTGGAGATTGAACTAGAGTCCCAGGATGTCCCAGCAGTTCAAGGTGCAGTGAGTACCAAAACCCCCTTTGCCCACAAAACCCAATTCCGCCAAACAAAAGGCTTCCGGGCCACTTCTCCCATCCGACCATGGTAGGCACTGAGACTCTGCTTCAAACACCTCGCCCTCTGACTCGGCACCAAAAGCGCACGTCAAGCCTTCTGGATCGGGGTCAAGTTGAGACACCACTAAGTCTGGGAGGTGAACTCCGCTCGCGAAGTTTGCAAAGTTTTCCTCACTTCGCGGAGCAGAGTTTTTTTCCTCGCTCGCGCTCATCAACATCAAGTTGGCGAGTGCGTGCGAGAAAAATCCACCTCCCGGCGAGATTTTTCCTCATTTGCGCTTGTCAACGTCAAGTTCGCGAGCGAGGGAAATCAACCGCCAGGCGAGATTTCTCAACGTGGGAGGTCGGATTTCTCAATGCGATTGGCCACGTATGCTCGCGATCACTCGCGTTGAGAAACCGCCTGTTTGCATTGAAACAGCTGCCGCTCGAGTAGAAAATCTACTCAAGCGGCAGAAAGGAAGGAGCGCCTGCTTGCGCTGTGCATGATGCCGTTTGCGATAATTTTACATCGCTGACGAACACCTGCCACTGAAAATTATCGCGAACGGCATTTTTTAACCCACTCCACCGCTTGCGGAGCTCCGCGTGGCGGAGGTTTTTTTGCACTTACGCGGAACTCCGCGAACTCCGCCCAGGCTTAGACACCACACCTTCGGCCCTTAAAACTTCAGTTCAGAAGGACAAAATGTTCAAATCTGTCTCGGTACCAAAAAGTTTGGCGCCGAAACAGAAGGATGCTCATCACAATCCTCGGGAGCAAATTCTGGAAACTATGCAAGAAAAGCTGGATCCAAAACAAAAGAAAATGTATATTAATATAGACACTGGATATGTTTATTTATTTATTTATTTATTTTTAAATTTTTTATTTGTCAATGATTAGGTAATACATAGTACAATCAAATATATCAAACCAATATCAATGCCGCATACTGCCAATATCAAAGCATAATATCACAGATAAAGTAATTAAGCAAGGAGCACAAAAAAAAGAAATACCAAAATACATTCTAGAACCTCACCCACTTATTTACACTCCATTAAGTATCCTAAAATTTTCAGGAGAGTATCTAAAGCCAAGACCCCCATATTTTATTACATTTAGCGAGTGATCGTATGCCTCTTGACTTGGCCAATGCCTGTTCCATATCATATGTCTGTCGGACTAGAAGCCACCAATCCATCACATTTGGAGGCTTTGGCGATATCCATTCTCGAGCAATAATCAGCCTTGCCGAGACTAACAAAATAGTTAATAAACCACTACTTTTAGATCCAACATTACTGCAGCCCAGCATAATTTCCCCTACTGTCAGGGGTATATCTAACCCCAATTTCTGATGAATAATATTCTGGACATCCTGCCAAAATGTTTTTAGCTCTAAACACGTTACAAACATATGTTTGATATCTGCCTTATATATATCACATCTTGGGCACTTCATCCTATCTGTAATTATATTATTAGCCGCCCACTTGGCTATCCTCTCAGGTGTGTAATAAAGAAGACAGATCGTCCGATGTTGGTGTAATCTCAGATTAGTAGAATGCACCACCTCTTTTATAGTGCCCAATGCTTGTGTTATAGTGCCCAATGCTTGTGTTATAGTGCCCAATGCTTGTGTTATAGTGCCCAATGCTTGTGTTATAGTGCCCAATGCTTGTGTTATAGTGCCCAATGCTTGTGTTATAGTGCCCAATGCTTGTGTTATAGTGCCCAGTGCTTGTGTTATAGTGCCCAGTGCTTGTGTTATAGTGCCCAGTGCTTGTGTTATAGTGCCCAGTGCTTGTGTTATAGTGCCCAGTGCTTGTGTTATGGTGCCCAGTGCTTGTGTTATAGTGCCCAGTGCTTGTGTTATAGTGCCCAGTGCTTGTGTTATAGTGCCCAGTGCTTGTGTTATAGTGCCCAGTGCTTGTGTTATAGTGCCCAGTGCTTGTGTTATAGTGCCCAGTGCTTGTGTTATGGTGCCCAGTGCTTGTGTTATAGTGCCCAGTGCTTGTGTTATAGTGCCCAGTGCTTGTGTTATGGTGCCCAGTGCTTGTGTTATAGTGCCCAGTGCTTGTGTTATAGTGCCCAGTGCTTGTGTTATGGTGCCCAGTGCTTGTGTTATGGTGCCCAGTGCTTGTGTTATAGTGCCCAGTGCTTGTGTTATAGTGCCCAATGCTTGTGTTATAGTGCCCAGTGCTTGTGTTATAGTGCCCAGTGCTTGTGTTATAGTGCCCAGTGCTTGTGTTATAGTGCCCAGTGCTTGTGTTATAGTGCCCAGTGCTTGTGTTATAGTGCCCAGTGCTTGTGTTATAGTGCCCAGTGCTTGTGTTATAGTGCCCAGTGCTTGTGTTATAGTGCCCAGTGCTTGTGTTATAGTGCCCAGTGCTTGTGTTATAGTGCCCAGTGCTTGTGTTATAGTGCCCAGTGCTTGTGTTATGGTGCCCAGTGCTTGTGTTATAGTGCCCAGTGCTTGTGTTATAGTGCCCAGTGCTTGTGTTATGGTGCCCAGTGCTTGTGTTATGGTGCCCAGTGCTTGTGTTATAGTGCCCAGTGCTTGTGTTATAGTGCCCAGTGCTTGTGTTATAGTGCCCAGTGCTTGTGTTATAGTGCCCAGTGCTTGTGTTATAGTGCCCAGTGCTTGTGTTATAGTGCCCAGTGCTTGTGTTATAGTGCCCAGTGCTTGTGTTATAGTGCCCAGTGCTTGTGTTATAGTGCCCAGTGCTTGTGTTATAGTGCCCAGTGCTTGTGTTATAGTGCCCAGTGCTTGTGTTATAGTGCCCAGTGCTTGTGTTATAGTGCCCAGTGCTTGTGTTATAGTGCCCAGTGCTTGTGTTATAGTGCCCAATGCTTGTGTTATAGTGCCTAATGCTTGTGTTATAGTGCCCAATGCTTGTTTTATGGTGCTAGCCCCTACAGATGTCTCCAATATTTTACTCCATTGATTGGCCGATCTTCCACAATCATCTACTCTGTTACTACTCAGCCATTTATAAACCTTACTAATCATAGATTCCCTTACTTCGTCATATATAAAGTCCCAAACCTCAGACCCAATTATATTAGTCAACTTCAGGTGCTTTAGAAAGTAGTCTCGAATCTGATAATACTTTAACAGCATATAGTTTGGTAATTTATATATGAGTTGTAGTCTCTCAAAAGCAATAATGCCATTATGATCGAAAAGATCACCCACGCGTCCTACTCCCAATCTGACCCAATTTTTCCCCGCCCCATCATGAAATATACTTGGTCAGGCAGGGTTAGAATACAGAGGGAATTTATCATGATATAGAGATATATTGCCTTTATGTAAGATCGCCCGCCAGATATATATGCTGTCCCGTGCGGTCTTGAATTTAACCCTTTTAAAATAATTAGGGTCCATTATTCTATACAGAAACATCTTACTTTCTTCCCCCAACATTAATGTATGAAAAAATAGAATACCCGCAGGATTAATCAGACTACGGAGGCGGCCGAAGAAAGCTGACCAAAAATACATCTTGAAGTCCGGTAACTCCAAGCCGCCTTGACCAAAAGGTAGTTTTAATTTTCCTATCGCTCTCCTAGATTTCTTGTATCCCCATATAAAGCCACCAATGGCCCCTTCTAATCGTTTAAAAAAGGAGTTGGAAACCCGTAGTGGAATAGAACGAAAAAGATATAAGAACTTAGGCAGGACTTTCATTTTAATTATATTAATACGACCAATGATGCCAATCGGTAGCTTATGCCAATTTTTAAATGATCTAATTGTATCCTTCAGCAGTTCCTCATAATTAAGAAAAATAATTTTCTCTATTTGTGCTAATATCCGCACCCCCAGATAAGTGACGACTGAACATACCCCCTGTATTACATCTAACGGTCTATGATTAATTAATATTTGGGTCTTGTTAATATTTAATTTATACCCCGATATTTGTCCGAATCTAGCAGCCGCCACTGTTATTTCCCCTAATGCTTGCCCCGGGTCTGTGGAGAATACTGCCAAGTCATCTGCATAAGCGGTGACCTTTAAAGAAATTGTTCCATTGCTATATGCACTTATTCGGGGATTATTTTGTAAAACACAGATGAATGGCTCTATGTATAGACACTGGATATATTTCAACAAAACCTGTGATATCATCATCCTCCAAAAGAAAGATTCCTAGCACACAGGATAGAACATTCCTTTAGAAAAGAAAAAGGACTACTAGCCTTCTCCACCCCATTCCTTATTCCCTTCCACCATTTTTACCACTATCTTTAGTACCAAGTTCAGACCATCTAGATATTACCCCACAGGGTTCTCCTCATACTGATCGTGACGCAGGGGTTGGGGATGACAATTATGGGCAACCACCACCAGATCCATGGGATGATTATAATATAGATCCTCCCACAGGCACAGATCCAGATCTATGCCCTGCAAAACCTTCACCTCCTGATGACACCTCAGACCAGGAGTTAATTGCCAGGGCAAGAATCTTAAGAAGAAGATTTTTTATTTGAAACATTGGGAAACACACATAAGACCACACAGTCCTTATCAATGTTAAAAGGCCTGATGCGCCATGCAGAAGACATTTTTAAAGACCCTGTACACGCCCGTATCATAACACCCAGGGTTGATTAAAAAAAATACAACGCCCCACCATCTGACCCAATTTTTATTAGGGGCCAGCTTCCATTAGACTCTTTGGCTGTGTCCAATGCTTTAAAAGAGCAAATTCTCAAACCTCAGGTGATGCACCACCTCCAGACAAAGAGTCTAAATTAATAGATGCCTCAGGCAAAAGAGTGGCTTCACAATCGGCCAATTATTGGCGCAAAGCCAATACTCAAAGTCTTTTGGCTAGGTATCCCACTGGGATGAAATGGAAGAGTTACTCCAATATCTCCCAGAGGAGCATAAGAAAAGAGAGCAGGAACTAGTGCAGGAGGGAACATTTATTTCCAGTTCCTCTATTAGGTGTGTTAGACGCTGCTGATACTGCAGGCAGAGGAGTCAACACCAGTATTCTCTTCAGAAGACACGCATGGCTGCTATTCTCTGGGTTCAAACCAGAGGTACAGCAAACAATACTCATTGCTCCCTTTGACAAGAAACATCTTTTTGGCCCTCAAGTGGACAAAGCACTTGGAAAAAATGAAAAAAGACACTGAAGTGGAAAAATCAATGGGAGCACTTCAGTCACCCTCTAACAGAGACTCCTTTCGCTGCTCATTTTATAGGGCAGGCTCAAAAAGTACCTCCACAGAAGCCAACGCATCTTCCTATAAACCTCAAACTCAATCCTCCCCTCTAGAGAATTCTACAAGGGTGGTTACAGAGGAATCCATTTTAAAGGAAGAGGTAGAGCTACATCAAGTACCTCTCCATCGCCCAACAAGCAGTAACTTATTAGTAATGACGGTTCTGTAGGGCCAATCTTAGATTCCAGGCCTTTAAATCTATACATCCGTCAGAATACTTCCATAAGGTCACACTTCAACAGGTGCTTCCGCTCTTAGAGCAAGGCAACTTAATGTCAACACTGGACTCAAAGGACGCATACTTTCACATTCCCATTCACCCAGCTCATCGCAAATATATCAGATTTGTGGTAGCAGGAAAACACTATCAATTCAAGGTACTCCCATTCGAAGTCACCACTGCATCCAGAGTATTCACCAAATGTCTAGTAGTAGTAGTAGCAGCTCATCTAAGAAGACAATGAATTCATGCCTTCCCATATCTAGATGATTGGCTCATCAAAGCCAACACACACGACAAGTGTTTACAACACACTCAGATCACCATAAATCTTCACCAGTTGGGATTCACAGTTGATGCACAAAAATCCCATCTTCAAACCTCACAGCTGCAGCCCTATCTAGGAGCTATGATAAACAATCAAACCGGTTTAGCCTATCCCAATGCAGCCAGGATTCACAATTTTCAAACACTGCTACAACAGTTTCAAAGCAGCCAGAATCTAACTGTCAGTACTTTCATGCAACTTTTAAGGATGATGGTATCATGTTTGCCATAGTGCCTCATGCAAGATTAAACTTGCGTCCTCTACAGGAATGCTTAGCACGTCAATGGAATCAATCACAGAATCAGCTAAAAGATCTAGTGTTGGTAGAAAGCCACACCCTTTGCTCTCTGCAGTGGTGGAACACACAAAACTTATCAAAAGGGCGGCCTTTTATTGACCCTGTTCCACAGGTCGTGCTCACAGCGGACACATCCCTTACAGGATGGGGTGCCCATCTACAACATCTAACAGTTCAGGGTCTCTGGGACCCCAAACACTGAAATCTCCACATCAACTACCTAGAGCTTCTAGCTGTTCGCCTAGCGCTAAAAGCATTTCTACATCACCTGATAGGGAAAGTTGTCCTAGTCTGGACGTACAATGTGACAGCTATGTACTATGTACAAAAACGGGGAGTAACACACTCTCTACAGTTATTACGCCTCTCTCAGACCATTTGGCATTGGGCAATACATTACAAAAATCCAACTGCTTGCAGAACACCTTCCAGGGACAGAAAACAAATTTGCCGACCTACTCTGCAGGATTCGGCAACAAGTCCATGAGTGGGAACTCCACACCCAAGTCCTCTTCCCGTACTTCCACAAATGGGGGTTTCCACAAATCGATTTCTTTGCAACAGCAGAGAACTCAAAATACCCAAACTTCGCCTCCAGGTTCCCTCACCCTCTATTCACAGGCAATGCCCTATGGATGAACTGGTCAGGAATATTTGCGTACGCTTTTCTGCCTCTCCCTCTTCTTCCATTTCTGGTTCGGAAACTCAGGCTAACATGGTTCTCCATACTACTGGAACTTTCAGTAGTACCTCACCTCAAATGTTCTCACCCAGAACCATGGAGAAAGACATCCAAACCCTAGGGAGCTCAACCTAGCGGTTTGGTTCCTGAAGTCATAGAGTTTGGATACCTAAATCTACCATTGGATTGCATGACAATTCTTAAAGAAGCAAGGAAACCTACCACGAGAGCATGCTATGCAGCAAAGTGGAAAAGGTTTGTTAGATATTGTAATAACCAGACAATTGAACCACTAGATGCTTCTATATAACCAATCATTTGTTATCTATTGCATCTTCAATGTGCAGGCCTTGCATATACATCCATACGCCTACACCTTGCAGCTGTGGCTGCATATCTTCAAAACAGACAACAATTATCTCTATTCAGAGTACCAGTCATTAAAGCCTTTATGGAAGGCCTTAAAAGAGTGATATCACCAAAGGTTCCACCTCCATGGAATCTTAAA
The DNA here is from genome assembly GCA_963921515.1 of Calotriton arnoldi. Taxonomy (NCBI): domain Eukaryota; kingdom Metazoa; phylum Chordata; class Amphibia; order Caudata; family Salamandridae; genus Calotriton; species Calotriton arnoldi. The sequence goes on from CAWUFW010004300.1 coordinate 694,903, forward strand.
ATTGTTCTAACAAGACTTATGGGTCCACCTTTTGAACTATTGCACAATTGTCCACTGCAGTTACTTTCTTGGAAGGTTGCTTTCTTGATTGCCATCACTTCACTAAGACGTGTCAGTGAGCTTCAGGCACTAACCTTGGAAGAACCATCCTTCCAACTCCATAAAGACAGAGTGGTTCTTCGCGCTAACCCAAAGTTCCTTCCAAAAGTAGTCTCTGCTTTTCATATTAACCAATCCGTTGAGTTACCTGTTTTCTTCCCTCAACCTGATTCGGTAGCAGAGAGAGCGTTACATACATTAGATGTCAAAAGAACATTATTGTATTATATGGATAGAACAAAAGATTTTCGCAAAACAACTTTTTGTTCCCTTTGCTCTCCCTCATAAAGGGAAACCTATTTCTAAATCTAGTATTTCTAGATGGATTGTTAAATGTATCAAACATGCTATATTAAAGCCAAAAGAAGTGTGCCTATACCTCCTAGAGCTAATTTTACTCGTAAAATAGGAGCATCTATGGCCTTTTTAGGCTACATCCCATAGCTGACATTTGTGAAGCAGCTACATGGTTTACACCACACACATTTAAATCCCAAGAACAGATGCTTACAGGGTAAGAAACATAATCCTTCCAGTGCAGCAGCTTACTGCCGCAGGCTCTCGAGTGGGACAAGTTTCTTGTCCCTGGCACAGATCCATCCTAGAGGGCCCCCCCTGGGCCCAAGAGCTCTGCCGTGTAAGGCCCAAGCTCCTCATGCTCAGTTGCCTCTGAGAATAACAGATCCTCTTCCTGAGAAGAGGGGTTCTGACTTGGAATCTGTTTAGAAGCTGGTCCTTCAGTCTTCTTGCCTTTTCTCTTGGAGGGCTGGTCCATTCTTTCAGGATCTAGCACCTCTTTTTCATTCTGGTTTTCACAAAGCCCTATTCTTGAAGCCCTAACATCTTTGCATGGGTCCTCAGTTCGACTTCAGCCCAAGGGGAAGTCTCCAGATTATTTCCAAGCAGAGATCCTACATGGATGGAGGAGGACACTGCTGCTTCCTTCTGACAAACTAACACCCCGCCTCCACCCCCCCCAGTCAAAAGATACCAAAGGCATGGGATAGACCTTTGTGACATTTTCAGCATTGGTGACTGTATAGGTCGTCCAATAAGGTACTGATCTGAGTTAACCAGTTGCTGGGTCACCATGGTGATACTAGCACCAGTCTCTCTCAAGGCCTCTATTCTAGTTCCATTAATCAAGAGGTACTGCCTGTATTTGTGCATGTTAGTGGGCCAGGCAGCACAGGATAAGTCTACCCCTCCCTCAAAGACTAGAGTTGCCTCAGTGGGGTCACCGACATGGTCAGGCCACCCATGGGATCCCATCTGGACATTAGCAACTGCAGGTTGGCTAGAGGCATTTTTCTCCAGTTTGGTGCCCCAATGGTGTACAGTAATGGCACCAAGCCTTCTTGGGATCTCCGTTCTTCCCCTGGTACCCACACTTTGGCTGAGAAGAGTCCCTGGGCCCCCCCTCCAGAACAGATTTTTGGGGGCCTGAAGAAGACACTTTGTTTTTAGTATTACCCTCTTTGGCTTGGGGTGGGGAGGTGATTGGACTCTTTCATTTGGTCTCTCCCACCAGTGGTAGTTTTGGTCACCCTTGTCGTGTCCCAGTGACCCAATTCTTGAGGAGAAAGTGGACCTAGGTCTACCAGGAATTTATCTAGTTTCTCTTGGTGACAATTACTTAAAAGGTGCTCCTTCATTATCCACTATACAACCCTTCAAAGTCATGCACATTGTTACAACCTTCTTGTGTTTTCAGTGAGTAGTCCACAAAATCTACCCAGGTCTGGCTCTGGCTTTTTCCAGCCTCCTTGAATTCAGTCCTATACTCCTCAGTACTAAATCCAAAGCCCTCAATCAGAGTACCCTTCATGAGGTCATAGGATTTAGCATCTTTCTCATTGAGTGTTAGGAGTCTATCCCTGCGCACATTCCCCACGGGATAGAACTCCACCAAGACAGGCTCTCGCAAATGCAAAGAACCACTTAGTGATATCATCACCCTCAAAGAATTTAGGGACAACCCCTTTGGGGATTTTAGTGTCAAATGATTCTACCTGTTCACTGTTTATGATTTTGCTGCCACCAGAGGTGGGTCCCAGGGCCATCTCAGCTCTTTCTTTTTCTATGGCCAAGAGTTTAACCTCTAAGGTTATCCTCTTGGCTGGTTTCTGAAGATCTGCATCTTCAGTATCTACCTCATCTGGGACACTACAGGGGTCACTCCCAGTGGGATGGAGTCCGAGTACTCCTCCTCCACCACTTGGACTCCTCATCCTCTTCCCCAGTGGGGGAAGTTCTACTTGCCAGGACCTTGTCATTTTCTTCCAGCAGCTGCTGCAGATGGGCTTTTGTGGGTTTAGGACCCATGGCAAGTGTCTATGCTTTTCACAGTTCTTTGAGTCAGGTCACTCTCAGATGTGCATAGGAGCCCAGGCTGGGAGGCCCCTTGAGTGTCAATCATGTTTTGTTTTTTGTTTTTAACTTTTATTCAATTTTCACACACAGAACTGAGCGGTTCTACAACAGAGTTACCCATGGTAATACCTTGCAACGTATTCCCATTATACATCTAAGTCCTATACACATTTCAGTTATTTATACAAGAATGGCATAGCAATATACATATCAGTATACTTAGTTAGGAAGTTGCCTAATCACCAATCTCTACATGTCGCTGCTACTGACAGATCCACTGTCCTGCTCCGCTCCCGCCCCGTCACTCATGGTTTTTAAAGTAGTTGGGTTTTTATTAGAGACTTACAAAAAACACCAAGACTGGTAAGGACTAACTACTTTACAGACTTTTAATTTCTAAACAGTGAGGGTCTTAACCAAGGCCCTAACACTGGTATAAATGGATTTGGGAAAAATCAAAAATTGAACAAATATTTTAACTAAAGACAATTTTGGATTTCCGCTTGTGAAATCACATATTGCTCAAGTTGTACAACAAATGTTGAGTCTTAGATCCTACTGCTGCACCACCAATGTAGGAAGCTAGCTCTGCATATGGTATACCACTAGGTGGTTATACTGTGCACAGAGGCCAGAGATTCCCCAGAAGTGTACAGGGCTCAATGTAAACCCAACGTGCTCTATTTGTGGTAGCGTGGGCGAGCAGCCTTAGGCCTAACACAAAGGAGTGTAAGACATTTGTTGTGCTCACAATGACCAATAAATGACACACGACTCAAAAAGGAGATCCACACCAATTTCATAAAAATAATCTTTCCTCAAGAATTATTTTAAGACCAAGATCTTCGCAAAAAGTAAGTACATTTTTAAATAGAAATTATTTTCAGTTTTCAAAAGTGAACATTTAGTGCAATTTTCAATCTTTGCAGTGTTAACCTATAGAGGAAAACAATAATGCGGTTTTACAGGTAGCCTAGATTATTTGCATACTATTAAAAAAAAAACACCTGTCCTTCCCAAAGTAAAGCAAAGATGCAGCACAGAAAGCTATACTTTGGGAAAAGAGCTCTGGACTCCCGCGCATGGGCAGGACTATTCAGTCCTTATGATTTCAGTGAAGATTCCCATGCAGGAGTCTTTATTGAGTTCATGAACAACCCAGCCTCCTTCCAGCGCACAAGGAAAGTGGACCAGGGTTTCCAGTCAAAATCCTAATGCTGTTTTCCATCTTTAAAATAAACACCCAGACAGCTGCCTTATCAGTGCCCCTTAACATTAGTGGCTTATAGACATAATAGTCTCCTTGTAAAGGTGTGGGCCTTATGTCTTTTTTTTATTTATCATTAAAATCAATCAATGTTAAGGAAATGCCTCTTTTTGTCTGGTCGGCCCCAAGTTTTGTGACTGATGCTGCTGGTGTTTCGACTCAGAGTGCACTGAGGCCTGATAACCAGACCTCAGTGCCAGTGCCTTGACCCTAAAGTGTATGTCGAATTGGCTGTTCCCAATTGGAAATGGCTAACTTACCTGTAAGTCCCTAGTAAATGGTACCCTGGCACCCAGGGCGTGTAAGTTAGAGGGGTACCCAAGGATTTGCAGTACTGATTGTGCCACTCTGGAGGTCCCCAGAGTAAAACAAGTCCCCCAGTACGCCGCTGCTGACTGGTAGAGCAGCCGTGCACTGCTAGCCCGGATTTGCCATCGCAATGGCAAAGCCACCACTTCCACTGGACATGTGTGTAATCACCCCTCTGGCAGGCCTACCGTGCCCTAAAGGCAGGGTGCAACATATGACACAGGCAGGGCATGCTTTATATGTCCTGACAGTAAACCACGCAAAATGCCCGTTTTTACTATGGAAAGACTTGGTCGCCCAATTGCCGAGTACAGGGTTACAGGAAGGAGAACAATGAGGAATTGCAGGAAGCTACTTAGGTGTTAGCCCCAAAAGGCTGACTTCAAAGGAGAAGCTGCCTTTGAATCGCAGATGTGGAACACCAGGGGGGGAGGGTTGCCCCACTGTTAAGGTAGGCAGGCTGGCATGGGAAGGAGAGGGGGTAAACCTGTTGCCAAACTGGTTTCCCCAGGGGCATGTAGCCCTGAGGTAGCCACACCCCGCGGCAGTCTAGGAAGGTCTGTACACCAGGAGAGGGGTTTTGCCATCTTGGGAGTGGGCAGAATGGTGGATCCTGGGATAGCTAGATGCCACACTCCACAGGAAGTGGTCTCCAAGTGGGTGGGAACCTGGTAGCCCTATGGCTACCAACTGCATCCTGCCCCGAGGGCACTTTCCGAGCATAAAGAGGGCACCCCTGGCATCCAGACTTCAGATCTCGATAGACTTTGAAGAAGGACCAAAGAACTGCCCTGCTGCACCGAGGGTCCAGCAAAGAGAGGGTGCACCGACGAGGACTGCACCTGGTGGCTAGCGAAGAGAGGGACTGTGTTGGCCTTGTTCTGCTCAAGGAGAAGTCGTCTCCAGAGCCCCATCAAGCCAAGAGAACCCCAAGGGCCAGCAGCACAGGGACACAACAGTTAAAGAAGCCTGCTGTGGCAAGTTGGTAACCCAAAGTTCATCGTTGCTGTGCAGCACTGTTGGCCAAGGCCTGATGCACAGAGTTGCACCCGAGTTCGCTGAGCCCGAGAGTGCTGCTGGAGAATTGCTGGGACCCTCAGAAGGGAAGTTCTCGACCCAAGAAGGATTGGCCTGTGACGCGACAACTGGTGACTGGTAGTCCAGTGGCGACTGGACTTTGGCCAGACCGGAGAGGACTTCGTGGGACATCGATCCTGCAAACAGGACCACCTCACCATCTCAGTGAACTGAGGATTCCCTGCAGGAAAACCCTTGTCGACTGCATCGCATCCACAGCATCCTAGAGAATCTTCAGCATTCTTCATCCCTTGCATCAGGACCGCTCCATAGGAAACCATTGCAACGCGGATAAAGTGCTTGGATCTGCTGAAGGACGTCTTCCCCTGTGAAGGTAACTGTTCTTGAGGACCTTGCTGTTGCCCTGACGAGCTCCCTGCCAGAGTTTGTCATCCCAAGTACTTCTAACCAGCTGCATTAAGTTTCCCTTGAAAAAGTTTCAAATTTTCCGATTCGTTGACTTAGCCCAGGATTGTTTGCGGTTGAGTGAAATTGCTTTGATTTATTATTGCATTTATAATCTATATCTCTGGAACCATACAGTGGACCTTTTTGTTCTAGTGTCTAAAATCTTATACAAATGCAGTCTATTTTTATAAAATGGTGTCAGGTTTCCTGAGTGCCTTGTCCATTTAGTCTTTAATTGTTTTGGTGCTATTTAAATGCTCAACACTTGTTCCTGTCTGTGAGGAATATGTCTCTTTACACCGCGAGCAAATACCACGCGGTAGGTTACATCGTCCGCGTTGTTACCACGCATGGCTTTAGATCGCAAGTCGTTTCTACGACTTGCACTAGATGGCGCGCTTGACTTAGGAATAGTATAAATTACTATTCCTACTCCAGTTAGCGCAACAGAAAGGAATGTGTTGGATTTAAAATCCAACACGTTCCCTGGTGTTGCGCGCCATCTAGCGCAAGTCGTTGAAACGACTTGCGATGTAATGCCATGCGTGGTAACAACGCGGACGATGTAACGTCCGCGTTGTAACCTACCCGCGTGGTATTACCCGCGTTGAAACCGCTGTTTCTCGTCTGTGAGCCTTGCTGCTCAGTGCCACAGCTACCCAGGGTTGAGCTGAGGGTTTGACAGACTAAACCCAAGGGTCTTAAGTGTATTACATGGTGAGGTTGCACCATCAAACCAAATACACTCCATTTCCTCACAATCCATAAGAGAGTGTTCATTTTTGTCAGTTTAAATGTTTAATTGGTTACCTTAAACAGTGTCTTTTATTTGTACATCTTTGCTAAATAAATAATTCAATAAAACCTCTTTTGAAGTTCTTTAGGACCCTGCATATAAGCAGAAATATTCAATGCTTAGGATATAAGTGAAAATTCCTATGAACTACGATCACAAGGAAATATCTATATTTTGCATCATTTGTATTCTGGCTCACAAGTTCGCTGAACACACCAACAGTAGAGAATGTCGTGCTTGCGTTTGCTGTGCTTATACCCTCTGTCCTCTCGTCTGTGTTTTAAGCTATAAAACACCTGTTTTTGGCAGCTGAATTGTTGGTCTTGGAAGTGGCTGAATGCACTGCTTCTCTGTTTTTTCCAGGTGACCTATGCCAGCATGGATATCCCTTTCTCCATGTTTGTAGCCAAAAGTGGCGACCCAGAGCTAGCAGACTGCATGGTGAGATGAAACCTTCTGTGAAATGCTGAGTTGAGGCTGACGCGTGTTGAAAGATTCCAATATCCCATCCGCATGTTGCCTTTCCTTGCGCCATTCGTTGTGGTTGGTTCATATTTACACCAAATGCTTCAGCCTGCTCTTCCAGGAGCTCACATATTACAATCTGGATTCATTCTGCAGGGCACAGACCCAGTCCAGGAGCACGCCCCCTGGCACGTCTGCAACTGTGGGGATCAGTTGTGCATTGAACAAAATACACCTCTTACAATTTAGAGCTTCTTGAGAAACTTCCTCCATTCAGAGCTCAGGCCTTTTTGTATGCGCTTTCGCTTCTGTCTTCAGTCACACTCCCCTCTCTTTCTGTCCCTACAGCCATGAAATGCTTTCTCGGCTGGTCTGATGTTTTTTTAATGGTGATGTTGATGGAAATGTAAGTTTGCTGTTTTTTCGTGCGGGCAGCGTGTTTCTTTCTGACTGGTGTCAGTGCATAACTGCATACGTGCATGCTTCCTAAACAAATCTATGGTGCTTTCAACCACCAGAGCCATAATAGATGCATACATAGGTCTATGAGCATATGAATGAGTGTATTTCTAAGTAGGGGTGTATTCTCTCACTCCCACACACGTAACCCAGGCATACATGCCTGTATACTAAGTGTCTGACTTCTGGTGTTTATCATTCAGGTGAAACCACCAGACTCCCCAGAGGAAGTGTCCCCCCAGCCCGGCAGCCTGCAGAGCTCCAGTAACAGCAGCGGCAATGTGCAGGATGACTTTGTCATGGTGGACTTTGTAAGTGCAACACTGTCCGGATTTTCAGGAGGGTGAGGGTGGGGCGTCAAGAGGAAACAGCTGCTTGTTGTCTGAACTGTGATGTCTGATACCTTAGAGTTGTCGTAGCTGCCACCATGATAGCAAAGTGTTTCCATCTCATACAGGTTGGCTGTCGTGATTCAAAGCAATGATTTCAGTTAAACTTTTAGCCCAAGAACTGACTGGCTGTGTAGTTTCTTTCATTGGCATTTTCAGCATTTATTTGCTTGCACAAAAGTAGTGTTCCCAGATGGTTCTCAATTCGAGGACATGAAAACAGAAGTCTTCCACGCTTGCAGAGTGACACAGCACAGGCAGCGAGCGCGTTTTCTTTGCATTGTCTCCACCCAATTTGAAGCTGATATTCGGGAGATAGAGCCATTACTCTATTCAAAGATTTTAAATTTTCATTTTTACAGTAACATGCATGACACAGCCCAATACTATGAGATCTTTTATTGGCAGCTCACTAAGAAGAGACCATCCCAAGTATATGCAGATACCGCTCTCCGGAGATGATTTCACCGCAGTACGCTTCCTTTTTTCCTCCATTCTCCATGGTGACCACCAAGGTTCCCTCTCAATTCAATTCAAAAGAACTTTATTCGGTTACAGACAGTGTAAACCATAAAAGCACACTTCATATCAAACACATAGAATAATATAAAAACAATTTTAAAAACACTGGGACAATTTATACAGGAGACCACTAGAAAGAAATATTATATTACAATTGATTTGCGTGATTTAACAACATTTCTTAAAAAAGCATTAACTGAGGCAATAATAAATTCATTATCTAAAAATTGTAAGGCCAAGAATGCGGGGCGGCACTGCCTCAATCCCAGCTTCATCAAAACTGGTTTAATCCATCTTTTCCTAGCAGCAGAGTAAAAAGTACAGAAAAACAAAATATGAATCGTCGATTGCACAGAAATGTCGTCACACGGACACTTACAGAGAATTTTAGACCAATCATTTTGTTCGGGGAAACTCAAAGATCTATGTAGGATATTTAATCTAAACCGGGTTAACAAAAATCGATCGTAATCACCAGTTACTAGCAGGAGATATGGTTGCGCAGTTATAGTGGCCTCTCATTATTTTGTGTTTTAGTATATTAGTGTTGTGTGCAACACTGGAATGTTTGTTTGCAACGTGTTTTGTGAACATTTAAAATACCACTTCCATGACCTTCAACAACTTTTGTTTGCTAAAAAAAAATACTAAATTGTATATTTCAAAGCATGATTTCCAATTCTGAGATAAAAAAGCATTTTGTAGATCATTCTGAAGGGGGCTTAGAATTAGTTCAAATGTTCAATATTCTCAGAAGTATCATCCTTCTTCCGCAGAACAGTGGTTACTTGTAAAGAGAAACTCACAAATACCACAGGGTTTTGGCAATTGAATCTCCCATGTTCTTCCTTTCAACAAACGCTAAAGAAAGCGGCCATAAAGCAATCGCTAATGGAGGATAAAACGAGATTAAGCAAGCGAGCCCATGCATGGATGGTCTTGCAACCGGCAACGTATTTAGGTCAGACGTACGCCCCGCATTTAAAAACAAAGTTCTCAGCTACGTCTTGGCTCAATCCCATCAAACGCTGACCAACCAAGCTGGCAATACAAAGGCCCGAAATCATGCAGTCTCTGTGGAGCACCAAAGCAGGACTTCATTCACCTAATTTGCATCTGTCCAACCTTAAAACCATATTGTCTCTTGTTACTGAAAAAACATTTTAATATAAGGGGCATTCGCACTTGTAGATCAGCAATACTAAAATGTCTCGACCCAAATGATCCACAGCTCAACTGCAACCTGGTAACATTTTTTACTTCGTATGAAAAATCAGTAAAGCTTGGCCTGAGGGGAGACGCATAATAGCACTCTAGAGTCCATGTTTCATACAGCGGACCATTTCCGGCCGCCTCGATTTTATTGTATCATATTAACATCCAATAAGTCCGATGAACTGAGGTGGTAAGTCCAATAGGCCCGTCCGAGACTCCGTCGCACAACACAGACTACTACTTGTGTCACAGTCTCATCTCATCATATCTTGTCACTTTGAGTACGTTTAAATGAGTTATGTACCTAATGCACTGTCGACAACTGATATTTGAAAATGTATACATGTTTCTTTTAAAACAAGTATAATTAATTTTACGAGCTTATTGTTATGGTTTTAACTAACTAAAACAATAAAGAATATTTGTAAAGAGTTACTTATTTGTCAGGGGCACTATTCAACATGTTGGTGACAGTACAAATTACGGCCATCTGAAAAAACAAGATCACAGTGCCCATATCATATTATAAGAGTCATACAAGGAGCACAGTGTTAGACCTGTCAGCCCTAGGGTGGTCTTACCCTGTTTTTTTCCCTTTCTGCGCCTCATTTTTGCCATTATATTTTTACTGGACCTAGGTCTCCGGGCGCCTTGCCACTGCTGGACAGTGCTGAGGTGCAGGTGCTCTCTCACCAAAGATGGCTGCCACAGGCCCCTGCTACTGCAGAGGGCCTTCCACACATACACACTAGTCGCCAGAGTCAGGCTGGGACAAGGGATACAGTAGCCATCCCGTCCCCGCCTCTGGGCCCCATAGCTAGGTAGGTGGAAGGTTCCAGAACCTTCCGGGCTGTGGGAGGAGTTACACTTTGCCGCCTTTGGGAGGGTCACCTGACCTAGGGGTATAAGAGGCTTGGAGGGAAAACCTGGAGTTAGTTAGGTTGAGGCACCGCTGAACCTGGGAGAACCTGCGCTGGAGTACAGACTTTAGGGCCTAGGGGGAGACCTACACTACTGCCGCTGACAGGGTCAAGGCCCTGCTGCCGTAAGATAGATGAGGAACGCCCACCACCCACTGATCTTGCCCAGTGTGAGGGGACCCAGGGAACCATCTCCAGCGTGCCAGGAGGCACATCAACCCCTCCAAGAATCACCAACTCACAACCCCCCCCCCTGTTCATAAAGAGACTTTGCTGAATCCATGACCTGCAGAACCTAAAGTGAAAACCATTGAGAGGGGATCAGGAGGCGAAGCGCTGCGTCCTAAGCGCTAGGCCTCCACCCCCTATCTACCTATACAGACAGCTGGACTGTCCTCCAAGAACCATCCTTACACAGCCCGGTGCATAAGGCTGTCAGCGCGCCTGCGCTGCAACTCCAAGTGAGGAGAGAACTTGACCTCCCCCTCCGTCACTGACCTGGTGACCGGATCGCCGCCGCGGCCGCCGCTGCGTGAAGAGGGAGCTGAGGCAGGAAGACCTCTCCCCGTGCATAACTGTGGTGAGGGGCGCCGTCCGCGCCCTCACCGAAACCCCAGAAGTCACCGCCGGGCCCGAGACCCCTGCCGCTGCAAGCGCGGCCAAGAATAACACCGTCGCAGCCCCCGAGGGCTGCGTGAAGTGAGCTGAGGCCTACTGCGGCCTCCAGGCCCGTGGACGCTGTTGCCGAGGGGCCGGGGACGCTGACCGCGTCACAGGTCGCGCCCCGAAAAGGCCGCGACGGGATTGGCCCGCCGGAGTCAATCGCCGGAGAAGAAGGAGAGGGGAGGCGTCGCCTGGCAACCAACGAAGGCCGCGACGCGATTGGCCCAGCCGGAGCCAAGCGAGACGACGTCAGAGGGGCTCCACTGCCAACGGGAGCCCCCGGAAGAAGAGAAGACCGCGACGCGATTGGCCCAGCCGGAGCCAATCGAGAGGACGTCCACGGGGCTCCACTGCCAACGGGAGCCCCAAGAAGAATCGCCGCCGCGCCAGGATTGGGCGCCGTCAAGAGCCCGCCTCCGCCCAGCACGTCCGGAGGTAAGGACGAACCTCCTGTGCCTTCGCGGGAAGCCGGAGCCGTCTGCAAGGACTGCCGGCTCCCGCTCAGAGTCCCCACTCTCTCCCCTGACTCCACGGGGGCCGGAGGAGTGGCATACCGGCCCCCCAACGACGCAGCAACACAGCGAGAGGCTCCGTAGCCTCGTGAAGTAGAAACAGCGCCGGCCGGAGGGCCGTGAGACTCACGCCGGGCCCCGCCCCCCACCACAGAGGGCTGGCCCGGAGAAGAGTCCGCCGTGAGGCCCCCGCAGCCAGCCACAACACCGCAGGTGAGCCCAGGAGGCCCCTAGGGCTCTAGGTTAAGCCCCTGGGGGCCGGGGGCCACGCATGAAGAGGGATTAAGGAGGGAGGGGGCCTTTGATAACATTTGATAATAGGCCAGGCACCTGGTGTAACCCTAGCCTAATGTAACCCTCACCTCCCCGGGGAGATAAAGGAGTCCCCCCTTATAGGAAGCCCCCAGCTGCTGGACATGTTGAGGGGTTCCCGGTAGGATTCCCTCCCGCCTAGTGTATCATAGGCTGTATAGAGTACCTAGGCCTACTGTATATATGTTGATGTATAAACCGTGTTGCGCCTGTTCTAGGCCCTAGTTGGTAAAGAGCACCCGAATGAGCAGTGGTGCTGTGATTTTAATGCGGCCTTTTAGTGGCCAGAATTGTGAAGGGTCTTTTTAAATGAACGCGCACTAGTTACCCGAATGTATAATTTGAATAATTGAATGCCATCTTGATTAAGATAAAGGAACCTGATTGTTACTTATCTAAGCCTGGTGTGGTGTCCGGTTATTGCGTCGCATTTCTGAGTTAATGTGAGAGTGTGCTGCACAACTGCCTTACACATTGCCTTCGCGTGCCTTTCCCCGCTTTGCGCCATGCTACCATAACGGTCTCGGTAACCCCGTTTCCAACACACAGTAATAGATACAATAGTTTAAGCACTAACTATGGATGTAGGCCCATTGTGATAGATGTGGAAGGAAACCTCTCCGTCAGCTGTACCGTGCCAGTGAATAGGTCAATCTAAATTTCTGTGCAACTTGTGTGGGTCAGTTAATGTTCATACAGAGCATGCTTCGTTTCATTTTCGTATTTCATCCGTTACAGTGCAGCATAATTCCTGCACAAGAGTTACTGTACCTCAGAATATCTGACCTTCATTTACTGAGCATACAGACGAAAAACTGTAAGCTTTGCTGTATATGATCTTTGTCATTCATGTGTATGAGCTCTTGTCCTTTTTCCCTTTTCTTTTCCTCCCTTCTCTGTCTTGCAGTCTCCCTTTCACTTTTTTCCACCCCACTATGACTCCACTAACAAATATATGTTCCGTTATCTTCAGACTTGACCCTGCCAGCTGCACTGCCAATCTTTCTTGATTCATTATTTTGTGCTCGCTTTCCCTTCATGTAACTCCTCGCCTTTATTAAAGGCCATTCTTTCATCTCACCCAATTGCTCAGCTGTGGTTCTCTGGCTCTAATGCACTGTATTCATCTTTTGGGTAAAAAACTAATAATTCCCAACATGGGAAACTTGTATTATTGTTTATCTCGTTTAGGCCTGTAGATAATGCATACTAAACCCTGCTTAGGTTTTTTGACAGGAATCTCTCCCCTCCTTGGGTGCAGTTTGGACGCTCCAAGCTCAAGACACTCATTCACTCACCGGAGTGGTGGCGGGCCGTCATGTCGCATGCTGCCATCATTATGCACATTATATTCAAATCTCCAGCTCGGGCATCCATTGCAGGACGGCCCCAAGCGCCGCGGGTTGGCACTCAAGCAAGCTCAGCATCCGGGATCTCCGCGGCCAGGGTGGGCGGTGAGGAGTTCTCCTTGCTGAGATCTGAGCTCCACCTTCGCAGCCTACGGAGCTCGGGTGATGTCCGGCAAGTTGGAACGGTAACGGAGCTTAGGCAGAACGACCAAGTGAACAGTAGAACGGACCCTCAAGTCCACTCTGCAGCCCCCTCTACCATAGGGATCACGGCGGCGGGGGGGGAGGGGGCGGTGCGTGTTCACCAAGCTAAGTTCCGAGCCTGATGTCGCAGCCTGGGAGCTCGGGTGAAGACTAGCAGACGGGAGGTTCACCCTATGGCAGCTGACCCTCTACTCCTCCTCTGAACTCCTTGAATGGGAGCATTACTAATCCGGCTCCCCGCGTTCAACCTCTCCCCTCTCCTAATCCCACTGATTCCGTCCAATCCCCGACCCCTGTTCACTCTCCCTCCATAGGCCCAAGTCATTCTCGACCCCTGCCAGAAACCTTAAACTTTTTCAGCTCAATAACACAGCAACTGAACAGAATGGAGCAGAAAATTAACTCCCTTGCTGCCGATCTCCTACACTTACAACAAGATCTTCTCAACAGGACCAAGCCACCGTACTCCCTCTCGTCGGGTAGATTAGCTCAAACCCCCCTCAATACCTCTCCCATGGCCCCACAGAGCACCCCCCGACCCTCCAGTCCGCCAACGAGTAAGGCACTTCGACCCAACCAGGATCGCCTCCCCCTTTCGGTATTGAAACCTGATGTGACCAACGACCCTTACCTCGCTCTGAGCCAGAAATCAGCCCCTTTCCCCATCCCTGTTATTGTTGGCACTAACAGAATCCCTAAAACTGTCCACTCGCCTAGACCTCCTGCTCAATACTCCTCTATCCACCTAGCTCCCCCCACCACCAAGGCTGCCCGCCCTCTCTCTTGCATGCTCCTAAACTGCAGATCAGCAGTACAACACGCCATAGACATTGCCGAAGCTCTACTCGCTGTAGAAATTGACATCGCTTTCCTCACAGAATCCTGGCTTAATGTCCACTCCACCCCCATTCTTGACATCCTCACCCCTCCAGGGTACAACATCATCAGACAAGACAGGCCAATCAAAACTGGGGGGGACTAGCCATCATTCACAAAGCTGGAATACAGATCACCAAACTTAAACCTGCAGAATACCTATCGTTTGAATACCTGGGTGTCGAACTCACTGCCAAGGGCACCTCTCCCATCAAATTCCACACCATCTACCATCCTCCTGGAGAGCGTACCCTTTTCCCCGAAGAACTAACAGACCTAATAACACGTTTCTCCATGACAGACACAAAAGACGTGTTCCTGGGTGACCTCAACATCCACTGGAATGACCCAGAAGACTCCACTGTCCAGAACCTATCCAACCTACTTGAAATATACAATCTCAAACAACTCTGCAATGAACCAACTCACATCAAAGGTGCAACACTGGATGCGATCATTACCAAAAATGAACTGGTCTCTCTGAGAGCGATTTCTCCCATTGACTGGTCAGACCACCACCTCATTCTGTTCAAGATAGATGCACTTGTCAGACACCAACCTATTCGTGATGACAAACCTAAGCACTGGACCAGAAACATCAAAAAAGTCCCTTTACCCGAACTTGAATCCAGGATTCATGCCCATCTACAACCCCAACCCTCATCATGGACGGCCGATGACCTCACTACACACTTTAACTCTAAAATGACAGAGGTCTTAGACCAAGTAGCTCCACTCAAACAAATGAGGCGAACAAAATCCAAACCATGGTTCAATATGGATCTGAATAACGAAAGGCGTCAACTCAGACAAACGGAAAGGTGTTGGAGACTAAACCCCTCGACCTTGCACCTAACGCAACTCAGATCTGCTCGGCAGGCATACAAAAAACTCATTTTCAGTGAAAAGGCGTCTTTCTTCCGCAACCAACTAGATCTGGTGAAAAACAGACCGAGAGAACTCTTCAACATTGTCAAAAGCCAAACAAACTGCACTCCCTCTAACGAAATCATAGCCACCAAAGAGCGATGTGAAGAAATTGCCACCTTCTTCTCTAATAAAGTCTCAAAAATTGATCAATCCTTCCTCCAAACCGCAAACCCCCCTTCCCTCTTAACCTGCCCTCCTTTAACCACCCTTGACCAATCAGAAAGAGCTCTTACCAAGGACAATCAGGTCTGCCTCCAGCTAAAAAACAATGCGCATTGGTCCGACTTTGAGCTAATGTCGGAAAACGAGGTCTTCAATATAATCTCTACCCTAAAACCTTCCTCCCACACTATGGACCCCCTCCCATCCACAATTATAAAAGAACTCAACCACACCATTTCCCCTTTCTGGACAAAAATCATCAATGCCTCTCTCATCTCAGGCTGTGTCCCAGACTCCCTTCAACTAGGACAAATCACACCCATTCTCAAGAAACCTGGGGCCGACCCTAATGATCTTAACAACCTCAGACCGATCTCCAACCTCCCGTTCCTTTCGAAAACATTGGAGAAATGCGTTCTCCACCAACTCAACAAACACATTGATGAGTTCAACCTCCTCGACACCTTTCAATCAGGATTCAGGAAAGGCTGTAGCACTGAAACAGCTATGCTCAACATCTCTGACGATATTCACAAGGCTTTAGATGAAGGTGATGCCTGCATTCTCATCCTTATTGACCTATCTGCGGCATTTGACACTGTAAATCATCCAGCTCTTCTGGAGACCTTGTCGAAACGCTCCGGCATTAATGGCACAGTACTAAAATGGTTCACCTCCTTCCTTCAACACCGCTCGCAACAAATTAAAATCAACCTCTGTCTCTCGAAGCCAACAAAAGTTACACTTGGGGTCCCGCAAGGCTCGATCCTCTCCCCGTCCCTCTTCAATCTCTTCATGGAGCCCCTCACAATCATCTTGAAAAAGCGGGAGTGAACTACCACCTCTACGCTGACGACACCCAAATCTATTTCAAAATCAAGTCTCCCAACGACATCCGACACCTCAATGTCACTCTAACCGAGATCCAAACTTGGTTCAACACTAACCACTTAAAGCTCAACCCAGATAAAACGGAACTAATACTATTCTCTCCAAAAAGCAACCATCGACCAATCCAAGAGTGGCTCAAGAATCTGGTTGCCCTAAACTGCCCCCTCGTCCTATCCGACTCAGTGAAGTCTCTAGGCATCACCCTTGACAAGAACTTATCAATGGAGGCCCACATCAAAAACTCTGCAAAAGGTGCTCTTTTCTCACTAAAACACCTCAAGAAATTGAAACCTTTTCTTCCCCATGATGACCTCAAGACAGTAGTTCAATCCCTAGTTCTCTCTAAAATCGACTACGGGAACGCCATCCTAACAGGGACTCCAAAAGCTCACCTAGCCCCACTAAGGGCAGTGCTGAACATGGCCGCTCGACTCATATCTGGAGTGAAAAGATTTGAACACATCACTCCAGCTCTCAACTCCCTCAACTGGCTTCCTATGGAAGGGAGGTGTATTTACAAGCTGGCCTGCATCACACACAAAACCCTTCACTCTCCGGCCCCCAACTACCTGAACAACAAACTGGTAAGAGCAGGTCAATCCAGAACACTGAGAAGTTCTAACTCACTCCTTCTTATCCCTCCGAAACTGAAAAAGAAAACCACCCAATACCGATCGTTTTCTGGCAACGCTCCCAGGATATGGAACGCTCTCCCTAGAGTCCTCAGATGCAACCCCTCCTTCTCCTGTTTCAAAAGGGACCTGAAACTCCATCTCCTTAACAAATACTTTCCTGACCAACATCAACTAACCTAGACTTCAATATCCGAGTTAACTCCTCTCTCTCTTGACATTCAAGGATAGTGGTAACCGGTCTGTGTTAACCACCTTCGTTTGTTTTCTCCCCTCCGCTACACTGGTTATCTATTTTTCATGTTGCTCTGTTTTTGCTTCCCTACTGCCTTCCTACTAAGTAATGCAATTTCCTTTGGTTTTGTACAGTGTGTATGTAAAGCGCTCTGATACCCACGGGTCTAGCTAGCGCTATATAAAACTTTTAAAATAAAATAAAATAATCTGTGTCTATAAACTTGTTTAATTTAGCAAGGCTGTGTCGAATGCAGAAATCCAGCATTGCTTTCTGAGCATCGCCCATAAGTTGATGGTGGCTCTCTTCATCTGTTGTGTGCTTCAGGCAGTCACTCGGTCCTTTGGGATCCCCACTTCTGACCTTCTGTAACGCTGCATGTACGGTACTAACCAGTCTAATCCCAGAGGTCAACCTAAACAGTGTGGTTCGGGGCTGTATTCTCTGGTGTTTCTGGAAATCATAGACTCATTTCTGTTGCTGTTTACACCAGCTTCTTTGGTTCGAACTTCAATAGACATTATAAATCTCCTGTTAGATCTCTCCATTGCATTTCCTCCATGTCTCTTGTTTTCCTCTTAAAGGACTGTAGGAATCACAGTTGCTTTTCAAGCACAAATGGAGCCTGTTTTAGTATGTTTCACTCTCTCTCTCCCACATTGCTTATCTTCTGTATCATGCATGGATGTTTCTTAGGTGTGCAATTCCCCATCATCAAATATTTCGGTTTCGGTGTACTCTTAAGCTTTCTTCCAATTATATTGGTCATCTTGCCAACAGACCACATACTGTAGCTGCAAGGCTGTATAACACAGCTCTCGGTCCGCAACCCTGATCTGCCCCTCCCAGGAAACCTTTCGGATGCCTAGTTTCTTTGGGGGAGCGTACCGCTGCAAGGACCATTACACGACCAGCGTGGCCAGACGTGATAGGAGGCTGCCCCTGGCGGAGGGAAGCATCGACCAGCAGGACAAGATAGAGTCCTAACTGCGAGGAATGAAGCGGCGAGAAGCGTGGCCATTCCTCGCTCTTGGGGGCCTGGTCGGGTATGGGCTAGCCTCGCTGCCTGATTCCCCGGTGAGTCCTGTTCGTGCGGCTACTTGGGGGCTGCGGGGACTTCTTTTACTTGTGGCCTGTGGCTGGCTCGGCCACGGTTTTTGAGTAGTCCTCCGGCCCGGGGGCAGTTTCTGCTTCTTTTCCATCGTTTGGGGCCCAGGCTGCTGGTGGGACCGATTGTTAGGTCTCGCCTAGCGTTGCTGCGCACATGTGGAGCTCGCTCGGCGAGATTTATTGCAGATGAGTACTTTGTGAAGAGGGCTTGAAGCCCAGCCCCTTATTCCCATTGGCTCGCATCACCGTTTATGTTAAACGGCGGGCTGCCATTGGGAATAATGTTTCTAGGGTGCCTCCTTTTCGCTTTTTTGCCCGGCCCATCCGGACTGGATCGCCTGCATTACGGCTGTTGTGACGAAGTTTCTTATCAGAAGCTTCGTCACGCTGCCTTGCACGCGCCAGTCCGGCTCTCTGATTGGGCCGCACAAAAAGGAGACATGAGCGCTGCAGTGTTTATTTTTGCATCTCGCTTTCACTTTAAAGTGAAAGCGCGATGCAAAAATAAACAGCGGATGCCGAGCGCTTGTTTATTAACTCTTTCGCTCGGGAGGGGACTTCAAAATAAAGGTCTGCTTCTGCCTGGGAAAAGCCGCTGATCTGTCTGGCTGCCTGGCCAGGTCTGCCGCCGTGGGTTTATGCAGTATCTTCTCTGTGTATATTTACACACATAATACATTTGCAGAGTTGGTGGTAATGACCTCACAACCCACGAGGATGCCCGCACCCAGATATTATCAGCTGTGTCGGCTGGGGTGTGTAGAGCTGCGCTTTGCCAGACACTGTTCCTTGACCCTTGAAAGCGTTCGCCTTCCTAGGGACTCAAGACATCAGAGAGGGGGTCGACCCCCAGCCTCCAAATACAAGGAGGCACGCACCGCAAACCCTCTAGGGCTCTTTAGTCGGGCTACATACCATCCCACCTTACCTGGAGGGCAGAAGTCCCATTTTACAGCGGGTAAAGGCAAGGGGCGCCCAAGGTATGGTATTTGCACACACGTGCATTGTCCTCCAATTTCATAACGCACTCGAGATTTTGAGCTACCCCACTGGCTTGTCTCTTGAATGAGACAGGCACTCTATGCTTTGAAGCGCTAGAAGGGGTTATTGGACTGGCGATTTCTTTGCCCGCGTTTTTTTTTTTTTTAACCGCATCCGAAAACTCTTAGTAATTTGAAGGGAAATGTACTTAAAAATGGGTGTTCTCACACGATAAATTAATCGCGGACAGCGTAGGAACACTTGAATGTGTTCTACGACGTGTAACTGCGCTGAAGGATTTGGCAAAGTAGAGGAAACTTCGCGGGTGCGGCCTTGCTTTGGTTTCGGGGGCTAGAAGGAGTGGTGTGGCACCATAGAGCCGCTCGCAGAGAACCGGCGCAGCCGCTGCCGTGTCCTGCACGGATGACCTTGGGCGCTGGTACCGCGGATTCAGCACCCCCCGCCTCTGTGTGATTATTAGCCCTTCCCCTAGCGCCTTGAGGCACTTGTGCGGTTTTACGCTACCTCGCTTTCCATTCCTGTGGGCTGACTTTCAGTACACGAAACACTTTTTTGTGTTTATTTTAGTAAAATAAATGCAATCACTTCCACGTGGGCTGCGTTGCACCATGCGGGCCTGCGATTTCTACACCATGCCCCACCAGCCTCTGCGGGGAGGGGTTAGGGGTGGGGACAGGCCCTTGGGTGAGGTGTGGAGGCCTTCCATGTGGGGGTGGGTGGTCGTTGCCTTCAAAACGAAAATGGCTGTTCGGGCTGTGGAAAGTGCAGCTTTCCCGGTTATTTACAAAATGTCCTCGTTTTCCGCAGCTGGGGTTTGAGTGAAACCTTCTCGGGCCTCGGAGGCTATCCAAGAAGGGAGGAGGCCGCACCCGTGTGTGTGTGTGCGGCCAATCGCACTGGGGTTCGTGGATTGTGGTGTAGCGCTTGAGGCCGCCTCAACGCGCACCAGGGCTCAGAAGAAATCTTCGCCCAAAGCTAGCCTCCCGGAGCCGGTCGGAATACATTGTGGGTACCTAACTTTGGGGAGGGGCTTCTGGGAGAGGTAAGCGTTAAAGTAAGGGTTATCTTGAGGGGGGAGGGGTGTATTACAAGGCTGTCCGGCAAACACTGGTATCGAACAGAGGACGCGTCTCTTTGCTGTGTGGTAAAGTTTTCTTCTCTGTGGCAACGCTGACTGCTTGAATAAAGTTCATTCACTGTCTGTCCACAGAGCTGCAAGGAGCCCTCGTTTAATAAATAGGCTGCATATAGCGCTGTACTGAGTGGCCAGTCTAGGCGCTGCATTGTGCTGTTTTAATACGAACTGCATTAGGAGCGTTTTTCTTGCACGAGGTGCCATCGGGTTTCCAATACATGGCTGCGTTTGGTCGATGTTAAATACGATTACCCTTGGCGCAGTATTTTATCCTTTTTAGCTAATGAAGATAGTGTTTTTTTTATACAGTGACTCTACGTATTTGCGGTTTTAAACTAGTTGTTGCTCTTGGCTAGGGTGACCAGACGTCCCGGATTTGCCCGGACAGTCCCTGTTTTTCACCGGCTGTCCCGGCAGATTTCGGTAATTTTGGCTCATGTCCCGGTTTTTAGAGGGGGTCGACTGAAAAAATTGAGAGGCTTTTTTGGGTGTTATAAAGCTGTGCTAGTGAGCAGCTGTTACAAGTAAGCAATTTAATTTATATGTATGATGTTGGTTGTAGAAATTACATTTTATTTATTTTCTTAATGCCTTTTCTGTGATCTTATGTTGATGAGAACTGTTATTCTGCGCCATTCTGTTGATGAAAAATTGTAGTCCTTCTATTTTCTCAAAATGTCCCGGTTTTTGGTTCTCAAGATCTGGTCACCCTACTCTTGGCGCTATATTGGAGGCACCGTGTTGAGCCTGGGGCTGCTACTGCTGCCGAATTGTGTGCCATTTGTGTTGCCATGGTGGTTGGTCTCTGCGTTATATTGGCTACTAGATTTAATGCACTGGCTGCTCTTGGCGCCGCGTTGCTTACTGTTTTAGGACCGTGGTTACTAGGCGCTACACGACTCTTTCGAGTCCGTGGCGGCATTGGCGCCGCGTTGGGTGCCGTATAATTCAGTGTTTGCTCTTGGCGCCGCTTCTAATGAAGATGGTGATGCAGCGGATACAATAAAAACTATTCTCCTCCTAGGTCACTTATCGGTCATCCAGGGGCGACTTATATTTTCTCACATCCACATGACGATGGGGCCCATAACATCGCCTATCACACACAGACACACCTGGATTTCCTCTACACCTTTACGAAATTCTATACTCCTAGCAGAAATAGGAGAACTAAATGAAAATCATCATGATGTACCGCTGGAAGGAGCCGGGATACCTTATTACCTTAACCTATCGCTTTCTTAGTTATTTCTTAAGATATTCCTGCTCATTGTTTTGCCGATGGATCATCTAGTAAGAAATCAGTTCATAGTGATTAAGACCAGCTAAATCACAATAACCAATTATCAATTTCACAATCATTTAGTAAAATAACCACTGAGTCGTTTGATTTAAGAATCTTAAATTTTATAAAATTTTAAAGGCATGGAAAAGAATTTAGACTTTTTATTCAATTATTCATTCATTATTAATTCAAATATTTATTAAGCAAAATCAATTTTATTGCAGAAAGGAAATTTTGTCATGAAGCAAAACCCTAATTACCTGCCTATCTTCCTAATTTAGCCTAATGATTTCTAACCTAAGTTTAAGATTTAAAAATAACCTGATTCTCATACTCAACTGGAAAAATAAGACAGCAACAGAAACTTCAGCTCGTCAGCATCAGCTACCTGCAACCCGTCTTATCTAACAGTCTTTCAGCATCTCCCGCTCAGTAAAATGGATCGATCTTGAACACCAAGCACTGGAAGCCACCAACTACCCCTCCCACTAAGAGTAAGCCTACTTATACCCTAATTCTAACTTCGCTAACTAAATTGTTGCAACATTAATAACGCGCTTTTCTCTCATTGGTCCACTCATTTCATCTATTCATTCTTAATCAAGTTCTCCCGGATCCAGCTTGTTCTTTTGGAATGTATATGTTCATTTCCTTTCTCACAGTTCAAGACATGTTTCCATCCGCTTCGATCAGTACATTTGTAACTTCTTTCGATACATTCGAGAACTCTGCAGGCATTGTCCTTTCTCTTAAAACGGTTTCCCACGATTCTCTGCTGATCACCACGGCACACTATCAGTTCAATTAGGTCACATCAGCCTTGACCATTCTTGCATCCTAGCCTCTCAGCACCATCACGTGGTCGGTCTTTCTCCAACTTTTTCTCCCTTGTCACGCGTTTTCTCAGCACATGCGCACTCTAATAAACGGCAGCCATTTTATATCGCCACTCGATTAGACTTAGAAGCACTATTTAGAAATAAACAAAACATAATTAAAATAGAGAAACATAGCCTTTTCGTTTCCCTCCCGTCATCTACGTACCCCAATTAGTTATTACCTAGCAGAAAGCAACATTTAAGCTGTTCCTTACTTACCATCACTATTGTTTTTGCAACGACACGTTTATATTCTATGAAGCACAAATCATGCATTTATTATTTATTTAGTACGCAATTATTTTATGTTATAATTAGACAGACAGACATTCGTTAATAGATTATTCAGCATATATACTTGCGTGTTACCCTTCCCTCACGTACATTGTTGATTAATACATTTAAACGAACATTTTTATTAATTATTTATAAAATTTTGTTAGGGGTTACATTTTTTTTTATTTTCTCTGCTCCATCAATGGCGTGACCTGTTTTTGATAAAGATGATCTGACCTGTGGGGGGGAAAAAGAAAGGTCGGCCTCCCGCAGGGCCCCGCCCCCTGCTCCGATATTGATCCAGCAGAAAGACCGGATCATGTGCCTCGAACTGGGCGCCCAGATTTTAATTGCCTGTGACTTCCTCTAGTATAGAAGCATGTGCGGCACCCCTGGGCGAAGCAGCGCTGTACTGCTGCGCGCTTTTAAATAATGCATTTCTATTTTTGTTTACACGATTTGAAACGGTTAAGTTCCTAAATGTTAATATTTGTACCCTTTCCCGTGCGCGGGGATGTATAAACACACATTCTGAATGCATTACTAAGATGTGCGTGGGTGAAGTTCAGCCCAGATGTTTCTTAAAATCCCGCTTTCGAGGCTTGAGCCGTGCTTGTTTTGCTCAGAATATTTACTTCGTACTTTAGTCTTGCCCACAACCTTGAGTAAAGGTCGTCAACGGTTCAGTGTGGCCAGCGTTTTTCAAAGTATATTTGTAGGCCGAGCGCGATTTTATGGAGAGCTGCTAGTAGCAACTGTTTCCAGGCATTGAGGTTTTTTCACCGTTTGAAAACGTGGAAGGAGGGAACCCCCCTGCTAATACTTGGGTATTCAAACATGGGGTCTACTCGATGCCAATGGTGCCTTATTTACCATAATCGCTCCAAACTTCTGCATGTTCTACTCTAAAGTTCTTGAGTTTCACATAGTCATTGTTCGATATACTGTGTAAACAGCACCCGTCTCTGCTGGGTCTGACGCCTCCTCGGAGCCAGTGGAACTTGGAATGGGTTTTGACATGCTAGGTGTGGTATGTCAGGCTGCTAGACCCAAGGATAGCTCAGTGAGCTGAACTCTCGCGCTGCCAAATGTTAGGTTCTTGATCTCATCCCAAGCCTTCCACAGTTCTGTGGTAGGAACCGTCATCAAATGGCAAATATTTGTCATTTAAATTATAGAGCTTAGAAAGGTATGCAGTGCTAGGGTCGCAACCGGACGAGAATTTGGTTTTAATGCCTAATTTTGTATGGTGTACCGTGGGAGAAATCGACTCCTAAAAATATGTGCTACAAAAACACCATAACTAGATTATGTGGTTATTATACTTCGCTTTACTTATAGGTGCCATACAAACATATATCTTCGAGGTCCATTGGTTTGGAGCCAAGAATAGTAATTGTGTACTTGGCTTCGACGCGGTTCGGCAGTTCATACTGTGGCCGATATCTTTGTAGTGAATATTCTGACACACCAGGTTAGTGTTTTCACGAAAAATGGTTGTGCACGAAGGTGACAGCTGCGTAGATACAGACCTGTTGTGTTTACAGCTAACTGGTGCCAATTTGTTTTATATATAGCTCTTCAACCCACATTTATGGTTTCAAAGCGCTGCAATCAACAGATGTTACTATCACCTAATATAAGGGTACTAAATGACCGACCTCACAAGGATAGTGTACAGAGTAACTTAGTAAATTTGACCTCTGACCTGCAGACCACCGCCGTGTTAGCGGCGATCATTTAACTCGAACTTGTCTTTCCAGTGGGGGTTCAAATTCGAATGATGTCACAGGAGTTCTTGCTGTAACTGAGGGACTGGGGTGATGTGAAGACTACTCCTGATGTTAGCAATAAAGTAGTGTCTACCCGTGGTCGAAGTGCATTTAAACAAGCATTGAAAATGCAATAGGTCTCGCCTTTTATTAAGTTAAAGCCATTTGCTTTGCTATACAATACCATTAGCAAAGCAAATGGCTTTAACTTAATCAAAGGCGAGACCTATTGCATTTTTAAAGCTTGTTTCTGTGGCCGTGAGTACTCCATGAGGTGAGGCCCCTGCCCCCTCTTCCGGCTGGAAATGTGCTCGCTTGGTGTTGTTTCAGCGTTTTCACAGCCATTTTGTTACGACCCCCTCCTCAGAGTCTTCACCCACCCCCCGAGCAGCCATTTTCTCACCCCTTCTGCCACCACACTTCCCCGATGTTTTACCTCACTCACTCGAGGTCTAGAGACTCCGAACAAATGGCTAAGCTTGGAGCTCCATCTAGGAGCCACAATTTAGTACTGAAGGCTACTTTTGTTAAGACCGGCTTTTCTACAGGACCTTGGATCTACATTACCTGTTGTTTATTGTCGAGCTTAGAGCTCCATCTTGTGGACATAATTTGAATCTGAAAGCTACCTTGTAATTCTGACCTCTGATGCAGGAACGTTGAACTACATTACATGTGTGTCTATGATTTTTTATCTACTCTTCTCCAACATCTTATTTACTCCTTGTGAATCTATAGGCTACCGTGTAAGACTGACTCTTGCTGCAGGTACTTCGAACGATATTACATGAGTGTCTTTAGTTGTTATGTACTTTCTACAACATCGTACTTCCTCCTTGTGAAAGTAACTTAGTGCCTGGGTTTATTTACACTACCCACCTCACTAGGGCCCCTCACGCTTCGTTACGCCTCTCACCTCACCAGTCTCTGACCGCGGTTTGTTACACCCTCAACTAGAAACCACCCACGAACATGCTGATTACAATGCTCCCCCCATAAACCTCTCGACACAGCACTAGTCCGATATGGGCACAACTCTTGGACTATCGATTATCCTATAAATGTCTCAAAGAATGCGAAGAAGAATCTCAAACACAAACTTCTAAAACAACACCCTGAAACTCTAATTGCGGATACCTACCACAATTTGGCCAATGGCTCCATGAAAACAAATTTTGTATTCTATTCCAAACGCCCGTCAAAATGGAAAAACATCTTCCTTCTCCTCCTGCAAGTGACCAAGACCATCAAGATACCCTACGGAACTAAACTGACGACATCCCCCTCCTCTTCTTTTAAAGATGAAATGGATATATCCATTTTCAAGACAGGTAACATCCTTATACAAGCGACCAACCCTCACCTCCTTATTCGATCATCACTTTCTGACATTTTTCAAACCGCTATCTCCGCAGGGAGATCCAATTCATTTGCCTTCTTCCCCAGGACTTCGGACTAGCTCCCCTGAACCACCCCGACTTCTTCCTCTCTCCAATTCACCTTCCGGCCTGGAGCTACCCAGGGTCCTGACCAGCATCCTTACTTTCCCTTCTAGCACTCACAGCACACGTACATCTCCTGGTGGGTCGACACCTCTGCTCACCCAATCAAACAATCTTCCGGTATCTAATCGCAACGTTGGGCACCTCAATCCTAGTAGCTCAGACCTCATTGCGAGACTTGCTACACACATACCCATAGCCGACGCGCCCCTCCCCACCACTGACTTACCTACTCAACCCATACGGGCTAACCACAAACCTAGTCCAAAAGATAAGGAACTCACTCATATTAAAACATGGTATGCTCCGAGTCTCCAAGGATTTGAGACTCATCCTCCTTCGTGCATTGCTGACAGTGTCGAAATCACTTTCTCTCAGATCTTGTCCCGCTTGGAACAGAAAATTGACTCCCTAGCAAATGACATAGCTCACCTAAGACATGACATATCTTAACAGACCAAGCTACCCAGATATCACACCCCAGAGAGTGTTCTAAAGTACCCCCACTCACTGGCTCTCCCACCTCAGCTGCGCAAGATATCACCTGGGCCCGCACTCCTCTAAGTCATTTGGCCCACAGACCCCTTCGTGCACAACACACCCTCTCGGATCTTGAAGCCACGGCTCTCAGTGAATCCTACTCTACGAAGCACTTGACAAAATCTCCCCAACCCCCCTCCACTATCCCAGTAATTGTCAGCACAAATAGACTACCCTCAACTATAAATGAGCCCAGACCACCAGCTCAACTCACCACCATTCTAACTCTTCCTTCCTCGAAGGATAAGCCTTGCCCTCTCTCTTGCATGCTCCTAAACTGTAGATCAGCAGTAAAGCACGCAACCGATATCGCTGAATCTATCATCAGAGGAAAAATAGACATTACTTTCCTCACGGAATCCTGGCTTAATGATCACTCCACCCCTATACTTGACCTGCTAACCCCACCCGGTTACACCATCATCAGGCAGGACAGACCTAAAAGATCGGGTGGGGGTCTAGCCATTATTCACAAAATTGGAATTCAGCTTTCCACTTTGCGTAAGGCAGAATACTCAACCTTCGAATACCTTGGGGTGAAACTTATAAACAAAGGCTCCCATCCTATCAAATTCCACACCATCTACCATCCTCCTGGTGAACGTGCCCTCTTTGTAGAAGAGTTCTCAGACCTAATTACACAGTACACCCTAACAGACACGAACGATGTGTTCTTGGGAGATTTAAACATCCATTGGAACAACACAGAAGAGCCCGCAATCCGACTACTCACAAACCTCCTGGAAATTAACGAACTAAATCAACTCTGTAAGGAACCAACTCACATCAAAGGCTCCACCCTTGATACAATTATAACGAAAAATGACCTTATCTCCATCAGCTCCATCTCACCTATTGACTGGTCTGACCACCATCTAATTCTTTTCAACATCAATTCCCCTTCCAGATCCCACCCTGATGTTATAAAGAAACCAAAGCTGTTAACCAGAAATATCAAACAAGTCCCAATTCTTGAACTTGAATCCAAAATTCGTGATCAACTACAGCATCTCCCCTTCTTGTCCACTGCAGAAGAGCTCACTTCACACTACAACTCATCGATATCGGATGTTCTCGACAAAGTGGCCCAGCATAAACTAAAACAATTAAGATCTTCAAAATCAAAAGTTTGGTTTAATTCCGATCTCAACAGCGAAAGAAGAAAACTCAGACAAGGAGAAAGGACTTTGAGACAAAACCCTTCAACTTATCACCTAGCACTACTTAGAACAACAAGACTGTCCTACAAAAAACACATCTTTAAAGAAAAAGCCTCCTTCTTCCGCAACCAACTGGACCGTGCAAAAAACAGACCTAGGGAGCTCTTTAACATTGTTGAACAACAAACGACTTCAGCACCCCCTCCTGCTATAATCGCCACAAACGAACGATGTGAAGAAATCGCTAGCTTTTTCGCTGACAAAGTCGCAAAAATTAAGCAAACCTTCTTGCAAGTCTCCTCTCCTCCCTCCGTCCTTCCCACCTTCACCATCCCACCTCCCCTCGCAGCTGATCCAGCTCCAGAGCCCGTTGGGGACCAAACGACCACAATAATAACCAACGACTTCATGAATCTCGCCAAACTGAAAAACAACGCCAACTGGTCGGACTTCAAACCCTTGACTGAAAAGGAAGTCTTCAATATAATCATGAATCTAAAACCAACGACCCACACCAATGATCCCCTCCCATCCACGATGGTGAAAAATCTCAACCACATCATCGCCCCGCTCTGGACTCTCATCATCAACACATCTCTCACCACGGGTTGTGTGCCGATCTCGCTCCAACTAGGACAAATCATACCCGTCCCCAAAAATACCAGGGCTGACCCCAACGATCTCAACAACCTCAGACCTATCTCCAACCTCCTGTTCCTTGCCAAGACTTTGGAAAAATGTGTCTTACAACAACTTAATCATCCTATACAAAAATTCTCCCTCCTTGACACTTTCCAATCCAGTTTTAGGAAAGGCTGAGGTACTGAAACGTCTCAAAAGGTATATCAAGCGGGGGACTGTTCAAAAAGGTGTATCAATCACACAGCACAGGAAAGAAATAAGGGAGACCAATGAGATTGAAAAAGATTGTTATTTACATATAGAAGCACTGAAATCAACTAAATTGCAGTAACCATAACAAACAAATGTGCACTGGAAGTGTTCTAGTGAATAAACGGCGCAGTGACACACGTGATAAGAACAACGTGAGGCGGCGAAAAATTATAATAATAATCAGTGTAGGTCAAACAAAAATATTTACAATCACAAACATAATTCCATTATTTGTGAATGACCCTTTGGTTGCCGCAATTGGCGTTGTAGAGTCGACGGCGTTTCGACCTCTCTAACTCAAGGTCATCATCAGGACGATGGTTACCCGATTTATTTAAAGTGCTCTGGTGGCACTAGGTGGGGAGGGGGAATCCAGAGGGTGAGTCCTACACGACTGGAACTGTAGGCGATGTGATTTGAAGAAGCCTTCAATGGCTGAAATATCGTCAATTGTGGAAAGTTCTGCGTCAAGGGGAAGAACGTGCGGAAAGCTGGGCAGCGTTCGGACTCGTCCTACCTGCTTTTGGACTTATCCCGGCATCCTGATCACATATTCCTTCAAATCTGACGAATCAGTGGAACTAACCATCCGCTGCCCATCGGAATTTTTCTCCGAACGCTGCCCAGCTTTCCGCACGTTCTTCCCCTTGACGCAGAACTTTCCACCAGAGCACTTTAAATAAATCGGGTAACCATCGTCCTGATGATGACCTTGAGTTAGAGAGGTCGAAACGCCGTCGACTCTACAACGCCAATTGCGGCAACCAAAGGGTCATTCACAAATAATGGAATTATGTTTGTGATTGTAAATATTTTTGTTTGACCTACACTGATTATTATTATAATTTTTCGCCGCCTCACGTTGTTCTTATCACGTGTGTCACTGCGCCGTTTATTCACTAGAACACTTCCAGTGCACATTTGTTTGTTATGGTTACTGCAATTTAGTTGATTTCAGTGCTTCTATATGTAAATAACAATCTTTTTCAATCTCATTGGTCTCCCTTATTTCTTTCCTGTGCTGTGTGATTGATGCACCTTTTTGAACAGTCCCCCGCTTGATATACCTTTTGAGACGTTGTTTTATTGATGCAATACTTACCCGGTCTCAACTGGGTTAACGGGTTTACTCCTGTTTCTTGTTTTTCTTGAGGTACTGAAACGGCCATGCTGAACATATCTGATGACATCCACAGAGTCTTAGACGAGGGTGATCACCCAGCCCTACTTGAGTCTTTGAAGTTGTGTTTCGGTTTGAATGGCACTGTACTAAAATGGTTCTCTTCCTACCTTCAACACCCCTCTCAACAAATCAAAATCAACTCTTGCCTGTCTAAACCCACTCGGATCAATCTTGGCGTGCCTCAGGGTTCAGTTCTATCCCCCTCTCTTTTCAATCTCTTTATGGAACCCTTAACGATCATCTTGAAACAGGCAGAGATCAAATACCACCTATATGCTGATGACACCCAACTTTACTACAAAATCAAATCACCCAGTGACATTCAACATCTCAACGACACACTGAACAAGTTACAATCCTGGTTTTACGAAAATCACTTAAAGCTAAACCCCATCCAGACAGAAGTTTTTCTTTTCTCCCCTAAAAGTAACCGCCTTCCAATACACGAATGGCTCATCGACCTAAATGCTTTAAAGTGCTCTTACTTTATCCAACTCCGCAAAATCCCTTGGCTTCGTCCTGGACAACAACATGTCAATGAAAGAGCACATCAAGAATACAGCTAAAGGAGCACTGTACACACTCAAAAACCCCAAGAAACTTAAACCATTTATTCCCGCAGATGATTTAAAAAATGTGGTGCAATCTTTGGTCCTCTCTAAACTGGACTATGGTAATGCCACTCTCACTGGGACGCCTTAAACTCACCTCGCCCCCCTGAGATCAGTTCTTAACATGGCAGCCCGGCTCATCTCAGACGTTAAACGGTTTGAGCACATCACTCCTGTACTCAAGAGCCTCAACTGGCTTCCTATTGAAGGAAGATGTACCTACAAGACTGCATGTATCATTCACAAAGCCCTTCACTCTCATACACCTAACTACTTAGAAAACAAGCTGATGAAAGCAGGAGCCACTAGATCATTGAGAAGCTCCAATGCTCTTCTGCTCCTACCTCCCATTCTATAAAAGACAGCAACCAAGTTGCGCTCTTTTTCTGGAAATGCTCCAAGCATGTGGAACTCCCTACCGTGTGCCCTTCGATGCAACCCTTCCTACCCTTGCTTCAAGAGAAACCTGAAACTCCTCCTCCTCAACAAATACTTTAACTCCTAGTCTACGGATCTGAGTAAAGTATCGCTTGATCAGACCTAGACCCTCTGTCTGAACCTGAGACTCCTCCTCAACAAATACTGTAACTCCTAGTCTACGGATCTGAGTAAAGTATCGCTTTATCAGACCTAGACCCTCTGTCTGAACCGGAGACTCCTCCTCCTCAACAAATACTGTAACTCCTAGTCTACGTATCTTAGTAAAGTATCGCTGGATCAGACCTAGACCCTCTGTCTGAAGCAGCGGTTCTCTCTTTCTTTTTTTGTGATTCTCTGAATTTTAGATCCTCTCGAATTGTGTCTCTAGTGTTGGTCACTCAACTTGCACCTTTGATGGGCACCATTTGTCTATTGAACTACTGACTCGTATGTTAATTGCATGCTTGCATTACTTAATTCCATCACGACCATGTAAAGCGCTCTGACACCTACGGGTCTAGCTAGCTCTATATAAAACTTATATAAATAAATAAAACCCTGTTGCACTTCGGTGCACATACCAGTCGACTCAGCAGTTGGTCCAGCACCCTACTAATTGTGCTGGCAGCAGATTTCATCTCTCCGGCAGAGAATATAAACTGAGAGTTCATTTGGTGGCTGTGGATATGACTGAGCTCTCAGAGCAGGAAAAACAGAAAATCGAGGCAGAGTAGGCTCAGGGAGAGCCCCAAGACTCAGGCACTGAGGACGTTATTCTGGTTTCTATGCCTACAGTGCCCCATATTAAAAAGCCATTGCAGCTGTTTAAGGAAAATGGATCCACAATGCTATCTAAAACGCCAAATCATTGGAGCGAGAAGATCGAGTCACACAGACTTAAGCCCTCAACGCCAAAATAAACCTGCAATCTAGGGAGCTAAAGGTTCTTCCCATCCTACCGCACAAAAATAAAGTCATCAGTAAGGAATTGCTGAAAGGTGTCCAAGGGCGATTGAACTCGAAAAGGGAAGGTGGAGAAGGCCCCGTCAGAAGTGAATAGGGACATCACAAACGTCAAGAAGAAGAGGGCAGTGCAGGTCCAGATTGAGCACCTCATGTAGAAGAGTGCTTTTGAAGAGGCAATGTTTCTTCACAGGATACCAAAGCCTTCGGGGATGAAGAAGCAGAGGGAGGAGTCTAAAACATCTAAAGTAGAGGAAACACCGCAGGAAGTCAAACAGGAGATAAATAGGGTTTAGAAGCAATACCACTACAAAACGCTGACACAGAGGTACTTGGTTTTCAAGACACATGAGATGGAGGAGACCTTCTGGAAAGATGTCGAAGCAGATTCCATCCAGGAGAAAGCGGATATGTATCTCTCGAGGCAGTCTCCGCTGGGTGGCAAATCCGTGTATCATGGGATTTTAAAAGGGCAGCAGATGGCTGTGTAGTACAGATGAAGGTAGAACAAGGATACTTGCTTTCTATTAGAGACACTACGCCCTATTTACAGGAAGAATAAATATTTCTTAAGTATTGCATCTTTCATAGATTCACATACTTGAATCATCCTCATCGTCGAGATGAGAGCCCCACGGTAACCTCAGATTAGCAATTCAGTACAAAACATAGCCTCAAGACTGTAACACAGATTGTTTAGTGTTTTATTCAGATCATTTTAAAGGAACCAAACTTCAGCCAGTCAGAGACGATCAGTCTGAAGGCCATACCCTGAGAGGCCACTATCCTTCAAATTTCTACTGCGCATTATGTGTGTAGGGAATCCTCTGAGGTTAGCTCATTCTCTTTTTCAACGATGACTTTGATATATAGAAAGAGTCTCTACACATTTGTAGATTTGTCACCTGGCAATAGTTCAAACAATTTGAAATAGATATTTCTAACTGTGGATTTCTCATATTTTGAATATTCCCTAGGCGTGAAACTGGATCCGGAAACTTTTAAAGGAATACCCTAACATGTCGTTATTCGGCATCTGTGCAGATGTCATTCCGCTTTGGAAGTGACGTGAAGAACCGCATAGGGCACCACCCACATGCGCTGATGTCAGTTTCTTTAGTTCCATGCCACCAGGTGTGGGTCCTGCGCTACCCCTCGTCTCAACTTTTTTTCTCAAAATTCTTCAAAAAATCTAGTGTGCAAGGGAAAATAGTACCTTCCAAGACTCCAGGGTTTAAGATTTGTACGTATTGTTGCAAGCAAATGTCTGTGACAGACCTCCGTCGGGTTTTGCTTAATGGTGCTTGGGGTAGGAACATGACTCCTTGCAGTTACTGCTCCTTGATGAACCCCAAGGCCATAGGGGACCCTGAAGTGAAGCTCCACATTGCCAAACACCAAAAGACTCCACGCTGTGACCGGTTGAAGTCGAAAGGAAGGACCCATTCTTTGTCCAGAAATCATTCCCATGCCCAATCACTGTCGAAGTCTTTGGGTAAGTCGAAGAAAAAGCATTAAAAGTTCAAGTGGGGATAGGCCTCTTCCCACCAATCTTGAACTCCAGCAAAGGCGCAAGGGAGTCTATGTTCCTCCCGGTCTCACTTCGGAAGTCATTCCCCTTCAGAGTTGATTCCGACATTTGCCACACGTCACCCCGAATTTCCGGGGTCAACAGTGACACAGCAGCATGTCAAAGATTTCTGGGCGCCATGTTGCAGCTCTTTGGTACTTTACCGGCTGCCTCTGGTGCACCTTTGGGCCTGCTCCTGTGATGGCCGGTGGGTCTTCCTTCGCTGCCAGCTGGACAATCTGTATCCACTATGAGTTTCCATACCGGGCTCGCTGCCAACTCTGATCCTGGTGCCAAGACCCACACCAGACGCTGGAGCATGACTATGAAGTGCAATCTATTATGCTCTTCTGTGCCACATTGACCGAAGCTGCACCCTGATTCCCTTGGGCTGCACCCTTTGGGTGACCTGTCAGATTCCGATTATCTGCCTCTGACTCAAGGAAGGGCTCGAATTCTTCACACTTTATTTAGAACGGATTCTGACAACTATGCATATGATGCTGGGGATGAATTTACCCAACCTTACACAGATGATAATTTGTATGAGGACCCTTGGAATGCCAATAGTCTGGATATCTCCCAAGACCCTGGGGTAGGTTGGCCTATGGGCGATGCCGAAGAAGACAGTGCCTCCTTCGCAATAGTCATGCGAAGGTTGTCTTAGGTACTCGACCTCCAGTAACGTACTGTGGAGGTGTAGACTAGTGTTTTCAGTGAGGTCCTTCAGCCTGGGCAAACAAATACTCAGCCCCTGCTTCCATTCAGTGAAGCCCTCACAGGCCCCCTTCTCGGGATTGTGTCGTGGGATTGGGCAAGGAGAGTGTGGTGTCAGGAACTCGTGGGCACGAGCATCTATCCTCAGATCAGACTGCTGCTTCGGGAGGATCTTCTGTCTCGGCAGCAGGGCTGGATCTTGCACCCGTGTCTTCACCTCCATGTGGCGACAGCTGACTGCCTTCAGTCTCCCTGGGGCAGTTGTAGGTGTTATCTTGGCAGCCTGGCATCTCTCAACCAAGTCAGTATGTGCCTGCCATTGGCACATGGTTATGATTTGGTGCGGCACTCGACCAAATAGTGTTCATCATCAGCATAACATTGGTGCGGCGGGTGAGTGAACTGCAAGTCCTCTCCATCAACCATGTTGCAGTACTTTCTTCCCAGACAAGCTGGTCCTGACAACTCTAGCTGGAAGGGCTGCTTTGGTATCTATTCAAAAGATGACCACTCCGAAGTTAGAGGTATCTAGTAGAAGAAGAAGTTACTTACCTTTGTTAACACTCTTTTTGGTAGATAATGCATCTAACCGCAGATTCCTCACCGACCCTCCCATCCTCCTAGTTCTGTCAACTCTGCTCTTTTCCACCTAAAAATGTCCCAAGTATAGAGGTCTACACACTAGTAAAAGTCATTTCACTTCTGGGCTCTGTGTCATGGGCGTGCAGACAACTTTGAAAGAAACTCCGCATCAACGCACGCGGGTAGCACCTATATGTGGTTCCGCGGGTCACTTCCACTCCGAGTCTTTAAAAGAGATCTGTGAGAGCTGCATAACACCACCTACTGACATGCAGGTGTACTTCTTTAAAGGTTTTCTGACCCAGTCTAGTGTCTAGAGATATTCAAAAGGTGAGGACAGTCTATCACATTGCCTACCTTCTATCCTCCCCCTCACCCTTCCAAGGAGGAGGAGGAGGAGAGACTTCACCGCCTGGACCCTCGGAGGGTGGTCAGCTTTATCTGGGCAGAACCAGGGACTCAAGGTTGGACGACCAGCTCTTCGTTGGCTGTGTGGGGAAGATGAAAGGCAAAGCCGTCCACAAGAGAACGCTGTCCATGTGGATAATCTTTTGTATCAAGATATGCTACATCCTGGCCAAGAAGGAGCTGCCTGAAGGTATCGGAGCTCATTCTACTAGAACAAAGTCTTCCTCATCTGCTTTGGCTAGTGGGGTCCATGTGGTGGACATTTGTCAGGCTGCAACATGGGCCTCCCTCCACACTTTCGCAAAGCATTATTGCTTGGATTCTGAGGTGAGGAGGGATGGCCATTTTGCACGGTCTGTTCTACAGGACTTTTTGGTATGAGTGGGTGGACACCTTCCTCCGGGAGAGGGACTGCTGTGGGATTCAATTCAAAAGGTGAGGAATCCACAGGCAGATGTATCCATCAGAGGAACAAGTTACTTACCTTTGGTAACGGTTTTTCTGATGGATACAGTACCTGCCTGTGGATTCCTCACTGACCCACCCTCCTCCCCGTTGTCCACCTACGTATACCGAAAAGGTTTTCATTGTTTTTTTCCTATGTCATTTGCTTGCCATACTGTTCGTTGTTAGGAAATGCTTTGGTTTTAGCTTTTCCGCTTTACCTATATACTGTGTGTATTCGTGTATATATTGTATACTGTGTATACATGCATTATGTTGTCAGTCCGCCCGTTCGCCTCGAGGGCACAGAAATAATGGGTGGAACTGACGTCCGCACGCCGACTAGGTCTTCTTATGGCTCCGATTACGTCATACGGAGTCGCGAGCGGAGCCGTGCCATTGTGACATCCTTGTCGACGTGGGAGAGCTAGGAAAAAGTTTCCATGGAATGCTGACTCAAGGGTTAATTCAAAAGGTAAGGAATCCACAGGCAGATACTGTATCCACCAGAAAAAGCGTTACCGAAGGTAAGTAACTTGTTCTTCTTCATCATTCATATTTAGATGCTACCGTGAACTTTGAAACAAGCTCTCTGAAATCTTGAGAAGGAAGCATTCTGATGAGTGTTGTAACCCGGGGCCCCTCCACCTCACTGACTTGACTGAGGGGTTGTGAATGAGGTGGATGAGCTCTGTGATTTCTTTTCCATTTGTTTCCAGTGCAAATTGCTGTTTTTAGATAGTGCTATGCTAATATCAACTGTCAGGCATTTGCAGCCTGGTGTCGAGAAATAATTCAAGCATGCCAATCCATGGGACATGCCAAAGTTGAAGCAGTGTAGTTACAGGTAAGTGCCTTTTACTTATTAACAGCCCTTCACCCTTTCCTGCAAAGTCCTTTCCTTCCCTTTACATCCTATAATCCATTTCCTTCAAATCGGACAATGAGCCTTTTTTGGATTTTATGAATGAAAATTAGCCGCTTAAAATCAGTGTATATTGGCCATGAAACATATTTTATTTTTGAAGACTTCACCCTTTCACAGATAGTTGGGCAGAAATGCCCAGTGTTTTTTGAGTCCCTGTTCTGGGTAATGGTCTTAGACCATCTCCTTGGCCACTTATAATTACTTGGCCAATTATAATTACTTGCCCTTTATGATACCGTATGCTGACAATCTTTGTATTTGTCTTTGCAGAGACCTGCATTTTGTAAAGATGACATCTTTCCATTTCCGATGGACGTAGGGACCTTCTACCGCGAGTTCCAGAACCCCCCGCAGCTGAGCAGCCTCTCTGTCGACATCGGAGCTCAGTCCATGGCCGAGGACCTGGTACGAGCAGTCACAACAGACAGTACAAAGCAGGTTCTCTCCCTCTGTG
The DNA here is from genome assembly GCA_963921515.1 of Calotriton arnoldi. NCBI lineage: Eukaryota > Metazoa > Chordata > Amphibia > Caudata > Salamandridae > Calotriton > Calotriton arnoldi. The sequence continues at coordinate 731,802 of CAWUFW010004300.1, forward strand.
CAGATGCACAAATGCCGGTACATGCCCCTAATATGCATGTATCCCACTAATCTTGTATTGAGCTATTATGAAGGGGAAGTCATATGAGGACCAATTGCTGGGTGAGGTGACGAGCGGTAAAGATTGACTGCGAGGAAAGCGTATGTACAGGAGGCGTGAGGACTGACTTCAGGGGAAGATGAGAGAGATGAGATGTGAGGAGTGACTGAAGCGCAATTCTGAAATAAAGGAAAAGTGAGGACTGACTGTATGGGAAGGTAAGATATTGTAGTGGTGAGGAGTGACTGAAGCTGTTCTAGGGAAGAAAACACTGACCCGGTGAGAAGGGCAAAGGAGAGAGGGAAAGAGTGGCTGCTGGAGAAGCTGTAGGCCAGGAGAGGAGTGAAATCTAACTTCAGGAGGGGAAGGGTACAGTCTGCAGTGGGGCGTGGTGACTGTAGGTGCAGTTATGATACACGAGAGTAGACCAGGAGAGGAGTGAAAGCTAACTTCAGAAGGGACTGGGTTGGAGGAGAAGGGTACAGTCTGCAGTGGGGCGTTGTGACTGTAGGTGCAGTTGTGATGCACGAGAGTAGAACAGGAGAGGAGTGAAAGCTAACTTCAGAAGGGACTGGGTTGGAGGAGAAGGGTACAGTCTGCAGTGGGGCGTTGTGACTGTAGGTGCAGTTGTGATGCACGAGAGTAGACCAGGAGAGGAGTGAAAGCTAACTTCAGAAGGGACTGGGTTGGAGGAGAAGGGTACAGTCTGCAGTGGGGCGTGGTGACTGTAGGTGCAGTTGTGATACATAAGAGGTGAAGATTGCAGGATACACTGTTGTAGACTAGAGGAGCTGACTGCCTGACCATTTGGAATAAGAGATTAGAGGACTGATTCTGATGGTCTTTCACAGTAGAGTGTTGAAGACTGCAGGGCAAGTTGGGATGTAGTAGAAAGAAAGCTTAGCTAAAATGAAGCGAGGATACAGAAGAGTGTGAAGAATTGGGGGTGGCTAGCCTAAACAAATGGTGAGGTTTAACCCTAGAGGAGATAAGAAAGCAGGTGCATCTACTGACTACAAGCATTCAATGTATATCAATTTGTTTTCCCAAATTTTTATTCAAGTGTTCGGTCTTTTAAAAACCATTACACCAAAGCAACACGTTTTACAGCGTAAAAACATTCTAGTAAAAATCATTTATAAGAAGTTAAAACAATTGATCCTTGTTCTACATTCAATGTACATTGAGTAAAATTTCAGTTATCCATCATAAAAGCAATGTATAAGACTATGATTCTGTAACAGCTCGTTTTCTTTACAAGTTTTTGTAGTTTCCGGTAATTTTAAGACTGTTTGGATTTCCACTGGAGATTGACCTAGTTCCTTTAAATACAGATTTAAAAAATGTACCTCCCTGCAAACTAGGGGGATCGAGGTCCCACCTAGCCAGGTGATTACTGCTTCTCTGCTTGTTCGAATGTTCGTTATTAAATATTTCTTTTAATAATAACTTTCTTTCTTTTAATAACTTTCGGCATGCACAGAAAATATGTTGGAGAGGTTCATACTCAGTCTGCAGTCTCGTTTATGCTTTTGGTCTTTCCAGGAAGGAATGAGATCCTTTGTTTCCCACATACCAAAGCGTAGTTTCATAAATTGAATGTTTTAAAGCCACTGAAAAATGAGCTGATAAATATTCCTGAGGCTTCCTTGTACCATATGAACTGATCACCGCCCAGGCATGACGTCTTTGTAGTAGAATGTTCAGTCTGTTGAATGCGACAGTAGTTTTGTTGTTAAATTGATTGCTTTGTTAAAGGGCTTTTTCCCGATGCTGGAGTTCCAGACGTCTTGAGTGCACATATCCTCTATACCTGGGTGAGATAGCAGCCCCAGGATCCTTGAGTTTTACTTTCTTTTTGCATATCTATTTCTTTCCAGCACAGATTTTCAATGGAACCAGTTTCAGATGCTCGTAGCCTCCCACTTAGTTTAATAAATGTGCCTTTGCTCCTGAATATTTGATTACACAAGCCATACTCAAGTCGAACTTGAGCCGGTGATGCAGATTGCTGTATGTGGAAGAGGTTTTTGTAAACTTTTGTTTGGATGTTGTTCAAAGCTGGAATTTCGCGACCCCTTATTGTTTCTGTTCCATAGGTCATGGTTGGCATTAGCTGTGCGAGCATAACGGATAGTAGATGGCTGTGGGATGGACAGCTTAATTTCTTTTTTAGTATTTTGAAGCCATATATGAGATTTTGGGCGTTGGCTCGCATTGCGGTGAGCTGTGATTTATAACTTGGCTTTTGTTTTATCCTGAATCCGAGATATTTTTATGAAGCAACTGTCTCTACTTTTTTTCCGTCCAGGTACTACGTGTATTTCTTGTATTTTGCATCCACTAACTGTGCTACCTTTGTTTTTGATCAATTTAATTCTAGCCCTTGTACTTCCATGTACTTGGCTAATGCGCTCATTCCACGTTGTAATCTAATTGGGGTTTGACTTAATAGCACTATATCATCAGCATACTAGAGGCACTTAATTTCCTCATTGGCTATCGATGGTGGATGACTGTTAACTTCCCGGAGAGCTTCTTCAAGATCGTTGTATAGGAGATGCACGAAGTATGTCTGGGATCTTTCAAGGAGGCAAGTGGAAGACTCACTGCAGCAGCAGATGTGGAACTAATGGCTATTTCGGGATATGATGGGGGAATTGTGAGGAATGATTACATGGGGTCTGGGGAAGAGGACATTTTGCAGTGTGAACCTATTATAGATTCACATGCTGTGCTTTATTTTGCAATGAAGTAGCTGGGTTCGGAAGTGTATTTTAAAACTCGCTCTGCTTTGGTCCTTGACTGCAGGAGTCTGTATGATTCACTGTGACCTAGACTGTAATCCCACAATCCCCCAAACCGGACTTCTGTTTTAGATTCTTTTTTTCTATCACTGGGTTCAGAGGTGTTTTAAAGAGGGAAAAACAACATTGATGAGAAACAATATAGGACGTTCGAGCTACCGGGAACAGCATGGGGTCAAGGAGGATAGGTTTTCTAATGTGGTCTTTGATCAGGTCAGAAAATGTGTATGAGAAACATTGTTTGCTTGGAGTCTGCTTAACACCATTTTGTTGAGAATGATCATGCTGGTTCAGTTGCTAAAACGGCTACTGAACGGTTGCCTGAAACGTTGAACACCCAGTCTTGTGTATGTTTTGTCTCTCAAGAGACCATAAGTTGGAGGGCTGTCATCCCTGTTCATTACTTAAACCAAACATATTGGAGCAATGGGGAAAAAAATAATCTTGATTTACTGAGCAGAGTTTGAAATGTGAAAAAAAATCTAATCTATCCCGACAAAAGTCCATCCATGGAGGAAATTGGTCCCTTACAAGAGGGGGATATAGAAGCACCAGAGACGGTTTAGGGGAACATCATTCAAGATCAGAGCTCAAGGAACTACTCTCCTAATGCTGAGCCATAGCAATAGGTCTCTCACATAATTCTCCAGGACAAGCCAAAAAAAATTTAATTACAAGATGCTTCAGTGGAACTAATTTCATGAGCTAAATACTAAGACGTCATTGTACTTAATGATCAGAAAAGCATACAAACACTTGAAGTGGAAGCACATACCAGTGGAAGTGGGTTTAGGCAAATCTCCTCCTTCTGGGTCCAATTCAAAGGTCACAGTGTACAGTGAAAGGTATCTACTCAAATTTGAGATCATAAAGAGAAAGAGAGATCATTGGCCTAAAAAACGAAGACATTACATCACACCCCGTCAAGCCTTCTTAGCTGTAGAGGGTTATCAAAGGTGAAAAGAGGGAAAGGACGCTAAGCACTGAAATAACCAGACTTCTGGAAAAAAATGTTTTTCTAAGACTTTCGCTCGTTACAAAACACCAAAACCAGTGGGATTATAGAGAACACGAAAGGATATATCTACCTCAGGAAGAACAGGCTGTAGAACAGAATGATGCTTATACGGAGGATGTCTCTATTCAACCATCAAATATTGTCGAAGACCCTAGGGTCATAACATTGTTGAAGAGGAAGAGGCCATATGGCAAAATGTAGATTCAGCTCTGGGAGAGATTTAGATATAGCTTACCAGAGCATCATCTTCAGATGACATTACAATCTACTATTGGGTTATCATGAAAGGAGCGGGGACTGATGGGCTCCTTATTGAAGAAGGACATGAACATATTTTTGGCTTGAGCCCTTGAGCCTTTTACAAAAATAGAACCAGTATTTTTGCAACATGAAGTCTCTTCTAGATACACATGCTGTGCATAATTCGGCCATCTCATGGTTGAGTCCTCCAGTGTTATAGTATAAAGCTTTTTTTCTATCCTTAGTTGGTGACGACATAAAGCCTGATCAAACACAAAGAGGGTGGGAACAAACTGCCTCACATCTCAGCACCCAGTTCGCCCCAATGCAATATGGTAAATGCAGTGCATGATAACACTTACTTTAGTGACAGTCTTTAGTTTTTCACCCTTGTTGGTGCACCCACCGCTGTGTATCTCTAGACACGTGTTTCAGCATAGTTGTCCTCCTTCAGTAGAGAGTAACACATTGTTTTGGGGGTGCTGGAAATGCTGCCCAAAATCTTCTCAGTTCTCTGTACCACTCACTGGGTACAGGTGCATCAACCAGAGCTCATCAGCTGATTAGCTCAAGGGAGCCTTTTCAAACAGAGGATGAGAGCATGCTGCCTCGCGTCTCAGCAGTCTGAGTAGGATATTGACCGTAAGCCCACTATGCTCCAGTATGTGACCACCATTTTAGATTCTCTTTCTCTCTGTTCTCCACTTATCTCGAATAATGGAGAGGTGGGAGGGTTGCATTGGGGGTCCCTTCTGCTGTCAGTGGCAGGTAGGGTGGCCCTCCTGAAGATGGTGGCGCTGCCCCGTCTGCTATACATATTTGGGTCACTCCCGATTTGGATCCCATGTGCGACATTCCGCGAACTAAACTCACAGATCATAACTTTTTTGTGGGGGATGGGGCGCAGACGAGTGGCACTACGTACGTTGCAGCGCTCTACAGCCACGGGAGGGCTAGCGGTCCCTGACCTCGAAGCTTACTACTTGGCAGCACAGCTGCAATGGTTCGTAAGATGGCTGGCGAGCAGCAGAGACCCAGAAAGGGTGCAATCACCATTTGCACCAGAACCCCAAGTCCTAACTTAAATACTGTTAAGGCTGAGACAGATGCCCCATAGGAAGGCGGATGAAGAGACGGTAATTACGAGGTGCTGGGCGAGATGGCTACAAAGAGCTGGCTGCAGGGTCCCCTACTCTCCAGACATACCCATAGATATGCTCCACCAGTTACCGCTTGGAGGGAACTGGGCTGGGCTAGATGACTGGAAGGAAGCAGGGCTGAAAGTAGTCGGAGACCTCTTTGAGAGAAGCCCAAATGATTCCATTCGAGGACCTACGAGAGGAGTTCAACCTCCCACAGGGACATTTCCTACTACACAGAGCTGTTACGGCAGCATTCCACAAACACTGGACGATGGGGGCGACTGAACCTAGAGCGCTAGATTGCTTTAGATATGTAGTCCTTTCTGCAGGTAGGATAAAAACAGTCTCTTGCATATACAGAGCCAACAGGCGGGATGTTCAGAGGCCCATGGAGCGACTGAGAGCACAGTGGGAGGAAGACTTGGGGGTACCAATTATAGAAAAAGACTGGGATGCTATTCTGGAACATACCCTGAAGGTCTCTAGGAACACGAGGTTCAAGCTCATAAACTACTATGTGCTTCACAGGGCGTACCTAACGCCAGCCAGAATCAGGCGCTACTTCCAAACGGAGGAAGCGGCATGCCCACGATGTGGGAATGAGGAGGCACACATCCTACACATGTTGTGGGATTGCCCAGGCTTGAGGGAATTCTGGGAGGAGGTACTAGCGGCTGTTGAGAGTGTCATAGATAGGGTAATTGAGCACACACCGCGCCGCTGCATAATTCACTGGTTCCCACACACCGCCAAGACGAAGACTACTGCGAGATTCCAAGACTTAGCGTTTGTACTTGCGAAAAGGGAAATCACAAACAATTGGAAGTCCGCAAGAGGCCCCCAAATAGGGAGCTGGAGAAGGGAAATGGAGAAATGGGCAGCTGCAGAACATAGAGTCTTACTCGCGCAGCGAACAGAGGCATAGGAAACCTAGAAACAGCGAGGGCCTGGGGGAACCTAGTGAATGACCTACAAACACCAGACCTAGATGATACAGCAGATGATCAGCCGGATTCGCCACCACAGAACAGGGACAATGAAATAGGGACACTGGAGATACGAGCGAGGTAAAGGCCCTATGCAGAGGCGAGAGATGCGACTGCCCCCACTTTCCCCCGCCCACCTACCAAGTATCGTCCACAGTAAGAACAGCACGGATAGATGAAGGAGTAGCACACACCGCTGACACATACAACTGACACTAAGCAACTTGTTTAGGGGAGGGGGGGAAGGAGTTGAAAGTTAGAACTGGTTGAACCTGTTGACCAATTTAATCTGAACAGATATTAACATGGAAGAATGAGAGAATAATGTAATGTACACTATGGAACAAATGTTTGACACTTGAGATGTAGAAAACGTCCGTGAATGTTATGTGCACCAAATGCCAATAAAATCTGTTTTCAAAAAAGAGGTGGGAGGGTTGCATGTGAATCTAGAAAATCTTCAGGCTGCAAAACCATAACTACAGGTCACTGCCTTCTATTTCAGGATCAAGTCTCTTATACATTCAGATACTGTACATAGATTAAGTAGCTGTGCTATTCCCCCTGTGGAGGGGGCGGTTTAAAAAGAAGGTGGATGAGAATAAATGTTTAAGTATAGATTTCCCTACTGCTATTTTTTTTTTTTTTTTTTTTTACAAGTGTTGATATCAACACAAGTGTTCTGTGAAGGTGTGTTTTGATGTCCATGTAGCTACTTGGTAGATATCTTCCAAACATACATTGGCAGTGATGCCGACCATAATTTTTTTTTTTTTTTTTTAGAAGAATGGCCTCTTTGTTTTGGCCAAGGCATAGATAGCAATGCTGAATTGTTTGTACTATCCATCTTGTGAACAAGTTCTTGGTCATCGCTGTGCCTAGCACTTCTGTAGAGTGTACCACAAAAAAAAATAGATTTTCTGGCATTCTTGTGGTCTTGCATATAGCACGTTATTGCCCTACATAAATTGAACACGTCTTGTGTGATTTTGTAAGAAGGCTGGTTGAATAAGATTTTGTTATGTGAAAAGGCTTTGGTAAAAGCTTTGGGTTTGTTCTCATATTGACCTTATCCTTGTAAATAGTTGTGTAAGGTTCTTGTAGAATGAATGTTTGTCATTCACGCACTCTCCTGAGTAATGTGATCGCCGCAGGGAATGCTGTTTTAGAGTTAAATCTCAAGTGAAGCCTTATGCATTGGCTCCATGAGCCCTACTATAGCACTAGGTTAAGGTTCCATTGAGGTGATGGAAGAGAACGTAAGGGGAAAAGCCTTTTTTTCTCCCTCCATAAATCTTTTGATTAGAAGTATAATAAAGAATTTGTTGTGTGTGTATGCGCACAACAGCAGACAGGTGGACTCCGTGATGATGCACTATCTAGTAAAACATCTACGTGTCTTTCTAGTTATGTCAAGTTTGTTTTTTGCTAGTAGCCCAAGATGACCAATATTCGCTATTTAAGGAGCCAGGCCATTCATTGTAATTATTAATCCTGGATTTGGGTGAAAATCTTTCCTCCTTGTGCTGTCAGTGTGTCTTCGTGATTCCCCTGAGCTCTCTTCATTATGTTTGAGAACCATGGCTGAACATGGCCATCTCACGTCCACTCAGATCAGAGGCATACTGGACGGATTGGGGGTAAACCTAGTGAATGACCTACAAACACCAGACCTAGATGGCCACCTCACGTTGAATGTTCTGAACCTTTATTTTACTGGACGGATTGGGGGTAATGGAGGAAAAGCGCAAACAAACCTCCTGTGCATTCTGTAGTGACACTTTCCAGTCTTTAACCATCTTTTTTTCCAAAATTCATTTTTGACAGTGTGCAGGATTGTTGCCCCCCCACCCCCAAGCACAGGGTTTAGGTTGCACTGTATCTGCATGAAACAGATGTTGGTCGCTGACCCTCCTAACATCTGTCTCTGGTGCTTTGACTCCAAACATGGCTCAAAGGCCTGCGACAGATGCTCCATGAGGCATCTGAAGGCCATCAGGCAGCTTGAAGCCTGGCTCTATATTGCTGAACATAATCTATGTATGTGGTATTTCTGTAGTGTGAACCTCACCAAAAGGCAGCTGTGCGGGACCAGTCCGTTTGAGGTCTAGTACCCGTTCCAGCTGTCGTTTTCAGGTGAGTCCAAAACGAAGTTTTAAGACAAATCTTCATGCAAGAATAAGAAGGCCCATCAGTGCTCAACGTCTTTCCACTTCCGGGAGAAGTTGTGCAGTCAGCACTAAAATCCTCCAAATCTTGCATCTTGTAGTTTGACTCTGACCCAATTCTGAGATTGGAGCTAGTGCACACCAAAGTTTTTGGGCCATTGTTCAGGCTTTAGCTTGCAAGACGAACCCTGATGTTCCTCACTTGTCCTCTTGATAGAGGCTCTAAGAAGGTTAATGCTGCAGCCAAAAGAGTTTTTTCTTCTGCTAGTTTGGCCCTACGTTCCTTGAATGCGGTTTGTTTCTTGGGGGCATTGCGAGCAAGATGTTGAACACTCTCCCAGACTATTACAGGGCTTCGTTTGTGCAAACTTTCCATGATAGGCAGGATGCAGCCGCATCTTTTGGGCTGGCCTGGACTCTGCGGACTGTTAGATGGGTCATGAACACTAGCATTTTGTTAGACGACATGCTTCGATGCAGACTACTGGGTTTTCTGGATATGTCCAGGCATCATTGACGAATATGCCCTTTGTCACACTCTTTAGAAAGAAGACTGTTTTAGTATCGGAGTGCTTTAAGGATAGCCAGGCTATGGCCTGCTCTCTGGGATTACTTTCTTCTGCTCGTCAGTTCATCCAGCAATACTGGAAATTCTGGGGGTACTCGAAGCATCTTGCCTACAGAGAGACAGCCCTCACAACCAGGGCCGAACTGTGAACCAAAACCGGCCCTGGCAAACAGCTCGGCCGGCCCCCCGTGGGAGAAGGGGGGTACGGCCGACCTGTTTGCCAGGGCCTGTTTCCGCCGCTTCTGTTACAGGAAGCTGATATTGCAGAACCGGCCCTCTGTAACAAAAACGCCCCCCCCCCCAGGGGTCCAAAACCGGCCCCCACCCTGGCGGCCCAACGGGGAAATGCCCGGTGCACGCTACGGGCAATCCGGCCCTGCTCACAACCTGTCCAATAGTCTGTTCAGCCTCTTTGTAGCTCCAGCAGGAGAGGTGGTGCCAGAGGCTTGGGGCCATCAGCAAATACAGCAGCCCTCTTCCTCGCTCCACCAACTCGCTTTAGTTCCTCTTCATGAGTCACTTGGGGCCAGCAGGGGGCAGGATCTGATTTTGTCTGCTTACTTCGAAACAATGGCCCCTTCAAATTGTTCACTTTGAGTAAACCCTTCCTTTTGTGTCCACCCCTATGCATGGTCATAGATAACAAAGGTAACCCCCTACGCAAGTACTTCCAGGTCTCTGATGAGGGGGAGAAACGGCCACTATTCAAGAAAGTATGCCCACTTGACCTCTATTTCTTCTCGTACGCCTAACAAGTGCTATTGGTTCTGATCCCCAAATGAAATTATTCTACATATACAATATCTTTTTATGAACAATATTTATACTGTTTTCTCAAATGTTCTCATATTCATTAATCTCGAAGGACACGTCTCATAAGAAAGTCAAGTCGAAGTGTATTTTAACAATTCCTTTTCATGTCCAGCCACAAAACCTATTTATCATTATAGAGAAAATATTATTATTTCCATAAAATCAAAAATACAAAAATGCCCCACACACAACAATCCACTCCCTCCTACACACATCCAGAATCACTACCTCCCATATATTACATTCATACCATATCCCAGCATTCTACACATACACTGAACAGATCGCAACGGAAAAATAGTTTTTATTTTTTTCCGTTGATATGTTGTGGGCTGGGATAACTTTTCCCAAAACGGTCAACTTACGTTTCGGTGTGGGTATGAAAATCGTCCAGCCACCTTCTTCAGGACCACACAACAATACAATTGCTTCCAAGGGTGGTCATATGGGGGAATTACTAATTTCAGAACCCTGCTACTTGGTGATAGCAGTCAGCCACACTTATTTCTAGCTAGTTTGGCATCTCCTCACTACTACTCAGGAAATGTTTTAGTAAGTGCCAAGTTCTGTCCTAATTCCTCAGATTAGTTCTTCTGGGCCAAAAACACAAACAGTGATAACACCAATCACAGTGCCCAGATCACTTCTTGGAACTCCTTAATATAGTACTGGACGCCCTCAGTTGGCAGGGTACGCCCAGACGTGGGTCCCTTGCTCACTTTGCCACTGGATTCAAGCTAGCCTGGCTGATGACGGCTGAATAGCCAGAAACCAGTCCCAGGATGCTTGTTTCCGGTCCAGGGAAGACATGGCTTGGCAGTTCGGGCTGGACTGTTCCCATGAGGCATAGGGTCAGACTGATTTGCATATGGCCATGTCTGAACTGGGGTGGTGGAGTGAGCTAAAGAATGATGATGGATTAAACCCAGATCAGTTGACTGGGGGTGAGTGTTTGATTTGCTCAAACGCTCCGTCCATCGTCCCCTTTGGTATCGCTTTGTTCGCCCTAAGTTGGCAGGGTACGCCCAGACGTGGGTCCCTTGCTCACTTTGCCACTGGATTCAAGCTAGCCTGGCTGATGACGGCTGAATAGCCAGAAACCGGTCCCAGGATGCTTGTTTCGGGTCCAGGGAAGACAGACATGGCTTGGCAGTTCGGGTTGGACTGTTCCCATGAGGCATAGGGTCAAGACTGATTTGCATATGGCCATGTCTGAACTGGGGTGGTGGAGTGAGCTAAAGAATGATGATGGATTAAACCCAGATCAGTTGACTGGGGGTGAGTGTTTGATTTGCTCAAACGCTCCGTCCATCGTCCCCTTTGGTATCGCTTTGTTCGCCCTAAGTTGGCAGGGTATGCCCAGACGTGGGTCCCTTGCTCACTTTGCCACTGGATTCAAGCTAGCCTGGCTGATGACGGCTGAATGGCCAGAAACCGGTCCCAGGATGCTTGTTTCCGGTCCAGGGAAGACATGGCTTGGCAGTTCGGGCTGGACTGTTCCCATGAGGCACAGGGTCAGACTGATTTGCATATGGCCATGTCTGAACTGGGGTGGTGGAGTGAGCTAAAGAATGATGATGGATTAAACCCAGATCAGTTGACTGGGGGTGAGTGTTTGATTTGCTCAAACGCTCCGTCCATCGTCCCCTTTGGTATCGCTTGGTTCCCAAGAAGGACGGGTGTTTGAGACCAATATTGGATCTTGTGTATCTGAACGCTTTACTCAGGAAAGACCGGTTAAAAAATGCTGATGTACACCCTGGTCCCGGCAGCCTTGATTTCCTAAGACTGGATAGTGTACTTGGGCTAGCAGGACATGTACTTCCATGCATCAATCGTGCAGTCGCACAGAGGTTTCCTCCAGTTTGTAGTGGGGTTCAAACACTTCCAGTTCAACAGTCTACACTTCGACTTTAACCTGACCTCAGGGAGTTCATGAAAGTGAGGTTTGTGGTCGCAGCTCATCTTCGCTTCAGTCAGTCTCAGACCAATTGAAAGCAGCAGTTTAATTGTTGCCTATCCTGGGATTTTCCCTCAGTAACCCTGAAGCCCCATCTTCAACTCAAGCAAAGTATTCTCTTTATAGTGACCATCTTTGGCACAGTAACTTCAAAGAGTTTTTACCTCCGCAGCGACTCCTGGACGTTTAGGGTATAATCCAGATTTTTCCGCTTGGGCCGTGCTCTGTCCCTGATAGTCCTGGGCGTCATCCACATTTCGTGTGCCACATATCTGCTGGCAAACAAATTGTGCAGTAGATCCTTTGCCTTCAATCGGCACCACACTGGGGATGCCTCTCAAACATCACCTGTATATTCAAGGTGGCAGCCCGAGACCTTCAGTGGTGGATGACAGAGGCCAACCTGACGTGTGGCTGACCATTCGCCCTGCCCCATCTGAGGTTCACTGTAGTGACGGATGCATCTTCTCTGGGTTGGAGAGTTCACTTAGACAATGCGGAAATGTGAGGCCCGTAGTCTCCAGATGTATATTTTCTGTTGCTGTGCTCTATATGCTTAGCCATAAGGTCTCTAGCAGAACAACAGCTGCACAACAATGTCGATCATGCCATCTGGCTTGGAAATCTTTTCTCCCATCCATCAAGGAGTGACCGATACACCACGAATAACACAACCGTCATGTGGTACTGAAACAAGCAGGGCAGCATGGGGTCTTGGATCTTATGCCAGGAGGCTTTATGCTTTAGAGTTCACTGGACCCACAAGTGGGCTCCTTGGTAGCCAGTCATCTGGCAGGGTCTCTGAACACCTGGGGGGATGAGCTTAGCAGAAGTTATCTGGCAGACCATGAATGACTTCTTCACCCTGTGGTGGTGCAGGACATTTTCAACGAGTCGGGCATACCCTGGCTGAATCTTTTCCCCACAACCAAGAATGCACATTGTTGACATGACTAAGCGCTGGAGTTCCTGCCTAGACACCCTAGAGGATGCATTGTAGCACAGGACTTGTGTACATTTTCCCACTGCTGCTTCTCCTGACTCTAGTTCTGAGAAAGGTCAGAACAGACCGGACCTAAGGAGTGTCTCCTGACCTGCTGTACCTGAGCATTTGCCATTCGATCTGTCTGCCTGACCAGGTGGACCTCCAGTCTTATTAGCATGACAGAGTCCTGCACCCAAATCTCCACAGTCTACACCTCCATGCATGGAGATTGAGGAGTGACAAATGAGCAGTTTGACTTGCGTGCTTAAGTAGTGGTTGTGAATGTTGTGACTAGATGCTCCTACGGGCACAGGGAGAAATTTGTGGCCTTGGGTGGGGACCGTCTGCTTGATCCCCTCTAGGTCAAGCTGTCAGTTGTTCTCTTGTTTATCTTTGGCCCATCAAGGATTTGTGGTGGACGAGTTAAAGGATTTATGTCTACCCTCTCAGCCTTTTTATGTTTATTGACTGACCTTGTTATTCATATCACCTGTTGTGATGAGGTTCTTAAATGGTCTGATGCATATGTTTCTACAAGAGCTCTTCATTATTCCTCGGTGGGACCTTAACTTGCTCCTCAAGTTTCCGATGTGCACACAGTTTGTCCCCATGCATAGTGGTTCTCTACAGTTTCACCATCAAGAAAATATTTCTTTTAGCATTACTTGTGCACGCCATGTCGTGAGCTGCAAGCACTGTCGTGCAACCCCTGTACACCACTTTCTTTACTGACAATTTGGTGCTGAGAACCCAGGCTTTCTTTCTGCCAAAGGTTGTCGCCCTGTCATGTGTCAGTCCATCTCACTCCCTTGTTTTTTCAGTCCGCCATACCTGTCAAAAAAGGACCCAAGGAGATCCCCCAGTAATTATATGAAGCTCATAAAGGAGTATGATTTTGATGACCAGCTCTTTGTGTGCCGGTACCACGAAAGGCAAGGTCGTGCAGAAACAGACCCTGTCCAGGCCAAGAAGGAACCCCCTGAGGGCCTACAAACTCACTCCACCCAAGTCAAAGCTGCGTCAAAGACATTGGTACGGGGCAGTGGTGTAGCGTGAGGGGGGACTACAGGGGCGGTTGCCCCGGGTGCAAAATTCTTAGGGGCCCAAATTGCGTCGTGCAATACTTGCCTGGCCCCTGGCGCTGGCAACCCATGCTACGCCGCTGGTCCGGGGTATACCTATCCTAGACATCTGCCAGGCAGCAACATGGGTATCCATGCATGTATTCACCAAGCACCACTGTCTCGACAGGCAAGTTAACAGAGGGTAATTTTACACCTTCGGGTCTTTGCTCTTTTTGTATTGAGTGCCCTCCTCAGACAGTCTGGCTTTTCACAGGTACTGTTTGGGTATCTATTCTACTTATGAGGAATCTGCAGTTAGAAGTGTCCAGCAGAAGAACAAGTTACTTGCTGTTGATAACGCTCTTTCTGATGGATGCTGTATCTAAGCGCAGATTCCTCATCATTCTCCCTACACCCCATTCTCCTTTCTCTGATAAAAAGGTCCCAAGTTAGTTTCGGCACACAGTTGCCTCACTTTCATTATTATTGATCTGTGCCTGGGGGTCGTGGATGAGTGAAAGACCAAACTGACTTTTGTGCGCAGGGGTGGCACTTACATATGGCTCTGCACCGTCCCGTCCGAGCTGACACAAGGCCATCACAGAGTTCATCTGCGCCGGGGGCGCTAGGTGGCGCACGACCAAGATGGCCACGCACCAGTGAGGCTCTGGACGCTTGGCTGCAGATTATTTCAATTATCCTGAGCTAACAGCACAACTGCCTGATTTGCAACGTCCGCCGAGATCCCCGCCATCGGTAGTATTACTCCGATACCCGAATTGCAGCTGGGGACGCAAGCTGGGCGAAGAGCGGATCGATTTCAGTCTGCCCGGGTGTGTGCCGCGAATCTGTGGAGCCCTGCTGACTGCCCGCGCGGCTGGGAGAGCGCCGGGGATTTCACGTGGCGCTTAGGCCGACTTGTGCAGAGACCCGATCCCCGCGCTACTACTCCCACCACCCCACGATACATACTGGGCCGAACCGGAGACCCGCGAGCTAGACACCCGGGGAAAAGTCTGCGGTGCCCAGACCTGAAATCTGCAGCGAGGGAGGACCCTGTGAGTCACGCAGGCAGGCGCCCCACTTGACCCCCTGCCATAGACTCGTCATCGCGACCTGGACAGATACTGCCACACGGTGAGCCAACACTTTGCTCTCCTCCTGTGTAGAGGTTGGGAGTTTTTGCGGTTCAGCGCTACATATTGCACAAGCGGCTGCCTAGCGATCCGAAGGGGGCGGTGACCCCGGGCCGCCCCCCCCCTCCTTCAATCAGACTGCGGTGCTGGTGGCGGACCGCTGCGCATCCCCGGCCCCCCGTGCTCCTGGAAGTCTATCAACGCCGCCCTACACATGGAGCCTTTGACTGACGGGGCCCTCACACAGTGCACAAAGCCTTGACCCTGAAGCCACAGCCCTGATCACGCTCCGAACGGACTCTCTGGGGGGTGCGACTCACACTCTGCAATCAGCCACCAACTTCCACCAAGGACTCTCTATACTGCACGACTCACCCCTCTCTCCCTTTCTGGGCTGACGCTTCACATTGGGGGTTCCTTGGATGGGATAAGCCCTCTCCAGCACCAGCGTGAGAGGAGACCCCACTCTGGCTCATCGACTGCGCCCCGACTGCCACCGCTGCACCCCGGGCCCTTCCCCTGGCTCAGCATCTTCGAGAACACCTCTAGCCATGGGGAAAATGGACAGCAGGCAATCAAAGCTTCCCTTTGATGCGAAGAAGGCGGTTACGCGCTCCACTGCTGAGGACATTAACCAGGGCCTAGAAATGCAGCCCTCACACCCTCAGGCCGCTCAAGCTGATGAAATAAAAACGCTTCTCCTGACTATGCAGCACAGCCTCACAGACCTATCCAATAAAATGGATTCCATGAACGCCCGCATGGACTACATAGTGCTAACAGTAGAAAAGCATGGCGAACAAATTAGAGAAGCGGATTTCGGATAACGAGGATGCTACTGTGCAGGTGACCAAACAGGTGGCTCAAATGGATAAGCTCCTCAAAGTTATTGCGGCCAAGAACGAGGATTTGGAAGCAAGAAGTCGCCGCAATAATATCCGCGTCACGGGAATTCCCGAGAGCATGAATACCGGCCGTCTTGAAGATTTCATCGAGCGCTTGCTGACCACTACTTTCGGCGCGGACGCGTTCTCCACGCAGTTGATTGTGGAACGGGCGCACCGATCGCTCGGACCCAAGCCACCTCCGGGCACAAACCCACGCCCAATCATCGCCCGGATTCTTAATTACAGAGACCGAGACACAGCATTGAGGATGGCCAGGGAAAACCCAAATTCGCAGTTCGAAGGGACTAGTTTCTCAATATACCCAGATTTCACCATGGCAGTACAGGAGGCACGCCGCAAACTCCTCCCTGCTAAGCAGAAGTTGCGTAAACTGCAAATTAAATACGCCCTACTATACCCAGCTCGACTGCGAATCCTGTATGACGGCAAACATCATTTCTACACCAATGAACGACAGGTCGACGACTTCCTCCGTCACATCAGGAAAAGTTCTCCCTCCCATCATTCACAGGACCGCCTATCACAATCTCCTACATTAGACTGTGACTAATGATCTATAGATGGTACCGGTTCTCTGCGCCTACTCAGCTTGGACTAAAGTTATTGCAGTTCGCCTTCAAGCTGTTGGCCGGGGGAGTTTGTGTCTGACAGCTACACAGATGAACTGGTTAGACTGGTCTCCCAACGGGGAGATACACCTCCATGTGCTTGTAGAAAATTTGGCATCTCGTGAACTATCTCCCATCAACAGATAAGTATTGAAACCCTGGAGGAGCCAGTTATGCTCCCTATGGGCGGACATTGAAATCCTGTAATGTTTAATGTGCTCTTAGCTATTGATCGACAGACACCAAGCACCCTCTTCCCCCTCCCTGCATCCCGTCTCCCCCCCATCATCGGGAGTCGGACATGCCACTTTGGGAGAGGTAGAGGTTCTCGTTGCCCACTAGCGTTCCCCACACGGGCGTTCCCCTAGTACTTCATGTATACCTCCTCTTCGATTGCACTGTTGCAATTGTCTTATTATGGGATGGGTGGGATAATTGATACCGGCACGGTTGGGGTGCTGATGTGGGTGGGGGTAGGGAAGGGATTTTGTTCAAATGTTATATGTAGCACGTTATGGCAACAACTAAACGCAGTCACTATAACTCCGGGCGCATTTTTCTCCCTATCCTGTAGAGCACATTATGGCACAATTACCATAGGGTATCACGATCAATCACACTGAAACACTGAATATTAACCTTCTCACCTGGAATGTTAGAGGCCTTAGAGACCCACGCAAGTGCAGGCAAATCTTAACATATCTAGATAGACACCAAGTCCATGTCGCAGTGCTGCAGGAGACACACTTAGACCCGGCCCGCAATCCCACCTTTGCCAGTAAATGGGCAGCGTTTCGTGTATTTTCCTCCTACTCTACTTACTCTAGGGGTGTAGTGGTCCTCATAAAGCGGAGCGTCCCCTTTCGGCTGGGAGGCACACAACAGGACTCACTAGGCCGTAGCTGCATGATATGGGGCACATTGGGCACGCAATCAATGACACTGGTCTGTTGTTATGGTCCCAATATCGATGATCCTGATTTTTACACCACTTTGTGGGGGCGAATAGGTTCTACACATATCATCTGGGGGGGTGATTTTAACACAGCTTTCCAACCTGCTGCAGATAGATCTAATCCATCACCTCAACACTATACACGAACATGTGAGACTCTCTCGGGCATCGTCGCGGCGCACGGCATCATTGATGGGTGGCGACATGTACACCCGGCTAATAGGGAGGGCACTCACTATACCGCAGTACACGCCTCCTGGGCTCGCCTGGACTATTGGGTGGTTTCCCGGGGAGCGGCCTCATGGATCACACGCGCGGCTCATCTGGCCAGAACCCTCTCCGACCATGCTCCGGTACTCATCACACTCGCCCTACCTGATTCGCGTGCTTCCCCTAGACTTTGGCGCCTCATGCCTGAAGCGCTCTTGGACGCTGCCTTTAAGGCTGAGATTGGCACTGAAATCTCCGAATTCTTCCAGATTAATATCAACTCAGTTACATCATTAGGCACGGTGTGGGAGGCCTTTAAGGTCACCATCCAAGGCTCATGCATGGCCAAAAGCTTTGGGGTGCTGCGGGATCTTCGCCGCACGCTCCAGTAACTTGAAGATGAGCTCAAGCAGCTGGAGAGTGATCTCTGGGGGGGCAATTCCGGGCAACGATTGGCGACATTCCGGGACAAACTATCCGAATATAAACGCACTGCAGAATCAGAGGCGAAATTCCGGGGCAAATATCACACTGCACGTCGATATGGCGAGGGTGAGCGTCCGGGTAGGGCACTGGCACAGGACATCCGCTTACCCCGGTTCTCAAATTATGTCCTTGAAATTAAAGATTCCTCCGGTACACGTCAGAGACAGCCGCGATATATTCCATACATTCACTGAATTTTATACTGACCTGTACAGTTCTCACCGGACCATGGCCCCGGACTTCGCCCCTACTTACAAGACATTACCCTTGGCCTTGGCTGGCTCGGAGATTCCCAGCGGGAGTGCCTGGCTGCGCCGTTCGAGAATGACGAGCTACACGAGGCCATCATGCAACTGAAGTCTGGGAGAGCCCCTGGCTCGGACGGCCTCCCCATCGACTTCTATAAAACGTACATTGCGCAACTCCTCCCCATTCTAAAAAATTTCTTCAACGAGGCGCAGGAAGTGGGCCATCTTCCTCCATCCATGCGGCTCGCCCTAATTTCCTCCCTCCTGAAACCGGGCAAGCCCGCGGACTGTTGCGATTCATACCGGCCCCTCTCTTTAATAAACACGGATGCCAAGATTCTGGCCAAACTCCTGGCCAACCGTCTCACTCTCCTCATGGAAAAGCTGGTTCTGCCCGATCAATCAGGCTTTATCCCCGGGCGTGCAACATCACATAATCTCCGCACGCTCTTCTCCATATTGCGGTCGGTAGACCCGTCAGTGCCCATGGCAGCTGTCTTCCTTGATGCCACTAAGGCATTTGACTCAGTTGAATGGGACTACCTCTTCACCATCCTCCAAAACATGGGCATGCCCAGGGGATTTCTCTCCTGGGTCCGCCTGTTGTACACCGGCCCAGTAGCCAAGGTCCTTATCAACGGCCACTCCTCTCCCGCCTTCTTCATTACCCGTGGTACACGTCAGAGCTGCCCCCTTTCTCCACTTCTTTTCGCCCTTGCAGTTGAACCACTTGCGGCTTGGCTCCGACAACACCACCACGACAAAGCCCTCCGATGCTCACTCCGACCTATTCTTCTCTCCTTATACGCGGATGATATTACGCTCTATGTGAGGGAACCACAGCTAAACCTTAACCCACTACTCCGGGAGTTTGTACGGTTTGGAGGGCTCTCCGGTGTTCATATAAATTGGGCCAAATCCCAACTTTTCCCCCTCAACTCGTCCGTGGCACCTTTTACTCCAGACTTTCCTATTGAGTGGTGCGCTGAGGAGGTAAAATACCTAGGGATACGGGTCTCCGCAGATCGAGGCGAATTGCTACGCCTCAACTATGGTCGCGCCCTGGAGAATATTAGAGAGAGTGTCACACGCTGGATAGCACTGCCGCTCTCCATTGCGGGGCGATTATCACTCATCAAAATGGTCATACTCCCCAAACTCCTCAACTTATTTTTAAACATACCACATGACCCGGGCAGACACTTTTTCCTCCTCCTCCGCACTGAGCTGATACGGCTTACCTGGGGTGGCAAGCAACCCAGAATACAATGGGACACGCTCACACGACCATATTCGCAAGGGGGGTTTGATGTACCAAACTTTGAACTCTATTGCCTCTGTGCACAGGCTCACTATGCCCATTTCTGGTTCCACCCCCCCCCCAGGTACATGCCTCAAGTTGCCACTGAGCAATGGTTATCTGACCCCATACCACTTGAAGGCGCCATCTTCACTACCGTGGCATCGCGCACTGACGATCCAACGCCTGTCACCAACACTGTGAGGGCATGGCAAACCATCGCCAGGCGCACCCAGACCCCTGTGCTCTACTCACCCCAGCTCCCCCTAGTATATCACCCGAAGATGCCTCTCCTACAGGAAGAGCTTTTCCGGAAAACTCGAATCAAACACGGGATTGCGACCTGGGGAGACCTTTACCTGAACGGTCAATTTCGCACATCACAGCAACTTTTTTCTAGGTCCCCACCATCCCCAATGGATCTTTTCCTCTATATCCGCCTCCGCCAAGGCCTTAAAGAGCACATACCTGGTTACCCACGCGAACCATTAGAATCTGCCTCCCTACGTCTTACATTGCGCAGTGATGGGGCTCCACACCTAGTCTCAACACTTTACCATACTCTCTTTACCGTGCAGGCTCCCACACAGCACACAGCCCGAGATAAATGGTCGACGGAAATGGGTTCTGCCCTCACTGATGAGCAGTGGACCTATTGTTGTCTGCAAACAGAGCGTAGTACCTCCAGTAGCCGACTTCGTATCTTACATTATAAATTCCTTCACCGCACATATTATACACCGTCCAGGCTTCATCGCTACAAGCTACGAGACAATGACAGATGTGACCGCTGCGGCGCTGATGGCGCTGATTTCCTTCATCTGGCCTGGAGCTGCGGTGCAATTCAGGACTATTGGTGTCAAGTCCTTACAGCACTAGACCATATGACACTTCTGCGCCTCCAGCACACTCCCCTTCTCGCTTTATTAGGTTACACTCAGCCGCTTGCTGGGCCATGCTGGAAATTCGTTTCCTTCGCCCTCCTCTTAGCAAAGAGACAGATAGCGTGCAAATGGGGGCGGGGCAGGGCACCTAAATTCAAGGATTGGCTCCACGATATGATTTTCTGGCAGGAACAAATGTACACATTTGCTGAATTGCTCCCCCCCTCCTCTCGCCCCCGAGACAACTGGGGTCCTCTAACGTCATACCTACTGTCCCATCCTGTTGCCGATGATGATGCCGCACGGACTGCATCTGTTGTAAAGGACTGAACCAGATTTGCCTTAAGGTGCGGGTTTGCATTGCACTGACATACTTGCTGTAACCCTAACTTCCAGTGCCTGTGACCCGACCCAATAATTACTGTAGTGCCACCCTATGCATCATCGTTTGTCATATTTCTTATTGTGCTTGTGATTCATCGCTTTTTAACCTTCTGATTACGTCTATACAGTGGAAATGATGCTTTGCTTGTACCTGCCATTGTTCCTCATGTTTGATTCAAAATGCATAAATAAATTAATATAAAAAGAGTTCATCTGCGCCACTTACCGGCCCTTGGGTAGAATTGCTGTTTAACTTCTGATCTAGTCTGGAGCCTGGGATTTTTCTAAAGGTGAGGAACCTGTGGTGAGAGTATTCACCATAAGGAGCGTTACCGGACGTATATAACCTGTTCACCCCCTTCATCCACAACAAGCGCAATCCCTATTGTCTGGTACAGTATTCTTAGGCTGATGCGTTATGGGACGCCTTCATGATGGACTGGACCTTTTGACTTTACTCTTCCTTTCTGTCAGCTCCCCTCAGTCTGAGAATGGGCGTTCTTATTGCATTGGAGTCAGGCTGGAGACCCTGCCACCCAGCACTTCTTCAGATCATTTCAGAACCCCAAGGTCCTTGCTTTGTGAAAGGATTTTCTCACTCAACATCCAGGATTAGTCCTGCACCTGAAGGTGAATTTCCAAAACTTAAGTGCTTGGAACCTGAATGGAGAACCCTGCTATGTACTGGAAGGACAGAGAAAAGTTTGTGGATATTCATACCAGCCCAGATATTCGTATGTTGACCCTCTGTGATGCAGGTGCCATTGTCTTTCATGACCACGCTATATCACATGATCATAACCTTTCAAAGACTGTGTTCTCAGATGCAACATCATTACCTTATGCTGGAGCCTCTAGTAGGACCGCCACAGGCTCCACCTCTACCACAACCATAGAATCCTGTGCTGCAAATGCTACCTCCTCCAAGCCACCTCGGAGCTTCAGATAGTACCACCAACACCGATGTCCTGCAAGAGGAGCAGGAGTATGACTGTGACCACTAGGACAAAGAAGAATGGCTGGATTTCATCCTCCCTAAACAGGGAGACAGGTTTTTATTTCTTACTAGAATGAGTGGCAAAGAAGTTTGGTCTCCCTATATCTTCAGTGGAGCAGCAATGTTTCTTCTATAATTGCAAAGAAAAGGGTGATGACAAAATTCATTTCCTTCTTAGATTGTGTCTGGAAGGATGGCTGACGTTCATGCAGCCACCAGCCACTGTACACGCAGTGATACCCTGCCTCGAAAAAAAATACATGGCATCAAATGCCGCACCACCATGCTTAACTGGCCATCAAGAGCCAGATTAGATTGTTACAGAAGCAGCTGAAAAACAGTTCAACAGTCCCATCGAACTAAGTTTCTTCCCCTTAGATAGGGATGGGAGACACATCGTTCTCCAGCGTTAGATCTTTCATAGATTCACATGCTTGTATCATTCCCCTTCGCTAGACTGGGAACCCCTGGTAATTTTACAAACTGCAGTCATATATACGAATTAATAAACATAAACACACACATTAACATTGATTTAAAACAATGTTACCTTTTCTCACCTATCTGCATCATTATATGACAAACTTCATCCAGTCAGAAACCATCTCACTCAGCTGATCTCCTGACTGAAGCCTCCAACTATATCAGATTTTCTAAACCACAAATCTTTAGCATAACAGTGTTGGAAGCCTCATTATCAGGGAAGGCGAGTGGGCTGCACGTGAATCTCTAAAGGTACCAATGCTGGAGAACTAGAGTTAGAGGTAAATAACCTTACTCCTTCTCCAGCATTGGATCTTTCATAGATTCACATGCTTGAATACCAAATAACAAAGCAGTACCAACTTATATAATTAGGTGGAAGGTGAGAATGAGGCTTAAGCAAATAAACTCCTTAGTATTGCCTGCCCCAGTGCAGCCTCCTTCCTCGCATGCATATCGACACAATAATGCCTTACAAAAACATGCAACATCTTCCACGTTGGAGCTTTACATATATCTTCCAACGACACTCCAGCATTAAATTCAGCCACCACCGCTATTGCTCTCTTTAAATGTGCCTTAGCTCTTCCCTTTAATGGCCTTTTCATGAGTTCATGCACTATAGTAACACAAGACATAACCTATCTTGCAATAGTCTGCTTTGAGACTACCTCCTTTTGCTTTTAAATCCAAATGCCACAAAGACTTGATCTGTTTTACGCATCTCCCTTGTTGCCCGTAAATAAAATTTCAGACATCTCCTAATATCTAACAAGCATTTGCAATGCAATAGGTCTCGCATTATTAAAGTTTGAGCTATTGGTGTTGCATTTGCAAGAGTTTGAGCTATTGCCATTGTAAACGACAATGCCTTTTATTTATGTGTTTCGAAAAGCTGTATGCGGTGCATAAACACGCCCTTTGTACTTATAGTCCTTGCTTACGAAAAGGAAGGCTGGCAGTAAAAGAGGCATAGTTACTGCCAGCGTTGCTTCTCGTAAGCAACGACTGCAAGTACAAAGTGCCTGTTTACGCACCGCTTGCAGGTTTTTAAAATACAGAAATAAAAGGCATTGGTATTTACAATGCCAATAGCTCAAACTCTCGCAAATGCGACACCTATTGCATAGCAAATGCTTGTTTTCTTATTGCGTAGTAGAACCACTCTTTGTGGAAAACAACAATTATGCCAGGCCAGATAGTCTTACAGGCATTCACAGATATACAAACCTACAATAAGTTTCCTATATTGAGGTTTTGGAATGTTCCGTTTTTTAAAGCACAATAAAGATGGGGGGCTGTTGGTGGGGGTTGAGAGGTAACTCCCACCTTTAACTTGTGAGGGCCTGAGCCTGGTGAGGTAGCCGGTCTGATTTGTTTCACTGTTCTACCAAGGTTTTAGGAACTGTAAGATTCCTATCAAAAACAGCAAGTGATGGATGATCTGTGGCTCAAAACCTAATCCCAAGTAGTAATTGTAATAATTCATTATTATTATTTAGACCGGACTAAATATTGATAATGAATCATTACAATTATTACTTGAGATTCGCTTTGGTTTGCCCACAGATGAGTGCAAACATCCTTTTGTGTGAATATTAATCCAAAATGAGGGATGAATGCTAGCCACTAAAAACAAAAGTGTCTGTCCATCCCCTATTTCTCTTTGCTATTTTTCCAGATGTGGTCTGGATGAGATGCCCACAGATTTGCCCGAGCAGCCGGGAGTGCACATCTGTTTGGTGGGAAGGGATAGCAAAAGATGGTGAGGGCGAGGAAGGAAGTAGGGGGAAAAGTAAGAGTAAAAAGGATAGAGAAGGTTGGGAAGGGATAGCAAAAGATGGTGAGGGGGAAGGAAGGAAGTAGGGGGCAAGGCAAGAGTAAAAAGGATAGAGAAAGTTGGGATGGGATAGAAAAGGATGGAGAGGAGGAGGAAGGAAGTAGGGAGCAAGGCAAGAGTAAAAAGGATAGAGAAATTTGGGAAGGGATAGCAAAACCTGGTGAGGGGGAGGAAGGAAGTAGGGGGCAAGGCAAGAGTAAAAAGGATAGAGAAAGTTGGGAAGGATAGCGAAAGATGGTGAAGGGGTGAATACAGAAAGAGGAGGAGCATGGTCGCGACAGAAGGAAGGAAGGGCGACTTGGATGCTACCAAGTACAAAAGGGCGTGTGTCTAATTCTGGCCTAATGTCATTGGTGATGAAGTAGCGCCGCCTTCCTGGCCCCACTAGGGACACTGTCTACAGCCTTTTGTGGTGCTGGGAAGCTAAGAATAGCCGCCTGTGCTACTGGGAGAGATTAGAAACGTCCATCACCGGGGAGGTGAGAAGGGGGCGATTACGGCATTGTGGGGAGAGCGAACACCGCAGGCATCTCGGACACGCACACGCAGCATACCTCACAGCAGCCGGGGGCGCGCAGAGGGGGAGACAGGTGCTGAAGGGAAACAAAGCAACAGCGACAAAGAAAGGGAAACGGGGGAGACCAACAAAGAGAGAAAGCAAACGAAAGAGAGTGGAAAATAGGTTAAAGGAGAGGGAGAGAACAAAGAAACGGAGGAGGCAAAGGGCGGGAGGCAGACAAAGAAAGGTGGCAAAAAAAAAGAAAGAATGGGCGAGAGCTGCTTGGCGCCACCATCATTGTTACCTTGGGGTCCTGGAAATCCGTTCTCTGGCCAACTATTTAAAAAAAAGAAAATTAACACAGGCTGTCCAGTTCGCGCAATAACCGGGTTGACCCTGGCCCCAGGTCTCCCTCCGATGGAAGTTCTTTATCTGTGGCTCACAAACTACAAGACAAGTAATGCCAGAGAGTTGGCAGATCTGGTATACTCATCGTCAGTGGGGATAGTCGAGAAAGAATGGTACATTTTCAGACATACATTAAACGACTTGCATGAATTGTGAATCGCGCAAAATGACTGCTGGGCATCTACGTCTATTTTATGCGTTGTTTACAAGATTTGTTAATAGTATTTAATAAAAACATCTGTCACAATGCCGTGCAAGGACACAAATGCTTCCGCAGAAGCAGGGATACTAAAAAAGTAAACCAACAACACAAATACACCAACAAACATCAGTCCATAGACTAGTGGTCGAAATGCATTTTAAAAAAGTATGTGAACTGTGATGCTGTGCGCAAAGGGGGTGGGGTGAGTGAGCAGAAGGGTAGAGTCAAAAGCATTGCCAAAAAGACAAAATATTCTGTAACTTTGTTGGTCTTTCACCTTCAGGTAAGTACATATAAACTAAGGACCTGTTTAAATGAAAAATAAATGCAAATTAAGTTAATCCGTGGGAAATGCAGTATTCTACATTATGAAACCTCTATTAGTGCACTGCAGAGGTCTGTGTCTGTAACCAGAGAGCCACCAAATTGAATCCTGGTTGTTGCAGTGGAGAATAGTGACGTGTATGTTTAGTGCTGTGAGGTCCCAGTCTGTGACAGAAAGCACTGTGAACATGTAAGCAAGTCATTATTTTAAACTTGCATTACACACAGTATAAGATAGGCAGCTACATAATGTGTAAAAAGGTTTAAGATAAAAAAAGTGTTACAAAATATAGATTTTAGTAATCCCCAGACTGTATGTAGTGCCACACCCTTGCAGTACCACTCAAAAAGAATAAATCTGGCTCATCCGGAAACTTCAAGTGATTCCATCCATTAAAAACAATACCGGCTTCCAAGCACCCTTTACATTTGCCGATGTACAAGTTGAACACATTTACATTTCTCTGAGGCAAGCAGGCACCCTGGCAAGAAGGCTTATTAAGCTGTCTGGCCCTCACAGCACAGGAGAATCCCTATCTTGCCCTTTACCTGAAGCATTTCACCTCTTGGAATTAACCGTCCCAGGACAGTGATCTTTGCACAAAAAGTAGCGGAACTGGGTTTCTTAAATTAAAAAAGTATGGGCACCTCGTGCCCCTACAATCCAGCCTAGTTCGACCTCAGCCATGGACTGACATCATAAACAGATGTTATGTTAATCTATGAAGCGCACGAATACCGAAAGAGATGGTGTCTTTGCGCTAGTGTTTATACAGTATTCTGAAACAGGGCAACTAGCACCTAATTAGTGACCAGAGGGAAAAAGACAGGTTTTTAATTGGTTTCTGAAACTTAACAGCCTGGCCTGCGCCCAGAGGGGGCCAGGCAACACATTCCATCATGTACATGTGGTATGGAAGAAACTCCTTCCTCCCCAATGGGCCTTTCTAATTCTACCTTATTAGCAGTGGTGGATCGTAGATTACATGCAGGTACATACCATTTAAAAATCTTTTGAAAGGAAAGAGGGCCAACCTTGTATGGTGCCTCATGGGCCCAGCACAGGTCCTTGAACTTAATCCGCTCTCTGATCGGTAACCAATGCAGGTGCATGATGTGAGGTAGAGCTAAATTTAGGAACCTTCAGCAACACTCGAACTGCAACATTTTGAAGTGTTTGTCATTTTCTTAGCAGGCGCTGCTGTGAGCCTACATATAGAGCATTACAGTAATCTAGCCTCGACATGACCAAAGCTAAAATTACTGCTTTTCGAGGCTCTAAGGGAAGAAAATGGCGAATTTGTGTGTAAAGAAACAGGAGGAAGACACCTGATTTACATGGTCGGCAAAGACCAGCTTGGAGACCCACGGATGTAGACACGTCACACAGACACAGCACAGACACAACGAACATGAACATCCGTCTCCAGCCCCTACACACACATTCACACACTAGAAACACGCATACCTCACTCAGAGATGTTTAGCAATCACGGACGGAGTAGGCAAGAGCTACGAATGTACGCAGACCAGCGCAGCTCTTTCCTTGCGTGCCATACACTATTAGTGTCCCATTTGTTCTTTGCTAGTGTCCATTCCTTTTGATAAATACGGGCCTACCACTACAACCGAAAGCAAATTTCGCACTTGCCGTTCACAACCCTATTTTGCTTTTCAGCAGAATTATCCGCCACCTGACCACAGACATTGCAGGCAGCGATCGAATCAAGAAATCAACAACTTCAGGAGAGTGTGGGCGGCTCACGGGCGACAAGACCAGAGCCCGCGGCTGAGCTCAGCATTTATGGTCCAGACACCGTTTAGCGTCGGCCACTGCCCCTGTAGTTATGTACAACGGCACGCTCCAGGGCCAGGCACTAATGTCATTGAAGAATTAGACGGGGAATTTCATTCTGAATAGGAATGGAAGAAAATATGTTTGTGGACCTTGCGAAAATGTGTTCTAAAAATGTTTTTATTTACGCGATTTTGTGAGGCGGTATTTGATTTTAGGGTCTGTCGGGTGTTACTTTTCTCTTCAGCCCTATGTGCCCCTGAACAAGGATTTACTTATCATGAAACATCCTTTTGTGGTAACTGAGATTATGTTGGTGTCTCTAAGAGAAGGTCTGCTGCACTGAACCCTCTACAGTAGCTATCTAGCTCCCTGGGACTCAGGCAGTCAACGATGCCCTTAGCAGCTCCCCGGAAAAAATGCAAGGTGGTATGTAAACAGAGATGTCTTCTTCTCCCCCAACCACCGGAAACACACAAACCCATCTTCTTTATATGTACACGTTCATGCAATTTCCATCACCCACCTCCCGAACATTACCACCCCACATCCACTCACATTCACTCACCGACATTAGGTAGTGCCTCTGATATTCACCCACCAATTTACCCACTCACCTCCCTCATTCAACGACTTGCCCATCCATGCAACCTCTTCGAACACACATGTTAAATGCACCCATCAATTAAAAAGCCCTTTCAATGGTGGAAAGTCATACCTGTTGGCTTTCCTAAAGATGTTACTTTCCTAATTACTTTAATGGCGTTTCACCTGCGTGCCTGATGATGCACTTCGATGGGAACCATAGAAAGCTAGTGTCTCCGCTGCACCTGTGCAGGGCCCCGCGTGCGACCTTGTCAGTAAGATCATAAACAAGAGACGTCAGCGCCTCCGAAGTCAACATCCTGTCGTAGTGTTTTCATTCGTGAAGGGTCTGGTTTGCTCTTCTTGGAAAGCCAACCCTAGTCAGTGAACGCGAGGTGACACTTCATTCTTTTACTTTCCCTTCGATACACTTTGTCTTGACTTTGCCAGACTTTGCCCCTTCTCTGGGTAGTGCGTTCATGTGCGCCGACTCTGCCTTAGCATCGGATTTTCCCCCAGGAAAGGGGGTGACTTCGGTAGATGATAAAAACAACAGAGTGTTTGTAAATTACAACACGTCCCCAGTCATTGAGCGCGGGAGCCTCACATACAACCAAGTAGAGAACTATTTCAAAGCACACACACGCGTGATGAGCACGATTAATAACTGGTAGTATTACCATATCTTCATTGTTATCTAATGCAGTTCGGAGCTAAACAGATGGAAAGGGCATCTCATATGGAAAGGCAATTTACTCTCCGCAGTTAAATTCCAAACAAAACGGTGAGCACAATGAAAACAAGTCTGGGGGTGCACACACACAACATATACTTTACTTACTGCGAACGAGCGCAATTAAAGTTAAACCAAAGATTGACGTGGGCACGTTTTCGACTCGACTGTAAAGCCCCTGAACGCAGCCTTTAAGGAAGCTTTTCTTAAGTGTGTGTAGAAAAACACTAAAGCATGGCCCTGGGAATGGCCGGCTGAGGGATTCGGTGCTGCACTGAGTCTGGGACGAATATTTATTTACATTGTAATGACAGGACTGGGCTTACACTAATGCCCATTGCGAGTTCACACTTGGGCGGGAGAGGTTCGGTGCACTTTCCCACTCACACCCCCGGACAAACCTTACCTGACCTACTGAGCTCCCCAATGGCCACTGCAATGGGATCCTCAGCCTCCGAGCCCACTGGGACCCGCTGACCTCAGCCGTGACCCCACATCGCAAGGTCACCGGGGGATCCAGCGTACCCCTCTTCCTCCGAACGCTCCTTCACTGCAGACACACTCGGGAGTGTCCCCGGCCAAGGTCGGGGCGCATGGCAGCCACCACAGGCCCCTCCATGCCGAGCCCAGTGTCGCGAAGCTGCCTCCTATCTGCAAGAGAAACTAAAGGAATCAGTGGTGCGCGCGCACCACAGCGGAGCGGGGGGGGAAGGCAGCGAGGCGAACGCGCGCTGCTGCGCGTGCTGGCCACCGTCGGGAATGGGAGGAGCAAAGGCGGGACATGCGCCCGCCTTTGCCCAATCGCGTGCCGTTTTTTTTAAAAAAACGCACGCTCCAGCCAATGTGGGCTTCCCAAAGCAAAACCACACACACGAGCGTGTGGGCAGCTTTCAGAAGCCCTTTCTAGAGGTCTCGCGCTGCGCGAGCAGGGTTGCGCACTGCAACGCTAGGCGCGAGACCTAAAAAATGTAAAGTCTTTTCTGCCACCGTCTCATGAGTCTGAAAAAACACTGGCAATGTAATAACTTGCCTCATATGAAACACAGTTTGAACTTTCGGAATAAACCTTGGATTTTACATTAATTTTACTGAATCCTTCTTAATAATGAACTATGGCTCCCCTTTTGCCAATGTGTTTGCTAACAGAAAAGCGGTCTTCCATGTCAAATATTTTAATGTTCCTTTTTGGATCGGTTCAAACGGCACTTTCAAAAGCAGCCAAACAGTATTTGATTCCCATTTTTGTGCTTGCTTCTTAACTGGTGGAAATTTCCTGAACAGTCCTTTCATAAATTATTTTAACACTCTGTGAAAACAGATTCCTTATTTAGAGGTTTCAGAAATCTTGAAATGGCTGCTAAATGCACTTCCACTGACACATCAGACAACCCTGACTCAGCCAGATGCAACAAATAAGGTAAAAATGGATGAGGCAGCATATTAATTGGATCCAATTGTTTACTACGCGCCCACTCCTGGACTGCTTCAAGGAGTGTTTATCCACTTCCCATATTGGAAGTGGCCAAAATATTGCCTCTGGTTCAGTCCAGCTTTTACATTACCATGACGGGCAAAATTATCTCCACCAGATTACTGCCGCTTATTCAACCTCTGATCCACAGAGACCAATCCATTTATGACGTAGGCACTCCACCTACCTCAACCTTCACTGGCTTTATGATGCTGGGACACCAGAAATGCACAATTAAATAATGTTGCTACCCTATTAGATGTAGAAAAGGCATTCCATTCCCTCAAGCAGCACTTCGTATGGGGTAATAAATGGTTGTTGGTTGTCCTCATAGGATAACATTGGACATAGAGACACACATTAAGTATATGTGTGTGTTACTGTTAGTAAAATATTCAAAGGTGCTAGCCTTTTGCTGCTTGTAAATATCTTGAATTTGTCCTATATTACCTCTCTATAAACCATTGCTGGTGTATTGTAGGAGTAATATCTCTGGCTGGAGCTTGCATTGACTGTTTAGTGTCTCAAGCTGTGTTTGTGTTCCAAACCGTCTACTACCTCCTAGAGTAAGCCTTGACTCAAGTGTAAGTAAAAGTGACCCACTTAAGTGATAGTCCTACAACCAGTGATTGCCAAGACAGCTCATCTTTCATCTGCCTCTATGGATGGACGCAGAGAAAAGTAGCCAGCTTCCCTGGCATCGAGTGATGTAAGGGTCGGTCCTAGGACAGGATGCAAACACTTTCACTTCCAAATGTGTATTTCATTTAATTCATTTTGTACCTTGAGCATCTCATTAATCTTGTGGAGGGGGTGTGGAAGATCTGTAGAACTAAATGCAGGTGAGTAACTTGTATAGTTTCCTCCAGGTGTGCAGGACAACATTGCACACATCTACAGCATTGGATCATTCATAGATTCACTTGCTTGAATTATTTCTCGACATCAGACTGAAAACTCTAGGTAGGTCATGGTTAACAGAGCAGTATTTCAATACAGCAATTGACAGTATATGAAAAAACATTCATATACCACAGCTTAACCAATCCACCTCCTTATATGACCCAGAGTCTTGCCAGTGAAGTGGAGTGGCGCGGGGTTCGGGTCCTCCTCAGAAGCTCCAACTGCCAGATTCTCTATTGCTTGATAACATGCAATGGAGAATCCCCTGAGTTCTGCTCAGCTCCTCATCTGAATATTTGACCTGAATTCTGCACTTCAAGTGAGCAGGCAGTTTCCTTTCCCTCACATATTTTCATTTTCAAGCACCAGAGGTACATTTTGTGATATTTTCTGGCTAAAGATATGGCTGACTGTTCACTGTCAAGAACTCTTGTGAGGTTTGTCGGGCCAGACAAGTCTATACAGATGACCCTCACACAAGACGTATTTTCTGTGTTAATAAATGAGGTCTTGTATTGTTTCGACCTTTAGCAGCAAAACTCTTGAGGACAGAGGAAGCAGGCGGCTTTGTGTTTTGAATGGCAAGTCACCTGGGACATCTGATTAAAAGCACTTTAAAATCTGGAAAGCATACATTGGAGCCAACTACACGAAAACATGAAGCTTCTGGAGCCCTGTGTCATGCAAATTAAGAGGCCCTCTTCCTGCCCTGAAGGGACAGACTACTAGTCATGATGAGGTCACAGCCTCTACCTCGGGAGGCTCACAATTAAAGAGACCAGAAAAAGGACACAAAGTCTCTGCCTCCACCGTCTAGGACTGTGAACACACTGCATCGATCGCCATTGTAGCTGTCGATGAGCGCATCATCGATGAAGTCAACAATTGAAGAGTCATTGACGGCCCATCCACGGCGGACTGCTTCACTGCCACCGACCTACAAGCATCTGCCGACGCGTGAACCATTGTATTGATGAGGCTCCCTCTTCGCATTGGAGTTTCAGAGATCACTTGGAAATAGCAGCTACAACTTCAACAAATGTGGCTACCATACCATATGATGCTTCTAATGTCCATGTGACTGCTATCACTACAGCTTTACTGTAGATAACTAGAAGCTCTGGGCTGCCGTACCTGCCTTTGGTATCTCCAATCAGAATTACCAGTCAACAGTTCAACTTCTAGATTACTCCTCTTCAGAGTCAATGGGCAGGAAATAGTTTTTGAGCAACAGTCAGGCAAGGAAGAAAAGTATTCTTATGAGGACATGATGCACTCAGGAGCACAGCTGTGCAGGCCGAAGGCCCCCATGATCTGTATATGCAGTTTGTGGCAGAGAATTCTTCTGCTGATCAGTAAGAACCATATCTCTATCATACCTCAAAATCACTGATTACTCGAACTGTCCAAGTGCCTCTGGATTCCTTACAGTCACTGAAAAAGATGATGGAGGACTTTTACAACAAGTTTCCTCCCCTGCAACCCTTAGCTTCTCCTCTTGCACAGCTCCAGCAGACCTGACTCCACGACTAATTCATGTATCTCCGCACAGGACCTGCCACGAGCGAACGCTGCATCTCAGGAAGAGTCTACAGCAGAGTCTCCGATTCCGGGAAGAGATGCATGACAGGACACACATTCTGAAGCAGATTTCCAAGATGGGAATGGCAGGCAGTCTGCTGGTGATTCTCATGCCTCCAGCGAAGACATCCAAGACCTTGAATGAGAAGGTGAT
The DNA here is from genome assembly GCA_963921515.1 of Calotriton arnoldi. Lineage (NCBI taxonomy): Eukaryota > Metazoa > Chordata > Amphibia > Caudata > Salamandridae > Calotriton > Calotriton arnoldi. The sequence goes on from CAWUFW010004300.1 coordinate 764,686, forward strand.
ATCCCAGTGGAGCAACCAAGTCATAAACCATTCCCAAGAGGCTGACCATCGCACGATTGATATCCTTTTCACATGCTGATGGACAGAGTGGGCTACCAGTTTAACTTACCCATAACCACTGTGGTAAAGAAATTGTTTTTATTTGACCTAAAAGACAAAATAATGGGAGTTTTATGAAGACCAATTCTACCCTGTACATTGTAGTAAGAAAGCCTTTCCTGTATGCGGAACCTGCAACAGGGTCAACATAAACATCCAGATGAGAAAATACAAAGCACCTGACAGCTCCAGGATGTTTAAAAAACAACTCCATGATTTCAGCATCGGCACAGAGAAGGCCACGCAATCTAGCAGCGTCATGTGTAATCTGCACAGATACGTAAGAAATATTTGACACTATTTAGAAGAGAATGCATGTCTTCGAGGCGATACCTGTGAAGGTTGCAAGTGTAAGCGTATTCCTGTTGTGGAACGACACATCTGTGTTCCTAAAAAACACTTACCTGGTGACTGCAGACAGCAAGCAAAGGCTATACTAATGGAAGGTGATGGTGATGCACCTTCATCAGCCTTGATAGATGTGTCACTGGATACCTTCAACACTGCATTTAGGCCAGTAGCAGCTTGGACCGTGTTTAGGGGATGTGGTTGGCCTCGTAGTAGGACTATTACACCAGGATGGTAATTTATATGCCCTCTAATGATTAGCATCTTTTCAGTAAACTCATCGATGATGCCCTGCAGGCAATCAAGAGCAGTACTGATACTTATTGGTCGTTAGGTAACGTTAGATCCTGCAAAGAAGACGTCCATATTCTTGTGACAGAAAACAAGAGCATGGCCAATTATCCTTTCTGTCTGGAAGCTCCTCTGCCTTTCGTTTCTACAGACAGTGCTGTCATTCACAGAGACAGGCACCAAACAGGAGCGAGAAAACAACTAAAACAGATTTCCTGAGTTTCCTGCCACTGGCCATGCTGATGGGAGGAAAGGGGACAGTATTTTTACCAGCTTGGCAAAGAATAGCATTCAGATTGCTGGGTTCTAGACATTATTCAGCATGGTCATACAATAGATTCCACATCATTACTTTCAATCTCCCCTCCAATTAGAGAACTTCACCATCATTTGGAAGTCTTGAGGGTAAAGATAAAGAAGCTGCTTATAAAATGTAGAAAAGTGCCCCTTTTTGACATGGTCACCCCCACTTTTTGCCTGGTACATGATGTTATTTAGACTGGAAGTGCACTGGGTTCCTGCTAACCAGGTCCCCAGTGCCTTATCTCTTTCCGCCAAAACTGTACAATTGTTCCCCCAATTGGCAAAACCTTTAGCACCACTGTAAGTCCCTAGTTACTGGTACTCCTGGTACCTAGGGATTGGGGTACAAAAGAGGGTCCCCAAAGGGCTGCAGCACGAACAGTGCCACCCTAACGAACCCCTCACCAAATACATGCAAGAATGCCACTGCAGGTTGTGTGTTTTGGTGCAGGCCAAAGTGAAAACACGACATGACACACATACCCGTGTGCTATGTCTCCTATCACTGCATGTAATATTTAAAAGTCAAGTCAAGAAAATGTTTAGTTAGACCATAAGTCTTTAAACAGTAAACAACATCACATCTTTAGATAAAAACATACATTAAAAAAGCCTAAACATCTATAAAATATTGAAACAACCATATGTACAACCATTTACCTAATGATGTAAAACAGCAAGGACTAGAGGGTCTTAGACAAAGCCTTATAAGATTAATACCACAAATCTTCTTACAAACTACTTGACCTGCTCACAATCCCCTAAAAACCTTTTTATAGCCGATATGAATTACATGTCAGTTAACAATGCTACAGCTTGCACACGATTACTAATTCCATAGTTTAAAAACAGTGGGCGTAAAAAACTCCTCCGTAAGGGCAAGAATTTTAAACAGTCTATAAGAATGTGCACAATATACCGCATGCAGTGTTCAGGCCACAAGTGCAGTTTACCCGCTGAATCTGTACCTGTAAGTCACCCCTATAGCAGGACTGACAGCCCTAAGGCAGGGTGTTTAGTACTACGTGTTAGGGCACACCTGTATGAGCAGATATGCCCCTGTGCTGATCAGTTCCATTACTGCCAGTGCAAGTGACCAGGGAAGCCATTTCAGACCATGTACTGGACACTGGTGAAAACGAGTTCTCCAGCTACATGATGCCTTCACTGAAGATAGGGATGTTTGGTATCAAACATCTTGTATGGATAAACCCACACTGATTCCAGTGTTGGATTTTTCAATATACGCACCCAAAGTGAACCTTAGAGGTGCCCCCTGAAAACGTACCAGCCCCTGGTGTGTTGGCTGACTGATCTCTGCCAGCCTGCCAACTAAGACAAATTTCTGACCTCTCAGGGTGAGGGCCCTTGCTATAAGGGGGTCAGAAACAAAGCTTGCACTGGAGGGTGTTCACACCCCCTCCTTCAGGATGACCTGCTGATTAGCCTTCCTAGGCCGGCAAGATTCAAAGAGCTGCTGCCTTTGAAATGCAAATCTGGCTCACCTCACAGGAGAGGAAGCCAACCCTCTTTGTCCAGAGCCCTTTGGCACATGGACAGGCGGGAAAATTAGCTAGTCAGGTAGGCTTGCCACCCACAGGCTTGTACCACCCCTAAGGTGGGCTAAACTGAGGTGGACATGACGTTTCAGTAGCCGTCTTTGTGATTGCATACTTAGAAATTCTGGGACAGGGTTATGCCCACTTCCCACAGGAAGTGGTCGTATAGGCGGCGTAGTGAACCAAAGGGTCAGTAGTCCATTGCCTACTACCCTACACTCCCCTAACGCCCCTACATTCAGTGTTTAGGTGAGCCCCTGGCACCAGAGAAACCGTTCCTGCCAACCTGAAAGATGAAGAAGGACATGAAGAGCTGCATCCTGCAAGAACAGAAGATCCAGCAACTCACTTGGTGCCAACCCTGCCGGCTTGCTTGCTGCCTTTTCCAATTGCACCCAAAGTCAACTTGTCCTGCAGCTGCTGAGTTCCCAAAGCCTGGGAGACCTGACAGCAGGAGCCAATTCCTCCTGTGGAACAGTATCGCTGTTCCCTGCATCTCATAGAAACGCCAAAGAAAGGACTCTGAGGGCTCCGGAACCGCCAAACCCGACACCTGAAGCCACCACTGCACCCGTCACTCCAAGCCTAAGCCAAAGTGGGTCAACGGTGCCATCGAGGTCCCCCAGCCCTCCAGAGCCTGAGTCCTTTGTGGATTTGCCCCTGATGGACCTTCCAACGACACCTGCCACCACTACACGCAGGCCCCCTGTACCGCGACTTCTCCAGGTAAGAGCTGCACCGGTCTCCATTGGGCCGTGGAGCAGAGGACCAAGGGTGTCTCTAAGTCCCCCTTTCAAAGCCTGCAGCCTTTTTTACAGTGACCGTTCCATAGAATAACATTGGGCACCGGACACTGTTTTGCACCTCTGCATCTGGCCGCCCTAGTGCCGCTGATGGTGTTCTGTTGGACCTTTCCCACCACTCAACTTCTCTTGGAGACTGGTCCCGTAAGTCGCTGTACTATACCTGAATGCCGCGTGGACTTTTCATCCCATAGGATAACATTGCAGTATCCAGAAATTGCAGTGTCGCCTTTATTTTTTTTAACTAAAAAGAATTCATATTTAATAACGTACTTACCTGAATGATTTTCTTCCGATGCCTAAACATTTATAATGATACTTGCTATTTTGATAAGTTGGTGTGGATCTCCATCTTGAGTCGTGTGTCTCATTTATTGGCTGTTGTGTGTATTTGCAGATGTCTTGCACTCCTCTGTGTTAAGCCTAAGGCTGCTCGACCACACTACCCCTAGAACAGCACGTTGGGATTGGCATAGCAATCCCCCGGTCCACTCATAAAGGAACCCCTTGAATCTTTACACAATATATTACATTTTGATATATCATATAAAGAGCTAGCTTCCTATATAAAGACTGCAATAGGGCCAGTGCCACGCACCAAACATAACCTCAGGTTCTACTTGAGATTCTTCCTCGCGTGGAAAAAGAAGGGACAATGGACAACGATTTTAAGTTTTCAGGCACTGAACAAATACATAAAGAAACAAACGTTCAGAATGGTAGCAGTACTGGATGTATTGCAGTCCGTAAAGAGTCGACTTTGTGGCACCAATAGATCTGAAGGATGCCCACCTCCCGATCATGATAAACATCGAAAATACCTTTGTTGTAGACAATCTGATAGAGATATCTAGCCGCAGATTCCTTACTTTAGAATCCTCCCCAGGTGCGAGACTGGATCCGGAATTTTTTTCCTACAGCACATAAACGCACCGGCAGAGGGCGACATGCAACTCCGTATCGACGTTGTCCACCGGATGTGACGTCAACAGAGTCCATATAACTCTCTCGCTGATGTCAGTTCCTTCTTTTCCACCATTGCAACGTGGATCCGGAGCGGTTAAGGTGCGTTTTTTCCTGGCCCATCTTTAAAAAAAAAAAATCTTTTTATTAAACATACGTCAGTGATAATGTACAGCATTTCTTGAATCAATGTTCGACTATACATATGCAACCCCCCTTACATCGTAGTCTACAATCATTTGTTACGACAATCCCAACGGATCAAGAGTCATCCCTTGTAGCTTCCCAAGTCTACCTACCACCTCCAGTCTTGGTGATGCAACCTCCCTCAAGGATTCCTGTATGTTTCCCATTGGTTCCACACTTTTTCCCACTTTTTGGGCCATCCCCTACTCTCGTATATTGTCTTCTCAGCTGCACAGCACCAATCCATGTCCATTTTCCATTGAGCTATCGTCGGGGTTGAGTAGCTCCCCATGCCACCAGTAGCCAGATTTGTTTGTATTTCGGCCATGTCTGATCCCCCGATACACACACAATGTGCCATCTGGCCTCCGTAGGGACTTTCTGTCCAATCACATCTGACATTACCCGCAACCCCCCCCCCCCCGAATTGTTGTATAGCAGGACATTCCCAAACTATGTGAAAAAAGATGCCCTTCTGTTCACAGCCCGCTGACAACCATCCGTGATAGTGCGTCCTAACTGTGTGCTGGTGGAGTAGGACCTATGGAGAATTCTTATCTGTACAAGTCTGAATCTTGCCCTAATCGCTACTGCTCTAGGGCTTTGTATGGCCTCCGCCCAGTCGTCGTCCTCCAGCAAACCAACGCCTGACTTCCATGCCTCACGTAATGTCCCTAGTAGATCCGGGGAATTATTGATAATCTTTCTATATGTACAGGATAGTGCCTTCTCTGGGATTGGGCCCAATATGAGCCTGTCTTCTAGTGGGCTGTATTCAGGGAGTTGTTCCCCTTCTCTGACATGTCTGCGCAGTGCATGTCCCAATTGCAGATAGCGATATCTTTCTGTCTCTGCTAACTGGTATTCTTGTTGTAAGTCTATGAACGAGATTATCGCCAGACCCCTCCAAACGTCTCCTAGGTGTACTATATCTATCAATTTTCATTTGCTAAAACCCTGCAGTTTGCCCACCTCTCTTAACATATTGCTATCCTACAGCGGGGTTCTTTCTGTCAATCTGTTGTCCAACCCTAGGAATTTGTTAGCACTTGTCCACACATCCAGCCCGGTCTTTGTATGTGGCAGCATACTTTCTTTCCCTGCCCTCCGATATAATGCTCCTGAGTATCCTCTAGTCTCCATCGCCCAGTGATCTACTCGATATGCTGGGTCATTCCTGTCTGTAAATATCCAGTCATTGATTGTCATTAATTGCGATGCCAGTAGTATTTCTGGAGATCTGGTATGGTCAAACCACCTTCATACACTCCTCTCTGAAGTTTAGCTAGCGCAATTCTTGCCCCTCCTCCATCCCACAGTAATTTCCTTAGCTCGCTGTCAACTTCCCTAAAGAATTTTTCGGGTATTGGATAATGGGGTGTTTTGAAGGATGTACAACATTCTCGGCAGTGTCATCATCTTGAATAGGACTGTTCTCCCCATCAGGGAGATCGGCAGAGTCCTCAAGTGGGCAACATCTCGTTTTAGGCGTTCCAGTTGTGGCTGCAGATTTCCTTCCAGCAATCCCGTATCTGTCTTGGTAATGAGTATGCCCAAGTATTTAAAGCTATCTTTGACTTGGAGTTTTATTTCGCCACCGATCACATGCGGGGGGTTTTCCGATAGCATGCACAGGAGGGACTTATCCCAATTAATCTGGTATCCTGAGTACCCCCCAAATAACTTAAAAATCTGTAGTAACCGGCTTATTGTAAATCGGGGTCTCGTCGCGTACAGGAGGACATCATCTGCGTATAATGATATTCGCTCTTCCCATTGTTCCCCCCCCCTGGAATTCCGGAAATCACTGGGTCCCCTCTCTCCTATGCCGCAAGTGGCTCCAATGCCAGTGCAAATAAAACCAGGGAAAGAGGGCACACCTGTCTTGTCCCCTTATGAAGGGCAAAAGAGCGGGATACCGAGTTGTTAACCCGTACCCTGGCCAAAGGATTTTTATACAACAATTTAATCCAGGATTGAAACCGGGGACCAAACCCAAATCTTCCCAGAACCTCGAACAGGTCCTGCCATTCGATACTGTCGAACGCCATACTAGCGTCCAGTGACAGTAACGCCGCTTCCACCCCCGAATTGGATCTTACTAGGTACATCACACCATAGAGGCATCTAAGGTTAAGCCGGGTGCTGCGTGCGGTGAAGCATAAAACCAGACTGATCTGGATGTATCAATGTCTTGATTGGCCCCAAAAGGCGATTCACCAGGACCTTGGCCAATATTTTGACTTCCATATTCAGCAAGGATATAGGCCGGTGCGAGCCACACTGGTCCGCCGGCTTACCCGCCTTGGGGATTACTACAATGGTTGCTGTTTGTTGATCTGCTGGCAAACCCCCCTTTCCCTCGCCTCGTTGAACATATCCAATAGGTATGGTGCCAACACACTCGCCGCGCATTTGAATAACTCCACGGGTAACCCATTTGGACCCGAGGCCTTCCCCGCCTGTAAGTCCTGTATGGCGCCCATTATTTCTTCAGTTGTTAGATCATTCTCAATGTCTTACCTATCCTTGTCGGATAGCACCGGAAGCCTCATTTCAGCTAGTAGTTCCCTACAATCCATTTCTTACCTGTCAGGGGTGGATGTGTAAATCTCTTCGTAGTAGTCTGCAAAGACTCGCGCTATGTCCTCCCCGGTACTGTACGTATCTCCGCGTGTGTCACGTATTTCTACCACCCAGTTTCTGTCCCTATCCCTCTTCTCTATCCATGCAATCATTTTGTTGGCCTTGTCCCCCAAATCATATATTCGTCTTTGTGTGACCAGTGCCGCCGATTTCGCGGCGTTGTTCACCATATCTCGCATTTCCTGCCTCTTGATGTCTAGGCTGTGCGCAAGTGCTGGATCGGTTCTTCCCCCCTCTATGAAAGTTGCTTCCATTTCTACCACTTCCGTCTCCAGTCTATCCCATTTCAACCTTTTTTCCTTGTTGCTGCCACCTATGCTGGCCTGGATGTGTCCCCTTATGACTGGCTTAAATGCTTCCCACAGGGTGCTGGCTGAGTCTACCGTACCCTTGTTCTCCTGAAAATAGAGTTGCGCCCTTTCTCTAACTTTTTCAGTATCTTCCTTGTTTTTAAAGAACCATGAGTTTATTCTGGGTGGTAAAGTATTGGTTCATATCGGCCAGCTCCACCGGGGAGTGGTCTGAGATACCTCGTGGACCAATTCGGGAATTACAGAACCACGCTTCGCCCCCCTGTGTGTTAAGACGTGGTCTAAGTGAGAGTAGCTGCGGTGTGCTGCTGTGTAAAATGTGTACTGCGAGTTCAGGGGTTATGGAGTCGCCATAGATCCACCAAGCCCATGGCCTCGACAAATGCTCTTAAGTGGCTCCCCTCCTCTCCCTCTAGTTGTCGTAGTTTCCCTATCTTGCCCTGGGTTGATAGTGGAGTTCATGTCGCCCCCCAACATCAGTAGTCCTGGTGGGAGATCTACCAATAGGGTCCCCAGCGCTGAGAAAGCCTCTGACTGTATGGCTGGCGGTATGTAACTTGAGACACCATTAATAGTCTGTCCCTCCCACCTTCCCGTGAGGGCCACAGACCTTCCCAGGGGGTCGTGCCAAATCCTCCCCACCACCAGTGGGAGGCCCGTCTTTACAAGTATTCCCACTCCTCTTGATCCGGTTGTATAGCCGGCATGGGCGACTAGCTTGTACCCATATCTATCTAGTGCTCGGTACCTATTACCCTTCAGGTGGGTTTCTTGAAGCAGCACCACGTCCGGGGCGTGTCGGTGCAGGTACTGTAGTACTATCGTGCGTTTAATACGATTCCCCAAACCATTCACATTCTATGACATGACTCTAAGGCTAGTATTCCCTCGACGCTCCCCCTGGTGCCGCCCTTTCTCGTTCTGACCCCTCCCCTGGGATGTCACAACCTCTGCAGATGCCATGTCTGTACTGGGTCTCCCACCACAATATCAGCATGCTGTACTAGCATCACAAACCGACGTCTCAATAGTAAATAAGAAACATTACCACAATATAAACATATTAAACACATGGGTCCCCCAACTGTAACTACCCTCCTCCCTGCTACCCTGCTGGCGGGTGTGACAACCACCCACCTCCCCAACTCGCAGAGTGCCTGTCGCCCTGAACCTAGTAACTCTCTTTCTCTTGGGAATGTTACAGAGGAGAGAGGTGCTGCTGCTGCAGAGTGTGGTGTGAGTTCTAGGTGGACTGGACCACAGACGGTGAACCAACGCCATGAATGGATTGAGGGGAGAAGATGCAGGGCAGCACCCCAACGCCTGAGAGGACGGTACCAAAAATTGATGACCATCTGTCACCAGAGGACCTGAGCAACACAGCAGTCAAGAAGAGGACAGACCAGACCATTTCTACGATCCATGGGGGCCCATCATAAAGTGTCAGAGGGACGCGACATCTACTGATGCTGTTGAGTGTAGTACACGACGCAGTCTCGAAGAAAGGTGATGGTCTGCACCTGCAGAAAAATAGACGGAAGAGGACAACGCAGGGCAGGTCCTGTGAAACCGCCCCTGAACAAGACGACTGCGGACCAGGAGGAGAAGCAGATGACCGCTCACTGTGTGCCTTTAAATTACTGACACTTGCTCAAAGTGCCCGGGAACTGAGTGACTAAGTGACAATGTAGCCTGATGCATTGCATAGAGCAAACAATATTTGTTGGACACCCAATTATAAGTATGCTGCCGGTATCACAACAGCCTGCTGATATAATAATGATCTCATCAGGATGTATCAATGTGACAATATATGCATTTTATGCAAACACTGTGTAATGCCATCCAAAGATATGTAACTAATGTTTCCTTCATATATACATATATATATATTTTGGTTTTACACTAATGTTGGATAGGTCTATCCAAAAGGGAGGATTGTTGCAAAATATATATGTATTTCCATTTAAATTCATATGTATGCACTCACACTAACATGAGGCCCAGAGCTCCAAAGGGCTTCCTATCTGACCTTGCCTGAACACGCTTCCAGCAGCTATACTGAATCAGCCTTAGAGGTCACTTCCCTTGTCCTGACGTCATCATAAGTTTCCTCATCTGGTTGTGCAAGTTGCTTACACAGTGCCGAGCCAGCCTTTCTGGTCTGCCCATATCTAGCCATTTATGATTGCCATGTTACACATCCCTGTTAGCCTTATTTGGCTTGGTGCCTTATTCTAGTTATGCTGACATGGCATTACTCAATGTATATAGCACCTAGAAAACTGTCACTCTGGGAAGAAGCGGTCTGAGAGCCCTTAAGGCAGGAGACCTGACTTATTCCTTGCTAATTAGCAATGATGCATGCATTTGGTACCAATAAATATATTTCACTCTGTTTCTGAGTAAACCTGCTATGTCTGGTGAGTTTCATTCATTTGCTCCTGGGAGGGTGCCAGTATTTCCCCATCAGTGCCCAACTCCAAGTGTCATGCGTTCTAAACGTTTAGAGTTTGTCAACCCACCACGCACATACTCACATCAAAAATAGAGGAGAAAAAAGGTGTGAGAGGTCAGAAAGTACCTCACGTAAGCATCACCCAAGGAGCGATTGGTTGGCTCAAGTTGTCATCATCGGTAACTTTCATGTCAGTGGCGCTGACAAGACGATAGTGCCTGACCCTAAAATGGTCGCAACAAGCGTCAGCCTCGCCTCAGAAGCACATTGAGCCTCAGCACCAATCCTCCTTACGGTGCGGGAGGTAGAGACTACAGGAGTACAGGACATACTGAGAGTCACCCAGTACCTGAGGAGTAAGAGAAGCCGTGCTGATGTGCCCCCTCCTTCCCACCCTCCCGCTTGAGCGTTAATTGCCAGCAGCAGCTCCACACTCACAAGGAATCCCTCACAGTGTCCACGAAGAACATCAGCACTACGAAATAGAGGTCAGTGGAACCCTCCCCTCGATTATTGAGTGAAAACCCACGGTGGCACTGAGTGGACGAGAGTGCCTGACCTTCGAATGGCCGCCGCCAGAGACAGCCCTGTATTTGGAGCGAGTTAAGCCTCAGCGCCAATCAACATCACGGTGCGGGAGGCGGAGGTTGCAGAAGTGAGGGGCACATTGCGAGTCACCTGACACCAGTGGGGGAAGAGAAGCATCACTATGCTGCGAATTGAGTTGCCCCCCTCCTTGCCAGAGCGTTAACTCGCTGCCAGCAGCTCCATACTCACAAGGAGCTAGACACTGAGAGGGGAATCCGCGAGGCGCACTCAGAACGCTAAGCATGGCTCTGGAGAATTCTGGTGGGAGCCGAGCAGCGCCACGAGTGCCCAACCCCCTTGCGCCTTCTGTTTGCCCGCACGCCCCCGCACATCCTGATACTTTTAATTGCCGTTCAGATGTAGTGCCTCCACGCACCATTATCTGTCCCTACAATCACCGCACTGCGATGGCCGACTTTCCTCTGCCTTGTAAGCTTTAAAATGACGAGGCTTTGATTGCCGTGCCCTGTTGCTACCGCCGGCATCTTGTCCTCCGCTCTGTCCTCCTCAAAATGGCGGCCCCTCGACTGCTCCAAAATGTCTCTATCGACCCACTTCTTGGACGCCTGCGATTACCGCGCTGCGATGGACGATGCTCCCTGCCTTGTAAGCATTAATATGATACACCAATTTTCTAATAATGGCCAGCATGAGTGGGCCCCTTTCTAAAGCACTCCTTCTCCCCTTGTTGGGGAGGGATCCAGCATTTATGTCCTGGAGTCTCAGAGACCCCTCTGAGAGAGTCCACAGCGACAAGGGAGTCTCACACAGCGGAGGCCTGGGTTTTTACCCCCTTACCGCTGGGAGCACAGCACCGTACACCGTGACCGGCGCGCTCAATGGAACTTTTTGGACTATGCCCCCCTAGGCGGAAACTATAACCTTTCTGTATGTACTGCGGTGCCCGAGCAACCTCTGGCCGATGACCGGTGGAGCTGTCCCATACAGCTATAGAGGAGTTTGGCTCTGGTTCACCCCTCGGCCGTCACCTACCCAGTCGGACGTCGGAAACTGTTTTTCCTCGTCTCCCCGTTGTGCCTCCTTTACCCTCCCCCTCCTCCTCCCCCCATTATTATACTCTACCTCCCCTATTCCTTCCCTCTCTCCCCTATTCTTCTCTCCCCTTGCCTATTTTTTTCCTCATGTTTATGCTATGCTTTTGTACTCATGTAATTCCTGTAACTACGCTCCAGTAACTGATGTAACTTTGTAACCATGTTCTGAAACAATGTTTCTTCCTCATGTAAAGCGCTCTGATACCTCCGGGTCTAGCCAGCGCTATATAAAACTCAATAAATAAACTATATGGGGGTTGGCAGGTGGCGAACTATAGAAATACCTCTTTCAGGTCTCTCCCACCCCCAATTCTTAAAATGTTTGTTTTAGATCTGCAGCAACTCGACTGACTTTTAACTATCAAGATTGTCTCTACCGGTGAGAGTCCGGTCTCATAGACCCCTCACCCCCTCCCACCTTAACCGTGGCATACGACCTGCCCTTCACAGTCCTCAGCATAGGCCTTCCACGGGTTTCTTCACATTCCAGACCCTCCTTCCACAGCGCTATGATACCAGGGCAGGCGCTCCCCTACTCAGTGCTCTCCGATGTCATCTTTTGCTGTTCTCGTCGTCTCCCACGTTGGGAGTTGTGGCCCACGTTGCGCCACCCCTCCAGCCACTCCCATGTTTCCTCTGCGGAGTTAAAATACCATGTTTTCCCTTCGGCGATGACCCTCAGTTTTGCCGGAAACATCATAGAGTACTTGATTTCTTTGGCTCGCAGTTCCCTCTTTACTCCCTCAAAGGCTCTTCCCTGCCATTGGACATGCAGTGTAAAGTCCGGAAAGAACCGGATCAGAGTGTTCTCATTATGTAAGTCCCCATGCAAGTGTGCCGTCTGCAGGATAGTATCCCTATCTCGGATGTTGAGGATCCTCGCAATAATTGTCCTGGGCGGGGCACCTGGCTTAGGCTTGGGGATAGGCGCTCTGTGTGCCCGCTCAATAGTAAAGTAGTTAGAGAGTCGTTTTGGCTTCAGGTGGTTTAGAATCAAGTCCACCAGAAACAAGTCAACACTGGGTCCCTCCATGCCCTCCGGAACCCCCACCACTCTTATGATGTTCCTTTGTGCCCGCCCTTCTTGGTCTTCCAGTTTGGCCGCCATTGCTTCTTGTTGTTTTGTGAGGGCCTGAACCTGTTCCTCTAGGCTCTTCGTGCTGGTCTGCAGCTGCATCACCTCCATTTCCATTGCGGCGACCTTGTCTGCCATTTTTCTGAGATCCGCTCTCAGGAGATTGACATCCACAGTTACTGCGTCGATTTTAGGGTCTATCGTGCCCTTCAGATCCGCAATGGCCGCCATAATCGCGCTCAGTGAGAGTTCCGCCGGCTCTTCCGCTTGCTGGGCCTGGGTTGTCGCCGTTTGCATTGGGACCGCGTATTTATCCATTTTATTAGTCTGTGCCCCTGCGTGGCCCTTTAGCTTCATTCGGGTGTGTATGTAGCAACCTACTATATGTTATTCGAAGTTTCCGGCTCTCCAGTCTGCCCTTCTCCGTGGGTGCCGTCTATTATCCTTTCTTGGGGCAACCTAGGCTTGTGCGCAGCACATGCAATTTGACTTATCGGCTGTCTTGTACCTTGGTTCGCCTCCTCTCCCGTATCGGGCGCGCTGTCCGTCTCTTGGGGTCGATCCCCACTTATGGTGCCTTTAACCTTTGCTGCACCTTATCGCCCCTAGTACGTTCTATATGGGTTGCCCACCTCACTGCCCCTTCCACCGGGGTCTTAATCCCAGCTGCCTCCTGTCGCTCGCCACCATTCATCCGTTTTCTGTTGCGCGCCTGCTGCTCTCCAGGTTCTCTAGTGCCCAGGGCCAACCACCACAGTGCTGTTGTTCCCATCAGTTGCTCTCCAATATATGGCTCTTGCCCCTTGTTTCAGTGCGGGCTCTGTGAGTATTTCCTGGCTCCTTGACCCCCCGGGCCTGGTCCCAGCCGTTCGCGCACCTCTGCACCCCTTTCAGGGACCTCCTTGTCCCAGTATGGCCGTGTGTGTCCCTGCACGCTATAACTCTGGCAGGAGACAGGGGTTATGGATGATTGGGGGCGTCTTCTGAGTTTACAAGCCCAGGGTTTGCCGGGTATTTGGTCCGATAACCGCGTCTTCCCCTGCGATGTTGTGTGGGTAGGCGGGGGAGCAAGGCCGCTCCCTCCGATATGGAGCCCGTTTGCCTGTCAGCTCTGCCTGATACGAACGTGCTGTGGTCCGACACCGCCCGCAGTAGTTGGTCGCCCGTCACCTCGCCTCCGTCTGCTAATGGTGCGAAGCAGTGCCTCACCAGTTCTTCCTCGCTTGCCTCCCAACATCCGGCTACGCCCGACGTGCGTGTCTCCATCTGCAGGCCTCAGACCGGCCGTATGAATAGAGACGCCTCCTGCACCCCGGCCCCTTCCGAATGGTGTCGATCATTGGCCCTCAGCACTCTGCCTCAGTTCGGTAGAGTTTCCGTCGCTTCAGGATCGGCTGGATGTCCGCATTTTAAGGGTATCAGAGACCTGAGGGCCAGAGCTTCGCTAGGACGCCGCCATTTCGCTTGGCTCCTAAGCCACCCCCCTTTCAGGCCCATCTTGACGTCTTGTCGAGAGAACAGTTCTTTTTTTGTGTGTTTGGTGTTGTCTGGGTTTAAACCCTGCGGAACTTGTAATAGACAAATGGCGATCACGGATCTGTATACTGTCTGGTTGTGGTGCCACGATAATCATCACGTCTCCGAGGACTGCAGTTCCTGCCAGCGTCTTCGACCAAAGGCATTGAAAGGGCGCCGTATAAAACTCCTGGCGGCACGCTTTTCTGAAAAACCGCGTCATCGTCAATCCTCACCGAAGTCTAGGGACCGATTGAGGCGTCGTTTGGGTGATGGGTCGCCTCCGACGTCAAGGAAGACTCCAAGAACCCAACGGTCAAAGCGTAAGTCTGATACCGTCTCCCAACCGTCAGTTGAGGAGTGTTTACAAGAGTCTACCCCGCGCCTCCCTAAATATCCTGGAGCCGGGGCGACTCTAGCCCAAATGGGGGAATATTATTTTTCCATGCAAACGGTTTTTGGGCATCAGTCTCTTTCTGGTGCGCCCTCTGGTCCCCCAAGGAGGTAGGAGGTGCCCTGGACCCTCACAGGCGGGTTCGACCTCAGTGACAGTTGGGCCCTCTGACTCCACAATCGAATTTGAGATGGCGCCGGTGCACAGCCCTTCATGGTTTACACCTTCGGCATCCGTTCAGCCTTTGAAGTCGGCAGCGCCGGTCGGCGTCGACCCTGGTGCTTCGGAGTCTATTCAGCCAGCAACGTCGGCGGCGCAGATGGAAGCTGATTCCATTCCTATTTCCGACTTAGAGACGATGTAACAGCGTCGGACCCGACAGTTCTGTCTTCTTTGGATGACTCCATCTGCTATTACTCAGCCCTTGTCTGTTTTTCTATTGGGAATACCCAGTTTGGTAACTGGAGGAGAGAATATTGAGGTTCAGAACCCTTTGCATGATGTTCAACCTCCTATGGAGAAAAATTGGCTGACTGAACTGCGGATGGTTAGTGGATTAGAGTCCTCTCCAGTTTCAGATTTACTTTCTCCACCTGGTATGGCAACGGAGGAAAGTTCATCCTTGGCTGAAATATTGAAGATGGCAGCTGTGGTGTTGGATTGCCAATTTCCCTCAGTGGAATTGTCCACGGGTCCTTTGGTGAATACTCTTCATGAAGGCGAGATGGGAGTGGAGCCTGTGCTCCCTTTTTAATGAGTCTGTTTCATTTGCTATTAGGAGCTTGGGCAAAACCTGTGACAGGAGCTCCAGTTGGGCTGTGGGCCATAGGCATGGACTTGCCCCTGGGGACCCTCGTTGTCTCCTGCGACATCCCACTACAAAAGGGTTGGTGGTTCAAGCTGCTACAGCTTCTTCGGACCCTAATGCCCTTCCTTTGATTCCATCAGGCAAAAAATCCAGATGGATAGAAAGTTGTGGGAGGAATATATTTTCTTCTGTAAGCTCGGCTTTGAAGTCTCTAAACACTACATGTGTTATGGGCAGGTTTTGTCATGCTTTATGGGACTCCGTGGTGCAGAGGCAACCTTTTCTGCAGGAGGAAGCCAGAAATTACTTATTACAGGTGGTGCAAGATGGCCGGGAGGTGGCAAGATTTACCATCAAATGTAGCATGGACACCAGTGATTCTGTGGGTAGAGATATGGCTCAGTCAGTGGCTCTGCGTAGGCACGCATGGCTGCGTCAGTCTGGGTTTTCAGAGTCTGTGCAGGAGAGCCTCAAAGATATGCCGTTTGATGGTATCCATTTATTTGGTGACCAGGCTGATTCAGCCATAAGGCAATTCAGAGCTGGTCAATCTGATTAGTCCACTTAGGTTATTTTGTAAGCTTGAGTTGGCTTGTGTAGAGAGGTAACTACACGACTGAGTTATATGTTTCATCTGGTACATCCAGGATGGCATTTTTAATCCTGGGCAGTTGGGATTACAGAAGTTCTGCTCCACAAGAAGTGGTTTTCTTGGTTATTCTGCTAGCTGCACAAGTGCTGGTCAGTTTTTCAGTTTCATTTGCACTATGTTGTTTATCTGAGCCCTGTTCTAAGGAACTCACAGATTGATTTACTCTGTAGAAGAGTTTAGGCTCAAGAGTGATACCATTATGACTGGGCTTCCGACACATTCAAATACTTGGGTATTAGAGTCTTCCACTCACTGGATGATCAGAAGGAGGGTAACCTAGATAGGGCAATCCGATCTCTCCGAACCAGCGTAGCCTTTTGGGGCTCCCTGCGGCTCCCTATAATGGCCAGAGTCTCCCTGACTAAGATGGTCATGCTACCCCGCCTCCTATATTTCTTTGCTAACTTACCAGTGCTAATGCCAGCGGCTTGGTTTCGCCCATTAGATGCTTTGGTGCGCAACCTTATCTGGGGAGACGGAGATTGTTGCTTCGAATCCTACGGCGCCCCATGAGGGAGGGGGCACTGGGGGTGCCAGACTTTGAGTTTTACCAGTTGACAGCACAGCTGCAATGGATGGCTCAATGGTTGGAGGGAGTAAACCAGGAGGGGACCTTCCTCATGGAGCCAAACCAGCGCCCACGCCTCCTGCTGGCAAAGCTCCCGAATCGGGCAACTAGGGTCCCCTATAACACGACGCTGCAGAACACAGCTTTGCAGTGCTGGAAACGTGGTATGACTAAACTACCGGACGCCCCGAGATACTCCCCGGAACTACCACTGGTCGGGCTGCCATACGGGTAGCAGCAGTCGATTCTTGCGGCCGAGCAGTTGACAGCCTGGACGGAGGCCGGGATTGAAACGGCAGGGGACTGTTATCAGGACAAAACCTTACTACTTTTTGCAGAGCTGGTTGACGGCTCCGGACTTCCACCAAGGCAGTTCATTACATACAAGGTGCTGGTGCTGACGTTTGGGCGGTTGTGGGGTACGACCAGGGAGGAACCAGAAACTTATGCGGTGCTGCACTCTCTGGTCACACTGGGAACAGCGGGCCACCAAATCAAATGGTTTTACGCATCGCTACTTGAGGCTTCCTTGACCCCACTGTTGCAGCTGAGCGGCAAATGGGAGAGGCTCCTAGATAGAGAATTCACTGATGCAGAGTGGAGTAGAGTGTTGGAATCCCCCAAGAAAATCTCTTGTAATACTCGACTAAAATATATCCAATTTAACTTCATACATATGTCATAAATGACTCCTCATAGTCTTTTTGCTGCCTTTGGGAGGGAGCTGAGAGGCTGCCCGAGATGTCGCTAGTTCGATGCAGACTTCCTGCGTATGACCTGGAGCTGTGAAAAACTACACGTCTTTTGGCGCATCCACAGAGCCAGAGCAGGCGGAAGATCCTTCTCTCACATTGCAGCCAAGACCTGGAACGAGCTACCGGCAGACATCAGACGCGACCCCTCCCTGAACACCTTCAGGAAGACCCTCAAGACCTGGCTCTTCGGCTAAACAGATCTGCGGAACCCCCCTCAGTGCCTTGAGACCCTCACGGGTGAGTAGCGTGCTTACAATTCACTGATTGATTGATTGGCAGGCAGTGCTGTCCAAGATTAATGCTGCGCTGGGGTGTGCTCTCGACTTAACAGCAGAGGTTTGCCTGCTTGGATTATGTCCTCGCCCACCCAAACGTAAGGTGGGAAATAGGTTCATGGACCTGGCCTTGGCCAGGAGACGAAGAGAGGTGATGTGGAAGCTGACCTTCGAGCCACAGATTAATACCTGGACTCAAGAAGTGACCAAATGGGCTGGGTCCGAGGGTAGAGCATTACATAGAGAAGAATTAAAGGGCTTGCCATCAGCATCCGATTGCAGACCTCTGGAAAGATGCCTTATTTGTTTGGGAGCACCCGAGCCATTCTAATAGTACGGACGAAGATAGTAAGTCCCCCACATATTAAATTATTGGGATCAATGGGGACAGACTGGGGCTGGTCTCGGTAGAACTAGAGAGAGAGTGTGACTCCTCTCACCTCCACTTCTCACCCCTCAGGTGACACGCCATGGAACCACACGATTGCACTAGGCGCAGCTACAAGCCGGGCTCGCCTTGATCTAAACTATCCCACATTGTTTACCACCCACAACACGCCTCTCGAACTCCTTTTGATACTTCCAACCTGTGCTAGTTGAGTTCTATGGTTAATGTACTGTTAGTTTTCAGTATGTTATATTTTACCATATATGATTATTATATGTCAGTACAACACTTCCCACCCGACCTCAACGACCCCGGAGAGGGGACGACACACTACTTCTCATAGAGAAACATCATTGAGGACACACATCCTCACATAGCTACTGATACTACCGAATTAAGTGGGAAGAAGTTACTATACGCTACGTAGATCTCTTGTATACACCCATTGGTAGAGGATTGCATGTACAAGTACTGTCAGATAATAACCTCACAAACTATACCTCAAGTGTTCGATAAGACGTGATGATAAATGAGTTATTCATTCTGTAATGTACCGTATGTTCATAAAATGCCAAAAATATTTTCAAAAACAAAAGTGATACCATTATGGAATATACTATACTCTATGTGGAGTATTGTTCGTATGCTGTCATGAGCATTGTTAAATGTGTGTTACTAAGGCTGAACGTGGATAATTAATTTCTATTTATTGGCTAATACCGATCAGTTGTGTATTCCCTGAGATGATCTTATTCTTAGGGCGACATAAAGTGCACTTGCAATTCTCAGAGTGCGCTCTAATGGTCTAGCAGTGCATGAGGGAAATGTCTGGAACAGTGAAACAAAAATACTACGATGGCATTAACTTTCCATCCCACTAAGATCTTGCTACCTGTGGGGCCACCCAGGGAGGCTCCTTGAACATAACCCAATAAGCTTGATAAATACAATAAAAAAAGTGCCCCTAGCGCGCTTACCTAACATTTGTCACCGGAACTTTCTCGAGCCGGGCTCCTCGTGACTACTGCAGAGTGCAGAGACACCATGGCAATGGCAACTGAAGCACGCACAAGCAGAACTGGAAATTGCTGGATTTGGACTCCTCCCCCAGACCCCAGCACAACAATCACTCACTTTATAATATGCAACTGTTGCTGGGTCTTGTGGAAGAGGCAGAGGCCCGCCCCACTTCTACATTCTCTAAGCCGGACTGCCCTGCCCCCTGCCATTGGAATTAATGGGGAGCTTCTGACTCCTCCCTGGGCTGTACGAATAACGCCCAAAATCAAATGCTATTCTCGCAGTGAGTCACAGATCCTGCCCACCTGTGTGTCGTCACTGCCCTGCTTTCTGGCTCCAGGTCGAAGAAATCTTCGCCCAGCAAAAAAAAGCATGCACTGCAGAGCCAAGGGCCATCCTCCCCCACCCCCTCAAAGAAAAACTCGGATTTGCACATGTTTGTTCACCGAGCAGCCAGCAAAATGTATTGCTGGCTGCTCGGTGCTCCATCTCACTTTTTTTTTTAATCCCCCAGAGTGGCAGGGCGACGCCCA
Organism: Calotriton arnoldi; assembly: GCA_963921515.1. Lineage (NCBI taxonomy): Eukaryota > Metazoa > Chordata > Amphibia > Caudata > Salamandridae > Calotriton > Calotriton arnoldi. Next base: position 784,279 of record CAWUFW010004300.1, read on the forward strand.
TCTCGCCCCTGAACACCAGCCGTCCCTGATATATATATATATATATATATATATATATATATATATATATATATATATATATATATATATATAGTTTTCTAGAAAGCTGATTGATCTTGTCTGTAAGAACTTTGTCACAGCAGCTATGCCATCAGTGTGGTGAATTGATGTGTAAAGCGATGTAACATCAATTGTTGCCATTAGAAGGTTATCTCCCCATGTGATCGTTTGGATTTTATTTTAAAAGTCCATCGTATCCCTAAGAAATGACGGAAGGGAGGTGACATAATTCATGAGGAAGATGTCCAAGAAGCGTGATGTGGATTCCAACAGAGAGCCAATGGAACTAACTATCGGTCTGCCTGGTGGATTTATAAGTGACTTATGGACTTTTGGGAGAAAATAGATTGTTGCCATTACAGGATGTTCTGTTTTTAGGTATAAAAATTCCTCCAGATCAATTAATTTTCTCTCTTTCCATGTGTGTAACAGCCGATGATATTCCTCAGTCCATATTTCAATTGGATTTGATGTTAATTTCTCATAATGATCTTTGTTGTTCAGTTGTCTTTCGGCTTCAATTATGAAGTTCTCACGATTTTGGACCACAATGTTGCCGCCTTTGTCAGAAGCTTTTATTATTATTGAGGTGTCTTCTCGCAGTTCTTTGAGAGCTTGTGCTTCACCAAGTGATATATTCCAGGATTTTTTCTTTTTCTTCTTGTTTTTCTTTATTTGTTTTTTGTTGTTATTTTGAACATTGTCATTGGTTTTACCAGGGGTAGTATATGCCATTTTGTTAATTTCATCCACCATGATTTCATGAAACAGGTCGACTTTGTTTCCTGCAGGTAATTGTGGACAGAAGGTGGATTGTATTTTTAGGCCACTATTGCCTCCTTTGTTTGTTTCTATCCCCATACTTTGACATAGTTCCTTGTCAGTTGCTGGCTGCTGTTCTAATGGTGATCCTTCTCCATCTTGCAGATGTGTTAATGCTCTTAGAGTGGAAATATCTTTTTGGTTCAAGGATGAGACTTCCTGACTCCTAATCGATGATTGTTTGGGAGTTGGTGTTTTTTCCTCAAAATACTTTTTCAATTTGATTTTTCGACAAAACTTGTAAAGATCAATACGCAGATTGGGTATGTTCATATCTTTATTGGGGCAGAATGTGAGTCCCTTGTTCAATAATGATATTTGTGCTACAGTCAAAACTTTAGTGGAGATGTTTATTACCAAGTTGTTTTTGGAGAGATTTTTCTTTAATTTGGCTTTGTCCTTCCTCTTCCTCTTTTTTGCTTTTTTCCCCCCTCTTCTTTTCCTTCTGATTGTACTTTGGGTTGGCCTCTTTCCCACGTTGTTCCTCTTCCTCTGCCTCTCTGCCGCGTAGTCAATTACATGAGTCTCATCTCCCCCGAAAAATCCAGGTTCGATGTGCCTGGCTCCTCGTCAGCAGAGCTCAAGTCGGAACTTATTTCAGGGGTTTCGTGTTCAGCACATTTGTCCATTACTATCCGATTTCTGTACATGTCATACTTTCGTGCGAATGTATATATGTGGCCATTGGCGTAATCCAATTTATCTCTGTTGAACTTGTTTGCTTTCCGTTTTTCCACATCAGTCTCGTGTTTATTGATTTTCTTTTCCATGGTTTCTATCAATGTTTTGTTTTCTTCATTCTCAGGGTATTGCTTCAGTTCTTCCTCCAGTTCTTGGATCAAGGAGACTAGTTTCTCCAGTTTCCTTTCTGCGTGCACGATTAGAGTGTTCATCAATTTGAGAGAGCATTCGTTGGTATCTATTTGCCACTGTTTTACAAGATCTGTGTCCAGATCATTTAGAGTTGGCATGATGAGAATACGCAATCCACGTGGGATTCTTTTATATTCAATGTATTTTTCTAGAGTTTCTTTTTCCCACCATTTATTCACTTCTAAAATGCGATGTTGTTGTAGTTCTTTTAGAACACAGGTTATTGTTCTCTTTTTTCTTTCTGACCCCCAGGGATTCCCCGGTGGTGTTACTGGTAGATGGTGTTACATCATCGTTGAGCAATTCGCTTGCTCGTTGTTTTCTATTTTTGCTCCTCTCAGCCATGTTAGTTTCAGGATTGAATTTATACTTTTTCCGTTTTGCTTACTATGGTGGGTTTCCGTGTAATTTTTATTTTATTTTTGTTGTTATCTTGTGTTTGAGACCTTCCGGCGTGCTGGCCAACGTGTTGCGTTTAGCCAGATTCCGAGGATATGCTTGTCCGGAATCAGTTTCCCAACTTTATATTCTAGTTGTGTAGTATTCCGTTACTGGCAAATGTGGGAAGACAAGTGAGGCGGAACCACAATGCTTAAAGACGCAGCGTTGCGTTAAGCTGCCCTTTTTCCTTTATATCAGCCCAACCTACCTTTTGTCCTGGCACAGCTACATATACATCGGTTTTCGGTTGCCGGGTTTGGCGGCGTTCCGTGACCCTGACACGGCCTCCGCTGCGTCTCAGATCACGGAATCGCACGCTTTGCCCCACCTCCTACTCGCCTCTGATGTTTTCGCCGGCCGCCGCGTTCGTTGCTCTGATTTTCAGACGCGGTCCCACATAGCTTACAGGCAGAGGCGTCGGCGGGTTTTTCAAAACTGCTTACGCTGCTAACGGCTGCCTATTTCCCCGTCGTATCGCCTCACTCCTCGGGTGCTCGTGATGTGCAGCACAGCCTCTGCACCCAAATGCTCAAAATTCCTCCGTTCCAGTTGGATTCGACGAAGGATCACAGCACCACGCACAGAAGGTATTCAAAAAACGTGATTTTTTATTTTCTATTGAACCATAGTGCAACTTACAAAACGGTAGAGGACGGTCTACGCGTTTCGGCTCCCAGCCTTCTACTGGACCATAGAGTCCCAGAGCCTAGAATGTCTTATTTAAAGTGCTCAGTGCAATTACCCACATTACTTTCCATTAGAAGAAAGACTAGACTTACGTCAATCCTGAAAAATATACAAAATATTTACAAACAGTTACTATTCTGGCTGGAACGGTTGCATTAGTTGTGCAAAGGAGCAAGGTGTTTTTATAAAAACAGAATATTGAAATTTAAAAGGATATTTAAAATAGTATTAGGACAAGGTACAAGTTGTTTATATATTTTGGAACATAGTAAAAGAATAGCTTTGTCATTTTCCTTATAATTTTGCCATGAGGATCCTTAAAATTTGCCAATCTTTTTCAAGTTGGTATGATAAAAGAATACATGATGTGAAGTGTAAAGTACATTGCCAATGAGTTTGTATTATAAAATTAAGATTTGTGCAATTCTAGAGATTTCCATTAAATAAACCTACTGTAGGAAGGTCAATTTACAAAAAAAAAAGGGTAGAAAAGGTTATACGATAATTCTGTCTTCCATTGTTAAAGTGCTAGTGCATATATCGAAATGTTGTCTTCTATGGTGAGTAGTATATATATATATATTCACTGAAAAAACCATAGGTTTCAGGGACGTTATAATTAGTTGGACATTTCACATTTCACTCGTACAAAACCAGAGAAATTCGGCTGTTGTAGTTAGTTGAGCTAACTATAACTCGCGACCCCGCAATGCACTGCTGATGACGTCACATATTACATCATTCATGACATGGTCAGTGACATCACTGATGACATCTTAAATGACATCACTGATGACATCATCCAGTGACTGCGTGTTTCTGTAATGTTTAAATATGTTTTATATATATATATATATATATATTATTCCATCCTGACAGCGTCAAACAAACAGGCACCGACTCCGTGAGAATATGGCACAGATGGCGATTTATTTCAACAAAGGTCAGACGCGTTTCGGCGGCAAAACCGCCTTGTTCACTGCATAAACAGCTCTGCCATTTTACACCTTAAATACATGTTTACTATTCTCCCAAGGTTGCCGTAGCAACCGGAACCAACCATAGACATAGAGGCTGATCTACGGCTGTGTACCATGACAATGCAGAATAGAGCAAAACAAAATATATATACAAAGATTCTATAGATAACAAAAATAATAAAAATAAATATAAAGCACACATTCTAATTTGAGTTTAAATATAACACTCAGTTATATCTCCTAATAGAAAAAAAAATTAAATAGAAAATGTGTGCTATCACTAGTTCCCGACCTGTAAACATGATATGATCTTACTTTAAGCGGCACTAGAGTCGCGTACCATGGACATAGAGGTCACAATTTAAATTATGAAATACACCTCCGTTAATTCTCTATTCACAATAAAATCGTATTGGCCTCACATACAGTGATGAAAAAGAATAGCACTTGAAATAAAGGAAATCACATCCATCACTAATGTTGCCTTACTGGGAGTGAAAATAACCATCCCCAGGGCATCTACTAGCTGTATTTCCCTGCGTTGCGTGTAGACCCTGAACTGTGTCTGAGGTACAGCCTGCATTTTTAAATTTTATTTATACTTATATTTCCCAAAATATGGGATGGTGCTAGGGAGAGAAAAAGATATAGCTAATGTGGCTGACTGTGAGGCAGTTGATAGAGAGAGGGAGGTGTCGCATCCACGTGCTGCCCTAGTGGGCTTGTATTTCTAACGTAGACTAAATGTCCATGAATGATTACAAGAATAAGACCTAGATCAAGTTTAGTGGTTGTCGGGAAATGGGAAAACAAAAAGTAAAATGAATACTAAAATGATATTGAAAAAGAGAACTTTATGCTAGGAAGAATGGATCTCTGTGGTATGTAGAGGAGTGCAGTCTAACTACAGGTGAACATTCAGCGCTTCATCGGCATTCATCCCTTGTGGGATTTTAGAGTTGAGGAGAATGATGTATCTCGATTCCAGTCTCCTCAATGCCAGTTGTCTGTTGCCTCCCCTTGGGTTCTTAGGCACATTGTCTATGACAAAATAGGAGAGGTCTTGTGCATTTCCTGCATGGTAAGAGTCAATGTGTCTTGCAACTGGGTATGACTGGTCATCATTCGTAATAGCCCTCAGGTGCTGCAGGATGCGGATGTGAACAGGGTGGATGGTGCTCCCTACATAAAATTTGTTGCATGTGCATTGGAGGACATACACAGCGAAATCTGTCTTACAGTTATAGCTGCCACGTATGGTATATGGTGTCTGTCTGAAAGGCATATTTATTGATTTCTTATTTGTGCCATGTCTACAGGCTTTGCACCTACTGCACTTAGTGAACCCCTTAGGTGAATGTAGCCAGTTTTGTGTTCTAACTATAGTTGGCGCGTTACACACCAACTCCTGGCGCATAGATTTTGCCCTTCTGAAACTGATTGAGGGAACTCTTGGACATGTAGGGCCCAATACTGGATCACTACGTACGGTGTTCCAGTGTCTGTAAAGTATCTTCCTAAGTGTGGTATGGTATGCATTGAACCCCGTGATTAACCTGGGAGTATCTGTTACATCTTTCTTTTTCTGACTTCTGTTTTCGCTGTTAAACAATAAGTTTTCTCTCGTTACTTTCTCGCTTCTAGCTTTGGCTTTCGCCAAAGTTTCAGATTTGTACCCCCTCCTCTTTAGTCTGTTAAAGAGCTCATTAGTTGATTTTTGTAAGCCTTCCTCTGTACTGCAATTACGTCTCATTTTCAGGCATTCAGCATAGGGGATACCTTCTTTGACACTATTATGGAGGAAACTGTTTGCGTGCAGTATTGAATTTCCTGCTGTGGTCTTCCTGTATGTCCTTGACTGCAAACAGTTATTTTCTATATACATTTCTATGTCTAAGAACTGTATGCAGGTTTTGCTAATGTAACTCGTGAAAGACAGGTTCAAATTGTTATTATTGAGTTCTTTAGCAAACATTTCTGCACTCTCTATTGTCCCTTGCCATAAGATATATGTCATCAATATAACGGACATAGAGTGCCACATTTTCAATCATAGCTCTTTTTTGTGTCTTCATGAGTACTTGCTCCTCCCACCAGCCCATTTGTAAATTAGCGTAGCTGGGGGCGAAGCAAGTACCCATGGCTGTGCCCTGTAATTGTTTATAATACAATTTATCAAAGATAAAAATATTGTTCTCAAGGCACCACTCCGCCATTTGTAGTAACATCAAAGAATGTCCATGTTGATGAATTGGTCTTTTATCCAAATAGTGTTTTAAGGCATTCAGACCATCCTTATGCCTGATGCTGGTATATAATGTATTGACGTCTAGTGTTATTAATACACAATTATCATGCCAATTAACATCATATATCCTAGTTAAAAAGTCACCTGTGTCCTTTATGTGAGATGGCAGTTCACAGACTAGTGGTTGCAGGAAATAGTCAATGAAGCGAGAGGTGTTTTCAAAAGGTCCTCCAATAGCTGCAATGATCGGCCTCCCTGGTGGATTCGTGGCGTTCTTGTGGATTTTCGGGATTAAGTACAACTGCGGGGTCATAGGGTAATCTGTTTTCAGATATTCAAACTCAGATTTGGTAATCAGGCTGGTGCTTCTCCATTCGTAGAGCACTTTGTGGTATTTTTCTTTAATACCTATGATGCTTGTCGGGGCTATGCGACTGTAGCATTCTCTGTCGCCGAGTTGTTTCAGTGCCTCCGAATTGTAGTTCTCCAATGGCCAGAGAACCACATTTCCCCCCTTATCTGACCACAATGTCTTGGCGTTCTTTGATTTTACTCATGACGTTGTTGTAAATAGTCCTGTTGGTGTTGTGTGTCTTGGTAAATTCTTTATTACTAGTGATGGCAAGGTTTTTAAGGTCTCTGATTACATTCTCAGCGAAAATGTCTAAACCATCTTTGGGCATCATTGGGGTAAAGACCGACTTTGGTTTAAATGATGTACGATATATATATATACCAAGGTGTATTGAAGAATGAGTGGGTGTATAAGTGTCTGAATGGATGATTTAGTACGTTCGTGACTGACTATAAGTGAGTGATTAAACATGTCTTACTGAATGCATGGGTTAGTGACTAAACTGTGTGAATGTCTGTATCAGTCTGTCAGTTGGTGTGTAAGCGGCTGCATGGTTTGGGGAGTAGCTACATGAGTGTCTATATGGGTTATTGATTGGTTGTCCGAGTATCTGTATGGGTACCTGAGTGTCTGTGTGGGTGGGTGGGGGGGGTGTGACTCCGTGCATAGATGTGTGAGTGGGTGATTCACTGGGTGTATGGGTTCAAGAGTGCATCTGTGAAGGGCTGTATGGGTGGGTGTGTGTGTGTATGGGTGTGTTGGCGACTGAATGGATGTCTCAGTGGTACATGTGTGAGTAACTACATCTGTGAAAGGCAGTATATGTGAGTGTTGCAGTATATAAATGACTATATGTGAGAGTGAGTGATTGTGAGAGTGGCTGTATGGATGAGTGTGTGCTTGTATCAGTGATTGTATAAGAGACTAAGTATGTGTTAGTATCTGTATGAATAAGTGAGGTGGTGTGTGTATAGGTGAGTAAATGGGAGTGTGATTGATTCTTTGCATGACTGACTAGGTGTGTGAGTAACTCTATGGATGAGTGGTGATGTCTGAGTGTATGTATAGGTGTTTGAGTGCAAATGATAGTGCTGTATTGATAAGTGACTGCATGTATGAGTGACTATGGGTGAATGAGTGGGCGTGTGTGTTGACATAGGAATCAGTGAGTGGGTATGTAGTAACTGGTATTGGTGTGTCTATGGTTTCGAAAATGTTAGTCTGTATTTTAGAGTGGGTGTATCAAAGGTTATATTAGGGTGTGAGGTGGTGCATCAGATTATCACGTGGATGATGTCATCAGTGATGTCATTTGAGATCTCATCAGTGATGTCATCAGTGATGTCACTGACCATGTCATGAATGATGTAATATGTGATGTCATCAGCAGTGCATTGTGGGGGCGCGAGTTATAGTTAGCTCAACTGTAGGAGAGTAGGATCTGCCTCTTATGGTTACCCCCACTTTTTGCTGATGTATCACTGTTTTTGACTTAGACTGACTGGGATCCTGCTATTCAGGACCCCAGTCTATCTGCTTTCTCCTGTAAATCGATTGCATGTACATTAGGTACACTCCAGATTGGATTCTGGGGTACCCTTATCAGTCCCTAGTATATGGTACACCATGTACCCAGGGCATAGGTACCCCAGAGGCCCCCCAGGGGCTGAAGCATGTATTGTGCCACCCCTGAGAGGCTATTCAAAATGACACCACAGGTCTGCTACTGCGGCCTGTGTAAGGAGGTGCATGCACCCATTACTTAGATATAAGTTACCTATATCTATTCTAAATCACTGCACATATAAACCTATCAGTCACCCCTATGGCAGGCCTTATCAATCCTGAAGGCAGGGTGCTGGGTTTTGTGTGAGAGGGTGCCCCTGCATGAGCAGAGCCCCTCTGCAGCCTTCAGAACCTATTCTCCGGGGTTATCTGTGATGCAGCCAACCATATATACTTAAGTGCATTATAACCTCGCGGTAAATGCTAACTTTAAAACGGCTGCTTAGAAACATGTTGTGTTTGGTGTCAAACACCTTGCAATCATACCTCCACACCAGTAACTGGTGTGGGAGGTATGATTCCTCCCTTGTAGAACCACTACTATGGGGCACCGGTCTACCCGGTACCAGCTTTCTCGACCTGGGCAGCACAAAATGGATGCTGCCAGCCACAGACACGAGTCTGCCCTCCTGCTGCTGAGCCAAGCTCGAGCAGAGGAAGGCCTGACAATAGGTTTCCTGTCACAGGGAGGTGTGACCACCTCCCAGACAGGCTTTAGTGTATTGGGGCTGGGTGGGTGCACTCTTAGAGTGCCAGAAAGTCTGCACTGGGGGCAAATTTGGTGTCCCCATGCATAGTCCGGCTCAAACCAGTTGCAGGAGCCATTTGCTCCTGCTCTGGCGCGAAACTGGACAAAGGACATGGGTGTAACCACCCCTCTGTCCTGCCCCTCCCCTAGGAGGGTCCCCAGAGTCAGTCCAACCCCTTCCCTGGGTATAAAGTGGGAAACCTGATTACAGGACTTTGGATTTTACCTGGACTAAACTCTGCAACAGAAACCAAGTACTTCGACGGTCTACACTTCGCTGGACGACAGAAGAATCTCCCTTGGAGTAAAGGAGTTACTCCCCTGCAGCAGCAGGCACCTAAATGCATCTGACCGGTTGGCATCTCCCGCGCTCCTGAGGACTCAGAAGATTTCTGCAACACAGGAGGTGGGTTCCCGAGCGTCCCTGAGGTCGATCTACTCTCTCAGCAATCCTGACACCTGTTTCCCTCGTGGGGACCGTGCAACCCGAACCCCTGTGCACCGTGTACTTTTGCAGCAGCATATGCTTTTTGGCGATCCCTGAGGCTGTGCTTTGGATTACGTGTAGTCCCGACCCCGAGCAGCATTTCCACCGAAGATCTCCGGCCTCCACTCCACGAGTGCTCTGTAGGCTGGTGCTTTGTGACTTCGCTCGAGGTCCCCTTGCGATCCCTGGTCCGTTGGCCTGTGGGTCCTGGCGAGGGTCACATTGATTTTCCTTGGGCTTCCCTGGTTGCTCCAGACGTGCCCTGACTCCCCATAGCTTGGAGAGTCTCCTGGACCTTGCTGGTCCACACCGTAACCTGTTTCCTCTGTCCGCGTGGGATGCTTTTGCCAAGGCTTGTTGGTGTTCAATCCGGACACTGACCCCTCAGCACTCGACATCCTTCGTGGGACAGCTCACCTCCGGACTTTGGTCCTCGTCGACGTCTCCTGGTCCCCGTGGCTGCAGAGTCAAGCATCCTATCTTCACACCTGAAGCACCCGACATCGGTGGGCATTCATCTATCGAACCCCTGGTCACCCTGAAGTGACCCAGACTCTGTCCCCTCTGCTTTCAGGTTCTTCTCACCTCGGATCCAGGCTTGGATTCCACCGGACACTTTTCATCTTCCCGGCAGTAGTACTTCTTCGCATCACGCCATTGAAAACGACGAGGGTTTCCGACACCACTTGTCCCCTATGCACCCGGCTCCTCTGGGATAGGTAACACGGGTACCTCAGTACTCCCAAGGGTGCTGGCCTTAGAACCTTCTATGTTCCAAAGGGTTTGCTTGAAGTCCTCTCCGAAGTGTCCTTAAACTGTAATTTTCCAACCGCGAATTTCCCATAGAGTTGTACGGAGCTCGCGTCGGTGTTCCCACACTGCACCCGTCTTCCGTGGGCTCCCTGTGTCACTCCTTTGGGCGGTTCCTTGGGGTCCCAGCGATTCTACGTGCTCTAGGCACTGTGTCTATTGAAGTCGTTGTTATACCATTTTTTTAGTATATGGTTCGGTCTCCCCCTGGAGCCCGCTGTGTATTGTGCTATTTACTGTCGTTCTATTGATTAAGTATTGTGTGCTTTATGTTTTAATCTCACATAAGAGATTAGTAGAGAGTGTTTAGTAATAAATACATATTTTTTTATATAACACTTGTGTGGTTCTCCTTTCATTTGGTCACTTAGGAGGTTCTGTTCTGGTAAAACAAGCTGCTTTACATTCCTTCAAGACTTAGCCTGAAGGCTGCTCTCCATAGCTACCACTAGGGTAGCTTTCATAAATGTGTGAGTAACTACATATGTGAAAGACAGTATATGTGAGTGTTGCAGTATATAAATGACTATATGTGAGAGTGAGTGATTGTGAGAGTGGCTGTATGGATGAGTGTGTGCTTGTATCAGTGAATGTATAAGAGACTAAGTATGTGTTAGTATCTGTATGAATAAGTGAGGTGGTGTGTGTGTAGGTGAGTAAATGGGAGTGTGGTTGATTCTTTGCATGACTGACTAGGTGTGTGAGTAACTATGGATGAGTGGCGATGTCTGAGTGTCTGTATAGGTGTATGAGTGCAAATGATAGTGCTGTATTGATAAGTGACTGCATGTATGAGTGACTGTATGGGTGAATGAGTGGGCGTGTGTGTCGACATAGGAATCAGTGAGTGGGTATGTAGTAACTGGTATTGGTGTGTCTATGGTTTCGAAAATGTTAGTCTGTATTTTAGAGTGGCTGTATCAAAGGTTATAGTAGGGTGTGAGGAGGTGCATCAGATTATCAAGTGGATGATGTCATCAGTGATGTCATTTGAGATCTCATCAGTGATGTCACTGACCATGTCATGAATGATGTAATATGTGACATCATCAGCAGTGCATTGCGGGGGCACGAGTTATAGTTAGCTCGACTAACTATAACGGCCCAATTTCTCTGGTTTGGTACGGGTGATATGTCCAACTAATTATAACGTCCCTGAAACCTATGTTTTTTTCAGTGAATTTCAAAGGTTTTTTTAAATGCTAATTTCTAACTATAACGTCCCTGAAACCTACGGTTTTTTCAGTGAATTTCTATGGTTTTTTAAATGATAATTTCTAACTATAAAGTCCCTGAAACCTATGGTTTTTTTCAGTGAATTTCAAAGGTTTTTTAAATGCTTATTTCTAACTATGCATACAAAGGTAGGACATGCGAAGAAAGAGGAAGAAAGGCGCTGAGAGAAGCAAGAGAAATGCAGAAAGAGGCAACAGAAGTACAGAAAGACGAAGAAAAGTGCAGAAAGAAGCAAGAGATATGCAGAAAGAGGCCTTGTTGCAAAGTCATCCTGTGCCCCCAACTTTTTGCTGACTGGTACTGGTGGTAACTGACTCTGACTAACCAGGCCCGGAGCCAGTGCTATGCTGAATGACACTTAGAATACAGTGAAAACACCTACATACACTAGGGTACACTATGGGTTGGGGTACCCCTGTGATTGGCATGACCTCCCCTGTAAGGCCCTAGTACATAATAGGGCAGGGGGATTAAAACTACCTCTAACTCAGAGGTGCAGAAAGAGGCAAGAGAGGTGCATAAACAGGCAGGAAAGGTGCAGAAACAGGGAACAGGGGTGCAGAAAGAGGCAAGTGCAGTGCAGAAAGAAGCAAGAGCAGTGCAGAAAGAACCAACAGAGATGCAAAAATAGGCGAGAGGGGTACAGTAAAAGGTAGGAGGGGTGCACAAAGAGACAAGAGAGGTACAGAAAGAGGCAGGAGGGGTGCAGAAAGAAGGAAGAGAAGTGCAGAAAGAGGCAAGAGAATTGCTGAAAGAAGCAACTGAGGTGTAGAAAGAAGCAAGAGAAGTGCAGAAAGAGGCAAGTGAGGTGCAGAAATAAGCAAGAGCAGTGCAGAAAGAACCAACAGAGGTGCAGAAAGAGGAGAGAAAAGTGCAGAAAGAAGCAAAAGAGGTGCTCAAAGAGGCAAAAGGGATGCAAAAAGAGGCAAGAGCAGTGCAGAAAGAACCAAGAGAAGTGCAGAAAGAAGCAACAGAGGTGCTGAAAGAGGCACGAATGGTGCAGAAACAGGCAAGAGAAGTGCAGAAAGAAGCAACAGAGGTACAGAAAGAGGCAAGAGTGGTGCAGAAAGAGGGAAGAGGTGCACAAATAGGGAAGAGGGGTGCAGAAAGAGGCAGGAGGGGTGCAGAAAGAAGCAACAAAGGTGCCGAAAGAGGCAAGAGAGGTGTAGAAAGAAGCAAGTGAAGTGCTGAAAGAGGCAACAGAGGTGCAGAAAGACGCAAGAGAGGTGCAGAATCAAGCAAGAGAAGTGCAGAAAGAGGCAAGTGAGGTGCAGCAGGAAGCAATAGCAGTGCAGAAAGAACTAACAGAGGTGCTGAAAGAGGCGCGAAGAGTGCAGAAAGAGGCAACAGAGGTACAGAAAGAGGCAAGAGATGTGCAGAAACAGGCAGTAAAGGTGCAGAAACAGGGAACGGGTGCAGAAAGAGAAAAGAGGGGTGTAGAAAAAGGCAAGAGATCTGCAGAAAAAAGCAACAGAGGTGCTGAAAGAGGCAAGTGAGGTGCAGAAAGAGGCAAGAGATCTGCAGAAAAAAGCAACAGGTGCTGAAAGAGGCAAGTGAGGTGCTGAAAGAGGCAAGTGAGGTGCAGAAAGAAGCAAGAGAGGTGCAGAAAGAGGCAATAGAAGTGCAGAAAGACGCAAGAGAGGTGCAGAAAGAGGCAAGAGAGGTGCAGAAACAGGCAAGAAAGGTGCAGAAAGAGGGAACAGGGGTGCAGAAAAAGGCAAGAGAGGTGCAGAAAGAGAAAAGAGGGGTGCAGAAAGAGGCAATAGATCTGCAGAAAAAAGCAACAGAGGTGCTGAAAGAGGCAAGAGATCTGTGGAAAAAAGCAACAGGTGCTGAAAGAGGCAAGTGAGGTGCAGAAAGAGGCAAGAGAGGTGCAGAAAGAGGCAAGAGGGGTACAGAAAGAAGCAAATGAGGTGCAGAAAGAGGCAACAGATGTGCAGGAAGAGAGGTGCAGAAAGTAGAAGAGATTTGCAGAAAGAGGCAAGAGAAGTGCAGAAAAAGAAAGAAATGTGCAGAAAGAAGCAACAGAAATGCAGAAGGAGGCAAGAGAGGCGCAGAAGGAAGCAAGAGTGGCTTGCACACCATTAGTACTAATTTAACACCCACATTTAGCAATAAGTAACAGGTGACCATTCTAGGTTTGCAAAGGGCCTTCCACCACGCTGTAACACTTGTCGCTGCATTTTTGGTAACGTTTGAGCTAGAAACAAGGCTTTTTTTGTTCAAATCTGCAGATTAGGGAGCAGATGATGAATTATGTGGCTAATGCAGAAAATGTATAATCGTGCGAAAGTCGGTGCAGCCAAACAGTCGCATAATTCCAGCGGCCCTGCTCATACCTCTGACTAGGTCCACAAGTGCTCCTCAGTGATTCCTTCTTTTTTTGTCTCACTGAGTTTATAGTTGAGCTTCTATGGAAACGAGGAAGACTAAACCTGAGGTTACCACTCCACAACACAGACTACCATACCACATAATTACTCTCCATAACACATAATCCCACTCTATATAATTCCTATACACGAAATACCTCATACTTTCTATCCACATCATTTCACTGCACAACATACCACATAATTCCACTACACACAACGTACATCCACTCCAAAAAACATTAGTAAAAAACGTTTACATTTACAACGCCAATAGCTCTAACTGTTGCAAATGCGAAACCTATTACATTGCAAACACTTCTTTAACTAGTAGTCGCGTTTGCAGAGTGGTGGAGAAAGGGTGCTGGGCCTCCGACCAGCGCTCAGGAATTCCGCTGCGTAGGATTTACAGGAGGTACCAGAAGGGCTTCTTGGCCTCCAAAGTCCCTCAGGAGTAAATTGGACTTCATCCCCCATCCCCTAGTCTGCCAGGAGGCGCGTTTGCAGAGTGGTGGAGAAAGGAGGGCATGGCCTCCGAAGACGTTTTAGCAATCCCACTGTGTGGGACTTACTGGAGGTAACAAGAGGGGTAGTTGGGCCCCCAAGGACATCCTTGGGGGCCAACTACCCCTCCTATTGCCTCCAGTAAGTCCCTCACAGCAGGATTGCTAAATTCTCATAGCAGGCCACGCCCCCTTTGCCCACCACTCTGCAAACGCACTCCCCGGCACGCTCTTGGATGGGGATTGAAGTCCCCTTCGCTGCTGGGGGTCCTTTAGGGGCCAACTAGCCTACCTCTTACCTCCAGTAAGCCCCACACAGTGGGATTGCTGAGTGGTGGACACAGGCCATACCCCCTTTCTCCACCACTCTGCAAACGCGCCTCCTGACTCGCTCTTGGTTGGGGGATGAAGTCCCCTTGCCTCCTGAGGGTCCCTGGGGGCCAACTAGCCCTCCTGTTACCTCCATTAAGCTCCATACAGCTGGATTGCTGAGAGTGCTCAAAGGCCACGCCCCCTTTTTACACCACTCTGTAAACGCGGCTCCTGGCGCACTGCTGCTCGGGGATGAAGTCCACTTGTGTCCTGAGGCCCACTGCTGATGACGTCACATATTACATCACTCATGACATGGTCAGTGATGACATCTCAAATGACATCACTGATGACATCACTGATGACATCATCCATGTGATAATTTGATGCATCTTCTCACACCCTAATATAACTTTTGATACACCCACTGTAAATTACAGACTGCCATTGTCAAAACCATAGACACTCCAACACCAATTACTGTATACACACTCACTGATTCTTAGGTCTACACACACACATCTACTCACTCACCCGTACAGTCACTCATACTTATAGTCACTCAGTACAGGACTATTATATGCACTCATACACCTATATAAACACTCACACACCGCCACTCATCCATAGAGGTACTCACACACCTAGTCAGTCATGCAAAAAATTAAGCACACACCCATTTACTCACCTATACAGTTATACACACACCAGCTCACTTACTCATACAAATACTAGCACATTCTTACGCTCTTATACAATCTCTGATACAAGCACACACTCATCCATACACTCACTCTCACAATCACACACTCTCGCTTATAGCTATTTATATACTCCAACACACATATATACTGCCTTTCACATATGTAGTTACTCACACATGTACCACTGGGACATACATTCACTCACTAACACACCCATACACACACTCACCCACCCATACAGTCCATCACAGATGCACTCTTGAAACCATGCACCAAGTGAATCACCCACTCACACATCTATGCACAGAGTCACACACACCCCACCCACACAAACAATCAGGCACCCATACAGATACTCAAACAACCAATCAATAACTCATATAGACACTCATGTAGCTATTTACAAACCCATGCAGCCACTTACACACCAACAGACAGACGGATAAAGACATTCACACAGTTTAGTCACTAACCCATGCATTTAGTAAGATACGTTTAATCACTCACTTATAGAGTCAGTCACGCACCTACTAAATCATCCATCCACACACTTATACACCCACTCATTATTCAATACACCTTGGCATATATATTAAACATATATAAACTTTATAGAAACACACAGTCACTGCATGATGTCATCAGTGATGTCATTTGAGATGTCATCAGTGATGTCACTGACCATGTCATGAGTGATGTAATATGTGACGTCATCAGCAGTGCATTGCGGGGGCACAAGTTATAGTTACCTGAACTAACTATAACGGGGGAATTTCACGGGTTTTGTACGAGTGCAATGTCCAACTAACTATAACTGTCCCTAAAACCTAGGGTTTTTTCAGTGAATATATATATATACATACATTTTTATATATATGAATTGAGCGCAGTTTACTCAGCTTATGCATAATTTGTCTCACTGTTAAGTGGACTGAGTTCTTACTCTCTGTAGGGTTAGTTCTCTGCGATACTTTTGAATTTGTCCCCCATTGGAGCCTTGGGGTATATGATTTATCTTTTAATAAGAGGCATAGGTGTGTAGACCCTCTTAATAGACATGTTAAGTACAGAAGGTACCTCGTAGGCTACATTATTGGTGATGTGGCTTCGGGTTTTGCCCTGGTGCTTGCCTTCAGTTTATGAGATAGATGAAGTTCTGTACGTCTGCTGGACATTATTAGCCAAATGTGTCTGCTGGATGTAGAACATTATTAGCCGAATGTGTCTGCTGGATGTAGAACATTATTAGCCGAATGTGTCTGCTGGATGTAGAACATTATTAGCCGAATGCTTGTCTTGTGAAGCTTTATGGAATTATATTGCTATTCAGGTTCGGTTTTATGGTCAGTGATATTGAGCGTGTTCATGGTTTTTCACCATTAGTGATCGCTGACTTTCCTGGTATTATATTATGATATTATAGATCTTCAGGCAGATATAGCATCTTAAGTTATTCTATTCCTTCTATTGGAAGAGGTTGTTTAATATTTTGCCCTTTTCTGGTTTGTCATAACACTGTGCGTTATTACCAAACTTTTTTTCTTTGTGAAACATTTCCCTTTGATGGTGTACCAAGTCTTTTCTTGCGAAGAATTAATATAGATTGATCCTTGAGAGGGAGAGGCATGGGCCTCGAGGTTTCTACCTTTTGTAGAAGACTTTTATTCTGACATTCAAGATCTTTGCTCTCTTAAGGGTCAATACCTTTTATTATGTATCTGTCTATAGTTGTTGGAAGGTAACTCTTTTCCTCATTTCCTACCTCTAGGGGCTGTAAGTTGGGTTCACACATTAAGTGTAGTTCTTAGAGGATGAGATAAATTAATGTTCGACTTTCTCAGTAGTCGGATTCTTTTATTTAGAGTCACTTTTTAGGTCGAGCCTAGCGCAGCGCGCATGCATTGCTCTATGGGAGGCTTCTTGTGAGGGCTCAAAACTTCCCTGAGACTTCTCCGTGTGGGTCTGGCAACTCCCACACATTCCATTGGCATTTGCGTGTGGCTTTCAATAATGAAAGCACGCAATTGGCCAAAGACAGGTGCATGTCCCGCCTTTTCTCTAAAGGTTCACTCCCACGGCGTTTGGGTCTCGGGGGCGAGCAGCGGCGCGCAGGCTGGCAGCTGCATTCCTGGTGTCTCAGGTTACAGGCAACGCGCCGCGCCGTGCTTTCGCTTTTGCTTGTTTCTCGTGTAATTATTTCAAGCACTGTGATTGTTTCCGGCGCCATGACCGCGGCTGGACGTTCACTAAAGCTCGCAGGAACGTGCTTGTTTCTCGTGTAAAAATTTCAAGCACTGTGATTGTTTCCGGCGCCATGACCGCGGCTGGACGTTCACTAAAGCTCGCAGGAACGTGCTTGTTTCTCGTGTAAAAATTTCAAGCACTGTGATTGTTTCCGGCGCCATGACACGCGGCTGGACGTTCACTAAAGCTTGCAGGAACGAGCTGACCTTTCCAGCGTGTGCCACGGGACCCGATATTCCATGCCGCTTGTAATGAGAAAACTCCCACGTTGCCTCCTCAGCTCTGCCACAAAATCGTCAAGAGCGTGCCTTAAAATTAGCTGCAGGTTCATTTGCATGGAGTCTCTATGCACGAGGTCGACAGAGCCGCGGGGAGATACATCAGAGTGATGTTCAGCTGTCCACCAATTATCGAATAAAGGATTTTTTTCAGTAAGCGTCACTTTTGTCCTTTGGCTGCTCGGTGGAATGCCTAAAATAAGAATGCATGCCAAATATACTCATGCGAGGGTTCTTAAGTTTGTGAGCACTCTTTTCTTTAATGAGTTTCTCCTCGCGCAGGCACGACGTGCGCTGCTTCAGCTAGTTTCTATTGTGCTTATTTTAATTACCTGCCGCACACCTCCGCAAAATCGCCCTTTTAGATTAACAACACGGGGGCACAGTACATTTTTAAAATTCAATTAAAGTGCGTGCTGCGGCTGCCATTGTTCACTGTGCGCCAGTGTTGTTAATGTAAAAGGGCGCCCATATGTCATCTTTCGGTAAACTGCTGGAGTTTAGTTTACACTCCTCGCAGCATTCTCTGCCCTATCTGCCCTCCTCCCTCCGTACTTTGCAAATGGGAGTCACGCGCCTTTCTTTTACTTTCTGCAGCTCGCCAAACTTTTTTTAAAAATATTCTATTTCTTTAATGCTCGTTCTTCAAAAACTCAAGCCTTTCTTTTCTTCGGTGCAACGGCTCTGCCACTTTCGGGAGGCAGATAATGTGCGGGCTGGCTGAGTCATGCGTGCCCCAGCCGACTGTGCCTGCTGCTGGGCGCGCTGCTGAGAGGGTCGGCGCAGTCAGAGGTAAGAGACACTGCGCACCCCATACTAAGCAGTTTCAGAGCCCTCAACTAGCCCTGTTAACTCCATAGAAGAAGGTGGGGGGAGGTGAAGCGCCACCAGAGCTCACCTTCAGCGCTGGCGTGGAGGACTTTCCGGGCCGCCCAGAGAGTAGTTCAAGGGTTGCTGGGTGCCGTGCTCGTCGCAGTTACTACAGAAACTGCAGGATAACTCCGTGTCAGCACTCGTGGGTGTTCCCTTATAGTTTCACTGCATAGTAGAGCTGTGCTACGAAAGCTTGGAATTGGTCTCGCTGTATTTTTCCCTAAGTTTCTTACTGCCAGAGCCCTTGGAAGGTGCGACCCGGCAGACTTTGGGTGTGCGTTTTGGTTGAAGTAGGCAGAGCAAGCAACATCTGCCATGTTTTGTGCTTTTGTTTTGTTTTCTAAAGTGATTTAATAGCTGTTGTGGTCAGGGAGCACCTTCTAGCTGAACTCCTACTGGGGGAGGGCTGCGACATTTACGCGAGTTTGAGCTATTGGCATTGTAAATGACAGTGCCTTTTATGTTTTGGTTTTTAAAACATAAATAAAAGGTATTGTCATTTACAATGCCAATAGCTTAAACATGCGTAAATGCGAGACCTATTGCATTGCAAATTTATTTCTTTATTTATAAAGTTTTATATAGCGCGAACATGACCACCGGGGGTATCAGAGCGCTTTACAATATATGTGGCAAGAGGGTACATGTAAACAACCAAGAGTAACCAAAGAGAAGGAATCGTATACATAAAATATCACAATAGGAGAAAATAAACGAAGTGATAATTACACAGTCATAGGTGTCCGAACATCCTCATGACCCTAAATGTCCAACATGGTAAACACAGCTAAAATCTCACAGTCAAAAGTGATCAAACATTCTCCCGAGTCATAAAATGTCAAGGCCGTAATATACAAAGCGAAAATTCACAGACATGAAAAGTCCGAGCATTCAAATGGTCCAGGCCGCCGGGCCACGGATCGACGGTTAGGCCACGGCATCAAGTGGCGGGGCCAGACTGAGGTAAGAATTTCTTCATTAGGAGCCTTTCGGCTTCTTTCTTGAAGAGGAACGTGGAAGGATTCGTCCTGAGTTCGGGGGTGAAGGGAGTTCCAGATCCTTGGAGCCAAACCAGAGAAGGCACGATTGTAGGTCTTTTTTTTCTTGAATTTATGGGGTTTGCGTAGTAGGGTGCTGGCACTTCTGGAGGCTCTCGAACCACATGAGGGCTCCAATTTCTGCGCGAGGTATTGCGGAGTCTGGTAGTGGATGGCTTTGTGTGCCATGCAAGCGATTTTTAAGTGTATCCGGGCTTCATAAGGAAGCCAATTAAGGGCTAACAAGTCCAAGGCTAACAAATGCTTGGCATAGCCAATAGGTCTCGCTTTTGGGACCTTATAAGTATTTAGTTATGCAGCACAATATCCTTGGTGCAACAACATCAACTGTTGCATGGCTAAACACTTATAAGGTCCCAAAGGCGAGACCTATTGGCTATGCCAATGCTTGTTTAAAGTTTTGGGGTTTTGGTCTCTTACCGGACCATTGGTAGATGGTCTCTATTCCTAAAGCAAGGTCTTGTCAGACCTTTGTCTTAGTTAGGTTATCAAGAGTTCTTTTTATTCTTGATATCTTGTTCAATGTTTTACTACCATTGTTTAATGGTGGTCTTTTGGGCAAGTTGAGTTACCCTGATGGGTTTCGATGCCGTTGCTTTTCTATTGATATGATTCCGCTATAATCACATACTGTTATGTCTCTGCTGCCTGCGGACTATTGTCTCTATTTACTATCTTTTAATATTTTCTATGGTGGATACATGGGCGTTTGATCATGTTACTCCTATATATATATATATATATATATATATATATATACACACGTGTGTGTGTGTACTTTTGTATATGGAAAATTCTAGTGGTCCTTGTACGTCTCTAGTTCTTTTTTCTGCTTCTAGGGGCTATTGTTGCCTTTGAATTCTTTTTTATATGAACATTTGTTTTCTGCATGCAGGATGGATTTTCCGTGTGATATTTAAAGAGCAGTCCTGACCTTCTGTGGTGGTGTTCAGTGGCACGGCCGGGAGTTCTGGGTTCACAGGTTTGAACATGCTGTTCAGACTTGAGTATATACCCAGATGGTTGTGGATAAAGTCTCATTGCCTTGGGCAGTACCTTTCCTAAGATTTTGTTACTCTGGTTATGTCCACAGTTATTGTGAGGTGAGAGCTTCTAAAGCTGTTTGGTCTTGCTGACATGGGTAGATTATTCCCATGGTTTGAATGTCTTGCGACTTTATTTACCTATGAGCCCACCTAGGGGACTTCATATGGTTTGGTATGTTTATGCTCACCTACATTATTATAAATGTCCTATCTATTTTCTTGTTCTGGACCGGGTTAGTCTTAGTAAGAGACTTTTCATGGTTACAGTTTGCAGACCCTCCCCCGGGGATGGTATAGCTTTGGCATTTGATTCAAATGCAAGGAATCTGTGGCTAAATGTCTCTATCAGATGAACAAGTAACTTACCTTCGGTAATGCATTATCTGGTAGAGACAAGATCTAGTTGCAGATTCCTTAACGACTCTCCCATCCTCCCCGCTCTGCGAACTGAGTCCCTTTTTTGTCTCAATTGTTTCGTTTTCGTCTTATAAAAAAAAAATAGAAAGAAGAAAAGAGGGAGAATCTTATTGGATGTAGGAATTCTCTTTCATCTCAAGATTTTTATTGGGATATTCAGATACTGAATTTTGGTTAGAAATTCGGTATTTATTTGACACAGGAGTGTATTTTGTTTTAAGCACACTGTTCAATAGACAGTTTCAGTTGTGGCTCCGCGTTTCGAGTGCGGAAAATAGTCGCGAAGAAACTGATTTCGGCGAGGGAGATATATGGACTCCGTTGACGTCACATCCAGTGGACGATGTCAATATGGAGTCGCGCAACGCCCTCTGCCGGCAATCAGATGTGCGGTGGGAAAAAAATTCCGATCCAGTCTTTTGCCAGGGGAGGATTCTAAAGTAAGGAATCTGTGGCTAGATCTTGTCTCTACCAGATAATGCATTCCCGAAGGTAAGTAACTTGTTCAACAATGCTACTTGTTCAAAGCACTCTCATTCTGTTTCAAATCAGCATCCAGGGTACTTACAAAATGTCCTGCGTCAGTAGCCGATTACCTGTGCCTTCCAGGGGGAAAGGCTGTACCCAGGTCAAGGAGCCTGGCTCATCAAGCCTCCCTCTTCAGAACAAACATCAGCCCTATTGTCACCGAAACAGATACCATTGGTTGCGAACATCTGTGCCAACCATCTAAAAGCCTATCCAACTCAAGAAAGAGAACAGAAACTGCATCTTTCAGTTCAGGAGATAAGTGCACAAAATTGGATTACAGAGCAGCCCTTGACCTCTGCGGTCTTGCTTCACCGCTCCCTCGCTGCTGCCGATCTGCTGCTTGGCTCTGCCTAGCTTGACTGCTCCTCAGTCCCTGAGCCCCCAGATTCGTGCCCGCTGTAGGGACCTTGAACTTCTGTTAATTGCCATAATTTTGTTTGTACTTTCATTCTATCCTTTATTTGTCAATTTACTGTTACTTGTGCGTCACTGTCTGATTGGTAGTGGCTAAGTGCGTTTTGCTGTAATAGCCCTTCTTTACAGAGTGTTCATTTTGCTGCTGATTCTCCCACCAGTTCCCGCTTCTGCTGGCCCCTCCTAGGATTATTTATAGAGGCCGCTGTACAGCCGCGCCGCCAGCTCACCAAAGGCAAGCCCATTTGTGCCCGTCCGCGCCTGGACCGCACCTAGCGCCGGGATCCATGGACCTCCTGCCGCTACACCACCAAGGAGCTCATGGACTCTGGACACAGAAACAACAGCTGCTACACTGCCTCCCCGCGTTCCACCAAAGGATCATTCACCTGCCGCTGTTGCCGCTTCTCCAGCAACACAGGACCGCCCCCTCACACTGAAGCCCCCACTGCCCAGAAAACCACTAATGATCCAGAACCGCTCCAATGCATCCTGCTCAACGCCCGATCACTCTGCAAAGACGCCACAGAAATCTGGGGCACCATCACCATCCTCTCCTAGGACGTCACCTTCATCACCGAAACATGGCTCAGCCCCTTCTCGAACCCCGACATCACCATAGCAACACCTGAAGGCTACAAGATGATACACCCTAGACCGCACCAACAAACACGGCAAGGGCATTGCCATCATCTTCAAGGAAACCATCCGATGCAACCCCACCAACGACGACCCCACGCCACTCATGGAACACCTCAGCTTCCAACTGCAGACCGACCGTTCAAGGGCACCCTCGTATACAGACCCCCTGGACCCAGACCAGCTTACTGCGACACCATCAGCAACATAATCGCCCGCTCTACCCATTGCCTCCTACCACTACGTCCTATTCGGTGACCTCAATTTCCACGTCAGTGACCCCAACTACGTCAACTCCACCATCCTCCTGGAGAACATGAACAACATCGGCCTCACCCAATTGGTCACCGAACCCACACACAAAGCCGGACATACTCTTGACTCCATCTTCACCTCCAGCAACAGAATAAAATTTAGCCACGTCACAGAACTCACCTGGACCAACCACACCATTGTCCACTTCACCATCTCTGACGCACAGCACACCATCACTAAGCACCAGAGCTCCTCCCACCGCAGCTGGACCAAGGTAACTGAGCCACAGTGGGCACAGGGCCTCAGCACCACCCTACCCAAAACATCATCAGACCTTGACCAGGACGTCCAGAATTTCTCCGCATGGATCATGAAATGCGCTGACGGAGTCTCACCAATGAAAGCAGAATCCAACAAAACCTCAAAACATGCCAGCTAGTACACCCCAGAGCTCAGAACTACTGAGCGTAACTACTACTGACTCGAGAAACAATGGCGTGCCACAAAGAACCCCGTCGACAGGAAAACTCACAAAGCAGCTCTCAGTGACTACCACTTGGGCATCAAGAAAGCAAAGAGAGTGGTCATCACTTTACTGCCTGAATCAATACAGCAGCCAACCACACGAAAGAGCTCTTCAAAATAGTCAAGAAATTCTCCAACCCGTCAGCCACAGAGAACACCATTCATCCCGCCCAAGAACTCTGCGACATCCTCTCGCACTACTTCCAGAGCAAGATTGCCACCATCTATAACAACTCTGATCCACAACCCCCTGCTCTCAACCTCAACAGCCTCGACTAACCAGGGCACACCAGCCGAATGATCACCACCTTGTCTTCGATCACCACTCAGACCACCAAGTCATCCATCCACTCCTGCGGCACCCACCACCTCTTCAAACTCAAAACCAACCCAATCAGCCTGGAACTAACCAGCATCATCAACACCTCTATCTCCACAGTAGTCTTCCCGGACAGTTGTAAACACGTAGAGGTCAGACCTTTCCCACAGAAACTCTGCGCCAACCCCAACAAACTCAAAAATTTCTGGCCGATCTTCCTGCTCCCCTTACCCAGCCAAAGTACTCGAGGGGGCCATCAACCAGCAGCTCGCCTATTACCTGGAACAAAAAACACCTACATGACGCCTCCAAATCGGGAGTCCAGGCCAGCCACAGCACTGAGACCATGCTGATCACGGCCACAGACCACATCAGAACCCCTCCTTGACCGAAAGAGAGACTGTGGCCCTGATCCTCCTCGTCCTCTCTGTGGCGTTCGACACCGCACCCCACCACACCCTCATCGACGGACTCTACAACACCGGCATATGACAAAACTCCCTAAAGTGGAACGCCTCCTTCCATATAGGTTGCACACAGAGCATCCAGCTGCCTCCCTTCACCTCCAAGCCCAAGGACATCATATGTGGCATGCCCCAAAGGATCATCCCTTAGCCCTACCCTGTTTAACACCTACATGACCCCCCTCACAGACATCATCAGATCCCACGGCCTCAACATAATTTCACACGCAGACGACAATCAACTTATCCGCTTACTCACTGAAGACCCCTCCACCACCAGAACCAACTTCTGCAATGCCATGACCAACGTAGCCAACTGGATGAAGGACAACTACCTCAAACTCAACACCGACAAGACAGAAGTACTGATTTTCGGGAAGAACACTTCCTTCTGGGACCACAGCTAGTGGCCTGCAGAACTTGGACCAGCCCCCTCGCCTACAGACCACGCACGAAACACTAGCCATCATTCTGGACAGCAAACTGACTATGAAACTGAAAGTTGACATAGTTGCCTCCTCCTGCTTCCACACCCATTGCACACTCTGCAGAATCTTCCCATGGATCCCAACCAGCACCAGACCTTCACTCAGACCGTCGTCACCAGACGCCTCGACTACCGCAATGCTCTGTACCCCGACATCTCCGCCCAGCTCCTCGGACGACTCCAGACCATACAGAATGCGGCTACAAGACTCATCCTGGACCTCTCCAAACGGACCCATATCACCTCCCACTTCAGAAGCCTCCTGTAGCTCCCCATCCAGAAGAGATTCCAGTTCAAGATCCTCACACACATCTACAAAGCTCTACACGATCAACGACCAGCCTACATCCACCATCTATTGATTTTCCATCTACCCGCAAGACACCTGCGCTCTTCCTCACCAGCCCGTGTGCACACCCCCCACATCCGTCGCAGCAGGAGCCGCTCCTTCTCTTACATCACTACCAAGACCTGGAACAGCCTGCCCCTCCATCTTCTTACAGCTTCCTCTCTCACAGACTTTAGAAAGAATCTAACCTGGATTTTCGATTGAGACGTCCCACCCTCAGCACCCAGATACCCCTAGGGATTACAGTGCTGGGTTATACAAATGATTGAGAAATTTTAGAGTTCTAGGAATACTATTCTCAAGCATTCCTTTCATACCACAGTTTCATCTGAGAATGAGTACCTCCAAAGGAATTGGACAAGCAGTGGAAATCAATAACCGGCAGCCATACGATTACATACTAGTTACAGAAATGATAAAGCATGCTATGATTTGGTGGAAATTCAAGGGCAACATAGGCACTCTAGGGCCCCTGCAAGTACAAAAACTATATATAAACCTCCTAACATTAAAGGTGGGCAGACTTGTCATAAAGCCTTCCTGCCTCTGACAGAACAGACTGACATCAAAGTAAAGAACTGGCTATATGTTACTACATTTCAAAGCAACGAGGAACAAAATCTAAACTATTGTTGAAGGAATAACAGCAGCTCTACATCACAGTGTCAATGTGATGGTAGAGTATGTTCCGAGCTTGCAAAATGAAACTGTAGGTGTCCTCCGCAGGAAAAGCATGGACTTTGGCATGACTGGGAGATAAACTCGGATCAGTTAGACCTAGGCTTCCCAAATTGGGGCAAACATCCAGCTCGAAAGGGGGGGTTTCAGATTCCGTAATAAGGGAAATTTGCGTGTTTTACTTCAATCCTACTTACTCTGGGAGTCCTACGGAAGATGAAGGAAGAAGCTTGTTCAATATTCTTGGTAGCCCCTGCTTGGCCCAGATAATTCTGATACATGGAATTGTTGGACCCCTGAATCCACACCCTAATTCAGTTCAAGGTTTAGCCCGTTTCTGGTATCCAAGCACCAAGATCAGATCTTGTACCACGATTCCAAATTTCTGCACGTGATTGCCTGGCTGCTGTGGACCTAGAGTTTGTATCACTGAAGATCCTGCCTGCAGGAAGATCCTACAAGCAGCCAGAGCCACTTCCACGATTATAAATTACTCCATGAACTGGAAAAGATTTTGTAATTGGGCGCAAGGAAAAACATAGATATAGACCTTCTCTCGATGCATTGGCACAACATACTACCTTATCTGCTAAGCCTGGCTAAATCGGGATCACAGTACTCACCCATCAGAGTTCACCTGGTGCCGCGATCCAAACTGGATCTATTCCGCTTATCCTCCTCTAGACAAAAACCCATCATGTGGGAAATAAATTCAGTATTAGGACAACTCATCAAAGAACCATTTGAACCAATTCATAATGTTGTTGTGGAAGCTTCGTTCCTCTTTCGCCATGACATCAGCACAAAGATTCGGAGAAATTCATATTTTTTTTCAGTTAAACCACCATAATAAAAATGTTGTTAAAAACAAAGTAACATTGTTCATGAATCCAGAGTTTATTCCAAAGGTTCCAATGTCCTTTCACCTGAATTAAAAGATCAATTTGTCAACTTTTTCATAAGTGACCGCTAAATAATTTCTTCATTCTCTTGAAATGAAGAGATGTATAAAGTTTTATATTGATAGACTTGAGGAGTTTCAAAAGACAGACCAGTTATTTGTCTCCTATGAAAACTGGAACAAAGGCTGCCCTTTGTTGAAGCAGGGCTTGTATCTATTACTGCCTTAACACATAAGGTCGGAGCCCTTTCTGCAAGGTGCATGGCAGCATGAGTGGCACTGTTTGCTTGAGTAACCTTTCTGGATATCTGTACAGCCGTGACTTGGTTATCAACCCACACTTTCACTAGCATTATTGTCTAGGTGCCGACTCATCAGCTAAGACAGCGGAGGTACTGCCTATGTAATCTTAATTCAACCTTGTGAATCTATCAAAAATCCAGTGCTGCAGAATATGAAGTTACTTACCTGTAACTACAAGTGTGCAGCGTGTGTGGCTGAAAATCCACATGCTCTGCATACTCATTCCATCTAGTGTTGGACGTCTGCAACTTGTTTTTCTTCAAAGAAGTCTTTCAAATCATGAGATATAGAAACCAGGCCTTTTGATGCCAGTTTGGAGGCAAGCACTGCTTCCGAATCCGAGGGAGAGCAGCATCTGGTCCCTGAGGTTCAACAACCCCTGAAGCTTTGACCGCGAGTATGGTCACTACCCAGTCACGACCCACAGCCACACTGCAACCCAGTGGACAGGCAGAGCATTGACCCATTGGGGATTGGGCATCAAGCCCTGAGATTCAACAACAACCTGCCCGTCCACCACTGCCTACAGGCCATGGTCGGCACCACAAAAAGCCTTTCGGAGCCTACACCGCTCCCTTCTCTGGCAACAAAGGCCCCGCATAAGCTGCTGCCTTCCTATGAGCTAACGGGCTTGTCGAGTCCAGCATCAAGGGTGACCCTGAAGCAGATTCCAGCACCGAAACCCACCTCTGCATTGTCACCAAAGCCCACAGCGGCATCAGAGTTGACATTGGCACCAAAGACCTCGCCGTTAAAGACACCATGAATGCTGAAAACCCACTCTGCGCTGATAACTCCATCGATGGCTGGCTCCAGCGACTCTGAGCAGCCTATTCTCCAGCACTTACATCACGAATTGGACCTTCGCCAAAAGCAGCTAGTCATCCACCTGCAGACGGGTAAAATCTCCCACTAAGCTGCCACTAAAGCCACAGGAGACTCTACCAAGGAAGAGGAAGTTATCCTTTGAGGAGCAAATTGCCTTGGAACCTACACCTCCTTCAGAGCATCAAAAAATGACAGGGTAACTAGCCGTCTACCTGCTCAAATCTTCCTCCCTTATCACCACCTCCCTCACTGCCAGCACCATATGTGCCTCCGCCTCCAGCTTCATCAGAGGAGTCATCACACACATCCTATGGGAGGGGCAGCCCATTGGAACAATACGATGCCCCTACGATCCTGAACCAAGACACGACCCGTGGGACGACTACGATCCAATCACCCTAGTGGTACAGATCCTGACAATCTTCCCCGCCTCATGATACTACCTCATACCTCAAGATTATACATGGGGCGGGTACTTTTCATAATGTAGATATGCACATCGTCCAGGAAGACAACTACTTCCTGGTTGAAAGACCCAACGCACCCTCCAATTCTTCTCCATGCTGAAAGGGATGCTTAAGACCATGCCCAAGACATTCAGAGCCAGTCGTCACATCTAGGGTTATCACACCGAGAGTAGACAAAAAATACAAACCCTCACCTCACCCAATGTCCCTCCCTACATCCATGGCCACATTCCCATGGGCTCTCTTGTAGTCCACAGGGAGCCGAAACATGCCAACGACCAGGGAACGTTGCACTTCCTAACAAGGAGAGTAAAAAGATTGACGCAGAAGACAAAAGGGTATCAATACAGTCAGCCACACAGTGGAGGATTGCTAACTCCCTTGCCCTGCTCTTCTGATGAGATGGAGGAACTCCTTCAACACCTCCCTGAGCAGTACAATCAGCGTGGACAAAAGCTGGTTACAGAGGGCAAGACCATCTCAAATGCCATCATCCTCTCCGCTCTCGACACAGCTGCCCAGGGAGGTAATACCAACATGCTGGTCAGGTGTTATGCCTGGCTCTGTCTCGCTGGCTTTAAACCAGAAGTACAGCAGCATCTGCTGAACCTGCTGTTCGATGATGAACCTCTTCGGACTACAAGTAGATCAGATGCTTGAAAAACTGAAAAAAGACACGAATATAGCCAAGGAGATTGGTTCCCCACAGAGATCCACTCCACAGGGGAGGGTCCTTACCCCTGTCACAGTTCAGGGACGGCAGAAAGACCACTTCCCCAGACTCTACCGCCTCCTACTCAGAGGCAGCATGAACAATTCCACCAACAGTCAAAACAGGGGTAATCAAGAGGAAGTTACAGGGGTAAGAACACTAGAGGGAGGGGCAAAGGAGGCACCTCCTCCCAGCAGTAACTTGAGTCTCTCCTCAGCCCCTTCAGATCCAACCCTTCCTAAGTGCTGTTCTTAATGCAGTCACCAGCAAGGGTTACCACAGTCGAGCATGGGTCCAAGCATTCTAGCAGATACTGCCTCTTTTTCCTCCAAATCCTCAACTAATGGTCAAAACATGTATGCGCCTTCTCGGGATGATGGCCTCTTGAATAGCCATAGTTCCCCACGCCAGACTTCACATGTGTCCGCTGCAACGATGCCTGGCAGTGCAATGGGCACCAGTGGAGGGTCAGTGGGAGGATCTAGTGTTGATACGGACCAGGACCCCTCGCTCTCTGCAGTGATGGAACAGCAACAATCTGTTGCAGGGTCAGGTCTTCATAGACCCTGTTCCGCAGGTGATCACCACCACGGACGCCTCACTTTTGGGGTAGGGAGCTCATCTTCAGCAACTGATCGGTCAGGGCATGTGGTCGCTGCAACGAAGGGCCCTCCTCATCAGTTACCTCGAGCTTCTGGTCATCCAGGGAGCTCTCAAGGCTTTCTTTCACCAGGATCATCAGAAAGTAGTTTTGGTAAAGACAGACAGCATGACCACCATGCATTATCCCCAAAATCAAGGGGCACCCTCACTGCAGCTGCAGGCAGCAGCACAAAGCATTTGGCATTGAGATCTAAACAAATGGATACACCTCCCATCAGAGTACTTCCTTGGAGAGGCCAGCGATTTTGCAGACCTGCTCAGCAGGATGCAGCAACAAGTCTATGAGTGGGAACTCCTCCCACAAGTCCTACTTCCGTACTTCTGCCGTTGTGGTTTCCCGAGGTCGATCTCTTCGCCTCCACGCAAAATGCCAAAGCTTCACCTCCAGGTTCTTATGCTCACGGTCCATGGGCAATGCTCTATGGATTAATTTGTCAAAGATCTTTGCTTACACTTTTCCTCCTCACCCACTCCTTCCATATGTTGTTCAGAAGCTTTCGGCAAACCTCCCTCACTTTCAGCCATTCTAGAGATGTCAGTGGCTCACTACGAGAAGCTCCCCAACAGGTCGTACCTTCTCACACGGAACCACGGCACAATCAGGCACCCCAAGCCCAGGCTTCTCAATCTAGTGATCTGTCACCTGAGGTCCTAGAGTTCGGCTATCTCAACTTCCCTAGAGTGCATGTCTATCCTCGATGAAGCAGGCAGACCCACTGCTCGAGCCTGCTGTGCTGCCAAGTGGAAAAGGCTTGTCCACTTCTGCAGTCCTAAGCACAGAGATCCTCAAACCTGCACTTCAGGATATTATCAGCTACCTTCTTCATTTACCAAAATCAGGCCTAGCCTATACTTCCGCACGCCTTCACTTAGCCACTATTGCAGCCTTTATGCAGAACAGGGAACAGCTCTTATTGATTCACAATCCTTATGAAGACTTTCATGGAAGGACTCAAACGAGTTATTCTACCCTGGGTAACCCCTGCCCCTGTCTGGAACCTTAACGTCCTTACCACACTCATGGACCCTCCTTTTCAAGCTCTACAAGTGTGCCCAGTACAATTCCTTTCGTGGATCACATATATAAGGTGTGTTAGCGAATTACAGGCCCTCATCTAGGAAGAGCCTTTCTTTCAAATTCATAACGAGAGACTTGTCCTCAGAACCAGCCCTAAATTCCTTCCTAAGGTGACTTCTCCCTTCCATCATAATCAAACCATAGATCTCTTGTTCTTCCCACAACCAGAGTCTGTGGAAGAGAGAGCCCTTCACACCCTTGATGTCCAATTTGGGCCCATGTATTAAATCGATAGGACCAAGCCCATTTGCAAAACTCTGCAAATTTGTGTTGCTTTCACCAAACGTGCTCTATCAAAGGCAGATATTGCCAGATGGATTATCACATGTATCCAAACCTGCTTTGTTAAAGCTGAAAGGAATTTACCTGCCCCACCCAGGCCTCATTAAACTTGCAAAAACTGAACCACTATGGCTTTGCTTGGAAACATATACATAGCTAACATTTGTAAGGCAGCTACATGGTCCACTCTACACACATTCATCAAACACTACTGTGTGGATGTCCCAGCATCCTGACAAGCAAGAGTTGGCCAGCTTGTCCTAAGAGGTCTATTTCAGTCTTATAGAACATCTTCCAGCTAACCACCACTTAGAGAAGGAGTGCTTTACAGTCTGTGCAGAAAGTGCATCTTCAGCCACACTTGCTACGAACATATTATGTTACTAACTTTGTAAGCACCTGTTCTTGGCAGTGGTGCTGTAGATTCACATGTGCCCCCACCTCCTGGGAAGCCTTTGGTTGCGGCAGATGTGCCTTCTTTTACTCAATATATGTGTATATAACTTCTTGCATGGTCACCACACTTTCCTGTCTATCGCTCCAACTTTGTTTACCTGCTGTGCGGAAAACACTTGACAAATTGAGGTGTTCCCCATGCACATTACCAACTAAGGGAGGAGTCACTGTACCTTGTCACTCGAAAGACTTCTTCGAACAAAAACAATTTGCAAACATCCAAGACCAAAACTAGATAGCAGGAGTGTATAGAGCATGTGAATCTACAGCACTACATGACACAAACAAATGCGTAAAAGGTAAGTAACATAATCCTTCAGTAGCATTGGTACCTTCTCTCCTCCATGTTAATGAGGCTGCTGCACACTTGTTAAAATGCTATGACAATTCTGGTAGTTCGAGCCTCTGAGAAGGGTTTGAACCCTGAGCTTCTTAACGTGATTGGCTAGACTTCAGGTCATATGCAGAAGTGAAAAAGCTAGTTGGGGTGTATGAAAGCTTTTTCATTTCTTTTCAGTGTCAAATACTACTAATTTAAAATGAACTACTGAGTGTTGCCACCCTGACATCCGTAAATATTTCAAGCATGTGAATCTATGAAAGATACCTGTGTTGCAGAACTGTTGTTACAGGTAAGTACGTTTTCTTTTCTGTTCCGCACAGGTCACACAGTGCTAGAATTCTTAGTGTGTTCTCTGTTGGCTGCACAATACTGGATCTGCTTCTTGAATTAACATAAGTCCAAAACTGAAAATGTAATATTCATTTTACTGTCTCCCATTCATAGGACTCGCTTCCGGAGAAGTTGGCCATGCATGAGAGGAAAATGGAGGAGTTTAATGCCTTTGTGGAGTCCTTGCAGTAAAGTGGTGGTCTTCTCGATTCTGTATATGTCTCATTTGTTGGGGCATGGAAGCCGCTTGGCCTGTCCTCTTGGCTCTTAAATCCACCCTGTGCAGATCAGTAGCCTGGCCGGAATGGCATTGCTGCTTTGCCAGCCTCTCTAATCCGCTGTTGCCCCCAAGAGAGTCCTCAGTTCATAGAGAGCTCCCGGAGCTTTTTTTGGATTCTCAGCTGTCACTTCGCTCACACCCCCTTGTAGGTGTTCTTGCACCTGTCAAGTGTACAAAGGTCTGCATTACAAAGGAACTTCTCTTTTCATAGTTTGGTAAATGGCTCATCAGCAGATGCATTTAACACTGCCCAGAGCTAGGCTCTTATGATGGTGGTTGACTGACTTAAGGACATGTTGAATGGCACTGTGGAAGACCAGCGCAGACTCGGATGGAGCTCTCAAGGGTCTTCTGCTGCAAAGATGCTTTCAGGGGTCCACCATCGTGGAGTCTGCATTCATGACTTGCAAGCACTATGTAGCATACAGCAAGCGAAGGCTTGCTGGGTGACGTGCAGGTTTGTGTGCATAGCCCTCTGTCTTTTTCAAGTGCCATGAGCGAGCCATGACTGTCAGCTTCTCTTCTGCATCTTTGTGCCAGGTGTTTATCCTACAGGTCTCCTTGTGCCATCCCCTTGTTGGATCCCACATTTGTTCTCGGACTTCTAACTACAAGCAGGCATGCGCACTCTTCCTACGCCACCCATCACACCAGGCTGTACATTTGTCTTCTGTGTGCAGAGCCCCGCCTTCCTGGGGTCATGTTTGTCTTCTGTCCTATAGAATTGCTGCTTTATTCTCAATTAAATAACAATAACCTAAATCCTGAAAATATTTATTAGCAGGAAATAAATGGTGATGTACGTAGTTGCTGCACTGTCAGCTCCATTTTGTGATTTGTGCTGAAATCTGTTGTACTTGATTTAGTTGTTGATCGCTGCCCGCTCACTGTAAATAAAGCGGACTTTTCAGGTAAAGACTAGGAAGGAGCAATGTATGTGAGTCTGAAGGTGCTGTGAGTGTAAGGTGCTGCTGAGCGCCCTGGTACTCCCGAAGATGTGCGCACAATACCTGCATGTGTGTTATGAACCCACCTTCAAGCAGGTAATGTGGCAAATGTAAAAAAATCGGAACTTTTTATCTGAAATGCGCTTTTATGTCAAAAGAAATAAAGTTTTCTTTTAAACTGTGTTGTGCTGTTCCCCTTTCAATCAATCGGTACATGTAAAGCGCAGCTTATCACTTATGAGGGTATCCAGGCGCTGTGTTGCTGGGTTTAGTAGAAAAGTCAGGTCTTGAGTCTTTTCGTGAAGTCAGTCAACAAGGGTGATGTTCTGAGGTGGAGGGGGAGGGCAATCCAGGACTTGGTAGCGTGGTGGGAGAAGGAGCGGCCTCCTCTGGCTTCGGCAGATGTGCGGGGTTTGGGTGAGGGAGGCGGAGTAGTTGATGGAAGTTCAGGCGGTTGTTTATGTATGCTGGTCCTTGGTCATAAAAGGCTTTGTAGGTGTCAGTAGCTTGAATTGGCATCTTAACTGGATGGGGAGCCAGTGGAGGTTCCTCAAGTGTTGGGTAATGTGAGTCAGTTTGGGCAGAATGAGAATCAGTCTGACCGCCGAGTTCTGTATCATCTGGAGCCTATTCATGAGTTCGGTGGTGGTTCCTGCGTACAGTGCGTTGCCGTAGTCCAGACGGCTGACGATTAAGGCTTGCTTGACTGTTTTTCTGGTGCTGATGGGGAGCCATTTGAAAATTCTTCGGAGCATGCAGAGAGTATGGAAGCAGGCGGAGGAGACTGCGTTGATCTGATGTTTCATGGTGAGTTTGCTTTCCAGGATGATGCAGAGGTTCTGGGCGTGGTCTTTTGGTGTGTGGGTGGGTCCGAGTTCAGCGGGCCACCAGGTATCGTTTCAGAGGGAGGCGTGGTTGCTGAAGATCAGCACTTCGGTCTTGCCAGTGTTGAGTTTCAAACAGTTGTCCTTCATCCAGTCTGCGACATTCTTCATGCAGTTGTAGTTGGTCTTGGTGGTGGTGGGATCTGCTGAGAGAGAGAGGATGAGCTGGGTGTCGTCGGCGTAGGATTTGATGTTGAGATCGTGGGCTCTGATGATCTTGACTAGAGGCATCATGTATGTGTTGAGGGTGGGGCTGAGGGATGACCCTTGGGGGACGCCGCAGATGGTGCTCGTGGGTTCTGAGGTGAAGGGGGTGGGGGGCAGATTCTCTGCGTTCGTGCCATGAGGAATGATGCAATCCATCTGAGCGCATCATCCCTTGATCCCGATCTGGTGCAGTCTCTTGATGACTGTGTGGTGGGAAATGGTGTCAAAGGCTGAGGAGAGGTCGAGCAGGATCAGAGCCGATTCTCCTCCAAATAGGGTGTGGATGTCGTCTGTTGCTGTCATCAGGGCTGTTTTGGTGCTGTGGTTGGCACAAAAACTGGATTGGGAGGCGTCTATCAGGTTTTTCTTTCTAGGTGTTCAGTGAGCTGCCGATTGATGGCCTTCTCCAGGACTTTTGACCTGGAAAGAGAGCAGCAAGTTGGGGCAGTAGTTCTGGAGTTCGCTGAGGTCGGTGGAGGGTTTCTTGAGGAGGGGTCTTACTTCTGCATGTTTCCATGCGTCAGAAAAGGTGGCTGTGGCGATGGATGCGTTGAGGATGGTGGTGAGTAGGTGGCTGATCTTGTTGCTTGCTAGGTTGAAGAGGCGTTGGGGGCGGGGGTCCATGGGTGCACTAGAGTGGATGGCGTTCTTGATGGCTGTGGTGTTCGGTGTGGTGAGGTGTTCTCATGCAGTGAGATGCTGGTCGGGGTCAGCTTCAGTGTGAGTGAGGGGGTCAGTGGGTTGGAGTTCGAAGTTCCTGTAGATGTTGGATATCTTGTTGTGGAAGGGGTTTACTAGAGCGTCGCAGAGTTCTTGTAAAGGAGGAGTAGTGTTCTTGTGGCTGCTGGGCAGGAGAACTCTGTGACGATGGTGAAGAGATTCTTGGTGTGGTTGGAGCTTGCCTCAATGTGGTCTGCAAGAGCGTTCTTTTTCGTGTCTTTGAGTCGTCGATGGTATTCATTGAGGGCTGACTTAAAGGTGGCTCGGTCTGTATCGTTTCTGCGGGTTCACCACTTTCTCTCTCCAGTTGTTTACAGCTGCATTTCTTTGTACTGAGTTCTGGTGTGTACCAGCTGGCTTGTTTGGTGGATCTGCGGGTTTTGGCTGGTTTGATGGGGTAACTCGGTCGGCAGCGTTGGTGGTCCAGGTGTTGAAGTTCTGGACTGCTTGTTCCAGGTTAGTTGCGGCTTCGGGCTGGGTTGTGTTGAGGGTGTCCAGCCATTGGGTCTGTGCCCCCGCGCGTCTTCCCGCAGGATACTTATGACCTGCCCGTCCATATGGTTGCTATGTTGAAATTGGGAAGCAACTTTAAAAAAACACTTGTGTGAAGGGTTGCCACTAAGGTTCATTGTAGCCAAGTTAAGAAACAGGTCTTGAAACATTACAAGCGAGAAGGAGCGAAAGTGGAGGGAGCTTTGAAAGTTGGTCGGACAGGAAGACAGATCTCGGGAGGGTTTACCTATAGATTATTCAAGTTACAAATCCACGGGAAGAGAGCGTTCTCTGTTCTTCTAATGGATGCTTTTATCTTGCCTACAGTTTTCTCTTCAAGCCTCAAGCTGGGTCCAGATAGGTTTTTTTTCCTAGCAAATCTTTCTGATGTGCACAAGGTGGCGCCACGGGAGCGCCATAGCGGGCCAGGCGCCCGCTCCAATGCCCTCTGTTGTGTGCCAAGGCTCTTCAAGAAACCGAGATAAGCATCCACGGAAAGCAAAAGGACAATGCTGGACACAAGCAGCGTTTGTTGTCATTGTTTGTACGAGGAAGATCGCAGAAACCCTCTGTCAACGTTTCCAAGGAGCCTCGTGTGGAGTAAAAACAGCCCTGCAGATGTAAGGCCGCGTGTCCTAGCAAGCCTCACAGCCACAGCCCTACGAGTGTGTTTTGTGGTTCTGTGTGTGTAGTGTACAAGAACAAGGACTCTGCCCTGCAGATGTAAGGCGCCTGTCCTAGCACACCTCGCAGCCACAGCCCTTCAGGTGTGTTTTGTGGTTCTGTGTGTAGAGTACAAGGACTCAGCCCTGCAGATGTAAGGCCGCCTGTCCTAGAAAACCTCACAGTGACTGCCCTTCAGGTATGTTTTGTGGTTCTGTATGTGTAGTGTACAAGAACAAGGACTCTGCCCTGCAGATGTAAGGCCGCCTGTCCTAGCAAGCCTCACAGTGACTGCCCTTCGGGTGTGTTTTGTGGTTCTGTATGTGTAGTGTACAAGAACAAGGACTCTGCCCTGCAGATGTAAGGCCGCCTGTCCTAGCAAGCCTCACAGTGACTGCCCTTCGGGTGTGTTTTGTGGTTCTGTATGTGTAGTGTACAAGAACAAGGACTCTGCCCTGCAGATGTAAGGCCGCCTGTCCTAGCAAGCCTCACAGTGACTGCCCTTCGTGTGTGTTTTGTGGTTCTGTATGTGTAGTGTACAAGAACAAGGACTCTGCCCTGCAGATGTAAGGCCGCCTGTCCTAGCAAGCCTCACAGCCCTTCAGGTATGTTTTGTGGTTCTGTATGTGTAGTGTACAAGAACAAGGACTCTGCCCTACAGATGTATGGCGCCTGTCCTAGCACACCTCGCAGCCACAGCCCTTCTGGTATTTTGTGCTTCTGTGTGTGTAGTGTACAAGAAGAAGGTTTCTGCCATTTTGCATGTTTACCTGCACAGAACATTTGCTTAAATGCAAGGTTTGATTTTTCACAAGACGTTTCAGTACATGTTAAATTGTTTTCGTCTGCTTGGGGGACTTGTTTTTCACTCCGCTTGTACTTGGTATTTTATCTGCTGATTAAATTCCTGCTTTCTCACAACGCTTCAGGTCCCCCCTCCCCCCCACTCCCCACCCTCTCCCCTCAGACAAGACAGAGAGTGAGGCCCCGTGAGGGGAAACGGCAGATTTACTCACTTGCCTCCTTTTCAGTGTAAAACATGTTTTCCACTTGTATGCATTTGATGGGCCGAGCCCTTTCTGACTGAGTTTGGTCACCTCACCAGACCTCGGGGGTCACCTCACCAGACCACGGGGGTCACCTCACCAGACCACGGGGGTCACCTCACCAGACCTCGGGGGTCACCTCACCAGACCTCGGGGGTCACCTCACCAGACCACGGGGGTCACCTCACCAGACCACGGGGGTCACCTCACCAGACCTCGGGGGTCGGCTCACCAGACCTCGGGGGTCGGCTCACCAGACCTCGGGGGTCGGCTCACCAGACCTCGGGGTTCGGCTCACAAGACCTCGTGGTTCGGCTCACCAGACTGGATGGGGACAGGGAGTCTGGACTGTTCTACACTCTCCTGGGCTCCCTGGCCACTCGGTGCCTATTTCAAGGTCACTCTGAACTTTTTTTGATTTGATTTTCTCGGTACTTTTTAACCTTTGGTTTTCTACCTTCTGATTTTTACTGTAGAAGGTTTGGTTTTCTCACGTTATTTCAAAATTGAAAACTAATACCCTTTCTTGACATCGGTTTTCCATCATGCCCGCCTGGGTAGATCCGGTGAAGAGCGAAAGAATGACGTGTTAGTCAAATCTCAGCAGTCCTTGCCCAATCACATTGAGAGGATCGAGACTTGTACTAATGAATGCTTACACACAGGAAAGTATGTGTTGTGCTTACACCACGTGCACACAAACACATACATAGTCAATGCAAGTACAAGCAATCTGTGTACACGTGCATGCAGCCACAAAATGTGTGCACACCAACAGGCTGTCATACTATGTGCAAACACACACGCAAGTAGTGTACACCTGCATGCAGCCACAACATGTGTGCACACCAGCAGGCTGTCATACTATGTGCAAACACACACGCAAGTAGTGTACACCTGCATGCAGCCACAACATGTGTGCACACCAACAGGCTGTCATACTATGTGCAAACACACACACAAGTAGTGTACACCTGCATGCAGCCACAACGTGTGTACACCAACAGGCTGTCATACTATGTGCAAACACACACACAAGTAGTGTACACCTGCATGCAGCCACAAAATGTGTGCACACCAACAGGCTGTCATACTATGTGCAAACACACACACAAGTAGTGTACACCTGCATGCAGCCACAAAATGTGTGCACACCAACAGGCTGTCATACTATGTGCAAACACACACGCAAGTAGTGTACACCTGCATGCAGCCACAAAATGTGTGCACACCAACAGGCTGTCATACTATGTGCAAACACACACGCAAGTAGTGTACACCTGCATGCAGCCACAACATGTGTGCACACCAGCAGGCTGTCATACTATGTGCAAACACACACACAAGTAGTGTACACCTGCATGCAGCCACAAAATGTGTGCACACCAACAGGCTGTCATACTATGTGCAAACACACACGCAAGTAGTGTACACCTGCATGCAGCCACAACATGTGTGCACACCAGCAGGCTGTCATACTATGTGCAAACACACACACAAGTAGTGTACACCTGCATGCAGCCACAACGTGTGTACACCAACAGGCTGTCATACTATGTGCAAACACACACGCAAGTAGTGTACACCTGCATGCAGCCACAACATGTGTGCACACCAGCAGGCTGTCATACTATGTGCAAACACACACGCAAGTACTGTACACCTGCATGCAGCCACAACATGTGTGCACACCAGCAGGCTGTCATACTATGTGCAAACACACACGCAAGTAGTGTACACCTGCATGCAGCCACAACATGTGTGCACACCAGCAGGCTGTCATACTATGTGCAAACACACACGCAAGTAGTGTACACCTGCATGCAGCCACAACATGTGTGCACACCAGCAGGCTGTCATACTATGTGCAAACACACACGCAAGTAGTGTACACCTGCATGCAGCCACAACATGTGTGCACACCAGCAGGCTGTCATACTATGTGCAAACACACACACAAGTAGTGTACACCTGCATGCAGCCACAACATGTGTGCACACCAACAGGCTGTCATACTATGTGCAAACACACACGCAAGTAGTGTACACCTGCATGCAGCCACAACATGTGTGCACACCAACAGGCTGTCATACTATGTGCAAACACACACACAAGTAGTGTACACCTGCATGCCACCATACAGAAAGGCACAGGCGCAACTCGAGAAAGAAAACTGTGTGACATATGGAATCCTTGATGGTCACTAAGAGCAGCACAGAAACCAGCACCATGTCTACGAGACCATTGACGCCCAATCCCCGTTACACCTTCACCGCCTCTATTTGTGCTTTTAAAATTGTCAATTGCTGCTCAAAAAAGAAAATATGTAAATTAAAGTAGTAATAAATCCGAGTAGAGCCGCTGTATTGCCCTCTATACATCTTTCTTCCCGTCACATAAGAGCCCCGTCTCCAATGTTTGTAAACTTTAGAAAGGAAGTTAAGTTGGATGTGTGTGTGTGTGTGTGTGTGTGTGTGTGTGTGTGTGTGTGTGTGTGTGTGTGTGTGTGTGTGTGTGTGTGTGTGTGTGTGTGTGTGTGTGTGTGTGTGTGTGTGTGTGTGTGTGTGTGTGTGTGTGTGTAAGAACCCCTCCCACACACCTCACCTCTTCAGAAGCAGGCAGTGGTTTAATGCACATTGATGGGCCCCTGTGTGTGTAAGAACCACTCACCTCTTCAGAAGCAGGCAGTGGTTTAATGCACATTGATGGGTGTGTGTGTGTAAGAACCCCTCCCACACACCTCACTTCTTCAGAAGCAGGCAGTGGTTTAATGCACATTGATGGGCCCCTGTGTGTGTAAGAACCCCTCCCACACACCTCACCTCTTCAGAAGCAGGCAGTGGTTTAATGCACATTGATGGGCCCCTGTGTGTGTAAGAACCCCTCCCACACACCTCACCTCTTCAGAAGCAGGCAGTGGTTTAATGCACCTTGATGGGCCCCTGTGTGTGTGTGTGTGTAAGAACCCCTCCCACACACCTCACCTCTTCAGAAGCAGGCAGTGGTTTAATGCACATTGATGGGCCCCTGTGTGTGTGTGTGTAAGAACCCCTCCCACACACCTCACCTCTTCAGAAGCAGGCAGTGGTTTAATGCACATTGATGGGCCCCTGTGTGTGTGTGTGTGTGTGTAAGAACCCCTCCCACACACCTCACAACTTCAGAAGCAGGCAGTGGTTTAATGCACATTGAGGGGCCCGTGTGTGTGTGTAAGAACCCCTCCCACACACCTCACCTCTTCAGAAGCAGGCAGTGGTTTAATGCACATTGATGGGCCCCTTGCAGAATGTGATGTGGGGGCCCGAGTCCCCCATGTCTCACAGGTATTCATTAGTCTTGGACTGCATTGGGCCCCCCCTGATGGACTGGCGGGGAGGGGGTCATCTTATGTGTGGTCCGGCTGGGCGCGCAACGCTTCAGCCCCCCCGCGCCGTGTCTATTCCTTACATTGTATTTTACATTTACTGCTGTAGTGTGACAATGCATTTCATGAAAAGGAATATAAAGTAGGGTCGCCAATAGAAAAATGAAATGCAGCCATGTGGGGTTTAAAGGGCCTGCAAAGATCTCCTCTTGACTAAATAGGGTTTGAAATAAAAAAAGTGTGTATTCATTTGTAATGTGACTTCTCTGTCTTTGTTCCCCTTAATTATCAGTCATGGATCATTCAGGCAGCCCTAGAACACAATTAAAAGTGCTTTCTATTTATATTTGCTGTTCGAAGTATGCACAGATACGTGCTGAAAATAACGGCTTTAGGGGACTGTTTATTTTTGTCCCGTCTGGGACATCAAAATAATGAGCTGGCGACACTAATCACACGACTGGGAGTTTGTAGCAGGATCAGCACATTATTTATTTCATCCACCCTCGGTCCTTGAACTGGGCCAGCAGTGCTTTAAATGGGAAAAAATAAGTGCAGGTACTCATTAAAATGAGCTAGATGGGTAGTGAGGGGGCGGGGCTAGGGGCGGGGCTAAGGGCAAGACATGATGATACTTAACGACTTCTATATTAGTTGCAGCATATACCAAAACACGAGAAATGTGTTTATATAAACAAAGCAGGGTTAACTCATTACACAAAATGAAAGAGAAAGGCGATAATATGATAACATTTCCTTTTTTTGCAATAGATGCATCTTCTTAATGTCATACTGTTAATTGCTGTTGTTTGGTACAATACTATATATTTTTGAACACGTGAGTAGGAAGAAACTGAAAATACCCCCACTTTGAACCAAAGCTCTTATGGCACCAAGCAAATGAAGCAAATCATCACGACCCTCCCCAGAAGAGATCTCTTGTCTCTTCCATCGATCTATCCATTCATCCTTTCATCCTACCATTTACCTGCTGATGTCTACCATTTAACCTTTACACTCTGTCTATTCAGTCTTTCATCCATCATTCAGTTTTTCACCATTCCGTCTGTCCACCCTTCATATCCAAACCTATCCATCCATTCATCCTTTCATTCAGCCATCTCTTTATCCACCCTTTCGTTCATCCATCAATCCTTTCGCTCATCTATCCATTAACCCTTTCACTCCTTTATTCCATCCACCCTTTCATTCCATCCACCCTTATACTCAATCCCTCCTTTCACTCATCCATCCTCCCCCTTTCATTCATCCATCCTCCCTCCTTTCATTCATCCATCCAATCTTTCACTAATCCACCCATCATCCGCCATTTTATGCAATCATCCACCCTCTTTCACCCATCCATCCATGCTTTCACTCACTCACCCACCAACCCTCCCTTTTACTTTATTTATGAATCTTTGTCGCTGAGCAGACATGTACACACAAAGTGACACCCATTTTCTTTAAAATACCTCCTGAGAGTGTCTTGATTCTCTCTTTCTCTCACTTTTTTCTTACAAAAAACAGGCATAGAAATGCAGGCAAACGCACAAACATAAGCAGACACACAAAAGACTCGGGTATGATAAAAGCCATGTTATACTCTGCACCTACCATGGCTTTTTTAATTGCCACCAGGGCCGGACTGGCTGTAGCCTGATTGCCACTACCAGGGGACTGACATGATTCCTGTGCTTGCACGAATGCACAGGATAGTGTGAATGTGATTGACAGCACAGGGCCTGAACGGACTCTGCTCTGCCAAACACAGCGTGATGGTGAGCACCCGGACATTATTCAAATGAGCCCTGCTGAATAGCTCAGCTGGGGCTCAGATCGGGGCTACAGAAGCGGCGCCTTGGCTGCCAGAGACACGTTCCACACCCGCTCACCAGCCCTCACAGCCAAAGAGCCTGCCTTTTCATGAGTACCGGTACTCTCCTCGGCAGTAGAGAAGTGCCGGTACTCAGAGTGATTAATCTAAGAAGTGCCGGTACTCGGTACCGGTGAGTACCGGCCCATTTAAAGCACTGCGGGCCAGACTGGAAACGCAAACTAGCCTTGGCAATTGAGTCAGACCGGCTGCGAGGGGGTGGGGCTGGGGGTGCACGTGGAAAACACTGCAGCTGCTTTTGGTACAGGGGGCTGATATTCCAGCACTGCTGCATAACCGGCCCCCTGTACCAAAAACAGCCCCCACTTGTCCAAAACCGGACCCCACCCTTCCAGGTCACCGAGAAAACGCCTGCTGTGGTCAGTCCGGCCCTGACCCTGAATAATGCCATAATAGCAATAGTTTAACTTATATCTACGCCGCCCTCAATAACATGCTGAGTTACTTCAAGTGTCTGGGAATGCACCCTGCATTCAGACAACTCACTCCTCATTCTCGCCCTTCACTTTCACACTCGCCCTGCACTTACAGCGATCACAATGCACTCACACTGATCATCATGCACTCACACCATTCACCCTGCACTCACAGCGATCACAATGCACTCACACTGATCACCATGCACTCACACCATTCACCCTGCACTCACAGTGACCACACTGCACTTATGCCACGCGCCATGAACTCACACCGTTCTCCCTCCACTTACCCTGCGGTCACATGAGCACACCGCTCACTCTGCACTCACAGTGATCATTCTGCACTCACAATGCACTTGCGCTGTTCACCCTGTACCTCACCCTGCAGTCACACGAGCACACTACTCACCCTGCACTCATTGGACACTTCACTCACCTGTCCCCCTCACTGCTCACTCTGCAATCTCACTCAAACAAGCAGATCACTAACCATACATTCATTCGTCCCACTCTGCACTTACATCCGCACCATATGGTCACCTCACTC
The DNA here is from genome assembly GCA_963921515.1 of Calotriton arnoldi. NCBI lineage: Eukaryota > Metazoa > Chordata > Amphibia > Caudata > Salamandridae > Calotriton > Calotriton arnoldi. The sequence continues at coordinate 827,889 of CAWUFW010004300.1, forward strand.
ACCCTACTATCACTCATCTTACCCTACTCTGTGTCACATCGCTCACCGTGCATTCACATGGGCACTCCTGTCACCCACACAGCGCAGAGGGTTAATGTGCCTGCTACAAAGAACGTGTACCATGCAGATCACAGAACTGAGTGTGAGTAAACTACGAGTAGCCCTATAAAAAAAAGTGAAATGTTTGTTATAGAGGGGGTATGGAAAGATGAGGTGCATTGTTGGCGAGTGGTAGTGAGGGAATTCATGGAAAAGGATGAAATGGGGGAGGGGTGTCAAAAAAGACTGTTGCACTGTGCGCGACCAATGCTAGGGCCAGCCCTGGCTGGGAGTCTTAAATGCCCCCCCTCTCACCCAGTTCGGGTCTAGTTGCTCCCCTGGGCCTGGCAGCAGTGGTCCTAAGAGGGTGGGTTTGTGTTTGGGGTGGGGGGCAGTGGGCCGTGTTGTGTTTGGACTTGGCTGAGAGGGTCACCTTGTGTTTGGGAGGCAAGGGGAGGTAAATGGTCCTGAGAGGGTTAGTTTGTGTTTGGTCTGTGGGCAGTTGTCCTGAGAGGGTCACCTTGTGTTCGGGGGGAGGCAGTGGTACTGAGAGGGTCGCCTTGTCTTTGGGGGCACGGGCAGTGGACCTGAAAGGGTCGCTGTAGTACAGTGGGTAATTTTCCTAGGGGTATTGTGGGTAACGTTCCGAGCTGGTGCGGTGGTGCCCACCCCAGCTGGTGCTTTCCAGATTGGTGCAATGGCCATCTGTTGCCTTAATGCTGCTGCAGTGGGCGCCTTTCATGGCTCGTGGGACCAGTGCGTTCCCCTTACTTGTGTGTATGGCATCTTTGTTCTGGCGCGGGCACTCGTGCACTGAGCCCCTTTCTCAGCTGAAGTAGTGGCGAGCCTTCCCTACTTGGTGCAGTGGTGGGCATCTTTGTGAGATGGTGTGGTGGGCATTCTTTCCCAGCGGCGTAGCGGGTAACTTTCCCAGTGGCGCAGTGTGTAACTTTCCCAGTAGCGCAGCGTGTAACTTTCCCAATGGCGCAGCAGGTAACTTTCCCGGTGGCGCATCGGGTAACTTTCCCAGCGGCGCAGCGGGTAACTTTCCCAGCGGCGCAGCGGGTAACTTTCCCAGTAAGGCAGCGGGTAACTTTCCCAATGGCGCAGCGGGAAACTTTCCCAGTGGCGCAGCGGGTAACTTTCCCAGTGGCGTAGTGCGTAACTTTCCAAGAGGGCAGTGCGTAACTTGCCCAGTGGCGCAGTGGGTAACTTTCCCAGTGGCGCACCGAGTATCTTTCCCACTGGCGCAATGGGTAACTTTCCCAGTGCCGCAGCGGGTAACCTTCTCACTGGCGCACCGGGTATCTTTCCCACTGGCGCAATGGGTAACTGTCCCAGTTGCGCAGCGGGCAACTTTCCCAGTGGCGCAGCGGGTAACTTTGCCAGTGGCGCAGCGGGTAACTTTCCCAATGTTACAGTGGGTAGTGAGCCCCTTTCTCAGATGAAGGTAGTGGGAGCCTTCCCTACTTGGTGCAGTGTTGGGCATCTTTGTGAGATGGTTCAGTGGGCATTCTTTAGCTGGCACAGTTGGTAACTTTCCTAGCTGGAGCAGTGCCCGCCTTAGGTGCTGGGTCTCTTGGGCTATCGCTAGTGCCTCGCCCTTGGCACTGTGTAAGAAACCAGGTGGTGAACACCCGTTTCTGGGCATTAGCGGATCCGCTGGGACACATACTTTTGTGTGCGAACTAGAGTGGGGGTAGTTTTTGGGTTAGTGCACCTCTGGTGCGGAAGTGTGTGCTGGAAGAGTGCTAGATAGCACCGTAGCCACTGGACCCTGAGTAGGCTGCCACGGAGAAACTGGGCGGGGTGAGACGTTGGATCCCGGCGGCATCCGCTTCAACCGTGTGGCCTTGGCAAACCCGTCCATGTCTTCAGCACATGCGGCCGAAAGGCTGGGTGTGGGATGGACACTGAATCTTGATAGGCTAGAACCCTCCAAACGGTTAATGTGAATTTGGCTGCACTTAGGCCTCGGAGTGGCCGGCTATGAGGGATGAGCGAGTGAGTGAAAATGACTGTGAGGTTGGGAGAACTCATTTAGGGTTGAAAAACCTACTTCTTATACGATGCATAGAAAAAACAGGTCTTCCGTCTTTCAGGAACCTATGAAAGTGCCCTCTGATTCCCATACCAGCAGGGGTCGCATTCCTGGGGAGGGTTGGGGGGGACCTTTGAAAGTGCCTCTGATTCTCATACCAGCAGGGTTCGCATTCGGGGGTGGGGAGGGCTATGAATGTGCCCTCTGATTCTCATACCAGCAGAGGTCGCATTCGGGGGTGGGGAGGGCTATGAAAGTGCCCTCTGATTCTCATACCAACAGAGGTCGCATTCCTTGGTGGGGGAGGGGTTGGCCATGAAAGTCCCCTCTGATTCTCATACCAGCAGGGGTCGCACTCCTGGCTGGGCAGTAACTTTCCACCAAATACTTGTCCATTCTGGGAAGGTGGCAGCGGCCATCAATGTTATGTTATGTTAATTAATTTTTATATAGCGCCAAATCACCGGCAGGTCTCGAAGCGCTTTAGAGAGAGAGGCCCGAGGCCACTTGGTAGTAACATAATGGCTTTACAAGGAAGGGGTAGTTTAAGCAGAACCTAAGGCCTCCCTGAACAGGACAGTTTTGAGATGTTTTCTGAAGGGGAGGAGTGCAGGTTCCTTCCGAAGGTGGTCAGGCAGCTGGTTCCAAAGTTGTGGGTGTAAGACCGAGAATGCTCTACCCCCTTTGGATACCGTGTTGCAGCGTGGAGTGGTCAGGCGACAGGCTTGTAATGACCGCAGTGTACGGCCCGGAACATAATTCTCAAGGCGATCTTTGATATAGGCTGGGGCATTACCATAAATTGCCTTATGGGCAATGCAGAGACCCTTGAACTTCACTCTCTGCTTAATGGGGAGCCAGTGCAACTTACACAGTAAGGGGGTGGCGTGAGAGCTCCTGGGAAGCCTAAATATCAGCCTGGCGGCATCATTCAGTATCACTTGCAGCTTGTGAATTAATTTCTGGGGGAGGCCGATGTATAGGGCATTCCCATAGTCAAGTCTGGAGATAATTGTAGCTGACACAATCGTCTGTAATGATGTCATTGAGAGGATAGGGACCAGTTTCCGCAGTTTTCTCATGAGCCCTATACAGGTACCAACCACTGAATTAACTTGGTTGGCCATGGAGAGCTCAGAGTCTATTTTTAGGCCCAGGCTTTTTACAACAGATACTGGGGTGGGTGTATAGCCCAGCTCTTGGGGCCAGAAAAGGTTATTCCAGGGGTTATTTTTTGTAGGGATGACAAGGACTTCTGTTTTGTCTGGGTTAATTTTTAATGAATTAGTTGTCATCCGGTTTACTATAAATCTGAGAATGTTTTGCGCCAGCTCTTGAGTATGCGTGGAATTGTCGATCCGGAGGATGAGTTGAGTATCATCCGCGTAGTTAAAGATTTGGCAGTCCATGTGAGCCAGGGCCGCCACCAAAGGCTGCAGATATATATTGAAAAGAAGTGGGGACAAAGCAGAGCCCTGGGGGGCGCCGCAGGTGAGAAAGGGTCCAGCGGCTCACTCCAGAAGTTAGATCATTGTTGCCTTTTCCCTGCATTGCTGCCCTCAGCAGCTCCTTACAGAAGGTTTCTCAAAGCAGCAGGTGAGATCCAAATAATGTTGAAATGAGGAGATATATTCACAAGGTAGGACACCTCCTGCACAGACCACGAAGCCTCAGAGTAAAAATAACAGCAAAACACTGTAACGTCTCTTGTAAACTCAGAGACTACTTTCAGCGTGATGCTTTGACTTGCGCTGTCATGTATAGTGCTTTGAGAGGGGTTTCATCCTTTTCTATGGGGAGGAGCTATGTTCAGTAAGGTGCCCTCCACAGCAGAAACTGACTGTGCGTCTTGTTATGCACGTCAGTTACTGCTAAGACGGAGGCCTCCCTGGGACAGAAGACCACCGTCTCAGTATTCACATTCACAAAGTGTGAGCTTTACAGCCCCTGTGCTCTAAAGGAACAAGAGTGCACGGTCACACAAAGTTGTGGGAGCCTGCAGAGAGACTGCTGAGGGAGCCTGCTGTGGGACCTTGCTAACGGAGCCTGCTGTGGTAGCCTGCTGTGGGACCCTGCTGAGAGAGCCTGCAGAGGGAGCATGTTGAGGGAGCCTGCTGAGAGCCTGCTGTGGGACTTGGGAGGCTGCTGAGGGAACCTGCTGAGGGAGCCTGTTGAGGGACTTGGGAGCCTGCTGAAGGAGCCTGCTGAGGGACCTTGCTGTGGGACCTTGCTGTGAGAGCCTGCTGTGGGAGCCTGCTGTGGGAGCCTGCTGTGGGACCTTGCTAACGGAGCCTGCTGTTTGACCCTGCTGAGGGAGCTCTGTGTGGGAGCCTATTGAGGGAGCCTGTTGAGGGACTTGGGAGGCTGCTGAAGGTACCTGCTGTGGGACCCTGCTGTGGGACCCTGCTGTGGGAGCCTGCTGTGGGAGCCTGTTGAGGGAGCCTGCTGTGGGACTTGGGAGGCTGCTGAGGGAACCAGCTGAGGGAGCCTGTTGAGGGACTTGGGAGGCTGCTGAGGGAGCCTGCTGTGGGAGGCTGGTGTGGGACCTTGCTAACGGAGCCTGCTGATGGAGCCTGCTGAGAGAGCCTGCTGTGGGACTTGGGAGGCTGCTGAGGGAGCCTGCTGAGGGACCTTGCTGTGGGAGCCTGCTATGGGAGCCTGCTGTGGGACCTTGCTAACGGAGCCTGCTGTGGGACACTGCTGAGGGAGCCCGGTGTGGGAGCCTGTTGAGGGACTTGGGAGGCTGCTGAGGGTACCTGCTGTGGGAGCCTGCTGTGGGAGCCTGCTGTGGGGCTTGGGAGGCTGCTGAGGGAGCCTGTTGAGGGACTTGGCAGGCTGCTGTGGGAGCCTACTGTGGGAGCCTGCTGTGAGACCCTGCTGAGGGAGCCTGCTGAGGGACTTGGGAGGCTGCTGAGGGAGCCTGCTGTGGGACCCTGCTGACAGAGCCTGCTGAGGGAGCCTGCTGTGGGGTCCTGCTGTGGTACTGAGACTTCTGCCTGCTCGTTACAATGCCCATACTCTGGAGATGCGGGGTGTAGGTTGTCAGGAAGTGACCCCCTACACTCTGTGGATGGTTACACCTGCTGTAGGTAAGCTGTAACCAGTCCCAGCTATTCTGTCACAGGAGTGGTGTTGTGTGTCGCGTTGTACGTTGCAAAGAAGGAGGACTCGCGAAGTGTGTATTGGGACTTGCAAAGCCAATTGTGAATTGAAGATCAGACATGTGATTGTGAATCAACACTTCATGTGCAAAGCCATCTGCACTGGCTTTGCGAGTGTAAAGTGTAGGAAAGTACCCTTTAGTCATGGTTACCCCCCACTTTTTGCCTGACACTGATGCATCTTTGACTGAGTATGCACGGGTTCCTGCTAACCAGGTTCCCAGTGCCTGTGTTCTTTCCCAAAACTGTACCTTTGTTTCCACAATTGGCACACCTCAGCCCACATGTAAGACCCTTGTAATTGGTACCAGTGATACCAAGGTCCTTGTGACCAGAGGGGGTCTCTAAGGGCTGCAGCATGTATGGTGCCACCCTAATAGACCCCTCCCCAAACACATGCACACTGCCACTGCAGCCTGTGTGTTTTGGTGCAGATAAAAGTGAAGGGTCGACCTGGCAGACATCCCTGTGTGCCAGGCCTACAAGCACTGCAGAAGTCACCTCTACAGCAGGCCTTACAACCCATAGACAGTAGTTGTTTGTTACAAACAAATGTCTGTTTTTAGGTTTAATTATGTAAAATAATTGGCATTCCATGATAAGTATTTGAAGAACAAGTTACTTATCTTTGGTAATGCCTTAATTATCCCCAGGTGTCAGACTGGATCCGGAAATGTTTTCGTGAGCAGTACCCCGGCACGCCTGTAGGTGGCGTCATTCGGCTCTGCGTGCCGTCATTGGTGTTATCTGTGCCAGAAGTGATTCGGTGGTGCCTATATATTCGCCATCCCAGCTCGCTGACATCAGTTACTTTTTGCAACTTTCCACGCCAGAAGCGTGGAGCCACGAAGCACACAGACCACTGGTATGGAAAACTAGGGCCCTAAAAGGGAAACAGCTCTGTCCCTAGAAATCCGTTCACAGAGTGGGGAGGATGGGTGGGTCGGTAAGGAATCTGTGGCTACATAGTCTCTAACAGATAAGGCGTTAACGAAGGTAAGTAACTTGTTCATCTATATATAAGAGAAAGTACAAGAAATACTTTGACTTCTCTTATATGTTATCACTTTTTTGTAATACATTTAGTCATATAAACTGTATAATTTTAACTGCAACAAAATGGCTCGTTTCAAAGACGATAGAAACAAACGTTTAGAGGAACTCTTCCAGGATAAAACCTAGACAGGGTGCCAGGGAATAAGGAGAGCAATGATGGATTGAAATCCAAATTTATAAGACTAGAGAAATTATGGAAACAGGAATCCTCACGCTGGTGGGATGCCACCACCTTGAACAAATATCTGGAGATGAAGCAGGTTCCAAGAGGGTTAAGAATTATTATTTTTCCCTCTTTTGATGATCTTGATGAGGATCTCTTATTAGATTGGGAAGAACTCTTACACAGCTCTTCCTATAATATGATGACCATCCTAATTAAACATGCAGAGAGGAAGAGAGCTTGCATTCTTCTAGAAATTGAAAGCCTAGAGGATGAGATCAATAAATTGAATTTACCTGAGGCAACCCAAAAAAACTAAGATTTTGGAAGAAGTACTAAATAAACATCAGATCTACCTAAAGGAAAAGAAATCCCGCAAACTGAGTCGGGATGACAACAATTATAGGACTGGGAGAATCTTTACGTTTGCCCGTAGGTTTCACAACATTCAAGTTAGTCAACCAACAGCTAAGACCACCCCAGGCGATCTTACGGATGTGAATTCCAATAGCGAATCAGATATTTCTAGTATACGTAGCGAAGCAAGCGAAGGACCAAGTACTAATGCTAATGCTATGGGCAGTTCCTATTTAAAACACCTCGTCAGCTTTTTTAAAGGAGGTAGAGAGGTACCGCAAAGGCTCGAAAGTGAATTTCAACAACCGTACAAACGTCATAAAAAAACAAGGAGAGGGAGGAACAGATCAGCACGACATAAGGAAAGAAGGAGTCACTACCAGGTCGAATTTGAGGGCACAGAGGAAGTGATGGCACTAACTAGTCAGGACATGAGTACTAATTCTATCAACTCCAATCTTATTACTACGGCTCAGTCAGATGCCATCTCTATTGTGAATCTGTCTAGTTTGGTGTTGAATTCTGCACAAATAAAATTGCTATCAAAAGGCTCGGGCTTCTGTCCTGCTTCCCAACCTGATTTTAATGAGATGCATGTAGATCTCTTTAAATTTGTACGCAAAGTGAAACTTAAAAATTATTTGCCCTCAATCCTAAAAAAACTGCTTTTGTGACGGGGGTCACCCATCTACCGTGTGATAAAACTATCCAGGACATTGAGGTTTTGCAACTTTTACTATCCCTCGACGGTGATTCGTCTACAACACCTTCCATTTCACATATTTTCTCTGATTTAGGTATTGCTTCTGACTTGACTACTGACAGTGGTTTAAGACCTAAATCCATTTTCTCACCTATCTCCCAGAAAGATAGTGCCATTGAGATTTTTCACCGATTGGTAACAAAAGACCTTTATGAGTGGGAAGATAGAAACGTGGTTCAAAAGGAAATCTATAGGGACAATCTTTCCAAATCAGAGAGTTTTGCACTGACCGCATTATCTCAGATTACCATCAAGGAAGCAGACAAAGGGGGTAATGTGGTCCTTATGGACACCCAGGACTAAATACACAAACTAGACCGACAATTGGCTGACACCACAGCCTATGTACATTTGGCTTCTAACCCGCTACCATGAATCACATCTCTGATTGAGCGGAAGCTCAAGAATTGGCTTGATCTCCGTCTTATCAATGACCTTGAATCCAGATATCTCTTTGTGCCTCATCCGAAAGCTCCCTGCATATATGCCCTACCTAAAATACACAAACAAGCCCCTTTTCCACCAGGAAGGCCGATCATTTCAGGGATCGACTCCCCAACTGAACGTATATCTGAATACATCAATGTTTTCTTGCAACCTTTAGTGAGTAATCTCCCTTCCTACATATGAGACACCAAACATCTTCTGGACCAACTGACTGATTTCGGCTGGTCAGAAGAATGCTGCTTTGTTACACTGGACATCTCATCCCTATACACCTTAATACCCAAGATGAAGGCATCCTTGCCAGTCAACATTTTCTGGCATCCCGTGCTGCCAGTATGTGGGAACGCACACAAATGCTAATCGAAATGATCAGACTGGTTCTGGACAATAATGTGTTCCTACATAATGGTGGGTGGTATCGCAAGCGCTAACGTGTTGCTATGGGCTCAACATTTTCCCCATCATTTGCCAATCTTTTCATGAGGTGGTTGGAGAAGAACTACATTTGGAAGAAATGCCCGGGTGATCTGTTGAACCATGTGGTGTGCTGGGGTCGATACATCGACGATTTCTTGATGATTTGGACGGGTGGACAGGCTTTATTGCCAAAATTTTGTACATTTCTGAATGGCAACCAATGCAATATTGTGTTTACTTATGATCAAAACCCAAGTGAAATTGTTTTCTTGGATCTGAAACTGTACATTGCAAATGATACAATAGCGTCTACATTCTACAGGAAAAATACGGCTTGTAACTCTGTTTTACATGCCCAATCATCACACCCTAGGTCCCAAGTACTCTCCATTCCATTTGGAGAGATGATGAGAATACAACGTAACTGTAGTGAGGACGAGGATTTCCAGTCAGAACTTGACACGGCAGAAAAAAGATTTTTGGACATGTCTTCTGTAACATCGTACGGAAACATTGGCATATTTTAAAGACCGATTTGAACCTGGATAGTTGTATTTCCTCCAAACCTAGATTTACCTATAAGAGAGGAACAAGCCTGAGCAATAGACTGTGTCCCAGCTTCCTTAATACTGAAAAAAACCACATCAGGACCACAATGGCTGTCCTCTCTACCCAAAGATTTTCATAAATGTGGACATTGCAATATGTGTCCCTTCTCTTTGGACAGGATTAAGGACTTCCAATATAACACTCCTCAGAAATACAAGAGCTATACGTTCATGAATTGTAATTCTAAATTTGTCATATATTGCATTATTTGTGCTTTTAAGAAAATATACATTGGCAGTACCATATGTCCCATGAAGGAGAGAATGCAAGAACATTTAAGAGCCGTACGACATGCAGAGGAGAGTTACCCTGTAGCGGTTCATTTAAATGATAACCATGGCTCAGCCGATTTACCCCAGTCAGATTCCATGGCATTGCTGCCGCATGTGACCGCCTAGGAGAGGGGATAGGGTCAAATTACTGAGACAACTAGAAACGGAATGGATCACTCAACTTGGAGCGGTAGAACTTGGTCTGAATACAGATAGGGAACTGCATGTATTTTTGAGAGATTAACTGCACCAAGTTCTAGAATTTATTTCTATGATCCAATATGTGTTTTTATTGTGCAACAAAACTGTCCTTAACTGCTGTAGGACCAGGCTCTTTGCTCTACACGTAGGAGGAGATATACTTGTACTTTGGAATTGTAGCCTATATCCATCTTCAGAGTGTCTTAGTTATGTTTTGTGACTCGATGTTCTGTGTGACTGTACTCGCATCAATCTGTTAATCTTATATTAACCTTAATTTTCTGTTAAAAATAACTCGTTTTCCATCTGAATACGTGTCCTCTTAAAAACTCTTCATTGCTGTTTACTCATGGTACCTCAAGGAATTCTTAAGAGGATTCACACCTTTTTCCAAATGATTAACCAAATATACTGGGTTGTTTGCAATGTGGTTCTTTCTATGCCTTTCCTTCTATTACTTTTCAGTACTTTAATCTCTTTTCTGCTACGTCTGGGAATTCTTTCTATTACTCGTGGGTGTCTGTTTATTTTCATTTTCAGATTTGTGAACATCATGGGGACTGGTTTCTAATTACACTTGTTTCAACACCCTACGTACACGTCGTTGGATTGACCGTTTAGGCATAGGCTCGAAATTGATTGGATGACCTTAATAGATGCCACGTTTGTGGCACGCATTATGAATTAATATTCTGGCTGCGACCCAATACATTTACTGTTTTTAAACTGATCACGAACTTCTGGCATTTTTTGCCTCTGTTATCCATTGTCATGTACTTATGACCTCGGTTTATTTACTGTTACGTGCTCACAGACGTTCTGGCCATTTAAGGGCTCTGACTCTTACGTGGTGGTGCTGTTGAGATATCAAAATTAATAGCTCTTTTATTTTTACTTTTATTTATGACTTTTTTTCATTCGATACATTTTGTTCAGACCCCATTCCAATATGGCCCTCCGCGGTGACGCCTTATGTTGGGTTATACAGGTGGGAGCACTGGAACGGCCTATTGCCTGTCCTTTGTGTTCATAACCCCAAATATCGTCTGGAATATTACATATAAGGAGCAACGCCGCAATGGCGTTTGACTATACATACACGCGGAACACAGGGTGTCCAGCTTCTCTTATACTTAGGTGAGTCTCTAATAGTATGTGCTTGATAGCGGGGTTCTGACTTTAGGTTTGACATCTATGGCATTTTTTCTTGTTTCCCTGTCTCCATGGACACTTATTGACACCGTCGGATGGGAACGTATAGTTTTCAAGAGACTGGAACTTCTCAATCTCCGTGCAGCATACGATTTAACCGTATCGTGCCTGACTTCTGTGCTTAGTAACTTTAAATGAGGTATGACTACATTTTATATATTTGCTGTGCTTGGAAGGGGACTTAGAAGGCTAGACTCAGCGACAAGTTGCATGTTTTTACTTTTCTTATCCACCTTGCTGATATGTGGACGTTTCGGTGTCCTTCGTTCCAGCACATATTTACTCTCATTTCGTGTGTCCTTTCTTCATTGGTACAGGATTTTTTGTCCTTTGGGGCCTTTTGTTCCGGTGTCTCTTTTTTGCTACGTCACTTTACACACATTTTTTTTGAATTATCAATCCTAAATGGTATGAAGTCGGACAGGATTTGTGATACCGACTTCTATATATGTATTGAGTATCTGTGGATTCTGGTTCTCTACTCACCTTTCCTTGTCTTTGTATTTACACCAGTGGTCACCTACTTGTGCCTTTTTTTAGTTTCTAAAAAAAAAATTGTTTTTGTTTTTGGTTATTGTTACAGATCATCCTCAGGGCTCTGGGGGCTAAGACTTGGGTTCTTTTGAATTCTCATTTGGAGGAATCAGCTGGACTACTCATAAGGTAGTTGATCTACATACCAGTTATTTCTTTTTGTTAAATCCTCCATGTTACTCTCAATTTTGGGACTAACAGTTGCCTGAACACATGGACTCTCGGGTTATTCGTCTCTTTCTCTTTCTTCTTTTCCCTTTTCTGCCCTTACCTCATTTTATATTTTTTGACTTACTCTTGAGAGTACAAATCTGATTGAGCACTACTTTTTTCGCTGCACACTTTATTTAGATTGACAGTGTTATGATTCTTTTGGTGGACATTCCTATATGTGTTGCGACTTCTTCTCACCATCTTGGAAATCGTCTTGGCTAAGTTTTCTTATTCATGTTTAAGAGGCATGTAACTGTATCACCTTTTGACGTTTATTTATATTTTTATTATCACTTCTTCACTGGGAGGGCGTATTATATATATTTTTTGACATTTGTTTCCTTATTCCTATAATTAACATCTTGTTTGCACGATCTAGCTTGATTCTATAATATACTATCTTGTTCTGAGAGATAGAATGTTGTAATATCTGTATACTTTGTTTCGCTCTACAGCTTTGAAAAAGTCGTCGCGTACGACGAAACACGTGTCGGCTGTTTATGTGATCTTATTTGCATCTACATATGGAATAAAAACGAATGGAACCATCGGCTTTCTGTGTTTACCTTATGTTTATTGAAGTTGATCCCACTGAAACGGACCCCTCACTTCTCATTGTGGTGGTGCTCTGGACATTATTTAGATAACTTGTTCATCTAATAGAGACGTCAAGCCTCAGATGCCTTACCTTAGAACAAATACCCCAGCAATACCTCACTGGCAGTGGGTCTGTTGACCAATTTCACACAAGGAAGTCCTGCAGGACTGAACAGGCAAAATGCCCGCCCCTACGGACCCGACTGTCCAGGCAGTAGTATTTGGTAAACGTGTGCAGGGAAGCCCACGTTGCTGCCTGGCAGATATCCAGGACCGGAACTCCACGTGCTAGCGCAGTGCTTGCAGCTTTAGCTCTCGTGGAATGAGCACGCAGACCCTCAGGGTGTTGTTTCTTCGTCAGTGCGTAGCAGATTTTGATACAGAGCATGAGCCATCATGAGATGGTCCTCTTCTGTATGGCCCACCCTTTCTTCGCTCTGACATACTCCATGAAGAGTTGGGTGTCCACCCAGAACTTTCGTGTGCAGTGAAGTTAGAACGACAATGCTGGTTTTGGGTCCAGACAGTGAAGTTGTGCCTTTTCCTTGGAGGGATAAGGCAGAGCGTAAAAAGTAGGCAGAGTGATGGATTGGCCTACATGAAAGGAAGTGACAACTTTTGGTAGAAAGGAAGCTCCCTTATGAAGCACCAGCTTGTCTGGGTAAATGTTCAGATAAGGAGGCTTGGATGACAACGACTGAAGCTCACTAACCCTCCGGGCAGATGTTATAGCCATAAGAAAGGCTGTCTTGATGGTAAGGAGACTGAGTGGACAATTGTGCAAGGGCTCGAAGGGGGCGCTCTTAAGGAAATGTTAAATTAATTTATAGAGTGCAACAATTACCCGAAGGTGTCCTGCCGCGGACTCATTTTGGTTTGGACAAGATGCAACTGATGAATGGAACAGGGCCTAGTTGTTAAAAAGACACATTTTCTATTTCTTTCTAAAGGTGATAAGACATGGGGCAGGTCGAATCGAATAAGGTAAAGAATTCCAGGCCTTGGCCCTGCAGGTGATAAGACTCCTGCCACCCCCATTCGTTCTCTTAAATCTGGGGGCAGCAAGTGTTTTGGCTTCTGATGAATAAAGGGTTCTGTTAGGATCGTAACATAAGAAATTTTGACTAAGGTGCGACGGACCTGTTTTGTGTAGCACCTTAAAGGCAGGGCAAAGTGCTTTGAATTTATGCCAGAGGAAAGTGAGGATGAGATTGAGGTCCCACTGGGGCATAATTAAAGGAGAAGGTAAGAGCAAATGTTGTAAACTTTCAGAAACCTATTTACAGTAGGGAATATTTGAAGAGGGATGGCTGGTCAGACAGCCGCAGAAAAGCTGAGGTAGAAACATAGCCTTTGAGAGTGTCCAAAGTCGAGCCCTGCCTGGCAAGAGAGAAAAGGAGACCGTGAGAATGAGGGGCAGAAAGGGGATCGATCTGTCTTTCTGTACACCATGCCACAAATTTTCCCCAATAGGAGGCATATACAGTCTTGGTGGAGGGACGCCTGGCTGCCAAGATAACGTCAAAGGCCTCAGGAGGAAGGTCGAAAGCTGTCAACTGTCACAGCTCAATCTCCACGCAAGAAGGCGGAGCGTAGGCCAGTTCGGGTGGAGAACGCTCCTCTGCTGCTGCGACAGAACATCCTCCCGAAGGGGCAGCTGATCGGATGACCGATGGCCGTGCTCAACAGCTCGGGATACCAGACTCTTCGTGGCCAGTCCGGGGCCACAAGGATGACTTGTGCCCGGTCATTCCTGATCTTCTTGAGAACTCTGGGCAGGAGTGGTATGGGTGGAAATATGTACAGGAGCCCTGAGCTCCACTCACGCACAAAAACGGTCTCAGAGTGAGAGACGCTTTGGAAACTCCGGTGTATAGACACTGCTGACACTGAGCGTTCTCAACGCTGGTGAACAGATCTAACCAAGGCTCTCACCACTGGTGAAGGAGGCCTTACTCTACCTCCGAATGGAGACGCCATTCGTGATCCAGTAGGCATCTTCAGCAAAGTTCATCTGCTCTGGTGTTCAGAGAGTTCACCAGATGTTGAACGACCAGGAAATGCCCTGACATTGAGGCACTCTTATTGGGCGTCTGTTTTTTTTTGGAAGCCGCTCCCATTCTTGAGCTATAGCATGACGGTGGGAACCCTGAGCTTCCATTCTATATGAAGCCATCTCTTCAGTCCTAGACTACAACCCAAGTGTTTATCGCCAGGCCATGCTGGAGGGAGGGAGTGGGTGTTTCCATTTCATAGTGATTGCGCTCTTTGCGAGGATTAAGGCCAGATCAAGAAAACAGATGGCTGTCTTGTGTTCTTAGGCCTTTTATAGATGCCCAGGGACGCCCATGCATCATTCTCGGCAGATCTGCGATTATTGATACTCTCTAAGACACTCCAGCCCAGTACTCCTGCAAACGAGGGCAATCTCACAGCATATGTTGAAGATCAGTCTCTGGAGCTCCATACCTGGTACAGAGTCTGAGGCTTGGGGGAAAGATTCTACGGATCAGTTTGGGGGAGAGATAAGCCCTGTGAAGGAGAAAGAACTGTATTAACTTCAGGTGTGCGTTGCAGCAGGTTTTCCAGAGACATTCCAAGGCTCTCGTCCATTCCCTGTCTTGCAGGGCTCTGCCAAACTCTGCCTCCCTGGTCTCCCTCAGGAGCTGTAATGAGATCTGGGCATGGGCAGTGAGAGCTATGGACAACCAGGTGAACAAGCCTACGTCTATTACCCATCGTGTGCGTTTAAGTTATGAGTTGATGGGTAGTTGGTTCCAAATCTCCCACCCCCAAGTATCGCAGACGGTTCGGCACAGGAAACTATAAAAACTGACCCTCATGTAGGTGAAATTGCCCCACTAAGGCCTCAAAGGGCGTGAGTTGACCTTCTTGGAAAAGATCAGCTATAGTGGAGATTCCAGCCCGTCACAGGGTTGCAGTTCCAGACCGGTCAAGCATCCCAGTCTTTTGGGGAGGCCCAGGAAAGGAATAATGGGGGAGCCTCCTGTAGGCTCTGGCTAAGCACTTCAGTGCTACTCGGAGGAGGTGGAACGGACCTTGAGGCCGCCAGGACCAGGATATCAGCCCAATCGAGGTGGGATCAAGAGTACTTCTATGCTCAAGAAACTGCGCTGACAGCCAGCGGGATAGCCATTGCAGCTGGGCCACTAAATAATAGAACTTGAAGTTGGGAGCACCCAGGCCTCCCTGATCGGGTGAAGCTGTACTTTGGCTAGTGGCACACCTCGACGGCAGATATGCCAGATCAGCTTGCCAAGCAGCTTATCTAGGTTCCGAAGAAATGGATGACTGGGTGCTATCGGGCGGTTGGCGAAGTGGTAGAGAAGCCATGGGAGCATCACCATCTTCAAGACTGCGATCCAACCCATTACAGATCAGGGAAGGGATTGCCAGAAAGTGACCTGTGCCAGGATTGATGACACAGCACCATTGCGGTTACCGCGGCTCTGCATGAAATATTCAGATACTAGAGTATAATAAGGACATATCCTGACACCTCAATGGGTCCTCTCCTAGATCCAAGTGTACCGGATCCACAGTAGGGGTTAAGGGGAAAAGGCAGGATTTGTTCCAGCTAACTTGCAATCCAAATATTTCTCCGAAACTAGTTGAGATGGGCTATACTCGAACGGTCATCTCACAGATCTTTAATGTAGAACAGCACGCCATCTGCGTATAATGAACTGGCATGGCTCTTGTCTGGTAGGAGGGTTTGTCACTCACTTCCATCGAGGCATGCAACTGCTTACTGGTTTCAGTCTTGTTGGGCCTCATCAGGGAGGTGCAGCTTGAGTTCTGTGGTACAGGCCCTATGTCTAGGCAGTCCTATCACACTTAGGGTGTCTCAAGAGAAAAACACAAACATTATAGGTGGACTGCTTAAATTAGTCTCAACCACTAGTAATAACTCTGGCCTGCATTCTAGTCCATCATTAGTTTGGGACAGAACCAAGATTGATTTGCATATGGTTGGTCAATGTCTGTCATAGCAGGGACAAACGTAAAACAATAGAATGAAATGAGAGATTGATTCAAAACTTCTATGACTTTGTCCCTTTTTAGGGTGTTTCCGTGAGTCCTTCTAAGTGGGGATGCACAGCTTGTCTTGGCTCTGAAGGTTGCTGGCCATTAGACCTCAAATGCACCCCACTGATGAGGTCAGACGAGGCCAAATCCAGCCTCGGGGTGCGTGTGTTCCTGTTCAGAGGGGGTGGCCTGGCAGTTGGGTCCCTTATGGCATGGGTCAACACTGATTTGCATATGGCTGGTCCTGGTCTGTAATGGCACCGACCAGATAACAGAATTGAATACTTCCAGCCTTCCTTCCATCACGTTTTGAACCGCATTGATGCATTCAGTGAGGGAGTGAGTGTAGGCCTCTCTGGAGAGTGATGCTCATGTGCAGGAGAAAGACGTCACATTATTCCATAGTTGTTGGGACGAAGATGGACATAACTGGGCTGGTGGAGGGTAGGGTGAGGAGCTAAGGTGCAACAGTGATCTGTAGCGCTCATTGGTGGCTCTGTAAGTGGCATGAATAAGACATTCAGTGCGATGAGCAAGAGCACTGACTTCATGCATTGACTTTTCTTAGGCCAGTATCTTCTGTGAGCTAGCCATTGACGACTTTGAAAGATTATTTTAGGTTTAATTATTCGGGGACGATGTAGTGATTCAACAAAGCCATCATGAACAGCAGCCATCCCTCTTATCTGGGCCGCCATGCTTGATTTAGCAACACATAGGGCTCTCTTCATGAAGCAAGTAAAAGCGAAGTAGCTCAGTAATGCTATTATTATTGTAACTGTATTTATATAGCGCTTACTACCCCTGACGAGGCGTCTAAACGCTTTTCAGCAAGGAGCATGCTACTCCGGAACCTGAAAAGGATTAGTGGTGGGATAGTATGGAAGGAAATGTGTTAATTTGAGCGGTGGACACTTGAGTCTCTTTGTTGGATTGAATAGGATAATGGAGGGATAGAGTGGGGAAGAGTCTAGACCAGGTGCGTGCACGAGCTATCTCACGTCGGATGTCGGTGACTTGGTGATCGGAGTCCGGCTGGAGCACCACAAGCCTTGGTAGCCACGACTGCCGTGGAGAACAAAGAAGGAGCAACGTTGGGACCAGCAAGGTCCAAGGGACTCACCACAAGCAGGAGAGACAGAGTAGCCCCGGAGCAATCAGGGGAGCGTCTGGAGCCAAAGAAGACCCCCAAGAGGACCCACAGGCCGAAGGCACAGGATGTCCAAGAGGACCTCAAGCAGCTCACCAAAGATGCAGGCCCACGGTGCAGAGGATGTGGTGAGGACGAAGTTCTTGGTAGGAAGAGGTGCTGGAGGCTGGAGCTTCTTGTAGCACAAAGATCTCTGGACCACAGAGCCAACAAGCCTTGGCAACGGCAAGTAGACGCGGTGCACAGGGATTCTATTCCAGCGGTTCTGACGAGGGATACCAACCTCAAAATTGCAGAGAGGACAGTTCTGTCCTTGAGGGAGCTGCATCATCACATCTGTTGCTGAGCCTCGGGATGTCCGGAGCAGCAAACCGGTCAGCTTTGTTGCGGTGCGTGCAGAAGCAGGGGAGTGACTCCTTCACTCCAAGGGGGATTACTTCGGGTGTCCTTGATGCTCACAGGTCTGTAGCAGAGCCTGGATGATGCACAGACACAGATGATGAAGAAGACTTGCAGAACAGCGAGACCAGGAGCACCAGGAGTCTTGCTTGGTGCAGTCTCGGTTCCAGGCAAAGTCCAACGAAGTCCAAGCATCCAGTCGGTCGAAGATTGACGTGGTTGCAGTCTTGAGTCTTATCCCACAATCAATCTGAGGACCCACTCACAGGTAGGTCCTTAAGTACCCTAAGGGAAGGGTTGGAACAACTCAAGGGTCCCTCCCAGAGGTCCTTTGTCCAGTTTCGTGCGGGAGCCAAGGGTTCCCTGAACTGGCTCAAACCGGAGTATGAAAGGAGGGCACCAAATGTGCCCTTCAAAGCAGTCTGGTGGTGCTGGCAAGTGCCTCCAACCTGGCCCAATACACTAAGTCCTGTCTAGGAGGTGGTCACACCTCCCTGCGACAGGAAACCTATTGTTCTACCTTCCCCCTGCTCGAGCACAGCTCAGCAGCAGGAGGGCAGAATCGTGTCTCTGGTCGGCAACAGCCATAGCTTGCTGTCAGCCCCTGAAAGGCTCTTACCGGAAGTACACGGGGGTACCCCAAGGGAGCCCCTCAGTACGTACATGGGATCATACTTCTAACACTAGAATCGGTGCTGGGGTATGATTCCAACATGTTTGATACCAAATATGACCAGGTTCGGTGCAGCCACTATATATTTAGACGTCTCGAAAAGACTGATGTCCACTGTATGTATGTATTAAAATGGCTGACCGCACTTAAACAGCTTGGAGAATCGACTGCGGGGTTTGTAGGGGTGTCCTGCTCATGCAGGGGCACCCTCACATTTATAACTAAGCACCCTGCCCTCAGGACTGAAGAGCCTGCCATAGGGGTGACTTATGGGTTTTCAAGCACAGTGACCTCAGATATATATGTCATGACAGGTGCAAGCACCAACTCACACAGGCTGCAATGGCAGCTCTGTAGTCACAGTTTGAGTGATCCCCCATGGGGGACACAAATCATGCTGCAGCCCATGTACTTTCCATGGTCAATTCAGGGAGAAATCACAGTGACGGGTCCTGTTTTGCAGGATCCCAATCAGACTAGATCGAAACATAGACACCAAGCAAAAAGTGGGGGTGACCATGAATGCAGATCCTACTTCCCTACATGTATGGTTTTTATTTATCAATGTTTTTTTTCTTCTTCTACAGTAGGAGTAAAGTAATACATATATAGATACTTAACTACATAGAAAGGGTGTACATGCATTAGGAAGATAATATATTGAGATTTAAAGTTGTATTGTACAAACTCACTTTTTAGTGTAGCTGTACTTGAATCTACATAATTTTTTTATTTTATTTTACATTTTATTCTTTCCTCAATATTTCAATAGTGAAACACTTGTCATTAAAAAAATTATGACAATAGTTCAATATTGTGATAGATGAATAAAATGAAAACTATGAATTGACTTATAAACACGTTAAGTATAGAATAATATATATATACATTTCCTAAAAGTATGGTACAACCTCAGACTTTCAAGTGTTGCTGTACTTGAAGCTAATTTATTTTTAATATATATATAGTTTTTTGTTTTTTAAATTCTATCTTTTCCTCAATATTTAAACAGTGAAGGACTTTTAGAGAGGTATGATAATATTTACATATCGGGATAGAGGAGTAAAACAGGGACCCATAAGCATCTAATCAAATAACTTATATGAAAACTATGCAGTGACCTATACAAATGTTAAGCATAGAACATATATATACACACATATAGAGACACACACACACACACACACAAAATAAGCAGAGAACTCTGGGTAGTTCCCAAGTTTAGGTGGTGAGCAGCTCCTGTATAGAGCACCCTCAATACCAGTGCCACTCTGAATTTGCTCACCACAAATGTATATAACTATAAGTAATATATACATTTCTTAAGCAGACCTAAAGAATATCTATATATTTGAAAACTGTAGTTTTTCTACATATTTGTAAAAGAAATACACACACCTAGCTACAAACATGTAATCAAGTGTAGGAAAGTGGGTTTCTGCTGCTGTAACCCCCGCACTTGTTGCCAGATACCTGATGCCAACTTGACTGTGTATGTGCTTGGATCCTGCTAACCTGGCCCCAGCACCTGTGTTGTTTCCCTAAACTGTACCATTGTTCCATAATTAGCACACCTCTGGCCCACATATAAGTCCCTTGTAAAAGATACCATTGGTACCAAGCGTCTTGTGACCAGAGAGGGTCTCTAAGGGCCGCAGCATGCATTGTGCCACCCGAAAGGACCCCACACCCAAACACATACACACGGCCATTGCAGGCTATGTATTGTGGTGTAGCTAAACTAAAAGAGTCAACATGGCACTCCTCCCTGGGTGCCATGCCTCCACATCACTGCCTGTGGCATAGGTAGGTCAATCCTCCGGCAGGCCTTACAGCCCTAAGGCAGGGTGCACTATACCACAGGCGAGGGCATAGCTGCATGAGCAGTATGCCCCTACAGTGTCTGAGTTTATTCTTGGACACTGTAAGTGCATTGAAGCCATTTTGAGTACATGGGCTGGGAGTTTGTCAACACAAACTCCACAGCTCCATAATGGCTTTACTGAAGACTGAGAAGTTTGGTATCCAACTTAGCAGCATAATAAACCCACACTGATGCCAGTGTTGGATTTATTATGAAATGTACTCAGAGGGCATCTTAGAGATGCCCCTGAAAAACGACCAACTACTAGTGTATTGGCTGACTGGTCCCCGCCAGCCAGCCACCACCAGACAGGTTTCTGACCTCAAGGGGTGATAGCCTTTGTGCTGTCGGAGGTCAGAAACAAAGCCTGATCTGGGTGCAGGTGCTTCTCAACCCGCCTCCCCCAGCAGGAACAGCAACACTTGGCAGTGAGCCTCAAAGGCTCTCCCCTTGTGTTATGCTGATTTGGGCAGCTCCAAGTAGTGGTGATGTCCGCCCACATGTCCCACCCCACTTTTTGGCGGAAGGACAAGGAGGAAAATTAGTAAGTAGAGTAGGAGTGCCCACCTTAGCTTGCCACACCACTAGGGTGGCCAGGAGCTGAGGTGAACCCCTCTCTTGAAAATTCTCCATTTTAGTTAAGAGAATTGGGCCAAATAGGAACAGGGATGTGCCCCTCTCCCCATTGGCCACTCCCCCGACCTCAGTAATGCCCTTAAATTTAGTATTTAAGGGCTCCCCTGAACCTTGTTCCTCAGATTCGATGATCTACGCCGAAGAAGGACCGAAGAGCCGTGCATCAGTGGCAAAGATGACGATGACGGACTTGGCTCCAGCCCTACCGGCCTGTCTCCTCCAGCGACCCTTCTCCAAGAAACTGGTGTGGCTCGCAGCCAGCAACCTCAAGAACCCGGAGGACCTGTGCTGTCTTCAATAAAGACTCTTGTCTCCCGTGGACACCGGATTTGTCCAGCAAAAACCCCTACTCAAAGCCTCCAGATCCAAGTGGATCCGAGACACATGCACCACTCTGCACCTGAGGCCCACTGACCCAGTGAAGTCTCCCCAGCGATCCTCAACTGGGATCCAGCGTTGGATGACCTCTCCTGATCTCCCCCTTGACGCCTGCAGCCTCAACCTGAAGGGTCCCCCCCAACTGCGACCGGATCTGGTAAGAAAACTCAATGCCAAAAGACACCCCTGCACCCGTAGCCCGCCGGCCTTGGTGTGCCCAACAGACAGTGTCCCGACCTCCCCCACTACCCAACTTACCTCTCCAGTTGTGGGATTCCTTCAGCCAACCTTCAGAAGCAAGCTTGCAGCCCTTTTGCCCGACCGAGGATCTCCTTTGGTTTCAACGAGGCTCCCGACGCCGCCTTTGCATTCTGCACTCGGCCCCTCTGTGCCGCTGGTGGTGTAGTCTCAGTGCTCTTTGGTTTCTCCTCCTGTGCTGATCTTCATCCCCAGGGCTTGTGTTCCTAACCCGCAGGTACTTACCTGCAACCCGTGCCTCTTCGGGTTGCCCCCAGCCTCCAAAGGGTAACATTGGACCCAGTGACCTCTGCACCCTGCCGCCCCAGTGCCGCTGGTGGTGCAGTACCTACCTTGGTCCTACCCGGTCCCAGTGTTGACCCAAACTCCCGGACACTGAACTAAAAAACCACTTACTTGAGTATGAGTTACTGACCTGTCTTTTTTCCCATAGGATTGCATTGGTCTCTCACTGAACTGTACTAAGTGTGATCCTGAATACAATGTAGTTTTTTCTGTATTAAAAGGCATTTCCTGCACATGCAAAGTATTGATTGATGCTATACAAACCTTTTGCTAGTAATTTGAAAGTATTGCAATTGAAAAGTACTTATCTGTAACCGAGTTCAACTTGGTTCCTAGAAATAAAAGTAACTAAAGTACTATTTTTCTACAACCATTGGCCTGGAGTCCGTTCTTGAGTGTGTGTAGCTGCCTTGTATGAGTTTGTACACTAAATGCCTTCACACTACCCTCTGATAAACCTAACTGCTCAGCCCAGCTACCACTAAATAGAGAGTAAGATATTCTCTACTTTAACCTCTGCCTACCTTTGGGGACTCACTGGACTCTGTGCACATTATATCTCTTTTTGATATAGTATATACAGAGCCGGCTTCCTACATCATTATGAATGTTTACAAACACAAGATATGTTGTACATTAAGTTTGAGTATGGTGGCTATGTAGGAAAGAACCAGCTCTTGCGTAGTCTTCTGAAGATAAGGTGGTTATCTGTTGGATCTTATGTTTGAGGGTAATGAATTCCATAGTTTGGCTGCTTGAACAGAGAACGATGTACCACCTATGTTTTTTTTCTTGTATGGTGGGATTTTGAGGCGAGGTGCCACTCTGGAGCAGAGGTTTCTTTGTTGAATGTATTTGGTGATTTTATTCCTGATGAAGAGTGCTATGTATCGCTTTGTGGGTGATACAGGTAGCTTGAACGCGGATCTTCTGGCAACTGGTAACCAATGCAGGGCTTTCAAGGCAGGGGAGATGTGGTCTTGTGGTTTTATATGTAAGAGTAGTCTGGCAGCAGAGTTCTGAATCCGTTGTTGTCTTTTCATAGTTGTTAAAGATAATCCGTTGGGAAGGCCATTGGCATAATCGAGTTTAGACGACAAGAGAGATGGTAGCCTGAACCTTGTGTGGAAATCCCAGATGGGGGAAGACGCGTTGCAGAGTTTTCATAGTAATGAAGCTTGATCTTGCTAGTTTGTCCACTTGGGCATTCATTGATAGCTTGGCGTCCAGGGTAATTCTGAGGTTTCTTACTTCCTTTGATACTTTAGGGGGTGTTCCCAGATTGCCAGGCACAGAGTGGGTCATAATTTTTTCAATCTCCAAATGTGAGAATTTCCATTTTGAAAGCATTAAAGTTGAGATGGCTCCATGTCATCCACTGATCAACGGCTCCGAGGCAACTGAAGGTTTGTGAATTTCCAGTGTCTTTGGGGCTTTCCAGTTTAAAGAGTATTTGTGTGTCATCTGCATAGTTATACAAAAGGGGATGATGGACGGAACGTTTGAGCCAATCAAACACTCACCCCCAGTCAACTGATCTGGGTTTAATCCATCATCATTCTTTAGCTCACTCCACCACCCCAGTTCAGACATGGCCATATGCAAATCAGTCTGACCCTGTGCCTCATGGGAACAGTCCAGCCCGAACTGCCAAGCCATGTCTTCCCTGGACCGGAAACAAGCATCCTAGGACCGGTTTCTGGCATTTCAGCCGTCATCAGCCAGGCTTGCTTGAATCCAGTGGCAAAGTGAGCAAGGGACGCACGTCTTGGCATACCCCCGCCAACTTAGGGCGACCAAAGCGATACAAAAGGGGATGATGGACGGAACGTTTGAGCCAATCAAACACTCACCCCCAGTCAACTGATCTGGGTTTAATCCATCATCATTCTTTAGCTCACTCCACCACCCCAGTTCAGACATGGCCATATGCAAATCAGTCTGACCCTGTGCCTCATGGGAACAGTCCAGCCCGAACTGCCAAGCCATGTCTTCCCTGGACCGGAAACAAGCATCCTAGGACCGGTTTCTGGCATTTCAGCCGTCATCAGCCAGGCTTGCTTGAATCCAGTGGCAAAGTGAGCAAGGGACCCACGTCTGGGCATACCCCCGCCAACTTAGGGCGACCAAAGCGATACAAAAGGGGATGATGGACGGAACGTTTGAGCCAATCAAACACTCACCCCCAGTCAACTGATCTGGGTTTAATCCATCATCATTCTTTAGCTCACTCCACCACCCCAGTTCAGACATGGCCATATGCAAATCAGTCTGACCCTGTGCCTCATGGGAACAGTCCAGCCCGAACTGCCAAGCCATGTCTTCCCTGGACCGGAAACAAGCATCCTAGGACCGGTTTCTGGCATTTCAGCCGTCATCAGCCAGGCTTGCTTGAATCCAGTGGCAAAGTGAGCAAGGGACCCACGTCTGGGCATACCCCCGCCAACTTAGGGCAACCAAGCGATACAAAGGGGATGATGGACGGAACGTTTGAGCCAATCAAACACTCACCCCCAGTCAACTGATCTGGGTTTAATCCATCATCATTCTTTAGCTCACTCCACCACCCCAGTTCAGACATGGCCATATGCAAATCAGTCTGACCCTGTGCCTCATGGGAACAGTCCAGCCCGAACTGCCAAGCCATGTCTTCCCTGGACCGGAAACAAGCATCCTAGGACCGGTTTCTGGCATTTCAGCCGTCATCAGCCAGGCTTGCTTGAATCCAGTGGCAAAGTGAGCAAGGGACCCACGTCTGGGCATACCCCGCCAACTTAGGGCGACCAAAGCGATACAAAGGGGATGATGGACGGAACGTTTGAGCCAATCAAACACTCACCCCCAGTCAACTGATCTGGGTTTAATCCATCATCATTCTTTAGCTCACTCCACCACCCCAGTTCAGACATGGCCATATGCAAATCAGTCTGACCCTGTGCCTCATGGGAACAGTCCAGCCCGAACTGCCAAGCCATGTCTTCCCTGGACCGGAAACAAGCATCCTAGGACCGGTTTCTGGCATTTCAGCCGTCATCAGCCAGGCTTGCTTGAATCCAGTGGCAAAGTGAGCAAGGGACCCACGTCTGGGCATACCCCCGCCAACTTAGGGCGACCAAAGCGATACAAAAGGGGATGATGGACGGAACGTTTGAGCCAATCAAACACTCACCCCCAGTCAACTGATCTGGGTTTAATCCATCATCATTCTTTAGCTCACTCCACCACCCCAGTTCAGACATGGCCATATGCAAATCAGTCTGACCCTGTGCCTCATGGGAACAGTCCAGCCCGAACTGCCAAGCCATGTCTTCCCTGGACCGGAAACAAGCATCCTAGGACCGGTTTCTGGCATTTCAGCCGTCATAAGCCAGGCTTGCTTGAATCCAGTGGCAAAGTGAGCAAGGGACCCACGTCTGGGCATACCCCGCCAACTTAGGGCAACCAAAGCGATACAAAGGGGATGATGGACGGAGACGTTTGAGCCAATCAAACACTCACCCCCAGTCAACTGATCTGGGTTTAATCCATCATCATTCTTTAGCTCACTCCACCCCCAGTTCAGACATGGCCATATGCAAATCAGTCTGACCCTGTGCCTCATGGGAACAGACCAGCCCGAACTGCCAAGCCATGTCTTCCCTGGACCGGAAACAAGCATCCTAGGACCGGTTTCTGGCATTTCAGCCGTCATCAGCCAGGCTTGCTTGAATCCAGTGGCAAAGTGAGCAAGGGACCCACGTCTGGGCATACCCCCGCCAACTTAGGGCGACCAAAGCGATACAAAGGGGATGATGGACGGAACGTTTGAGCCAATCAAACACTCACCCCCAGTCAACTGATCAGGTTTTAATCCATCATCATTCTTTAGCTCACTCCACCACCCCAGTTCAGACATGGCCATATGCAAATCAGTCTGACCCTGTGCCTCATGGGAACAGTCCAGCCCGAACTGCCAAGCCATGTCTTCCCTGGACCGGAAACAAGCATCCTAGGACCGGTTTCTGGCATTTCAGCCGTCATCAGCCAGTCTTGCTTGAATCCAGTGGCAAAGTGAGCAAGGGACCCACGTCTGGGCATACCCCCGCCAACTTAGGGCGACCAAAGCGATACAAAAGGGGATGATGGACGGAACGTTTGAGCCAATCAAACACTCACCCCCAGTCAACTGATCTGGGTTTAATCCATCATCATTCTTTAGCTCACTCCACCACCCCAGTTCAGACATGGCCATATGCAAATCAGTCTGACCCTGTGCCTCATGGGAACAGTCCAGCCCGAACTGCCAAGCCATGTCTTCCCTGGACCGGAAACAAGCATCCTAGGACCGGTTTCTGGCATTTCAGCCGTCATCAGCCAGGCTTGCTTGAATCCAGTGGCAAAGTGAGCAAGGGACCCACGTCTGGGCATACCCCGCCAACTTAGGGCGACCAAAGCGATACAAAGGGGATGATGGACGGAACGTTTGAGCCAATCAAACACTCACCCCCAGTCAACTGATCTGGGTTTAATCCATCATCATTCTTTAGCTCACTCCACCACCCCAGTTCAGACATGGCCATATGCAAATCAGTCTGACCCTGTGCCTCATGGGAAAAGTCCAGCCCGAACTGCCAAGCCATGTCTTCCCTGGACCGGAAACAAGCATCCTAGGACTGGTTTCTGGCATTTCAGCCGTCATCAGCCAGGCTTGCTTGAATCCAGTGGCAAAGTGAGCAAGGGACCCACGTCTGGGCATACCCCGCCAACTTAGGGCGACCAAATCGATACAAAGGGGATGATGGACGGAACGTTTGAGCCAATCAAACACTCACCCCCAGTCAACTGATCTGGGTTTAATCCATCATCATTCTTTAGCTCACTCCACCACCCCAGTTCAGACATGGCCATATGCAAATCAGTCTGACCCTGTGCCTCATGGATGATGATGGATTAAACCCAGATCAGTTGACTGGGGGTGAGTGTTTGATTGGCTCAAACGTTCCGTCCATCATCCCCTTTTGTATCGTTTTGTTCGCCCTAAGTTGGCGGGGGTATGCCCAGACGTGGGTCCCTTGCTCACTTTGCCACTGGATTCAAGCAAGCCTGGCTGATGACGGCTGGAATGCCAGAAACCGGTCCTAGGATGCTTGTTTCCGGTCCAGGGAAGACATGGCTTGGCAGTTCGGGCTGGACTGTTCCCATGAGGCACAGGGTCAGACTGATTTGCATATGGCCATGTCTGAACTGGGGTGGTGGAGTGAGCTAAAGAATGATGATGGATTAAACCCAGATCAGTTGACTGGGGGTGAGTGTTTGATTGGCTCAAGCGTTCCGTCCATCATCCCCTTTGTATCGTTTTGTTCGCCCTAAGTTGGCGGAGTATGCCCAGACGTGGGTCCCTTGCTCACTTTGCCACTGGATTCAAGCAAGCCTGGCTGATGACGGCTGGAATGCCAGAAACCGGTCCTAGGATGCTTGTTTCCGGTCCAGGAAGACATGGCTTGGCAGTTCGAGCTGGACTGTTCCCATGAGCACAGGGTCAGACTGATTTGCATATGGCCATGTCTGAACTGGGGTGGTGGAGTGAGCTAAAGAATGATGATGGATTAAACCCAGATCAGTTGACTGGGGTGAGTGTTTGATTGGCTCAAACGTTCCGTCCATCATCCCCTTTTGTATCGATCTGCATAGTTATAGCACGTGAGGTGAACTTCATTGATCATTGCCGGTAATGACTTTGTGTAGATGTTGAAAAGCATGGGTGAGATTATAGAGCCTTTAGGCACCCCCCAGTGGCGGCTCCTCTGCTAAGGCGGAGGAGCATCGCCCCACTGCTTTAAAGCAGTGCAATGCAAAAAATAAAATGATAATAACTTCTGTTATTATCATTTTATGTTTTGTATTCCGGTTGCGCCAGGTTAGGGCAGGGCTGGGGTCCCGTGATGTCGGGGAGGAGGAGTGCTGCACGTAAAGCGCATATGACTGTTTGGCTGGCCGTCTCAGACCGGCCAAACAGTCAGACCACGGCGCTCAGACTAATTACAACGCTGCTATCAGCAGCGTCGTTATTGGTCAGGGGAGTCTGGAAGCCTGGGTGCATCCTGTTCCTGTGTGGAGAGGTGGCGGGCCGCCGGCGGCGGCGGCAACAGTGACAGCGAACAACAGGTAAGTGTTCTTCTTTGTATTTCCTAACCCTCCCCACCCCCCACTTTCCTCCGCTCTCTACCAGCCGCCACTGGGCACCCCTGCTTTTGTGAAGTACAGCTTGGATAAGAAAGGGGGGTTATGGATGACATTAGTTCTGTTTTTGAAGGTAGGATGTGATCCAGTTGAGAGCAGTCCCCTCTATGCCGACTTCGTAGAGTCTTTGTATTAGGGTGTCATGGTCAGCTGTGTCAAAGGCGGCTGGGAGGACCAAGAGAAGTAATGCAGCAACCCCGTTGCATTCAACTGTGTTCTTAAGGTCATCCCAGATGGCAACAAGAGCAGATTTTGTGCCTCTTCCTGGACGGAATCCTGACTGCATGTCTGAAAGTATGGAATTATCTTCAATGAATAGCGACATATGGGCGAACGCTGCTCTTTCTATCGGTTTGTCCATAAAAGGTCCATTAGTAATTGGTCTATAGTTGTTTGGGTCATGCGAGTCCAGGTTAGTTTTCTCTAATATTGGGCGTATGTATGCCTTTTTTAGGTCTTCTGGAAAGATTACCGTAGTTAAAGAATTATTGATGATACTTCATACTGGTGTGGCAGCAGAGGTAGTTAAAAGAATGTTCTTGAAGGTTTGTGGTAGGCAAGGGTCAAAAGGGCATCCGACTGGCCTGCTTGCCTTCACCAGATCCATACTTCCCTTTGTGATATTTGTTTGAAGGAATGCAGGGACTGTGTTAGCCTCCTCTTGGAGGGTGTTTTTGGAAAGGGGTTGATGCTGCTGGTTTCCGTTTGTTTTAAATAGGTGTCCAATGTGTCTGCTTTAGTTGTGTAATGATTTGCCAGTTTTGGAGGCTATTGGATTGTGGGACACGCTACTTACTCAAAGGGCACAAAAGATGCATTCAGCAGAAGATGCAATAATTAGATTTGCAAAAAGGCTAGGCCACAAACCGGTCCACGAAACGGTCCAACTTTATAAAAGCAAGTGCCTTTCGGTGGGTACGTATGGAGCCGGAGTCTGGGCTGTACTGCCTGCACGAAACTTCAAGTAGTCTAAAATTAGACAACATTACTGCTATCCCATGGTTGGCTTTCCTGTGAAACACCTTCCACAGCCTGGGGTACAGTCATCTCTTTGAGTCACCGCAAAGTATAACCCTAGATCTTAAAATGGAAGCCAAGGAGAGCTTTGAAACTTACAAAGAGGGAATTAGACTATAAAAATCCCTACAGTTACAAGATATATGCAGCTATTCACATCATCTGATATGGAGCCTTATCTGAACTGGATAGTAAATCTAGAGTACAGATTTTATCTCACTAGATTTAGACTAAACTTAGTTCCCCCTGTGACTGTTACTGTCCATTTTATGTTCTTTTGCACTTTGACTCTTTTAGATTGCGCTTCTTACGCCCTGCCCTACTACATAAGCACTTCAATTCTTACAAAGAGGGCTTGATCTATCTGCAAAGCTTAGAATCACATGACATTTGCACTGCTGCTCTCAGCTATATCATTGCTGCTATCAAATTGAGAAGAACCTATGCACTTTAATGACTATTTGTTTTATGATTCTTTTAGAGTGTTATTTATACTTCTGAAGATGTAAAAGTTTTATTCTGTGCTCTTATGGCCCTATAATGCCCGAATAAAGATGATTTTTGATTTGAATTGATTTGCCAGTTCGTCAGTGAATTCTTGAGTAATGGGAGGAGTTCCTTTTGTGCATTTCAGTTTATGAAATTCGGTGAGAATTTTATATAATTCTTTATTTGCACATTTAGCATTTTGAACTCTGTCTGAATAGTGCCTTTTTAAACTTTTTGGATTGTTGACCTGTATATTCTGTTAAATTTGCATAGGTGAAGTTTGCCTCGATTACTGTTTGTTTGGAGCCGGGTGGGTTGCAGCTTTCTAACTTGTTTGTTTTATCTTTCTTAGTTCTCCAAGGTGCTTGTTTTCTTTTGTCCTGTTTTGTTGTTCTTTGTGGTATAAGGATATAAAAAGCTTCTTGTAGCCACTCATAAAGATTTTGATCAGAATTTATTGTGTCTAGATCTGTGTTGGATGTTAGTGGGCTTTCTTGGCAGCGCAAATCTTATTCAACTTTTAACGAACGCAGACTGTGTCCTAGAGATTTGATTTCCACTTACATAGGAACTTACTAAGGGTGGCTGCTGAGGAGATAAAAAATGCTGTTAGCCAAGGTGAGTGGTGAGACTCTCACCCGGAGGCCGCACCGCCAGGACAGCGTGCAGAGAGCTGCTGCTGGGCTATACAACATCGGACTTGTTAAGTACCAGTAGGCTAATGATGCAGATTATATTGTTTTGAGTATGGAAAGTCACTTGTTTTGAGTATGGAAAGTCCCCTTTCTAAAATGGCTTCCTTGCTTCTCTTTTTAGTCTGGGCACTGCAATGAAAATTCCTCATTCTCATCTGAGCATCTGCAGGTACGAGTACCCACCATCGCAGCATTCTCTCCATTACTGCAGGACTCTTGTTTATTCTGTGCCTCCCTCCCAGACCAGGCATCTGCAGTCTGTGCTCTTGCTGTCCCACTCCACTCAGAGGCCTACTCCACTAAAGCCAGCGAGAGCACATGAAAAGCAGATTACAATGGTCCAGAAAGACGCAAAATGGCAGCCACCACCGGAGCAAGTCTTGCAGCTCTGTTACTGGGTGTTTAAGTTTCACTTGCTGAAATCCCACATTTAAGCTGCTCGTAAGAATACTACGGTGTCCAGTCCAAGCTTCTGGTGTAAGATCTGCTTCAACCATGCCTCCCTCTTTTTAAGTGTGTGTCTTTATGAAACAAACCTCTCCAATGTGGACACTAGGTAACAACACATTCAGAAAGTGGTAGTTCATTATATCTTTTTAAATTTTCATGGATTTAAGGCTTCCAAAAAGCACTTTCCAGGTGCCACGCCTACAGAGGGTAAGGGTGCCATGCCTCTAGGTAGCAGCTCCCCTCCTTGCTCAAATTAAAAGGGTGGGGTGGGAAGTATTCCTAAGGGACTTAAATCAATACTTGCACTGTGTGTGGTACCTTTCAAATATGCCACCTTCTCCTCCATGATTTCCAATTACAATTTTGTTCTTTCTTTCTTGTACGATGGCACTCGGTGACACTTTACTCTATGGAGAGTGAAATACCCTCCTGCAAAGAGAACATGCATGCCATAGTACAGCACAGTTGTGAAGTTAAAAGTGCAAATCATTTGTGGCGCTAAGACATTCAGGCTCGAAAACAACAAAGGAATCAGGCGGAGACTGAGCCCCATTACTCATCCCGAGCCCGGCATCTGGCCATTGTCGTCCTGCGGGCTCATTACCCCATTACCAGGCCCCGGAGCTCCGCAAGGTTCTTACTAAGGCGTGGCTGTTGAGGAGGTAAAAAACACTTAGCCAATGTGGGTGCTGAGAGTTCCACCTGTAGCGTCCTCCGCCGTCTGCATACTGGTAAATAAATACGTTGCACACACAGCTTGGTATTACATGTCTTTATTCCTCTGCGTGTAACTGTGAACTCAACATTCTAAACATGAACTCTATTCACCACATCCGAACACTTATGTCTCAGTTCTATGGCGTCCATCAGGAACCAAAAGGGTCCCATCATCGCTAACTCACAAGACACTACACTCCCCTTAGTAAATAATTTTTCTTATACATATATATACATTACAACTCTTCTATAAGTCGTCGTGGGGCTCTGACCAGATGCCCAGATCGTGTCCTCTGAGACTGTGAAGAGAGAAGAGAAGCGTCCATGACTAGACATCAGGAACTGACGAATGATGAGGCAGATGCCTGAAGAATCTTGCATACTTGTCTTTCCAGGACAGTGAGCAGTCACCATGTGTCTGTTACTAGTTACAGCTTTGAAGCGTTCAGCATCGAAGGGAGCATCAGATTTGCGTTTTCTCTTTTGACGCACCAATACACAATAGTAGTGTTCTTGGCACATCCACGCTTGTTGGAATATACTTTCATCTTTTTTGATCACGGCACAAGTCTGTTTGACAAATTTCTACATCTGGTGTAGTTCTTCTGTTGCTCCATTTTGGTAACTTGGTCGTCATGGCTCTCCGGAACATCAGGGTGGCTGGACTTTCACCTGTCGTTGAATGAGGAGTCGACCAGTAAGCTCCGAGAGCAGCATAAAGAGCTAACTTCAGATCAAGCTTCTCCAATATCGCACGCTGGATGGTTTTTTTAAGTCGGCTCATCAAGCGTTCGACAACACTGTTTGCTTGTGACCAAAGAGGTGCACTTTTCTGATGCTTCACAATGAGGTGATTAAGTCTCTGAATTTTCGACTGCTGAAAGGGGGGCCATTGTTAGACTTTAGAAATGAAGGAACACCTCATGTTGCAAAAATGCAATCTAACCTCCCAATGACTCTTTCTTCAGTGACCAATGAGAGATCTTCTTCTAATGGGAGTATTCATCGATAACCACCATCAGGTGATGTCCATTGTCAAGAGGACCACAGAAATCAACAGTGATTCTCTACAATACATGTTTTGGTAAATCAGACATGTTCAAGCTATGTTGAGTGGTTTCGGGAGATAAGCAATCGCACAATAGGCAGGCCTTCAAATCTTCTTCAACTCTCTCGTCAAGGTGAGGAAACCAAACTCGATCTCGGAGAGCACGTTTAGTGGCCACAATTCCACGATGTCCTTCATGGGCCACTTCAATTACTTGTTGTCGCAGACTCCAGTACGACAATTCTCGAACCTCGTAAGACAATACCTTCTTGTGTAACAGACAGTTCATCTTTCACATTTGTGAACTTCTGATATTTGCTATGATGCGAGAGGTCGAGTGTGCTGTTTCCAGGATTGATGTGCAATAATGTCTTTTAGTATTAGCGAGTCACTATCTTTGCTCATTGCAGTAATGATTTTATTTCAATGAAATAGCTGCAGATGTACTGGACTTTATGATGAAGTTAATGTAGGCTTCAGCCGCTTTGGAAGGGGTACCAAATGTACTGGCACTCGTGAAAAGTAGTCAGCAGTGTTTTGATCTTTCCCTGGTCGGTGCACGATAGTGTAGTCCCATTCCGTAGTCACAAACCCCAACATTCAATTCTAGGAGGCATCTTGGCTTTGGATTGCCAAAGATGGTAAGCAATTCTTGATGATCTCTTACAAGAGTGAAAGGTTTCTCATTTAAGAATAAGTGGACTGCAGACATGGAGGCGAGGAGTGGACTGGTGCGGTGCTCAGGAGGAACCCCTCTTCGAGGCTCGGGGGTGTCCTGGCCTCTTTGACAAAATATGGGGCAAATGGTTTAACTTATAATCTGATTGCGGGGCTGAGGGGGTTTGACACAATATATGCTTTTTGCTTGTGTAGGCCGAAGCTGAACTCCTATCACCTGGTGGCTTTAGGTTTCTCATGCCGCTCCAAACTGTATCTTACCACTACTCAAGATGTAAAACCAAGGCTTTGTTCTTACTGTGTGTTAAAAATCAATAAAGTTGATTATCAAAAAAAAAAAAAAGAATAAGTGGAAATGTTCACTAGCTCATACCACTGCTAAACTTTCTTTCCCGGGTTGTGAATAGGCACGTTCGATTTGTGAGAAGTTCCTGCTTGCAAATGCCACAATATGCCTTTGAGCATTTGGGTGTCCACTATGTTGGGCAAGAATTGCGCCCAACCCAACTGGGCTTGCGTCGACAACTTAACTTCTGTATGAAGCTTTGGATCAAAGTAGGCATTTTCAGTGGCGCTCTCGATGGCAGCTTGATTTTCTTAAAACTTTGTTCACATTCGTGTGACCAGTAACTTAACCATTTATATCTGAACAAACCAATATGGGTAGAAAAGGTGGTGATGTACCAGCAATTTTCTTCAAGTTCCAATTGATGAAATCCTTTGTTCCGATCAAGACGAGAGAAGACTTTGGCACCATTTAGCTGAGTGATCATGTCGGCAATGTGTAGACCAGGACGTCATTCTCTTTCGATTGCCTTGTTAGCTTGACACATATCAACACAAATGCGTACAGCTACTTCGCTGTCCTTTCTGGACACTACCACTGTGGGGAAAACCCAGGGAGTTGGACTAGTAGATCGCTCAATGATGTCATGCGTTAGAAATGTCTCAAGCTTTTTCTCAAAATCTTGTAGATGAAATGCAATTTGTCTATGGCTTTGAGCAACAGGTTTGACAAACAAAACCTGTGGGTTGTAAAGGGATTGGTAAGTTTATTACACATTGAGTTCGCACAGCCGCACCATAAAATAGACCCTGTTTCCTCACAAACACTCACTGAACCTGCACGCAGGCCGTCGGTGCAAAGACCTGGGGTGCTCATAACAGCAGAACTTTCTGTGAGAGGCGTCAGTAGAGCAGTCTGAGGCACAGAATCTGATCACACTACTGATTCACAAAAACTGTATGCTGTGACAACTTCTTTATGCGCCTCACCCGGGCATGGACAATAGTCCCATGCCCACTAAGAGGGCATGCTTGGTGCGCACCACCAGGTCACAGAACAGGTTCTGGACACAACATTACCTGGGGCAGGCCTAGGTCTCTGTACACACACTAGATAAGCATGATGCAAGGACCAAACAAAGTCAGGATACCGGTTTCCCATGTAGCCGTGTGCTTTAGAGCAGACGTACATGCCTGTTCGCAAAGCAGGGGACATTCGCGTACACGTACTGATTAGTATAAGCCCTTGGCGGAGACCCCAGGACAGGCGCATGAGAAATGGTACCTGGGTTCCATGAGAATGCTTACAATTGACTTCTGAAGGGTGCACTGGCACCAAGATGGGGATCTTTGGATATCCCTTGAGCCTGGAGAGTGGGAGACTGGGGACAACCGCCTGCACTGAACCTGGGGACCCAAACTCCATTTCTTTTATTTGCAATTTTTTGTTTGCAGTTTTATATAGCAAGAGTTGTCCTGAATGTATTGGAGCGCTTTACATGAGCACCAGTTACATTGCACAGGGACACATTTTCTGCCAGGCTATGTAAAAATCAGGTGGCAAATCAAACGACTTGGACCAAAGTTTCAGTAACTCAAAATTCTCAAATTGTTTTTGTGCATCATATGCATACCTTGACGCTTGGCAGCTTTGAAGGACTAGGGCTTTACTTTTTAAAATATTGTCTTCCTTGCCAATACTGCTTCAGCCCCCCCTCCTGCCTTTTGTATTGTGTGTTGCAGTTGATAAATCTCAGGCTCTCCTCCTTCCTGAGCTGTGGCCCTGAGTCTTGTCCTAAGCTGTGGCCCTGAGACTTGTCCTAAGCTGTGGCCCTGAGTCTTGTCCTAAGCTGTGGCCCTGAGTCCGCGCCTAGACATTCCTTGGCAGACTTCAGACACTTTGGCACTGTTTCCCAGGCCCTTGGGCACAGCTCCATTGGCTTCCAAATACTTCTGTACTGCTTGAGAGTCTTCCAGACACTTGGGCGCTGCTTGGTAGGCGGCAAGACACTGGGCATTTACCTTACAGGGTTCCGGGTGCTTGAGCACTGCTTGACAGGCTTCAAGACACTTGGGCACTGCTTGACAGGCTTCAAGACACTTGGGCACTGCTTGACAGACTTCCAACACTTCGGCACTGTTTGACAGGCTTCAAGACACTTGGGCACTGCTTGACAGACATCCAACACTTGGGCACTGTTTGACAGGCTTCAAGACACTTGGGCACTGTTTGACAGGCTTCAAGACACTTGGGCACTGCTTGACAGACAGCCAACACTTGGGCACTGTTTGACAGACTTCCAGACACTTGGGCCCTAGACAGGCTTCCAGCGACTTGGGCACTGTTCGACAGGCTTCAAGACACTTGGGCACTGTTCAACAGGCTTCAAGACTCTTGGGCAATGTTTGACAGTCTTACAGACACTTGGGCAATGTGTGGCAGGCTTACAGACACTTGGGCAATGTTTGACAGGCTCACAGACACTTGGGCACTGTTTGACAGGCTCCCACACACTTGGGCACTGTTTGACAGGCTCCCACACACTTGGGCACTGTTTGACAGGCTCCCACACACTTGGGCACTGTTTGACAGGCTCCCACACACTTGGGCAATGTTTGACAGGCTTCCGGACACTTGGGCACTGTTTGACAGGCTTCAAGACACTTGGGCAATGTTTGACAGGCTCCCACACACTTGGGCAATGTTGGACATGCTCCCACACACTTGGGCACTGTTTGACAGGCTTCCGGACACTTGGGCACTGTTTGACAGACTTTCGGACACTTGGTCGCCTCTTGGTAGGCTCCCAGACACTCAGGCGCACTGCTGCTTGACAGACCTCAAGACACCTGGGCACTGCTTGGCGAGCTTCTGGACATCTGGGCACTGGTTCACAGGCATCCAGGCACTTGGGTACTGTTGACAAACTTCCAGGTACTTGAGCACACAAAAAGTATGTCAGACGAGATCTTCAACAACGCAGAGTTCAACTAACTTTCTAAACTAATTAAGAAGAGGGTGTGCCTAACTCTTGTAAACAGTCTTCACGAGGACACTGGCGAAGGGAAACAGTAGGAGACATTTAGCCTTGGGGTGTCTTTATTCAGGACAGCTTTTCCTTAGTTTGGCAGAGAGAGTGTCCTTCATAAAGGACTTAGAAACCCTGTGGTGCACGTCATAGCACTAAGGGGCATTTATGAGCCCCTTGCCACGCTGGAGATTCACTTTTTGTGGCTCTCCGGCAGCGCAAACTACAAAATCATATCTATGAGTCCAAGCGAAGACACTTGGCATGACTTTCAATGGCCTCATAGATTTGGAGCAAGGCAGCGCAAATCACTGCGTTGCCTTAATCTGTGCTCGGGAGGCGTTCCATGTGCATTGCTGTGGGTGTTCCCACGCAACTCCCATGGTTTCTGATGCATGCCCAGATTTACAAGGACTTGTAAACCTGGGAATGCGCGTAAATCTTACGTCTCCCCAGTTGAAGCATAACGTGGAGAAATAGCTTTATTTTCTCCTCGTTTATTTCCTCTTTCTACATGTGCTGCATTCTAGGCACACATCGAAAGAGGAACAAGTGTCTCAGCATGGGCGTAGGAAGTGTGGGAGATGCGGGGGATGTATCCCCCCAGATTTTGGAGTTGCGGGGCATGGGCGACAAGGGTGGGGGACGAGGGGACCAAAGAATGTTCGCTCTCTCTTTTTGATTTGCAGGGCCATTAGCACACGAAAGCACTACCTATAATGGCCGTGCACTTGACCTGTGACCTGACTCCAGTTATGTCACCAATCTGATAGTGACATCACACAGACTACCCACCCTCTGCACAACAATGCCACACCGTCCAAGAATTCTTTCTCACCTCGCGCCACAGCTGCCTGCAGTCTGCACTTCTAAGGACAAAGGGAGAGAGGTCCTTTGTTGATTACTGTCTGCATCCTGCCCCTCCTCAGCCCTACCCTACCTGCATTGGCATCGTTGGGCCCCCGCTCCACCAGTTTAAGTGGGAATTAGGGTGTTGGAAAATCTGATGTACGCTCGGAGTGATGTGGGCAAGTTAGTTTCATGCACTGTTTAGATCTTTAGTATATATTAAGTTATAGGCACCATAGCATTCTTGAAGGGAATCCCAAATAAATCCTGTGGAAGGTTAACCGCAGCAGACAGACCTTGGTTCTTTGAGCACTCCTCAAAGAATGCCTGGGAAGGGTGATGTTTTTTAGTCAAATGTTTGGATAATTGTACCTCACAAAGCCCACACCCTTGCTTGTTCACCCACTCAAGACCATGCCAGACGTCCTTCAAAGTGGGAGGGGTAGTTTATTTGGCTGGCTACTCCCTTGCTTAACTGCCGCCTTGAAGACTAGGCCCTGAAGGCAGCAGGAAGATTTGAAGACGCAAGGTAAGGACCTTGAGGAAGATGCAGTATTTGCCGAGGTCCCTGATTTTACAGTTTCACACTGTGCAATTCTGTTACTCAAAGGCTGTCACTTTCTTAGATCAAAGGTTAAAGTTTTGTATAAAGCTTTATTTTGAGTAGCTTAAACTAGCGTGGATCTCGACCCCGAACATAAGATCATATGCCAACAGACTTAGACTATACAACATTAAGCACGCATCATCATCACAATGTCTTGTCTTTCTATAGGATCTGCTCTGCCGCACCGTAGGCAGTTCACCTTTTGTGTTGTTCTTCATTGCATTTTCTTTCTGTAGGCGAAACTAGGTAGAAATCTCTTAATTGTTCCTAAGCATCGGAAATCAAGATGGGGAGGAAGAGCCTTCTCCGTGGCCGCATCCAAGATGTGGAATTTGCTCCATCACTCCATCTCCAGTCTCCAATTCCATATTCCAATCCGTAAGGCCTTTAAAACTTGGCTTTTCACTCTTTAGGGATAGGTAAGGTTTAATCTATTTTTCTCTTCTTCTTCACCTTTACCTTCCAAGACTAACTGCTGTTAGCGCCTTGACACCTTCGGGCAATTGCTGCGCTTTTAAATTCTTTTTCATTCATTTTTTCACACGTAGTGTGATCCTGGACATGTTCCATCTAACTTAGCTTCTGGCACTACTAAACTCTTAGAAAGTGGCTACTAAGAGGCACATACAAAGTTTTGTAAACATTTACATTGCACCCTCCAACAATTTAACCTGTTAATAAGACAATATCGCCTATGCAGGCCACGGGTTAAGGCGACGCTCTCTCACGCCTCCTGCTCTTTCGTGATCACGCCCAAGTTTCTCAGTTTCGTTTCACTGATCTTAGGATCTTCGGTCTCACTGCGGGGTGGCGGGGTGAGAGGGAGGGGGCATGGGTCTCTCCCTCGGTCCACTAATGTATCTACATCCCAGAAGACGTGTACCCTTTTATTTTTGTGATTAGGTCGAGCCTAGTGCAGCGCGCATGCGCTGCGCTAGGAGATGACCTTTAGAAATTGGTCCGCTCTTTTCAAGCACTCGTGCTTGTGCTGGCATCCACCTTGCGGGAGCGAGCAGCGGTGCGCAGGGGCCATCTGTTTTCAATTAGCGTGGCCGTGCGTGCTTGCTCCTCCACTGCCTGTCTCACCCTCGCTCTCCCTTGTCAACTTGTTGATCGCTGCCAATTACTGTGCTTCCAATTCATCTTATTCTGCTCACCGTGTGTTTATGCCGCTCATTTGCATCCGCGCAGCACCCAGGGCCGGCTGCATGGGGCTCG
Source organism: Calotriton arnoldi (assembly GCA_963921515.1). Classification (NCBI taxonomy): domain Eukaryota; kingdom Metazoa; phylum Chordata; class Amphibia; order Caudata; family Salamandridae; genus Calotriton; species Calotriton arnoldi. The sequence continues at coordinate 866,965 of CAWUFW010004300.1, forward strand.
TGCAGCTCCTCAAAATGGATGCGTGTGTGACTGGTAAACAAACATTGCCGAAACGAGCTCCGGCGCCTGCTAAACTCAGCAGGCCGCCTTATGCCGCTCATTTGCATCTGCGCAGCACCCGGGGCCGGCTGCATGGGGCTCGTGCAGCTCCTCAAAATGGATGCATGTGTGACTGGTAAACAAACATTGCCGAAACGAGCTCTGGCGCCTGCTAAACTCAGCGGGCACCCTTATGCCGCTCATTTGCATCCGCGCAGCACTCGGGGCCGGCTGCATGGGGCTCGTGCAGCTCCTCAAAATGTATGCGTGTGTGACTGGTAAACAAACATTGCCGAAACGAGCTCCGGCACCTGCTAAACTCAGCAGGCCACCTCTAAATCTGAACCACCTGCACCCTACCCCGAAATAATTACAACAGGGGGCAGAGAGTAAAAACTGCTTTCAAGGTCTGGCTGCTGCAGTTGCTCCATTAGGCCTTTAATCTGGTCCACAAGAAATGGAAGACTCCTCCCCAGAGCCACTTTGCCAGCCCTGTAATTATAAGTGTCAGCTGCTGATCGCGCGCTTCCTCTAAAAAGCAATTATGTAACACAAACACTCGGGTGCACTGCAGCAGCGCAAGCACTAGTGCCCACAGAGAATGAGACACACACACACACAGTCTTTCTCACACGCACACACAGTCCCTCTCTCTCGCACACAACCTGTCTCTCTATCGTGCACACCACACATACAATCTCACACAAACGCACACACATAATCTCTCTCCCACACACACAACATTTCTCACTTGCACACATACAAAGTCTCTCTCACACACACACACACTCTCTCACACACAATCTTTCTGACATAAACACTTGCAATCGTTCCCACACCCAGTCTCTCTCGCACACACACACACACACACAACCTGTCTCTCTCTCTCTATCGTGCACACACATACAATTTCACATAAAGGCACACACACAAAGTCTCTCTCGCACACACACACACTCACACACAATCTCTCGCACACACACACTTGCAATCTTTCTCACACACACACAATCTCTCTCGCACGCACACATATGTCTATCTTTTACACACACAATCCCTCTCAGTGTGTCCCTCCCCCTCTCTCATACACACACACAGTACAGAGGCGAGAATCAGATACAGCCCTGAGAAGCCTGCAGGAGACAGGCGTTGGTGGGTGGGAGGGCGCCCGTGAAGACACAACCAGGATAAGACATCACACACACTCTCTCAGCTGCTATTAAGAGGAGCAGTCACGGGTGAAGTGGTGCTAACGGCACCAGCTGCGCGTCATCAGGGAGGGTTTAATTCAGGGTTATTCACACATTCACGGAAAGGCGAGAGGAGGAACGGGGCAGGGGTGCATACTGCAGGCACGAGAAAAAATGTGCACAGAGGTATCTGCACGCCTATGATTACATATTGAACATACGTGTGTGTGTATATAATATCCAATGTATAACTATGTTAAACTGCCTCTTTAGAATCACATACAAATGTTATTAGATACATATCTATATAAGCATAGATTATGCAGCCCCGTATCACGGAAATAAACGTCCTTTTCATCGCCGTTCCTGCCCGGTTCTCACTGCCCTCAAGAACAGGTTCAAGTCTTGGTTGTTTTAGAATGTCTATCTGTTGTGCCCCCAGATGAAGGATGCCACCACAGGACACGTCAGGTAAGTCTTAAGAGTTTATTTGTGGGAACAACGAGCCACCGCTCCTCTCACAACAGATGAGGCACCAACTGACCATTATAGAACCCCCCACACATAACTACTATGGCAACACATAGAGATTCTATACAGAACATTAAACAAGCATATGTAAGTACAACACTATCCTTCTCAGGATCAGCGCCGAGATGCACCAGCCGGAGTGAGTTGTGCTATATCAACTGTCCGTAATAAATAAATAAAGATGTATGGGTGAATGTGTGTTCGTGAATATACTATATGTATATATTAATTTTAAGTACATAATATATATATATATATATATATATATATATATATATATATATATATATATATATATATATATATATATATATATATGGTAATCAATTTCTGTATTAAGCATAGATATATATGTGACGCACACCTGGTCATTGTAACCTTACCGTGAGGGAAACGGTCTACCTCGCCTGATTGCCGTGAGGGGAACGGCTACATACAGCAGTCAATCGCCGTGAGGGGAACGGCAGGGGACTACATTTCCCGGCAGCCTCGCGCCATCTTGACGCTGCTCTCGCGCCCGGAGGCGCGATAGAGTGCCACGCTACCGTCCGCATCGCGGGACGCGCGCGAGCGAAGCCCGGGCCAAGGCGGGCCCGTCCGTGCCCGTCAATGACCGGAAGAGACTGGGCTGGGCCATCCCTCTGAGGGCTGTCCCCAGGCACGGTCTGTTTGGTAAGACTATAAGTCTGTGTGCACTGTTTTGGATAAGTGTGGTATCGATTGTTGGACATCTCTTAAGCAAGCAATACTTGTCTAGTGTTAATCACGTTTGTGATCATGAGTAAGTCTAAAGGAGCGGCAGGCACATTGGATGCCTTTTTAACTAGAGCTGAATCCCTATTGACACATGAAATCCAAATGACAGAGAGAAGGTTGTCATTGGATTCTATACAACTTCCAATAGGAAAGCAACCATCTATTTCCAATTGGATTCATAATTCGAATGACTTACCCCAGCAATCCCCATTAAGTCCAAAGATAATTGTCCAAAATAAATTAACGACATCTGTTCTGCCATATATATCCTCGCCAATTATAAGCCCAGTCTCAAATGATCAAAGTAGACAGGGTATAGAAACAAGATCACGAGCCCCCAAAGCATCCGGAGAGCCCAAAGGGAAGCGTCCCGAGTAAAGCAGAAGCGTGTTACAGGCCATCAAAAAGCTAAAACCAAGAGTTCAGGAGGCTGTAGGCCGGTGTCTCAACCAATTATACATGTAGATGAACAAGGTGTAATATCGACAAATACTGCTAGTATCCAGACAGACGTAGTTCTCTACCCCCATTCTATCAGCGGAAGTAAGTTCAGGTGTCCATGATTGTACATTTACAACGATATTAGAATCAAAATTAGATTCAATGTTACTACAAATCACTGATTTAATGAATGCGAGGTTTGGCATTTTAGATAAAAAGATAGATTATCTATATGAAGTGATAGAAAACATGAAAGACAGTAGAGACTCTAGCCACCCAGATGTTACAGAAGGGGCATGTGAATTAAAGAAAATGGAGGGCCCACCAACACTTAGTTTAGCTGGCACAAGTCATGGGGATAATAGTACACATGTGGAAAATCCCATGTTACAAGGAGAAAAAATGGGGAAAAGCATACATGGTGGGGCACATAGAGTAAATAATAAAACAGGGGAAAGGCAAGTTATATACCATGGACAGGTAGCCCCAATTGTATCTGAAAATCGCATGGGCTCTGTTGCAAAAAAGATTCCCAAAATACAAACTTGATTCCAAGTACCGATGTTATAGGGTTACCACCTGCTTCATGTCCCTATGTACTAATATTAGCGGGGGTTCCCCCTTAAGAAAGGATCAGATTGAATCATGGAACAGCTTGCAAAATAAGACAGTTGATTGGTTGTCAAAACATAAAAACTTTAACCCACATAACGTGAGTGACATTTTAATGGTTCGTAGAGTAGGGTGGATTGGTGATTCCCTGAAGAAGATTGATGGTGACTGCATAATAATAAACTTTCGTAGACCCCATATGGTTCAAAGATTGTTAAATTTGCTAGAGGAGACATCCTTTCAAAAAACTAGTATTTGTGTGCTCCCCTAGGATATTTTTACAAACCACATCCTAGAAATTATATTCACGATAACACATCAATACTATCTTCAAATAGATTTCATGCGCTGTCTGACCTAGATGCCCTAGATTGACAACCAATTTATGGTGAAAACATTATATTTTCTTCGGCTACCATTCAGTCAAGCTGTAATGGGGGGCAGATTTGCCCCCCGTTGGGGCAGCAGGTGAAGGTTATACAGGGGAAGTTGAACGGTTGTAACATAGCTGAGTCAAATGGACAACTAGGAGTGGCAGAGTTAGGGGGGCCACTATTTGGCTTTTCTCAACCTCCTTTAGAGGAAATAACTAAGCAGTCTAGGCTAAACTCAACAAAGAAAAGAGTGAAAAATGTGCCAGAAGTATGCCTTACCTCCTGGAACATAGCAGGATTGAATAGAAATCTGAGGGACTCTGAATGGCTAGAATATATTGAGCAAAGTGACATCTGCCTATTGCAGGAGACCTGGGCATTAGACACCCCGCATAGGGTTGGGTTTAAGACCTTTAGTATTAATGCTATTCCATCTGCTAGAGGCAGGCCTTCAGGGGTCTCGTCATATGGGTAAGAATAACTCTTAAAATAGTGTTAACCCAGTTGGATATTCCATCCCAGGATTTGATCGGTGTGAAAATTAAAACACTGGACAAAAAAACAATATACCTGATTAACATCTACAATAGGCCAAGCCCAGCTACGAAAGAATCTCTGGTCATTAAACAACTTGACTCTTTTTAAACCTAATAGAACCTGGGGCAATGGTAATTATTGAGGGCGACTTAAATTGCAACTTTGAACCAGTGGTAGGCTTTGAGAACCTCTTTGAAGAGGAGGACGCAGCAAATAATATCCCTGTTCTTGAAAGCAGCTTGGCAGTGCCTTGTACTGTAGCTGTAGCGCAAATTATGAAACTAATAACAGGACAGGGAATTAGAGCCTGTAATGGCCGTTTATCCTCTGATAGACCAAAAGCTTTTACCTTTGGTAGAGGTAATAGTAAAAGCAACATAGATTACATATTGGTATCTATCGAATTCTGGCCAAATGTATTGGATTTGACAATAGACCCCAGAACCGATAGTGATCATCGTCCCTTACATTTGACACTAGTAATTGATTCCTTTATCGATGTTAGTGAGTATAATGAAGTCACTAACATCTTATCTGACGACACTCTTGTTAGCAATAATCGCCGAGCTGTAAAGTGGCCACATATTTTAGGAGATACTCAAGCCATGGCGCAGATCTACGACATCTTTGCAGAAGTCGTCTCTCTGCATTTGGATTCTCCCGCAGTAGAATTCCCGACTTTGGCAGCACATTATGCTTTGATAGATGCCTTAGCACCGATTGTTAGTAGAATAACTAAAGATCGTAGTGGGAGAGACTCCAATATAAGAGATAATATGTGGTATAATAAAGAGTGTCGGGAAGCAAAAGCCGATCTTATATTGGCAATTAAAACAAATAATATAGAGAGCATAAGGGAGAAAAGATCTAATTATAAGTATACCCTTGCCCATGCTAAAAAAATATGGGATGATAACATCTGGACGGACTTAATTTGTGCAGCTAAAACCAAGGATCAAGCAGGCTTCTGGCGCCTAATTACAAAGGGAAACAAGTGTGGTAGGGAAAGTAAGGATCTCTATCTTGACGCTCAAAACATGGGAGGATCATTTTTCCGGCCTTTATGCGGCAATACAAAATGAAAAAATGTCTGTTGGCGTAGCTTTTGTAGTTGATCACAACGTAAGTGATCTTCATTTTAGTTTGGAAGAAACATTAATGGCAGTTAATGCAGTCAAGTCTGGGAAAGCGCCCGGCCCGACAAAATTCCGGGAGATATGTTAAAGCACGATAGTAGTGTTTGGGGCCCGTACATAAATCGGTTATGTAATGCTATTGCATCTGGCTCTCCCATACCCGAATCATGGAAAGGGGCAGAGATTATTACAATATTTAAGAAGGGCAATCGTTACGACCCCGCTAATTATCGACCTATAAGTTTAATCGATATTTTACAAAAAATTTCGCTAGACATATTTTAATGAGACTAAATGGTTGGCTTAAAGAGAATAGTGTACTTTCTAAATTCGAGGCAGGATTTAGATCAAAAATTAGCACCATTGATCAGGTTTTTAGATTCATTTGTTTATGTTGGAAATATATTAATTTAAAAAGGGCCACTTGTATATTGCTTTCGTGGACCTGAGAGCCGCTTTCGATCTCATTCCACGGGATTTACTTTGGGAATCATTGAGGTTCCAGGGATTGCCTGAGGAACTACTCGCACAAATAGTAAGACTACATGAGGACAATTTCGCTAAAGTGAGATGGGGCCCGAGGGTGAGCTTACTAGGGCAATTCCGGTTAAAAGGGGTGTGCGCCAGGGGTGTGTCCTGGCGCCCACCCTATTTTCTTTATACGTCAATGATATCCCAAGTCATTTGCTGGGGTGTGTTCATGACTCGCCAAAGCTGGGGGGATTTGATGCCAGCACTTTTATTTGCCAATGACACAATATTAATATCGCAAACCCCCAAAGGCCTACAATGTTTGTTGGATTCTTTTAACATATATTGTAACACAAAGGGCCTTGAAATAAATGCCAGCAAAACGAAATATATGGCAATTAATCCACACAAGTCTTTTAGAAAGAACTTAGCAATTAATAATCAAAAATTAGAATATGTTCAATCTTTTAACTACCTGGGCATAACCTTGGACTCAAAGCTGTCTTGGAAGCCCCAATTAGAAAAAAATAAAATTATTTTGCTCCAAAATGCACTGCCTATAATAAAGAAGCACGGGACTAGTATCTCGAAGGCAGTGTCTCCCGCCCTAGAAGTTTTTAAACACAGAGCTCAATCGGCTTCTCTTTATGGGGGAAATATGGGGGCCTAATTGTAAAAAGAGTTTTGAATTAGGAGAGAATAAATTTTTAGAAGATTGTTAAGTCTACCAGTACGAACACCCTTAATCCCGATTGTGATGGACCTTAATGTTAAGCGAATGGACCACCACGCAATATTAAGACCCTATTATATTGGGTGCGGCTCTGGTCAACTCAAGAATTGACATATTATAAGGAAGGTCTAGAGGAGATCTTAAGCATTGACCAGAGCAAGAATATCCTGTGGTTAAAACATGTGTCTACTTGGCTTGAGAAATTAGGCCTATATCATTTCTGGGAATATCCGTCACAGTTGTCACTAACTTCCAAGAAATTGCTAAAATCAACTTTCTGGGCTTATATTCAAAATAACGTGATTTATGGCACGGATAATGGTCCATTAACTACTAAGTTCCTTCTTTTTAAGGAAGTAGCTAGATTCGAGCCATTTTAGATGAAGTTTGTCCACAATTGGCCAAATCATTATACATGAAGTTCAGATATGGGTGTTAAGAACTAACATGAACATGTCAAATTGGGTTATAAAACAAGATTAAAATAGCAATGAATTATGTGTATTATGTCAAAATGTGTCTAAGGAAAATGATTTACATATTTTATTCTTCTGCCCGGCGTATGTAAAATCAAGGAATAAATGGATTAAACCCATTTGTAAAAATATGAATATTAGACACTGCCAAGAGGCGGAAAGAATATTGAAAACAGACACATCCCAAAAGGTCGTTTTTAGCGTTAGCAGATTTCTGTTTAATGTGAGCCTTATAAGAGCTAAAGCAGGACTAAAATTTTAAGGTCTAATAACCAAGAATAGGTATTTTAAGGTTGTGGTCTCAGTAAACTTGCACATGTAATTTCGGCTTAAATGTTGCTTTAATGAGATTGTGTATTATGATCACCACAAAGTATCTATAACCCGTATAATAAATTGGGAATATTATTTTTTTTAAGCTATAAACATGATAGATTGTGAGCCCATATTAGAGTAATGGATATTGATTTTAAACTTACTATACAAATGTATTTTAAAATGTTATGTCTAGTTTTAAAATACTCATATATTTTATCTGTTATCCTTGCGGTTCGGAAATGGAATGTATATATATATATATATATATATATATATATATATGTATTTTTTTTTTTTTTTTTTAGATAGCCCCTAATTTGATGAAGTGTAATTTATTAGAACTGAGGCTGCTATAATTGCATATTAATATTTAAACAAACTGTATGTTAATTTTATGATGCATCTTTTATGGTTTTATGTGAACCGAAATAAAGATATATTAAATTGAATTGAATATGTGAATATATGTGTGTGATTATAATGTTTTTATGTACAATATGCAAAATATATATTTTATATATTCAGATACATATCTATGCACACACACAAACGCACGTTAGTTTAGTTATTGCATAAAGTGCATCAATTTGCTTTATTAGTAACACAAAAATATTTTTTCAATGCTAGTTCATTTAAAACACATTCTACTCACAGAGGAATATATTCACATATTTATAATATATGTATACAGAAGAACTTAGTTCTTAACCATGTTATAACAACTGCTGTTCCCCTGTGTTTATACCATCCCAATACTTCTGTTCAATTCACTAGCAGTTTAATTAGCTACCCTATTATTAGTATTGTTCATATGTAGCCTGCACTTTACTTATACAAAAAAACACTTTAAATACGTACTTCTCAATGCAGTTCTATAATATGCCTACTAAATGTAAAAGCTTTCACCCACGATAATATAAAGCATAACTAAAAAATTATAGGGTCCCAAAGGCGAGACCTATTGGCTATGCCAATGCTTGTTTTTATATAGTACGGACATGGCCTGGAGGCATCAGAGCGCTGTACATGAGCTCGGTTACTAAATAGTCACACCGAGTATCTTTGCAGATACAACCTAGGAAGAACCACACGTTCTCTCTTGTTTTCTAATGGAAGCTTATGCACTTATGCTAAACGTGCTGAGCGCGAAGCTCTTCATCTGGCTATAACACTTTCATCTTGTATCTTTAAACCTGTATTGATGCTGCGGAACGCAGCCTGGCAGGAAGTGGTCCACTCTTTCTATGCTCTGTTAGTGAGGGCCCTTGCACAGGCTGGAACCGCCTGCTGCAGATTTCACAAGCAGGCCAGTCCAGCCTGGTTAATTGCGACCTCAGAGCAATGGCATCCATCTCTACCTCTTTGCACAATTTAATGTGATGCCCCTAAAACTGGCATATGCAGGTTAATTAGTACACATCCGTCGGCAGTGGAGAGAGTTGTCGGACGGCGAGGGGCGCCCCTCTATACTATATAATCCTACTTGTTTGTTCATGCATCAGGGTTGCGAACACCCTATAGACTATCAATTATGCATTACATTTTCTGTACTTAAGCAGTGTTTTTGTACACAGATAGTACTTTGTATCACAAATTAAGATTAACACATCATTAAGTGGTACAAGGGAATGTTACAAGAGATTTTGTATCACCTGAAATAAAGTCTGTGCAACAGTTTTGCTGGCTCTTGTACTGTCTGGGGCACGTCTGCAGCCAGGCATTGCCAGGGCAGTTCCCTCTAGATCGGGCAATACTGCATCCGGGCATTTCATCGGCACCATGAAATATTACGGGTCATTGTAGAGAAATATCACCCAACTAGATACTGTGGGGCTTATTGACAAGCCCCTTGCGCCACCCATACGTCACTTTTCCCATGTTACAAATGATGCAAAAGTGGCGCAAGGGGCTTGTAAATAAGCCCCTGTGTTTCATACATGTGATGTTCTATTCATGAGGATTTTTACAGTTACAATGTATGCACTATCGGCCACAAACGTCCCGATTACCAGAATCGGCCGTTTGCGACCAGACAAAAGGCTTTTCCTATGTATCTAACTCTTTTTGTGATTCGGTGTTAGGAAGGGGCGTGTTTAGGGCATCCCTTCCTAATACTGAATCGCAGCAGTATGTTACAATGTTCTGTGACCATGGATGCGGTTGCAAAACATTCGCACTTTACCACCGTTGGTGGTAACCCTTCGCAAACAGGAAGGGTCTCCTTTGTGAATGTAGTGCAAACATTTTTTCAGTTTTTTCTTTTAAACGCAACCCATTTTCCTTTAAAGAATACGGCCACCATCCCTGTGATTTTAGCGATTCCTAATGGGTCGCAAATAGCGACCTACCTCATTAATATTCATCAGGTAGGTCAATTTGCAACCCCCCCAGGAATCGCTAAATGAAACTCATGGAGTTTCATACATTAGGAATAGCGTTTACCTAATTCGATTCGCAGAAAATCCCAGTTAGGTAATCGCTATTCCTAATGTTGATACATGTGGCTCTTAGTTTTTATTAGGTCGAGCATTCGAGACCTCTTGTTTATACTTTATTATATAATTATATGTTTATGTACTTTGTGGGCTCTGGAGATCAGCCTAGGACTTGTCTGCTTCCGCTTAGGGACTTTTTTTCTGTTCAACTGCCTCTATTTAACTGTCTTGCTAGAAAACGACCAGTAGAGGTCAGTAAAATACCAGAATTGCTTTCTGCTTGTTCACCTGCCTCTATTTAACTGCCTTGATAGAAAACGACCAGTAGAGGTCAGTAAAATACCAGAATTGCTTTCTGCTGAGGGACTTTCTTTTTTTTTTTTTCTGACAACTGCCTCTATTTAACTTTTTTGATAGAAAACGACCAGCAGAGGTCAGAAAAATACCATAATCACTTTAGCATTCTCTAGATTCCAGTCCATAGAAATCGTCTTCCATGAGCACCCGTAGACAATATTTTTTTCAAATCTTGTATTTTCAGTAATATGACCACTGAAGGCCCTGATTTTATATTAAAAACAGAGCTTGGGACTATACCATTTCCTGCTGAAAGGCAATATTTCTCTCCATGTGTTCCCATACCTGGCGTGTCACGCAGTTTGGTGCTTACTTTACCTCCATGTTAAAGAACAGTAGATGTTTCAGCACCCAAGCTAATGTGCTGCATTGCTAAATACATATAAGGTCCCAAAGGCGAGACCGTTTGCATTGCAAATGCTTGTTTAACATGGTGTTATTAGTTTCCAAACCTTGGGGAATGCCAGACCAGAGTTCCTCTCGGTGATGTCTGCTTGAGGTGCATCCGCTGAACTGTGTGGACACAAGTAGTGAACCCGCTGTGGTAAGACTTGGGCAGGTGCTCCAGTTAGCAGTGAAGGGCACAAGGCTGGATGGGGAGCCTCGGGTGAGGTGAAGATGCACAGGGAATGATGGGTGCGCTCAGGGCAAGATGGGGGCTCTGGGGGCGGGATAGAGATGCCTAGGAGGGAATGGGCATGCCACGTGCTGCTGTAAAGTGCACAGAGCAGGAATACGGCTGAAGTGAAGTGCACATGGCATTGTGGAGGAGCAAAGGACAACTGGGAAGGGCTGAGGACGGAGCCTCTTTCCCTGTGCCTAAAGAAGAAATGTGACCATGTCAGACGAAACAGACGCTCATGAGAAACACTTTAAGATCGCAATGTATAAAACTGCAGAATAATACAGTGGGACTGTAATGGAATCAACTGCTCCCACTAATGTTCTGCTGGATGAGAAATTCAGAGGTTGCAACCTTAGATAATTATTAGTCAGGGAAATGTTGGGCATGGCGGTAATTGCTCTATATGGCTCATCGCTTTTCTACCACAAAAACCCTCTTAAAAGTAGCTTTAAGTCCCCCATTACTTACCATTGGTTGGTTTCAATGTCACTATTTTCTCCTTTTCATTGTTTTGCCCTTGTCTACGCATGCCGGCTTCACTTCGTCTCCATGTTTTTGTTTTCTTCCATGGAGCATGGACCAACTACTGATTGACTACTTGATTAGTGTTCTTCCATGCTGCTTGTGCTCAGATTGTGGCACTTTTTTTGTGGGTGTCTATTGTTTCTTTCTATGTTCTTTTTACACACTCCTGTGCCACTCTATTTATTTTTTTTGTTTTTGTTGTCTTGTGCCTGCCGCTCCTCTAGCTTGTTGTTTGCTTGCCAGGTTTTTCAAAATGTCACTTTCCAGTAAGCCATTTTTTCCTGTCCAGTCTTGCCCAAGCCGCATAACAAAACAACAACACAGTTTATTAAATTGGCAGCATTCACTTAGGGTGAATTCGTTTATGGCTTATCTTCGCTTTGGTCAAATTCCGTGTAATGCTGACTTCCTTCCCAATTTGGGAAAGCAAATGCAAGTTATCCGTTTTTAAACAGTACCAATTGGTGATATCTGTGCTTGCCTAAATGCCTGCGTATGCGTGCTATTAGCAGTTCATAGATTGTATCCCTCAATAACACAATATACCATACTCATACCATAATATACTATACAATAACAGGCCATGGCATAACACACCAAATAACAGACCATAACATACCATATTATACAATAGCAAACTATAACATAACATACCGTGTCATACTATAAAATAACAGGCCATGCCATCACCATATAATGACAATCCATACCCTATTATACCATACTATACAATAACAGCTCATACCATACTATAAAATGCCAGGCCATGTAATACCATACCATACTATACTGTACAATGACAGGCCGTACCATATTATACTATTCAGTCATGTCACCCTCACCTCATTTCATCTCTGGCCACCCCTGAACCCTCAAGTCACTTGCACCTGCCTTTACCCATCCCTGAACACCAAAGTCACCCTCACATCCCTTTACCCACCTCTGAACCTTCAGGTCACCCTTACCTTCCTTTACCTATACCCACCTCTGAACCCTCAAGTCACCTTCACCTCCCCTTACCTTTACTCACCCCCTGATCCCTCAACTCACCCTTACCTCTCTTTGCCTCTACCTACATCTGAACCATCAAGCCATCCTTACCTCCCATTAAATCTCCCCATTTCTAAACCCTACATTTACTTTAAAAAAAAAAAAAATAACATTAAATTTATGTTATTGTGGTAAAGACTGTGTGGCAAAGGCTGTGTGGCAAAGGCTGTGTGGTAAAGGATGTTTCCCCAGTCAGGCAGGTCACAGATGTTTAGGGGGCGCTGTCAATTGTTTTATGTCCTTTGGTATATTTGGCAGGATCTTTTGCCTCTTTTGCAGTTTGCCCCGTCCCTCCACCCACACCCTATACTTTAGGTCTCACCGGAGACAGCACAGGCGCTGTTACTTGCAAGACATTTTGTTTGCCTAGGGGCCTGAGAGCCCGCCCATTGGTTGACTTCATCGTCACTCTCATTTCCTTGCTTCTCTTTGGTCAGCAAGTGCCGGCTTTACTTCCTCTTTGTGTGTTTGGTCCTATCCTATAACATGGCCCAAGTACAGTTTCTCAATGTCTTCTTTATCCCAGTTGCTCCTAAAAAAAGGTTCTTTACTGCAAAGCTGGTCAAAAGGCATATACAATTTTCTCTCTTCCTGCTGCTAGATCTCCCTTTTCCCACTTCCTAAAGGGTGCAGGATTACATATATATGATATTTACTCATAGTAAACTCGATGTACGTTATTCAGCGCACAAGACACAAATCACCAGAAGGTGCGAGGGGGGATGGGCTAGCCACGATGTGGGACACCTATGTTCTAAAGTTGTTCAATGGCTTAAATCCACCTTCACCTCCCCCTGGATATGGACCCCAACTTGGAAAGCTAGATAATTGACATACTAGGTGGCCAAACCGTTCTCATGCATATGTTTCACAAACAGTAGAGGGGGTCCAACGTGGGCAGAGGTGCATGAGGGTTCCTTTCCACTCCTCTGTCCCATGAAGGCATTTGTTATATTCCATCTCTTATGTTATGAAATGCTTATTGCATTCGCAATCCCTTGGTGCCCAATAGCTGCATTGAGCAGCACCACCCAGACCATTTTAGGGTGTTATTGCTTTTCCTTTCTCTTCTTTGTCTTTGTTTTATAAGTGTATTAAAAACTTGGCTATTTCTGCAGGAGATAAATGTTTGGGCTGCTATCCTGTTCTCACTCCCTTCTCTTGGGTATCCTTTTATAGTCCCGACACATTGTGCAATTTGGAACACAAACTATTACATGTCAATGTATAAAGCTGTGTTTGTTGTACCGCTGCTTGACTATGCACATAATTGAATCCTGCAACAAGTGTAAACACCTTTTGATTGAAAATGCCAATAAAGGGATTAAAACAAAAATGACACATCACCAGCCTAAGTGCAGCGCACACCGTTCTAGAAAGAGGTGGTTAAATACACAAGGCCATAAAGTAAGACAGCCACAAATAAGTCATTTGGTTGTATCTATAATGTACCACTTCATACAAAATGGGAAACAGTATTTCACAATGGCACAGTGAATCAGTAACCCCTCCATGTCTCAATGTTTTCAGTTTACCACATCAAGGCATCTTCAATGAAGCTTCTCCAAGCAAGCACAATATGCATCTCTAAATTCTGTAACCTTTGGGTGAAAATTGTCCTCAAAGAGGCCAGGGAACCAGTAATCCTCCCCCTCACGTCCCAATATTGTCTGTTATCACAGAAAGGGAGTTTTCTTCTGAGATTCTTAACATGAATCGAAACACATTGACCATAGATAGGCTTCAAGAAAGCGATGTCCGTGTCAGAGCTACCAAAGCAGGTCACTCCCTTTCTTGATAACAATAAATATTCCCCAAAGAGTACTTCACTGTTAATACCCAACTCTCCAAACGCCGCTTGTAAATAAATCATCGTAATAATCTAATCTTGAGTACGGCCTCTGTACCTTCAATCATTGTTTCAATTAAATGCTGACTGCTTTGGCTTGAATAGTCCTAGCACAATGCATATTTGTTCGCTTTGAGGATTTTATATAAAATGCTGTTAGTTTTTGTGAGCCTCCCACACACAAAAAGTGTTTGTGCTTTAGTGCATCCCACTGCTCATTTGTGATCTTCCAGCGGCTGTATTGATTTGTGGCTTCACACACAAACACTGTTTCTGGTGTGCATCACTAACGCCTCATATCTGAGCTTTGCACACACACCTCATTCTGCATATCTCACTATACCTGTCCTCTGTGAGCATCTCATGTGTCTCACACAGCAGGCTTTTTTACATTGGTAAGCATCTCTCTTCCACATAAACACTGTACATGTCATTTTTGTGAGCATCCGACACACGAGGTTAATTCTTATTGCAAATGTATCTCTTAGGGCTTCTTATATTTTTGTGCAAGAGAATGCGGTTTCAGTGCACTCTACACTCGTATCATCCATCTGCAATAACGCTTCTCATAGATTAGACAACAAACGTTTCTGTATTGTGTTGTATACTTTGCAATGCATTAAGGGTTTCTCCACCTTCCAGTCACAGGAATGCAGGCGATAAACTTTCAGTGTTTGAGAAACTATTCTCGCTCGCCTGCTTGTGCCCTTCCAGGCCAGGGGTTTCCCAAAGGGATACGACTGACTTCAATAGTTAGACACACACACTATACTATGTGTGTGTCACATGCTCACTGTACGTACACACACAAGCGCACACGTGCACATGCGCGCACACACATTCTCCCCACCCCCCCCGTACATGGGATGTTGGTTCTGGGTTTCACCATACTCTATTGCCCTTGAAACCGTGTAGAGTTTTAAGCCTGATGGTGGTTGAGTCCAGTGTACTGCTCTTGAAGATTAGGTCTCAAGTCCCTCAGTTTCATGTACTTGCACCACAATTATCTCTGTGCATCCCTTGAGTAACCAGCGTCTCTTCCAACTCCAAGTCCACAGGCTGGGCTCCGGCTCACCTAAACTATTACCTGCTGGTAAGTCTCCAGAGTCCCTGAGCAGAAGGAAAGGCAGCACCACCAGCATCCAGTATTCAGCTTTACCAGCAACTTGCAGCCCGTGAGTGGATCAAGAAAATGGCAAAGGCGGGCAGCTGCTGCTACTACGAATGCTAATAGGTAAGTGTACCGTAGGGTTGTGCTTAGTGTAAAAAGGCATATTTCCTGCTCATTCTGTTTGGATACCTTTTTTGGTCAAATTGTGATAATGCACTCCCTTTCTCAGCATCACATCATGTGTACGTTTTCTCTTTCTGTGCTGAGTACTGAACAATTCTGTAGTACTGTTTGTGTATTACTGTGACCAAAATCAAAAGCCTTACAATGTCATATGATGTTACCCAACAGATTCCTTTTTGCCACAAGTACAGAAATACTTCTGTTTTAGCCTCTTCGGTGCTCATGACGAGACCAGCTCGTCATGAGTCACAGTGGAGCTGTGCTCATGACGAGCTGGTCTCGTCATAACGGCTGCGCTCCGCCCACGCGGATTAATTCCCGCCTGTGCGGGAGAATTAATCAGTGGGCGGGTGCGTGACGAGACCAGCTCATCATGAGCACAGCTCCACCGTGACTCATGACGAGCTGGTCTCGTCACGAGCACCGCGGCGCCGCGCTCACCCCCCCGCCCCCCCACACCCGTGGGGGAATTACCCCCGCAGGGAAGGGGTTAGAGACCTGCTTGACCACATTGCCTGCCCTCTTCAGCAAAACATCTTTCAGGCAGATTCCTCTGCGGCTGTAAAATATATGCTGCAGTGTCTTATATATTTCTGAAGCACTTTAGTCGGCTAAGTTGCGGACTAGAATGCTCTTCTTGCTGTGGAAACCTAATGGTGTTATAAAGCACCTGGATTGGATAGACCTTCTAGGGAGCCTTTGCATACACGTGCGTCACTACCCCTCACTGTCCCACTACAGTGGGCGAGGATCCTAGTGCTGGAGGCAAGTTTTACCCCTAACAATCTCTGTGTTGATTAAATGTGAGGGTGCACACAAAAAACTGTTTGCAACTTTTAAACTGCAGTTAATTATTGTGTATGTCTCCAAACTTCAACTGCTACAAAATTATTTTCCCCAGAATGGACATCTGGAAATTCTTTGGAAACAAACGACCATGTGAAGTGAGCCTAAATTTAGACAAAAATAAATACGATTCATTGCAGTGATATGTCGGCGCTGCAGCTGCAATTCAATATGGAGTTGGGGCAGCAGATTTAGGATGTAGGAGGCTGGCTTAGTATATGGTGCAACTTATTTAAGTGATGCACCTTGCACTAATCCAGACAACCCTTATGGTGATTTTAGTGGTCTTTGATAACCATAGAAAGCCATCAGCCTTCAGGCTTGTCATGAAGGAGTGTTAAGCAGCTTGTTTTACCAGTTTGATCTGTAGTGTAAATTAAACGAAAAAGAACCACACAGTGTTTATATATAAAAAAAATACTCCGTTTATTACACAACACTCACTAACACATTGGTATATCTCCTACCCGGAGATATCAACACAATACACAAGAATACTTCAAGTGCAATCAGGTAAGTAGCACAAAATACAGTGGTCTCCTGGAGAGACCAAACCATATACTAAAAAAGTGGAATGCGAACTGCAAAGGAGAACGGGACTTGGACCAGAAGATCGAGAGGAGCCAGGGACACAAGGAACCACCCAAGGTAAATACCCAGTAACCCCACACAGGCTGTGTGCAGAGTGGGAAATCAAAAAATGGGAGGTACCCTTCAATTTAAATAAGGGACAGGGTGGATACAGTCAAGAAAAAAGAATCCCTACACATTTGATAATAAACACTAAAAAATCACCACAGTGCTGAGAGTCATAATAACAATTACAATTTGTACATATAGCTATGCCAAAAATATCTAAAAAGAGTTTTACTAATATACTAAAATATTAAAAAGCAGTGGGTCAAAGGCAACAAATGACAGAAAAGATTCAAAAATATTAATATTTATTTGCAAAAATATACACAGTCAATATTAAAAACCATACATCATTAAAATTTACAAATTCATGTCAATTATGATTACAATCACAATTATAAGAAAACAAAGTTGTCGACGCTGCGTTTCGGTGACTAGACAAATGTACACCTTCTTCAGGACAGTTTTCTTAAAACACTATAGACCTATTCTAACGTTCAGTGCTGCAACACATTTCAATGAACCGAATTTGTAGGGGTGATGAATTTAAAATGTTCACCTCGTCAAAACACCTTATTATTGGTAAGACTTATAAGTATAGGGTGTTCGTTGATGCCACCATTCTATTCTAATGCACCAATTGTGCCAGAAACCAGTAAAACAGATAAAAACTGGAGCATCAATAGGAAGGGATACGCCGTGATCAGAGGTATCAATTCCACAATGAGGTTCTTCGCCGGTATTGTGCTCAATATCGTATAAAATTAGAACGACCTCCTTGCGATCAACATAAACGGCTTCCTGACCCAGAAGCCGTTTATGTTGATCGCAAGGAGGCCGTTCTAATTTGCCCACAATGCCCACCGATGTCCGGAGGTTCAGGAGAGTCTGCTGTGACCTTGTCGCTGCAGCTGTGAAGACCAGGTGACACTGAGGAAGACCAGGAGCCGTGCACAAGCTGTCCCACCTTGGTTGTCGGTGACTAGGTGGTGGGTGTCCGGCGGGAGCACCAACAAGCCTTGGTAGCCGCAACTGGCGTGGAAGACGAAGAAGGAGCAACGCCGGGACCAGCAAAGTCCAAGGGATTCACCAAAGGCAGGAGAGTCAGAACAGACCCCAAGCAATCGGGGGAGCCCACTGTAGCAGTAGAAGACCCTCAGGACCCCCCACAGGCCAAAGGCACAGGAGTCGCAAGAGGATCTTGAGCAGCTTACCAAAGATGAAGGCCCACGGTGCAGAGGATGCGGTGAGGTCGCTGATCTTGGAGGGAAGAGATGCTGGAGCTTCTTGTAGCCTGAAGATCTCTGGAGTGCCTTGGCAACGGCAAGTCAACGCGGTGCACAGGGGTTTGGCCCCAGTGGTTCAGACAAGGCATGCTAGCCTCAACATTGCACAGAGGACAGGTCAGGCCTCGAGGGAGTTGCAGAACCACCACCTGTGTTGCTGAGCCTCGGGAAGTCCATAGAACGACGGGAGCAGCAGACCAGTCAGCTTCGTTGTGGTGCCTGTAGATGCAGGGGAGTGACTCCTTCACTCCAAGGGAGCTTTCTTTGGGTGTCCTTGATGCCTACAGGTATTTTGAAGAACCTGCCAGAAGCACAGACACAGTGGACAAAGAACAGTGAGACCAGGAGCAGCAGGAGTCTTCGTTGGTGCAGTCTCAGTTCCTGGCGAAGTCCAAGTGTCCAGATGGTCAAAGAGTGACGTGGTTTCAGACTTGTCTTGTCCCACGATGAATCTAAGGACCCACTCACAGGTAAGCCCTTAAGTACCCTAAGGAAAGGGTTGGAAAAACTCACGGGTTCCTCCCAGTGGAGGGGCTGGACAGGGGGGAGGATACTCCCATGTCCTTTGTCCAGTTTCACACTAGAGTGGGAGCCAACGGCTCCCTGAACTGATTCCCACTGGAGTATGCAGAGAGGGCACCAAATGTGCCCTTCAAAGCAGTCTGGTGGCGCTGCAGGAGCCCCCACCCTGTCCCAATACACTAAGTCCTGTCTGGGAGGTGGTTACACCTCCCTGCGACTGGAAACTTATTGTTCTACCTTCCCCCTGCTCGAGCTTGGCTCAGCAGCAGGAAGGCAGAATCGTGTCTGTGTTCAGCAGCAGCACTAGCTTGCTGGCAGACCCTGAAAGGCTGTTACCTGGAGTACAAATGGGTACCCAAGAGTGTACCCCAGTACATTTATTTATGCGTTTTTATATAGCGCGGACTTTACCCGAGGGTGTCAGAGCGCTTCACAATAGGAACAGTAACATTACATGAGGAGAAGGATACCAGTGAGCATAATACAAAAGCAAGCGTTACATTGCATGAGGAAAAGTGACAATCGTGCAAATAACAAACAAACCAGATACAAAAAGAGGTATACGTTCCAAGAGGAAAAAGTGACAGGTGTGCATGATACATGGGGTACAAAATACAAATAGAGGTATAATACTGCAGAAGTGGCAGTCATTCATAACACACTGGGAAGGCACTACTATAGGCTTGGAGTACAGAATTTCCTATAGTGGAAGAACTTCCTTGAGGTAGTAGAGAGGGCGTGAATTCAACAGGGGGTACATGGGGTACAAAATACATGATACATGGGGTACAAAATACAAATACAGGTATAATACTGCAGTAAGTGGCAATCACTCATAACACACTGGGAAGGCACTTCTATAGGCTTGGAGTACAGACTTTCCTATAGTGGAAGACCTTCCTTGAGGTAGTAGAGAGGGCGTGGAATCATACTTGCAACACTGGAATCGGTGTTGGGGTATGATTCCAACATGTTTGATATCAACCATGACCAGGTTCTGTGCAGCCACTATATAGTTAGACATCTCGTAATGACTGATGTCAACTATATGTATTTAAATGACTGACCGCACTTACAAAGCCTGTAAAATCGACTCCGGGGTTTGTAGGGGTGTCCTGCTCATGCACGGGCATCCACACACTTGTAACCAAGCACTCTGCAATCAGGACTGAAGAGCCTGCCATAGGGGTGACATAGGTTTTAAGTGCTGTGACCTCAGATATAACAACACTTATATCTGCCGTGAGGGGTGCTAGCACCAACTCACACAGGCTGCAATGGCAGGTCTATAGTCACAATTTAAGTGGACTTCCATGGGTGGCACAATACACGCTGCAGCCCGTAGGGGATCCCTGGTGTACCTATGCCCTGGGTACCTCAGCACCATATACTAGGGACTTACAAGGGTTCACCAGCAGCCAATTGTGGATGTACCGAAGTACTTACCATGGTCAGTTTAGGGAGGAAGCACAGTTGCAGAGTCCTGATTAGCAGGATCCCAGCAGACTAGGTCAAAACATAGCAGAAAGTGGGGGTAACTATGAAAGCAGACCCTACTTTCCTACAGCTTCCAAAATGGCGCCTGCGCAAGGGGAAAGGGCAGGAATGCACCGTATTGGATAAATTCGGTGCATTCCTGCCAGTGCTTTAAATGGGAAAAAATAAGTGCAGGTACTCATTAAAATGAGCTAGATGTGTAGTGAGGGGGCGGGGCTAGGGGCGGGGCTAAAAGCAAGACTTGATGATACTTAACGACTTCTATATTAGTTGCAGCACAGGGCCTGAACGGACCCTGCTCTGTCAAACACAGCGTGATGGTGAGCACCCGGCAATTATTCAAATGAGCCCAGCTGAATAGCTCAGCTGGGGCTCAGATCCTGGCTACAGAAGTGGCGCCTTGGCTGCCAGAGACACCTTCCACTCCGGCTCACCAGCACTCACAGCCAATAAGCCTACCTTTTCATGAGTACCGGTACTCTCCTCGGCAGAAGAGAAGTGCCGGTACTCAGAGGGATAAATCTAAGAAGTGCCGGTACTCAGTACCGGTGAGTACCGGCCCATTTAAAGCACTGATTCCTGCCCTTTCCCAGTGACGCATGGCAGTGCAGAAAGGTGACTGCTGCGCTCCCATGCGCCACTATTGTATAAATAAGCCCCCTAGAGACCAGATAAATGTTAGCGTGCGCTATATATCTGTAGTAATTATTACTAACAGTGGGGGAGGGTCCACACAGCTGTGTGGGCTTCTCCTCTTGTCATTTGGGCCATCTTGGCCCCCTGTAAGGGGCGTGGCTTCCATTTGTGAGCAGGTGCACTCGCATGAATGTTGTGAGAAGCCTCGAGTCTCCCATATCTCACAGACATTCATTGGTCTGGGGCTGGAGTTAGGGGCCTTCTGACCCCTGTGGGAGTCTTTTTGATATCGCATTGCTCGTCCCCTTACCTTGAGCGCCACTTGCCAGGCTTCACCCCGCTATGTATAAGAAACACCTGAAGCCACACACTACTGCTGATACACTCACTCCAGGGGTGGGCAGAGGTCAGAGAGAGCACATGGGTGGCCTCCTGGCCACATCTGATGAAAGTCCACTGGTCCTACCCCACAGATCCCCCTATGATCCTGGCAGTTCACAGAAAGCACGCCTTGAAGTATGCTCTCAGTATTTACTTGTATAGCGCCGTCTACAGCTGGCATGTCACCGTAGCGCCTTAGAATTTGAGTTTGCGGGTGCCATGATGTTCCCCAACAAGAGGTGCATGGCTATTTTACCAACGACCCTCGAGATATCAAGACTCGCCTCCTGGAGGAGGGGGGGGGGGGAGGGGGCTGCCTGGTAGGCGGGGTGTAAGGAGGACAGGGGAAGGGTCACTCCGCCGTAAGTAGTGATCTGGTGCCTGGACCTCCCAGTTTATTTATAGACGTGTTTTTGTAAAGCGCCCACGCAGTCCGCTTCAGGGCGCTGGCACAGGAAGAGCAGGTGGCTGAAGTGTTCTCCTACATGGACGTGCGTGTGGGGGCAGGAGGTGTGCGCTATAGTGTGCTGGCGTGGTGCAGTCCCTACTGGCATGGGACCCTGGTGACACTGGACCCCTCCCCCCCCCCAAGTGACAGCGCCCAGCTCCCCTCCCCCACCCCTCCTGCCCCCGGGTAGTGACAAGGCTCATCTCAGGTTGCTAACCGGTCTATGGTGGTGTGTGTGATGCCGACCCCACATTCCCCCCCTTCCCCCCCCCGCACTGTCCGCTGCTTCCCCTTTAACACGAGTTTGTTTTCCTCCAGATTGACTCCCGATTAATTCTTGAAATTCCTGCCCAATCAGTGGCTTCAGTCCGGGGGCTGGGATTCTTCTAGATTTCCATTGGCTGCCACAGGAGGAGATCCACCAATCACAGCCTCGGCACCGCCCAGTCCTCCCAGTACACACCGGGAGCTCCGGGTCTGAAGTTTGAGAGTCAGAGGGACAAGACACGACCGAGAAGAAGAGACAACAACAACTGCAGCACGACAACAACACAACAAGGGACCCAAGGCACCAGGGGCAGAGCAGGAGCAGGTGAGACAACAACAACTCCAGCACAACAGAGTGACCATAACACTAAGGGACCCAAGGCACCAGGGGCAGAGCAGGAGCAGGTGGGACAGCAACAACTACAGAGTGACTATAACACAATAAAAGACCAAAGACATCAGGGGCAGAGACCAGGAGCAGGTGGGACAGCAACAACTACAGAGTGACTATAACACAATAAAAGACCAAAGACATCAGGGGCAGAGAGCAGGTGAGACAACAACAACTCCAGCACGGCAACAACACGAACAAGGGACCCAGGGGCAGAGCAGGAGCAGGTGAGACAACAACAACTACAGAGAAGAGACAACAACAACTGCAGCACGACAACAACACAACAAGGGACCCAAGGCACCAGGGGCAGAGCAGGTGCAGGTGAGACAACAACTGCAGCACAACAGAGTGACCATAACACTAAGGGACCCAAGGCACCAGGGGCAGAGCAAGAGCAGGTGAGACAACAACAACTACAGAGTGACTATAACACAATAAAAGACCAAAGACATCAGTCGCAGAGAGCAGGTGAGACAACAACAACTCCAGCACGGCAACACCACAAACAAGGGACCCAGGGGCAGAGCAGGAGCAGGTGAGACAACAACAACTACAGAGTGACTATAACACAATAAAAGACCAAAGACATCAGGGGCAGAGACCAGGAGCAGGTGAGACAACAACAACTCCAACACGACAACAACACAAACAAGGGACCCAAGGCACCAGGGGCAGAGCAGGAGCAGGTGAGACAACAACAACTGCAGCACGACAACAACACAAACAAGGGACCCAAGGCACCAGGGGCAGAGCAGGAGCAGGTGAGACAACAACAACTACAGCACGACAACAACACAAACAAGGGACCCAAGGCACCAGGGGCAGAGCAGGTGCAGGTGAGACAACAACTACAGCACAGCAGGGTGACTATAACACAACACTAAGGGACCCAAGGCACCAGGGGCAGAGCAGGAGCAGGTGAGACAACAACAACTCCAGCACAACAGAGTGACCATAACACTAAGGGACCTGATTACGCCAAGCTTTACTCCTACTTTTCCCTACTAAATGTAATGTAGATGGTCTTTTATTTGCCTACTAAAAGTGGTAGAAGGGAGAAAAACAATTCAAGATCATACTTTCGATTTAGTCAAGCTGTAATAGACCACAGACTCCGTCTTTAAGTTTTGTGGATTTATTATAAGGCCAAAAATAATTGAATATCAACACACCTCAATATTAGAGTATAGAGGTACAAGAAAATCAATACAGAGCCGATTTTACGAATATAGGTCATTCGGCACAGAAGGCATAATATGATGAACTCCAAAATCAAGATACAGCAAAGAATGGAAGCGGAGTCCAATTCTCTTTTCATTTAAGAAGGAGCAAAATCTTTCCCTACTCTACTCTCAATGAGAATCCTACCTAGCTCCCTTGTATCATATCCCAAAGGTGTCAGCACGTGTTGACTTCCTAAGAAGTACTCACGTCAAAATGGGTCTGATAGCTTAAAGCTATGGAGCTCGCTCTAAGATGCTCCTTCTCCTCCGAAAGCTGGTAGAAGTCTGTCTAATCTGTCTCTGCGCACTATACAAAAAGACAATAATCGGCTCCCAATACGTCATATGTTAAACTTTTCCGCTTGCAACGGTTTTCAGTAAGTTTCCACAGAAGCTTTAATTAGCTGGCTCTTCTTCCAGTGGCCTTGGTTCCCAGATAGGCTATGCACGAAGGTGTCCTCCCTTCTCGCCTTTCAGTCTTCTTCAAAGACATTCCGAGTATCTCCTTAAATCTAAGAATAACTAGGTCGAATTCCTGCACCTGCAGTAGGATGAGAACATACTGTCTTCGAGCACACCAGAATTTATTTAATTAATACCTGAGCAGCTAAGGAGAAATGAAACTCAAAACAACCTACAATTTGGGCCTACAAACCGGGTAACTTAACTCAACATGGTTACATTATATGAATACAACGTCATCCTGCACCTTACACATACAGGAATTATATTTCTAATGCATACAAGATCCTACTTAAATGTGCTCACTTCACTTTAATACTAATATGACGTGAATAAATGCATCTTAATAATCGTAAAACACTGCACACGACAAAATATATATGAGTACGTTTGTATCAGGAGTATAGTGCACCCCTACAAATTAGAGTGCTGTAAGCGCTCTATCAGTTCCCCCCTCTTATGACTAGTGTCATAACACCAACCTTTTCCCTTCTTATAAGTTTCTCCTTGTAGAAGAGACCGACCTAAACAGAGGTTGTAGCTTGCCGTCCCTGCCTAAATCTTTCCAACCCTTTCAGATGTAGATAATGACTGCCCTGCAGTCGTTCTATTTGTTGCTCTCGCTTTTTCAATGAATTTTCAGCATGTCGTGCCTTTTGCCATTTGTAAGCCTTAATGACTCCCAACAGTACAATTATACAAATGACAGCTATTATGATAGGTTTCAAGATGTATTCTATTATTTCTTGTCCCAAACTTCCAAACCAGCTTCCTATCTTGCCAAATCCCTTGCCAATTTGTTCCCAGAGTCCATCAGCAGCCAGATCACGTAAATCTTGATGTATCTCTGAAATATTGCTAATGTACTTCCTTATATCCCGACTATTGTCAGGAATATAAGTACAGCACTGTTGAACTTTCAATAATTTACAGACTCCTCCAGCCTTTGCTAGTAATACATCTAAAGCAAGGCAATTTTGAAGAACCATAGCCCTTATCGAAACCATCTCTCCATCAACAAGTAATAACATTTGAGCCGTATTCACAGAGAGCTTATCTACCAGAGTTGCCAGCTTTCTAATCTTCACATCATTCAAAATCACACCCAAACTAGGTATCGTAGCTCCAAATACATCCCCAATAATTTCACCAGCACCTGCACCACGTTTTCCTCTATGGGATCTCTTCCCTTCCAAAGGCCATAAATCATCCACATGGAAGATCTTGGGAAATACCACAGCCAAATAACATGTCCCATACCAATTTTTGGGCAATTTCACATAAGCATTTTTACCGCACACAAAGTACACATTTGGCACTATGGTCAATTTATCCAACAGCGCCTTTCTAATGGATTCTTCAATCAAGAAAATGTGTTCACAATCACTCTCGCCCACAAATATTTTGTCATAATATGTGGACGGGTGCCTAATGCACAGTCTCCCTTTTTGCTGGAAGTCTAAAGCTATTGGACCAGAACTCCCTTTTGCCTTATGATCTAGTTCTTCCTTCGTCCATGGGATCACCTTGTGCTTCGGATCTGGTCTAAATAAGGTCTGCCTATGTCGATCTTCTATCTGATCCACAAACTTCTTTTCAATGTCAGTTAACATGCAGGTCAAGTTGTGTCTATGGGCATAAGATGTATCTAAGGTAATAGTCGGCACAAAATACGTAGACATCCTCTCTACCTGCTTATAGTAATCATATTTATTCATGTATTTGAGAGCGGGGACTTCTGAGAGTACCACATCATAATTGGAGAAGTAGTACTCAAAATGTGCCTTACTATAAAACATACTCAGTAACACGCTGCATGTAATGCCATAGGTCACAGGTAAATGATGGTATTGAATGCCTTCCTCTACGGATGCTGGTGGTTGCATACACACATAGCAATCTTTCGCTTCCATTGTATCAACATACTCATACAGCAAACGGGCATATGCATTCAGCGTGAAATCACCCTTGGACAAATCTACATGTAACATCCGACTAGTTTCCCTAATCATTTCTCTATCTTTTGCGGAGGCATCCTCTTCAAACCCTGAAGTAGGTGGGGTAAGTGTCTGTTCCCCATTCCTTTCGGCATCGTGTGACTCTGTCAAGGATGTAATAATCACCAAAGTTATGACAATAAGTACCACAACGATAAGGGTACCAATTATGCATTTCTGCTTGCGTCTTGGATTTCCAGATTCCATTTTGAACCTCCTTCAGTTTTGAAGCGCAAACAAATCAAAGTCTCTTTTCTTCTTGCCTTATTTTGGTATTTTCAATGCCTTATTATTGTCTTTTTCCCATTCGATTATTGCAATGTTCAGTCCAGTATCTATGTCCTATTGAAGAGATGTAGTCAGCCCTAGCCCTCAGTTCTTCTTCTATTGAAATTCCCTAATTTAAATCTTCTTCCACTCGGGTCTAAGTTATCTTCTTTCTAAAGCCTAATGAGTTCTTCTTTTAGAGTTCAAACTTCATCATTAATGATATTAGATCCAAGCATAGTAAGAACAAGCTGCAGAATTTCTGCACAAATCTCTCCCAGTTCCTGTGCAGTGGGCTGTCGACCTAACGTGGGGAAAGCAACCTCGTTATGAATCAAAAAGCGCAAACCACTTAGCCTTGGTGGATCGGGGACTGTCAAAGTTAGGAGTCCAAAGGCTTCAACTCCAGGGACCAACAGCTGAATTTCAATCGTGAGGGTGTCCCCTCCGTAACTCACTGTACCAGTCCCCAACCTTCCGGAATTCTTCGGTTTCTGCATTTGCAGCCAGATACGTCCACTCAGGAGAGGCGTACTTTTGAGACGGTACCCTCTCTCTTCTGGATCGTCTTAGACCATCCGATCTTTCCTCAGTTTCACTTTTATCTGATTCAGACGTTTCAGGAATTGGAGCGAGATTTTTCTAAGATGCAAGCCTTATGTTCAGCCTTTCTTTTCTCGTTGGCCACTTTTCTGCTTCTGCACCTGTTCTCTCCTCCTCTTGATCTGATCCTTCTGCACCAGGCCGTTCACTTCGATCTGGGTCAAAGTTCACTTCTGCAATTTCGTCTATCTCCGGATCTGCACTCAATGCTGGAGCAGAGGAATCTCTTTCTTCTTGCTCGGTTGGTTGTTCAGTCCCGTCAAGAATTCTTACGACTTGACTTGATTCTTCATTTCCTGTAGCTCTTTCAGCAAGAGGAATCGTTGTTTCCTCCGGTTCTGGAACACGACGAGTATGCCTCCACACTTCACAGCTGTACTTGTCACCAAGATCACTTGGTAAGGTCCTCGCCAGCGAGCGTCAAGGCAGCTCTTCCTCACGTGCTTTCGAACAAGCACCCAGTCACCAGGGTTAAGGTCATGCAGCAGGTCTCTCGAGGTGGATGCAGTCGCAGCCTCGACCTGGTGGGACACAGAATTAACCACATCAGCCAGTCCCCTACAATAATCCAAAACCAAATCATCTGTGATGTTTATCAGTGCTATAGCTGGTACCATAGGCAATCGCATAGCTCTTCCCATCAAAATTTCGTGAGGGGAGAGTCCTGTCCTCCTATCAGGAGTACTACGCAGACTCATCAATACCAATGGTAGCGCATCTGGCCACTTCAATGAAGTCGACGAACAAACTTTCGACACCCTCATCTTGATTGTGCCATTTATCTGTTCTACAAGGCCAGACGCCTCAGGCCTGTAACTACAGTGCAATCTCTGATCAATGTTTAGAGCTGTACATAACAATTTCATGATTTCACTATGGAAGTGTGTTCCTCTATCTGTCTCAACTGAGGTCGGAAATCCAAAGCGGGGTATCAATTCTCTTAACAACAGTTTTGCCACTGTGAGACTGTCACATCGTCTAGTTGGATAGGCTTCAACCCAACGTGAAAAGATACACACTACCACCAAAACATATCTTAGCCTATTGCACCTAGGCATTTCGATGAAATCCAACTGAATCCTATTAAAAGGCCCCCTGACCTTCCAATATGACTCATTGCAACGACAGTTCTCTTTCCAACATTCATTTGTTGACATATAACACATCTGTGACACACCGCTTCAGCATGCACACGAAATCGCGGGTTGAACCAGGTTTGCCTGAACACTCGCACCATGGCATCTCTCCCTAGATGAACCACTCCGTGAATCTGCCTTGCCATTGGGCTCAATAGACAGTTAGGTAAGACTGTTCTCTCATCTGTTGACACCCAAATGCCATCTTCTCTCTTTTCGCAGCCTGCTCTGACCCATGATGCAACTTCCTCCTCTGAGGCTTCATCCTGCAGTCGCTTTACCTCATCCCAGGTGTCGGCTATAGCTAACATCATGCTGAGCTCAGTCTCTTCTGTGCTTTCTCCTACATATGTTCCATTAAAAACACAAGCATGTATAGCACAAAAACGCGCTACTTCATCGGCATAGTTATTTCCTTTTGTAACAAAGTCCTCTCCCCTTCCATGGGCTGCACATTTTACTACAGCTATCTCTTTGGGTTTTTGCAAAGCTTCCAACAATTGGCGCACAAATTCTCCATTACGGATTGGGGATCCTGAAGATGTCAAAAATCCCCTCTGTGACCATAACTGGCCAAAGTCGTGAACCAATCCAAACCCGTATTGGCTGTCCGTATAGATAGTCACTCGGACTCCATTTGAAATGATACAGGCACGTGTCAAAGCAATAATTTCAGCGACCTGAGCAGAGTATACTCCTGTCAGACAGGCAGCTTCCACCACCCCCAAGATGGTGCACACCGCAAACGCTGCTCTCAAACACCCTTCATTGTCTCGTAAGCATGAACCATTAACAAAAAGAATCAAATCAGTTTCAGGCAGAGGTTCATCACCAATGTCAGGTCTGGGTTTGGTAGATAGCTCAGTAACATCCAGGCAGTCATGCTCTTCACAATCTTCTTCCTCCTCTTGCGGAAGAGGTAACAATGTAGTAGGATTCAAGGTGGTACAACGTTTCAAAGTGACATTTTCAGAAGCCAATATAACCTGCTCATACTTTGTAAGTCTGTTATTCGTTAAATGCTGTGTCTTAGTTCGTGTCATTAGCAATTCCACTGAATGAGGCACGTAAACAGTAAGCGGATGACCCATCACTATGCCTTCACATCTTTCAATGCTGACACCTGTTGCAGCAACGGATTTGAGACATCCGGGCAACGCAGAAGCTACTGGATCTAATGTAGCTGAAAAGTAAGCCACTGGTCTGCGAGCATCTCCGTGTGTCTGCACAAGAACCGCTAACGCACATCCTTCATTTTCACAGCAGAAGAGCAAAAACGCTTTATTATAATCCGGCATTCCCAGAGCTGGAGCACGACATAGGCTCTCTTTCAGCAAAAGGAAGGCTCTCGAGCAGTCATCATCCCATGGTACCGGATCGCTAATGTCCTTTCGAGTCAACTTCAACAGTGGCTTTGCTTGCAAGGAAAAATTTGGGATCCACTGTCGACAATAGCCGACCATTCCCAAAAACATGCGGACTTCTTTTTGTGTTTTCGGAGTTCCTATTTGCAGAATCGCCTCTATGCGATCTGGTGACACCCTCCGTTTCCCTTTCTCAATCCGATGACCTAAATACTGTACTTCATTCAGACAATACTGAAGTTTGTTCTGAGACACTTTGTGTCCATTGTCTGCCAAATGATTCAGCAAAGCCAAAGTATCAATTCTGCAGGCATCCTCAGTCTCTGAGGCGACCAGAAGGTCGTCAATATACTGCACTAGGACTGAGTTCTGGGGCATCATTAGCCCTTCAAGGTTCTTCTTCAGACTCTGCCTAAAAATAGAGGGGCTTTCTGTATACCCTTGAGGGATTCTACACCATGTTAACACACGATCGTCCATCCTAAATGCAAATAAAAACTGGCTGTCTTCATGCAATGGTATGGAGAAAAATGCCTGACATAAATCTATGACTGTAAACCATTCTGCTTCACATGGTATTTGGAACAGGATAACAGCTGGATTCGGTACCACGGGACAACATGGAATCACAATGTCATTGACTCTGCGCAAGTCCTGTACTATTCTGTACTTGCCGCTAGGCTTCTGCAGTCCCATAATAGGTGAATTGCAGGGACTTCCTCATATCTCCTTGAGAATGCCTTGTGCAATCATAGACTCAATTACAGGTCTTATTCCAGCCACAGTTTCTGGACTTAATTTATACTGCGGAGTTCGTGGAAATTCGACATTTGGTTTGACCTGTATCTTAACAGGTTCGACCCCTCGAATCAATCCTATCTCCTCACCCGTGAAATCCCACACCTTTGGAGAAACCGAATCTCTCAAATCATGTGGCAACTCCTCTATCGTAAGAACCACGAACATTTCTGTACACCAGCTCATATTAGCCATTTTAAAATCAGCATCATCATCACAGGTTTGCAGCTCCATACGCCTCGGAGTGCAAGATATGGTACAATTTAGTTTACACAAAAGGTCTCGTCCCAATAGGCAGGGTGGGCTTGAATTGCAAACTACAAATTGATGTTTATCTCGGAACCGTCCTATCCTCACAGGTAACTCATTTGTCAATGGGTTAGTCATTTTCTGATTGGTAACTCCCACCACTTGGATCGTTTGTCCTGACAGGGACAAATTTGGGACTTCTTCAGTTCTTACAGTGGAGCGCGCAGCTCCAGTATCTAACAAGAAGGTAACAGGGTGTCCGTTCACCTCCGCATCTACAAACGGCCCATTCTGATCTACTTCCAGGATCGCATCCAAAGGGCATGCTTCCTGCACCCCCCTCTGACACTCATAGAGATCTTGTGGTTGGTCAGATCTGTCTCTTATTTCAAAATAGGGCATCTGATGATACACCTGATTATGAGTAGGTATCCTCGGAGGCTGAGGAATCTGCATTTGCGGCTCATATCCTGCCCCATACATAGACCTAGGTCTAGTTACAGTATTCAAAGTTTCTGACATCTGTCCCTCTCCCTCATTCTGCAATTGATTTGCTGGATTCGATCGACACTCGCGCTTCCAATGCCCGATTTTGTGACAATAATGACAAGCAGTGACCTTCTTTTGGTTTGCCACCCAATCACCTCCTGTACCTACATCCATTCCCCTGCCTCTTCCTTGTCCAGGTTGGGTTACCATCTGTTGACCCATTCCTCTACCACTTCCTCTACCTCGACCCATCGCTCCTCCAACTCCTTGCATCTGATCAGGCCTTTCGGCATTCCTCAACTGCACCAACATCAACTTGTCTTTCAATTTCTTTTGTGCCGATTCTACTTGATCACTACAGTATTTTGCATAACGTAGGATTTCATCCACCGTCTTATTCTGCCAACATATCAAATGTGTTTGTATCATCAAGCTAACATCAGATCTTAATCCTAGCACAAACTTTGAGACAAACTGTCCCATATCTTTCTGCTCAATTGTATCCAATCCACTATGCTGTTTAAAAGCCACTAAAAGTCTCTCATAATAGTCATGTACCGACTCCTTAGAATCTTGCGTAGTATGATCGATTTTAAGCCAATCGACCGTTTGCGGAGCTACCTTGGATTGTAACCATGTGATCACTTGCTCATATTTCTTCATTACTTCGGGAGAGGGACCATGATTTTTCGGGTCTCTGGCTGGTTCTACAGCGGGCCAATCAATGGCAATTTTACACGCCGTCCATAAATCTCCTGGGACCACTATATCAAACAAGGTATTCAAATCAATCCAAAGCACCTTCGAGATCTTGACAAACCGATCTATTTGCTTGTACCAATCAGCAGGTTTTTCCCTCAGCCGAGGAAAATCATTAGTGAATGCTGCCAAATCACCCCTGCTCCAAGGCACATGAACGTACCCCCCATTTTGCACTTCTCTCAAAGGGTAATGTCCTGCCGATCCCGTCCCTCCAGCCGGAGGCGGAATGTCTCCTATTCCTTTCTTGACACTTTTCTTTTTGACCCACCTCTCTTCCCATTTGTCTAAGGCTCTCCACGCTCTTATCCCTATCACCAATTCCCTAATCTGTGCTCTTAATCCCGCCGTTCGCTTCTCTTCCAATTCCTTATCCGTATAATGCAATCTGCAAGTTCCCTGCATCATTTTAGTCTTTGTTAGATCTACCTCATACTTTCGTGCCAACTGAGACAATGCATCATGAGTTCGCTTTGCCTTCCTGGTAACATCTTTAGCTACAAATAACAATTCACTGGAGTCATAGGTGTCAATTCTCTCCCATGGCAGATTGCCTTCGATCACTTCATCTAGTTCTGCTTTTAATCTTACCACATCTAACACTGGTGCCTTTATTGCAACATGTAAAACCTTCTGACCTCTTTCACTTCCCAATTCCTCCCTGTCACAACTTTGTGTTCTCCGTGGACTCCCACTCTCCTTCATCCTCACAACTGGGCGACTTTCTCTTTCACAGCTTCGACTTCTCCAATGATTACTCTCACATACATACTGTGGCCCGAAAGGTACTCTAGGTGCTTCTTGTTTCAACCCCAATTCATCATTCAATATCTGTGACTCCCTCACCGGTGGAACCCACATCCTGATGGCTGACTCAGAATTTGCTAAAGCCCCTGTTCGTCTTCGTTCTGACCCAATGTCCATCCTTGAAGGATCAGCCGTAGCTGGCAGTGGAGTACTGGCTTCCACTGGTATCTGAGCCATGCCTGTCTCACTCATGGTAAGGCTCCCTCCAGATATAGTCTCTTCACCTTGTTCTGTCTGTTGTTGACTTTCCCTTGTTCTCACTCTGGGGTTATATATGGAAACCACCGGTCCAATAGTAACTGGTACCGAAAGGGCTTCTGGTAATCGCCTGTTACAGGCAGTCTCTCCTGACTCCGAGGTTGCATACCCTATCCCTCCAGACCCTCCTGGAATTCATCTCATTTCCACTGAAATCTTTCTCCTGACTCCTCTGGTCTGCTCTTCTGACCCGGATTGTCTCACCCGTAGGCTTTCCTCTGATTGCTGTGTTCTCTCCATCTCCAGGCTAGAGTCATCAGGTGGAGGACGTTCTGCTAGCAGTCTCTCTAGAAAACTGTCATCTGTATCACTTTCCTCTTCTGTCTTACTTTGCCCTTTAGACGCTTCTTCTAATAACCGAAATGGATACAATCGTTCTCCCTCTATGGTGTCTACTCTCCATCTCTTCAGCTGTGCATCCCACCTGGCATCCTGATATGCCTTCATTGCCTTTTTCATTCTTCCCTGAGAAGCTTCCCTTCTCTTTGCCATTGCTGCTCTCATCCAAGCATCCAATGCCTCAAATTGAGTTGGTCTAGGCGGGGGTTTCAAAGCAGACATCACTCCTCTTAACTGATACAGCACCTCCATACGAAATGACCCATAACGAGGAAAAGCCAATTCCCCTTCTTTTTCTGTAATTTTATGCCAATTTTGAAGCCAAACTATAGTATGGAGTCCCACATTTGTTGCCATATAATGCGCCGGTGTATCCTCAGGTGGAGCTTCTTCTCCTACCCGTGTCATCACTCCTGTATCACCTCTACACAAATCCCGCAACACCCTGAAACATCTCATCATGAAAATCAATTGTTTGCCCTTCAAAATCAATACTCAGCTTCGAACGAACGTCCACCAATCCCAGCGCGACGTTACACCAACCGACCAATCCCAGCGCGGCGCATACTGACGTCACTACTCGCTCCTTTCAGCGGCTCACCCTCCTTTACAATTTCACTCGCTCACACATTCACACTACGAGTAACTGTATGACCAAAAGCTATTAAACCAAGTAACTGCTCCTAACACAGTCACAATAACTTACAGTTACATAAACAAGTAATTGTCCGTCCTCTAGGAGATCGATAGAACACTCTTACAAGAACATTCATCCGTTGTAACCCCCGACCTGCGTTGGTCACTCAATCGCCATAGTTCACCCCCGGTACCTGAGGCTCTCTATCGCGACGTACTCCTTTCACACAAAGTTCCCTATCACAAGTGGATCATCGATAGCGCTTCACGACACCCACATTTTTGATCAGACAATTACAGATACAAAACTATCCCGGGATCTTGGACTTCTCTTGAGTCCGCTAACCAAACTTCCTGATTCGCACGTGTCCGAACCAGTAAACCGATAAACCCACAATCACTCGACATGCATCTCAACTCCGCAAGACATCACACAAATATTTCACCGCAATCTAACATACCACACAATTTCATACTCACGCTACCACTGTTTCCGCCGCACCGTCAACGTCCGCCGACTTCCATCTATGTCCACCGTCTTCTACTCCGTGTCCAGGGTCTTAGTGTTCTTCCGACCCTACCCCTACTCTCTTTCTCCCCTCACTCTTAGAGGCAAACCATCCTCTGCTACCATTTGATTACGCCAACCTTTACTCCTACTTTTCCCTACTAAATGTAATGTAGATGGTCTTTTATTTGCCTACTAAAAGTGGTAGAAGGGAGAAAAACAATTCAAGATCATACTTTCGATTTAGTCAAGCTGTAATAGACCACAGACTCCGTCTTTAAGTTTTGTGGATTTATTATAAGGCCAAAAATAATTGAATATAAACACACCTCAATATTAGAGTATAGAGGTACAAGAAAATCAATACAGAGCCGATTTTACGAATATAGGTCATTCGGCACAGAAGGCATAATATGATGAACTCCAAAATCAAGATACAGCAAAGAATGGAAGCGGAGTCCAATTCTCTTTTCATTTAAGAAGGAGCAAAATCTTTCCCTACTCTACTCTCAATGTGAATCCTACCTAGCTCCCTTGTATCATATCCCAAAGGTGTCAGCACGTGTTGACTTCCTAAGAAGTACTCACGTCAAAATGGGTCTGATAGCTTAAAGCTATGGAGCTCGCTCTAAGATGCTCCTTCTCCTCCGAAAGCTGGTAGAAATCTGTCTAATCTGTCTCTGCGCACTATACAAAAAGACAATAATCGGCTCTCAATACGTCATATGTTAAACTTTTCCACTTGCAACGGTTTTCAGGAAGTTTCCACAGAAGCTTTAATTAGCTGGCTCTTCTTCCAGTGGCCTTGGTTCCCAGATAGGCTTTGCATGAAGGTGTCCTCCCTTCTCGCCTTTCAGTCTTCTTCAAAGACATTCCGAGTATCTCCTTAAATCTAAGAATAACGAGGTCGAATTCCTGCACCTGCAGTAGGATGAGAACACACTGTCTTAGAGCACACCAGAATTTATTTAATTAATACTTGAGCAGCTAAGGAGAAATGAAACTCAAAACAACCTACAATTTGGGCCTACAAACCGGGTAACTTAACTCCACATGGTTACATTATATGAATACAACGTCATCCTGCACATTACACATACAGGAATTATATTTCTAATACATACAAGATCCTACTTAAATGTGCTCACTTCACTTTAATACTAATATGACGTGAATAAATGCATCTTAATAATCGTAAAACACTGCACACGACAAAATATATATGAGTACGTTTGTATCAGGAGTATAGTGCACCCCTACAAATTAGAGTGCTGTAAGCGCTCTATCAGACCCAAGGCACCAGGGGCAGAGCAGGAGCAGGTGGGACAGCAACAACTACAGAGTGACTATAACACAATAAAAGACCAAAGACATCAGGGGCAGAGAGCAGGTGAGACAACAACAACTCCAGCACGACAACACCACAAACAAGGGACCCACGGCACCAGGGGCAGAGCAGGAGCAGGTGAGACAACAACAACTCCAGCACAACAGAGTGACTATAACATAACACTAAGGGACCCAAGGCACCAGGGGCAGAGCGGGAGCAGGTGAGACAACAACTGCAGCACAACAGAGTGACTATAACATAACACTAAGGGACCCAAGGCACCAGGGGCAGGGCGGGAGCAGGTGAGACAACAACAACTGCAGCACAACATAACACTAAGGGACCCAAGGCAACAGGGGCATAGCGGGAGCAGGTGAGACAACAACAACTGCAGCACAACAGAGTGACTATAACATAACACTAAGGGACCTAAGGCACCAGGGGCAGAGCGGGAGCAGGTCAGACAACAACAACTGCAGCACAACAGAGTGACTATAACATAACTCTAAGGGACCCAAGGCACCAGGGGCAGAGTGGGAGCAGGTCAGACAACAACAACTGCAGCACAACAGAGTGACTATAACATAACACTAAGGGACCCAAGGCACCAGGGGCAGAGCAGGTGAGACAACTACTACTACAGCACAACAGAGTGACTATAACACAATAAAAGACCAAAAACATCAGGGACAGAGAGCAGGTGAGACAACAACAACACAAACAAGGGACCCAAGGCACCAGGGGCAGAGCAGGCGCAGGTGAGACAACAACAACTACAGCACAACAACAACACAAACAAGGGACCCAAGGCACCAGGGGCAGAGCAGGAGCAGGTGAGACAACAACAACTACAGCACAACAACAACACAAACAAGGGACCCCAGGCACCAGGGCCAGAGCAGGAGCAGGTGAGACAACAACTACAGCAGCATGACAACAACACAAACAAGGGACCCAAGGCACCAGGGGCAGACCAGGAGCAGGTGAGACAACAACAACTACAGCACAACAGAGTGACTATAACACAACACTAAGGAACCCAAGGCACCAGGGACAGAGCAGGAGCAGGTGAGACAACAACAACTCCAACACGACAACAACACAAACAAGGGGCACCAGGGCCAGAGCAGGAGCAGGTGAGACAACAACTACAGCAGCACGACAACACAAACAAGGGACCCAAGGCACCAGGGGCAGAGCAGGAGCAGGTGAGACAACAACTACAGCACAGCAGGGTGACTATAACACAACACTAAGGGACCCAAGGCACAAGGGGTAGAGCAGGAGCAGGTGAGACAACAACAACTACAACACAACAACACAAACAAGGGACCCCAGGCACCAGGGGCAGAGCAGGAGCAGGTGAGACAACAA
Organism: Calotriton arnoldi; assembly: GCA_963921515.1. Lineage (NCBI taxonomy): Eukaryota > Metazoa > Chordata > Amphibia > Caudata > Salamandridae > Calotriton > Calotriton arnoldi. The sequence goes on from CAWUFW010004300.1 coordinate 904,226, forward strand.
CTACAGCACAACAACACAAACAAGGGGCCCAAGGCACCAGGGGCAGAGCAGGAGCAGGTGAGACAACAACAACACGACAGGGTGACTATAACACAATAAAAGACCAAAAACATCAGGGACAGAGAGCAGGTGAGACAACAACAACTCCAGCACAACAGAGTGACTATAACATAACGCTAAGGGACCCAAGGCACCAGGGGCAGAGCAGGAGCAGGTGAGACAACAACTACAGCTCAACAACATCACAAACAAGGGACCCAAGGCACCTTGGGCAGAGCAGGTGAGACAACAACAACTACAGCACAACAACAACACAAACAAGGGACCCAAGGCACCAGGGGCAGAGCAGGAGCAGGTGAGACAACAACAACTACAGCACAACAATAACACAAAAAGGGACCAAAGACATCCGGGGTGGAGAGTAGGTAAGACCACAACTACGGCACAACAATATCACAACAAGGGGCCAAAGACATCAGGGCGCAGAGAGCAGGAGGAAGTGAGACAACAAATAAACAAGGGACCAAAGACACCAGGGGGGCGGAGAGCAGGTAAGATAACTACAGCACAACAATAATATAACACAACAAGGGACCAAAGACACATGGGGGCAGAGAGCAGGAGCAGGTGAGACAACAATACCTGAGGCACAACAATAACACCACAACAAGGGACCAAGAGCACCAGGGGCAGAGAGCAGGCGCAGGTAAAACAAAAACTATAGCACAATAGTAACACAACAAGGGACTGAAGACACAAGTAGAAAGCATGAGCAGGTGAGACAACAACTACAGCACAACAATAACACAACAACAAGGGACCAGGAGCGGAGAGCAGGTAAGGGAACAACTACAGCAAAACAGCACAACAATAACACAACAATATGGGACCAAAGACACCAGAGGGTAGAGAGCACGAGCAGGTAAGACAACAAGAACTACAGCACGACAATAGCATAACAACACTATAACAAGACACCGATGGCCCCAGGGGGGCGAAGAGCAGGAGCAGGTGAGACAACAATGATAGCACAACAATAACACAACAACAAGGGACAAAAGACCTCAGTGGCGGAGAGCAAGTAAGACAACAAGAACTACAGCACAACAATAACGCAACCACAAGGGACCAGAGACACCAGGGAGAAGAGAGCAGGAGCAGGTAAGACAACAACAATTACAGCACAGCAGCACAACAATAAGACAACAAGAAGGGAGCAAAGACACAAAGGGGTGCAGAGTATAAGGAGGCGAGACAACAACAACTATAGCACAACTATAACACAGCAAGGGAGCAAAGACAGCAGGGGGCAGAGAGCAGGTGAGACAAGAACTACAGAACCACAATAACACAAAAGGGACCGACAACAGGGGGCGGAGAGCAGGAGCAGGTGAAACAGCAACAACTAAAGCACAACAACAAGGGACCAAGGACACCATGGGGCAGAGGGCAGGAGCAGTGAGACAACAACTACTACAGCAAAACAGCACGATAATAACACAACAAGGGATCAAAGACACAAGGGGGTAGAGAGCAGGAGCAAATGAGACAATAACTACAGCACGATAATAACACAACAAGGGACCGAAGGCACCAGGGGGAAGAGAGCAGGTAAGGCAACAACTGCAGCACAACAATAACACAAAACAAGAAGGGACCGAAGACATGAGAGGGCGGCGAGCAGGAGCAAGTGAGATAACAACTACAGCACAACAATAGCACACCAAGGGACCAAAGACACTAGATGGCAGACAGCAGGTAAGACAACGACAGCAGCACAACAATAGAAAACAAGGGACCAATTGCCCCAGGGGGGAGAGAGCGGGAGCAGGCGAGACATCAACAACTACAGCACAATAATAACACAACCAGGGACCAACAGCACCAGGGGGCAGAGAGCAGAAGCGGCGAGACAGAATAGCTACAGTAAAACAACAAAACAAGGGGCCAAATACACTAGGGGTAGACAACAGGAGCAGATGAGACTAGAACTACAGCACAACAATAACACAACAAGAGATTAAAGGCACCCAGGGCGCAGAGCAGGTAAGACAACAACTACAGCACAACAGCATGACAGTAACACAACAAGGGACTAAAGACACCAGGGGGAACAGAGCAGGAACAGATAAGAAAACAACAATTACAACACAACAAGGGACAAAGACGCCAAGGGCGGAGAGCCGGAACGGGTGAGACAACTACAGCACAAAAATAACACAACAACAAGGGACTAAAGACATTGGGGAGTGCAGAGCAAGAGCAGGCGAGACAACAACAACCACCGCACAACAATAACACAACAAGGGAGCAAAGACACCAAGGGGCAGAGAGCAGGTGAGACAAGAACGACAGCATAGCAGCACAACAGTAACACAAAAGGGACCAACACCAAGGGGCAGAGAGCAGGAGCAGGTGAGATGACAGCAACTACAGCACAACAATAAAAAACAACCAGGGGCCAAAGACACCAGGGGGCAGAAAGCAGGAGCCGATAAGACAGCAGCAATTACAGCACAGCAATAATACAACAAGGCACCAGAGGGCAGAGAGCAGGTAAGGCAACAACTACAGCACAACAGTAACACAGCACAACAAGGGACCAAATACATCAGGGGAGCGAAGAGCAGGAGCAGGTGAGACAACTATAGCACAACAAGGGACCAATGACACAAAAGGGCGGATAACAGGTAATGCAACACCACTAGCACAACAATAACAAAAGGAGGAACCAACGGCACCAGGGGGCTGAGAACAGGAGCAGATGAGACATCAACAACTACAGCTCAGCAATAACACAAGGGACCAATGGCATAGAGCAGGAGCAGGTGAAACAACAATAACTACAGCACAACAACAACACAACAAGGGACCAAAGAGACCAGGAGCAGGAGCAGGTGAGACAAGAAATGCAACACAACTTTAACACAACAAGGGGGACCAAAGATACCAGGGGGCAGAGAGCAGGTAAGACCACAACAGCAGCACAACAACAACAACAACAAGGAACCAATGGCAGCAGGTGGGCAGAGAGCAGGAGCAGGTGAGATAACAGCAGGATCATTGACACCAGAGGGTGGAGAGCAGCTAAAACAACCACTACATCACAACAAGTGACCAGAGTCACCAGGGGGCGGAGAGCAGGTGAGACAACAACTACAGCACAACACCATCACAATAACACAACAAGGGTCCAAAAACACCAGAGGGTGGAGAGCAGGTACAGGCCTAAAAAAATTTGAAATATGTTTAGACCTCCAGTTCTAGTGACTGGAATAATCTACTCGACCTAACTGTAATGCCCTTGACCCAAAAACGTTTCTCAAATTTTGTGATCCTAGGCAAATATTTTATTTCACCGATCCACCTTTCCCTTCCTTACCACAAAAAGACCACCTTGAAATATGTGAGTTCAGCATGTCTGTGGTGCAAAAACCTCTTTTGTTTGATTAAATAGGCTAAACATTTGCACTATGTATAATAAAAATCTAGCCTATACATATAATATACATGACCCCTGACTTGTCTCTAGGGGCCACATGTTCAACCAAGACATTTTGCGAGTTCCTAATTGCACCTTTTTGCGACTCGCAATTAGGATCTCGCAAAATGCGATGTACTAATGTGTCTCAGAAACATTTAGCGATTTCCAATGGGGTCGCAATTGACCTACCTCAGCAATATTCATGAGGTAGTTTGCAATTTGCTACCCAGTGGGATTTACTAAAAACACAGGGATGGTGGCCTGCTGAGGACAGCAGACCACCACGTCTCTGTTTGCTTTTGAATAAAGCAACTTTTTTTTTGTTTTAATGCAGTTCGTTTTCCTTAAAGGAAAAAGGGATGCGTTTCAAAAATAAAAATGAAATGTTTCAGTTTAATTTTTTGAGTAGTGCCTGCTCTTAAAAAACGTTTTCGCTCCCATTCACAAAGTACAAGGGGCCTCCTGGGAACCTCTTCCCGTTTGCGACTGGCTTACCACCTACTTGAAGTAGGCGGTAAACTACGGAAGTTTTGCGACAGCTTTCTGGTCGCAAAACATTCATACATCCCCCTGCAACTTGCTATTAGGAAGGAACGCCCTTGGCACGCCTCTTCCTAATACCGACTCGCAAACCCTATTTTGTGAGTCGTAATAGGCTACTAACTCGCAAAATAGGGTTAGCACATGCTAAAAGGCTCTTTAGTGGTCGCACACGGCCCGATTCTCCTTTTATGACCGCTAAAACCCAGTAGCGGCTGCTACCGGACGGGGGTGATGGGGCGTGGGGGTTAATTAGTAAATATTTAAAACACTTACCTTCTAACGGCCGGCAGGCCGCCGCTTCCCCTGCGTCTCTGCCTTCGTCTGCACTCCAGGCGGCAGCAGGAAGCACCCGGCACACAGGCTCCCCAGAGCCAATCACAACGCTGCAATGCAGCGTTGTGATTGGTCTGAGCGCTGTGGATTGGTGCTCAGACTCGAACAGGGAGCCTGTGCATGTTCCTGAGAAGGTCGGGTAATGCAGCCTGGTAGGAATATTTTCACTTTTATCTGGAATGTAAGTGCAACAATGTTGGACTTTCAGCATTCCACAGACTCCTCCCTCTTTTGCCAAAAGAATGTCAAGGGCAAGTCGATTTTGCATCACCATAGCTCTCATGGCAACCATCTCGGTATTTACCATCAAGAACCCTCCAGCAGTATTCGTTGATAAACGATCTACTACTGTGGACAATTTCTGAATTTTAAATGCATTCAAAGATATTCCCACTGCTGGTATCATTGCTCCAAAAATGTCACCCACTATTTCTGAAAAACTTTCCCTTTTTCTACGTGTGAATGTTGCACCCATCTCGTGTGTTCCTTTTTCTTCTCTATCTACATGAAAGATTTTTGGAAAGACCAGGCCTAAGTAGCATGACCCATACCAATGGTCCGGCAACCTGTAACAAGCTCTGTTTCCACAAATATAATAGATCCCTGGAAATATTGGATCTTTTCCTCCTTTGAATCCCCATCCTCCTAACATTTTATAATTGTCTCGGCAATCACTGGAACCCACGAAATAGTTGTCATACCTAGTTCTATTTCTACTAATGCACAACTTTCCCTGTTGGGGCCAATCTAAAGTCATAGCTGTATTTGTCTTTTTCTTATCATTACTTTCTCTTTCAAATGTCCATAGGGGTGTTTTCATCTCTTCTTCTACTACTTTCCTTTGAAATTTGACTCTTCTGCTTTCTTCCATCTCTAAAAATACCTTTTCCTCTTTCTTTAACTCACAGGTAAGGTTATGTTTAACTACATCATCTAATGTCAATTCTTTATTTTCTAAGAAAAATTCACCAAACATCTTTGCTACTTTCACCTTGTTCAATTCAGGAATTATAGGAATTTCTGCAAAAATCTTATTTATGTCAGTATAATAATACTCTAATCTACCTGTTTTATAAAACAAACTAGCTAAGACACTACATGTTATTCCATACGTCAAAGGAAGGTGATGATAGGTCACACCTTCGGATACAGATGCAGGTAATTGCATACAAACATAACAGTCTCTTACATCCATTGTTTCTACATATTCATATAATAATTTTGTGAAAACGTTCTTTGAAAAATCTGTTATGGATCTATCCTTATGTAACTCTGCACTATCTATTAATGTTGCTGTGTTCTGTATGTTAACTTCTTTATCCTTCTTTGTGTTGTTCTCTAATATGGACGTTTCTTCTATAGCTAATCTAATTGGAATGGTGATTGCTAAGATAAGCCATACAAACATTAATAAACCTGTACAAAAGAAACACATTCTACACCATCTACGTAAAGACGCACATCTATTCTCTATGTCTACCATCTTGTTCTACTACCTATATATATTTTTGTACAGCAAATGTGTCACCACACCTCTGAATGACGTTTCAGCCACTCTACTTTCTCACTTTGTCTCGTTTGGTACTCTCTTTAGTTCTTCACAGAACTCTTTCTAGTCTTATTCAGGTTTTTAATGTCCAGTCCGGTTTTTCTTTTCAAACTCTTCAAACTTGTTGCACTTCACTTTCACCCATTTGTTTGTAGCTTTCTTCGGGGTTATCGTGAGTGATTTCTTCTTCTTTGATATCAGTCAATGCGATGTATAGCCATTCAGGTGACTTATATTTCAAATTAGCTTTCTTTACTCTTTTTGTTTTCTGCAATTGTTTTCCACTTTGTTTTTCTTGTTCCTTTTGACTTGTTATCTCATTTACTTGTTCTGCATTATCTTTGTTTATCTTTATGATTTTGTATCTCAATCTTTTGACTTCGTGGGGCCAATTATCTCCTTTTCTCTGCCTTTTCGGTTCACTTTCTTTTTCTTCTCGTTCAGCTCTCCAAGTTCTTTTTCTTGGTCCTAGTCTCTGTTTTCTCTCTCCTTCACTTTCTTCTGATTCTGTTTCAGACCTTACTTCATTTCCTCTTATTTTGAACTTTATGATTTGACCTTCTTTGTCTTGCTCTTTTTCTTCCTGTGTCTTTTCTGTTTGATCACTTGTTTCTATCCCTCCTCGAGGTTCTTCCGGATTCTCGTTGATCTCTCTATCTGGTTCTATATTTCCCTGTTCATTTGTTTGTGTATCTGTCCCTATTGCTCCTCGCGGTGTTCTTCCGATTTTTCTATCTCTCTATTTGAATCTATCCCTGCCTTGTCTACTTTGACAATTTCTGTAGGATCTTTACCATAACTTGTGCTTGGCTGTTCACTGTCACTGTCTCTTTGTTCAGTTTCTTCGTTTATGATGTCAATTTTCCATTTATTCTTTAGCTTTTCATCACAATCTGATTGATCTGTATCAGATGCTGAACTGGTGTCTGATATTTCCAGATGTCGACTTACAGGTCGATCTTCAAGTTCTGGAACTTTTGCTATTTCAAATTCTTCTTCAGTTGTTAGACTTGTACCTGGGTCTTTCAGATGTCGACTTTCAGGTCGATCTTCAAGTTCTGGAACCCTGTTTGTTTCTTCTTCTGCATCGGATGCTGAACTGGTATCAGATATCTCCAGATGTTGACTTACAGGTCGAGCTTCAGGATCTGGAACTCTGATAGTGTGGCTGGCATGTACCCAGTTTTTCACTCCTGCACATTTGACTGCAGTTGTTGTTACCAGGATCACTTGTCGTGGTTGGTCCCAGCGAGGAACCAAACAGTTTCTTCTTCTGTGGACTTTTATGCGGACCCAATCTCCTGGATTCAAATCATGAGCTGGTTTTCTTTCAAGAGTGGTCGCATCCGGTCCAACCTGATGAAACACAGAATGTACCACATCAGCCAATCCTTTGCAATAATCCATCACAAGATCATCAGTTATAGTCAGCTGTTTGTTGACAGGTACATGTGCTTGTCTCATTGCTCGTCCCATGATTATCTCGTGGGGACTCAGACCTGTTTTCCTATTAGGTATGCTTCTGATAGTCATCAGCACCAGTGGAAGGGCATCTGGCCATTTCAGTCCTGTGGCTTGACACATTTTCCCTAACCTATTCTTTATTGTTCCATTCACTTGTTCTACCACTCCAGAAGCCTCTGGTCTGTATGCACAGTGCAATTTCAGTTTAATACCAAGAGCTTCACATATCAGTTGAATTAATTCATTTTGAAAATGTGTTCCTCTATCTGTTTCAATCGTTACTGGAAATCCATACCTTGGAATGAATTCTCTCAATAAGAGCTTAGCTACTGTAATCCCATCATTCCTTCTGGTCGGATAGGCTTCCACCCAACGAGAAAACAAACAGACGACCACAAGAACATACCTCAGTCTATTGCTTGGGGGCATTTCTATAAAATCCAGTTGCATTCTCGTGAAAGGACCTCCCTCTCGTCCTATTGTTCCTAAACTCACTACCGTCTTCCTTCCTGGATTTATCTGTTGGCAGATAAGACATCTTTGACAAAAACTTTCAGCTATGGCTCTGAATTTTGGGTTATACCAGGTTTGTCTAAAAAGTCGGATCATTGCATCTCTTCCAATATGAGCTTGTCCATGGTACATCCGTGCCATGTCAGAAATCATGCTATCAGGCATAACTGGTCTTTCATCTCTATAAACCCAAACATCATCTTCCTCCCTTTTCCTGCATCCTGCTTTTATCCAATTATCCTTTTCCTCATCATCTGCTGCTTCCTGTAACTGTCTCACCTCATCCCATGTTTCGACAATGTTAGTAACAGCAAAGGACATGAAACATGCTCTCTTTCTCTTCTTCTGTTCAGTGAGACTACATTTTTGGCACAATACTGAGCTATTTCGTCAGCATAGTTGTTGCCCACAGTTATGTAGTCTTCCCCATTTTTGTGTGCATTGCACTTCACTACCGCAATTTGTCTAGGCAGCTGTATTGCCTCAAGTAATTTCTTCACAAACTCACCATTTCGAATTGGAGTTCCTGCAGACGTCAAGAAACCACTTTGGGACCAGATCTGCCCAAAATCATGGACCACTCCGAAGCCATACTGGCTATCCGTGATCACTGTGATTCGGACATTCTTTCCCAGTTTGCATGCCTGTATTAGAGCAATCAGCTCAGCCACTTGGGCGGAACGTATCCCTCTCAAACAAGATGCTTCCATTACTGCAGCCACTGTACATACAGCATACTCTGCACTCAAAACTCCTTCACTTGTCCTCAAACATGAGCCATCCACAAACATCACATAATCTGATTCTTTTAAAGGCTCATCTCTGATATCTGGCCTTGGTTTTGTACAGTATTCAAGTACATTCAAGCAATCAATCAATCAATATTTACTTTATTCGATTTGGAACACAAATCATATAAGCATTTACATTTAAATACATCCAAGAGATTCACAACCCAATATTTCATAACATCTAAAAAATACTAACAAGTCATTTCTCAATATCATTAACCATTCTCGTGGATCTTGATTTAAGGGCCATTCGTAAAAAATTTACCACACAAGACAGGGTTAAAACATCGGCAGAAAGTTTTAAAAAGAGCAGAGCCACACGTGCCTGTCTAATCCCGGTGGTCTGCAATAAAGAATTCAAGAACCTTTTTCTAGGAAGGGCATAAAATGAACAATTAAAAAGGAAATGGAGGGTATCCTGCGGAGACACATTGTTGCAGCTGCAGGGCCCTCTTTCTCCTAGCTTTACTCTAAAGCCTGCTGGAACCGCTAAAATATGGTGAATAAAATTAAATCTAAAACGTGTGCAAGCAATCATGATCAATCTCATCTTTGTCTTTCACACTCTCTTCATCCGGCAATGATGTCGAAGGATTCACACTTGTGCATCTGTCAATGGTTACATTGTCTGCACTTAAAATCACTTTTTCGTACCTAGTCAGCCGACTATGTGTCATGTATTGAGTTTTGGTTCTTGTCAAGAGAATTTCGACTGAATGTGGAACATATACCCTCAGTGGGTATCCCATCACAATGCCTTCACTTTGTTCCAGACTCACACAAGTAGCAGCTACTGCTTTCAGACATCCAGGCAACGCCTTTGCTACCGGGTCTAAAACAGCTGAAAAATATGCAATAGGTCTTTTCATATTTCCATGTCTTTGCACTAAAACTGAAAGTGCACACCCATCTCTCTCACTACAATACAGTTCAAAATCTTTTTCATAGTCAGGCATTCCCAGTGCTTCACACAGTCTCGCTTTCAGTTCTCTGAATGCCTTCATTTCTTCATCATTTAATTCAAATGGATCTTTAACATCCTTTTTTGTCAATCGCTGTAATGGTTTTGCAATTAGCGAAAATCCACTTATCCACTGTCGACAATATCCAACCATTCCCAGGAACATTCTCACCTCTCTTTGTGTCATTGGAGCTCTCATTCCTCTGATAATTTTTATTCTTTCAGTCGTTACCTTTCGCACTCCCTTTTCAATTTTATGACCTAGTTATTTAACTTCTTGTTGGCAAAACTGTAATTTCGATGGGGACACCTTATGTCCTCCTCCTGCTAGATGGTTCAGTAAAGCAATGGAGTCAGTAACACATGCCTCTCTGGTTTTTGATGCCACCAATAGGTCATCAATGTATTGAACCATCACAGATTTTTCAGGCATTTATAAATCTTCCAACGATTTCTTTAGGGTCTGATTAAAGATCGAGGGACTTTCTGTGTACCCCTGAGGAATTCGGCACCATGCCAAAATACGCTCTCCGAACCTGAACGCAAATAATGGCTGGCTATCTGGATGTAACGGGATAGAGAAAAATGCATGGCACAAATCAATGACAGTGTACCATTCTGCCTCATGTGGAATCTGATACAGTATTACTGCAGGGTTTGGTACAATTGGACAACAAGGAACGACAATTTTATTAACCTTTCGTAAATCTTGCACTATTCTATATGTTCCATTCGGCTTTTTCAGTCCCATTATAGGCGAATTACATGGACTGCTCATTATTTCTTTCAAAATTCCTTGTTCAATCATTTTATTTATTACGGGTGTTATTCCTTCAATGATTTCTGGCGTCAATTTATATTGTGGAGTATTTGGGTAATTTGTTCCTTCTTTAACAGAAATTTTAACGGGGTCTACTCCTCTCATTAACCCAATATCTTCACCTGTAAAATCCCACACCTCTTGTTTTACTGTTTCTTTTAACTCAATTGGGATTTTCTCTACATCGAACACAGGAAACAAGTCATTCACTCCTGGTTCTAATTCTGCCATTGTCATTTTATATAATACATCTTCATCTGGTGTCTGAAATGCAATCCCATCCGGAGTACAATAGATGGTGCAATTCATTTTGCAAAGTAGATCGCGTCCAAGTAAGTTTACAGGACTGCAATCACACACCACAAATCGGTGCATTTCTCTGAACGGTCCAATTTTTACTTCTACTAATTTAGTAAGTGGCGCCTTAATTTGCTGATTTGAGACACCAACGACTTTGATATATTCACCTGAGAGAGGAAGGTTTGGAATTTCCACTGATCTGACAGTAGAACGGGTAGCTCCAGTGTCCACAAGGAATGTTACATCTGCACCATTCACTTCTCCATCCACAAATGGACCTGCCTGATCTACCTCTAGAGTTGCGCCAAGTACGCACTCTTCCTCCTCTCCTAGGCACCGTCATAAACTTTCATCCGACTCATTCCCATCCTGTCGCAACCAATACTGCGATATCGCAGCTGCGCGCGGCAATTGTGTTACCTGCTCTCCTCCATAGAATCCTGTCTCTGCACTGTATCACTGTGGATTTACACTCTTGGGTAGTGGTGGTTGTGGCACCTGACTCTGCTGAGTAACTACCTGCGGTTGCTGCAGCTGTTGGTAACTCACCTCACTCTGCACCTGTGGATTTAATGATTGATTTTCTGCATTAGCTTTTGGAGGAAATTTACACTCGTTTCTCCAATGCCCTAACTTTCCGCGGTTGTGGCATGGCCACTTTTTCTTTGCTTCTTCTATACTCATTTGGCCTTTTCCTTTACCTATATTCGGTTTGGATTTAGTTTGTCCTGCCTCATTAACCTGATTATTCAGTTGAGCTTCTTGTTTTTCTGCAACTTTCACTTGTGCCCACATTGCTTTCTCCTTTAATTTACGCTGTCTACATTCAATGTCATCACTACAATACTTGGCATACCTCAACACTTCATCCACTGTACTATTCTGCCAGCATATCATATGCTGTTTAATCATTTTGCTTATTTCAGGTTTCAATCCATAAACAAATCTATATACAAAATGACTCATGTCCTTCTCATTCAGAGTCTCATAACCGCTATACTGTTTGAAGACCAAAAGCAGCCTCTCGTAGTAGGCATGTACAGACTCCTTACTCTCCTGCGTAGTTCTATCAATTTTTACCCAATCAGTTTCTTTGGGCAGAATTTTGTTTTTTAGGAAAGTAATAACCTGCTCATATTTCCTCATCACCTCGGGTCCTGGCGCTCCTGTTTTTGCGTCTCTTGGGTATTCTACAGTTGGCCAATCAATGGTGATTTTACATTCTGTCCATAAATCAGCTGGTACTACAATATCAAATAATCCATCCAAATCTACCCACAATACCTTCGAAACTTTGACAAACCTTTCCACTTGTCTGTACCATTCTACAGGTTTTTCTCTCAATTTTGGAAAGTCATTTGTAAATGACAATATATCCTGTCTGGTCCAAGGGACATGTACATAACTACCTCCTGGAGTTTCTCTCATGGGATACTCCCTAACAACCGACTCCTTGTCTGTCACCGCAAAAGCTAAAGTCGCTTTGTCAGTTGTTCTCTCATTCCTTTTAGTCCACCTGCTTCTCCATCTGTCCACATCACCCCATTTTCTTAGCAAAACAATCAATTCTTTTATCTGTTTTAGACGTCCTGATGTGTTCAGATTTTCTATATCTTTTTCACAAAAATCTACCCTATACGGTTTCTGTAAACTCCTGACTTTCACAAATTCCACTCCTAGTTCATTCGCTGTCTCTTCCAATTTGTCATGTAGATTTCTAGCTCTTCAAGTAATGCTCTTGCACAAGAACATTATCTCGTCGTCTTGGTACGTTTTTAATTTTTCTGTACCAATAGTCCCTAAAATTAATTCCTCCATATCTATTTTGAGCCAAATTACATCTAATGGTTTTGGTTCTGTCTCTTTCTTTTGCAGATTTCTCATCCATTCACTTAATTCGTCTGGAGTTGGACCTACAGGTGTACTATTTATTTCTATCCAATTTCTATTCCTCTCTGGTGTTTCTGATGCAGACTCAGTTCCCATAGGAATCCTCCTCATCTCACTCTCGTTTACTGTCAGATTAGTAGGTGGGCTCGGTCTATATGAACTGATCAAATTTCTTCCCCCTTCATATTCTAGTTCCATTCCTTCTCTCATTCTTTGCAAATTTGAGTTCATGGGGATGACTAGGGAATGTTCATCTATTTTCTGGTTCTCAAGAACTGGTATTACTGGTCCTATTGTTACTGGTACAGTCACAGCTTCCATGTTCATTGTTAACTCTCTTATTTTCTCAGTCAATTCTTTTGTAGTTTTTGCTAACTCGGCTGCATTGTCGCTGTCACATTTTTCACTTTGTGGAGTTTTTAACTGTTCATTTGACCTATTTATCTCATATCTACGTTCTGGACTTTTATTCCTCCCAGTTTCCATTGGCGGTGCATTGGGTGTCACCACCGCTGAATTCTGTTGATATGAAGGTGGGTTTCTGTTTAAAATGTCTTCCAGCAATTCATCCTCTGTCTCGCTACCTCCATACCCATACTTTTCTGTAACTGTATGTTTCTTTTTCTCTGTACACTTCTTTCTTGTACCCTCTTCAACTGTAAAAGCTGGAAACAAACCTTCTGTCATATTTGCATATCTCCAACGCTTCATTCTGTCCTCATGTTTCACTCCCCACAACCTTCCAGGAACAAAACCATGATTCTTTGCACCTCTATATCTTTCTCATTCATACATCTCGTCTTCCCATTCACCTAACGCTTCAAACTGTGTCGGTCTAGGTCTTGGCTCAAGCTTCGTCATCTTTTCTCTCAAATTTCGAAGTACCGCTATGCTAAACGATCCGTTCTCTGGAAAAGCCAATACTCCATCATTCTGAGTATATTTTGTCCAATTTTCTAACCAAATGCAAGTATGATAACCGTATTTCAGCATCATATGCGAAGCTGGTGTTTTCGGCGGAGGAATTACCTGTCCCTCTCTAGTCACTACCTTTTTGTCTTTCTTAAAGAAGTTCTTAATTTTCGCCATCCATGACGGTTTCTCTCTACCGTATTCATAATAAGCCATATTTCACGATTTCTTTCCCTTCTGCAAGCTCGTAACTCTGTTCTGATCTCTATGTGCTATTCGGACCTATCCCAGCGCGTCTCACACCAACGCACCAATCCGAAGCCTCTACGTCACTGCTTTTCAGACCTATCTCAGCGCGTCTCACACCAACGCACCAATCAGGGCGTTTTCCGTGTTTCTATTGCACTGACCAATCCCAGCGCGGTCTTTTGTCAACGTCAGTTCTGCTCCTGACCCCTCCTTTACAAAATTTATCGGCAATTCTTTTTCTTGACTAAATCTTATTAATTACAACATAAAACACATTTCCATTGTCTGTTTTCGCTAAACAAAAGTGATAGTTTACTCTATCGTACAAGAATACAGTTTTGTTCGATAAGTGTAGCACTTCCCTCTACCTTACCCTTCTTTCAAGCAAGGGGTAAACCCGTTTCTCTGGGGATAAAACACATGTGGAGACTACACTGCTCCTGAGAATTAAGGCCAGAGTTTCACAAGAAAACCGGTTGCTATTTCACTCATACACGTTTTATACAGAAAATGTCCCTACCATAACACAACCTGTGTTATCACCAATTTGAAAACTCAGACAATGCACTATTCCATGTGACTTCTCTTGCCACACGTGTCCATTTCCTACTTCCCGGAAGCTTCAGAATTTCCGACTTACATATAACATAATACGACTCAACATGAAGTGTTAGACATGAAATATTCAAAAATCAATAATCTCAAACTAATCTATAGTAACCATAACTCTGCTACCAAGAAATCTGATCCAGCGCGACTAATATAATTTCTTCTCCTGTGGACATAGCATCCAGGTTGGAAACACTCCTTTTCCACAATTATACCAATATGACGGTGGGGCCCATAACACCGCATATACATTCACTCACTCAAATATTCCCTGGATCTCATCCCCTTCTACCTAGGAGAAAAAGTTAAATGACTGCTGGAAGAGAACGGGATACCTTTTTAAAGTTGACAAGATAACTGTTTAAACATCATACATAATTAGTTTTTATCCTGTCAATTTCTAAAACATCAAGGTATTCCGCTCATTGGTCGATGGACCAACTAGTAGGAATCAGTTGATGGTGATTAAGACCAGCTCAATCACTTTAACCTATTAAACATTTGCATTTATTATTGAGCTAAAGAACCACAGACTCGTAGTTTTAATTATAATAAAGTTTATCTAATTGTTTAAAATGCATAGAAAAGTCTCAATTTTATTAATCAATTAATACATTTATTATCATTATAAGAAATAAACTTCAGAGAATTTATGCATACCCTTTTAGATGGAAAAATAAAGTTCATCACAGCATAGAACTCCCAAAAATTGACTGACTGTCCCGCTAAACAGGACTCCTCGACAGACCACCTATACAGGTTTCCCGCATCGATCTCGTTCCTTCCCAGTCAGATTTAAAAGCAAAAAGATTAATTAAATTAAAAGAAAATGGCCTAAAGAAAATAGCAGCGATTCTCCAGCGTCAAAGTTCTGTGCTCAAAAATTATTTATGAATAGCGCTCCTCCTACCTAAGAGTAGGTCCTCTTATACCCTATTACTAGTTTACTAAAGAGAAATGTTTCAGTCTTTGGGGGCGAGATTCACGCTAATTGGTCCATTGGAGGGGTGGCAAGCATCTCCTCATTGCCCTCCTTGTTCAAACCAGTTCCGAAAATGTTTATAATTTTTGTCCTTTCACACGGTTTTAGGACATTACCAATCCGATTGACAGTTCCTCATATGTAACTTCTTTTGTATCTTTATTAAACAGTTAATTGTTAATTCACGGCTGCATCTTTGGTTCTCATGTATTCTCGCTGAGTCCCTTTTTGGCACCCATCTTGGTGACAGGTCATGGTGACCTTGATCCTTTTCATTCTGGGCTCTACTTTCAATCACGTGACATATTTCCGTAGCTCTCTTCCACTTGGAAGCCATTTTGCACTTGCGCATTAAGCCCATCTGCCTCGGCAGCCATTTTTACAGCGCGGCCTAGCAGGCCTGAGCGAACTATTATGAAAACAAACACAATAATAGTTAAGAATAAAGAAAATAAGCCTTTTCGTTTCCCACCCGTCATTCTACGTACCCCAATTAGGTGTTACCTAGCAAAAGCGACATGTAAAGCTATGTTTACTTCCCATCCGCATACTTTTGCCACAATACAGTTTACTACATAGCACAAATCAAGCAACATTATTTTAATTAGTACGCAAACCATTAGGTTAATTTTATTCCACGTTGACAAATGTAAGTAGGTTAGTTTTTGCATATAAATTGCAATTACCACTTATAAAAGATGTCTAAAAGAAACGTAAAGTGTTGATTAGTCATCAAAACAATTAGTAGTATTAATTATTAGTATTAATATTAGGGGGTTAAAAATTTTCTTATTTACCTTGCTCCATCAACTCCCCCCTTTGGTGATTTTTAATATCACCACAAAACCCATGTTACACAATTTTACTGATAGCATTGTTTCTTGTCCATTTGCTTCTTGTTAGTTTCACACATCTGTATCCCTTTCATCTTGTCTTTTTGTTCTCTCATACTTGCTTTCTTTTAGTTCTTCCAGTTCCATTTCACCTAATTCTCGTTCTCTTTCTTTATTTATCTTATTTTCTCTTTTCATTTTGTTATGTCTTTTTCTTCTTTTAATACATATAATAACAAATTTCAAAAATAACGCTACTAAAATTACTACTGTTGCTGATATCAAAACTTTCCCTACAATAGAACTACCTATTTCAGTGAACCATTTTGGTATTGAGGAAAAACTCTTACCAAGCTTCTCCCAAGCACTTTCAACCTCCAGTGGAACAAGTTCTTTGTGCAAATTTGTAATATTCTTTATATACTTTTGTATATTTTCACTTTTATCTGGAATGTAAGTGCAACAATGTTGGACTTTCAGCATTCCACAGACTCCTCCCTCTTTTGCCAAAAGAATGTCAAGGGCAAGTCGATTTTGCATCACCATAGCTCTCATGGCAACCATCTCGGTATTTACCATCAAGAACCCTCCAGCAGTATTCATTGATAAACGATCTACTACTGTGGACAATTTCTGAATTTTAAATGCATTCAAAGATATTCCCACTGCTGGTATCATTGCTCCAAAAATGTCACCCACTATTTCTGAAAAACTTTCCCTTTTTCTACGTGTGAATGTTGCACCCATCTCGTGTGTTCCTTTTTCTTCTCTATCTACATGAAAGATTTTTGGAAAGACCAGGCCTAAGTAGCATGACCCATACCAATGGTCCGGCAACCTGTAACAAGCTCTGTTTCCACAAATATAATAGATCCCTGGAAATATTGGATCTTTTCCTCCTTTGAATCCCCATCCTCCTAACATTTTATAATTGTCTCGGCAATCACTGGAACCCACGAAATAGTTGTCATACCTAGTTCTATTTCTACTAATGCACAACTTTCCCTGTTGGGGCCAATCTAAAGTCATAGCTGTATTTGTCTTTTTCTTATCATTACTTTCTCTTTCAAATGTCCATAGTGGTGTTTTCATCTCTTCTTCTACTACTTTCCTTTGAAATTTGACTCTTCTGCTTTCTTCCATCTCTAAAAATACCTTTTCCTCTTTCTTTAACTCACAGGTAAGGTTATGTTTAACTACATCATCTAATGTCAATTCTTTATTTTCTAAGAAAAATTCACCAAACATCTTTGCTACTTTCACCTTGTTCAATTCAGGAATTATAGGAATTTCTGCAAAAATCTTATTTATGTCAGTATAATAATACTCTAATCTACCTGTTTTATAAAACAAACTAGCTAAGACACTACATGTTATTCCATACGTCAAAGGAAGGTGATGATAGGTCACACCTTCGGAAACAGACGCAGGTAATTGCATACAAACATAACAGTCTCTTACATCCATTGTTTCTACATATTCATATAATAATTTTGTGAAAACGTTTTTTGAAAAATCTGTTATGGATCTATCCTTCTGTAACTCTGCACTATCTATTAATGTTGCTGTGTTCTGTATGTTAACTTCTTTATCCTTCTTTGTGTTGTTCTCTAATATGGACGTTTCTTCTATAGCTAATCTAATTGGAATGGTGATTGCTAAGATAAGCCATACAAACATTAATAAACCTGTACAAAAGAAACACATTCTACACCATCTACGTAAAGACGCACATCTATTCTCTATGTCTACCATCTTGTTCTACTACCTATATATATTTTTGTACAGCAAATGTGTCACCACACCTCTGAATGACGTTTCAGCCACTCTACTTTCTCACTTTGTCTCGTTTGGTACTCTCTTTAGTTCTTCACAGAACTCTTTCTAGTCTTATTCAGGTTTTTAATGTCCAGTCCGGTTTTTCTTTTTCAAACTCTTCAAACTTGTTGCACTTCACTTTCACCCATTTGTTTGTAGCTTTCTTCGGGGTTATCGTGAGTGATTTCTTCTTCTTTGATATCAGTCAATGCGATGTATAGCCATTCAGGTGACTTATATTTCAAATTAGGTTTCTTTACTCTTTTTGTTTTCTGCAATTGTTTTCCACTTTGTTTTTCTTGTTCCTTTTGACTTGTTATCTCATTTACTTGTTCTGCATTATCTTTGTTTATCTTTATGATTTTGTATCTCAATCTTTTGACTTCGTGGGGCCAATTATCTCCTTTTCTCTGCCTTTTCGGTTCACTTTCTTTTTCTTCTCGTTCAGCTCTCCAAGTTCTTTTTCTTGGTCCTAGTCTCTGTTTTCTCTCTCCTTCACTTTCTTCTGATTCTGTTTCAGACCTTACTTCATTTCCTCTTATTTTGAACTTTATGATTTGACCTTCTTTGTCTTGCTCTTTTTCTTCCTGTGTCTTTTCTGTTTGATCAGTTGTTTCTATCCCTCCTCGAGGTTCTTCCGGATTCTCGTTGATCTCTCTATCTGGTTCTATATTTCCCTGTTCATTTGTTTGTGTATCTGTCCCTATTGCTCCTCGCGGTGTTCTTCCGATTTTTCTATCTCTCTATTTGAATCTATCCCTGCCTTGTCTACTTTGACAATTTCTGTAGGATCTTTACCATAACTTGTGCTTGGCTGTTCACTGTCACTGTCTCTTTGTTCAGTTTCTTCGTTTATGATGTCAATTTTCCATTTATTCTTTAGCTTTTCATCACAATCTGATTGATCTGTATCAGATGCTGAACTGGTGTCTGATATTTCCAGATGTCGACTTACAGGTCGATCTTCAAGTTCTGGAACTTTTGCTATTTCAAATTCTTCTTCAGTTGTTAGACTTGTACCTGGGTCTTCCAGATGTCGACTTTCAGGTCGATCTTCAAGTTCTGGAACCCTGTTTGTTTCTTCTTCTGCATCGGATGCTGAACTGGTATCAGATATCTCCAGATGTTGACTTACAGGTCGAGCTTCAGGATCTGGAACTCTGATAGTGTGGCTGGCATGTACCCAGTTTTTCACTCCTGCACATTTGACTGCAGTTGTTGTTACCAGGATCACTTGTCGTGGTTGGTCCCAGCGAGGAACCAAACAGTTTCTTCTTCTGTGGACTTTTATGCGGACCCAATCTCCTGGATTCAAATCATGAGCTGGTTTTCTTTCAAGAGTGGTCGCATCCGGTCCAACCTGATGAAACACAGAATGTACCACATCAGCCAATCCTTTGCAATAATCCTTCACAAGATCATCAGTTATAGTCAGCTGTTTGTTGACAGGTACATGTGCTTGTCTCATTGCTCGTCCCATGATTATCTCGTGGGGACTCAGACCTGTTTTCCTATTAGGTATGCTTCTGATAGTCATCAGCACCAGTGGAAGGGCATCTGGCCATTTCAGTCCTGTGGCTTGACACATTTTCCCTAACCTATTCTTTATTGTTCCATTCACTTGTTCTACCACTCCAGAAGCCTCTGGTCTGTATGCACAGTGCAATTTCAGTTTAATACCAAGAGCTTCACAGATCAGTTGAATTAATTCATTTTGAAAATGTGTTCCTCTATCTGTTTCAATCGTTACTGGAAATCCATACCTTGGAATGAATTCTCTCAATAAGAGCTTAGCTACTGTAATCCCATCATTCCTTCTGGTCGGATAGGCTTCCACCCAACGAGAAAACAAACAGACGACCACAAGAACATACCTCAGTCTATTGCTTGGGGGCATTTCTATAAAATCCAGTTGCATTCTCGTGAAAGGACCTCCCTCTCGTCCTATTGTTCCTAAACTCACTACCGTCTTCCTTCCTGGATTTATCTGTTGGCAGATAAGACATCTTTGACAAAAACTTTCAGCTATGGCTCTGAATTTTGGGTTATACCAGGTTTGTCTAAAAAGTCGGATCATTGCATCTCTTCCAATATGAGCTTGTCCATGGTACATCCGTGCCATGTCAGAAATCATGCTATCAGGCATAACTGGTCTTTCATCTCTATAAACCCAAACATCATCTTCCTCCCTTTTCCTGCATCCTGCTTTTATCCAATTATCCTTTTCCTCATCATCTGCTGCTTCCTGTAACTGTCTCACCTCATCCCATGTTTCGACAATGTTAGTAAACAGCAAAGGACATGAAACATGCTCTCTTTCTCTTCTTCTGTTCAGTGAGACTACATTTTTGGCACAATACTGAGCTATTTCGTCAGCATAGTTGTTGCCCACAGTTATGTAGTCTTCCCCATTTTTGTGTGCATTGCACTTCACTACCGCAATTTGTCTAGGCAGCTGTATTGCCTCAAGTAATTTCTTCACAACCTCACCATTTCGAATTGGAGTTCCTGCAGACGTCAAGAAACCACTTTGGGACCAGATCTGCCCAAAATCATGGACCACTCCGAAGCCATACTGGCTATCCGTGATCACTGTGATTCGGACATTCTTTCCCAGTTTGCATGCCTGTATTAGAGCAATCAGCTCAGCCACTTGGGCGGAACGTATCCCTCTCAAACAAGATGCTTCCATTACTGCAGCCACTGTACATACAGCATACTCTGCACTCAAAACTCCTTCACTTGTCCTCAAACATGAGCCATCCACAAACATCACATAATCTGATTCTTTTAAAGGCTCATCTCTGATATCTGGCCTTGGTTTTGTACAGTATTCAAGTACATTCAAGCAATCAATCAATCAATATTTACTTTATTCGATTTGGAACACAAATCATATAAGCATTTACATTTAAATACATCCAAGAGATTCACAACCCAATATTTCATAACATCTAAAAAATACTAACAAGTCATTTCTCAATATCATTAACCATTCTCGTGGATCTTGATTTAAGGGCCATTCGTAAAAAATGTACCACACAAGACAGGGTTAAAACATCGGCAGAAAGTTTTAAAAAGAGCAGAGCCACACGTGCCTGTCTAATCCCGGTGGTCTGCAATAAAGAATTCAAGAACCTTTTTCTAGGAAGGGCATAAAATGAACAATTAAAAAGGAAATGGTGGGTATCCTGCGGAGACACATTGTTGCAGCTGCAGGGCCCTCTTTCTCCTAGCTTTACTCTAAAGCCTGCTGGAACCGCTAAAATATGGTGAATAAAATTAAATCTAAAACGTGTGCAAGCAATCATGATCAATCTCATCTTTGTCTTTCACACTCTCTTCATCCGGCAATGATGTCGAAGGATTCACACTTGTGCATCTGTCAATGGTTACATTGTCTGCACTTAAAATCACTTTTTCGTACCTAGTCAGCCGACTATGTGTCATGTATTGAGTTTTGGTTCTTGTCAAGAGAATTTCGACTGAATGTGGAACATATACCCTCAGTGGGTATCCCATCACAATGCCTTCACTTTGTTCCAGACTCACACAAGTAGCAGCTACTGCTTTCAGACATCCAGGCAACGCCTTTGCTACCGGGTCTAAAACAGCTGAAAAATATGCAATAGGTCTTTTCATATTTCCATGTCTTTGCACTAAAACTGAAAGTGCACACCCATCTCTCTCACTACAATACAGTTCAAAATCTTTTTCATAGTCAGGCATTCCCAGTGCCGGTGCTTCACACAGTCTCGCTTTCAGTTCTCTGAATGCCTTCATTTCTTCATCATTTAATTCAAATGGATCTTTAACATCCTTTTTTGTCAATCGCTGTAATGGTTTTGCAATTAGCGAAAATCCACTTATCCACTGTCGACAATATCCAACCATTCCCAGGAACATTCTCACCTCTCTTTGTGTCATTGGAGCTCTCATTCCTCTGATAATTTTTATTCTTTCAGTCGTTACCTTTCGCACTCCCTTTTCAATTTTATGACCTAGTTATTTAACTTCTTGTTGGCAAAACTGTAATTTCGATGGGGACACCTTATGTCCTCCTCCTGCTAGATGGTTCAGTAAAGCAATGGTGTCAGTAACACATGCCTCTCTGGTTTTTGATGCCACCAATAGGTCATCAATGTATTGAACCATCACAGATTTTTCAGGCATTTATAAATCTTCCAACGATTTCTTTAGGATCTGATTAAAGATCGAGGGACTTTCTGTGTACCCCTGAGGAATTCGGCACCATGCCAAAATACGCTCTCCGAACCTGAACGCAAATAATGGCTGGCTATCTGGATGTAACGGGATAGAGAAAAATGCATGGCACAAATCAATGACAGTGTACCATTCTGCCTCATGTGGAATCTGATACAGTATTACTGCAGGGTTTGGTACAATTGGACAACAAGGAACGACAATTTTATTAACCTTTCGTAAATCTTGCACTATTCTATATGTTCCATTCGGCTTTTTCAGTCCCATTATAGGCGAATTACATGGACTGCTCATTATTTCTTTCAAAATTCCTTGTTCAATCATTTTATTTATTACGGGTGTTATTCCTTCAATGATTTCTGGCGTCAATTTATATTGTGGAGTATTTGGGTAATTTGTTCCTTCTTTAACAGAAATTTTAACGGGGTCTACTCCTCTCATTAACCCAATATCTTCACCTGTAAAATCCCACACCTCTTGTTTTACTGTTTCTTTTAACTCAATTGGGATTTTCTCTACATCGAACACAGGAAACAAGTCATTCACTCCTGGTTCTAATTCTGCCATTGTCATTTTATATAATACATCTTCATCTGGTGTCTGAAATGCAATCCCATCCGGAGTACAATAGATGGTGCAATTCATTTTGCAAAGTAGATCGCGTCCAAGTAAGTTTACAGGACTGCAATCACACACCACAAATCGGTGCATTTCTCTGAACGGTCCAATTTTTACTTCTACTAATTTAGTAAGTGGCGCCTTAATTTGCTGATTTGAGACACCAACGACTTTGATATATTCACCTGAGAGAGGAAGGTTTGGAATTTCCACTGATCTGACAGTAGAACGGGTAGCTCCAGTGTCCACAAGGAATGTTACATCTGCACCATTCACTTCTCCATCCACAAATGGACCTGCCTGATCTACCTCTAGAGTTGCACCAAGTACGCACTCTTCCTCCTCTCCTAGGCACTGTCATAAACTTTCATCCGACTCATTCCCATCCTGTCGCAACCAATACTGCGATATCGCAGCTGCGCGCGGCAATTGTGTTACCTGCTCTCCTCCATAGAATCCTGTCTCTGCACTGTATCACTGTGGATTTACACTCTTGGGTAGTGGTGGTTGTGGCACCTGACTCTGCTGAGTAACTACCTGCGGTTGCTGCAACTGTTGGTAACTTACCTCACTCTGCACCTGTGGATTTAATGATTGATTTTCTGCATTAGCTTTTGGAGGAAATTTACACTCGTTTCTCCAATGCCCTAACTTTCCGCAGTTGTGGCATGGCCACTTTTTCTTTGCTTCTTCTATACTCATTTGGCCTTTTCCTTTACCTATATTCGGTTTGGATTTAGTTTGTCCTGCCTCATTAACCTGATTATTCAGTTGAGCTTCTTGTTTTTCTGCAACTTTCACTTGTGCCCACATTGCTTTCTCCTTTAATTTACGCTGTCTACATTCAATGTCATCACTACAATACTTGGCATACCTCAACACTTCATCCACTGTACTATTCTGCCAGCATATCATATGCTGTTTAATCATTTTGCTTATTTCAGGTTTCAATCCATAAACAAATCTATATACAAAATGACTCATGCCCTTCTCATTCAGAGTCTCATAACCGCTATACTGTTTGAAGACCAAAAGCAGCCTCTCGTAGTAGGCATGTACAGTCTCCTTACTCTCCTGCGTAGTTCTATCAATTTTTACCCAATCAGTTTCTTTGGGCGGAATTTTGTTTTTTAGGAAAGTAATAACCTGCTCATATTTCCTCATCACCTCGGGTCCTGGCGCTCCTGTTTTTGCGTCTCTTGGGTATTCTACAGTTGGCCAATCAATGGTGATTTTACATTCTGTCCATAAATCAGCTGGTACTACAATATCAAATAATCCATCCAAATCTACCCACAATACCTTCGAAACTTTGACAAACCTTTCCACTTGTCTGTACCATTCTACAGGTTTTTCTCTCAATTTTGGAAAGTCATTTGTAAATGACAATATATCCTGTCTGGTCCAAGGGACATGTACATAACTACCTCCTGGAGTTTCTCTCATGGGATACTCCCTAACAACCGACTCCTTGTCTGTCACCGCAAAAGCTAAAGTCGCTTTGTCAGTTGTTCTCTCATTCCTTTTAGTCCACCTGCTTCTCCATCTGTCCACATCACCCCATTTTCTTAGCAAAACAATCAATTCTTTTATCTGTTTTAGACGTCCTGATGTGTTCAGATTTTCTATATCTTTTTCACAAAAATCTACCCTATACGGTTTCTGTAAACTCCTGACTTTCACAAATTCCACTCCTAGTTCATTCGCTGTCTCTTCCAATTTGTCATGTAGATTTCTAGCTCTTCAAGTAATGCTCTTGCACAAGAACATTATCTCGTCGTCTTGGTACGTTTTTAATTTTTCTGTACCAATAGTCCCTAAAATTAATTCCTCCATATCTATTTTGAGCCAAATTACATCTAATGGTTTTGGTTCTGTCTCTTTCTTTTGCAGATTTCTCATCCATTCACTTAATTCGTCTGGAGTTGGACCTACAGGTGTACTATTTATTTCTATCCAATTTCTATTCCTCTCTGGTGTTTCTGATGCAGACTCAGTTCCCATAGGAATCCTCCTCATCTCACTCTCGTTTACTGTCAGATTAGTAGGTGGGCTCGGTCTATATGAACTGACCAAATTTCTTGCCCTTTCATTTTCTAATTCCATCCCTTCTCTCATTCTTTGAAAATTTGAGTTCATGGGGATGACTAGGGAATGTTCATCTATTTTCTGGTTCTCAAAAACTGGTATTACTGGTCCTATTGTTACTGGTACAGTCACAGCTTCCATGTTCATTGTTAACTCTCTTATTTTCTCAGTCAATTCTTTTGTAGTTTTTGCTAACTCGGCTGCATTGTCGCTGTCACATTTTTCACTTTGTGGAGTTTTTAACTGTTCATTTGACCTATTTATCTCATATCTACGTTCTGGACTTTTATTCCTCCCAGTTTCCATTGGCGGTGCATTGGGTGTCACCACCGCAGAATTCTGTTGATATGAAGGTGGGTTTCTGTTTAAAATGTCTTCCAGCAATTCATCCTCTGTCTCGCTACCTCCATACCCATACTTTTCTGTAACTGTATGTTTCTTTTTCTCTGTACACTTCTTTCTTGTACCCTCTTCAACTGTAAAAGCTGGAAACAAACCTTCTGTCATATTTGCATATCTCCAACGCTTCATTCTGTCCTCATGATTCACTCCCCACAACCTTCCAGGAACAAAACCATGATTCTTTGCACCTCTATATCTTTCTCATTCATACATCTCGTCTTCCCATTCACCTAACGCTTCAAACTGTGTCGGTCTAGGTCTTGGCTCAAGCTTCATCATCTTTTCTCTCAAATTTCGAAGTACCGCTATGCTAAATGATCCGTTCTCTGGAAAAGCCAATACTCCATCATTCTGAGTATATTTTGTCCAATTTTCTAACCAAATGCAAGTATGATAACCGTATTTCAGCATCATATGCGAAGCTGGTGTTTTCGGCGGAGGAATTACCTGTCCCTCTCTAGTCACTACCTTTTTGTCTTTCTTAAAGAAGTTCTTAATTTTCGCCATCCATGACGGTTTCTCTCTACCGTATTCATAATAAGCCATATTTCACGATTTCTTTCCCTTCTGCAAGCTCGTAACTCTGTTCTGATCTCTATGTGCTATTCGGACCTATCCCAGCGCGTCTCACACCAACGCACCAATCCGAAGCCTCTACGTCACTGCTTTTCAGACCTATCTCAGCGCGTCTCACACCAACGCACCAATCAGGGCGTTTTCCGTGTTTCTATTGCACTGACCAATCCCAGCGCGGTCTTTTGTCAACGTCAGTTCTGCTCCTGACCCCTCCTTTACAAAATTTATCGGCAATTCTTTTTCTTGACTAAATCTTATTAATTACAACATAAAACACATTTCCATTGTCTGTTTTCGCTAAACAAAAGTGATAGTTTACTCTATCGTACAAGAATACAGTTTTGTTCGATAAGTGTAGCACTTCCCTCTACCTTACCCTTCTTTCAAGCAAGGGGTAAACCCGTTTCTCTGGGGATAAAACACATGTGGAGACTACACTGCTCCTGAGAATTAAGGCCAGAGTTTCACAAGAAAACCGGTTGCTATTTCACTCATACACGTTTTATACAGAAAATGTCCCTACCATAACACAACCTGTGTTATCACCAATTTGAAAACTCAGACAATGCACTATTCCATGTGACTTCTCTTGCCACACGTGTCCATTTCCTACTTCCCGGAAGCTTCAGAATTTCCGACTTACATATAACATAATACGACTCAACATGAAGTGTTAGACATGAAATATTCAAAAATCAATAATCTCAAACTAATCTATAGTAACCATAACTCTGCTACCAAGAAATCTGATCCAGCGCGACTAATATAATTTCTTCTCCTGTGGACATAGCATCCAGGTTGGAAACACTCCTTTTCCACAATTATACCAATATGACGGTGGGGCCCATAACACCGCATATACATTCACTCACTCAAATATTCCCTGGATCTCATCCCCTTCTACCTAGGAGAAAAAGTTAAATGACTGCTGGAAGAGAACGGGATACCTTTTTAAAGTTGACAAGATAACTGTTTAAACATCATACATAATTAGTTTTTATCCTGTCAATTTCTAAAACATCAAGGTATTCCGCTCATTGGTCGATGGACCAACTAGTAGGAATCAGTTGATGGTGATTAAGACCAGCTCAATCACTTTAACCTATTAAACATTTGCATTTATTATTGAGCAAAAGAACCACAGACTCGTAGTTTTAATTATAATAAAGTTTATCTAATTGTTTAAAATGCATAGAAAAGTCTCAATTTTATTAATCAATTAATACATTTATTATCATTATAAGAAATAAACTTCAGAGAATTTATGCATACCCTTTTAGATGGAAAAATAAAGTTCATCACAGCATAGAACTCCCAAAAATTGACTGACTGTCCCGCTAAACAGGACTCCTCGACAGACCACCTATACAGGTTTCCCGCATCGATCTCGTTCCTTCCCAGTCAGATTTAAAAGCAAAAAGATTAATTAAATTAAAAGAAAATGGCCTAAAGAAAATAGCAGCGATTCTCCAGCGTCAAAGTTCTGTGCTCAAAAATTATTTATGAATAGCGCTCCTCCTACCTAAGAGTAGGTCCTCTTATACCCTATTACTAGCTTACTAAACAGAAATGTTTCAGTCTTTGGGGGCGAGATTCACGCTAATTGGTCCATTGGAGGGGTGGCAAGCATCTCCTCATTGCCCTCCTTGTTCAAACCAGTTCCGAAAATGTTTATAATTTTTGTCCTTTCACACGGTTTTAGGACATTACCAATCCGATTGACAGTTCCTCATATGTAACTTCTTTTGTATCTTTATTAAACAGTTCATTGTTAATTCATGGCTGCATCTTTGGTTCTCATGTATTCTCGCTGAGTCCCTTTTTGGCACCCATCTTGGTGACAGGTCATGGTGACCTTGATCCTTTTCATTCTGGGCTCTACTTTCAATCACGTGACATATTTCCGTAGCTCTCTTCCACTTGGAAGCCATTTTGCACTTGCGCATTAAGCCCATCTGCCTCGGCAGCCATTTTTACAGCGCGGCCTAGCAGGCCTGAGCGAACTATTATGAAAACAAACACAATAATAGTTAAGAATAAAGAAAATAAGCCTTTTCGTTTCCCACCCGTCATTCTACGTACCCCAATTAGGTGTTACCTAGCAAAAGCGACATGTAAAGCTATGTTTACTTCCCATCCGCATACTTTTGCCACAATACAGTTTACTACATAGCACAAATCATGCAACATTATTTTAATTAGTACGCAAACCATTAGTTTAATTTTATTCCACGTTGACAAATGTAAGTAGGTTAGTTTTTGCATATAAATTGCAATTACCACTTATAAAAGATGTCTAAAAAGAAACAAAGTATTGATTAGTCATCAAAACAATTAGTAGTATTAATTATTAGTATTAATATTAGGGGTTTCAAAAATTTCTTATTTACCTTGCTCCATCACAACTAACCGTGCACAGCTCACAACTAACTGTGCACAGCTCACAACTAACTGTGCACACCTCACAACTAACCGTGCACACCTCACAACTAACCATGCACCGCTCATGATTGACCTGGTGACCTTTGCAGTACTGGGCTAAACCAAGAATCTTAGTCTGAGCTCGTGCTTGGGCAGAGCTGCATCCTGTGAATTTGCTGTCACAGCACTTGACACTCAGAATGGACACACGAACTACAGTGACAATAGAAACCAGGTAAACACGGAAGGAGGGGCAGCTGACCTGTCTGTAGGAGATCACACATTGCCTTTACATATGCTGGCGTCAAATTCTACCTCCATCCGCAACCATGTATAGCAAAACAACACAACCGTACAGTAATACATCACAACAAGAAAGTGGAGAGGGCAAAGGGCAGAAGCAGTCAAGACAAGAACCACAGCACACATCACAACTATAGAAGAACACTGCTAGGGGCCAGAGAGGAATGAGAGCAGGTAATGGGCAGGCAACACACCAGCCCTACACAAATTAACAACACATGATAAGCATGCAAGAATGTAACGCAGCAAGCACAGGAATAGACAGCAGGGTAGAGAACAGAAGAGGATGAGACAACCATGTTTGTTCACATCACTCATAGAGGACTACAACACGCAACACCAGACAGGATAGGAGGACATAGAGCCGTAACAGGAAAGGTACAACATCACAACCATATACTAACACAAGGACAGAAGAGTGAATGCAGGAGCGGGCAGAAAAGGCAAGACCAGCAGAGCACAAGATCAGAATCCTATAATAACACAGCACAACTAGAAAAGAGGAAGGTAGAGCAGGGCAGTGGTTAAGGTAGCAACAACAAAACCCACAACATCACAACCATACAGCAACCATACAGCAACACAGCATGGTGGAGAGCAGGAGTGGGTAAGACACCAACACAGTGGAACAACACAACCATACAACAAGCCAACAGACAAAATCAGAGAGTACAGGAGAGTGGGGGCAGGTAAGATAACAGAGAGCGCAAAATACACATCACAATCAATGACAATACAATAAGACAACACACAACAAGAGACAAAAGGGACAGGCGGGTGGAGAGCAGGACACACAACACAATAACGGAACACATTGAAACTAGAGGAAAACAGTGTGATGAGCACATCATTTAGCTATTATAAGAACACAACAACATGAAACAAACACACACACATCTTGACATCCTAATAATATCAGCCACATAGTACACCACGAGTAGCTTAATTGAATGAGTAACAACACACAACCCCACGGAACTAAGTGGACTTTGTTAATGCACAATAACGCTCACCCCCACCCTCCGTACCCCCCACACTGCTGCAGCTATTGTGGCAACATATATCAACACAATACAGCCCAGTGAACTGCAAGTTCTCTAACAACACACAACAGTAATTAAAAAGCACCACATGGAACTGTAGGTAGTGCAGCAACACATAACACAACGATACAGTTCGTCTAGAAAGTTAAAGATTCAAACAGAGTACACAACAAAACACCTCCATAGCAAACTGTAGGTACTACAACAAAGAAGCAACAACGCAGCACACAATCTTCACAAAGGGGCTGCAGATACCGAGAGCAGTGTAACCACGTAGTAACACAACAGATAGAAGAGGGTGTAATTATTGTGAGAATAGAAGCTGAGGCAGAATAATACAAAACAACGTAGCCACAATAGGAGCTGCAGGTACTGTGACAGACAACCACTGACAAGGAGCCACACAACAGCTCATCCAGTTTACCAGGCTTTTGTACATATTAACATGTAATTACTATGGCTTACACAGCTTCCTCGTAAAGGCCTTCAGGTAGAGTGAGACCAGGGCATTAACCAATGGTGCTCGCCCACAAGCCTCCTATGTATGTATGTGGTACTCTGATAGCCAAAAGGCAGAGGTCACTTTACATGGTCAAAGACAAGCCAAGTTATTGGGAGAAGAAGCTGTGTCGAGGACGGTTACTGCACAGCGACGACGTATTCTTTAAAGAGGCGAATCTTTAACTCTTTCCTAAATTGGAGCAGTGCTGGGGCGGTCCTGATGGGTAAGAGAATGCGGATCCAGATCCTCGCTGTAGAGATGGAAAAGGCAGTTCTTAGTCTGCAGTCTAATGGTGTCCTGGCTGTGGGTGTGCAGAGAACCACCAGAGATGGAGAGCGCGTCTGCAGTCTGATGGTGTCCTGGCCGAGGCTGTGCTGAGAGCCACCAGAGATGGTGAGCGCGTCTGCAGTCTGATGGTGTCCTGTCCGAGGCTGTGCCGAGAGCCACCAGAGATGGAGAGCGCGTCTGCAGTCTGATGGTGTCTTGGCCGAGGCTGTGCCGAGAGCCACCAGAGATGGTGAGCGCGTCTGCAGTCTGATGGTGTCCTGGCTGAGGCTGTGCCGAGAGCCACCAGAGATGGGCAGCGCATCTGCAGTCTAATGGTGTCCTGGCTGAGGCTGTGCAGAGAGCCACCAAAGATAGTGAGCTAGTCTGCAGTTCAATGGTGTCCTGGCTGTGGGTGTGCAGAGAAGTACCAGAGATGGTGAGCGCGTCTGCAGTCTGATGGTGTCCTGGCTGAGGCTGTGCCGAGAGCCACCAGAGCTGGGCAGCGCGTCTGCAGTCTAATGGTGTCCTGGATGAGGCTGTGCAGAGAGCCACCAAAGATAGTGAGCTAGTCTGCAGTTCAATGGTGTCCTGGCTGAGGCTGTGCCGAGAGCCACCAGAGATGGAGAGCGCGTCTGCAGTCTGATGGTGTCCTGGCTGAGGCTGTGCCAAGAGCCACCAGAGATGGAGAGCGCGTCTGCAGTCTGATGGTGTCCTGGCCCAGGCTGTGCAGAGAGCCACCAGAGATGGTGAACGTGTCTGCAGTCGGATGGTGTCCTGGCTGTGGGTGTGCAGAGAAGTACCAGAGATGGTGAGCGCGTCTGCAGTCTGATGGTGTCCTGGCTGAGGCTGTGCCGAGAGCCACCAGAGATGGAGAGCGCATCTGCAGTCTGATGGTGTCCTGGCCGAGGCTGTGCCGAGAGCCACCAGAGATGGGCAGCGTGTCTGCAATCTGATGGTGTCCTGGCTGTGCAGAGAAGTACCAGAGATGGTGAGCGCGTCTGCAGTCTGATGGTGTCCTGGCTGTGGGTGTGTAGAGAAGTACCAGAGATGGTGAACTTGTCTGCAAACAAAAGTGGGGGTGCTGGTCTTGATTGGTTTTTAAATGACAAAGCTGGTTTTGAAGATGGTACAGACCAGCAAGGGGAAACAATGGCATTTCATCAGGATGGGAGGGATGCAATAGTGTTTCTTCAGGTCCGAGATAAGACTTGTGGTATGAAGGATGCCGCAAAGGGGTGCGAGTGTGGAGTCTTGGAGGCAATGGAATAGGGCATTATTACCATCCAGATGTGAGAATACAAGACACTTTCTGCAAGAAACAATCAGACTTTCTTTGAAGTGAGTTATCGCTTCACTGTGACGCAAGAGAAATGCAGGTTCGTGGTTCACACTGTGCAATACTTGGGGCACAATCGGTCAGCGGCAGGGATTTCACCCAAGGAAGATCTCTTAAAAGACATCAGGGATTGCCCATCTTTGCTGACAAAGATCAACAGAGATCTTTCTTAGGATTATGCGACTACTGTTCAAGATTTGTGCAGAATTTTGCTTTGTAAACACAACCTGTAAGAAAACTGAGGTCGGGGGCAAAATTTGTGTGGGAGTAAAGACAATCTGATACATTCAGTCTATTGAAGGAAATGATAATTTTGGCTCCCGTCTGTAGGAAGCTGGCTCTATATATACTATACCAAAGTAAGGTATAATGTGCACAGAGTCCAGTGGATCCCCAAAGGTAGGCAGAGGTAAAGTAGATAATACCTTGCTCTCTATTTGTGGTAGTGTGGCCGAGCAGTAAGGCTTTATCAGAGGGTAGTGTTAAGCATTTATTGTACAAACTCAGGCAACAAATGATTTCACACACTCAAAGACTGAACAAAGACCAAATGTTTTGTATAAAAAGTTATTACTTTGTTATTTTATTTCTAGAACCAAGAGGAACTCAGTTGCAGGTAAGTAACAGTTTTAAAAGTAACAATACTTTCCAAATGCCGTTGGAATTGTATTGCAAGGCAGTAGAAAATGCTTCACAATAATTGAAATACTTTTGTAGACTCAGTTTAGCAAACAGTAGAACTTTGCAATGGACACCGATAGACCTTTGTATGCAATAGGTTTGTAAATGTAATGCAATCCTGTGGAAGGAAAACAGTGTCATGCATTAGCAGGTAAGTAATCAACTTACAATCCCCATCTTCAGGGGTTTTGATCAACACTGGGCTAGGTTCAGTTTAAGGCAGGGACTGCACCACCAGCAGCACTGGGGCGGCCGGTTGCAGAGTCACTGAGCCCAATGTCAATCAATGGAGGCGGGGGGTACCTTGAAGAGGCATGATTTTCAGGTAAGTACCTGCGGTTTCAGGGCACAGGCCCCGGGGGTTATGAGCAGCACATGGGGAAGCCACAAGGCAGCACCAAAGCTACACCATCAGCTGCACAGGGGCGGCTGGGTGCAGCGTGCAAAATCAGCATTGGGCACCCACTGCGTTTCAATGGAGGTTGTCGGTCTCACAAAGAGGCTGCAGGCTCGGACCAGGAGGCTGGCTGAAGATGACCACCGGCTGGGCAGGTAAGTTGGAGGGCTGGGGGAGGTCGAGGCACCGTCGGCTGGGCTCCCCAAGGCCGGAGGGCCAAGGATGCAGGGGTACCTTTTGGTATCGGATCTTCTGGGATGGAGCTAATTGCGGTCAGTGGGGACCCTTCATGTAGAGACTGCACTTACAATGTCTGTGAATGGGCACAGGCACTGTAGGGGCACATTGCTCATGCAGCTGTGTCCTCACCTGTGGTGTGTGCACCCTGCCTTAGGGCTGTGAGGCTGCTAGAGGGGTGACTTACCTATGCCACAGGCAGTGGTTGGTGGGTATGGCACACAGGGATGTGTGCCATGTCGACTCTTAAGTTTTGTCTGCACCAAAACACACAGTCTGCAATGGCAGTGTGTATGTGTTTGGTCATGGGTCTCTGAGGGGGGCACAATACATGCGGCAGCCCTTAGAGACCCTCTCTTGTCACAAGGCCCTTGGTACCACTGGTACCTTTTACAAGAGACTTACATGTGAGCAAGAGGTGTTCCAATTGTGGAAGCAAAGGTACAGTTTTGGGAAATAACACAGGCACTGGGAGCCTGAGTAGCAGGGACCCAGTGCACACTCAGTCAAAGTGCATCAAAAGCGGGGGGTAACCATGCAAAAAGGGGCACTTTCCTACAGAGCCACCCCCCACCAACGAAAGAGGATGAGACTAACCTTTCCCTAGAGAGTCTTCATTGTCCAAGTGGAAGAACCTGGAAAGTCCATCTGCATTGGCATGGGCAGTCCCAGGTCTGTGTTCCACTGTAAAGTCCATTCCCTGTAGGGAGATGGACCACCTCAAATGTTTTGGGTTCTCACCTTTTATCTGCATTACCCATCTGAAAGGTCTCTGGTCAGTTTGAACTAGGAAGTGAGTACCAAACAAGTATGGTCTCAGCTTCTTCAGGGACCAAACCACAGCAAATGCCTCCCTCTCAATGGCACTCCAACGCTGCTCTCTGGGGAGAAGCCTCCTGCTTATAAAAGCAACAGGTTGGTCTTGGCCTTTATCATTGGTCTGGGATAGGACTGCTCCTATCCCTAGCTCAGAGGCATCGGTTTGCACAATGAACTGCTTGGAGTAATCTGGAGCTTTGAGAATTGGTGCTGAGCACATAGCCTCTTTCAGGGTGTCAAAAGTCTTTTGACAACTAACTGCCCAGTTCACTTTCTTGGGCATCTTCTTGGTGGTAAGTTCTGTGAGGGGAGTCACAATGGATCCATACCCCTTCGCAAACCTCCAGTAGTAACCAGTCAAGCCAAGGAATGCCCTGACTTGGGTTTGGGTTGTTGGAGCTTCCCAGTCCAGAATTGTCTGGACCTTGGGTTGTAAGGGTTACTCTTGGCCTCCACCAACAAGGTGGCCCAAGTATACAACAGTACCCTGCCTTATCTGGCACTGGGATGCCTTGATAGTTAGGCCTGCAGACTGCAGAGCCTATACAACCTTCCCTAGGTGGACCAGGTGATCCTGTCAGGAGGAGCTAAAGACAGCAATATTAGCAAGATAAGCTGCACTAAAGTTCTCCAACCCAGCAAGGACTTGATTCACCTACCTTTGGAAGGAGCCTGGGGCATTCTTTAAACCAAAGGGAATAACAGTAAACTGATAATGCCCATCAGGTGTGGGGGATGCAGTCTTTTCTTTGGCTCCTGGGGCCATGCCAATCTGCCAGTACCCTGCAGTTAAATCAAAGGTGCTGAGAAATGTGGCTGCCCCAATCTGTCTATTAGCACATCAGCCCTGGGTATGGGGTGAGCATCTGTCTTACTGACAGCATTGAGACCTCTGTAGTCCACACAGAACCTCATTTCTCTCTTTCCACCCTGTGGGTGAGGTTTGGGGACTAAGACCACTGGGCTGGCCCAGGGACCCTCAGAGGGTCCAATAAGCTCTAACTCCAGCATCTTGCTGACTTCAGCTCTGATGCTCTCCTTAATTTGGTCAGACTGCCCATAGATCTTTGGTTTGACAGGCAAGCTGTCCCCAGTGTCCACATCATGGGTACATCAGAGTGTCTGCCCAGAGGTTAAGGAGAAGACCTCAGTATACTGTTGTAGGACATGCCTGCAGTCAGCCTGCTGTTGGGCAGTGAGGATTTCTAAGTAGATAACTCCATCAACTGACCCACTTATTGGACTGTAAGAGAGGAGGTAAGGGAAAGGTTCACTCTCTGTCTCCTGATCCTCATCAGTAACCATCCTCATGGTTACATCAGCCCTGTCTCAGAAAAGTTTCAGGCGGTTCACATGGATCACCCTTTTGGGTGTCCTGCTATTACCCAGGTCCACCAGGTAGGTGACCTCACTTTTCTTCTCTAGGATAGGGTAAGGACCACTCCATGTATCTTGGAGAGCCCTTAGTGCCACAGGTTCCGAAATCCACACCTTCTGCCCTGGTTGTAACTCTACCAGTGCAGCCTTTTGGTCATTACAGAGCTTCTGGAGCTCTTGGCTGGCCTCAATATTTTTGGATGCTTTCTCGTGTACTCTGCCATTCTGGGATGTAGGCCTAGTACATAGTCCACAGTGTCTTGCTTAGGTTCTTGGAGAGGCTTCTCCCAACCTTCCTTCACAAGACAAAGTGGTCCCCTAATAGGATGGGCGAACAGACGTTCAAAGGAGGAAAACCCTACTCCCTTCTGAGGCACCTCTCTGTAGGCAAAAAGCAGGCATGCCAAAATGACAGCCCATCTCCTTTTGAGCTTCTCAATGAGCCCCATGATCATGCCTTTCAAGGTCTTGTTGAATCTTTCAAAAGGGCCATTGGTTTGTGGGTGATAAGGTGTAGTGAATTTGTAGTTTACTCCACACTCTTTCCACATGTGTTTCATGTATGCAGACATGAAGTTAGTACGCCTGTCTGACACCACCTCCTTAAGAAACCCTACCCTGGTAAATACACCAATGAGGACTATGGCTACTGCAGGGGCTGTAGTAGTCATAAGGGGAATTGCCTCAGGATACCTGGTAGCATGATCCACTACTACCAGTATGTGTTTGTTTCCTGATGCTGTGGGGAGCTCAAGTGGACCCACTATGTCCACACCAATCCTTTCAAAGGGAACCCCAATCACTGGTAGTGGATTTAAGGGGGCCTTTGTGTGTCCACCTGTTTTGCCACTGGCTTGGCAGGTGACACAGGAGCTGACAAACTCATTTACTTTCTGGGACATCTGTGGTCAGTAGAAATGGCTGTCAAGCCTTTCCCAGGTTTTAGTCTGGCCAAGATGGCCAGCTAGAGGGATGTCATGGGCCAATGTGAGTAGGAACTCTCTATATAACTGAAGCACTACCACTGTCCTAGTGGTACCAGGTTTGGGGTCTCTGGCCTCAGCACACAGGAGTACCTCCTCCCAATAGGTCCTGTGGGAGCCACTGGCCTCTCCCTTGTCCTGTGCAGCAGCTTGCTGTAGCAGGCTTTCAAGAATTGGACAGACCTGCTGTCCAAGGCACAGCCGTTCCCCAGAGTGTCCCCCCCCTGGGCCCAAGAACTCAACCTGGCAAGGTTCAAGTTCCATAGGCTCTGTTCCCCTTTGGGTTGACAAGTCCTCTCCCTGGGGAGAGGGGCCCTGAGCTTTTTGCTGTTCAAAAGCTGGTCCCCCACAGTCTTCTTACCTTTCCTCTTGGAAGGTTGGACCATCCTTCCAGGCTCCAACACTTCTTTTTCACCCTGTGCTAGGATTTGTGCTCTTGTTTTCACACACACACTATCTCAGGGATTACCAGCATTGCTGCATGGGTTTTCAATTCTACCTCAGCCCATGCTGAGGTCTCCAGTTCGTTTCCAAGCATGCAGGCCACTGGGAGCCTTGGAGAGACCTCTACCGGTTTCAGGCCTGTAACCCCTCCCCAATCTAATGTTACCCTAGCCATGGAATGGTCTGTGCTGACAATACCAGTGTTAGTGAATGGATAGGGTTTTCCAATCAGGTATTGCCCTGGGGAAACCAGTGTATCTCGCACCATGGTGACACTGGCACCTGTATCCCTCATGGCTTCTATTCTAGTGCCATTATTCAAGGGGAACTGCTGGTACTTTTTTTAAGTTAATACACCAGACAGATAAAGTGGCAAAATCTACCCCACCCTCAGAGATTAAAGTTGCTTCATTTTGGAACCTAATTTGCTCTGGGCACACTATGGATCCCATCTGGAGATTTGCCACACCAGTGCTAACTGGAGGTGGACTAGGGACATTCTTTTTGGGACAGACAGAATCTCCAGTTTGGTGTCCTACCTTCTTACAGATGTGTCACCAGGCCTTCAGGGAATCAAAGATTTTACTATTGTACCCACCATTGGGCTAGGAAGACTTCTGGGTCCCACCCTCCTCTGCAGGTTATTGGGGACTTTTAGAAGGCTCTTGCTTTTTGCAAGTGACTTCGTGGGGTCCAGGAGAGGTCAGCCACCGATGGAGACAAGGTCAGGATCGCTGGGGAGACTTCACAGGTCAGGTGAGTCACTCGAACTCGTGCTGTGGGTGTCGGGTGTCGGGTGCAGAGTGGGTCGAGATGACGACCCCCCTGGATTTAGAGTCTTTAAAGTTGAAGTCTTCTGGACAGGGTGCTGTCCTCAAGAGAGCTGGTCTTTATTGAAGAGTGGCAGTCTTCCTGGGGTTCTTGGAAGTCGCTGGCCACGGGACAGGCGTTGTCTTCTTCGCCGGCTCGAGAAGGAGGAGACAGGCCTATAGGGCTGGGGCCAATCCAGTAGATGTCTTCTTGTTTTGCTGCATGGCGTCCTCTTCATTCATCTTCTTCTTAGGATGCAGGAATCTGAGGATCAAGGTTCAGGGGTGCCCATAAATACTGAATTTAGTGGCGTTACAGGGACTGGCAGATGGTAGCCAATGGGCTACTTGCCTGTAGGGTGAATACACCCTTAGAAGGACCCCTCCCTTTGGGGAGGGTCATCCCCCTAACCTGATTGGGTCAAATCCTTCCATTCAAGATGAAGGATTTCCTAGGGAGGGGGTCACTTTAGTCCAGGGCACCTTAGGAGTGGTCCTAGCAGAGACTACTAATTTTCCTGCCGACCTTGCCTCCAAAAGTGAGGCTTGGTCAAGGGGGCAGGCATCTCCACTAGCTGGAGAGGCCCTGGCTAGCATGACAAAGGGCAGGAAGCCTTTGAGGCTCACCGCCTTGAATGCTGTTCCTGCCTGGAGGTAGGTGTGAAGCACCTCCACCCCAAGCAGCCTTTGTCACTGACCCACAAGAGCACAGGGGATCCCACCTCAGGGGGTCAGAAACATGTATGTGTGTGGCAGGCTGGTGCAGACTAGTCAGCTGGGCACAAGGGAGTTGGTCATTTTTCAGGGGGCATCTCTAAGATGCCCTCTGAGTGCATTTTGTAATAAGCCTAGCACTGGTATCAGTGTGTGTTTATTATGCTGAGGAGTTTGATACCAAACTTCTTAGCATTCAGTAAAACCATCATGACGCTTTGGAGTTCGTAATGACAAACTCTCAGCCCATGTACTCAATATGGCTTCACTGCACTTACAATGTCTGTGAATGGCACAGACACTGTAGGGGCATATTGCTCATCCAGCTATGCCCTCACCTGTGGTGTAGTGCACCCTGCCTTAGGGCTGTGATGCTGCTAGAGGAGTGACTTACCTATGCCAGAGGCAGTGGTTGGTGGGCATGGCACACAGGGATTTGTGGGGAATGTTGACTCTTAAGTTTTGTTTGCACCAAAACACACAGTCTGCAATGGCAGTGTGTATGTGTTTGCTGAGGAGTTTCTGAGGGTCGCAAAATACATGCTGCACCCCTTAGAGACCCTCTCTGGTCACAAGGCCCTTGGTACTACTGGTACCTGTTACAAGGGACTTACATGTGAGCCAGAGGTGTGCCAATTGTGGTAATAAAGGTACTGTTTTGGGAAAGAACACAGGCACTGGGAACCTGATTGGCAGGGACCCAGGGCACATTCAGTCAAAGTGCATCAGACGACAGGCAAAAAGTGGGGGTAACCATGCAAAAAGGGGCTCTTTCCTACACCGTCCTTCAGGCGTACAGAGATAATGTTCCCTCAGTAGTCACTGTTGATGCCAGTGGTATGGGATTAAGCCAAAGGATGGAAGGGAAGGAAAACACAATTGCTTTTGCTTGTAGGACTATAAACCGATGGATGAGTACACACTGTCTTAAACTCAACTCTGAAAAAACAGAGGTCCTGATCTTTGGTATTTGATATTCCCGTGGACACCAGAAAAACTGTAGTAACATCGCTGATTCAGTCTAAACTGGATTACTGTAACGGGCTTTACCTGAACATACAGAAGCAGTGCTTGAAAAAGCTTAAGATTGTTCAAAATACAGCAGCACGGTTACTGTCCAACACCCCTAGGTGCAAAAGTGTATCTAAAGAGATTCGCAGTCTGCACTGGCTCCCTGTAGCACAACGCATCAAGTTCAAGGCGCTGTGTCTGGCTTACAAAGCACTGAACCACACAGGTCCTGTCTTTCTGCAAAACCTTTTTGCCTGGTATGAACCAACCAGACATCTCCGTTCTACAGGGGCCAAACTCCTGACAGTGCCCAGAATTCGAACATCGCACTAGGGTGGCCGCAGCTTTCTCTTTGGCACCTCTAAACTCTGGAACACTCTTCCGTGTGAGCTCAGAAGTGCGAGCTCCCTCTCCACCTTCAGGAAAGGACTAAAAACCTGGTTGTTCCAGAACTAGATGCCGGAGCGGGCTTACTGTGTCCTCAGCGCCAAGACACCTCCGGGTATTCGTGCGCTTTATAAATCCCATTAACATTAGGAGGTTGTCGACGGCAGAGAAGAATTACAGCACAATTGAAAGGGAGGCACTGGCATGTGTTTGGGCTGCTCAGCATTTTGCAACCTATTTGTGGGGAAAAGAATTCACGATGGTCACTGACCACAAATCATTGGGGTCACTGTAAAATGACAAGGGCTTGGGGAATGCCAGTCCCAGGCTGGTCAGATTGCTGTTCACAATGTATGAGTACAATTTCAAAGTCCAGCACATACCTAGAGGTAAAAATTGCAGGGCAGATTTTTTATTAAGGTGTTCGACTGATACTAACATGGTAGAGATTTTGGAGTTGGAGGAACAACTGGTAGTGGGTTTGGTGGATGCTGTGACAGTCGTGGAAAAGATTATTACTTTACACAAGTGGAAGTCGAGTATTGATGAGTGTTTAAAGAAGTTCCGGGAGGTAATCACCCCTGGGTGGCCCGGAGAAGGCTCAGTCCCAAGTGAATTAAAGGGTTTCAGCAAAGTGAGAGATGAATGAAGTGTGGAAGGAGGATTAGTCATG
Organism: Calotriton arnoldi; assembly: GCA_963921515.1. Classification (NCBI taxonomy): domain Eukaryota; kingdom Metazoa; phylum Chordata; class Amphibia; order Caudata; family Salamandridae; genus Calotriton; species Calotriton arnoldi. The sequence continues at coordinate 944,589 of CAWUFW010004300.1, forward strand.
AGGAGGGAATGCTCATTCCCCCCGAAGAGCTGAGAGACAAACGTATTGTATTGGCGCATCAGGGACATACTGGAGTGACAGGGAGGAGGAAACGGTTACGGCTGTATTATTGATGGGCAGGTATGGATGCGGATAGGGCGATTTCGCTTAGTAGGTGTTCGGAGTGCTCTCTGGCAGACAAGTCGTTATGTGCTCACAATAATCCTCTGTGTCCTGTTAAATTTCCCAACTGACCACGGAAGAAGTTGGGAATGGACTTCATTGGACCTATGAATGTGTTGGGAGAAAACTTGAGTTTTGCGTTGGTTGTGGTGAATTACAATTCTAAATGAGTTGTTTACAAATTTTGAAGAACCGAATACTAATAGTGTGATCCATTTAAAAAAAAATTGTTCCACTGTGAATGGCTCCCTTCAGTGTTGAACAACGGCGTGCAATTCAAGTCCAGTCAAATGCAAGATTTGTTTGAAAGTCAGGGGATCAAACATCTGACTGCAGCTCTGTATAGTCCCCAGGGAATGGAATGGTAGAGCGGGTTAACTGCATGTTAAAGGATACAATACAGTTGGCACTTTCCTCTAGGCTGAATGTGGAGGAGACAGTTGCAAAGAGAATTTGGAGCTATCACAGTACTCCGCATTCTACCATGTGAGTACCCCCTTTTGAACTGTTTTGGGGCAGTGGTTCCTTCAATAGGTCATCTCCTCAGTGGGTAGGCTTAAGAAGGGAGTCAGTTGGTGATGCTTGGCGTAAACTGGAGGATGTGAAGGCTAAGGCAGAACAGCAACAAATGAAGAGTAAGGGTAGACATGACTATTTTAAAAAAGTCAAGGAGGTGAAGTTTCAGGTCAGGGATCGAGTAAGAGTTAAGACTCCCTGGGGTGTTATGAAGGATATGTCAAGTATTTCCCCTGAACTGCAGTGGTGCATTTTCCAAACACTCAGTCAAGGTTGAGGATGGAAAGTGGTGGAGCAAAAGAAATGTTGCCAAGATGAGGGGTGAAGATGTGGGATCTAAGAACAGGGCTGGAGATACCAGTGGTTGGAATTATGTCTCCTTTGGCCCTTCCGGGGAGGCGATTGTCTTCTGCAGGAGCTGGATCAGGGGGACGGAGCAGTTCTGGTGATTCTCTAAGAAGGGGGGCAATGGTTTCAGGTCTCCTGCTCCCAAACCTAGGAGGGTAGTTGTTAAGCCAAAGTATTTGGAGGATTATGTGGTGGGGTAATCCTCCAAACACTATTTCTTTCTGTTGACGACTGGGGGAGACGCTGTCATGTGACTTTGGAGAGTTGTTTAGGTTTCGCTATTTTGTTACAATACTTGGTTTTCTTATTTTATTTAGGCATCATTGTATTGTATTTTATGCTATCTTAATTAGTGCACTGTATATATTTTATTTTGCATCTTATCTCGTTGTTAGCTTTTGCATTCACTTCTTTTGCAATCTAATTTTATTGTTACTATTATTTTTTGTATTATAAGGAGGGAGGTGATTTTTGTGTGGTATGGATTGGAACTTTGGGGGTAGAATGTGAGGGCAGAACGCTGGCTGGTTGCTTGGTGGTGGAGGATTCTAGTCCAGGCAGTTGGAGAGACGATGAGGTGATGAGCGGGCGGAGATAGAGAGATGCGGTGTGCTGTACTCGATAAGAGAATAATCCAGGAAACTCCGATCGTCTTACTTACCCCCATCAGTGGTCCTTACCTACGCCCTTGCAGGTTCTGCAACCAGCATAGACTGTTGTGTAAAACACCCATCTCACAACATGCCCACTTTACTGGTGCCCACCAGATATGTGACCGCCATGCACCATGATGATGCGCAACACAAAACCCAACATGCCCATCATCTCATTAACAAGATAACCTATGTCAGAACTATCATGACCTTACTGGCACAGCCACACACATTTGAACAGACCAAGATCATACCAAGACAACCATGCACAGTTGAACCAAGAAATCACAGTAACATAACTGACCTAAGACAGCCACACTAGGGACTTAGGTACAGTTGAATTAACACAATTATACTAATATGGGCACACATACATGTGGTAACACAAATTCACTAATGCTGCCACACATCTTATTAAACAAAATCACACCTTCCCTACTACACTAAGCTGAAATAATCAAACCTTACTAAGACAATCACTCTCACCTGGACCAACAGAGCTCCAACACAATCCTGCAACAGTAACAGAATCACACCAACACAATCCTGCGACAGCCAGGCAAGTTGAGCCAACACATCACACTACCTCAAACATGTGGTTGAACTTCCACAATCACACAACACAGCTGCCTTAACACATTCAAACAAACATAACCACGCACATTGTACCTGCATGTGCACAATGCCTTAAGGCACTGCTTTCTCTCTTTCAGGTATACCATGCCCCCCTTGGCACTGCCAGTGATTGCAGGATATGTGGAGGAGTCCTGGGTCTGGGACACCAATGCCAAGTCACCTGCTGCTGAGCTGTCCCCCTGCCAACAAGCTGTGTACTTCCACATTGACCCTGTTGTAGAGAGCCAGGGAACGGCAGGGGTCCGAGGCACCAAAGGTAGGCACCAGAATTCTCAAATCGGTCAATCTTCAGGTATCCGTGTATCTTATCTGTTCATCTCCAGACACACAGGAGCAGTCATCTTTTTGTCTTCACCTGAGGGTGCATGGAACTCCACCTGGATAGAGTCTGGGGTAGCAATCCTTGCTCGAATGCTGTTAAATGGAATAATTTGTATATGGTTGGTTCTAAAATGGCATACATGAGCTATAAATGATGGCATGCTACCCATCAGAATAACCAGTGGGATGATGGGTGGAAATGCTTGAGTGGTTGGCTCAACCATCTCCACCCACCACCTTTTTAATGTCCGACTGAGCTCCCTAAGTGAGACGGGTATGCTCAGATGTGGGTTCCGCGAATGCTGTTGTATGGGGTCAAGCTAAGTCTCCCCAATGAGACCCTTAAAGCCAGAGCATGTTCTGTTCAGGCGGCACGTGCCCAAGCAAGTCAAGGACAGCTTCTTCTGTGATGGGTACAACTCTGATTTGTATACATTTAACCCTTTTCTTTATGGCACACAAGCTAAAAATGATGGACTGGAATTCTATGCTAAGGGAAATCTCCATGTTGGCTCAAGCATATCTTTCCCTTGGGTTTTGATTGCTCCATCACCATTCGGTCCATCTCCACTGTTTTCCTTTTTCTGCTGAGGTTTCCCCTGCTCCTGGGATCCATTGGGACCTACTGTTGTCCGAAGGGCTCAAGTTGCTGCATGGAGGACGCCCTCATCTTTAAACCGTTGTGTCTGCCTGTCCGTTCAGCTCCTCAGTAGTATAGAGGGAGGGTTGGACCCATTGAAAACCGTGCAAAGCAGTATTATCCTATCGGCCCCAATGCCGTGTGCCCAGGTTGGAGGGAAGTCAACGTACAGAGGAGTGGTGTTTGGGTTGATCCCACTCTGTCACTCACTGTTGTTCAGGATCAGCTATTCTGACACTTTTGAGCTTACAGCAGATCCATTGCATTGTGGTTCTTCAGAGCTCTGACAAGGTGCATAAGCCACGGCTCAGCGTGGAGCTATATCTTGGCATTATGCATGCCGTAGTTCTAGGTTTGTGTCAGCAGTTTGCTCCCACAGACAGAGCATACCCTGTTTTGAGGACAATTATTCTTTTCAGCACCAGCTTTTTATTTGGCAGACAATCACACAGATCTCCGAAGCACCGCTTGCACCTGGATAATCCCACGAGTGACAAGCAGCGCTCTACAAATCCACATTACATTACATTGCTGATTGCTTACATTACATTGTTGATGCAGAGCAAAGGAGTCCTGCACCCAGGAAATGATCATTTGCCTTCATTGTAAAATCTTTGAAAAAAGAACCAAGGGCCGTACCTTGGTCACAATGTCCACTCTCTACAGAACCAGTCATGTATACAGGCTCTCTATCCATGGCCCATCCCTCCTTTCACACGCTAGGTCCAGGAAACCCTTACAAGGTTAAAGTACCAAGCCATGTCGCCATCTGTGCCCCAAATCCAGGCTGCTCACTCTAGAGGGTCAAGGGGCATCTTTACCTGTGTATCAATCCTACTCGTAAAGAGCAGTGGAGGCCCTACTCTTGTCTGGATGAACTGTTGCCTCATCTCTGCGCTCTGGCTCTCATGAACTTCACTCTGGTGTAGCATCTTGTTCTCACTCGGGTCCTTCTCCTCAAGTTCCTGTCCGATTGCACCATTAGGTTTGAGCCCAGCTCCCCTTTTGGCGTTGAACTTCGGAGTTGCATTCAGACAGGAGCGATTCACTAGGTTATACGCTTAGCTCCACGGTTGGTTGAGCTTTGCTTCGGCTCCATATCCGCTAGATGGTTTGGAAAGAGCAAAGCTGGCCACTCACCCACACCTCAAGCGACCTAAGAGGCAAATGAGGAAAGAACGTACAGCCACAATGTCCTCTGCAAAGGCCACCGCTCACAGCTTTACAGCCTCTTAGAAGCCGAAGGGAAACTGTGATGCTCATCATGATGCCACTCACCCTGAAGATGCGGAGACAGTGCCTTCCCCATAGTTTAATGCTGAGGTGCCCCTCACAGCATTGGCACCAACACATATGTTCGCTTATACAACACCTCCGACTCCCCCAGTTCCCAGATCCTGGTGGGCAAGTGGTGTTGTGTAGTTCCTAACTCACTGGTCTTGAACCCCCAGTCCACCAGCAAGCAAGACATTCCACCAGTGCACCACACACGTGAACCACCAGTTCCATAGTCTCCATGCACGGACAGCTTCAGTGATGGTCCTCACTACAGAGGAGTCCTAGACAGAAGACCTAGCGATGAAGATGAGCAGGAGGTGGCAGAGAGTGTGTGGAGGGCTTTGGGTACCAAGATCAGGATTCATCCTGGAGGCAGGTCAGGCAGTGCACCTTCAAAGTCCATCACAAGGGTATCACCAGATCCTCGGGTCCTGACTCCAACGTACGTGCCCTCGACTGACCTGCCTTTGACACAACTTTATACAACTGTGACCCTAACACATGCACAGAGAACGTTGATAATGTTGTGGAACCCAATGAATTCTTCTATCTGTGCCAGCTTTGTGCTTTTCATTTCTTACCAAGGTATCTGCTGACATCAGGTCTCTGGTAGCATCTTCTCAAATCCTCTACTGACATTATGTACATGGGAGAACCCCTTTGAAGCCCTCTACTGACATTATGTAGATGGAAGAACCCCTTTGAAGCCCTCTACCGACATTATGTAGATGGAAGAACCTCTTTGAAGCCCTCTACCGACATTATGTAGATGGGAGAACCCCTTTGAAGCCCTCTACTGACATTATGTAGATGGGAGAACCTCTTTGAAGACCTCTACCGACATTATGTAGATGGGAGAACCTCTTTGAAGCCCTCTACTGACATTATGTAGATGGAAGATCCTCTTTGAAGCCCTCTACTGACATTATGTAGATGGGAGAACCCCTTTGAAGCCCTCTACCGACATTATCTAGATGGGAGAACCTCTTTGAAGCCCTCTACTGACATTATGTAGATGGGAGAACCCCTTTGAAGTACTCTACTGACATTATTTAGATGGGAGAAACTCTTTGAAGCCCTCTACTGACAGTATGTAGATGGGAGAACCTCTTTGAAGCCCTCTACCGACATTATGTAGATGGGAGAACCCCTTTGAACCCTCTACCGACGTTATGTAGATGGGAGAACCCCTTTGAACCCTCTACCGACATTATGTAGATGGGAGAACCTCTTTGAAGCCCTCTACCGACATTATGTAGATGGGAGAACCCCTTTGAAGCCCTCTACCGACATTATGTAGATGGGAGAAACTCTTTGAAGCCCTCAACTGGCATTATGTAGATGGGAGAACCTCTTCGAAGGCCTCTACCGACATTATGTAGATGGGAGAACCCCTTTCAAGCACTCTACTGACATTATTTAGATGGGAGAACCCCTTTTTGAAGCACTCTACTGACATTATGTAGATGGGAGAACCCCTTTCAAGCACTCTACTGACATTATTTAGATGGGAGAAACTCTTTGAAGCCCTCTACTGACATTATGTAGATGGGAGAACCTCTTCGAAGGCCTCTACCGACATTATATAGACGGGAGAACCCCTTTGAAGCCCTCTACCGACATTATGTAGATGGGAGAACCTCTTTGAAGCCCTCTACTGACATTATGTAGATGGGAGAACCCCTTTGAAGCACTCTACCGACATTATGTAGATGGGAGAAACTCTTTGAAGCCCTCAACTGGCATTATGTAGATGGGAGAACCCCTTTTGAAGCACTCTACTGACATTATGTAGATGGGAGAACCCCTTTGAAGCACTCTACTGACATTATTTAGATGGGAGAAACTCTTTGAAGCCCTCTACTGACATTATGTAAATGGGAGAACCTCTTCGAAGGCCTCTACCGACATTATGTAGATGGGAGAACCCCTTTGAAGCCCTCTACCGACATTATGTAGATGGGAGAAACTCTTTAAAGCCCTCTACTGACATTATGTAGATGGGAGAAACTCTTTGAAGCCCTCAACTGACATTATGTAGATGGGAGAAACTCTTTGAAGCACTCTACTGACATTATGTAGATGGGAGAACCCCTTTGAAGCTCTCTACTGACATTATGTAGATGGGAGAACCTCTTCGAAGCCCTCTACCGACATTATGTAGATGGGAGAACCTCTTTGAAGCGCTCTACTGACATTATGTAGATGGGAGAACCTCGTCGAAGCGCTCTACTGACATTATGTAGATGGGAGAACCTTGTTGAAGCCCTCTACTGACATGTAGATGGGAGAACATCGTTGAAGCCCTCTACTAACATTATGTGGATGGGAGAGCTTCTTCGAAGCCCTCTACTAACATTATGTGGATGGGAGAACCTGTTCGAAGCCCTCTACTGACATTATGTAGATGGGAGAACCTCGTTGAAGCGCTCTACTGACATTATGTAGATGGGAGAACCTCGTCGAAGCCCTCTACTAACATTATGTGGATGGGAGAGCTTCTTCGAAGCCCTCTACTGACATTATGTAGATGGGATAACCTGTTCTAAGCGCTCTACTGACATTATGTAGATGGGAGAACCTCTTTGAAGCCCTCTACTGATACTATGTTGATGGGAGAACCTGTTCAAAGCCCTCTACTGACATTATGTAGATGGGAGAACCTCTTTGAAGCCCTCTACTAACATTATGTAGATGGGAGAAACTCTTTGAAGCCCTCTACTGACATTATGTAGATGGGAGAACCTCTTTGAAGCACTCTACCGACATTATGTAGATGGGAGAACCTCTTTGAAGCCCTCTACCGACATTATGTAGATGGAAGAACCTCTTTGAAACCCTCTACTGACATTATGTAGATGGGAGAAACTATTTGAAGCCCTCTACCGACATTATGTAGATGGGAGAACCTCTTTGAAGCCCTCTACTGACATTATGTAGATGGGAGAACCTCTTTGAAGCACTCCACCGACATTATGTAGATGGGAGAACCTGTTCTAAGCGCTCTACTGACATTATGTAGATGGGAGAACCTCTTTGAAGCCCTCTACTGATACTATGTTGATGGGAGAACCTGTTGAAAGCCCTCTACTGACGTTATGTAGATGGAAGAAACTCTTTGAAGCCCTCTACTGATACTATGTTGATGGGAGAACCTGTTCAAAGCCCTCTACTGACATTATGTAGATGGGTGAACCTCTTTGAAGCCCTCTACTAACATTATGTAGATGGGAGAAACTTTTTGAAGCCCTCTACTGATATTATGTAGATGTGAGAACCTCTTTGAAGCCCTCTACTGACATTATGTAGATGGGAGAAACTCTTTGAAGCCCTCTACTGACATTATGTAGATGGGAGAAACTCTTTGAAGCCCTCTACTGACATTATGTAGATAGGAGAAACTCTTTGAAGCACTCTACCGACATTATGTAGATAGGAGAAACTCTTTGAAGCCCTCTACCTACATTATGTAGATGGGAGAAACTCTTTGAAGCCCTCTACTAACATTTGTAGATGGGAGAACCTCTTTGAAGCCCTCTACCGACATTATGTAGATGGGAGAACCTCTTTGAAGCCCTCTACTGACATTATGTAGATGGGAGAACCTCTTTGAAGCACTCCACCGACATTATGTAGATGGGAGAACCTGTTCTAAGCGCTCTACTGACATTATGTAGATGGGAGAACCTCTTTGAAGCCCTCTACTGATACTATGTTGATGGGAGAACCTGTTGAAAGCCCTCTACTGACGTTATGTAGATGGAAGAAACTCTTTGAAGCCCTCTACTGATACTATGTTGATGGGAGAACCTGTTCAAAGCCCTCTACTGACATTATGTAGATGGGTGAACCTCTTTGAAGCCCTCTACTAACATTATGTAGATGGGAGAAACTTTTTGAAGCCCTCTACTGATATTATGTAGATGTGAGAACCTCTTTGAAGCCCTCTACTGACATTATGTAGATGGGAGAAACTCTTTGAAGCCCTCTACTGACATTATGTAGATGGGAGAAACTCTTTGAAGCCCTCTACTGACATTATGTAGATAGGAGAAACTCTTTGAAGCACTCTACCGACATTATGTAGATAGGAGAAACTCTTTGAAGCCCTCTACCTACATTATGTAGATGGGAGAAACTCTTTGAAGCCCTCTACTAACATTTGTAGATGGGAGAACCTCTTTGAAGCCCTCTACTGACATTATGTAGATGGAAGAATCTCTTTGAAGCCCTCTACTGACATTATGTAGATGGAAGAATCTCTTTGAAGCCCTCTACTGACATTATGTAGATGGGAGAAACTATTTGAAGCCCTCTGCCGACATTATGTAGATGGGAGAACCTCTTTGAAGCCCTCTACTGACATTATGTAGATGGGAGAACCTCTTTGAAGCACTCTACCGACATTATGTAGATGGGAGAACCTGTTCTAAGCGCTCTACTGACATTATGTAGATGGGAGAACCTCTTTGAAGCCCTCTACTGATACTATGTTGATGGGAGAACCTGTTGAAAGCCCTCTACTGACGTTATGTAGATGGAAGAATCTCTTTGAAGCCCTCTACTGACATTATGTAGATGGGAGAAACTATTTGAAGCCCTCTACCGACATTATGTAGATGGAAGAATCTCTTTGAAGCCCTCTACTGACATTATGTAGATGGGAGAAACTATTTGAAGCCCTCTACCGACATTATGTAGATGGGAGAACCTCTTTGAAGCCCTCTACTGACATTATGTAGATGGGAGAACCTCGTTGAAGCGCTCTACTGACATTATGTAGATGGGAGAACCTCGTCGAAGCCCTCTACTAACATTATGTGGATGGGAGAGCTTCTTCGAAGCCCTCTACTGACATTATGTAGATGGGATAACCTGTTCTAAGCGCTCTACTGACATTATGTAGATGGGAGAACCTCTTTGAAGCCCTCTACTGATACTATGTTGATGGGAGAACCTGTTGAAAGCCCTCTACTGACGTTATGTAGATGGAAGAAACTCTTTGAAGCCCTCTACTGATACTATGTTGATTGGAGAACCTGTTCAAAGCCCTCTACTGACATTATGTAGATGGGAGAACCTCTTTGAAGCCCTCTACTAACATTATGTAGATGGGAGAAACTTTTGAAGCCCTCTACTGATATTATGTAGATGTGAGAACCTCTTTGAAGCCCTCTACTGACATTATGTAGATGGGAGAAACTCTTTGAAGCCCTCTACTGACATTATGTAGATGGGAGAAACTCTTTGAAGCCCTCTACTGACATTATGTAGATAGGAGAAACTATTTGAAGCCCTCTACCTACATTATGTAGATGGGAGAAACTCTTTGAAGCCCTCTACTAACATTATGTAGATGGGAGAACCTCTTTGAAGCCCTCTACTGACATTATGTAGATGGGAGAAACTCTTTGAAGCCCTCTACTGACATTATGTAGATGGAAGAAACTCTTTGAAGCCCTCTACTGACATTATGTAGATGGGAGAACCCCTTTGAAGCCCTCTACCGACATTATGTAGATGGGAGAACCTCTTTGAAGCCCTCTACTAACATTATGTAGATGGGAGAACCTCTTTGAAGCCCTCTACTGACATTATGTAGATGGGAGAACCTCTTTGAAGCCCTCTACTGACATTATGTAGATGGAAGAAACTCTTTGAAGCACTCTACCGACATTATGTAGATGGGAGAACCTGTTCTAAGCGCTCTACTGATATTATGTAGATGGGAGAACCTCTTTGAAGCCCTCTACTGATACTATGTTGATGGGAGAACATGTTCAAAGCCCTCTACTGACGTTATGTAGATGGGAGAACCTGTTCAAAGCCGTCTACTGACATTATATAGCTAGAAGCTCCTCCCGACATCCTCTATTGACATCAGGTCAATGGAAGAACCTTCTCGGGCCATGTGCCGACAATGTGTCTGTAGAAGAACCCCCTCAAGCCTTTTGGTGACAACATGTAGGTGGAGACGCCTGTTCAAGAACTTCACATATGAGCTGTTGAACTCTTACAACAAACTTTCACAGTTGGCAAAAGCCTTCATCTTTTCAAGCTGAAACACATCTCTGTCCACAGCACATAGCAGACACATGCCTTTCAGCGTCATCAAGGGTCTATTTTAACGTGTCTATGGGCACATTTGTGCAATGAGATCTTATTTTGCTCGAGTGATTAAACCTTGTCTGCTCAGGATGTATAGTTTAATAACAAGCAGCACTGTCTGTCATGGGGCATCTTCTTTTTTTTTTTTTTTTTTGATTTTTAAACAAATTTTATTGCATATTCAGGAAGTTACACAGCCTCTTTGCCACAACCCAGAGGGGCCGGCGGCCCATGTATTCAGTGCATTGTACACAGCTATCTTGGCCAACATCCCAATGGGCAGGCAGCGTTTTCATCCATCTTTACTGTTCCTGTCTGCATGTATTTTTTATAAGAAAAAAACAACAATAACTTTTTCTCATATGTACAATTTAAACTAGCTTGCCCCCTACCCCCCCCAACCCTCCATCCAAACAATAGCACATACATTCCTAAGCAATCGCGTCCAATGCACTAGTTTAATCTGCACAGGTATGTTACGATGAACCCGGCCCATTGTGGTGTCATATACGACATATATCTCCGGATTCTTGACCCTTTTCTGCAACAGTATCCCACTAAGCAGTGTCCCCTGTATGTCTCACCCTGCGTTTATTGATCCATGTGTAAGTCTTCTCCTCCCGATCTAAGCCAGCCCGTAAATGGTTCCCAGATGTCAGATGGCCGAGATCTACTTGGCATTAATTCCCAGAAATTGGAAAACTGGTCCCTGCAGTAAGTAACTGCTTTCACCCATCCTGCTGCCGTAGGCGGTGCAGGTTTTTTCCAATGAATGGCTACCTGCCGCTTTGCCAGCAATAGTAACATGGCCGTTAGTTTACGATACTTCTTCGGGATGTCTTTTACGTATCCTAGCAGCGCCACCTTCGGAGTTTCTGGTATCACCCCGTGTATTATTTGCTCTACGTGTGTAAATATGTCAACCCAGTATGTTGCTATTGGTCCACAGGCCCATGCAAGGTGTACAAATGTTGCGTCCAGCGCTCCACATCTCCAGCATCTCGCATCTAATTGTAGCCCCATGCGGTGTAGCTGCAGCGGCGTGCGATAAAGTCTATGTAGAAAATTAAAGTGGATTAAACGTAGCCTGTAGTTTGGCGATAACTGCTCCATCTGAGAGCAGCAGAAATGCCATTGTTCTTCTGTTATGGTTAGGTCTGCCTCCCGTTCCCATTCCTCTCTGGACGCTGGACTGACAACTGGGTAATCTTTCTGTGTCATACTATATATACGTGTAATTAATTTGCGAGGGGATGGGTTACTTAAGACGTTCTCTAAGGCTGATAAAGTAGGTGGTTCAGCCGGAAACCCGGCAAATCTGGCCTTACATGCCGCCCTAAGCTGATAATACAGCAGCATATCTGAGGCGGTAGGCTCCTGCGTGCCACACATATGTGCCATAGTCAAAAATTCCCCGTTTGGAAAAAGATCACTCCCTGTCTCGAGATTGTGTGCTTTAGCTCTTAGCTTGATTGCCTTATCCATTAAAGGCCCAATCAGCGGATTATCTCCTAAGGCCATTTGCGGTGCATACAGTACTTCGTGGCGCGCTCTCTTGGCTATTCCCCTCCAGGCCCATCTCAACGTCTCCACCGTGTCTATTTCATCATGGGGACGTTTATATGTGGCATATACAGCCGTTTTCAGCGGTAAAGGTGCAGCCTTATCTATTTCTATTGCTACATGGGGCTGAAATGGCGTGGGGTGATGCCAATAGTGCAAGTATTGCGCCTGCGCGCTGTAGGCGTATAATTCAAAGTCTGGAGCGCCTAGACCTCCTTGTGAGAATGGTAGCGTCAGAACCCTCCATGAGACCCTAGGTTGTTTCCCTGCCCAGATCAATTCGAGCACCTTCGAGCGTAGTTGTTTAAAAAATTGCGCGTTTAGAGGCATGGGGATGTTTACAAATAAATAAAGTAGTTTAGGCAGTACAACCATTTTAGTAATGGTGATTCGCCCCATCAAGGACAGCGGCAGCCCCTTCCACCTTTGCACCTTACTTTCCAGCCAGTCTATCAATCGGCCATAATTCGATAGCCATAGTTCCTGCAGTGACCTGCTCATCCAAATACCTAAATATCTCGTCGCCTCATCCGCCCATTTAATCGGGAATTCCGTATCAAAGGGTATCGTATCATCAGTTAGCGGCATCAGAACCGATTTGGACCAATTGATCTGGATCCCAGTTAGGCCCCCGTATCTTATCAATTCCCTCATCACTGTAGCAAAGTTATCCTTTAGGGTTGGTCAGGTAGATCGTCATGTCGTCCGCATACATAGATACTACGAGCCCTCTAGTCGTGAAGCCTATGCCCTTCTGCGCATGATGTTGCCTAAGCTTAGCAGCCAACGGCTCTGTGGCAATGGCAAACAGCAGCGGCGATAGCGGGCAGCCCTGCCTTGTCCCCCTGGAGATCGCAAAGGGATCCAAAACCTGACCATTAACCCTGACTCGTGCTGTCGGATTTGTATATAATATTTGAATTTGTCTAATGAAGATAGAGCTGAGGCCCATACGGGTCAATAGAGTAAAGAGGAATTTCCATTCTAGCGAGTCAAACGCTTTCGTGGCGTCCAGCAGTGCCGCCACGGCCTGCACCTGGGGGGCTAAATAATGTAGTGTGCCAAAGAGCGTTCTCAGATTATGTGCAGTGGAGCGCCCTGGTATAAAACCTGATTGGTCTGGCAGCACAATCTGGGGCAGCATGGGTTTCAGTCTATTTGCTATTAATTTAGCGTATATTTTGGCGTCCAGATTTATCAGTGACAACGGACGATACGAATCCGGATTAGTTGGGTCCTTGCCTGGTTTCAATATAGTTATAATCGTAGCCTCGCGGAGTGTTGGGGGGAGTCTACCTGTGTCCATTGCCTCGAGAAAAACCTGGAGCAGTCTAGGTGCCACTATCTCCACATATTCTTTATAGAAGGCCGCCGTCAGGCCGTCGGCCCCTGGGGCCTTATCAGCCGGCATGCTATTTATTACTTGCCGTATATCTTCTGTCGTTATTGGCAGCTCCATATATTCCCTGGCTCCGTCATGAAACCATGCAAGTGCCACGTCATCTAGGTAGCCATCTATGTCCTCCTGGGTCGGCTCCGTGTGTGAGGTGTACAGTTGCCCATACTATCTCGCCATTTCACGGAGAATATCTGGTGGTGCTCTCACCATTTCCCCGTCTTCCAGACATAGTTCAGTTATATAGTCAGAGCCTCTGGGCGTGCGCAATAGTCCCGCTAACGTTTTACCCGGTCTGTCACTTTCTCCATATCTCCTAGCTTGTGTATATTTGGAGAGATATTTCGTTTCCCTTTCCGCCTCCTCCTGGAATTCGGTCAGCATAGTCCGTATCTGCGCTATAGTGTCCGGGGCTGGGTTTACACGTTGTGACTCCTCTAGGTCCCCTAACTCCCGCTCTAATCTCTGTAAGGTGTTGCGTATATCCTTCAGCACTCCAGATTTAAGCGACATGCATTGTCCCCTTAGTACTACTTTAAATGCCTCCCATAAGGTCCCCGGTGATTCTACCGTGCCCTCATTTAGTTCGAAGTATTCTGCAGCCTTGTCCCGCAGCTCCTCGCGAAATACCATGTCTAACAAAGCTGTTGATGGAAACCGCCATGTGAAAGGCTGGGCATATGCCGGGGGGACATTCAACCGCACCTGCACCGGCGCGTGGTCTGAAAAGGTACGGGGTAGATGTACGGCATCCACCAACCAGGTGTGCAGGTCCCTAGAGATCAACCAAAAATCTAGTCGCGACCACGCATTGCGGTGGTGTGTCACGCAGGTCCCCTCCCTCGCTATAGGGTGTAGTGTTCTCCAGGAGTCAACCAACTGGAGGTCTTCTACTATAGTATGCAACATTGCTGCCGCCTGTGGGTGATGTACCCGGGATACCCCCTGTCTGTCAACAGACGGCGATAGTACCACATTAAAATCTCCCCCACATGATCGCCATTTGACCTAAGTTCTGTAACTGGTGTCCAATATGTTGAAAAATTCTGGGCTGTCAGTGTTTGGTCCGTAGGTGTTCACCAGCGCCACAGGAGTGTGGCACAGCGTTCCCTGTAGTATGATGTACCTACCGTCCCCGTCTTTTATCGTATGGTGTGTCTGCCAATGCAACCCCCTACGGATCAATATCGCCACCCCCTCGAGTAATTTGAATACCCAGCTTCTATTACCTCTCCCCATCTTCTATGCCGGAGCACCCCTGCCAGTGTATTCGTGAGATGCGTCTCCTGTAGAAAACAAATATCTACCTCATGCCTGGTAAGATAAGTGTGGATTAGCCTCATCTTCCTGCGGTCATTAAGGCCTCTTACATTCCACGTAAGGCATCTCAGTGAGGTCATACTAGGTGTGCGGGTCATTTGTGATCCATAACATGTCGATTCCATAGGGCCTGGCTGTCGAACAGTTCACCGCCATCCTGTGCTATGCCTGCAAGGTGCTTAGCAACGTCCCACGGCTTCAGTGTTGGATGCCCCTGAGCTTGCAGTGAATTGGCAGCTCCCTCGCCCTTCCGGGTTGTGTACAATACTTCTGCTTGGACGTTAAAACAAATAACTTTCCCCCCACCACCCACACCAACCCCCCAATCAGGTTGTGCAATCCCCACCCCCCTTCCCCACAACAAAAAACAACCAACATATTGCCTCTGAGCAAAGGGAATCATCCCATGGGGTACGCGGGTCCGCTGGCGTACTGCCCTGCACTCTATGCAGGGTGGCCGAGCAAAATGTCCCCCCGCCCAAAGCCCCGGAATCACACAATATAAGTCCCCCGCAGTCCTTTACAGGGAAGGTCAACCGCTTACGCAAGCATAGAGTATGCACCCCATTTTATCAACATTGTTATTTTACTACTTAGCTCTCAGCCTGTAGACTGTAATTCGCCAGTCGGTCCACCCCAGCCTGTGGTAATGTCCACGTATTGCATGCTCAATCATTGTCACTTAGTCTGGTGTCCGGTTGCTCTTCTTCTGACATTCTCCGTTTCCTCTGGTCCGTCGCTAGTTGTTTGGCATATGTTAATGCTGCTTTGGCGTCCGTGAAGAACGTGGGCTTTCCAGGGCCTTGTAGTCGCAATTTAGCTGGGTATATCAATGCGTATTTCATTCCGATTTGTTGAAATATTTTCTTTGCTGGGATAAATTCCCTGCGGGCAGCTTGTACTTGCAACGTAAAGTCTGGGTACAGTGCAATGTTGTTACCTTGGTACTGGATGTCGCCTTTCTCTCTAGCCAGCCGGAGTATTGTGTCCCGGTCCCTATAATTGAGCACTCGTGCTATAACAGGTCTCGCCGGGGCTCCCGGTCTCGGCCTCGGGCCCAACGATCTGTGCGCCCTTTCAATGAGGAACATCGTGGACAGTTCCGGCCCAAAGATATCTTTCATCATTATTTCTATGTATTTTTCCATGTTCTGGATATTTGTTGTTTCCGCAATTCCCATAATTCGCACATTATTTCTTCGCGACCTGGCTTCTAAATCTTCATTCTTTTGTCGTATCACCTCCAGCACTCTGTCCATGCCTTTCACTTTCTTTTCCAGCTCGGTCTGCCCTTCTTCCGTTTCTGTAACTCTTGTTTCGAGCACCCCCACTCTCCCTTCCTGTTTCTCGACCCTTTGCGTGATCCTGTCCATACGTTCTGCTAGGGTGTCGATCTTGGTGTCTATGCCCTGGAGACCGGTCTTCAGTGCCCTGAACATAGTGCGTATATCATCTTCTGGTAGCTGCAGCGAGCCTGCCTCTTCCGCAGGTTCTGGCTGGCCCCCATCGATCTCTGCCTGTTTGGCAAGTTTCTTTTCAAAGTTGAGGCGGGGCTGCCTTGTGTCTGGTTTGCCCATGTTTTGTTTGTATTTGTCCGCGGCCCTCCACTAGTATTGTCTAGTTTGAATCTCCACCTTTCGTGGCGTCAGAAGCGGTATCTGTGCTCCTGGGTAGCACTCAGCTCTGTCCGCCTGCCAGCTATTCCTCCGCTTTTTCAGCCAAGAGGCTCTACATCCGTGGGCCCTTATCCTCCAGACCGCCGCGATTCACTCCAGCTCAGCCGCTCGCCTCCTGGCTCCCCGCTCCACACACCCCCGCTACTCGGTCACAAGACGGATTCACTACTGCCCTCTCTGGTGGTTAGGGAGCGATCTGCGGGCCGGAGTGAGGGCCAGTGGTGCTGCGCAATACCGCACACTTCGTAGCTCGCCGGTTTGGGGTTCGCGTAATGGCGGCCGTCTGGTCATCCGATTTATACAGCGGCGGCCATCTTCACCACTCGCCGCTCTACTGTTTCTGTAGGGCCCAGTTAGCCCATGTGTAGTTCAGCTGTCCGGAGCCCCCGCATCCAGGGGGGGGGGTCCTCTCATGTATACCCACTCCAGCCTCTTTACGCTGCTCAACACCGCACACGCAGCGCTTCACCTCCAGACCGCGGTCACCGGTTCCCTGGCGCAGCGCTCCGTTCTTCCTTTTCTCAGTCGCCGCACCGCACTCCACCCTGATTTTGCCTTCTCAATGGCAGTTTCGCTCATCCAGCTGCGTCTGGGAGTGCACCATACAGGGGCTCTGCTGCAGGCTCGTCCGGTACACTCGTTCTCCGGCTACTATGTGCACCGCAATCAGCTCTGCTCCGCCATCGTCACCAGAGCCCCCGGCTTCAGCAGGCCTCCAGGCCGCAGCCCCGCCTCTCACCTTGCGTCCTCTGTATCTCGGCCAATTCGGGGTGGACACCGCCTAATTTCCTCCGTGGGGCACAGCAGCAGCTCCCACACCTTCCGCGATCCTTGATTCCCGGCTTCAGGTCCGGGTGTCGGATTATTGACGGATTTCTGTGCTCGGCCGGCGGAGCCGCGTTAGTCTACGGCCATTTCGCTGCTCAGCGAAGCCACGCCCCGTCATGGGGCATCTTCAATTAGGCCTCAGTGGAAGTCACATCAGAGGAAAACCTGTGTTCAGCGACGTCAAGAAATTTGAAGGACTTTCCAGTGATGTATGTACCCTCTTTGGATCACTCCTGTGGAGTGTACAGTATTTCATGGGGGAGGGGAGAGGCATTCACATGCCACAGCAGTCAGTGGTACCTTGGCACTCAGCACCCTTAGGTCCTGTCTGTCATTCTCAGAGGCCATGCCTTACAATCACCGTGGCCCCTCACGCGTGGCTGCAGCAGCTGCTTGAGGCAACATCACCACAATCAATGAATCAATAAGGGGAATTGTAAGCGCGCTACTCACCCGTGAGGGTCTGAAGGCGCTGGGGGGTGGGTAAGCAACTCCTTCTGAACCTGGGGTCTTTCTAGGTTAATGTTAAAGTACCATTTTCAAAGAATGACTTCTTAAAATAACAACCAAAAATGAAGATTAAGCCTAAAAAACAACATTTATTCAAACAAATCTATCATTTTTATTTTCATACACTATTGTAAAATGGCCAAACATGCAGCAATCCTCAGCAGCTGTGGAGTATAGTTTAGGGTGACCCTGGGAGCAGAGTGGGTCAGCTATTGAGTGGGGGCTCTACCTCCCTTCACCCAGCAGCTGCCGGAGGAGGGAGGCAGCGAGTACATGCTTGCCTGGGCACTGGGGAGGTAGGTGCATGCTGAGGAAGGAGGGTGAGGAAAGGAAGGGGACTTCCTTTGTGATGCATCTGATGAAGCAATACCACAAGGTGGCTCCAAATACTGTATTTTCCCTTTCCCAAGAGTTTATGTTTCCTTAATAACAGGATTGGATTGGAAATCAAATCAAAGAGAGGACCCTTCAAATAATGTCCCCCCTGGCCCCACAAAAGCTTCCCATATGCCTGTTGTTAAAAAAACTTTAGACACTTTCTGCTTTCATAGCACAGCATGGGCTGGATTACACACTGTGCCCTTGAGGGTGCAACGGGCGTGTGCGCCTGCTTTGGGCTCCCGTGGGTACAATAGTATTACAGAACGGGCCTCGGATGCTTGTGCTGCCTCTTCTGTAATACTGATAGCGCTGGCACACATGTATCTTGAGTGGGCGTACCTTTATTTGCATTGGGGTGTGGCCCCATGTAAATGAGGGAATCACTTTGAATATGCACTTCTGTTGTAGTATGAACGACACAAAAAGGTGTCGTGCTGTCAGTCTGCCCCCGAGGGCAGCCCTGTGGAGGGACAGAAGGGGGTCCCATCAACCCCCACATATCTCCCTGATGGCTTTGATAATTATCAGATGTGGCCCGTAGTAGTACCTGACATACGTCTGTACATGGCATAACATCCATACACATACTTAGACCCCAGGTAGTTGTGCTTCATTCTCTTTGGTCATTTCCTTGACCTTATGCTCATTCTGACCCGGCTCTTAAGGAATTGGTTCCATTTTGACCCTCACCCCGCACTTTAGAAACCTGTTCTCTTATGACCCCATGTCCGTTCTGTCTTTTGGCCTTTTTGCTTTTGGATTATCCTCATGGTACCTTGCAAAGATCGTAGGAGTGGCCCCTTTTTAGGTCGAGCCTAGCGCAGCGCTGCGCTAGGAGATGACCTTTTGGAATCGGTCTGCACTTTTCAAACACTCGTGCTAGTGGTGGCATCCACCTTGCGGGAGCGAGCAGCGGAGCGCAGGGGCCATCTGTTTCCAATTAGCGTGGCCGCGCGCGCTTGTTGACATTTCTCTACTCTCGCTCCCCTGCCTGTCTCACCCTCGCCCTCCCTTGTCAAGCTCCAGCCCCTACCCCCTTCTTCAGTTTAGATTTCACGTGTTGTGCCTTGTTTGTAAATATGTTAACTTACTTACTCCACTTCACTTATGTTCTATTGTTTTTTATACCCTTGCTTGAAGTTTCACCTTCTAAGTGTTTCAAACCCCTCTTTGCTCCTTTCTGTTTTTAGGTCTCGCCTAGCGACGCAGCGCGAAGCGCTGTCGCTAGCGAGACTTATTGTCGTCGACTTGAGTTCGGAAGGGGGACAGGCGATGTGCACGCACGCGTACGGAGGACAGGAGATGTGCACACACGCGTACGGAGGACAGGAGATGTGCACGCGTACGGCTGGCGGCGTTTCAGCACAAGGCGCGCATGGCGCACTTTCACTTTCTTTTGTGTGGTCCCGGTCTCCCCTGGCATCCGCAACCTCCACCGTGAGCCCCCAGCAGTCCAAGAACAGTCTCCCTGTTGCAAACATACTTGTCCCTGTAGCGGTGCAAGCAAAAGCGTTTGGCGGCCTCGGTTTCCGGTGCTTTCAAGCATTTGTAAGATCGCGTTCGAGTTATTGTTCCTTAACTTTGACACGCACGCGTACGGAGGACAGGAGATGTGCACACACGCGTACGGAGGACAGGAGATGTGCACGCGTACGGCTGGCGGCGTTTCAGCACAAGGCGCGCATGGCGCACTTTTACTTTCTTTTGTGTGGTCCCGGTCTCCCCCTGGCATCCGCAACCCCCACCGTGAGCCCCCCAGCAGTCCAAGAACAGTCTCCCCTGTTGCAAACATACTTGTCCCTGTAGCGGTGCAAGCAAAAGCGTTTGGCGGCCTCGGTTTCCGGTGCTTTCAAGCATTTGTAAGATCGCGTTCGAGTTATTGTTCCTTAACTTTGACACGCACGCGTACGGAGGACAGGAGATGTGCACACACGCGTACGGAGGACAGGAGATGTGCACGCGTACGGCTGGCGGCGTTTCAGCACAAGGCGCGCATGGCGCACTTTCACTTTCTTTTGTGTGGTCCCGGTCTCCCCCTGGCATCCGCAACCCCCACCGTGAGCCCCCCAGAAGTCCAAGAACAGTCTCCCCTGTTGCAAACAACTTGTCCCTGTAGCGGTGCAAGCAAAAGCGTTTGGCGGCCTCGGTTTCCGGTGCTTTCAAGCATTTGTAAGATCGCGTTCGAGTTATTGTTCCTTAACTTTGTGTAATTTGTGAACTTAATGTTTCCCTTGTCTTCGCTGCTTGTTTTTTGTTTGCGATAAAGTGTCACTGATAACTGTTGAATGCCACTGATACTTAAAGTGAAATTATTAAATGTCACCTACGCACTCGGAAACCTTGGCAGCTATGTATATTGCCGTTATTACAGGACTCCGGCTATTGTGCGCATGGCGCCAATCCCTTCATTCAGGTGGCGCTTCCTGCCGTGCCTGGTGGAGCAGCCCATCCCCCCCCCCACACCACCAGGTACAGACCAGATTTTGCCGGACCGCCCAATAGGGTATAGCCAGCTCCACCCTGTTCTCCTTATCTAAGAAATTCCTTTCCTCGGACGGCCCCCTATCTCTCCTCTCACCCTGTAACTGAAGCTGACGCTGCCTCTTTTCCAGCCGCCTAAGTTAGTGCCCCCTGCCGCGCTTTTGTCTCTCTCAAACCCTACTCCGTGTGTATGCGTTCGCTACCGTATTCCCGTTACTTCACCCCTGGACAAATGCCCCTTTTCCGTCCTATTCCGAAGACCATTTATTGCGCCCCAAGACCAACATATGGTGATCCCCCCCCCGAAACCGGAACCCCCTCCCCACTCCGCAAAGCCAACCAATTTGCACACAAAGCCAGTGCCTCCCCCCGGGACCCCGACTCTGCCCACCACTACCCACAGCAACGTGCTCCTGATCCCCCCCCTTGCCATCCGCACCCTCCAACGTGAGCCTCCCGCAGTCCGGGAAACAATTTCCCTCCCTAAGCGGCACCCCTGTCCCCATACCTCCTGCTCTCTTGCCGTGCCGTGTGACCTTCCCCACATCGCTCATCCATCCAAATTAGCGCCCAGACCCTCCTCGTCCCCTCCGCTCACCAGCATTCGCCCAAACCTGACCTGCGTTAACAATGGCCTCCCTACACATTTTTATTCAAACCCTACCGTGCCTACCCTATGCAACCCCCCATCCCCCCGCACGCTGTTCCACTCTTGCTGCCGGCTGACCCTAGGGGGTGGTGGGTGGGGGGATGGGACCAAGGGAAGGTATGCTGCCCTCCATGCGTGCCGCTGCATTGTCCGCCAAATGGCACCTGTGCCAAGCGTCGGGTGCCTCCCCACCCTCCACTCCGCGGAACTGCCCATACTGTTTGTCCCAGTGTCCCCAGCTCCCCACACTGCACTTCATGCCCTGTCACCTTTGCAGGCGACCGTCTGCCCTGCACCACCTGCGCCAACAACCCCCGGTCCTCCCTCGCCTTTTTTAACGCAATGACACCCCTCCCCAGACAGCGCCCAACCCCTCCCCCCGCGTGTCCGGAGCACCCGTAGGAATTGCCACCCATCCAACCTGCCTCAGAAGGATGAAAACTAAGGGCACAAAGACTGCATAACTTATGCCCATGTCCCCTTATGCCAGCCCTTTCAAGTCCTCTTCCCCCGCTGCCCCATGAGCACCGCTGCTTCCTGACTGTGTCCATACCCCACCCTTCGCCATGGCACCAAAAGGTTCCGTAGGGTGCCGACCGACCTCCGATGCAAGCCAGAGTAACTGTAATACCGATCCCCGAAACACCCCCTCTTGCTGGACAGAGGTCAAATGTTGGCCTGTCTTCTGACACGTTGCTGCTTCATCTTTCAACCTTGCGACAGTGCTCGCTTTTCTTTCCGGCTGTAAAGTGAGGGGAGTTTTTAAAGTGAAGGGTGGCAATCTAGCTGGGTACCGGGAGTGTGAAAGGAAAGGCTGTACGATGTAGTGGTTTGTTCTAGCGCACAACATTTGACTACCTGCAAAATATATCTGCAGAAATGAAACGCATATCTTTGGAGCTCTGATAAGGGATGTAAAAGATTGTGATCTGATCATGACACATTGTGGTGTGCAAATGATGAATATTCACTGAAACTAGTTTCCCACACCGTTTGTGCGATACGTAGTTTGTATGATTAAAACTGTACGCCTGTGTAAACTTGGTGCCCATTTAAACAAGCATGTGCAATGCAATAGGTCTCCCATTTGCAATGCAATAGGTCTCGCATTTGCAAGAGTTTGAGCTATTGGCATTGTAAATGACTCTGCCTTTTATTTATGTGTTTTGAAAACCTGCAAGCGGTGCGTAAACACGCACTTTGTACAGATAGTCCTTGCTTACGAGAAGCAAGACTGGCAGTAAAAGAGGAGCAGTTATTGCCAGCCTTGCTTCTCGTAAGCAAAGG
Organism: Calotriton arnoldi; assembly: GCA_963921515.1. Taxonomy (NCBI): domain Eukaryota; kingdom Metazoa; phylum Chordata; class Amphibia; order Caudata; family Salamandridae; genus Calotriton; species Calotriton arnoldi. Next base: position 967,342 of record CAWUFW010004300.1, read on the forward strand.
CTATAAGTACAGAGTGCATGTTTACGCACCTCTTGCAAGTTTTCAAAACAGATAAATAAAAGGCATTGCCATTTATAATGCGAATAGCTCAAACTCTCGCAAAAGCGAGACCTATTGCATTGCAAATGCTTGTTGTTTGTTTGTTCTGCTTCAGGTCCATATCGAGAGGACAACTAACTTTGCTCCGTTCAAAACTTCACTGAATGTTCATGCATTGGAATTGGACAATCGTGTAACCAGTTATTGATTGCTAGTGCTTTTAAATTACGTGCAGCGCTTTGGACAAAAGCGCTATAATAAATTAATAAATAAAACTATGTGATCACTTCTTCCTTGCCCCCTCTGGATCTAACTGAGTGACGTACCCACCTCCCTGTAATTTGTCCACTTTACACCTTGTGAATGCCCTGGGGTTGATTGGTGCCCACACAGTTTTCGATATGCGTTCTCTCTGCACCCTATTACCAGTGTCTACTACTGAGTGACAGAAGCTCACGTTGATCTTCAGCACTTAATATTTTGAAACCTTTCTACCTAAGTGATCCTTTCTCCTGGAACTCTGTGAGCCGTGCCTTCTGAGTGTGTTGTGCACACTGTCAACAGCACACCCTGCACCTTATGAACAGTGCCACTGAGTGATCGGCGCCTGCTGCACTAGACGTGAGCGAGCCAGCAAATCAACAGTGAGAGCCGAGCCAGAGACAGCCCAAGGGTCTGGTGTCACTTTAAGAGTCCGTGCACGACCCAAGCCTTGAACATATTGGCATGTAAATCATGCAAGAAACATCGTGTAAAAATATGATAACGTCTCTTCAAAATGCAAAATAGTGTATTTCCTTAACACGCAGAAGCGTTTTGCCGTATTACATCAGATTTTACTGCTGCATTAAGAGATACTTTTAAGAGGGATATTTTTAAACAAGAATTAAAAATATTCCTTCCCCCGCCACCAATGCCATAAGTGAACTAAGAGACAAGTCATTTGTAGTGCATCCCTATGTGGCCTAGATTCTTATACCTGGAGGAGCATTAAAGTCTATTAAATCAAACACAAGAGGGTTTGGTATTACACACATCCTGAAATCACACATGTGAAGGTGCTCTTAGTTGTGAGAATGAAGAAACAAGCATTGGCATAGCCATAGATCTCGCTTTTGGGACCTTATAAGTATTTAGTTATGCAGCACAATATCCTTGGTGCAACAACATCAACCGTTGCATGGCTAAACACTTATAAGGTCCCCAAGGCGAGACCTATTGGCTATGCCAATGCTTGTTCTTAATCTTTGCTCCTCCTGCCATCCGGATCGTTCTCCCTCCAACTTGATATATCCGTTTCTTCTCTGCCGTTTTTTCAATGTAGAAAGGGCCCATATCTTCTATAATCACCCTGAATTTACTCATGTGATTGGACTGTTGGCCTATTCTTTTTGCCTATTTTCTTCCCGGACCATAGACCTGCTCTCATGCCCGGAGTTTTCAAACTGCCTGGTTACATTTTTCTTACCGTTAACATATCTGCACTCGATGGCCCCTTTACCCGTGTCCCCTTCCTTATGCATCGTTTTTCCATTTCCATGTTCTGTCCGAATCAGGACAGTAAAGTGACGTTGCGGACTCCGACTGTCATGGTAACTCGCCGGGAGTGTACTTACCGCAGCAGATCGAGCGGCTGCACAGATGACGGACCGCAGTCGTTGTACCTCGCGCATCGCGTCGAAATCAGCTAGCCCAACTGGCCCGTCCTCAACGGTAAGTCATTCTGGCACACATAGCACTTTGTGGCGCGTCACTCCATTTGGCTGTAATTATCCAAACACTTTGGGCCATATTATCAAGAACAGCAAAACACACAAGATGATGGACGGAATGTTGCACATTGGCAAAACATTCACCCCCAGTCACAGATCTGGGTTTAATCCATCGTTATTTTGCTCACCACGCCACCCCAGTTCAGACATGGCCATATGCAAATCAGTCTTGACCCTGTGCCTCATGGGAACAGTCCAGCCCGAACTGCCAAGCCATGTCTTCCCTGGACCGGAATCAAGCATCCTAGGACCGGTTTCTGGCTATCAGCCGTCATCAGCCAGGATAGCTTGACTCCAGTGGCGTAGTGAGCACGGGACCCACGTCTGGGCATACCCTTCCCACATAGGGCGAACAGCAAAACACACAAGATGATGGACGGAATGTTGCACATTGGCAAAACATTCACCCCCAGTCACAGATCTGGGTTTAATCCATCGTTATTTTGCTCACCACGCCACCCCAGTTCAGACATGGCCATATGCAAATCAGTCTTGACCCTGTGCCTCATGGGAACAGTCCAGCCCGAACTGCCAAGCCATGTCTTCCCTGGACCGGAATCAAGCATCCTAGGACCGGTTTCTGGCTATCAGCCGTCATCAGCCAGGATAGCTTGACTCCAGTGGTGTAGTGAGCACGGGACCCACGTCTGGGCATACCCTTCCCACATAGGGCGAACAGCAAAACACACAAGATGATGGACGGAATGTTGCACATTGGCAAAACATTCACCCCCAGTCACAGATCTGGGTTTAATCCATCGTGATTTTGCTCACCACGCCACCCCAGTTCAGACATGGCCATATGCAAATCAGTCTTGACCCTGTGCCTCATGGGAACAGTCCAGCCCGAACTGCCAAGCCATGTCTTCCCTGGACCGGAATCAAGCATCCTAGGACCGGTTTCTGGCTATCAGCCGTCATCAGCCAGGATAGCTTGACTCCAGTGGCGTAGTGAGCACGGGACCCACGTCTGGGCATACCCTTCCCACATAGGGCGAACAGCAAACCACACAAGATGATGGACGGAATGTTGCACATTGGCAAAACATTCACCCCCAGTCACAGATCTGGGTTTAATCCATCGTTATTTTGCTCACCACGCCACCCCAGTTCAGACATGGCCATATGCAAATCAGTCTTGACCCTGTGCCTCATGGGAACAGTCCAGCCCGAACTGCCAAGCCATGTCTTCCCTGGACCGGAATCAAGCATCCTAGGACCGGTTTCTGGCTATCAGCCGTCATCAGCCAGGATAGCTTGACTCCAGTGGCGTAGTGAGCACGGGACCACGTCTGGGCATACCCTTCCCACATAGGGCGAACAGCAAAACACACAAGATGATGGACGGAATGTTGCACATTGGCAAAACATTCACCCCCAGTCACAGATCTGGGTTTAATCCATCGTTATTTTGCTCACCACGCCACCCCAGTTCAGACATGGCCATATGCAAATCAGTCTTGACCCTGTGCCTCATGGGAACAGTCCAGCCCGAACTGCCAAGCCATGTCTTCCCTGGACCGGAATCAAGCATCCTAGGACCGGTTTCTGGCTATCAGCCGTCATCAGCCAGGATAGCTTGACTCCAGTGGCGTAGTGAGCACGGGACCCACGTCTGGGCATACCCTTCCCACATAGGGCGAACAGCAAACCACACAAGATGATGGACGGAATGTTGCACATTGGCAAAACATTCACCCCCAGTCACAGATCTGGGTTTAATCCATCGTTATTTTGCTCACCACGCCACCCCAGTTCAGACATGGCCATATGCAAATCAGTCTTGACCCTGTGCCTCATGGGAACAGTCCAGCCCGAACTGCCAAGCCATGTCTTCCCTGGACCGGAATCAAGCATCCTAGGACCGGTTTCTGGCTATCAGCCGTCATCAGCCAGGATAGCTTGACTCCAGTGGCGTAGTGAGCACGGGACTCACGTCTGGGCATACCCTTCCCAGTGGGACGGGTATGCCCAGACGTGGGTCCCGTGCTCACTACACCACTGGATTCAAGCTAGCCTGGCTGAAGAAGGGTGATGCCCTGAAACCGGTCCTAGGATGCTTGTTTCCGGTCCAGGGAGGACCTGGCTTGGCAGTTCGGGCTGGACTGTTCCCACAAGGAACAGGGTCAAGACTGATTTGCATATGGCTGGGTCCAAACTGGGGTGGTGTGGTGAGCAAAAGAATGATGGATTTAACCCAGATCCTTGTGACTGGGGGTGAATGTTTGCATTGTCCAGCATTCCGTCCATCAATTGTTTCTTTTGCATTTGTCGCCCTAAGTGGGAAGGGTATGCCCAGACGTGGGTCCCGTGCTCACTACACCACTGGATTCAAGCTAGCCTGGCTGAAGAAGAGTGATGCCCTGAAGCCGGTCCTAAGATGCTTGTTTCCGGTCCAGGGAGGACCTGGCTTGGCAGTTCGGGCTGGACTGTTCCCACAAGGAACAGGGTCAAGACTGATTTGCATATGGCTGGGTCCAAACTGGGGTGGTGTGGTGAGCAAAAGAATGATGGATTTAACCCAGATCCTTGTGACTGGGGGTGAATGTTTGCATTGTCCAGCATTCCGTCCATCAATTGTTTCTTTTGCATTTGTCGCCCTAAGTGGGAAGGGTATGCCCAGACGTGGGTCCCGTGCTCACTACACCACTGGATTCAAGCTAGCCTGGCTGAAGAAGGGTGATGCCCTGAAACCGGTCCTAGAATGCTTGTTTCCGGTCCAGGGAGGACCTGGCTTGGCAGTTCGGGCTGGACTGTTCCCACAAGGAACAGGGTCAAGACTGATTTGCATATGGCTGGGTCCAAACTGGGGTGGTGTGGTGAGCAAAAGAATGATGGATTTAGCCCAGATCCTTGTGACTGGGGGTGAATGTTTGCATTGTCCAGCATTCCGTCCATCAATTGTTTCTTTTGCATTTGTCGCCCTAAGTGGGAAGGGTATGCCCAGACGTGGGTCCCGTGCTCACTACACCACTGGATTCAAGCTAGCCTGGCTGAAGAAGGGTGATGCCCTGAAACCGGTCCTAGGATGCTTGTTTCCGGTCCAGGGAGGACCTGGCTTGGCAGTTCGGGCTGGACTGTTCCCACAAGGAACAGGGTCAAGACTGATTTGCATATGGCTGGGTCCAAACTGGGGTGGTGTGGTGAGCAAAAGAATGATGGATTTAACCCAGATCCTTGTGACTGGGGGTGAATGTTTGCATTGTCCAGCATTCCGTCCATCAATTGTTTCTTTTGCATTTGTCGCCCTAAGTGGGAAGGGTATGCCCAGACGTGGGTCCCGTGCTCACTACACCACTGGATTCAAGCTAGCCTGGCTGAAGAAGGGTGATGCCCTGAAACCGGTCCTAGGATGCTTGTTTCCGGTCCAGGGAGGACCTGGCTTGGCAGTTCGTGCTGGACTGTTCCCACAAGGAACAGGGTCAAGACTGATTTGCATATGGCTGGGTCCAAACTGGGGTGGTGTGGTGAGCAAAAGAATGATGGATTTAACCCAGATCCTTGTGACTGGGGGTGAATGTTTGCATTGTCCAGCATTCCGTCCATCAATTGTTTCTTTTGCATATTATCAAGAACGGCGCAAACATTATCGCCGCTTTAGCGGCAGGAAACTGGCAATAAGGGGCTTGATAATATGCCCTATAGAATTCCAATAGAAGCCCAGGTTCTGGTGTCAAGGACATCAAACCTGGGCTTCTATTGAAATTCTATAGGGCATATTATCAAGCCCCTTATCGCTGCTTTAGCGGCAGTTTCCTGCCGCTAAAGCGGCGATAATGTTTGCGCCGTTCTTGATAATATGGCCCTTTGTTCTCTCCTGAGTGCAAAGATTACTTCTGTGACGGTTTTACCCGGTTTTGCATTATCAACGCGCGCTACTTTAGTTATGTAACCCTCAGCCTGGCCTGTTTGTTTAAACCCTCTTTCTACCTTATTTCGGAGCCTACATGTCCCGGTATCTCATGCCGCACCACTCGACCCATCACCAGATCTATTCGTTTCTTGCCGAACGAGGACTCGCGCACTCGTATTACTTTTAGCCTTGAATCTTAGACATCACCTGGCACATCACTTTTTTCCTGTTCTCCATCACTCGGCTATATATATTTTTTCATTTATACATCACTTTGTGCCTTCACCTGGCTTTTTACCCATTTAAACATTCATCATACATTGTCATTCATGTCGAGGATACGACCCCACCATGTCCTTATCCTATCAATAACTCTGTTGGTGATGTCTGTAATCTAGCGGTTCCTGTCCTTCCGCTCTCATTCTATTTTCTTACTTTTTCTATCCTCACAGACTTTATACCGGATAAACATTAAAGAATAGATAACCTGGTAAGTACCTTGATCCTATGATCCTGAATTTGGCCTTAGGTTGGTATAGAGCTTTGTCAATACACATTGCACCATTTGGTCAGCTTCTGACTAACTAAGGGAGTCTCTGTCACATGAACATCCCTAGATCCATCTTTGATTGTAAAATGTTTGCTCCTTTCTTGATTAGCTATCCATAAGGCGAGACCATATCATAGGAACAATTTTATGTATATTCTGGACCACCAACTGTGAGTACATGATGCGGTCTACATGTCAAATGTACATATTTGCCCACCATACTCTACCTTTGTGGCATGTATCACTAGTGATGATTATTTCACAGTCAATTGTTGATGTATACCTTATCTTAATATATTTTTCCTTATTTCTTCTTCCTTTTTTGCTTCCTAATCCTCTTCTACCAACTCCCTATATTCACGGGTGCTTTTTCTCTGATGCATCATTGATGTCCCCTATCGCACCAATATAAATCTTTCATGGGGTACCCTCCACACTATTCCTTACCATCCCTTTGATACTGTGGTACCTTTTCACTTTTGTGTCCATGTATAATGTATAACCACATCTTTAACCAGCCTTGAGAAAGCCCTGGCCTGCTGGCCTTTGGGCGAAACATGTGTCGGCTGTTCTTTACCTTTCACAATTATTTTTCGGATAAAGAAGAAAAGACCACTCCAACAGAGTACTTCACTCCTTGTACCTACCAGAATCTGGGATTAACCTATAAACCCATATGATAGTGAGGGCACAAATCCATTGAGCACATGAAAATCTATCACATACTAGGTGGACTCTGGGTGAAACCACCAGATTGGCATGTGCCACAGCCAAGATTTAGGTCATGACAAAGTGGGTGTGAACCCTGGTAGCACCCATTAACAGAAAACGCCACTGTTTTGACTAGTCTGACTGGGATCCTTCTAATCAGGACCCCAGTCTATCTGCTTTCTCCTTAAACTGTTGTGTTATGTACTTAGGTACACCCCAGATTGGATACTGTCAGTCCCTAGTATATGGTACCCATGTACCCAGGGCATAGGTACCCCAGAGGTCTCCCCTGGGCTGCAGCATGTATTGTGCCACCCATGAGAGACCATTCAAAAAGGACCTTCAGGCCTGCCATTGCAGCCTGTGTAAGTTGGTGCATGCACCACTTACAAAAGATATAGGTTTACTATATCTAAGGGTCACTGCACTTAAAACCTATAAGTCACCCCTCTGGCAGACCTTTACAATCCGGAGGGCAGGGTGCTTGGTTCTAAGTGAGAGGCTGACCCTGCATGAGGAGGACACTCCTGCAGCCTACGGAGTCCATTCTCCCGGGTTGTCAGTGAAGCAGCCATATACTATAAAGAGGGGCATCGCATGACCGCACATTGACCATCTCGAAAACGGCTGCAACAAATCCTATCGTGTTTGGTGTCAAACATGTTGGAATCATACCCCCACACCGTTACCGGTGTGGGAGGTATGATTCCACCCACCGGGAGAGCCCTCTGTTAGGCTCTCAGTGTTCCCGGTACCAGCCTTCTAGTCCCGAACAGCACAAAATGGTTGCTGCCGACCAGAGACACATTTCTGCCCTCCTGCTGCTGAGCCAAGCTCGATCAGCGGAAGGCAGGACAATAGGCATCGGGTCACAGGGAGGTGTGACAACCTCCCAGACAGAATTTAGTGTATTAGGGCTAGGTGGGTGCGCTTGCCAACGCGTGAAAATCTGCATGAGGGGTACATTTGGTGTCCCTGTGCATAGTCCAGTTCAAACCCGTCCTGGGAGCCGTTGGCTCCCGCTCTGGCGCGAAACTGGACAAAGGACATGGGAGTAACCTCCCCCCTGTCCAGACCCTCCCCTGGGAGGTTCCCCTGAATTTTCCCAACCCTTTCCTTAGGGTACTTAAGGGCTTACCTGGGTGTAGGTCCCTAGATTCGTCGTGGACAAGATTCAGAACTGAAACCACTGCACTTCTACCGTCTGGGCACTCTGGACTTCGTTTGGGCCGAACTTTGTCTCCCTTTCAGTCTGCTGCATCGTCTGTGCCTGTGCACCATACAGGATCCGTGTAGTGCCTGTGGAGCATCCAAGACAGCTGAAGATAATCTCCCTTGGAGTGAAGGAGTCATTCCCCTGCATTCGCAGGCACCGCAACACTGCTGACCGGTCTGCTGATCCCGAGCTCCTACAGACTCCGAGGGGTTGAACAACACAGCAGGTGGGTTTCTACGTCCCTCGAGGCCCAAGCTGTCCTCTCACCCAGTTTGAGGCAAGAATCCCTCGTGGGGGCTGCAATACTTGAACCCCTGTGCACTGCGTACTTTTGCAAGTGCAAATGCTTGTTGGCAATTCTGCAGCAAGTGCATTGGGCTCCAAGTAGCCCCAACCTCTGGCAACTTCTCCTACAAAGATCTTCACCCACATCGCACTGTATGCTCCGTGGCCTGCTGTTTTGTAAAGCTGCCTGAGGTCCTCCTGTGACTCCAGTGTCTTCGACATGTGGGTCTTGTGGAGGGTCATCTACGTCTTCTTTGGGCTCCCCTGATTGCTCTGGGCCTGCCCTGACTCCCCTGCTTGTGGTGAGTCTCCTGGACCTTGCTGCTCCTCTTCCTGTAACTTCTTGACCTCCTGCTTGGGTTGCTTTTGCCAAGGCTTGTTGGTGCTCCCGCCTGACACCGACCCCTCAGCACTCGACATCCTTCGTGGGACAGCTCGTATCCGGCTGCTGGTCGTCCTCAGCATCGCCTGGTCCCCGCAGCTGCAGAGTCAAGGTCACCGACATCTATCCTGAAGCACCCGACATCGGTGGGCATTCGTCTACCGAGCCCCTGATCACTCTCAAGTGACCCAGACTCTGTCTCCTCTGCTTTCAGGTACTCTTCAACAAGAATCCACTTTGGATTCCCACGGACACTTTCTCCTCTTCCAGCAGCAGCACTTTCCTGAAGTCCTCCATTGGGTTCGATGGCGGTTTCCGACGCCACTTCACACCATGCACCCGGCTTCCCTGGGTTAGGTAACTTGGGTACCACGGTATCCACGGGTGGGGTGGCTCTCCAACCTTCTGTCTTCCACGGGGTTTCTTCAGGGTCCACTGGGAAGGGTCCTTAATTGTTAAAAATCCAACCACGCCTTGCACATAGACAGGGTCGTGTTCACACACTGCACACGCTCTCCGTGGGGTCCCTATCTACTCACCTTGGGTGGTTCCTTGGGGTTACAGCAATTCTACGTCCTCTCGACATTGTCCTGACTCGAGTCATGGTTCTTATACCACTTTTTTAGTATATAGTTTGGTCCCCCCCTGGAGCCCACTGTGTATTAGTGCTATTTACTGTGATTTCTTTGCTATAGTATTTTGTGCTTTGTGTATATCTCTGTGTGGGAGATACTGTAACGTACTAGAGAGGTTTATATAATAAAAACATCTTTTTATAAATACCTTGTGTGGTTCCTTTTCATTTAATCTATACTATAAGATTACATTCTGGTAAAACAAGCTGCTTTATACTCCTTCAAGACTAATCCTGAAGGCTGCTCTCCACAGCTACCACTTAGAGAGCTTTCTAAGGTTGTCTGAGACCTCTTAAATCACCTTAAGGGTTGTCTGGGCTGGTGCAAGGTGCCCACTTACACTAGGGGACATCATATATCAGGCCATCTTGTCACAATCGGGTATGAAAGCCATTTCAGCTATGAGTTCAGACTACCAGTTGTACAAACACCATTTGTGCTTGATTTATTAGACTCTCATGTTGCTCTATAGGAATTTGGGTCACATACAGTGTTTACATAATAATTGTCTTGCCTTATAGGGCACTAATGGTTCAAATTTAAAAACTCTTTTTTAAGAAGTACTTCTCAATGCAATTCTATAACATTGTTTATTTATGTCAAAGCATCACAAGTTAATAAATATATTTTTTTGAATTTTGAAGCAGTTTTATCAGATTTTACGTAATGTTTGTTGTGTGATCTACATAAAAAACATTTTCAGGGCTCGGCTCGTGCATGGGCTTTAAGATCCGAGCCAGACCTTTGGCTCAGCTCTGGCTCGGCTCTCCCTGTAGATCTGTTGGCTCACCCACCTCTAAGTCTAGACACCGACCTTCTATAGATTAGTGGACCTGATGAAGGAACTGGGGGCCTATGTACAAGAATGTCATGCAGTGCTGTGCAGCAAGTCACCTCGCTGCGCTTAACTACATGACAGGGAAAGGGCAGGAATGCGCTGTATTTAAGGCTAATATGTCACATTCCTGCCTTTCCCCTGCGCTGAGGCCGTTTCGACAGCCTAGCGCCAACACAGGTAACCTGCAAGGGTGCCGGCGTTGCATACAGGATTGTTTTTGTGCAGGAAGGTTTCCCTTCCTGCACAAAAACAATCCTGAGAGGCATATTTCTCTTTCTATGTGTGCTGCAGAAAGCAGCAAACATAGAGTGAGTAACGAGGAGAAATAGAGATATTTCTCCTCGTTATGCCTAACCTGAGAAGGCGTTTCTTTTTGGCACATTCCCAGGTCTACCAGTTCTAGTAAGTCTGGGAATGTGTCAAAAACCATGGGAGTTGCATGGGAACACCCACGCAACGCCCATGGAACGCCTTCCCGGGGCAGAGTAAGGCAACGCATCGATTTGCGCTGCGTTGCCTTACTCCAGAATTATGAAGCCGCTCAGGGCCACACTTGCGTAGCTTCATAAACCACATGTAAGGTTTGTGTCGCTCTTGCACCACATTGCGTGGTGCAAGAACGACGCAAACCAGCTAATCAACGCGCTTAAGCTGACTTAGGAGAGCAACTCAAGTACGGGACGGTAGCGCTTGGTAAAGGGCTCCTCTCTGCATTGCGCGCTGTATGTTGAAAACTACGCTTGCCTATTTTGCACTATTTTCACTTGATGCACTAAGTGAGCGCCTGGTAAAGGGCTCTGATGTTTTAGTTTGTTTTAGAAATTCACCTTGATTTTAAAAAACTGCATCTTTGCACATTGGCTGACTTACCTGCGCACTGATTAAACGCTCACTCTGTATCCTCCCCGGTCCAGCACGGATTGTTCCGATTGTCTGGAGGGAGGCGCCTGAGACCGGAAGTGAGAATTGACTGCTTCCTCCCAATCCCGACGGGAGGTTAGCAGTCTAGAGCAATATCTATTTAAACATATGCCTAGTCAGACGCGCAGCGGACGCGCCGCTGGCGCGCCAAGGGCGCGCCTAAGGCAACCCCGTCTGCGCCCGTCCGCGCCTGGACGTCGCTAGGAGCAGGAATTCCTGCCGGTTTTGTTCATTCTCAGGTTAATAAGGTGAGGGGCTCTTTTACTTATACAAGTAATGAGCTGGTTCCGATCAAGAATGCCTATATGAACAAAGATACTCTGACTAGTGCCTGTCCTGCTCCTACTGAAGTGTTGGGACCTTTTTCTTGCATCAACTGTAAATACCAAAGCACTCCAATCTACCCCAAGAGAACTAATACTAAGTCAAAGCAGAACATAAACTCGGTTCCCTATCCTACAGAAAATAGACTCTCTGCCAGTACAGATATCAACAATGACTGGAACTGTTTCCTGGCCAATGTAAGGTCACTGCCCAAACATGCTGCTAATATATGGGACCTGCTGTCTTCCAACAATCCCCACATAGGGTTTTTAACAGAAACTTGGACCAAACCCCACTCCAATCCTGATATAGCAGTAGCACTCCCCGATGACTACCACATATTAAAACTTGATAGACCACATAGGACAGGGGGGGGAATTGCCATAGTCTATAAAAACTCGACTAATATTGCCGTCCTGGACCAAGTAAGTAACGATCAGCTGGAAATTCTAGTTTTTAGCATGAATCTGCACCACAATCTTAACTGGAAAGGAGCTGTAGTCTATCGCCCACCAGGACCACTAACCAATACCACCTCACAGATCATTGAACTCATTGCCCCTCATGTCATTTCCTCCAGGAATTTCCTTCTTTTTGGAGATTTTAACAAACATAGTGAAATTCAAGACAATCTGGAGGCTTTATCTTTTCTCACTGAACTGGCTGCACTCAATCTTACGGTAATAAACAAAGATGCTACCCACCAGGCAGGACATACGTTGGACATCATCTTAACTAACTCTCCTGACATATCCTATGTTGCTACGACTCCTCTGACCTGGTCGGACCATTCTATGGTCGAATTTCGTATTAACAACCACAAGGCTCACCCCGCTTGCAAATGCCATCCTAATAAAAACTACAGAAAGTGGAATTTAATTACACCAGCACTCTTTGAAGGCGCATTTTGTCCACCTCATCACGCGGAATCGGATTAGGTGGAGAAACGCCTAGCCTCTTTTAACGCCAGTCTACTTGCCACGTTAGATAGCTTAGCACCTCGGAAAAAATGCCCCACTAGCATAAAACGACGTCAGGCCCCGTGGTATTCTACCGCCCTGCGACTAGAAAAAGGCTCATGCAAAAAACTCGAACGCCATTGGCGCCGCTCTCAAAACCCTTCAGACAAAGAAAAATTCAAGGCAGCTCTAAATCATTACCACCGCAACCTAAAAAATGCAAGGAAGACCCATATCGCAGCCTCTCTCGAACAAGCTGGGAGCTCTCAGAAATGCCTTTATCAGATCCTAAAAACCTTTACCAATCCTTTGGCCTGTGACACGGCGTCAACACCTACCCAAACGCTGTGCGATGACATTGCTAGTCATTTCACTCAGAAAATAGACAGGATCTATAATAAAATCACTGCTACTATGAATTCCCAACCTAAATTAGGAACTGAATCCGAATACATTCCACCGGTAACCAGCTCATTAGGGAATTTCCCACCACTCACAATAGAAGGTACTGAAGCCCTCTTAGAAGGCGCAAAATCAGGTTCTCCTTTGGATCTGATACCTGCTAAGTTAACTTCCACCCTGGCTAAACAGCTCGCTGATCCTATTTGTAATATTCTTAACAGTTCCCTGATGGAAGGTGCCCTCCCTCCTGAGTGGAAAGCTGCACAGATACTTCCGATTAAAAAGAATCTCAAACTCTCGCCAGAAGACGTAACAAACTACCGACCCATCTCACTCCTTCCCCTGCACACTAAAATTTTAGAAAAACACATCAATACTCACCTTTCCAACTTCATTGAATCCACTAATAGCCTAGATTCCTCATAATCAGGGTTTCGGCCCAGATACAGCACTGAGTCAACCCTGGTGGCAGTAACGGACAATATCAGGATGCTATTGGACAAGGGTCAGGCAGTGCTTTTGGTGCTGCTTGACCTATCCGCCGCATTCAACACCATATCCCACCAAATTTTACTCAGAAGACTTGGTGACATAGGCATCACAGGAAAAGCTCTGAAATGGTTAACCAACTTCCTATCTGACAGAACTCAGACCGTTAACCTAGGTCCTTACCACTCTAAGACCACCAAGGTTACCAAGGGAGTACCACAGGGCTCATGCTTGAGCCCTACTTTGTTCAACGTTTATGTTGCTCCCTTGGCGAGACTGTTGAGAAATTTGGGTTTCATCCCCATATCCTACGCTGATGACACCCAATTACTCCTCTCGCTTGACAAATCCAACCCTAATATCCAAACCACCTTTGGTGAAGGCATGAAATCCATAGCGGAATGGGTGAAAATGAATTATCTCCAACTGAACGCTACCAAGTCGGAGATAATGCTATTTGGTGAGGCCTCTGTGAAATGGTCGCCTAGTTGGTGGCCTGAGGAACTGGGTCCCACCCCTTGCCCTAAACAAGTGGTGAAAAACCTGGGAGTCCGATTGGACCAAAAACTCACCCTGAGAGACCATGTCTCCTCTAATATTAGAGCCTGCTTCCATAACCTGAGCATGCTCAGAAGAGTTTTCCCTTTTCTACCACAGTCTTCTAGAAAAACCTTGATTCAGGCTCTGATTTTAAGCCGCTTAGATTACTGCAATGCGCTGCTGATCTCTGCCAACGAAAGAGACATTAATAGATTGCAGGTTGTCCAAAACACCGCAGCTCATCTGGTGACCAATGCCCCCCCCAAGAACAGCTTCCCTTCCTCTGCTACAGAAACTTCATTGGCTACCCATTCGGAAAAGGATTCATTTCAAAATATGCTGTATGGCTTACAAAGCCGTATACAGATTAGGCCCTAGTTATCTCAATGACAAATTTGTTAATTATGTGCCTTCCAGACCTCTCCGCTCAGGAGACAAAGCCCTGATTACAGTCCCGCGCTTTAATAAGGCTCGACAAGGTGGTAAGGCCTTCTACCATCTTGCCCCACGCCTCTGGAACGAACTCCCCATTCACCTACGACAATGTACTGACTACCTGGCCTTTAGGAAATTATTGAAAACTTCACTCTTCTAATCAAGTCTCCTCAAGTTCGCTTATGTGGCCTCAGCGCTGAGATACCCTTATGGGGTGATTCGTGGGCTCTATAAGTGAAATATAATATTATAATAATAATAATAATAAGCCCCTAGGTGTGCTGCCCGCAGGGATGGTGGAGGAGGCTGGCTTAGTACATTGTGCACACTCACAGGAGTGATGCACCTTGCACTAATCCAGGCAACCCGTATGGTGATTTTAGTGGTCTTTGATAACCATAGAAAGCTCCCAAAGTGGTAACTGTGTAGAGCAGCCTTCAGGCTTATCTTGAAGGAGTGTAAAGCATCGTGTTTTACCACATTTAATCGACAGTGTAGATTAAGTAAAATAGAAGCTCACGGTGTTTATAAAAAGAAGTATATTTATTGCACACCACAATCACTAACACATTAGTATATCTCCTGTCCGGAGATATCAACAATATATATGAAAATACTCAAAAGAAATCAAGTAAGTAGCACAAATATACACTGGTCTCCAGGGGAGACCAAACCATATACTAAGAAAGTGGAATGCGAACTGCAAGGAAGAACGGGATTTGGACCAGAAGACTCAGAGACGCGGGGGGAACAAGGAACCACCCAAGCTAAGTACCCCAGAACCCCACGGAGGGTGTGTGCAGAGTGGAAATACAGCTGCGTGCTCAATGAAAGTCAATGGAGAAGTCGCTGTTGCAGTTTTAAAGAAGAAGGACCCTTTAGGAGGACCTTGAAGAAACCCTTTGGAGGACGGGAGGTTGGAACCTCCTGTATATGACATTGGAAGACTTTGGAGAAAAGGCCTCTGGAGAAGTTTGTGAAGATGTCTGGTGGAATCCAAGCATCGCTTCTTGAAGAGGAGAACCTGCAAGCAGAGGGGACAGAGTCCATGCCACTCGGAGGTGACCAGGAGGCACGTAAGCACAATGCCCACCCTTGGCAGGGAGCTCAGAAGAGTTGACGAGGACCTTGGTGCTGCATCTGTGGGAAAGCTGTGGGACGCTGAGGAAGACCAGGAGCCATTCATGAGCTGTCCAACGTCGGATGTCAGTGTCTAGGTGGTCGGTGTCCGGCGGGAGCACCAACAAGCCTTGGTAACCGCAACTGGCATGGAAGACGACAAGATACAATCGTTGGGACCAGCAAGGTCCAAGGGACTCACAAAGTGCAGGAGAGTCAGAGCAGGCCCAGAGCAAGCAGGGGAGCCCACCACAGCAGGAGAAGACCCTTGAGAGGACCCATAGGCTGAAGACACAGTAGTCGTAAGAGGACCTCATTCAGCTCACCAAAGATGGAGGCTCACAGTGCAAGGGATGCAGTGAGGATGCTGATCTTTGAGGAATGAGGTATTGGAGGCTGGAGCTTCTTGAAGCCCGAAGATCTCTGGAGTGCAGAGCCAACAATCCTTAGCAACGGTAAGTTGATGCGGTGCACAGGGGTTTTGTCCCAGCGGCTCTGACGAGGGATACTGTCCTCCAAATTGCAGGGAAGACAGGTCAGCCCTCTGGAGAGCTGCAGAACCACCACCTATGTTCCTGTACCTCGGGAAGTCCGTAGGATGACAGGAGCAGCAGACCAGTCCTTTTCATTGCGGTGCCTGCAGATGCAGGGAGTGGCTCCTTCACTCCAAAGGAGATTACTTTGGATATCCTTGATACCCACAGGTCTTCTGGAGAACCTGAGAGAATCACAGACACAGACGAGGCAGAAGACTTGCAGAACAGCGGGACCAGGAGCAGCAGGAGTTTTCTTTGATGCAATCTCAGTTCCAGTCGAAGTCCAGCAAAGTCCAAGTGTCCAGACGGTTAAAGAGTGTCTTGGTTTCAGAGGTGAGTCTTGTTCCACGACGAATCTGAGGACCCACACACAGGGGAGCCCTTAAATACCCCAGGAAGAGCGTTGGAACGACTCAGGGGTCCCTCCCAGAGGAGGGGCTGGCCAGAGGGGAGAATACTCCCCTGTCGTTTGTCCAGTTTTGCACCAGAGCTGGAACAAAGGGTTCCTGAACAGGCTCAAACTGGAGTATGCAAGGAGGGATCCAAATGTGCCCTTCAATGCAGTCTGGTGCTGATGGCAAGCACCCCCACCCCAGCCCAATACACTGAGTCCTGTCTGGGAGGTGGTCACATCTCCCTGTGACAGGAAACCTATTGTTCTACCTTCCCCTGCTCGAGCACAGCTCAGCAGCAGGAGGGCAGAATCATGTCTGTCGTCGGCAGCAGCACTAGCTTGCCGGCAGGCCCTAAAAGGTTGGAACCGGGAGTACAGGGGGCTCCTCCAAGGGGCCCTGCAGCACTTGGGATCATACCTCCAACACCGGAACCAGTGTTGAGGTATGATTCCAACATGTTTGATACCAAACATGACCGGGTTCAGCGCAGCCATTATATAGTTAGACATCTTGTGATGACTGATGTCCATTATATGTCTTAAAATGGCATACTGCGCTTACAAAGCCTGGAGAATCGACTCCGGGGTTTGTAGGGGTGTCCTACTCATGCAGGGGCACCCTCACACTTATAACCAAGCACTCTGCCCTCAGGACTGAAGGGCCTAACATAGGGGTGACTTATAGGTTTTAAGTGGAGTGACCTCAGATATAAGGAAACTTTTATCTGTCGTGAGAGGTGCAAGCACCAGCTCACACAGGCTACAATGGCAGGCCCGTAGTCTTAGTTTAAGTGGGCTCCCATGGGTGGCATAATACATGCTGCAGTCCATGGGAGACCCCTGATGTACCTATGCCCTGGGTACCTTTGTACCATATACTAGGGACTTATAAGGGTACACCAGTAGCCAATTGTGGAGGTACAAAAGTACTTACCAAAGCGATTTTGGGGGAGAGAGCACAGATGCCGGGGTACTGATTAGCAGGATCCCAGCAAAATACAATCAAAACATACTGACACCAGGCAAAAAGTGGGGGTAACCATGAAAGCAGATCCTACTTTCATACGGATGGTCTTAGATTTGAACAGCTTTAACAAGTAGTTTCTGCACTGGCCGAGTATCCTAGCTGTTGTGAGGAGAGAGGGCGTAACAAGGGCCACCCCAGACCCTATAAAGTAATGTTATCTTTTCTGTGTCTTTCAGTTGATGGTTTTCCAAAGGGCCACAATCTTATGGGTTGTACTAATCCGTCCCTCTCGCCTTCTCTTTCCCTCTTCATCCCCCCTCCCCCTCAGGTTTCACCCAGGGGGAGCACTACTGGGAGATTGAGTTCCTGGAACCGCCCTACGGACTGTCCGTGATGCTGGGAATCGGGACGCCACAGGCGCTGTTGCATGCTGGGAATTACACATACATTGACCTGCTGGGTATGTTAAGGAACTTTTGCTCAATCTTACAAAATTATTGGCGTGCATGGGTCCCAGGAATGATGTAATTGTATTTATATAGGTCCTTACTACCCCTGATGAGGAAATGAAATGCTTTTCAGCGAGTAGCATGCTATTCCGGAACCCAAAGCGGATTAGTGGTGGATTAGTATATGGAAATCGAAGTTGTTGATTCGAACTGTGGGCATGTGAGTCTGTTAGTTGTATTGAATAGAATAAAGGAGGGATAGAGGAAGGAACATTTTAGAAAGTGTTATTTGGGAGATCGTAGTAGAAAAATGAGGTTTGGGACGTGTGGAGAAAACATTGTATGTTAAGTCTGTGGTTCGGCAACCCTCAAAAGAAGACTTGCCTATAGGGAGGCTGGAGAGCAGGAGAACTCTTGAGCGATCTGCCCATCTAAATGGCCTTTCACAACCTTTCTCTTGGGAGGCATTGCCTGACCTGTGATTGGTGCTGTCTGAGTCTGGCTGGCCTCTCAAAGCTGAACCCAACATAAGAGTGACTCTGTTGTAGCTTATAAGCCTTTCAGGGGCAGAGGCAGCGGACATGTGACTGATTCTGTTCTAGCTCATGAACCTTTCAGCAGAAGAGGCTTCTGACATGTGACTGACTATGTCCTAGCCCATGAACGTTTCAACGACAGAGACAGCTGACATGTGACCGACTCTGTTGTGGCTAATGAATTTTTCTGCGACAGAGGCAGCTGACATGCGACTAACTCTGTTCTAGCCTATGAACCTCTCAGCAGCGGAGGGTTCTGACATGTGGCTGACTCTGTTCTAGCCCATGTACCTTGCAGAGGCAGCTAACATGTCTTTGACTGTGTTCAAGTTAGCTAATGAAGCTTGCAGAGTCTGCTAACGTGACTGACTATATTCTAACACATGAACCTTTCAGCGGCAAAGGCTTCTGACATATGAGTGCCCTTATTCTAGCCCTTTACCTTTACAGAGGCTGCTGACATGTGACTGACTCTGTTCTGGCCCATGAACCTTTCAGTGGCAGCAGCTGCTGACATGTGACTGACTCTATTCTAGCCCTTGAACTTTGCAGAGGTAGCTGACATGTGGCCTGACTGCTGTGGTCTTGATATGTTGTTTAGTTCCTATGACCCCCCCAGGACCTGCACGTTTTGGATGACCTAAACTGAGGGCTTGGTGTGCAGACAGACTCTAGACACCCCCGTAGGATGAGTCGGCCTTTAGACCAGCTAGCTCTACAGTTCCACTACCACCCCCCCCTGTATTCTACAGTGGTGTAGGTCGTTTCTGGCAACCACTAAACAACCCTGATTCCTCAGGTATTGTGGAAAACAATACGGTATCTTTCGCTCAGTCACTCATGCTTACTTTTCTCAGAATACACATAGAATGACGATTGGAACGGTTTCAATAATTATTTATTGATCAAGCGTCAGTCTAGTGTGAAACATATTCGCTGCGACAATCAAAAGACAGGAGCAGAAAAATGTAATCGCTAATAGTAGATACGTTTCTACCATAGTGCTAATAAGATGAATAAAAGCAGATTATATTAAAACAATAGCATTGGCGTACTCCTCCACTGCGTAGCCTACCTAAATGCACCTAGCCTAGAGGTGTAGGTGAAGCCTGTGTATGTAAATGTCAGGATAGATCCTAATGGAGCCAAGAAACCCCCTGGGAAGTACTGACCCCTCACCTGATGGTTCTGAATGAAGGACCCAGTCTCTGCGTCGAGGATGGCACCCCGCAAGGGATGTCCGGTCTCTGCCTGTCGAAGGATCAGCCTGCAGAGTCTCGGTCCAGCCTGGAAGGAATTCTCCTCTGTCTCTGTAAGGGGGAGTGAGGGTCTTTTATACTAAAGTGGTCACTCCAGGGTTTCTTCTAGAATCGATATGTTTTTAAAACATTCGCTAATCCTCTGCTAATCCTTTTCTAAACAAACATGATCATGCACAGCTGGCTATTGGCCATGGATGAAAAAAGTGGTGACCCTTATACAGAATAAATCTGCCGTGCCTGGGGACATGTTTATGTATGTCAGGTACATGGATTAAGATATGGTACCAAGAGCCTGATGTCGGAGAGACAGAAGTAAGCTACTAGGGAAAAGGTCACCTGTGTAAAACCGTTATGTTATGTTATGTTACAGGTTTTGTATAGCGCACAGCTGCCCCAGCAAAGGGGCGTCCCAGCACTAACTAGCAGAAGTTGGGGGGGCTACTAAAAGAAGGCAGGGCCTATAGCAGAGGGAAAAGGTGTGTTTTAATGGCCTTGCGGAATGCCAGGTAGTTGTTAATGCTACGGATGTGCGCAGGAAGAGAATTCCAAAGTTTTGCAGGCAGTGCGCGGAAGAAGCGTCCTCCTGCTCGCACTTTCCTCACCCGAGGGACGACCGCCAAATTCTGGCCCATAGATCGTAGTTGGCGAGTAGGTGTATAGGGTGTAAGCAGGTTCGCCAGGATATCTGGGGAGGAGAGATTCATGATTTTATAGGCAATGCAGAGGGACTTGAACTCAATGCGCCTCGCCACCGGCAGCCAGTGTAGTCGGCGGATGGCGTTGGTCGTAGAGCAAGTTCTAGGGAGGCCAAGAAGAGTTCTAGCAGCCGCATTTTGAACCCTTTGTAGACATAGGATTTCAGCCTTGTTAACCCCCAGGTAAAGTGAACTGGCGTAATCCAGCCTAGACATAATGGAGGCCTGGATGATGATTTGACGACTGTGGGATTAAAAAAAAAAACAACAGCGGTTTGAGCCCTTGCAAGAGTCCAAAACAGGTCCCAGCAACTTTTTTGGTTTGGACCTGGAAGCTGAGGGCCGAGTCAACCCAAACACCCAGGTTTTTGACCACCTGTTTGGGGGCAGGTGCGCAACCTAAGGTCGCAGGCCACCAGCTCTCACTCCACAGCTCAGTATCTCTCCCTACTAGCAGAATCTCAGATTTGCTAGCGTTAAGCTGGAGGCAGTTGGCAGTCATCCACTCTGCAACGGCTGCAAGATTGCTCCTAAACTTAAGAGCATCCTGCGTGGAGTCATCAGAGAGTGCTACTACCAACTGAGTATCGTCAGCATATGATACCACCGTAAGTCCTCTACTCCTGGCCACAGCTGCTAGAGGTTGGACATACAGATTAAATAGCGTAGGGCTCAACGCTGAGCCTTGTGGGAACCCCTTGTTTGATAGTGTGTATCAGGGAGGCGAAAGGGGGGGCCGCCACCTGGAAGGTTCTCTCAGATAGAAAAGAGGCGAACCATCCCAGGCCCTCGATGTCAGCCTCCTCCAATCGTTGCAACAGGATCTGATGGGATACCGTGTCGAACGCGGCGCTGAGATCTAATAGTATCAGCGCCGAGATACGTCTGGCATCTAAGGCCTCCCTCAGGTGTTCGGTCACAGCTAGGAGAGCAGTCTCCGTGCTATGACCCGGGCGGAAACCATTCTGAGAGGAGTCAAGTGAGCTGTTGTTTTCCAGGAATCCTGTCAGAATGGAGTTAATGTAGGCCTCGGCGATCTTGGACACCCACGGCAGGAGAGAGATGGGGTGAAAGTTCTCCGGTCTGGCAGCGTCTAATGGAGGTTTCTTTAACAGAGGGACCACCATGGCTCGTTTCCAAGCCCTGGGGACAACCGCCATAGACAGGGACATATTGATCAGCTGACAAAGGGGTGGAAGGAGCAAAGGCAGGGGTTTAAGAAATTGCTCAGGCTTAAGAGGATCTGCAGGAGAACCTGATTTAACCCTACTACATAGCGTACGCATCACATCTTGAGAGATCGAAGGGAAGACAGAGAGTGTGGGGGTGGAGAGGGGTCTGTGAACAGGGCCTGATCTAATCGAGGTAAGGGAGAAGGTCCTAAAGATGTTATCCACCTTCTTAATAAAGAAGGCGGCAAGAACCTCACATTGCTGGTCAGATGAAATCAGAGGCGCTGTAGATGACCCTGCTGCTTTAAGATCTTTAAGTATTGAAAAAATACTTTTAGCAGGATTGCTGCTAATTCTGATTTCGTCAGCAAAGTAGGCCGCCCTTTCCTTCTGAATGGCCCTGTGATAATTCTTGATGGCTGCCTGATAATGCCCCTTCAGAACTGGGTCATAATCCCGTCTCCAAGCCCGTTCCAACCTTTTGCATGCTTTCTGAATAGTGGCAAGCTTACTGTTATACCATGGGCTGGATTTACTATTGCGACACTTAGACCACTTAACAGGGATGAGTGTATCAAGAGGCCGCCGGATCCAGTCAGATAGGGCTTTATCGGCTGCATCAGGGTCATCCAGCATGCTAGGGGTGTGCGTAGAGAGGAGGGCATGAAATTGATTGATGTCCAGTTTGTGCCAGGGACGTTTAAGGATTGGCTCTACCCCCGAGAGTGACATAGGTACCAGATAGTGATCGGACCAGCTCATCGGGATAGGAGTATTGACTGCGAGGGCCAGGAGATTACAGAAAACTGGGTCCAGCAAGTGGCCGGCAGAATGGGTACAACCTGGAACAAGTTGAATCAACTGAAGGGCAGCAAGGTCTGCTAAGAAAATACCCATTTCAGAATCATGTATACTATCCAGGTGCAGGTTCAAATCACCAATAATGCTAAAGTTGGCAGATCTCTTAGCCAAAGAACTTACTGCATCAGTCAGTGCCGCCCTGAACTCTTTAGAGGGCCCCGGCGGCTGATAGACCAGTAACCCGGACATTGTATAGTTGGCGTTGAAGGAGATCCCAAAACGCGCGCACTCACAGCCAACCAAGACCTCTTTCGCGAAGGTGCAGATGTAGCTGGATTTAAAGATAACTGCAATACTGCTCCCTCTCGTCTCTCTACTGAGAGTCGCAATACTGAAGCCCCGGGGCAGTGCCAGACCTGGCTCAGCCACCATGTCAGCCGAGAGCCAAGTCTCTGTCAGAAAGAGAACGTCCGGTGACTCGTCCTGCAACAGATCATAAACCTCAGCAAAATGCTTTGCTAAGGAGCCGCAGTTTAGGCTGAGGAGTTTAATGGTGTGCCTGGGTGGGGGGGAAGGAAGTAGGAGGGGATGTAATCACCCAGGAATTGTAACCACAGCTTCTACAACAGAACGGGCCCTCAAGCAAATTACTAGGAGGATGATCGCATGAGCTGGCCATTTTCCTGATAGCCTGTAGGTCTTCACGGGAGTAGGTCTGACATTTACCAAGCAGACCGGCAGCATGTCTGGGGTCTGGCGACGTCCAGGCGCGGACGGGCGCGGACGGGCTTGCCTTAGGCGCGCCCGCTGCGCACGTCCACTGTCCCATCATGATTAAATGGAGGAGAGAGCAGCGAAACTAGACCGCCCCCTCCAGCACCCGGAAGTATGTCACCGGCAGGGCAGAGAGTGAAAGAGAACGCCCTCCACACAAACGGCACACAGCCGCGGTGGAACGGGGCAAAATGCGGAAAGCGCCCAGCAGGTAAGGAGTGCCAATAGTGCAAGTAAGGGTTAAAAGCGCGCTGGGAATCAGCGTGCACACAATAAAATCAAAGTAGCGTGGATAAAATAATACCGGCCTCACCAACAACCGCCGTGTCGTGTGGATGGTAGGCCTGGACGGTAAATTCCGTTCCGCTCGCGGAATTTGGGTAATTTCGCGTTCCGCGGAGAATGCGGAATTGCCAAAAATTCCGCGATCCGCGGCTTCGCGGAATTTTTTGCTTGTTCGCGCTTTCAAAATGCGTGTTCGCGAGATAATTCTCCCCGAACACGCAAACAGCGTTCGCAAACAGGAAAAAAGCATCGCGAACGGGCGGAACAAGCAATTCCGCGTGTTCACGGAACTTTTGCGTGCTTGCGAAGATTTTTTACCGTTTCGCGGAGCTTTGCGTAGCGCGACTACGCAAATTCCGCCCACCCCTGGATGGGACAAAATGTATGTAATTTGGTATGTACATGTTGGGACTATCCTAAAGGACATGACACCCACTCCTCATCAAAAGGTAAACAAGGTCAGCTTGGTAATGACAGAGTAAATGCTAAAAAAGTATTTATAATAAAAGCATATTAAAAACACCTAAAAAATTAACATAAAGCTAGGTCTATATTGAAAGTATTCTTCCCTAAAAAAGCGTACATAAAAGGTCCTCTATATATTTGAATATATTGTCATTGTTTTTCTGAGCACCTCGAAAGCCACTATGTTCAGATAGAGCAGACAAGAAAAAACAAAATCAGTTCGACCTTCAATTTGGTACATGTTTAACAAGTTGCCAAATGGTTCCCAGCACAGGAGAGGCCAGATTGTTTAAGAATCCTGTGCTGAAGACTCAACATCACTGAACATTTCATCCGCAGGAGGCAGTCCTTCTAGTACCTCCAGTATGATATCAAGTGAGCAGAGGTGGTCATCACTAGTTCCCACAGCAGCCGTCGGGGAAGAATTAGATGCCTGTGTGCCTGAGACTGATGCCTGCACATCCGTGGTGGAGCCGATCTCCGTTCCAACAGGAGCTGAAGCGTCCCGTGGAAGCTCAAGGAACGCCATCATCAACATGGGAATACGCTGTGGACAACTGTGCACATGGGCCCGCAAAGGCGCCAGGAGCATGTCTATGTCCGGCGGCGCAACCGATGGAAGTGTCAGACAGAGGTCCAACACGCGTCCGAATCCTCAAAAAAGGCAGCGGAATACAGGCAGGATGCAGTCAAGCCAGGCTGGTCTGAAAGACAGGAACCAATGCTCATTCAGCTCTCGAAGCCGAGGTATACCCACGAAGAACATCGGTCGCTCACGACAACGTCGCTCAGCAGTGCTCTCTCCATGTCTTGAGTGATGCTGACAAGTAAAATCAGGATGCCCGCCACTGAAAGCAGGACCAAAGGAAGCCCTCCAAAAACGCTCCCAAGTACGGAGTGTATGAATGATGGAATCACTCCGAAAATGGTTTGAAAGGTGGTCAACAGACCTGATCCAATGCTCTTAAATAAGTGTACGATCCCCTTCGTATCAGACATGTTAAGGATACGATGGACCATTTCTCCGAAATGGAGCGGGAAGTTCGTACGGACCAGAGCCTGTATCTCTGCCGAAGACCTTGCTACTTGGAGATCAAAGATCTCTCGGGCTGAAGTTAAGGCCACATTTTGCTGAATCAGCGTGGCCTTCAGTCTGCTCAGAGAATCAAACCCTATGTTGGAAACATTCAGTGAAGGCCACAGTGGTGCCTCCCTAACTGTGCGAGCTGGGGGAAACATTACTTGCTTACAACAAATAACCCTGGAGTTCACAGTCACTAGATAAGCAATGCCGGGCGTCATACCACAGCAGACTTGGTCATTCAGCATCAAGTAACTCCCATTGGAAAGTAACTCAAAAACTGGATGAATTACAGCAGCTGGGGAATCCTTCAGGTAGCAGGACAAGTTCGCTATTGACGCATTACACGTTTCGTGAAGCGACACTTCTTTACACACTAAAGACCCACTCAAGGCCTTTTCGCAGTTTGAACCACTCAAGAAAACTTCCTTGTCCTTGTTCCTGCACCTATATGTGTATGGTAACTCCCTGGTTTCTCGTATGTACCCTTCGCCCAACGCTTCATACCTGCCTACTGGGTAATATTTCAGGCAGTATTGGAATTGGAATGTCGTGATTGGCAGTGTGATATAGCCATGGATTAACCATTCTGTAGACGGTGATTCTGCTACAGTAAAAGGTAACTTCTCCAGTTTCTCAATGAGCAGCATGGTGTACGTCGCATCTCTGCGTGCCATGGTCATTTGTCTGTCGGTCAGATTGTAAGCCGAAAACTGATTTGTGTCTTTAATATATCGCCATGGAACGTGGCCAGAACGCAATGATTGAAGCGTCCAACTTAAAAGCATAATAGCGCGTAGCTGAGACTGCCCGTGTTGTAAAATAGACAAATCTTGTTCCATTATGTCGATAGCTGAGGACACAATGTTGCCCAGTGAATAAATACGAGACGAGAGTGTGGTCATGCCGTTGTCTACCACAGCTAAAGCCTTTTCTAGGTTAATCCTATCTATTTCACGTAGTCTCTCTGCAGCTTCCTGTTGGGAGACTTTCCAGACTTCATTGTAGATGGTATATAAGAAGCGTTTACTATGCGGTTTCTTGGGATCTAACAAAAAATCCCTAAGATCCATGTTGTCTGATAGAAGGGACAAGTGTTGTTTCACCTGTGATAGTGTCGAGGTCTTTGGCCAATCTATGCACAACTTCCCGACACTATAGGAAGTCACTACCCCTGGGTCGTCTGTGTGTACATAGAGTGGGTCGGGCCTATGGATACTAACCCTCCGGTGGTACCCTTGAATCTTGAGTTACACATATTCGTGTCTACAGGCCAAACCAGCCAACCCTTCCAATCGGGAGATGATGAATTGTACGTATTTGTACCAGGTGTCCCTTCATGTGTTAGTGTGTTATTTGAGATACCCTTAATAGGTGTGGGTGAAGGGATGTTCGGTGTTTTCAGGTCTTTGATTTTTGCAAACCCGTAACAGGTAGTCTGTTGCACTGTTCTGTTCAGGAAAATCATCTGTAATGGTATAAGGCAAGCTCTGAATAAACACTCAGTTCCCTGAACCTGCCACTCTCTTGTCCCCAGATGGATTTTGTGTCTATGGTGTCTCTCTAGTAGTCGAAACCCTGTATAGACAGTTGGGAGATAAAAGGTGCTGTATATATCAGCTTTGTGTTTTTAGCATAATCTTCTTCGTTGTTGCATTAGTCTGTGCAAGTTTGTAGTAAAACGATTCTGGGTCTGATGTATTGAACCCTGAAAAGTATGCGAACTTCTGTGCGAATGTGGCAGAACTACCCTTTAGTGGTGTCGGGCAATGTTCCCATTTGTGGTAAGTGTTAGCAGTGTGTGGTACACTTGCTCTATGCAAAAATTGATGACCATAATGCTGATAACAAAACATGGTATCGTAGTCGATTGTATCCTCATACAATTCTCTGTAAGAAAATGCAGCAGACTGTTCTAAATCCGAAAGCATGGTATTTACAGTTTCAATGTCCCAATCATCAGAGAGTGTACTGGGGGTAATGAAATCATTTAAAGAAATCTTAAACAAATGTGGAATTTTTAAATGTTCAGTAGGGCCAAATACATCATATGAAACTTTATCCCACACTATACCATCAGGTACTGGAACTGCTGTAATGTTCACCAGTGACAAGTCTCTTTGTTCACGGTGTGATGACGTATGTGGTTTCAGGACCAAGTTCACAGATTGTACTGCAGAGCGTTCTGGGAGATAATGTCCGTTCAGAAGCAGAAAAAAGACAGTCACTGTGCCAATCCAAATTAACAGGTATACTACCCCTATTGCAAACTAAATCTGCAACCAAGGTGGCACTAAGTAAGTCTTTTTGAGCAAAAGATAGAATTGGTGACATTTTTCTTTCTTTGAAATGGGTGGCGTTTGATCAGGTTCACTGGGATCTGAGGAGAAATCATCGAAGTTGATGAAGTAGCCAGACGCAGTTCGATCTATCTTTGGTAGCTCCGCAGGTTTTGTAGAACTGGCAGATGTGTCGTTTGAAGGCACATTAATGTAGACATCATTGTTGGGCCGAATTGCAACTTGCATTGTTTCTTCTTGATGTTTTTCAATTTCAACTGATGTGATTTGTGCTCCATTATTCGTTGCTCCATCACTCTGTGTTGCGGAGTCTTAAAAGGTGGTCAGTCTTTCCATCTAAACTTCCTGTATAGTAGCGAGAGGAGATCTGCGGCTACTCAGGACCCCACGCGCCTACTGTTGAGACTCGGCCACATGATGCGGTTTGATCAGATCAATGGAGACTAATCTCTTTTCTTTCTTGCCAGCAAGTGGCGGAAGAAGGACTGCTCTTGTTCCTTCGACAGCCAGGACAGGTACAGGCGCTCTCTAAGATGGCCCAAACTCTCTTCTGTCCACGATCTTTTCCCTGACCAGGCCCCAATCTGCGGGAGCCAGGCAGGTCTTGCCGGAACTGTTTTCACTTCCCCAGTAGTGGTGCGTTTGACTTGCACGTTGCTTTGTAACGCCCGGAATTCATTGAGTTCCTGTAAAACAGCCAAACGGTCATTCAGTTCAAATGGTTTTCCATCCGACGGACTCTGTTCTAGCTAGCCCATAAACCTTAAAGAGGCTGATGACGTGACTGACTGTGTTGTAGCCCCTGAACCTTTGCTTTGTTCGCCCTAAGTTGGCAGGGTATGCCCAGACGTGGGTCCCTTGCTCACTTTGCCACTGGATTCAAGCTAGCCTGGCTGAAGAGGGCTGTTAGCCCGAAACCGGTCCCAGGATGCTTGATTCCGGTCCAGGGAAGACATGGCTTGGCAGTTCGGTCTGGACTGTTCCCATGAGGCACAGGGTCAAGACTGATTTGCATATAGCTGTGTCTGAACTGGGGTGGCAAAGTGAGCTAAAGAATGATGATGGATTCAACCCAGATCTGTGACTGGGGGTGAGTGTCTGAAAAGTTTCAGCACTCCGTCCATCATCTCCTTGTGTTTGCTTTGGTAGCCCCTGAACCTTGCACAAGCAGCAGACATGAGTGACTCTGTTTTAGCCCATGAACCTTTCAGCGGCAGAGACAGCGGACATGTGACGGACTCTGTTGTAGCTAGCCCATGAACCTTAAAGAGGCTGATGACGTGACTGACTCTGTTGTAGTCCATGAAGCTGCACAGATAGCAGACGTGACTGATTCTGTTCTAGCCTTTGAACCTTGCACAGGCAGCAAACATGAGTGACTCTGTTCTAGCCCATGAACCTTTCAAAGATAGAGGCAGCTGACATGTGACTATGTTCTAGCCCAAGAATCTTAAGAAAGCTGATGACGTGACTGACTGTTGTAGTCCATGAACCCTGCACAGGCACCAGACATGACTGATTCTGTTCTAGCCCCTGAACCTTGCATAGGCAGCAGACATGACTGATTCTGTTCTAGCCCCTGAACCTTGCATAGGCAGCAGACATGAGTGACTCTGTTCTAGCCCATTTTCAGCGGCAGAGGCAGCTGACACGTGACTGACTATGGTCTAGCTAGCCCTTTGAACCTTAAAGAGGCTGATGACGTGACTGACTCTGTTCTAGCCCATAAACCTCTCAACGGTAGAGGCAGCTGACCTGTGACTGGCTGTGATAGATAGGCCTTTCTGAGGCACCAGACAGGCCTGTAACTTATTCTGCCCAGCCCTATTGGTCATTTAATGCACCTGACGAAGAGTGGCTGATAAACTAACCCATCTTCGTCCTTATACGCAGGGTCGGACTGGCCTTTAGAGCAATCTTCAAATGCCAGAAGGGCTGGTGGGGGCTGGTTTTTGGTTGTTTGTTGGCCGTCTTATGGACAGCTGGGCCAGTTTTCACTGTCGATTTATATATCTTTAACCAAACTATTTGTAAAGTTGTACCTCCAAGTGATTAGTTTTGCCTTAAATATGAAACCCCTTGTTTGGAGGGGATTCCGGAGCTGATCTAAGCAGCTGCTATGAAAGCAGATTCCTAGGATCTGTTTACTCCCTGCCTGCCTTGAAACACAGCAGCCTTTCAGAGGCACTACCCTGACATGAGACTGCCGCTGCCCCAGCCCAGCAGCCCCCCTGTATATCAGAGGTACTGGCCTGACATGGCTGACTGCTCCGACCCTCCACCCTTTCAGGAGGGCTGGCCTGACATGTGACTGTCTGTGCCCCAGCCCATCAGTCTTTCAGACTCACTGGGCAGACATGTGACTGACTATGCTGCCCACCTGTATGTCAGGGGTACTGGTCTGACATGACTCACTGCTCCGACCCTCCACCCTTTCAGGAGGGCTGGCCTGACATGTAACTGTCTCTGCCCATCAGTCTTTCAGAATCACTGGGCAGACATGTGACTGACTATGCTGCCCACCTGTATGTCAGGGGTACTGGCCTGACATGACTCGCTGCTCCGACCCTCCACCCTTTCAGGAGGGCTGGCCTGACATGTGACTGTCTCTGCCCCAGCCCATCAGTCTTTCAGAATCACTGGGCAGACATGTGACTGACTATGCTGCCCACCTGTATGTCAGAGGTACTGGCCTGACATGACTCGCTGCTCCGACCCTCCACCCTTTCAGGAGGGCTGGCCTGACATGTGACTGTCTCTGCCCCAGCCCATCAGTCTTTCAGAATCACTGGGCAGACATGTGACTGACTATGCTGCCCACCTGTATGTCAGAGGTACTGGCCTGACATGACTCGCTGCTCCGACTCTCCACCCTTTCAGGAGGGCTGGCCTGACATGTGACTGCCTCTGTCCCAGCCCATCAGTCTTTCAGAATCACTGGGCAGACATGTGACTGACTATGCTGCCCACCTGTATGTCAGAGGTACTGGCCTGACATGACTCGCTGCTGCGACCCTCCACCCTTTCAGGAGGGCTGGCCTGACATGTGACTGTCTCTGCCCCAGCCCATCAGTCTTTCAGAATCACTGGGCAGACATGTGACTGACTATGCTGCCCACCTGTATGTCAGAGGTACTGGCCTGACATGGCTGACTGCTCCGACCCTCCACCCTTTCAGGAGCGCTGGCCTGACATGTGACTGTCTCTGCCTCAGCCCATCAGTCTTTCAGAATCACTGGGCAGACATGTGACTGACTATGCTGCCCACCTGTATGTCAGAGGTACTGGCCTGACATGGCTGACTGCTCCGACCCTCCACCCTTTCAGGAGCGCTGGCCTGACATGTGACTGTCTCTGCCCCAGCCCATCAGTCTTTCAGAATCACTGGGCAGACATGTGACTGACTATGCTGCCCACCTGTATGTCAGGGGTACTGGCCTGACATGACTCGCTGCTCCGACCCTCCACCCTTTCAGGAGGGCTGGCCTGACATGTGACTGTCTCTGCCCCAGCCCATCAGTCTTTCAGAATCACTGGGCAGACATGTGACTGACTATGCTGCCCACCTGTATGTCAGGGGTACTGGCCTAACATGACTCGCTGCTCCGACCCTCCACCCTTCCAGGAGCGCTGGCCTGACATGTGACTGTCTCTGCCCCAGCCCATCAGTCTTTCAGAATCACTGGGCAGACATGTGACTGACTATGCTGCCCACCTGTATGTCAGAGGTACTGGCCTGACATGGCTGACTGCTCCGACCCTCCACCCTTTCAGGAGCGCTGGCCTGACATGTGACTGTCTCTGCCCCAGCCCATCAGTCTTTCAGAATCACTGGGCAGACATGTGACTGACTATGCTGCCCACCTGTATGTCAGAGGTACTGGCCTGACATGGCTGACTGCTCCGACCCTCCACCCTTTCAGGAGCGCTGGCCTGACATGTGACTGTCTCTGCCCCAGCCCATCAGTCTTTCAGAATCACTGGGCAGACATGTGACTGACTATGCTGCCCACCTGTATGTCAGGGGTACTGGCCTGACATGACTCGCTGCTCCGACCCTCCACCCTTCCAGGAGGGCTGGCCTGACATGTGACTGTCTCTGCCCCAGCCCATCAGTCTTTCAGCTGCAGTGGCATTTCGTAACCAGTCCGTATTTTTTCTAGATCCTGTGTCCAGGAATCTACTGTTCGTTAGAGAAACAAAAACAAAAGTATCATCAACTATTTTCAATTCGTTTTTAATTCAGAGCATTAATCACTTAGACGAAGCAACTTTCTAAAGAAGAGCGAGAGCGCGAGGGCGTGGGCGCGAGGGCGAGGGCGCGAGGGCGCGGGCGCCGCCCTGCGCGGTTTTTGTTGGATTCTGGAAACCATTAACATTTGTCAAAAACAATTGTGCAACGGACAGGGCACGACTCACGAACATCACGAGCAGGGGGCGGGGCGGGGCGGTTGTTTGTCCTTTGCACAATCGTTCCACGGTTTACAGCACTTGCTCACTGCCCCGTTGTGCCTCACTCACACGTGTTGTGCACTCACTCCCACGCGTTGTGCACTCACTCCCACGCGTTGTGCACTCACTCACACGCGTTGTGCACTCACTCACACGCGTTGTGCACTCACTCACACGCGTTGTGCACTCACTCCCACGTGTTGTGCACTCACTCCCACGCGTTGTGCACTCACTCACACGTGTTGTGCACTCACTCACACGTGTTGTGCACTCACTCACACGTGTTGTGCACTCACTCCCACGTGTTGTGCACTCACTCCCACGCGCAGCCTGTTGTGCACTCACTCCCACGTGTTGTGCACTCACTCCCACGCGCAGCCTGTTGTGCACTCACTCCCACGTGTTGTGCACTCACTCCCACGCGTTGTGCACTCACTCCCACGCGCAGCCTGTTGTGCACATTATCAGCTGTTGTTCGGGGACTCCTTGCCGTGATAAGAAGATTTCACAAATGATGGCCACGAGCCTGGTGTTTATATAGTGTTTATCACCCCTGACGAGGCGCTGCCTTGATAAATCACCAGAAACTCATTCAGGGGCGGTACTCATTCCTCATTAATGTGAATGACCATGAGTGCCCTTAATATTCCGAGTAACAAGAATAAACGCGCGGAAAAACATAAGGACGTCATTTACTGGTGCAAGATGAAGCCATTGCGTAGGAATACATCGGGGCAATACAAAAAATTCTGTGAGGTGGAAAAATATTAAATTATGAAATTCAGCAACGTCTGCCAGCGATGCAAGGGGGGGGCACGGGGAAGAGTCTGGGGAAGGGGGGCTGGGTTATTTATAACCGAGCAGACACCGTGACCTCCGGGTCTGTCGCATCTAGAGATGGGCAGTCGCGATATCAGCCCTGGACGGCCCCTGGCCCTTCGGGGCCAGTGATGCCCGGGTACAGAAGGCCTTGGTGTGGTTCCCCCGGTGCCACAAGGGGGCAGTGCTGCTCCGTGCCCCGGTAGCTGCATTGACCTGCAGCGCTATAGGAGACACTGCTGGGTTTAACTGCACGTTTCATGATAACTCGGGTAATTGAGCGGGACATGCCAGAGAATTCATGGGACGAGCCGGGCCACGGGCCCGGCTTGGCTCTGCGTGCCCAAGGCCGAGCCAAACCCGCAGAACAAAAATCAGCGAAGAAATCCTGATTCGCATGTTGCAGGTAGTGCCTAGTGCTAAATAGCGCATTTGTGTTCCACTTTCTTCAGCAGTTTCCCCACCTGGCTTGTATCCAATCCGGGTAAACGTTTCAACGTGAAGGATTTACTCCCGGTGTCTGCTCAGCAGCCACACACACACTCCAAGTCCCAGTTATCGATAATAATTAATACACACTAGTCACAGCGCACCTTTCTGATCACCTGATGCAGGGTGTGATCTGTGCCAAAAATAGTTTTCACTTTGCAGT
Organism: Calotriton arnoldi; assembly: GCA_963921515.1. Lineage (NCBI taxonomy): Eukaryota > Metazoa > Chordata > Amphibia > Caudata > Salamandridae > Calotriton > Calotriton arnoldi. The sequence continues at coordinate 1,000,452 of CAWUFW010004300.1, forward strand.
CTTAGTTGGAAATGTATATATAAAATTAAATACTAACTGTTGTGTCGCGGCTGTGACGTAACAGCCGTGACTGTTAGGGCACTACCAAGTGCCTATCGCGACAGGGATAGTTGTTGCTGTTCCCCTGCCGTGTCCGGGCTGCGTGGTACGCACCCGGTCACGTGATGTAAAGTTAATAAATAAGACCACCGCGGACATGACGTCAGCAGACGCCAGTACGCGGTAGTCTACAAGCCAAAGCACCATTTGCCTCCGTGTAATTATTTACTTACCTCTCTCCATCGGCTATCAGTAGTCAGTGCCACTGGGCACGACATAACAATTGGCGACGAGGCTGGGCTTACTCCCGCTGTGTTCTCCTGTGCTGGGGCGGCCGCGTGCGGACAAGGACTGTCCCGTGGTGCTCGTGCCCCGCATCGCTCTGCCACCGCTGCAGCTGTCCGACGCTGGTATACTCTACACGCCGGATCGGAAGCGCTGCCACGCGCGCTGCCGCTACTCTGGGCCGGCGGAATCCTCGCGCTCACGTAGGCGCGGCGCTCCGTGCCTGAAGTCATCGGCAGGTCGCGCGCATGCGCGTCGGCCACGTGGTGCCGGCAGAGGCCTGGAAGTGCACGGTGCTGCGGTTGGAGGTCCCGCTGCGCTGGGAGACGGAGCGTGGTGACGGCTGGTGTTCTCCTGCCTGGGTGAGAGCGTGCAAGCTGCTAGCTATACTGGGAGGCTACAGGGGCTGTGCTAGTCCTGGATATCCTCAGGGGATACATCAGCTGCCTCTAGTGTGAGTCAGGAACTGGTTGTCACAGCACTGGCACGTCATTGGTCACAGCAGAAGCAGGTACCAGGCTTCAAATCAGTGTGTGGGTGATCGGCTAGTGGTGCAGAGGATCACGATGTCTACAATTCCCCGATTGAGCCTTTTGTAGTAGAGGGGTCTCCCTCTGCCCAGGCGTCACGATGGAAGGAGTGGGTGGAACGCCTCATTATCTTCTTTGAAGCCACGAAAGTCCATAAGGATCAGAAAAGGGCGATGTTGCTTCATTTAGGGGAAAAGACATTCACCGCATAACCAAGACGATCGTAGAAGCAACACCCAAGACTCACATCACTCTCATCAACGCGCTCACGGGCCATTTTGAACCGATGGCCAACCAGGACTACGAGCGTTTCATCTTTCGACAAGCGAGACAGCTACCGGAAGAATCACTTGACACTTTTCACGGTAGGCTCAAGCTCCTGGCGTCCACGTGTGGGTTTAGGGATGAGTTGGAGGAGATCCGGGGACAAATCATCCAAGGATGTGCCTCGGCGAAACTTCGCGAAAGAATACTGGAGGAATCCGGCAAACCATTGGCAGACATATTGACCCTAGGACGCACGAAAGAGCTGTCCAAGGCCCGGGCGGCACACATGGAAGCGGCGCTGCAGTCACCGGTCAAAGCGGAACCTGTCAACGTGGTCACGACAAGGCCGGCGGACCGTCGAAAACAAAAGCCGTTCACCGGGAGCTCACGAGAGGGTCAACGATATTGCGGATACTGTGGTGGTCCACCTCACAAAGCAGCTGAGTGTCCGGCGAAGGGCAAGAAGTGCACAGGTTGTGGACGATTTAACCATTTCGAAAGGGTATGTCGCTCCAAACAGTACCGAAAACCGAAACAAGCAGTCAATGCGGTGCCCGAGGGATGCAGTGAGTCAAGCGACATGGATGATGACGAAGAAGACGAAAAAGCAGTGCACAAGGTGCACATGATCGGGGCCGCGTCTAGCGGGAGCAGGCGCCTTCCACAGTGCCGCATCCAGGTGGGCGCACAAGACATCACGGCTGTAGTGGATACTGGAGCCACCATCAATATAATGGCTGCCGCTCTGTACAACTCCATGCAACCAGCACCTGCTCTACAGCCCACTAGAATCACGGTATTCCCATATGGACAGGACAAGCCGCTGGAAATGAAAGGGAAATTCAAGACCACTGTGAGGCATGACAACAAGTCCATCACCACTGTAGTATATGTCACTAAGGATGGGCAGGGTATGCTTCTGGGATGTCGAGCGGCAGAGGATCTAGGGATCGTATCCTTCGCATTTGGGATCCACCAAGAGTCAGTTCAGCATATAATCCAGGAGTTTGCATCAGTATTTGAAGGCATCGGAAGATATCGAGGAAAACCAATACATCTTCATATCGACCACACAGTGCAGCCTGTGGCCCTGAGACACCGCCGAGTGGCTTTCCATCTACGCCCGCTAGTGGAACAGGAATTAATCAAGCTGGAGCAAGCGGGGATAATAGAGAAGGTGTCTGGTCCCACACCGTGGGTTTCCCCGATCGTCGTAGCCCGGAAACCGAAACAACCAGGAACTGTCAGGATATGCGTTGACATGAGGTTGCCGAATGCAGCGATCAAAGAGAGAGACACATCACCCCGACCATTGACGATTTGATCGGAGAGATGGCAGGGGCGTGCTGGTTCTCTAAACTCGACCTGAGGTCAGGATACCACCAACTGGTCCTGGATCCGGAATCCAGAAACATTACGACGTTCTCTACGCATGTGGGACTTCGTAGGTACACCCGTTTGAGCTTTGGGATCTCTAGTGCCGCCGAGGTGTTCCAGAATGTAATCCACGAACTCATCATGGACATCCCTGGAGTCATTAACGTGAGTGATGACATTATGGTACACGCTAAATCCATCCCTGAACACAACGCCCGCCTGGTGCAGGTGCTTCAGCGCATTAAAGATGCGGGATTAACACTCCACAGAGAGAAATGTGAATTTCTCAAGAACAAATTACAATTCTTTGGATACACCTTCTCGGCTGATGGTGTCAACCCTGACCCAGAGAAGGTCAAGGACATCAAAAATGCTCCAGCCCCGATCAATGTCACCGAGGTCCGCAGCTTCCTTGGCATGGTGAATTATTGCGGGCGCTTCATCAAGGACCTCACGACTCTCACTCAACCCTTGAGGGATCTCACCAAAGACTCAGTGCCATGGGCATGGGGACAACCACAAGCCAAGGCGTTCCAAGACATCAAGGATGCCCTGTCCACCGCCACCACACTGGCATTCTTTGACCCACAGAGGCTTACGATGGTCGCTGTTGACGCAGGTCCAAAGGGACTAGGCGCGGTACTCTTACAACGCCGGACGGAGGAGGAGGACTGGGCCCCGGTGGCGTTTGCCAGCCGCTCACTCACGGACACCGAGCAGCGGTACTCGCAGATTGAGAAGGAGGCTATTGCCTTCCACTGGGGATGTCGCCATTTCCACCTCTATGTTTACGGAAAGCCGTTCGTAGTGGCTACCGACCACAAGCCCCTCCTGCCGTTATTCTCAGGCACATCGTCGAAGCCTCCACCGAGGATAGAGAAATGGATGCTGCAGTTGCAGAACTACAATTGTCGAATTGAATACCAGCCCGGGAGTCGCAATCCAGCGGACTATCTCTCCAGGCATCCCCGCAGCGCCACCGCCCAGGAAGAAGAGGAGGCTGCAGACACAGAGGAGTATGTACGGTGTATCACTGAAAGGTCCTGCCCTCTACCCATCACCATGGAGGACTTGAAGAACGAAACAAATAGAGATGAGTGTCTCCAGAGGGTCAAAAAAGTGATGAATGGTGGTAGCTGGCACAAAGCTCGAGAAGAGTGGAAAATACTAACGGAGGAGGCTCGAAGGAGACTGGAAAGTCTATATCACGTCCGTGAAGAATTGACGGGAGACAACACAGGATGTCTCATGCGAGGGCATCAATTGGTAATTCCCTCTTCGTTGACTGCCAGGGTTATTCAACTCGCTCATAGTGGTCATCAAGGGATGGTGAAGACCAAGTCACGACTGCGCACCAAAGTGTGGTTTCCCTTGATGGACGAGATGGTGGAGGCTGCGATTAGGGAATGCCAGTGGTGCCAGGTAACGGGAGGGAGCCCCAAACCTGCGCCCGTGATCACTGAGCCCAGACCCATTCGCCCTTGGATGAGCGTAAGCCTTGACTTTGGAAGCCTACCGGATGGCAAACACACCTTTGTAGCCATTGATGACTACTCCAAATATCCTGAGGTTGAGATCGTGAGTACCCTCAGTGCCGCAGAAATAATCCCAAAGATAGAAAAGGTGATAGCGACGCATGGAATATTCCACGAGCTCAAAACGGATAACGGGCCGCCTTTTCAAAGTCAAGAGTTAGCCACCTATCTGACGTCATTGGGAGTCAAGCACCGGAGGATTACTCCCCGCTGGCCGCAAGCGAATGGGGAGGTAGAACGTTTCATGCGGACATTAAATAAAGTTGTCCGCATAGCGCATGAACGCCACCAACCCATGGAGTTGGCTCTATTCACGTTCCTGAGGAATTATCGACAAACTCCCCACACCACCACGGGTTTAGCCCCAGGACATCTATCAATGGGTCGGGTGGTTACGGATTCCATTCCTCATCATCCTCAGTGGTGCCCGGAAAATCCTGACAACGAAAAAATAGATGCGCAGAGACGCAGAGTGCATGAGCAAGTCAGTCAGCGACGAGGAGCTCGACAGGTGAATCTGCAACAAGGGGACAAGGTGCTGCTAAAGAACCGCATGAATAAAAGCAAATTCCATCTCCCGTATGAACGGCAACCCTGGACTGTCATCAGAGTACAGGGTACCCGGGTGATGGCTCGGAGAGGCGGAGAGGTTGTGACCCGGAACAGTTCCCATTTCAAAAAGTGTCACTTCTCAGAGAATCCCCTGGGTGACTCAGGAGCGGGGAGTCAGAGGTTGTCTCCGGCCAACAATCAGTTGATTCCAGTAGCTGAAATTGCAGCGGACTCTGCCCAGTCACCGACATCAGGGACAGATCCTAGCTTTCACATGGACAATGACCATGGAGTGGTTGAGCCTGAGGAATCACCGGTGAGCTCTGGGGAGTCTCAACCCCGGACATCGGATGAGGAGGTGGAGGCTGAAGTCACTGGGCGAGGCAGCTCTCAGTACCAGCTTCGCCGCAATCCTGAGCCGAACAAGAAGCTGCGAGACTACTTCCTGTAAGATGGTTCCATTTTGTTTTTGAGCTATTTAGTGGGTAGTTAAGGGGACATGGGTGATACATATTTGAAGAGACTTCGAGTAACTTGTTTTTCTGTTTTTGGGAGGAATGTTGTGTCGCGGCTGTGACGTAACAGCCGTGACTGTTAGGGCACTACCAAGTGCCTATCCCGACAGGGATAGTTGTTGCTGTTCCCCTGCCGTGTCCGGGCTGCGTGGTACGCACCCGGTCACGTGATGTAAAGTTAATAAATAAGACCACCGCGGACATGACGTCAGCAGACGCCAGTACGCGGTAGTCTACAAGCCAAAGCACCATTTGCCTCCGTGTAATTATTTACTTACCTCTCTCCATCGGCTATCAGTAGTCAGTGCCACTGGGCACGACATAACACTAACGTGCATTTATTTGGGGCGATATCTGACTAGAGAGTCAAGTCGAGCTCATTTGTCATTCTTAAAAAACTTCGAATAATGGTGGTTCCAGGTTCTAAGGGGTTCATATACATATATATAATATATCTCCTGGCCAGTGGCCAGGGCATTAGACGGCTTTGCACGAGCACCACAATGTGTTACACATGTTTTGGGGGGCACAGGGACAGTAGGTGATTTGCCCAGAATCACAGGTCGGCAGCTGCACGGCCACTCTCCCCACGTCGCTTCCTTCACGTGGTCACCTGACTTGGCATTACTCCTGCACTACCAGGACGTGCACTTCAAAACTGTAGCGTGTAATCTACAAGCTGCGCCCTTCGCAGCGCTGGGCCTGGGAAGGCCAGCCGCAGACTGGACGGGACGAAGGGGGGCTGCTTTCTTGTTTATGCTCCGTCAGGGAGGGGCCCGGCTCGGCCCGTTTTGGGCTCGAGGGGCCCGGCTCGGCTCGTTTTGGGCTCGAGGGGCCCGGCTCGGCCCGTTTTGGGCTCGAGGGGCAGTGAGTGACACACAGGCCTCTCACTGAGTGCCTGAGGCGGGTTTCGAGATTTTCAGTGTGGTTCCAAAATGGGGAAATTCCCGAACCGCACACAACGCCCCCGGGGGAGAGGGTGTAAAGTACGCCAGGATTACACCCCACCCCCTCGATAGTGCGCCCCATAAATCTGCACACATAACATTATTTACCTGTCTGTAGAGGGAGTTCAGTAGTGCCCTACGCAGTAGGACACGTCACATAGGGTTACCTATCTGTAACAGCCTTTTCTTTGCGGATCTTAAAACAGGTCTCACCAGGTGTTTGCAATACTTTTCTTTGTTTAAATGCCAATGTTTCACCAACTCTGCTGGAGGGGGTCCGGGGGAGGGGTGGATTTGAACGAGACAGGGAACTCGTTGTACCTGAGCAAACAGGCCCTGGAGCAAAGACATACGAGTGCATCGAGGTGAAAGAAGCACTGGTAAAGCCAACACTAGCAGAACATTTACAGCCCGGAACGCACCGCGCATAGCTTCCCTCGCATAAACAGAACATTTATAGCACTGAACGTGACGGTGAAAGCTTCCCTCGCATAAACAGAACATTTATAGCACTGAACGTGACGGTGAAAGCTTCCCTCGCATAAACAGAAGATTTACATCTCTGAACGCGGCAGCGCAAAGCTTCCCTCGCATAAACAGAACATTTACAGCACTGAACGTGACAGTGAAAGCTTCCCTCGCATAAATAGAACATTTACAGCACTGAACGTGACAGTGAAAGCTTCCCTCGCATAAATAGAACATTTACAGCTCTGAACGCGGCAGCGCAAAACTTCCCTCGCATAAACAGAACATTTACAGCACTGAATGTGGCGGTGAAAGCTTCCCTCGCATAAACAGAACATTTATAGCACTGAACGTGACGGTGAAAGCTTCCCTCGCATAAACAGAAGATTTACATCTCTGAACGCGGCAGCGCAAAGCTTCCCTCGCATAAACAGAACATTTACAGCACTGAACGTGACAGTGAAAGCTTCCCTCGCATAAATAGAACATTTACAGCTCTGAACGCGGCAGCGCAAAGCTTCCCTCGCATAAACAGAACATTTACAGCACTGAACGTGACAGTGAAAGCTTCCCTCGCATAAATAGAACATTTACAGCACTGAATGCACGGCGCAAAGCTTCCCTTGCATAAACAGAGCATTTACAGCACTGAACGCGACGTGCAGAGCTTCCCTCGCATAAATAGAACATTTACAGCTCTGAATGCGGCAGCGCAAAGCTTCCCTCGCATAAATAGAACATTTACATCTCTGAACGCGGCAGCGCAAAGCTTCCCTCGCATAAACAGAGCATTTACAGCACTGAAAGCGGCAGTGCAAAGCTTCCCTCGCATAAACAGAGCATTTACAGCTCTGAACGCGGCAGCGCAAAGCTTCCCTCGCATAAACAGACCATTTACAGCACTGAACGTGGCGGTGAAAGCTTCCCTCGCATAAACAGAGCATTTACAGCACTGAACGCAGCCGCGCAAAGCTTCCCTCGCATAAACAGAGCATTTACAGCACTGAACGCGGCCGCGCAAAGCTTCCCTCGCATAAACAGAACATTTACAGCACTGAATGCGACCGCCCAAAGCTTCCCTCGCATAAACAGAGCATTTACAGCACTGAACGCGACGTGCAAAGCTTCCCTTGCATAAACAGAACATTTACAGCACTGAATGCGACCGCGCAAAGCTTCCCTCGCATAAACAGAGCATTTACAGCACTGAACGCGACAGCGCAAAGCTTCCATCGCATAAACAGAACATTTACAGCACTGAATGCACGGCGCAAAGCTTCCCTCGCATAAACAGAACATTTACAGCACTGAACGCGGCAGCGCAAAGCTTCCCTCGCATAAACAGAACATTTACAGCACTGAATGCACGGCGCAAAGCTTCCCTCAAATAAACAGAACATTTACAGCACTGAACGTGGCGATGAAAGCTTCCCTCGCATTAACAGAGCATTTACAGCACTGAACGGGCCGCGCAAAGCTTCCCTCGCATAAACAGAACATTTACAGCACTGAATGCGACCGCGCAAAGCTTCTCTCGCATAAACAGAGCATTTACAGCACTGAACGCGACGTGCAAAGCTTCCCTCGCATAAACAGAGCATTTACAGCACTGAATGCGACCGTGCAAAGCTTCCCTCACATAAACAGAACATTTACAGCACTGAATGCGACCGTGCAAAGCTTCCCTCGCATAAACAGAGCATTTACAGCATTGAATGCACGGCGCAAAGCTTCCCTCGCATAAACAGAACATTTACAGCACTGAACGCAGCAGCGCAAAGATTCCCTCGCATAAACAGAACATTTACAGCACTGAATGCACGGCACAAAGCTTCCCTCGCATAAACAGAACATTTACAGCACTGAACGCGGCAGCGCAAAGCTTCCCTCGCATAAACAGAACATTTACAGCACTGAATGCACGGCGCAAAGCTTCCCTTGCATAAACAGAACATTTATAGCACTGAACGCGGCAGCGCAAAGCTTCTCTCGCATAAACAGAGCATTTACAGCACTGAACGTGGCAGTGCAAACCTTCCCTCGCATAAACAGAGCATTTACAGCACTGAACGTGGCGGTGAAAGCTTCCCTCGCATAAACAGAGCATTTACAGCACTGAACGCAGCAGCGCAAAGCTTCCCTCGCATAAACATAGCATTTACAGCACTGAATGCACGGCGCAAAGCTTCCCTTGCATAAATAGAACATTTACAGCACTGAATGCGGCAGCGCAAAGCTTCCCTCGCATAAACAGAACATTTACAGCTCTGAATGCATTGCGCAAAGCTTCCCTTGCTTAAACTGAATATTTACAGCACTGAACGTGGTGGTGAAAGCTTCCCTTGCATAAACAGAACATTTACAGCACTGAACGTGGCGGTGAAAGCTTCCCTCGCAGAAACAGAACATTTACAACACTGAACGTGGCGGTGAAAGCTTCCCTCGCACAAAGTCAAACAGAACATTTACAGCACTGAACGTGGCGGTGAAAGCTTCCCTCGCATAAACAGAACATTTACAGCACTGAATTCAGTGGCGCAAAGCTTCCCTCGCCTAAACAGAAGATTTTTAGCACTGAACGCGCCGCCGCAAAGCTTCCCCCGCGTAAACAGGGCATATACAGCACTGAAGGCGGCAGTGCAAAGATTCCATCGAATAAACAGGGCATTTACAGCACTGAACGCTGCAATGCAAAGTTTCCCTCGCATAAACAAGGCATTTACAGCACTAAACATGGAACGCAGCAGTTCAAAGCTTCCCTCGCATAAATAGAGCATTTACAGCACTGAATGCGGCGGTGCAAAGCTTCCCTCGCATAAACAAAGCATTTACAGCATGGAATACAGCAGTGCAAATCGCCCCTCACATAAATAGAGCATGAACAGCCCTGAATGTGGTGGTACAAAAGTTCCCTCCCATAAATTGAGCATTTACAGCACTGAATGCAGTGGTGCAAAGCTTCCCTCACACAAACAGAGCATGCGGCGGTGCATAAACAGGGCATTTACAGCACTAAACGTGGAACGCAGCAATGCGAAGCTTCCCTCCCATTAATTGAGCACTTACAGCACTGAATGCGGCAGCGCAAAGATTCCCTCGCATAAATAGAGCATTTACAGCACTGAATGCGGCAGCGCAAAGATTCCCTCGCATAAATAGAGCATTTACAGCACTGAATGCGGCAGCGCAAAGATTCCCTCGCATAAACAGAGCATTTACAGCACTGAATGCGGCAGCGCAAAGATTCCCTCGCATAAATAGAGCATTTACAGCACTGAATGCGGCAGCGCAAAGATTCCCTCGCATAAACAGAGCATTTACAGCACTGAATGCACGGCGCAAAGCTTCCCTCGCATAAACAGAACATTTACTGCACTGAATGCGGCAGCGCAAAGATTCCCTCGCGTAAATAGAACATTTACTGCACTGAACACAGCGGTGCAAAGCTTCCCTCGCATGAATAGAGCACTTACAGCACGGAATGAATTGGTGCAAAGCTTCACTTCCATAAATAGACTATTTGCAGCACTGAGGGCCGTGAAGAAAAGATTCCCTTGCATAAACAGAGCATTTACAGCCCTGAACACAGCGGTGCAAAGCTTCCCTCGCATAAATAGAGCACTTACAGCACGGAATGCAGTGGTGCAAAGCTTCACTTCCATAAATAGAGCATTTGCAGCACTGAGGGTCGTGAAGAAAAGATTCCCTTGCATAAACAGTAGAACTAGCAACAAAGTCTCAACCGGATTTAATGGAAATTAATATTATTGTATGTTCAAAACATTACAAAAAGGCAACAGAAAGAAGAAGGGAGGCTCCAAGTAATTTGTTAAATGTGCTCATAGCATCATATATTAAAAACACATTTTATACATGACAGTTATATCAGCACTGTAAGCAAAAATGTAAAGGCAACCCAAAGGAACTTGGTGCACGTTGTGCTCGTGACAGTAAGTGACGGCGCAAGTGACAAGTGGAACATACAGTGGTAAGCGCAAAGTGATAAAGTGATCTAAAATATATACAAATTTAATTGGTTCAACACAATGATTTTCGAGTAATTTGAACAAGGTTTAGAGCAATTCTGGTCATTCAAATGTCATCCGCTGGGGGTCGCGTAACTAGTTAGCATGGAGGAGTCTCGTTCGTTATCTGAATGACATTTGAATGACCATTTTACCCAGCAATACTGCACTGTATATAGCTTGTTCACAACCAGCACTTTGTTGCACTTTGTCACTTCAGCACTTGCGCCGTTTTGTTTATTACTTGTGACAGCCCCTTAGTGTCATGTACACAATGTTAAAAAAGTATAAAAAGTGATTCTTTTTCTTCAATACAAAAATCGTTTTGGATTGATTCATGATTGGTGTCTTTGTGTTTTTTCTCCAATTGTCTGCATTTAATTGCTTGCACACAAATGTTTGAATAACTGCTTTTCTTCACCATTGTTTCTTATTGAATAAGGACAAAGCAATTGTATACCCGGCCGAACCGACATTCCGTCTCATTCTCACACCCAGGTTCTGAGGGGGCACTGGGTTACCCCATTATACTAGATGTAACCAAGTTTGAAGGCAGAGACAAGAGTGGGTTTAGTCTGGTTGTGCATGTAAAAATCCAGGGTGAAATCTGACAGACAACTTACCATACACAACTGAAAGCACCTGTACCCAACTATTTACTACAGAATATATTTTTAGGGGGGGGTGTAACACCCCAAACACCACCCCTGAAGCTACACCCCTGTTCTCTGGGACACATCTGGGGTTGTATGTTCATTTCTGGAAGTGTTCTATAGATAGTTATGCCCAGTTCTGGAGACCTTTTTGGAAACGTACTAATTTTTTAGAGGTCCCATCTTAGGATGTTCTGCAGAGTTCTTGTGGCCACCTGTGGTGAGTTGTGCACAATTTGAGAGGCTACCCCTGGTGGACCATCTCCAGTACCGAAAGCGACCGTTGGTGTTTAACTCAGCTCTAGAAGCTGCCTTATTGCTTTTGTGGTAATTCTGGAGGGCACATCTGGAGTTTGTGTCCAGTCTGGAAGCCTCCTCTGGTGTATTGTGTGCAATTAGCACTGCTACACCTGCAGTATCGTTCAGTTCTGTAAGCCTCACCTGGAGCACTGTGTTCAGTCCTGGGGACCTTGTTTGGAGACTTGCATCTATCTCTGGGGCACTCATTAACGATTAGGACACGTGCATCAATCCTCACCTGGAAAAATTGACCCGGTCCTCGAAGTCTCATCTGAAGTATTTTGACCAGTTCTTGAGCCCTCATCTGGAGTGCTATGGTCCGTTCTGAAGGCCGGATCGGTTTGTGGTGTCAATCCCCGGAAGCCTCATCTGGAGTACTATGGCCCGTTCTGGAGGCCAGATCGGTTTGTGGTGTCAATCCCCGGAAGCCTCATCTGGAGTACTATGGCCCGTTCTGGAGGCCAGATCTGTTTCTGGTGTCAATCCTCGAAAGCCTCATCTGGAGTACTATGTTCCACTCTGGAGGCCAGATCTGTTTATGGTGTTAATCCCTGGAAGCCTCATCTGGACTACTATGGTTCATTCTGGAGGCAAGATCTGTTTGTGTTGTCAATCTCCGGAAGCCTAAACTGGAGTACCGTGGTCCGTTCTGGAGGCCGCATCTGTTTCGGGTGTCAATCCCTGGAAGCCTCATCTGGAGTACCGTGGTCCGTTCTGGAGGCCAGATCTGTTTATGGTGTCAATCCCTAAAAGCCTCATGTGGAGTACTGGTTCATTCTGGAGGCCAGATCTGTTTGTGATGTCAATCCCCGGAAGCCTCATCTGGAGTGCTATGGTCCGTTCTCGAGGCCAGATCTGTTTGTGGTGGAGGCCAGATCTGTTTGTGATGTCAATCCCTGGAAGCCTCATGTGGAGTACTGGTTCGTTCTGGAGGCCCGATCTCTTTGTGGTGTCAATGCCTGGAAGCCTCATCTGGAGTACAGTGGTCCGTTCTGGAGGCCAGATCTGTTTGTGGTATGAATCTCAGGAAGTCTCATCTGGAGTACTGTGGTTCGTTGTGGAGGCCAGGTCTGTTTGTAGTGTCAATACCTAAAAGCCTCATGTGGAGTACTGGTCCGTTCTGGAGCCCAGATCTGTTTGTGGTGTCAATCCCTGGAAGCCTCATCTGGAGTACCATGGTCCGTTGTGGAGGCCAGGTCTGTTTGTAGTGTCAATCCCTAAAAGCCTCATGTGGAGTACTGGTCCGTTCTGGAGGCCAGATCTGTTTGTGGTGTCAATCCCTGGAAGCTTCATCTGGATACTTTGGTCCGTTCTGAAGGCCAGATCTGTTTCTGGTGTCAATCCCTGGAAGCTTCATCTGGATACTTTGGAGCGTTCTGGAGGCCGGATCTGTTTGTGGTGTCAATTCCCGTAAGTCTCATCTGGAGTACTATGGTCCGTTCTGGAGGCTGGATCTGTTTGTGTTGTCAATCTCTGGAAGCCTTATCTGGGGTACCGTGGTCCGTTCTGGAGGCCAGATCTGTTTGTGGTGTCACCCTCCGGAAGCCTTATCTGGAGTACCGTGGTCTGTTCCGGAGGCCAGATCTGTTTGTGGTTTCAATCTCCAGTAGTCTCATCTGGAGTACTGTGGTCCGTTCTGGTGGCCGAATCTGTTTGTGGTGTCAATCTCCGGAAGTCTCATCTGGAGTACTATGGTCCGTTCTGGAGGCTGGATCTGTTTGTGGTGTCAATCTCCGGAAGTCTCATCTGGAGTACTATGGTCCGTTCTGGAGGCCGGATCGGTTTGTGGTGTCAACCCCTGGAAGAATCATCTGGAGTACTATGGTCCGTTCTGGAGGCCAAATCTGTTTGTGGTGTCAATCTCTGGAAGCCTCATCTGGAGTACTATCTGTTTGTGGTTTCAATCTCCAGTAGTCTCATCTGGAGTACTGTGGTCCGTTCTGGTGGCCAAATCTGTTTGTGGTGTCAATCTCCGGAAGTCTCATCTGGAGTACCGTGGTCCGTTCCGGAGGCCAGATCTGTTTGTGGTTTCAATCTCCAGTAGTCTCATCTGGAGTACTGTGGTCCGTTCTGGTGGCCGAATCCGTTTGTGGTGTCAATCTCCGGAAGTCTCATCAGGAGTACCGTGGTCCGTTCTGGAGGCCAGATATGTTTGTGGTTTCAATCTCCAGTAGTCTCATCTGGAGTACTGTGGTCCGTTCTGGTGGCTGGATTTGTTTGTGGTGTCAATCTCCGGCAGTCTCATCTGGAGTACTATGGTCCGTTCTGGAGGCCGGATCGGTTTGTGGTGTCAATTCCTGGAAGACTCATCTGAAGTACTATGGTCCGTTCTGGAGGCCAAATCTGTTTGTGGTGTTAATCTCTGGAAGCCTCATCTGGAGAGCTATGGTCCGTTCTCGAGGCCAGATCTGTTTGTGGTTTCAATCTCCAGTAGTCTCATCTGGAGTACTGTGGTCCGTTCTGGTGGCCGAATCTGTTTGTGGTGTCAATCTCTGGAAGTCTCATCTGGAGTACTATGGTCCGTTCTGGAGGCCGGATCGGTTTGTGGTGTCAATCCCTGGAAGACTCATCTGGAGTACTATGGTCCGTTCTGGAGGCCGGATCGGTTTGTGGTGTCAATCCCTGGAAGCCTCATCTGGAGTGCTATGGTCCGTTCTGGAGGCCGGATCGGTTTGTGGTGTCAATCCCTGGAAGCCTCATCTGGAGTGCTATGGTCCGTTCTGGAGGCCGGATCGGTTTGTGGTGTCAATCCCTGGAAGCCTCATCTGGAGTACTGTGGTCTGTTCTGGAGGCCAGATCTGTTTGTAGTGTCAATCCCTGGAAGCCTCATCTGGAGTACCGTGGTCCGTTCTGGAGGCCAAATCTGTTTGTAGTGTCAATCCCCGGAAGCCTCATCTGGAGTACCGTGGTCCGTTCTGGAGGCCAGATCGGTTTGTGGTGTCAATCCCTAAAAGCCTCATGTGGAGTACTGGTCCGTTCTGGAGGCCAGATCTGTTTGTAGTGTCAATCCCTGGAAGCCTTATATGAAGTATTTTGTTTAGCTCCAGTGGTCACTTCTAGCATATTTTGACCAGTTCTGGAGGCCACATGTGATGTGCTGTGCCCACTTATGAAGCCCACATCTGCAGTACTGCTCAGTTATTTGCTTAATTGAGAGAATTACATTCATCCTGCAGCACTCATGTGAATATGTACAGCGCTCGATGTCTCACATGGAGTATTGTGTCCAGTTCTTGATGTCTTATCTAGACCATTGTCTCCATGTCTCTAGTGCTCGATGTCTCACCTGGAGTATTGTGTCCAGTTCTCAATGTCTTATCTATACCTTTGTCTCCAGTGCTCGATGTCTCACCTGAAGTAATGTGTCCAGTTCTCAATGCCTTATCTATATATTTGTCTCCAGTGCTCGATGTCTCACCTGGCGTATTGTGTCCAGTTCTCAATGTCTTATCTATACCTTTGTCTCCAGTGCTCGATGTCTCACATGGAGTATTGTGTCCAGTTCTTGATGTCTTATCTAGACCATTGTCTCCATGTTTCTAGTGCTCGATGTCTCACCTGGAGTATTGTGTCCAGTTCTCAATGTCTTATCTATACCTTTGTCTCCAGTGCTCGATGTCTCACCTGAAGTAATGTGTCCAGTTCTCAATGCCTTATCTATATATTTGTCTCCACTGCTCGATGTCTCACCTGGCGTATTGTGTCCAGTTCTCAATGTCTTATCTATACCTTTGTCTCCAGTGCTCGATGTCTCACATGGAGTATTGTGTCCAGTTCTTGATGTCTTATCTAGACCATTGTCTCCATGTCTCTAGTGCTCGATGTCTCACCTGGAGTATTGTGTCCAGTTCTCAATGTCTTATCTATACCTTTGTCTCCAGTGCTCGATGTCTCACCTGAAGTAATGTGTCCAGTTCTCAATGCCTTATCTATATATTTGTCTCCAGTGCTCGATGTCTCACCTGGAGTATTGTGTCCAGTTCTCAATGTCTTATCTATACCTTTGTCTCCAGTGCTCGATGTCTCACCTGAAGTAATGTGTCCAGTTCTCAATGCCTTATCTATATATTTGTCTCCAGTGCTCGATGTCTCACCTGGCGTATTGTGTCCAGTTCTCAATGTCTTATCTATACCTTTGTCTCCAGTGCTCGATGTCTCACATGGAGTATTGTGTCCAGTTCTTGATGTCTTATCTAGACCATTGTCTCCATGTTTCTAGTGCTCGATGTCTCACCTGGAGTATTGTGTCCAGTTCTCAATGTCTTATCTATACCTTTGTCTCCAGTGCTCGATGTCTCACCTGAAGTAATGTGTCCAGTTCTCAATGCCTTATCTATATATTTGTCTCCAGTGCTCGATGTCTCACCTGGCGTATTGTGTCCAGTTCTCAATGTCTTATCTATACCTTTGTCTCCAGTGCTCGATGTCTCACATGGAGTATTGTGTCCAGTTCTCAATGTCTTATCTATACCTTTGTCTCCAGTGCTCGATGTCTCACCTGAAGTAATGTGTCCAGTTCTCAATGCCTTATCTATATATTTGTCTCCAGTGCTCGATGTCTCACCTGGAGTATTGTGTCCAGTTCTCAATGTCTTATCTATACCTTTGTCTCCAGTGCTCGATGTCTCACCTGAAGAATTGTGTCCAGTTCTTGATGACTTATCTATTCCATTGTCTCCAGTGTTTGATGTTTCGCCTGGTGTATTGTGTCCAGTTCTCGATGCCTTATCTATACCATTGTCTCAAGTGTTTGATGTTTCGCCTGGTGTATTGTGTCCAGTTCTTGATGTCTTATCTATACCATTGTCTCCAGTGCTCGATGTCTCACATGGAGTATTGTGTCCAGTTCTCAATGTCTTATCTATACCTTTGTCTCCAGTGCTCGATGTCTCACCTGAAGTAATGTGTCCAGTTCTCAATGCCTTATCTATATATTTGTCGATTGTCTCCAGTGCTCGATGTCTCACCTGGAGTATTGTGTCCAGTTCTTGATGTCTTATCTATACCATTGCATTCAGTGTTCAATGTCTCGCCTGGAGTATTGTGTCCAGTTCTCAATGCCTTATCTATATATTTGTCTCCAGTGCTCGATGTCGCACCTGAAGTATTGTGTCTAGTTCTTCATGTCTAATCTGGATTGTAGTGTAAAGATCTTAGTGCCTCTGGAAAAACTATTCTACAGTTAAATCTTATCCTAATAGGCCGGCTCCTCTTGAAGGTTTGTAGGGACTGCAGAGTGTTGGCCTCTTGCCTGACATGTGAGAGGTCATGGCCGGTGCTTGCTTGTGACACCATCCATTGGTGCATCATAGGTTATCTGGAGGGTGAGTTCAAACTGCCATCTGATTCTTGATCTTATTAGCAGCTACCGTTAATTGCAGCACTGTTGCTTTAAGAGGATAGCAGCCCCTTCTAGACTGCTAGTGCTGCCCCATGGATAGTCCAGGAGCCCTGCTGGGATGTATCCCACCGCACCTGTATGCCAACCATGCTTTCGAATTCTGATAATGTGCAATTAAATGTATATCGGTTTCTGATGAGGGTAGTGCTGTCCTGATCAAAAGCTGGCATCTCTGCGGCAAATGCGGTGTCTGTGCCTTGTAGCCTTTCTGGGACGGGCAAGTATCGTCCCTTTATAACTGAAGGCACGGCGCCCCTGCTGAGCATTGCTACTATGGCTGTTGTGCCAGAAAAATAGCGATGAATGGGACGGTGAAGACGGAGCTCAGGGAACTAGAGTAGAAGTCCAGTCATCTGGTTGTACATCACCAAGTGGCAGCTTCTCCTACAGGAACGGGGAGCTCAAGACGGCGGCTCTCGGCTGACAAGCCGCGCTATACAAGCACTACTTGACTGATTGATTGCACTCTACAATCTTGAGGCAAGATCTGATCCTCTGTGTTATGAGACGAGAGGACCTGGTCATGAAATCACCACTCCATGCTCTATGAGCCCAAGGCAAGACCTGCCTTTCCCTCTGACGCGAGTCAAGTACGTGCAAGCAGTGGCATCTTATTGTCTATTCTTGTGTGTGAAGTTTATTTGCTCTCCTGTAGATGGTCGTAGTTTTGTTCTTGTTCACCAAGGCCTCTGTTCACCTGGATCTGGGACGGTGTTAAACCTCAATTTCATGAGACAATGTGTTCCAAGATAAAGTGCAAAACAGCACATCAAAAATAACGCCGATTAAGGAATGGCAGACTCAATGAGTGAGTTCTAGGGTGGAATTAGAAATTTAGAAAGATTTATTATAAAAATTCAAAAGGATGCAATACAGAAACGAAAAAAGTGCTGATGCATAAAGTCATTGCCATGAAGGCACTCTGCAATAGGGAAATGCAGAATTATGGGCAAAACCAAAAATATTTTAAGTCCGAATGAGCAGCAAAATTAATAAGAAATCGGACAGCATTCCTAGTAGCTTCGGAAAGTCAACTAGTTCACCCTAAAATCCAATGGTGTGTATAGGAAATCTTCTCAAAGGATATAATGAGAACTGCAGAGTCATCATGATGTGAGCAAAAGAGGACAATTTCAGCAAATCAGAGCACAGATGTAATAAACGTCATATTGCCTTCCCACCTTAGCACCATCCTACTACGTAAATATGGATTCAGCCCGAGGGTATGAATTCATCCGGAGAAGCCAGAACAAACTAGTTACAAAAACAACAGTGAACTATTGTGAGTGAATGCAATACTGTGAGCAGGCGGAAGAAACCTTGAATGTTCTAACATTACGGAGCCCATGCTAGAAAGACTTCTTCGAGAACGTCAGTCAGCAATAGCAGGCATGACTCTGCTTGACTGTGTGGAGCAGAAACAATAAACCGTGACTGTCCTGGTGAGACGTCCAATTTCAACAAGATGGTGTGGAGGCCAAGTTAGCGAAGACCAGGAAAAGGCACCTGAACAGATCATGTAAAAAAAGTTCCAAAGGCAATAACATCATAAATGTATACGCACGTAAATCCAGATTTAGATCCATATTGTGTACCTTGCTAATAATGCAGTAACTATACAGATGCACACAAACGTCTACACAGGTTATCCTTAAGCCGGCCTTTGTGGGTGGAGTGCGGGGCCCTCTTGAGACAAAGCACCAATCCCAGAGAAGAGAAAGGCATGTTGTATCGCTGGCATTGATCTTCGGGATGTGCTGTGCCCGTCCGTGTTCCTTGATGGTACTGTGTAACTCACCCTTGTTGTGGGATTTTCCACAGCCTCCTGCCCAGCATTGTTAGATCCCGTGTCCACACTGGTGTATTGGGGATGGCGATGCATATTGTGTGTTTGATCTTTCGCACCTCTCTCTGTCCTAGGTTCAGTGTCTTCCCTGTTCCCGTAGTTGATGTCTTGCCAGAACTCTGGCCATGAAGTCTACTGGGACAAACAGGTCCTCTCCCCGTCTCTAACCGATGCATTTACCTCAGGTGCAGAAAGTTGAAAGGCGGAAGAGCTAGCAAATTGTCAGTTTACACCCTTGGCGGCATATTTATGAGAGCCTTGAATCACGTAAAGTGGTACATGCGTGACGCAGGGCGCTGAATCAGATCTATGAAGCCACGCAAAGCCACCCTGCGTGGCTTTGAGTGGCCTCATGAATCTTAAGTAAGGAGATGCAGAACAAATCGCTATGTTGCCTTTCTCTGCCCTGGGGAGTCATTCCATGGGCATTGTGGTGGGAGTTTCCACGCAACACCCATGGACTTTGACGCTGATCCAGATTTACAAAATCACATAAACCTGGGGAGGCGCCAAATCCGTACATCTCCCGAGGTGAGGCGTAACAAGGAGACATTTGTTTATTTCTCCTAGTTTTCCTCTTTCTGTGTGTGCTGCAGCACACATGGAAAGAGGAAAATGCCACGTAGGATTGTTTCTGTGCAGGAAAGTGCCCCTTCCTGCACAAAACAATCCTGCAGGCAGCGGAGGCACCCTTGTGCAATGGTGCCTACATTGGTTCTAGGCTGCTGAAACTGTGCCAGGGCAGGGAGAAAGGACAGGAATGCACTGTATTGGCTAAATACGGTGCATTGCTGCCCTTTCACTTTGGCATAGGGCAGCGCAGCTTCTCTGTCGTACACCATAATGCCATAACTCAAGGATCATATTTCCATGAGAGTTTGAATCATATTGGAGAATAGAGACAGAGTTCACAGGAGAGAGTGACCCTTCTCAAAGTGTGGCAGCCTGCCATGCCCAGTGTTGGCTCTCCTTGCTTCAGGGACACTAAATGATTAAAGGACTGATAGACCACAGCTCCGCCGAGAATGTGGTCATTGGAAGCGACATCAGTCCGTAGCATCGAGGACGAGGCTACCTCTGAGTGATAACCCATCTGTCGCTAGAAGTTTAGTAACCTGTCTGTCCCCCTCTCATCTTGATCCATACAGGAAAGGACAGCGAGAGCTGGGGGCTCTCCTACAAAGGGTTCCTCTGGCATGGTGGGTTCTGCAGGCGCTACACAGAACCATTCTACGACAAGATGACCGTGGTCGGTGCACACCTGGACCTGACAGAGGGGACACTCACCTTCTTCAGGAATGGGGTGTCCCTTGGACCCGCCTTCACAGGCCTCGACAAGGTAAAGCACAGCTTTTTTTGCATTTCTTCTCATCAGGGGGAACACACAAGCAGTATTTGCAGGCCTCAAAAAAGCCTCGATCCTGAAAGTGAGGGAGAACGCGCCATATCAAAACAGAGGGCAGCTTCGCTCAGTTTACCTCAGGGGGAGCTGTGGAGCAGTATCGAAGGCTTCAATGAGATGCCCTCCTGTGTGCCCAGACTTAGCATGGTAGCCAACTCATTCTTCTGGATGTGTTGCCACCATAGGTCAGCATCAGAGCCATCCTCTCACCCCTGGCCATGAAAGCCCCATTTGACAATAATCTAATGGACGTTCCCATAAATGGGATGTTTGCTGCCAGAAATGAACTTCTCAACAGTTGGAAACACTTTAGGCCTCAGTGAGAGGGAATCTTTTGAAAACATTCCAATCTGCTGCTGAGCCTCTGTAGGAGGTCACCCATTACAGGGTGAATGAACTTCTTGAGTGAATGTCACGTATGCCGTGCTGTTTGTCTCCGTAGATGGCAGCAGTACATCTGGCCTGATGGGGCACGGGGTGCTATGACTGTAGCTTTACCTTACCTACAGGAGTGTGCCAAGATGGACTGAGAGGGCGGAGCCTGGGAAAGCTGCCAGTGTGCATAGAGTGTGTTATAGGTGTAGGCATCAGTTGGTGCTTATGAAGTCTGCCGCGGCCTCCGCATTCTTGGCAGATGTATCAGTGGAATGACTGAGCCTGATGTTCGTGTCTTAGACAGGAGGAAGCTTCTGATGAGACGAGTACTTGGCCCCAGTTGGTTGCAATATTTAGGAAGGGTAACCCCTGGTTGAGGATGTGAGCCAGAGCCGTATTAAAAGTAAGACAGGTGAACTCTAGTCATATCTTGAGCTGCTGGGTGATGTTCCCCGGAGCGGTCTTGTTCCCAACTTCACTGTGTATCAGGTTTGACACTCTGCTGGTTTCATAAGGTGGTTAGGGCCTCCTAAGCCGCCTCCAAAATGGGATCCCCTAATGTTCCCCTTTGTGGCAGAGCAATCTGCATTCACAATGTCACTCCCAATAAAGGAGTTGGCTCGCATAAACCTGGTGTCTGTGCTTCTTTGAGGGGTAGAAGGGTACCAGGAGGTTGTTCCTCAAACGCTACAACACCCCGTGGAGACACTGGGTTGGTTACGCTCAGTGGAGGGTCCCTGCTTGATGTTTGCATTCCTGTTCCGGCATGAGAAGCCTTCATGGGCCAGACTGGCCACCATTTGGCCACTCTGGCATTTCATCGGTAGGCTGAAGGCTAGCTGGCTGCTTCCAGACCTGGATGGGCTTCCATCACTCAGCCATGCTCCTTTCCTACTCGCAGCCTCCTGTGTCGTGGGTCTGGTTTGAACATTTTTTGTCAGGGCGGGTTTTGGTTTCCAGTTCAGCCCTTGAGCCCTCTCTTGTGTGATCCCATTCTTTCAGTCCTTCCTGGGATGCCGGGAAATAAATCCTACCTTGTGGCCCTTGTCCTGCTCAGAGGGACTTGATTTAATAAGAGGCTGCTTCAAAAGACTAGGGGGCATATTTACGAGTGCAGTTGCTTTGGTATTCCACAACGCAAGGTGGTGCAAGAGCGACGCAAGTCCTAAGTGAGACTTATGAAGCCACGCAAGGCCACTGTGCGTGGCTCTGAGGGGCTCCATAAATCCGGAGTAAAGCTACACATTCAAATCGCTGCGTTGCCTTACTCTGCCCCAGGGAGGCGTTCCATGGGCATTGCATGGGTGCTCCCACACAACTCCCCTGGTTTTTGATGCATTCCCAGAGTTACCAGAACTGGTAAACTTGGAAATGCGGTAAAAAGATACCCTTCCCAGAGGGGCGTAACAAGGAAAAATATCTTTATTTCTTCTCGTTACTTCCTCTTTCTATGTGCGCTGCATTCTGCAGCACACATACAGAGCGGAATTTGTCTCTCAGGATTGTTTTCATGCAGCATGGTGCCCCTTTCTGTACAAAAACAATCCTGCATGCAACGCTGGCCCACTTGCGCCATGGTGAAAGGGTGCCTGCATTGGCCCTAGGCAGCCAAAGGTGGGCCAGCACAGGGGAAAAGGCAGGAATGCATCGTATTGCCTTAAATACGTCCAATTCCTGCCCTTTCCCTCTCACGCAGCGCAGCCCTTGCTGCGCCTGCACTGCGTGACTTTTTCATAAATCTGCCCCAAGGTGAGCACAGGCCTGCTCTTCTCCATAGGCCACATTGAGAAGTCTCATCTATAACTGAGATACTCATGCGTGACTTTTGCGTTCCCTATGAAGTGATAGATGAGGTGTGAGGTGTGAGATGTGCTTCCAGTCTACAAACAGACTACAGTGTTCAGTGGGTGTGGGAGAAGCGCCCCAGGAGTCCCCAGCTCCTAACAGGGTGGTAGCTGTTGAAGCAGTGCCAGGAATGTCTACCACCCTACACAGAGATGGTAGATGAAGCGGGTGGACAGAACAAGTACCAGGTGTGATGGAAAGTTCTACACAGATGAGGACAAAACAAGTAGCAGATGTGATGGAAAGTTCTACATGGATGAGGGCAGTCAAGGAGACCACAGACATGTTTCAGGTGGGAAGGGTAGGCTTGTAAACCTCAGACTAGCTGAAGTTGTTTAACTCTTGTGTGTCTTTCTGCCTTATTGACATGTCCCAGGAGGAATGGAATTTATTTTAAAACCTAATGTTCTGACCATGATGATGTTTTGTCACAAACAGGTGGGGTCCCCTCTCTACCCCATGGTGTGCTCCACCGCTGCCGGCACAGAGCTACAAGTTGGAGTCCGGAGGCACCGCCTTCCGTCCTTGCAGGAGAGCTGCCTCTGCACCGTCTCCCGGAGCCTGCTGAACGGAGCCTCAGCAGACAGTCTCCCTCTCCCACGAGCCGTCAGGGGGCTGCTAAAGCCCCTTTCAGGAAATGCTACCCATGCACTTACCACCACCTCCTTGGACACGTGACTTCCTGCTCTCTGAAACCAGGGTGGGGAAGGCACCTGGACTCCTGGACCATGTATGACATTAGGTGGTCCTTGCTTTCCCCTCACTTGGAGATCCAAATGTCTCTCTTGGGTAGTGACATATGGTGTATTTGGATCAATGGAACCAGAAATTTTACCTGCACCTACCTCAGAATCTGGAAGACCGGTCCCGGCACAAATACACGTGGCGTGCGGCCACACTGTAAGAAAGATTTCTAGACCGAGTGCTTCCATTCATTTTACTTGCAACGCCAATAAATGCAAAATTTCTAGACAAGGAACTTGTTTCCATTCCTAATAGATCACCAAGGAATGCAAGATTTCTAGACTATGGAAGTTCATTTCATGCCACATACCTGTAATTGCAAGATAAATGTATGAGTAGCATCTATCAATTTCACAAGTTATGCCAATGAAGGCAAGGTTTCTAAACCAAGGACTGTCTCCCATTCCACTTGGAACCCCAGATGTAAGTAGGTTATGAGCTGACACGTGTCCGCCCACCTCTTGCGCAACAACAACATTGTCAATGAAAGTGAACTTTACAGGTTAATAATCATCTGCTCATGCTGCACGCTGTTGCCATTTATGCAAGATTTGTAGTCTGGCGACGTAGCAATCATTCAGTGTCCGACACCAATGTCAGAAAGATTCCTAGACTGGCAAACTTTTGTCCATTTCACATGAGCTCCTTTGATGTGCGCATGATTTATAAGCCAATGAACCTCTCTCCACACGACGTACAACCTCTAAATAAGCATCTGTCCGCGTCACTGGCAATCCCATTGTAATGAAGAGAGGAACATCTATCAGTTTTATGTCAATCTCAGCATAAAGTGTTATGGACAACTATCCATCCGTTTGGTGTCATCTCAGTTGTAAGCAAGGGCTGTCAAAGAACAGACATGATGCAGGTGTCATACAGCTGCAGCATCAGCAAGACAAACATCCCTCCATGTGACGTGAGCCCCAGTGGAAGCAGCCTTCTCAACCAATCAGCATTCATTAGAGAGACAGCCCCACATAGTCCGCCTTCGAGCAGATATAAGCACTCGTTGATGTGATGTTTAACCCCAGTGTAAGCAAGCTTTATGGACTTATGAACATCTCCATGTGTAATGTGATTTAGAGACTCATCACGCCAACCACCGGGATCCGAAACTACAACATAAGCGATAGTTCTAGGCTAACGAGCCTTCGTCCTTGTGATCCACAACTCCTACATAATCAAGATATCTAGGCTAACGAGCCTTCGTCATTTGTCCCTGTGTTCCCCAACTCCTACATAATCAAGATATCTAGGCTAACGAGCCTTCGTCATTTGTCCCTGTGTTCCCCAACTCCTACATAATCAAATTATCTAGGCTAACGAGCCTTCGTCCCTGTGATCCCCAACACCTACGTAATCAAGACATCTAGGCTAACGAGTCTTCGTCCTTGTGATCCACAACTCCTACATAATCAAGATATCTAGGCTAACGAGTCTTCGTCCTTGTGATCCACAACTCCTACATAATCAAGATATCTAGGCTAACGAGCCTTCGTCATTTGTCCCTGTGTTCCCCAACTCCTACATAATCAAATTATCTAGGCTAACGAGCCTTCGTCCCTGTGATCCCCAACACCTACGTAATCAAGACATCTAGGCTAACGAGCAAGCAGTCGCTCTTGCGATTAGCAACCCCAAGCCAAGAGGGTTTGCTAGAGTAAAGAGCATTCGTCCTCGAGATCTGCAACCCTAATCTTAGCAAGATTTCTAGGGCAATGAACATTTATCCCTCTGGTCTGCAACCCCGATGTAAGCAAGATTTCTAGCTTCATGACGGTCTGTTCATCGGATGTGCTACTCCAAAAATAAGGACGCTTCCTAGACTAGCGAATACCTGATCTCATGGCTTGTAACCTCAACGTAAGCAAAATGTAGAGGATCAAGACTATATGGACGTACTTCAGTGGGATGAGAACGGACTCACGATGTTGGTGAGGTCATCACTGCCAAAAACATAGAGAGCAGGAAGAGGTTGTGGTACTCAGAGAAATGGGACGGGAGGAGAGGAAACCAAAGAATATATAAAAGATGTGAGGGAGAACAGATGAACCACTGAACAGAGAGAAGGCTAAATGTATAGAATGCAAAGAAAACCATAAATTAAAAGGGAAGATGGACAGAGCATAGAGTGAAAGGGGAGTGCAGACAACATTGTTTGATTTGGGATGATTTGGGATTAGCTTAGCAGGGCTTACTTGTGGTTCTGCTGCACAAATAAGATGCTGTCACAACCCTTATATAAAGCCTCATAAGCTCTTTGAGGATGGACACCTTGGGTCGAGGGAGAAGAGAAGGGTTCTAAAAGAGGCAAAGGACCAACGGCCATATTTATGACCTGGTTTGCATCGCTCTTGCACCACATAATGTGGTGCAAGAGCGACACCAACCGTCAGCCATATTTTTGAAGACACGCAAAGCCACTTTGTGTGGCTATGAGTGGCTCCACAAATATGGTGTAACGAAACGCAGCGCAAATTGCTGCATTCCGTTACTCTGCCCTTAGTCGGCATTCCATGGGCGTTGCGTGGGTGTTCCCACGCTACTTCCATGATTGTAAACGCATCCCCAGATTTACAAAACCTTGTAAACCTGGGAATGCGCCAAAAAGGTACGGTGTAATAAGGAGAAATATCTTTATTTCTTCAAATTGTTTCCTCTTTCTATGTCTGCTGCAATCTGCAGCACACACAGAAAAAGGAAAAGCCTCTTAGGATTGTTTTTGTGCGGGAAGGTGTCCCTCCCTGCACAAACACAATCCTGCCCACAACACAGGCACCCTTCCACCATGGTGTAAGGGTGCCTGCGTTAGTGCTAGGCAGCCGAAACAGCACCAGCGCAAGGGAAAAGGGCAGGAATGCGTGGTATATGATAAATACTGTGCATTCCTGCCCTTTCCCTGTCACGCAGTGCAGCACGGTGACTTGCTGTGCTGTGCTGTGCTGTGCTGCCCTGCACCACCAAACTCGTAAATATAGCCTTCAGTGTCAGAGAGGAGAGCTGTGGTCTGAACTTACAAGGATCCATTGAAACTTGAGAAACAAAAGTGGTCTACAATTTCCATGAGGCAGCACCTCTCGGGTCCAGGGCCCAGTGTTGGAGTCAGAACCCCAGAGAGGTAGACCACCAGGGGTCTGGAGAGGAGGGAAGGGGGTTGAATCCTTGTGAGGCAGGACAGATGAGCAGAGGTGGGTTTGGGCGGAATCTGGGAACGCAGTACACCTCAGATCAGGAGTTTAGAGAAGTGGCTAGAATCGCAGGCAAGAAAGAGGTTTGAAGAGGGCTGAACCCTAGAGAAACATGGTTCTTTGCATCGAGAGAGAAAGAAATGTAGCTGTATTCATGAGACAGGACTGTAGGAAAGTCCTGAAAGCTGGAGGGGGGAAGTATTGATAAGATATCTTGAGACATGGAAGATCAAAGCACAATTTGGATACATTTCCTAATTCACAAGCCAGCTGAGCTCTTTCATCGCACAAACTACAACAGCCACAGGATCAGCACTCTGCCTGCTCGGCAGTGCCTACATGGCATCCCATGAGACCACCTGAGCAGGCGCAACAAATACCAACTGGTGTACCCTGATACCTCTCCGATCCACTGAATATCGGAGGACCCGGGTAACCACTGAACAGGGACCGAGTGTCTCACGCATGTCTGAAAGTGTCTGAGTCTTAACTGTTTGTTCCTGAATGGACTAAAAGTGGAGACAATGTTGCTCAGGCCGCGGACACCACTGCATGTCCACCAATGACAACTAGCTGTACAGACACCTGCGCTCCGCCTCCCTCTCGCTCTACAGCACCCCCTGCATCCGCCGGAGCTAAAGTGGAGGATGCTCCTTCTCCTACCCCGCCTCAAAATCCTGGAACAAACTCCCCCTTCACCTGTGGACATCAGCCTTGCTGCTCCAATTCAGGAAAGGACTCAAGACCTGGCTGTTCAACTGATCCTCCCGTGCAGCAGCCATCAGCGCCTGGATACCCTCACGGGCGACAAGCTGCGCTTTATAAATCCTGTTGGATTGATTGAATAGGCAGCCTGGAGGTATCTTTTCACTATGACCTGTCTTTTGTTCAATACTTCAACAATATAACAAAGTAAGGGGCCTATTTACGAAAAAGTCACGCAGTGCAGCGCAGCAAGTGATTTGCGCTGCGTTGCTTTGCTCCAGATCTATGGAGCCACTCAGGGCCACGCAGAACGGCCTTGTGGGGCTTCATAAGTCTAACTTAAGGTTTGTGTTGCACATGTACCACATTCCGTGGTGCAAACGCAACACAGACTGCTCGTAAATAGGCCCCTATGTGCTTTTTTGTCTTTGCCTCTGCCCTGAGAATCTGCCACTCTTGATGACACCACCAGACATCAGGCTGTCTTCTTGTTGGCCCTCTCCAAACTGAGTGCTGCAGTGGTAACGTGGTAGGCTGCATGGCAACAACGACATTTAAGCTCCAAAAGGAATCGTACTCTGCAGCATGCCACGTCCTTGGAATAAAAATAACTTACTAGAGCGAGCCCGAGTCAAAATCTCTACATTGGCATCCAGTGAATTAGAGCGACAAATTCAGGGCATTACACAGTTGTGATGGCCCTTACTACCTCTCGAAGCAGACCCCATGACCCAATGAGTATTGCCAGCCTCTAATAACCATCTCTTGCTTCTTCTGCCAAGATACAGATTGTTTGGTGGGAGATCTCTGTACTCACAAGGCCCCCGCCCTTCAGAATCATCCACCGTTGCCCGTTTACGTACAAGACAGAGTCAGGATATTGTGAAAAGGCCTGAAGTTCTATGTCTTCTGATAAGCATAAAATGTAGACTCTGACTATTCTCTCTGCTTGGAGTGTCAGAGTCCAGCGTTAGTTTCCTTATTATCTCTGACTTGTAAAGATCTCAGATTCTGCCTTGCTCTGGTGTGATCCCAAATCCAACAATAAACTAAAGGAACACGTACCACGAAAGTTCAGTTGTAACTCGTTTTAAGAGCATACACTAAAGGCTGAGAATGAACTCCTGATGCACAGACTGTCACTCCCCGTGTGATGGTTGCACACATAAGGACAACATGGACCAGTGCATTGAGACTGGCTATCTGGCCCCTCCAACAGCCCTTTCAGAGGATGCAGGCTGCATGACCTGGGCTAAGTGGACACCCTGAACTCCCCAAGACAGTCAAAACCACGCCCACTATACACGGTAAACTTGCAGATGTGCACAACCTCTCATTGACTAGGTGTATACTTGACTTTTCAGTGTCTTCCTGTTCAATATCTGACATTTTAAAGAAACCCTTTTAACATTTTCCCAGCTTTATTATGCTTTTGTGCTATTAAAGGTTATTTTTGTGCATTATTTTTAATAAAGTAAAATCAACTGTGTTTTCTTGAAAAAGAAGGTCTGCTTGGGCTGAGTTCCAGAAACCTGAAATGTGGTAAGATCCTACAGACAGTAAGAGGGTGGGCAGGAGATGGGAGAACTGTGGGCCCGAACCATGACTTTGATCGATGGTGACAATTGATAAACGCACCGTGTTTTGACTGAGCAGAGGGTCTTAAAGCACAACATGACAAACAGAATAATCCAGTATGTATTTGTGTATGTGAAAAGTCCTAAACAGAGGCACCACTTCAATGAAGTTTTTTTTAAAATATTTTTTTATTGAGCGTAGATAGCAGACATAGTAGACATGGTAAACATGGTATCTAAAAGAAGAAACAAACTTTCATAATACCCAAATTCATATTTTAGTAGACAATAAATAGATTCACATATAGTATAACCAGCATTCTAAAAAGCCCGACACAGGGAAGAAACATGCTGCAAACTGGCCTCGGTTCAACATGAAATAAAACCTCACATTTCTTCTTTACCCAAAAAATAGCCTGCCTTACACATTTTCATCTAAGCGTGAAACCCGAGCATGGCCCTCCCAAGTTATCTTTAATCTACGAAGCGCTCCTACCCTCTTTGCGTATGCCTCTTCAAATTGGTAGGTCCGGGCTAACTTGGGGAGCCACTTTCTTATTGTAGGCACCTTCTGAGATCTCCAGTTTTGCAACACCAGAGATCTAGCTACTGCTATAGCAGCAAAAACAAAATATTGCCTATACTTTGGCAGCTGACTAGTTGCGTGAGAAAAGCCAAAAAGGGCCAGCGGTGGTCCTCAATCACTGGGTGCATTGACCCATTACAGACCCTGCCTATAGGATGGATAGGCATAATATGCTTCCTGGTAATTACTTAAGGGCACTCTATGGTGGGGCAAGCACACGCCCAGACACGCCCCAACTTCCACCACAGTTTCCCTATGGCATAAGGCAACAGCTGCTCTTGGTTGGAAAGATAGAATTACGCAAGTCACACCACTGCTTGAAGCTTATCAACTGGGCATGTTGTCAAAGCAGCCAGGGTTCGATAAGTGGGACTTGATTGGCCTCTCGAAGGTTGGGGACATATGGGTGGAGGGTAGGGTGATCCCCTTTAGCGACCTGCAGAGAGACTACCAATTGCAAGGGGGGGAAACCTTTCGCTACCTTCAGGCCTGTAGCGCGTTACATAAAGCAATACCTAAAGGAACAGACCTGCCGGTCTCCTCGCCCTTAGAAGACAGGCTATTGGGCGACTACCTCCAAGAAAAAGCCATTTCATTGACTTACCGCAAAATCCTCAATAACACACCTGATACCCAGGACAGAACTCGTGCAAAATGGGTGGACGATGTAGGGGACATAAGCGAGGAGGACTGGCGGGAGGCCCTGGCCTCTCCCCGTGAGGTGGCGATCCGTTCTCGTTTCAAACTCATCCAACTTAAACTACCCAACAGAGCCTACTATACCAGCTCAGTACTTGTTAAGATGGGGGTTATTGACTCTCCGGCCTGTCCCCGAGGATGCGGCCACACCAGTACCTACCTACACCAATGGTGGGAATGCCCGATCCTCCAGAAGTACTGGGGAAAGGTTGTATCTGCTTTGTCCCGGATATGTCAGGCACCCATTGACGTCTCCCCCCGGCTTTGTCTTTTAAATATCTGGGAAGCTACGGATTTGTCAAGAACTGAGAGGATGTGGGTCTCTTTGGGCTGCATGGTGGCGAAGCGCAATATTGCCAGAACATGGAAGGGAATGGTCAAGCCAAGGTACACTGACTGGGAGTAAGACATGGACTGGTGTATGCAAGCGGAGAGGGTTATCTATGAGAGCAGGGGATGCCCGCGTAAATGGACAAGAATCTGGGGCCCTTGGAATGAGAGTAGAGGTTTGCTATGTACCCCTTTCAGCGATACTCCCCCATTGGCAACTGATAATGAGGCTCTGTAATGTTTTGAAGATAATGGGAACTATGAAATATGTGATCATATTGTAGACCCTGTGGGACGATTTGTTTTTTACTGTACTAATATATTGCGATTACTGAAAAGTGTTGATGACTGCTCCACACTGCACTTGTTTTGGTTAGTATTGTTTTTATGTTGATTTTTCAATAAAAAAGATTTTTAAAAAAGGGCCAGCGGTGATGAAGGTAAAACAGCCATGGTCATACAATCACTAATGAACCTAAACACCTCTACCCAAAAATGTTGTAGTTTGGGACATGTAAAGAATATGTGCGTCCAATCGCCTGCCCCGCCAGATTACATCTAAAACATTAGTTCGGAAGTGATGGAAACCATTTGTATAGTCTGAGGGGGGTATGATACACCAGCCACCTCGACAGGAAGGACATCCTCTTAAAATTAGCCGCCCTCAGTGCCTTATTCCCAAGTTCGCACCCTCGATGCCATTCCTTAATATTAAACCAGCAGTTAGTTTCCTGGGCATTTTTTGAAAGCATTGCCTCAACGAGATTCTTATTCGAACCCTGTCGTAGTAATCGATACCAATTACCAATACCACTTAAATTCAACTCTAGGGCTGCTTTTAGAATTATTCTTTCCCTCTCGTTGATTATTTTATACTTATTCATGAGAAAACAAGTTATCTGTCTAAAACGTAACCAGAGATCGCCCCTCTGAGGTACACAATGTAATGCGAGCGCCTCCCACGATATCAGATTGGTACCATTGTAGAAATCTCCCAGTTTACAAAATCCTAGCCTATTATAGGACTGCAGTAGCTTTTGTGAAACCTGGAGACCCCACAACTCACAGTCTTTAATGGAAGTAAATGCGTGGCATAATGGAATGTTGTAAGCTTTATGGAACCGTTGTATACGGTTAGCAATTGTATTCACAACCTTATACCTTGTCTTTTTAGGTAGCTTCGCAGTGCGCAGAAATGCTGGTAGCTTAATTGCGCTTTCTATTAGCATAAGATTAAAAAAAAAGTTGTCATTTCGAAGCAGGAGCAGACAGCTGCGTTAATAAACTGATCAACGCAGCTTGATAGTAGGTAGATAGGTGAGGTAATGCAAGTCCTCCCTGCTCTACGTCTAGTTGAAGAATAGATAGCTTGGTCTGGGACTTGTTTTTGCCCATACAAACTCCCGTAAAATTTTGTCTACTTCGTTAAAATATGAAATTGGTATTTTTAAAGGAAGATTTAGAAACAGGAATATCAGCAGGAGAAGGATTGACATTTTCACTAAAGAGACTCGGCCTACTATTGACAGAGGTAAAAGTGACCATTTTTCTAAAAGATTTTTAATTTTATTGAACGTTTTTATGTAGTTTAACTGAAACAGTTGAGAGAAATCTGCTGTGACAAATGGGCCCAGATATCTGATAGGTCTTGATGACAGAACTTTTAACCCTTCAGGAAGATCGGCCTCTGGTGAATTGAATAGGAGAAGCTCCGTTTTGGACGGATTGACCATATATTCCCCATATTCTGTGAATGCTTGAATTTCCCCGAGCGCCAGCTGGATATTTGCCCTCTCTGGGTTCAGATATAAAATCAGATCATCAGCAAAGAACTTAATTTTTGTCATTCCTGGTAGGGGAGCCAAGATTGACGTGTTAGTTTGGATCTTTATTGCCAGTGGCTCGATAAAAAGCGAGAATAAAAGGGGGGAAAGGGGGCAGCCCTGCCTAGTACCCCGTCTTATCAGTACTTCACCCGCCTGTTCTGCGTTTATGATTATTTTCGCAGCTGCCCCCATATAGATTCTCCTTAGCATCTCTATCAGACGGGATGGAAAGCCAAACTTCTGAAGGATAAAAAAAAAAGGGCCTGCCAATCCACCAGATCGAATGCCTTCTCTGCATCCATCATTAAAATAGCTTCTCTCCTTCCTGGCTGAGAAATAGTCAATAGCTTGAATCAGATAAAAAGTATTTGCCGCCAATGATCTGCCAGGTAAAAACTCTGTTTGGTCCGCATGTATCACGTGTTGCATACATCCTGAGATCCTCTTCGCCCAAATTTTCATAAAGAGCTTGTTGTCCACATTTAATAGACTGATTGGACGATAGGAACTTGGATCCGTCGGATCCTTATCCTTCTTCAAAATAGTGATCATGACTGCTTCCTTAAATCTATCAGAGACAGGCAAGCCATCCATAATCTGATTATACAAAGACACTAACAGGGGGAAAGTTCATCTATGAACACCTTATAAACCTCAATTGGTATCCCATCATTACCACTTGCCTTCGCACTAGCCATTTCTTTTATAGTATCCCTGAGTTCTATAGATGTGATCGGTTCAGCCAGAACCTTACACTCATCCTCAGTAACCATAGATAGCTGGACTGAGCTAAAATAGTCCTCAAGGGCCTGGGTGCTAACTAGCTGGGTCTCCGCATATATTTTCTCAAAATGTGACACGAAGATCTCGGCAATTCTGTCTTTGTTGGTAATCAAATTGGTGGTACTGGGGTCCCTTATTTGTGAAATTAGTTGCCTACTCTGTTGCGTTTTTGTTGACCAGGCTAAGAATTTGCCTATGTGTTGGCTTTCTTCGTACACCTTCTGTTGGACTGCATTACTTCCCGAAATCTCTTCCAGAGTAAAAATTTTTTTTAATTGCTCCTTCGCCACTGTTAAATCCTGCCGCGTAATTTCTTCCTCAGAGTTCCCTGAGGGCCTGGACATAAGTTCTAACCTTGCTTGATCCACAGCATTCTGAAGCGCTTGGATCTTCTGCTGTCTAGTTATATAAAGATTTGCCCTATATGCAATCACCCTACCCCGAAATGTGGCCTTAAAAGCTTCCCATACCATAAAACCCGATGCTGTATTAATATTTTCCTTATAAAACCATTGTATGAATTTGCGAGTTTCAGTGATCCAGTTTTGATCCGAGAGCAATGC
The DNA here is from genome assembly GCA_963921515.1 of Calotriton arnoldi. Classification (NCBI taxonomy): domain Eukaryota; kingdom Metazoa; phylum Chordata; class Amphibia; order Caudata; family Salamandridae; genus Calotriton; species Calotriton arnoldi. Next base: position 1,033,815 of record CAWUFW010004300.1, read on the forward strand.
TTTATCAAAATACCATCTGCTGTTATGTTTTTTGGGGACGTTAAATATATAACCAGGAGACTAATGAATGATCTGAAAATAAATTAGAAAAAATCGTGGACTCGCCTCTCTCCAATCGTTTATTTATCAAAAAAAATCCAAACTGGAGGTTGTTTTATATCTAGCTGAGAAGCAGCTAAACTGAGCAAGACCTATGTGGTGGAGACGCCATGGATCTACTAAGGCAAAATCTTCTTTGATAGTTCTTAACCGTCTAGCTGTCTTTGGTTTTAGTTGTTTTTTTACCCTTATTTGATGTATCCAGACCCAGGTCTCGAATGAAATGAAAGTCGCCTCCCATTAGTGTAGTACCCTGGGCATTTATTAACAAATGATAGATCTTATTCAGAGGTCCAGTGTCGGCAAACATCGGCCCATAGTAATTCAGCAACACCAGGTCCACCCCATTAACTGAAACCTCAATCCAGATCCACCTGGATCTCTTTTCCAAGCTCTCAATCGAGAGCGGAAGAGAGTAAAATAGCCATCCCCCGAACCACAGAATGTGTCGAGGCAAAGTATGAATGAGCATATTTCTTGGGGAGTGTAAAATTAGGGGAATTAGATTTCAGGTGGGTCTCTTGAAGAAAAATCACCTGCGGGGAAAAAGAGGCCATCCAATTCAACATTGCTCCTCTTTTCCGTGCATTCGAAAAACCATTTACATTACATGTAATTACTTTTATTGGTTGAGACATCCCTCAAACTAGCGCATGCCACCTTAACGCAGCCCACAAAAACACATTATGCTCTCTCCTTTGCTATACTTCCTTTTGCAACATCACTCTTGTAGAAATTGCATGACATCGCCTAGTGGCGTAGCATCCCCCACATCTCCCCTGCTCGCCGATCTGGATTACATTCCTGACTTGATTCTGATTCTTATTCGTACTCTTTCCTTGCCTGCTACTACTGCGCCCATTTTTTTTATGCTTCAACCCCCAACCCCACCACCCTTGCCCTCCCCAAACTACCCGAGGAAGGAGGTAGCCCCTACCTCGCCTCCTCAGTCCCCCCATCGTACAAGGGCACCTTGACTTGGCGCCTGGACGCGCGTCTATCCTCCCTCCCCACCTCAGTGACATATAGCGTATACATTTTCCTTTCTAGCCCCCGGGGTATCTCCTAAAGAGTATCCCCTGCTTAAAGTGCTTAAAGTGCTTAAAGTGCATAAAGTGTTATCCTTCTCAAGAAACGGGAAGTACTAGGGCTTTAAATATATACATGAGCCCACTTGCGCACGTTCTGCTGGCCATGATCTATAGTACTTAAAACTAGGACTTTACTCAACGACCCGTCCTAGTCAGGAAAGAAAAAGTAGGGATCAGCTTTGCGGTGTTCAATAGCTATTCAGAAATCGGTTACTACAAGCTTGTCCCACCTGTACATACAAACTACCATACCTCCTGACGGAGATGAAACTAAAGTGCCATAGTGAAAGTGAACACCGTGCATAAAGGGCAAATACAGTAGGGTTACCCCATAGAAAAAAGGTAATCCTTAAAACACAGAGAAGTAGTAGTAGCAGCATATACATGACCCCCGTAGAAGAGAGCAAAATGCAATCGTAAAGTGCACACCGTTAAAGTGAACAAAGTGCGTAAAGTGCTGGAAGAAAAGAGGCACCAGACTATGAGAGATAACACAAGTTCGCATTGCTGTCTATAATCCCAGAGTTCTAAAGTCCAGAGGATCATGCTCTGCTCAGATAGCGACCCTTTCCCTATTTGCCACGTGCTTGAGTAATCGTTTGTAGCAGTTCTTGAGCTTCCTCAAGAAAAGAGCAGAGATGGAACTTCCCTTTCCATAGAACTTTCAGCTTGGACTGCTGGACAATAGAGACCTGCGCTCCTGCACTCTTAAACTGACCCATCATGCCCACAAAGTCCCTCCGTCTGTGTGCTGCAGATGCTGACATATCGGAGAACACTCTCACTTTAGAATGATGTCTCTTTTTTGGATCGCTTTGGTTAGATAGCCTCTCTAATCTGATAATCTGAGAAATTAACAATCATTTTCCTAGGATACTTGGCCCCCAGAGGTCTCTGGAAGGGGACTCTGAGGGCCCTCATCATAGTAAGGTCCTCCGGCGCTTTATCAAGTATGTGGTCTCTGATTAATGACTCTATGTAGACGTTCACTATCCTCCGGTATCCCTGTGAAACGTAGGTTTGATCGTCTTGCATAGTTTTCCATGTCGTCCAACTTTAACTGTGAGGCCTGTAGCTTTTTCTTGAGAAGAGGCAATATCCGAGTCACATACCAGGGAGTGGTCCTCAATATCTGATACACGTTGCTCCAGTTCTTTAAAACACTTTAAAACACTCTGGTATTTGCTGTACCATAGACTCAATTTTATCTAATCTCTGATGTAGTAGAGATAGTTCCTGGGCTGTGAGGATTTGCAATCGCGTATTTCTCCCAAGATAGTTTTGAAAAGCTTATGCATTTGATCAGTCGAAACCATCGGAGATTGGTGCGTGGTAATACTTTCACCAGCAGCTACATTTGCGCTTGCATCCCCCTGCTGAATAGGTGGGTCCCGCTCTTCGGCCCTGAATTTCAACTGGAGACCGCTAGATATTGAGGGAGAGAAAAGCCCAAGGTCACCTGGTGTCACTGGCTCCTGACCCGGAAGCAGCTCACGTAAAACGAGGAAGGGGAGGAGTAACGCGCGCCTCAGCAGCAGCAGCGGAACATCGGGCTCACCCGCTGCCGCCTCACTATACTGCCACTCTTCTGCACATAGTAAATAAAGCTCAATAGCCTTTCCACAGATCCCTCATGTCAATCCAATGCGAGAAGCAGGCCCTAAGTTACCGAACACACCATCCAGTGCCATTCACTACTAGTTCATGTAGCTCACCCGCGCACATGCCCTACCTCTTCCCGACACTGCACCCTGCCCCAGGGAGTTACCACATTAATGAAGTTGAATTTAAAACAAGTTTATTAGATTACTTTGTTCGATATTTTTTTTTAATTTGAAGGCCATATTTAATAGAAAATAACATAGATAGCTTTAAAAAATAACACCATAATAGATCGAGGACAAGCAGAATAAATACACGATTGATTGTGTTTAAGATAAAATAAACAAGAGGAACATCCAAACAATTGTTTTTAGATAAATAACAACAATGCAAATTTAAGCAAATATAAGGATACGCGTAAAAGTAGTTAAAAAGAAAAGAAAAAGGGAAATGTAAGGGTGGGGTAGGGAGAGCATTATAAGTACCTTTACTTCTTGAAATAAACATCTTAACAGACATAATTGACCAACTAATATTAAAAAGGCTCAGTATTACATAGATTAATTGTGAACAATATGTGAAAAAGGAGATTATATGGAACTACGGAGGATTACAGTCACTTTTCAACCATTTGTTTGTGGAAACACCAGAAATACCAAGAGAATCTGTAACCATCATATCTTCCTAGACTTAAGTGATGCTTGAGTCCTACAGGCAGTTTCTAATCTGTGACTGTAACAAACCAATTGCCACGATGCTTTTTTGCTTTGAAAGCAACATTTAGGGAATTCTTCCAATTAGTAGATATAATTTGAAACGCAAAAGGCAACAGTAAATAGTGCTAAATGTAGAGTGTGACCAGATATCAGACACACTACTCAGGAATATATTAACAATCTTAACAGGAAACTTAACAGGAAAAGTCTCCTTAATGATTTCAAACTTGTTTCCAAAATGCTCTAGTATTTGAACAACTGTCACCACGTTCCCTTTTTTGGGCTCGTCACTTCCTGTAGCACCGCTTCCTCCCTTGTACTAACTCTTCCTTTTGTTAATCCTTCTTTTAGATAAAGTTAATCATGAATCACTCATGCTCGTCAGTGCTTTTTGAATATATTTATCCTTTTATTCATATGCAAGTAGCATCCACCATTCCTTTTGTGTAAACAGTGCGCAGCATCCACCATTCCTTTTGTGTAAACAGTGCGCAGCATCCACCATTCCTTTTGTGTAAACAGTGCGCAGCATCCACCATTCCTTTTGTGTAAACAGTGCGCAGCATCCACCATTCCTTTTGTGTAAACAGTGCGCAGCATCCACCATTCGTTTTGTGTAAACAGTGCGTAGCATCCACCATTCCTTTTGTGTAAACAGTGCGCAGCATCCACCATTCATTTTGTGTAAACAGTGCGCAGCATCCACCATTCTTTTGTGTAAACAGTGCGCAGCATCCACCATTCCTTTTGTGTAAACAGTGCGCAGCATCCACCATTCCTTTTGTGTAAACAGTGCGCAGCATCCACCATTCCTTTTGTGTAAACAGTGCGCAGCATCCACCATTCCTTTTGTGTAAACAGTGCGCAGCATCCACCATTCCTTTTGTGTAAACAGTGCGCAGCATCCACCATTCGTTTTGTGTAAACAGTGCGCAGCATCCACCATTCGTTTTGTGTAAACAGTGCGCAGCATCCACCATTCCTTTTGTGTAAACAGTGCGCAGCATCCACCATTCCTTTTGTGTAAACAGTGCGCAGCATCCACCATTCATTTTGTGTAAACAGTGCGCAGCATCCACCATTCCTTTTGTGTAAACAGTGCGCAGCATCCACCATTCCTTTTGTGTAAACAGCGCGCAGCATCCACCATTCCTTTTGTGTAAACAGTGCGCAGCATCCACCATTCCTTTTGTGTAAACAGTGCGCAGCATCCACCATTCCTTTTGTGTAAACAGCGCGCAGCATCCACCATTCCTTTTGTGTAAACAGCGCGCAGCATCCACCATTCCTTTTGTGTAAACAGTGCGCAGCATCCACCATTCCTTTTGTGTAAACAGTGCGCAGCATCCACCATTCCTTTTGTGTAAACAGCGCGCAGCATCCACCATTCCTTTTGTGTAAACAGCGCGCAGCATCCACCATTCCTTTTGTGTAAACAGTGCGCAGCATCCACCATTCCTTTTGTGTAAACAGTGCGCAGCATCCACCATTCCTTTTGTGTAAACAGTGCGCAGCATCCACCATTCCTTTTGTGTAAACAGCGCGCAGCATCCACCATTCCTTTTGTGTAAACAGTGCGCAGCATCCACCATTCCTTTTGTGTAAACAGCGCGCAGCATCCACCATTCCTTTTGTGTAAACAGCGCGCAGCATCCACCATTCCTTTTGTGTAAACAGTGCGCAGCATCCACCATTCCTTTTGTGTAAACAGTGCGCAGCATCCACCATTCCTTTTGTGTAAACAGTGCGCAGCATCCACCATTCCTTTTGTGTAAACAGCGCGCAGCATCCACCATTCCTTTTGTGTAAACAGCGCGCAGCATCCACCATTCCTTTGTGTAAACAGCGCGCAGCATCCACCATTCCTTTTGTGTAAACAGCGCGCAGCATCCACCATTCCTTTTGTGTAAACAGCGCGCAGCATCCACCATTCCTTTTGTGTAAACAGCGCGCAGCATCCACCATTCCTTTTGTGTAAACAGCGCGCAGCATCCACCATTCCTTTTGTGTAAACAGCGCGCAGCATCCACCATTCCTTTTGTGTAAACAGCGCGCAGCATCCACCATTCCTTTTGTGTAAACAGCGCGCAGCATCCACCATTCCTTTTGTGTAAACAGTGCGCAGCATCCACCATTCCTTTTGTGTAAACAGTGCGCAGCATCCACCATTCCTTTTGTGTAAACAGTGCGCAGCATCCACCATTCCTTTTGTGTAAACAGTGCGCAGCATCCCCAGTGCGTTTCGGCCATGAATAGCCCATGAAGAGGGCAGTGATTCCTATGGGACAAAAGAAATGCATTCAGTCACCGGAATAATCTTGTGCATATTAGGAAGCTGGAACAGCCCACTGAAAGTGGAAATTGTAACAAGTAAACAACGTGTTATTCATGCGTTCACATGGTATTATCAAGATGTAGCAAAGAAAGAAATCTGCTGCGTCTCTGAGTTATCCAAACAAAATCCAGAACTGCATCTGTGGTGAGAATCGTCATCCACCAATATTGGGGCTCCGGGATAACCAGGGTAAACTTGGATCGTCACAGCAAGAAATTCTGGGAGTGTTCACGGAACACCTGAAGGGCATATATACGGATTCACTGAGGCTACAAGCCTCCTGGAGATTAGGTCCTAGCTTGAGGAAGTACGATGGCCTCAGCTATCTGAGGAAGACAGTCCGCTCCTGAACGCTCCTATCACGAAGGAGGAGATACAGACAGCTATCAGCGCCCTACTGTCGGCCATGGGCCCTGGTGGAGATGGCCTTCCTGCTGAGTTCTATCGCTGCCTGCAAGAAAAACTGGCTGATCGATTACTTGAAGTGTATCAGGAGGCCTATGAGAGGGGGGTGCTCCCGGAGTCTTTGAGAGGCGATAATTGTGATGGCACAGCCGGGTGGTCTCTTCTTACCGCCCACTGTCCATGCTGAATGTGGATCTGAGTAAGGTACTGGCCACGAGATTACTGGGATTCCTACCACAACTGATTGCGGATGACCAGTGCGGCTTGATACCTAATAGGAACACGCAGTGTAACCTCAGGAGGTTGTCGCTGGTTCTTCATTCCCCTGAGTTATGCGAAGGGCAATGTGCCTTAGCGCTACTGGCTATTGAACAAGCATTCGATTCACTCTCCTGGGATTTCTTATCAGAAGTACTGATCAAGATGGGCACTGGCGACCACTTTATAAAATGGGTGCAATTATTATATAGGGAACCCTTAGCCAGGGTACGTATGGGGGGGTTGGTGTCGCGCGGCTTTGCACTGCATAGGGGGACACAGCAGGGATGCCCATTATCCCCGCTACTCTTCGCGATAGCGATGGAACCACATGCTAGCCGCCTGCGGGATGTCCTACATGAATGGGGCGTACAGGTCGGGGACACCAGACACGTGGTATCATTGTACGCGGATGATGCATTAATCTATCTTAGAAGCCCCAGTCATTCGGTTCCAATTATGCTGGAGGTTTTGGCGGATTTCAGCAAGCAAACCGGATTACGCGTCAACCATTCCAAGTCTAAAGTGTTGCCACTGGGGACTCTGGTGGGGAGACCAGATGCAGATATGCCGGATCTGGCCCTACCCTGGGAGATGGAGTGCGTGAGATACCTGGGCATAAGGGTCAGACATGATGCTAAGGAGTTTGAGGAGGCTAACATAGGGAGGGTCATAAGCAGTCTGAGGCATAGCATAACATTTTGGAATACACTTAAATTATCATTAATGGGGTAAATTGCCCTGGCCAAAATGGTAATGCTCCCCAGATGCTTATATATTTTTCAAGGCACTCTATATGATATACCTAGGCGATCCAGAGAAATTGCTGGTCGAATTGATCTGGCACACAGGGAGGAAACGAGTGAGTTTGGTGACTTTGAAGCATGAATGGCGGTTGAGCGTGCTTGCGCTACCCTGTATGGAATATTATTACCTGGTGGCTCAGCGCCGACATGCGGTGCATTAAATGGAGGAAAGGGAGACTTGGGAGGGTAGATTGTTGCGAGGCACATGTGGTGGGCATTCGCTGCCGGAGGTCCTGATGATGGGGGCGAGAGCCCCAGAATGGTTGCCCTATGCGGTGCGTATGGTGTGTAGGGCTTGGGATAGAACAGTACGAACAGTGATAAAACGAGCCCCATTTGCGGGGGAATTGACCATATGGGCACTACGACCGTTTTGCAATATAGAGAGGTCTATGTCCCTGCACAAATGGCGGAGAGGCGGTTGTGCGTCCCTGGGAGATCTCTACCCTAATAACAGATTTATAATGCTTACTGACGCAGTGGAGACTTTCCAATTGGGCCCTGGACAGTTTTGCAATATGCCAAGATCGCGGCCACCGCTCGAGAGATCTGGCCGTCGTTTCCTGACAAGCCACCCCCATCCCGAACGCTAGACGTTATCCTAACAATGGCTGGGGGTACAAGACTGATTTCTCATATATATAGGGCCCTGTGGGGGAAGCGCCTAAAAAATCGTTGCCGGTACAAGAGCGGTGGGAGGCACAGATAGAAAAACCCATCTCCGAAAGAGATTGGGAGAAGATACATGAAGGAGTCAAAGCTGTCTCCAGGAATGCGAGGTTTAAGCTTCTTCAATACAATGTGGTGCATCGGGTGTATTTGGCTCCCAGTAGGCTGCTGTCTATATACCCGGAGCGATCACTGGAGTGTCCCAGGTGTGGGGGTCAGCCGGCAGATTTTTTACATATGTTATGGAGCTGCCCTGGTGTTGATGAGGACTGGCAGACCGTCCTTTCGAAACCCAACACTGCCACCGGGTGGGAGACCCCAAGGGAACCATTGCAGTGTTTGCTGGGGCTGATACCGTTCCGCATGAAAAAGAAATTAAGCAGGTGCTTCATGGTGTTGGGGCTGCTGCTGGCCAAACGTAGGATAGTAATAAGATAGATGTCCCTCAGATGCCCTAGGATAGAAGATTGGCTGAAAGATATGGCTGAGTGGATAAGTGCTGAGGGATGCCATATGAAGGCAACCTGCAGGGACGAAAAAGTGAGAGATGATTTGAGGGTATGGGCGGCAATGTTAGCGGAGCTGCTGACACCGCCAGATGAGCTACCCCCGTAGATTGTTGTGGACAGGTGTAGAACTGAACCATACCCCATGGGTACATCGCAGTGGGGAGCTTGGGCAGACAGGTGGTGCAATCTGCTTAAATCCCACACTAGGGGACACACAGACGGAGGAAGTGGTCGCCAGAGGACTCCCCTCAGGTATAAAGTAGTCTGGAGTCACCTGCACGAGATATAGGTTCACTGAGCCAGAGATGGGGGGAAGGGTGGTGGGATGTATATTATCATGGATACTGTCATATGGATGAGACAACGTATAAGATGTTAAATGCGAAATCTATACACTGTTATTACTTGTTCGAAATGCCAATAAAAAAGATATTTAAAAAAAAAAATCCAGAATTGCAAGCAGCTTCTACTCTTACTGCCTGTGCCATTACACATTTAGGGATCCCGAGTAATTTGTTTTTAGACATTAGTCTTTGATCCCCACGGAAAGTAATCATTCCCCACATTACGGCAAACAAACAGAGGTTACGTAGGCTCCAAAAAACCTGTCAATGGGATCGTAGAGCCACAGCCAAAGCAGATTTGTTAACAAGACTGAAAGCCTTGAAAAAAAGCACAAACTGATGGTTTGGGCAGCCAAGCGCCAATCGACAGAGGTGAATGGCTGCATGCGTATTCGCTGATGAGCAGACCCGGACAGGCTGATCTGTGGAAGTATCTAAAGAAGAAAACATGCCCTCTAACAAGAGTGATCGCCGTCTCCAATTCAAGTGGATCACTCATGTTCAAAACCTATATGCAGTCGTGAATGTACCAGATAAGGACTTGGCACCCCATATTGACCGCTCTAAAACCGGGTATCAGGAGTCTTCACTTTTGGGGCCTGACACTTCCAGCACTCTGAAAAAGATCAGACCCACAGGGGCACTCGGCCCAAATGGGATACCTGCCACGGTCTTTAAAGGGGATCTCGAGCGTTGGACCACTATACTGCTTCCCCTTTACCAAACTTGCCAATTAACCACGCAGGTCACAGAGAACTGGAGGGGATCTATCTTGAATCCCATTTACAAGAAGGGTCCACTACTGCCTGATCGAAACTCGGAGGCTGGGCAGAAGCTAATGACTTAATCCCATTCACGCAATCCGGTTTTAGGGCAAACTCCTCAATGCTGGACAACATCGTGGCCCTTTCCCACAAGTCTCACATGGCAAAAAGTAAGAAGCAGTTCCCAATCTTCGCCTGTTTCGTGGACTATTCCGCTGCCTTCAATCGAGTAGATAGGAACACTTTATGGAAAAAGCTCCAGGAATGGGGCATCCCGAACACCTTATTCCTAGGAATGACATCTTTATACACCTCCACCTGGGTTAGAGTCAAGTTAACATCTGAGACCGTCTCGAGGTAGACACGACTGACAATGGCCTCAAGCAGGGATGCATGCTTGGGCCCCTCCTATTCAATCTTTACAAGACCGACATGGGTGCAGCGCTGATAAACACCAACCTTATCCCTCCAAAGACTGGGAGAACCAAGATTCCAATAATGCAATATGCTGACGATATTGTCCTTCTCGACCACTGAAGAACTGGCTTACAGAGAGCACTGAATGCATTACACAATTACAACACGGCTAATAAAATGGCTGTAAATGGTTCCAAGACCTAAATCCTTGTCTTCGGCCACCCGCCCAAAAAATCAATCTGCAGGCGGAGCCTGGAAGCGCTTCAAATAGAACATGCGGACTGCTACAACTATCTGGGTGTACGGCTCACCACCAAAGGTGGACCTAAAAAGCAACTGAGACATGCTGCCACAAAAGCCGAGGCAATAATCATCAATGTGAGTATTGACGGTACAGATCTCTGGGAAGCGCGTCCAACGGCCCAATAAGACGGGCCCTGGCAGCCACCTTGCTGCCAATGATTGCCTATGGTCACGAGGCTTAGTGCTAGTCCGTACCCTGGACAAATACCAGGTCAAGGCATACAAAAGAGTCTTCAGCCTTCCTCCGCATCTACGGAGCTGCCTGATAAGGCTGGAATTCGGTCTGGTGGCTCAAATGTGGGCGAGCATGGAGACCTTTGTGAGTTACTATCACAGAATAATCAAGGTGCCGTCCAACACAATGAAAGCAGCCCTCTGGCCCATTTTCAGCCAAAGTGGGAATCCTTGGTCACAACATCTACAACTCGTAATTGACACCCTGCAAATTCACCAAGAGGTGTTAAAGGGCCCGCAGCTCTCCTGCGCCACGCTCAAACACACCTTGAAAAAACAACCTAGAAGGCTATCCAGGGAAAGCGACATAAATGAGCTAAAAAGCTCAATAGCTCTGCTAGGGTGGAGCAGGCGTATTGCAGCGCACAATCTGATTTCCACAGACAGCAGCCCGATCTGTCAAGTGCACGCCGCAAACGCTGCCTAAAACAAATCATTTTTGCCAGGTGAATGGGCCTACAAATCAAAGATCATAACCCAAGATGGCGATCTCTCAGGGCAATTGAAAACTGCCGACTCGGCCACTATAAAAACAAGCATTTGCAATGCAATCGGTCTCACCTTTGGGACCTTATATGTATTTAGCTATGCAGCACATTAGCCTGGGTGCTGAAACCTCTACTATTCTTTAACATGGAGGAAATGTAAGCACCAAACTGCGTGACACGCCAGGTATGGGAACACATGGAGAGAAATATTGCCTTTCAGCGGGAAATGGTATGGTCCAAAGCTCTGTTTTTAATATAAAATCAGGGCCTTCGGTGGTCATATCACTGAAAATACAAGATTTGAAAAAAATATTATTGTCTACGGGTGCTCGTGGAAGACAATTTCTATGAACTGGAATCTAGAGAATGCTAAAGTGATTCTGGTATTTTATAAAAATGGAGGGTTTTTAGTAACTCGGGAAGTGTGGCGCTCTGCTCTATAAAAGTTAGTGTTGGTGAGCAAAATTATGTATGGTGCAACCAGGTGAGGGGATAAGCCCTATAACTCCTAGAATACGTGTGGGGGAACCCTACACAGTTACATATACAACCACGTCCTGGGCACACATAAAGAGATATTACAAAGTGATAATGTATCAACACAGTTCAAGTGGATATGCAAGCAAAAAATCAGTTGTCCTAGTAGGTAGAAAGTTCCTTTGTCTTTATTCCATATGTTATTTAAGCAAAAAAGAAGAAGAACCAGCCAACACGTGTTTCGTCGCAAATGGAAATTAATTCCGCGACTTTTTCAGGGCTGGGAAAGATACAAAAGGTATGGTCAACATAAAAATTACATCCTGTTTGTCAATCAAAATTACACGTTTATGGCATCAAAACCAAAGCCCCACTGAACTGTGTTGATACATTATCACTTTGTAATATCTCTTTATGTGTGTCCAGGACTTGGTTGTATATGATTCTGGTATTTTACTGACCTCTGTTGGTCGTTTTCTATCGAGACAGTTAAATAGAGGCAGTTGAACAGAAAAAAAAAAGTCCCTAAGCGGAAGCAGACAAGTCCTAGGGCTGATCTCCTGAGCCCACAAAGTACATACACATATAAGTATATAATACGTATACACTACAGTATATACAAGAGGTCTCGAATGCTCGACCTAATGAATCCTTCAACCACCTACTTTGTTGCTGCCCTGCACTTCTTGCATCGCGCCCCCAGACTGTTAAAACCACTTTATATCTCGCACGGGGCTCGAACTTGCAACGAAGCAGTAAATATGGTTTTCAGCATGACAGAGCCGGTGGATTTGGCAAAATTTGGCAAATACATTGATATTATGAAACAGAGACTAGAGGACAGAACTTCCTAACGATAGGGCCTGATCGACTCATCTGAGATACCTGGTCAGCTCAGAATGAACTGCTCTAAAGCTACCTAAACTCTCCAGACCTAAGACGTCAAGATGCGTTTTTGTCATCTGTGTCATTGTCTTTGTACTTATTTATTCCTACTAAACTTAGATGCTGCTAGTACACCTTTGATCTCAGCACCTTAGCCAGTACTTAACACACTGAGGGGCATATTCTCAAGGAGCCATCGCCGATTTATCGGCACTTTAGCGCCGCAAAAGTGGCGATAGACTTATCGCCCCATTCACAAGCTGGTGCAAACTGCCGACATTGCCAGTTTTCCCGCGATAGCTGCCGCAAAACACATCGCCACGGATGAGAGCGACAACTAACGCTAATGATATGCAGAGTAGGCGTTCCCGTGCAAAAACACAGGAAAACACCACTTCGCGATATTCTCAACGACCAGCCAGATCTGCGATGCCGGACAAAAACTGGCGATAAGGCGCGTTAGCAGCAGGGACTTAACACCTGCTCATTACTGGTCTTAAGTAGGACGAAAACCTGCAGTACAGAGGGAGCCCAGGCCAGAGCCACATTTGAAGACCAACAGATGCCATGGAGCTACTAATCATGCAGCTTGGAGACCCAAGAGGGCCACAACACCCAACGCCACAACCCCCAGGACCACCCCCCCCCCGGACCACCACAGAGGCAGCGCAGAACAAGACAGCGGACCTTCCGAAAACGCATCAGCCTCACAGACTTAACGCCAGAGGATGTCATTGCCCACTACAGGCTCAAAAGGACAACCATCCTCCGCATCATGACCCACATTGCCCACCGGCTGACGGTACCAACACAACAGACAACCAACATCCCTCCGCAGACAAAGCTGCTGGCTGTGCTGCACCTGTTGGCCTCTGGTACCTTCCAACCAACAACTGCCAGAGTCGGAGGAGTCTCACAGCCAGCCCTATCAAAGGCCATCACACCTGTCCTGGATGCCATCATCAGTTTCATACCCCAGCACCTTCACTTCCCCCACACTGCGCAGGAACAGCTGGAGACCAAGCAAGGCTTCTACGCCATAGCCGGATTCCCGCATTTGTTTTGGGGGCAATCGACTGCACACATGTCCTACTTGTGCCCCCTGCCGACACTGCACACAATTACCGCAACAGGTACTAATACCTCCAGCTTTGGTGGTGCAAAAACCGAAGAGTCCAGTTCGTGTTTTCGATTTGCCGAGGCCCGTGTGCGAGGAGAAGAGTAGAGCGGAGCGGTTGTGAACGGCTGTGAACGCCGCTGAAAGACGCCGCCGCAGCTGCTGTGAAAGATCGCCGAAAAGCTGCCTAGCTGTGGATCGGGCTGGACTGGCCCCCCGCTCTCGTTTTTTTGTTGAGGTTGGTGGCGGCGGCGGCACAAACAACGGGCACAGGTGAGGTCTCAGCGGCTCCGTGGATCCTGAGGAGAGCTACAACAGAGGTGAGCAGGGAGCACAGAGCGCGGCCGTCACTATTGGCGGCCGCTGAGTGTAGTGCCCAGCAAGACTGTGGAAAGCGGCCCAACTAGGTTGGGTGCAGCTTGCAGTCTGCCAGTGTGCCCTGCTCTCTGTCTCCAACCCTCTACTCCCTCTCACTCCCCGCAGCTTCGTTGCCTGGTGCTTGTGCCTATAAGCACCCACTCGGCCTCACCTAATTTGTACTGCTTTGCACTGCCCTATACTGTCCAGCAGAGTTCAAGCTCTGCCTGCATTGTTCTGCACCTACATCTGAATCTGGCCTACTGAAGCACCAGTGCCATCACCACCCATAGTTACCTATAGCTTCCTATCGCTACCCACTGCTACCCACTGAAAGATCCTGTTTGATAGCCCCTCTCTACTGCTACGTGACCGGATATTGAAGCAAATAGAAGCACACTTTAACGGACAAACATATAAGAACTAGCTTTTGACTCAGCCCGTAGACACCGACCCCCCTTTCAACTCCCAGACTTAGCTTTTGGCCTCCTGCAACCAGCGCATCCAGCGCAAGTGTAGCACTCTGCGAGGGGAGGAGAAGAAAAGGCAAAAGAAAAAGAGAAGAAAAGAGGGGCACAATGAGATCTGGGAGGTCAAGGGACCCACCGGCACCTTTGAATCCTTCTAAAAGAGTCAGGAGAGCAAATAAAGGTAAAGAGAAACTCAGTAAGGACCCCAAGAAGTCTCGCGAAAACGATCTGAAGAAAGTGGAGATGGAAGAGGAAGGAGAGGAAGGAGGAGGTGTAACGCAGTTGATCTCCTTGACCCCCCTACCCCTAGGTCTCTTAAGCCCAAAACCTTTATTAAACCTCAAGGCGAAAGGGGAAGCGAGCGGCATAGCAGGCACAGCTACGAGCGCAGCTACATCGAGCAAAACAAGTCACCAACCGAAAATTTACACGAAGTGTTCATTCATCAAGGACGCCGGCTCAGTTCTATGCTTGAACAGCCGGAATGCAAATAACCTGCCTACTCCGCTGCAGCCCAGAACCTACTCACTGGAACAAAAGCTACAGTCAGAGCCAATGAAAGAGCTGACGAGAGGGCTGAAAAGAGAGCTTGCGTCAGAGGAGACAGAGGACGAAGACGAAGCTAGCGACGGGAGGGATGGCGCCGATGGCCCCGACGTCGCATCGATAGAAGAGTGCAGAGAGCTCCGCAGCAGGGTGACTTCTACGAATACTAGAGAGCGGGACTCGGATTCGGACCTGGACCTGGACCCGTTGTCAAAGACACAGTCAAGGGCAAACAAGAGTGAACACCAAGACCCCATCCAGAGCGCTCAGAGTACCCTGAACACCGGAACTATAATAAACTGGAGCATGAAGAGTATCCCAAAACCAACATTCACGGGAGTGGAAGTCCCCGTAGAAGATAGACAAGACTCAGCTAGAAATGCAGAGGAAAATACAGAGAGGCAAAAGGTACCCAAGGCTCCTGGCATATCCGACGCGCTTGAGGCACCAGCATCAGCACCAGCATCAGTATCTAGTACATCAAGTAATCTTAACACGTGGAACACGGGCCCCAAATTAATGGCAGGACAGGGGGCCCCCCGATTACAACAGGATCTCGTGAGCGAGAAAAACACATTCTCAACACAAGATCGTAGGCAGGAGCGACCAGAGCTCAACAAGGGAACGAGTAAGCCTACGGATCAGGGAGACAAAACAAAGTGGCAGTCTCCATATACTTCTTCCGCAGTGCACGCCCCTCCACAGGACCGGCCCGAACTCTGTGCAAATGTCCAACAATCTGTGCATTCTGGGCTATCCTCAGATCCTTCTCAAAGCCTCCCACCAGTCCTGGCCAACTCACCCTCTAATCCATCGAAAGCCATGGTCCCAGAATCCTCGTATCTCACACAAGAGGAGTGGGAAGAATTGGTTGCTTCTTACACAGTAACCTCTCACGAGGTCCCCCAAGAGGTGCTAACAGGCCTGAACAACAATGTCTCACACCCAGGCTGGTCCTCCGTGGGGCTTGTGGGGTTCGGGTTGTCCTCTGTGCTTGCTCCGGCTACCTCCATGGTGCTTCGCAGTTGTTTGTGTTTTATTTGTATTTCATATTTTCCGCTTTTATGGTGACTGTTCCCGCCTTACTTGTGGGACTTGCAGGACTGGCGTTGATTTTAGCTGGATTTTTATCGCAGTTGGGCCCATCGCAGCTTTTTTCACGTTTGGGTTTCCTTTTTTATCGCCGTTGCAGTAGTTGTTTCGCGGACATTTGTGGCGTTCTTGGGATACTATCGCATGTTACCGCCGTGTTGGGAATACGACGTTGACACAGGGTTATTTCCCCGCGATAGACAGCGATATGAGAAATTGCGTTAGCCTATTTTGGCGATGTTTATCGCACGTTCTTGTGAATATCACCCTGAGACAATTCTTAACTCCACAGATCTAAGAGGTCGATGCTTTTTCCTTCTCTGGGTCAATGTACTTATTTATTCCTACTAAATTTAGATGCTGCTAGTACACCTCTGATCTTAGCACCCTAACCAGTACTTAAGACACTGAAACAGTTTTTTTAACTTACTTCTAGGGGTTTTATGGATTTTAAGCATTAGTGTTTTTTACCTTTTATTGTAAAGATTTTTATTAATAATGCAATAAAGATTACTTTGAACTGAAGGTGGGGGGATCACGCACTCCTAATTTTTTAGATATGTAACGTTACTTTGTGTTAAGACGTATTCAAGTTGTCGCGTGCAGCAGGGTATCCCTCTCTGATCGCAGAGTGTAAGTAACTGAAATCTCAAACAGCGTTCCTCATAATGGGGAGCGTCCCCTTCTTGATTATCCCTTCTGCTGTGATGTTGAAGTTAACATCATGTGGTTTACAACAGTTTAACATCATGTGGTTAATGATTACATTTCATATGTTGGACGGTATTCGTTTTGACCTGCATGTATATTTTTCCGTAGATCTGTTATCCCCTGATGAAGGGCACTCCAGCCCGAAATGCATTGGGATGGATGGTTGTCATGTGCATTTGGAATAAAATGTCTCATGTTTTGAGAATGGTGTTATGAAAATAAAGAACACCTTGCTCTGAAGTAAGAAGATTAGCAAGCTTACCGAATACAATGATTGAGTTTAAAATAAAGAGACCCTTTGATGCAACTCATATTATGTTTTGAGATTATTGATGACCTGAATTAATCCCTTCTTCGGGTATTTGGGCTGTGCAAGAAGGGGACGCTCCCCATTATGAGGAACGCCGTTTGAGATAAAGATTACTTTGACCCATTTGCCTTCGGTTGTATCCCAATAATACTTTGAACCCAGGCATATGCGTTCTGTCATGAATAAGCATTGCGGGGGCACCATTGACCTGTAAGCTGTGTATACCGGATTCAAGGACAGCCCTCCAAAATCTTTCTTAAACTCGTTAGTAGGTGTAGGGTTTTGTCTTCCTCCCAAATATGACAATTTTAGTTGTTTCCATATCAATGGTTACATCGTTTGCCACACAATACTTGCTAAAACCTCAAGCTTCCTTTGAAGACCCGCCTGCGTCAAATCAACAATTGCCAGATCATTTGCATAAAGGAGACACAACACTTCTCCCCCTCCCCCAATTTTGCGAGGAAGACAAGGGCCTCCCTCAGGGCCGTTGGGAGATCAGCAAGATATGAAGAGAATAGGGTTGGTGCCAGGACACACCCTTGCCTGAGGCAACCTCTTCATGTCCAATTCTATCACTGTCCAACTTTCCCGGGGAAGTTCTTCTAGGATAGTCCAAAGACAGTCAGGGATTCCCATATGCCTTAATTTAGCCCATACAAACGTTCAATTGACTAAATCAAAGGCCGAGCGGAAATCTACAAGGCAACGGAAACGTCCGCCTGTGGTTTCCATAGCCTTCTGCCCCATTGCCCAGACGGAAGCCATGGTTGGCCATAGAATGACCCTCTGTGAACCCTCCCTGTCCAGTGGGGACAGGGTCAATTCTTCTCCCCAGTCCTTCATATACAGCAAGATTGCTTTGGAATAGAGTTTGCCCCATGTCCATCAGGCTGATCAGTCAGTAATTCCTTGGGTTAGATGGATCATTTGTCGTAAGAATAGGTTTTATTGCTGCTTCTTTCCAGCTGTCTGGAAAGGTTCCGGGTTCAGTTACTGAAATAACCACCTTTGAAAAAAAAGCTTGCCCACCAGTGGAGATCTGGTTTCAAGATGACTGCAGATAAGTTGTCCAGCCCTTCAAGGAGGACATGATCCTTTTCATAGAGTTGACTTCGAATAATTTACCAAAAACCCATCGGGGCAAACCCAGGCCCCTGTACATGAACTCTCTGCCGCCTTACAAATATTGTTCTCTTCCGTACCGTGCACCTGATGACTCCCCTGCCTTTCTTACTCCCCTGCCTTTCTTACTCCCCTGCCTTTCTTACTCCCCTGTCTTTCTTACTCCCCTGTCTTTCTTACTCCCCTGTCTTTCTTACTCCCCTGTCTTTCTTACTCCCCTGTCTTTCTTACTCCCCTGTCTTTCTTACTCCCCTGCCTTTCTTACTCCCCTGTCTTTCTTACTCCCCTGCCTTTCTTACTCCCCTGTCTTTCTTACTCCCCTGCCTTTCTTACTCCCCTGCCTTTCTTACTCCCTGTCTGCACTCATTTCCAGAATTTTGGCCAGGTCTTTTGTTGATAAAGACTCCTATCATTTCATCCCAATTCACTCTATAATGGTAATTTTTGTTCGCCTTTATCATTACTGCATACTCCTTCTTTGCCTGACTAAGGTTTCCTCCACTCTGGGCACTTTAAGGCTTCCATCTTCTGTCTTAATTTCCATCTCTTCGTTTTCAGAGCCTGACACTGCGCGTTGTACCAGGTGGGGACTCCCTGCGTGGACTAGTTAGAGTGCACTGCGTGATCATTGATGTCAAGCTGTTTACCACCTCTGCGATGATCTGTTAAACCACATCTGAATATCCTCAAAGTCTTCCGCTCTAACATTGGAACCCATGGTGGTTTGATAATGGGTCAGTATTCCAACATATTTATCATTTACATGCGTCGTTCTGTGTTTAGGAAAATTAAGGCATATTTACCCAAAAGTCATGCAGCGCGGCGCAGCATGCAGCCCTGCTGCGCTGCGTGACAGGGAAGGGACAGGAAGGCACCGTATTTAACATAATGAGGCACATTCCTCTTTTTTCCATGCGCTGGCGCACAATGTGCTGTCTAGCACCAACACAGGCACCCGTGTACCATGGTGCAAGGATGCCTACATTGTAAGTAGTATTGTTTTTGGGCAGGAGGGGCACCTC
This sequence comes from Calotriton arnoldi, assembly GCA_963921515.1. NCBI lineage: Eukaryota > Metazoa > Chordata > Amphibia > Caudata > Salamandridae > Calotriton > Calotriton arnoldi. Next base: position 1,052,967 of record CAWUFW010004300.1, read on the forward strand.
CCTGCACCAAAACAACCCCCCGAGGCATTTTTCTCTTTCTGTGTGCGCTGCAGAATGCAGAATGCAGCACACACAGAAAGAGGTAGAATTAGGAGAAATAAAGATATTGCTCCTAGTTACGCCTCCCCTGGGGATGAGTAGCATTCTTACGCATTCCCGAGTCTACCAGTAGTGGTAAATGTAGGAATGCATCAAAATGCATGGGTGTTGCATGGGGAGACCCACACACAATACAAAGAACGCCTCCCTTGGGCAGAGTAATGAAACGCAGCAATTTGCACTGCGTTGTGTTACTCCAGGGTCTGGGAAGGGGGCCTTGTGTGGCTTGATAAATCTAACTTATGTGTTGCATCACTGTTGCGCCCTGTAGTGTGGCTTGATAAATCTAAGGGGCATATTCTCAAGGACTTATCGCTGAGTTAACGGCACTTTATCGCAGCCAAAGTTGCGATAAATTCATCGCCCCACTCACAAGCTGGTGTCAACAGCCCATAACACCAGTTTACCCGCGATAGCAGCCTCAAAAAACATCGCCACAGATGACCCCGGCAACTATCGATAATGAGAAGCAGAGTAGGCGTTCCCGTGCAAAAAGCTGCGACAACACCACTCCTCAACATTCACAACGACCAGCCAGATCCGCGATAAGATCACAAAACATGCGATAAGGCGCGTTACCAGCAGGAAACTAACACCTGCTCCGACCTGGTGCAAAGTCGGACGACAGCCTTAACCACAAAAGAGAGCCCAGCCCCGAGCCACACCTGAAGAACAACAGATGCCATGGAGCCACTGAACATGCGTGCCCGACACCCAAGAGGGCCACAACACCCACCGCCACCACCCCCAGGACCATCACCCCACCTCCCCCCGGGCCCCACCCTGGGCACCCCCCACCTCCCCCGGACCAAGACACAGCACATCAACTGCACGGAAACATGAACACAAGCACCCGCCTGATGTCGCACAATTGCAACAATCAACATACATGTGAGCACTGAAATCCTGATTCATACATACACCATTGAAAGACCAAACAAATTGTCACATTCTAATTTGTCACCAAACAACTATTCTGAGGAGTCATGGCAGGGCATCCCTGGACAATCTGTGACTCACAGCCTGCAAGACAATATCCAAGATAAGAAGGTGTGTCAGGCACCCATCAAAGGACCGGGAGAGAGAGAAAGAGAGAGAAAGAAAGAGAGAGAAAGAGAGAGACTGAACAAAGAGCGCAAGGCCAATCGGGCCCTTGGCTCATGCAAACATGCCAACAGCTGCGTGTGTCTCGAAATCTGCGCACCCCAAATCACAGGCCTGGCATCAAAGTCAGCGCGAACTCCACATCACAATTAAGACATGCAAGCAGTAGTCAGACGAAAATCAGGAATGAAAGCTCCTTTGTCTCAACACACAAGGCCGAAGGCCAACCAAACCCCTGAACTTGGTCCTGAATGCGGCTGGCACACCCTGTGTGAGATACCATACCAGCCTCCGATGACTCCCACACCACGAACTGCGCTAATGAAACACCAACGTGCCCACACACACTTGTCCCTGCACGACCTACACCTGCAAGGGATGCCCTTGACACATTGGTCAAGAACTACCCATACGTCCAAACATTGCACACACATACGACTCATTGCCCAGAGCTGTGGCATATCGTCCACCGAACATCCGCCGGTCTGAGGAGTGCCTGTGCCACGAGACCAACAAACGCAATGGCAGGCATTCCCGGGCACATGCACAAACCCTGTCACGTGGAACTGTACCGTGCACGAATGCTGCATCTGTTGGGATCCCTGCCAATGGCAGTGTTGCGAATCAGTTTCCGTCTTGCCTAAGTCACCTGCGTCCAGCCCTGGTTCCACTGTCGATCATGCACATTCGAGTGGCCCATGGAGGTCTGCCTATCCAACGCAACGGTAGCTGAATTGGATTATGACCTGACAGTGCGCCCCCTGTTGGCCCATGAACAGGAGTGTCACCTGGATAGCCGTGCATGGGATGCACTGATCCTTGGCGTATGTGCTGGCAGTTGCGCATGGGAGATTGCACAACTCCTTGTGTGCAGTGACCACATCGAGGCGCTCCCCTATTGGGCTGTGTTACGGATTGGGGAAACGGTGTGGACTGAGCACATCTGCCCGGACAGTTAATGGATTGGCTCACCCTGGTGTTCCTTGAACCCGACAACGACGTACTATTGGAACACATTGCACATGAAGAGGCACTGGCATTCATGGACGAGTAACTACGTCCCTGCAGCCACATCGGATTGTCACCCACAGCACTGGTCCCAACACCTTGTAGCATCGTGGGGAATGCTCACATATCCCACCACAACAGAGGACATGTCTGCCTTCGTCTGGACTCTGAATGCATGTGCGTGGAACTATGCGTGTGTACACACACCTGTGCAAGGTGATGCAGTTCCATGGTCGGAGCAGCACAGCATCGTTTGGCAACGTTACCAAGTCGGACACACTGCTGAGGGGAGAGGACACACATGGCAATGTAGCACGACATGTGAACTTGTCGGACCCTTTCACCTGATCACTGTCAGCAGAGCAGACAGTCGGCTCAGTCGGGTGGCAGAGAACTATGCAGACCCCATGGGCTGTGAGTCGTGTCCCCTCACACGGGACAATGGGCAGATGCCAAACAACACATGACTCGTCCAGCAAGGCAAGGTGGGCTGATACCGTTGCCATCCGTGATGATTGGTGTTCATTTTTGCCTCCCCATTCCCTGCACCTCGACATGTTCCCATGCTGCGTGTAAGTGTCTTAAGCAAGTCCCTGCCTGTTGTGGCCGTTGCCTTGTCAGTACTGACACGCACATGCCAATAAAGTCTACGCAACACCACTGGTGTCTAACTATGATGGGTGTTGATTAGATTGACCACTCGTGTGCCACAATGAGCATCGTCCCTACACGGAGGAACTGACTGACGCATGTACAATGGGGGTGGGTCCCTTTTGACAGCTCCACCTCTGTGAGCCAGACATTGTTTTGGGATAGTTGCTGGTAGACCTGTGCTCTTACGTGTCTTCAGCAATGTGAGTATGGTGTCCAACCTCTGACCATGTTGAGCAGTGTCATGAATCATTACAGAATGTGTCCACACAGATGTGTGTGAGTAGGCATGCGGCGTGAAGTTCTGTCGTCACATGTGATGTAGGACACCACTTCAGGCCTGCTACCGATTTGGTCATTCCTACACACAGCCCTATTCAATACATGGACTTGTGCCTACGTTGGGGGGTTGTGAGATTGTTGCTAATGTGCAATGGGGACACAGCTAGTACCCACCTTCACAGTCATCCAATTGGCCATGTGTCTCGGGGATGAACATGCGCATTGATGTCATTTACCAGGGTGTACCTTCTTGTGCAATCATTGTCCCTACATCTAGCCATACTTCCATACGTGAGTGAACATAGTCATGACACATCTGCATTATTTCGAATGTTTTATTCACATTCTGGTGAATGACGGAGAGGGAGCTGTCCATGGCCATCCAAGCCCACATAACATGGAAGCCCAGTGGTGGGCCAACCAGAGTCCTTTGGGGATTGAAAAGTGATTTGGAAGAGGGGGAGTGCAGTCCGCAGCAGGATTGCTGTGTAATTGTCAAGCAGTGGAGATATGGCAGTCCGTGTCAGGGTCCGGGTGAATGTCGCAGAGTATTCCGGGGGTCAGTGGAAGGTGTTGTCCCAGGGCATGATGCATAGGGCAGAGCCAGGCAGGGCAAGCCATATGGAGGTGATGGATGCTACTGCCTCCTTCCTCACACAGTAATTACCATCCACATCTTACTCCTCTGATACTTCTTCTGTGTCGGGTGTGTCCGGTGTGTGTGGCGGTGTAATGGCTGCATCACTGTGTGCCACTGACACATCAGGGTGCGAAGGTGATAGGGCTGCATCACTGTGTGCCACTGACACATCAGGGTGCGAAGGTGATTGGACTGCATCACTGTGTGCCACTGACACATCAGGGGTCGGAGATGTGTGTCTCGAGGTTCCTGCAGCAGTCATCTGGAACAGGCTAAGTGGCAGCAATGGCAAGATGAGGATCTGCAAGGCATGGAAGATCGCAGCTACATCTCGCTGGTGTTCAGCAGTGGTAGCCATACTTCCAGCCTCCATCCGCTCCATGTTCTCCATTGTCCTTCGCATCTGTGCCAACTCTGTGCTGTCGTCGCCGGAGCCTCTCTGCCTAGACAGTTCTTGTATCCGAGTAATGGAACCAGCGATGTCTGCCAAGGATTGTTGGTGGGCATGGTGCGGACAGTGGGTATCCGTTAGGGACTGTAGGTGCTCCCTGATGGGACTCAGGCACCCACGTATGGCATCGAGTTTGGCTGCCATGAGCTCGAAACCCAGTCGCAGCTGATCTGTCATCCTCTCCTGGCACCCTAACACACGGCGTTTGAAATCCATGTGTTGGTCGTGGGGGTCCTGGGAGGCAGCCGTGGTGGTGTGTGCTTCCTGCTGTGTGGTCTGTGCAGTGTGTGGGCTCACCGCGATACAGCTGGGCTGCCCTGCTCCTGGAGGTGGGGTGCGGAGGCTGTCCACGAGCCGTTGGAGGGTGTCTGTGCAAATGTGCAGGGTGTCCTCTTCATCATCACTGAAGAGATGTGTGGTCTGCTCTGCAGGAGGTGTTGGTTGTCCCTCTGCAATGTAAAGGGGAGATACAGGTTAACAGTGTGTTCCATGTATGTTGACGCATTGTAGATGTTTACATTCAGACTGCATGACGGTGTACATTGTGACTGTTTTGGTGAAGCTGGCTATTTGATGGGAGACAGTGGACATTTCGACTACATGACGGATGTGTGGTTGTACTCGTACATTATCATCTCACAGTGTCATGCATTGCCAGATGTGATTGGCCAGTTTCTACGCACGAGAGGCACCAGTTGTGTCCTCTGTCCTGTGGTGTAGGGGTTGCACTCTGTCCCACATTGTCGTCAATGTTGATGTACTGTGATTGCTATGTGTGTGTGCTGCATTGTTGGCGATTCGCCCCTGCAGCTCTGCATTGGCGGACCCTTATCCCTTTGAGGCGGTGTGCCTTTGACTTGTGTGCTTTCCGGGTGCTGGGATGTTTGCGACTTGGGTCATTTGTGCTACTGGAGATATTTGGTACTCTTGTGCATTGTTTGTCTGCAGATGTTTTCTTGACGTCATGGGTCGTAGGTGCACGTGGATGCGTCAGAGTGTGACCGGCTCCTTTACGGATGTGGTCCACACTCAGCCACCTCAGTGTCGTCTCGTGCACCATGTCATGTATTGTGACTTCAGCCATGCTATCTGTCATTCAGTGTCACTTGCATTTGTCAGTGTGGCTCACAGAGCCGCTGCTTTTCTGGATTCAGCACATGTGAATGGGTAGGTTGTGGCATTGGTGATATGGAGGGGGGCCAATTTGTGCACATTGTGGACGGGGGCCTACTTGGTGTTTCTATGTGTGCTGCAGTGTGCCAAGGCTATCAGGGACATGTTCCACACTCATTGTGGGTGTGCAGTGTGCTGCACATGATTGTGCATGTGTGCCATTGTGCCCATCTGCCCCCGTCCCCCCCGTCGTTACTCACCCTGTTGCTGTTGGGTCAGGTCATTTCGGGCTGTATCCAGACCCCCAACTCCTTGCACCGTCTCCACACTGATGACTGTGGCCACCATTTCCTCCAGCTCATCCAGCTCCTCCTGTGGCGCAGGACTCCCACCTCCAGTCGCCTTTGCTGCCTTCATGTTGGCAGCGAGTTTCTGTTTGGTTTGGCTGTGCACTTCATGCCAGCGCCTCTTGACATCCTCCATTGACCTCCTCGACACTCCGACTGCATTCACTTTGGTGACGATGGACTGCCATATTTCCGTTTGTGTTGCCAATGACGCAGTGGAGGTAACGAACAGTTGTTGGTAGTGTTCTATCACCTCCGTGACGGTGATCTGGTCTTCCTGCGGACTGAACCCCGTCTTCCTCTTCCCCTTGCCCTCCCCGAACAGGGGGTTCCATGCTGGTCCTCTGTGGGGCTTGTGGAGTTAGGCTTGTCCTCTGCACTCGGTCCGGGTTCATCCATGGTGCTACGCAGTTTGGATTGGTTTTGGGGTTTGTTTTTTTATTGCTTTTATAGTGCATTTTCACGCATGACGCATGGGTATTGCAGGCCTGTCGCTGGTTTTCGCTGATTTTGGTATCGCGCTTTGTGGCATCGCAACTTTTTGGGCGATCGTGTTTACGCATTTTTTGTTTATCGCGTTGGTTTTTACGCGGTCATTTGGCGAGTTATCATGCTGCTATCGCATGGTGCCGAGGGTTGAGAGTTGGACGTTAAGATGGTGTTATTTTCTCGCGATGGACTGCGATATGCAACGTTGCGTTAAGCTAAATTTGCGATGATTATCACACGTTCTTGAGAATATGCCCCCAAGTTATGAGTTACCTTGTTCTTGCGCCCCGTTGCGTGGCTCAAGAGCGACACAACTCATTGATAAATTTGACCAAAGTTTCTAAGGGTATCATACTTTGCCGTTGTGTGACGTCAGAGCGAAGTTCAGCTCTTAATGCCCGATGGCCACTCCCACAGATTTCCAGCACTATAAAACTATTGCATAGTTGAAAGAACCATGCTTGAGTACAAAATAGTCTTTTGTATACTTTTGATTACCATATATAAAAGTTTGTGCCGCAGGGATGTCACCCCTAAAACTGCTATTTAAACATATAAAACTAGCCTCAGCTGCACACTTCAACAGCGACTGTTCCTTTCCCCATAGGGGACAATTAGGGAATTTTGTTTCTGGAACCATATATGCTTCGAGCATTTCCTTCTGAAGGTTGTCAACCACCACCGGGGAGAGAGGCAAATTAAAATCGCCCACAATTACTATGGGAAAGGATCTTTGTTAAGCAGCTGCATTTTATCCAATCCGAGGTTCACCTACACATTGATCACAATTAAAGAATCAGTGATAAAGGTACCTTTATACAAATTTACCAGACACGCCGTCCCCAGTTTCAACTGGTAATTATGAGGCTGGCATCTTCGGCACATTTCATGGACATTAACTTTAGAAGGTCCCAGATGAATGACCTGCACCAGACTTGATTGCACCTTCACTGAATCGTATACACCCATTTAGATTCAAGTTTTCGCCAGCTAACCACGTCCCCTGGAAGCAAATCACTTTGTTGTCTCCCTACACCTCAGTGAGATCTGGTATCTTTCCTAAACGCTTCACACCAGGTACATCCCAGGAGAAGACGTCCAGGCTACCTGGTGATCGCAATGCCTAGTCCACACAAGCCAACCAGCGGGACCCTTCTCTTCGACCATCGGGAGACGGACACTTGTCGCATTTGTCAGTTCTGTTGCTGGGCACGCTTCTTGCTGACCTTCCTCGTTTATACCCCACAGACCATTCCTACTTGTTCACCCTAGTTTCCTAACTTCCTGCTCAGGGACTTCCACACTCTTCCTACCGGTCACTCTGTTCCCTGTCTACAGTGAAGCAGGTACCATTCACCAGCATATGAGTTCTACCTTCTTTTTACCAACATTGGCCACCTTGAAACATATACAGATGAGCAGAGCACCCCTCTCTTCAACATTTTCCTGCCAGAACCCCACCCTCTGAGTCCGATATCGGTCTAACTCCTGCAGCACTACAAGAGCTGATCCGTCCCAGTCCCTGGCTACCCCCTTTAGTAAGCCCGTCTGCTCTTTCATATTGTCATTTGAGAATACTGTTGCGTCAAGAATCCCATACAAAGTCTTTTGCATTAAAAGAAGGACACTCAGTATCGGCGAGGGGCCAGTAGCTGAAGCCTCCTGGGGGCCTATTTATGGGATTTTGGCAAAGGGCAGCTCAGCAAGGCAGCTTCCTGCACTGCACTACGACCAAGTGAAAGGGCAGGAATGCACCTGTCCTTTCTCCCTGTGCTGGCGCCGTTTCTGCAGCCTAGTGCCAACATAGGCACACTTGCACCATTGTGCAAGCGTGCCTCTGTTGCATGCAGGATTGTTTTAGTGCAGGAGGGGGCACCTTCCTGCACTTAAACAATGTTAAGAGGCAATTTCCTCTTTCTATGTGTGTGCAGAATGCAGCACATATAGAAAGAGGGAAAATCAGGAGAAATAAGCATATTTCTCCTCGTTACTGCTGTTGCCAGTAGTTTAAGGAGAGAGTCATTCAGAGCCCCATCCTCACCCCATGGGCATCAGCTCTTTCACTCTGCAGAGGGGCTAAGCTCATTTGGGGAGCTGCGGAAACCATGGCGAAGAAGATAATCGGGGATCCCTGAAAATGCCATCATCCGAAAATTTCAACCAATCCTGTTCCTGTCCCAAGTACTCATCCGAAGACGAGGTGAACTGTGGTGATGGAATCGCAACCACTGCCTGCAACATGGAAGAAGTAAGCGACTCGTGCGCCCTTTTACTTTTAAAGTGTTTACCCACAAAATCCTTTATCAAAGATGCTAGGGATCCGACTGAAGTGCGTGCTTGTCGGGTTACAGTAGGGAGGACTTCATCTTGTAGAGCATTCATGCCGCTGTAGGAGCTCTGCATACACTTATCCCCTACAGACTCCCTCATTAAGCATATTGGCATTGGCTCCCAATCTCCTTTTTCTTCTCTGTGCCCCTTTCAACTTTCTGAGTCTTTCTTCATCAGCTGGCATCACTTATCTAAACTTTCTCTTCCAGCAGAAAACAGTAGGGGCCAGATGTACGACGCTTTTTAGTGTGCGCAAACGGGTCTTAGACCCGTTTGCGCACATTAAAAAGCATGGGCCCATGTACAAACAGTATTTTGCGACTCGCAAATAAATTGCGACTCGCGAAATGCTGTTTTGCGACTCGCTATTAGGAAGGGGCGTTCCCTTACTAATAGCGGCCGCAAAGCAATGTACCAATGTTTTGCGACCGCAATTGCGGTCGCAAAACACTCGCAATTTACCACCTACTTCAAGTAGGTGGTAATATATTCGCAAATGGGAAGGGGTCCCCAGGGGACCCCTTCCCCTTGCAAATGCATGCAATATTATTTTTAAGGGCAGGCAGTGGTCCCAGGGACCACTGCCTGCCTTAAAAATTAAACGAAAACGTTTTTTTTGTTTTTTTAAATGCATCCTGTTTTTCTTTAAGGAAAAGAGGCTGCATTTAAAAAAAAAGAGCTGCTTTATTTAAAAGCAATCCCAGACATGGTGGTCTGCTGAGCCCAGCAGGCCACCATACCTGGGAGTGCCTGCCATTCCCAATGGGCTCGCAAATTGCGAGAGGCTCATTAATATTCATGAGCCTCGCAATTTGCGACCCCATTGAGAATCGCAAAAAGTGTTCAACACACTGTTGTACATGCCAAATTGCGAGTCGCAAATGCGACGCAATTTGTGAGGCGCTATATGGCAGGTCGTACATCTGGCCCTAAATTCCTCAATTCTCTTAACACTTAAACCCAAACAGTTCTACACCAGCAGAGTCAAGGAAGTCACCGCCATACAAGAGTCAAGTCATGCACAATAAAGCTCGTATCTCCTCCTGGACCGTTGTTGATACCACCACCATCTCCACCCCCACCCTTAAATCATTGAATCCAAAGCTGAACCAATGAGAAACAGCGCTATCCACTATTCGCAAAAGATTACCACTGCACTTTCCAACAAGAACCTGTTTCAAGCGCTCCTAGGGTTTTCTCACAACTGGCTGGGTGCCAGAGGACACACGCCGGCTCCCAGAGTTGCTGGTGCAGTGGTAGAGGGGCTAATGTCTCCAATGCCTCTAGCCTGGCGTGTTCTGTAGGCAGGGACCTCCCTGCAGATACCTGCACCCCTTTACCGGCACTAATAAAAGTGAATCAATACGTGTGCTGCCTCACTTGACCCGCTGCTGTCAATCAGTTTGTCCAATTTTGGCGCAGTTCATTCAGCAGGAGCAAACCACAGCCTAAACCAGCAACACAGCAGAGTGGTGGTCGTTGATAGACGCATTGAGACGGTGAGTGGCCGGACACGAGCACGGTGCGTTACAACGTCGGCGTCGCAGGAGGGGCTCACAACTGTGATGATCAAGACTGGAGGCAGAAGCTTCCAAAAGGATACAGGCCAGGAGAATGAAGATCTTGTTCCCAGGACAACTCAACATTAGATTTGGGTTTATCAGGATTAGCAGTTTAAAGAGAACCATAAATGGACGATGCTTTAGGATTGGATAATAACAATGGCAAAAGATTTTTATCAGAAAGATTGTGTGAAATCGTGGTGTTTAACAGCAATGAACTATTAATAATCTCTCTTTAAGAGATTCAAGTCCATTTTTGAAGATTTGGGGACACCCAAATTTTAAGCGAAAATCAGAGGATGATATAATTACAGAATTCTTAAAAAGTTGGTGAACACATAACACGTTGTTTGGTGTAGGAACACCAAACAATAGGTTTTCTATTCATTTTAATGTATTCATTACACCAAAGAGATGATTGAAGAAAAATGTCGTTTAATTACTTCCCTAAACCTAAATATGCTCCAAGAAGCATGCAAGTAAATTTAAAAATAAAAGTAGAAAAATGCGGCGGTCTAGCACAAAAAGTTAGACATTCTTTAAAAGAAAGGGAGTGGATGAAAGATTCTTCACTATCAATCCACAATGGTGAAAATCATTTTTATTTGCTTGTCTCAAAGTGAAGGCTTTATGATATAAATAGACAATAGGAAAAGTAACTTCTCCAAGTAGATGATCCGTCTTAAGTTCAGCAAGAGATAGTCATGGTCTTGTAATGTTCAATAACATTTTGGAAAGAATAGAATCAATCTTTTTGAAAAGAGAAGAAGGAATATTAACTAGTATCATAGCCATGAGGTATAAAATGAGAGGAGAAAGCATCATTTTAATGGAGTCTAATCTCCCCCACCAAGAAAGGAATAATCAGTTCTATTATTAAGGGAGTTTAGTTGTTTAAAAGAGTTGTTTAAAATTTGTTTTGGTAGTTCCCTTAATAGAATTAGTGAACCACTGACCTTAGAAGCAGCCCGACAGAAATTTGAGGAGCTCAACATATCTTTTGTACAAAACTTATTTAAAGGTAAAACATCTGTTTTATCTGAGTTAATTTTGTATAATAAATCCTTTGAAAAATTCTGAGTTTCTTGTAAAATGTGGGGTAAAGTGGATCCAGTCTCAGAAATAAATGAAAGTATTTCGTCAGCATGTGCTGCTAATTTTAAAAGCTTAGAAATATTTAAAACCAGAAATGTCATGGTTTTCTCTAATTCTTGATAAAAAAGGTTCTAATGCCGAAATAAATAACAAGCGGGATAAAAGACAACCTTGACGGACTCCAATATTTAAAGAAAAATAGTTTGAGATCACGCCATTAACTCGAATACATGCTTTTGGGGAACTATAAAGTACGGAAATCGTAGATAGTAAATTAGGACCAAAACCATGCCATTTTAACTATTAAAAAATAAAATTCCAATAAACACTATCAAAGGCCTTTTCCACATCAATAGTATTGGCTGAGAAAGGAGTTATGCAGATTTTAGCTGCAGTCAAGATGTCAAAAAAGAATCCTGTGTTCTCAGAGGAAAGTCTTCCCTTACTAAAAGCAGACCATTTTGGGAAAGACGTCAGATCAGGATGGTGACAGGGATCCCTCGGTTGCCTCTGATCACCGGGTGCTGAGGTCGCCTTGCCACCTTCACTGCTCCTCACTTTGTTGGAGAAGGAAGCCCCAGAGAGACTGTACTAATTCATTCATAAGACCAAAATGAGGAGAGAAGGGAGGGCTATTATGACCGGATTGCCTAATTGACAGATTTCTAAAAAGGAGAAGGTAATTAAAAAAAGAGAATTGCCACGTAACATGCGTTCCCATCTGTCACTGCTTTTTTTTATTGCTCTTATGTGTTATTAGTGATTTCACTATTTCTTTTCCTTCCTCTTTGTTACCAGTAGCTGATCCTTCACAAGGGAGCTTGTGAGGGTCACAAGGGCGCTTGTGAGGGTCACAAGGGCGCTTGTGAGGGTCACAAGGGAGCTTGTGAGGGTCACAAGGGCGCTTGTGAGGGTCACAAGGGCGCTTGTGAGGGTCACAAGGGCGCTTGTGAGGGTCACAAGGGAGCTTGTGAGGGTCACAAGGGCGCTTGTGAGGGTCACAAGGGAGCTTGTGAGGGTCACAAGGGCGCTTGTGAGGGTCAGCAGGGAGCTTGTGAGGGTCACAAGGGCGCTTGTGAGGGTCACAAGGGAGCTTGTGAGGGTCACAAGGGCGCTTGTGAGGGTCACAAGGGAGCTTGTGAGGGTCAGCAGGGAGCTTGTGAGGGTCACAAGGGCGCTTGTGAGGGTCACAAGGGAGCTTGTGAGGGTCACAAGGGAGCTTGTGAGGGTCACAAGGGCGCTTGTGAGGGTCACAAGGGAGCTTGTGAGGGTCACAAGGGAGCTTGTGAGGGTCACAAGGGCGCTTGTGAGGGTCAGCAGGGGTTGCTGGACCCTAGTTAGGTATTTTATTTCACCTTCACGTTAATTTTAACGTGCTACTATCGTGCTGACTAGCGCTTTCTCGCACGGCCCCCGACACCCTCCCGGACGCCGGGCTACAAAGCTGGACCTACAGCGCGTCCATAAGGCAAGCCCGTCTGCGCTTGGACCGTGCTCAGCACCAGCCGCCCTGCCGGTTGTACCCCCATCTAGCTGTTCACATCCGCTACTCACGGATCGAGCTCTTATACCTTCAGGTAAGACCTGCTCCGGCCCCACGCTGACTCCGTCAGATACTATACCTAAGAATATTTGCCCAGTTTGTATCTTATTCTGACCCACTCTAGGATTTTCGCACTTAGCTCTCCTATTACACCCAGGGAATTCAGAGGCACGCCTATTAACGCACAGTCTCCGATCTTGCGCACTTGGTAGATGCTCCCACACTTGATTTGGCTTTTATCACCGAGACCTCGGCAGATGCGTCATCTGACCCAGATCTAGCTATTGCGACTCCCCCCTGTTTTGGCATTTTCAGGTTAGATCGTACTGGGAAGAGGGGCAGTGGTTTAGCAATTATTTACAGGGATTACCTCAAAGCCTCCCTTGAGCCGCTACTGGCCACACCTGATTACGAAGCACATGCATAAAAAACTGCTCTCTCCAATCATTACTCCCTTATTGGGGTACTTATCTATCAACCCCTGGGCTCTAGGACAGCCTTCTGAAACAGGAAGAATCAGCTCTGGGACATTAAAACCAATTCCCCCGATTTTACTATACTCGGGGACTTCAACTTTCATCTTGAAAATTCAGCAGACAAAGATACTATCGATCTCTTAGACTCTGTGGCAAAGTCTAGGACTCACCCAGCTAGAAGGCTCCAACGCAGTCAGCCGGCCACTCGTTAGATGGTATTTTTTCAGACAATCCCTATCTCTGAGTCACTACTGTTCTCCCACTTCTCTGGTCAGACCATAGTGCAGTCATGTTCCAACTGAATCTGGCGTTCTCGTTGATCACCCTCAGCTGCTGCGTACTTTACGCCACTCCTGGCATAAAATTACTCCTGAATTACTTACTGCACATCTTGCTCAATCCACGCCTGAGATTACTGCAGATTTAGATGCAGCAACGGATATATACAATCAGTGCATTGATTCTAGTCCCAATTTGCTTGCCCCACTCAAAAATCTGAAAAACAGAAGATTTTCTCCCTCTGGTTTGATGAGAACCTTAGAGCTCATAAACAAGCATGTAGAAGGCTAGAAAGGAAACGGCGTATCCACTATGATCCCTGCGATAAAATCTCATACAAGCAGGAAACGGCGCATCCACTATGATCCCTGCCATAAAATCTCATACAAGCAGGAAACGGCGCATCCACTATGATCCCTGCCATAAAATCTCATACAAGCAGGAAACGGCGCATCCACTATGATCCCTGCCATAAAATCTCATACAAGCAGGAAACGGCGCATCCACTATGATCCCTGCCATAAAATCTCATACAAGCAGGAAACGGAAACGGCGCATCCACTATGATCCCTGCCATAAAATCTCATACAAGCAGGAAACGGCGCATCCACTATGATCCCTGACATAAAATCTCATACAAGCAGGAAACGGCGTATTCACTATGATCCCTGCCATAAAATCTCATACAAGCAGGAAACGGCGCATCCACTATGATCCCTGCGATAAAATCTCATACAAGCAGGAAACGGCGCATCCACTATGATCCCTGTGATAAAAATCACATACAAGCAGGAAACGGCGCATCCACTATGATCCCTGCGATAAAATCTCATACAAGCAGGAAACGGAAACGGCGCATCCACTATGATCCCTGCCATAAAATCTCATACAAGCAGGAAACGGCGCATCCACTATGATCCCTGACATAAAATCTCATACAAGCAGGAAACGGCGTATTCACTATGATCCCTGCCATAAAATCTCATACAAGCAGGAAACGGCGCATCCACTATGATCCCTGCGATAAAATCTCATACAAGCAGGAAACGGCGCATCCACTATGATCCCTGTGATAAAATCACATACAAGCAGGAAAAGGCGCATCCACTATGATCCCTGCGATAAAATCTCATACAAGCAGGAAACGGCGCATCCACTATGATCCCTGCGATAAAATCTCATACAAGCAGGAAACGGCGCATCCACTATGATCCCTGCCATAAAATCTCATACAAGCAGGAAACAGGCGCATCCACTATGATCCCTGCCATAAAATCTCATACAAGCAGGAAACGGCGCATCCACTATGATCCCTGCCATAAAATCTCATACAAGCAGGAATCGGCGCATCCACTATGATCCCTGCGATAAAATCTCATACAAGCAGGAAACGGCGCATCCACTATGATCCCTGCCATAAAATCTCATACAAGCAGGAAACGGCGCATCCACTATGATCCCTGCCATAAAATCTCATACAAGCAGGAAACGGCGCATCCACTATGATCCCTGCCATAAAATCTCATACAAGCAGGAATCGGCGCATCCACTATGATCCCTACCATAAAATCGCATACAAGCAGGAAACGGCGCATCCACTATGATCCCTGCGCTAAAATCTCACACAAGCAGGAAACGGCGCATCCACTATGATCCCTGTGATAAAATCTCATACAAGCAGGAAACGGCGCATCCACTATGATCCCTGCGATAAAATCTCATACAAGCAGGAAACGGCGTATCCACTATGATCCCTGCCATAAAATCTCATACAAGCAGGAAACGGAAACGGCGCATCCACTATGATCCCTGCCATAAAATCTCATACAAGCAGGAAACGGCGCATCCACTATGATCCCTGACATAAAATCTCATACAAGCAGGAAACGGCGTATTCACTATGATCCCTGCCATAAAATCTCATACAAGCAGGAAACGGCGCATCCACTATGATCCCTGCGATAAAATCTCATACAAGCAGGAAACGGCGCATCCACTATGATCCCTGTGATAAAATCACATACAAGCAGGAAACGGCGCATCCACTATGATCCCTGCGATAAAATCTCATACAAGCAGGAAACGGAAACGGCGCATCCACTATGATCCCTGCCATAAAATCTCATACAAGCAGGAAACGGCGCATCCACTATGATCCCTGACATAAAATCTCATACAAGCAGGAAACGGCGTATTCACTATGATCCCTGCCATAAAATCTCATACAAGCAGGAAACGGCGCATCCACTATGATCCCTGCGATAAAATCTCATACAAGCAGGAAACGGCGCATCCACTATGATCCCTGCGATAAAATCACATACAAGCAGGAAACGGCGCATCCACTATGATCCCTGCGATAAAATCTCATACAAGCAGGAAACGGCGCATCCACTATGATCCCTGCGATAAAATCTCATACAAGCAGGAAACGGCGCATCCACTATGATCCCTGCCATAAAATCTCATACAAGCAGGAAACGGCGCATCCACTATGATCCCTGCCATAAAATCTCATACAAGCAGGAAACGGCGCATCCACTATGATCCCTGCCATAAAATCTCATACAAGCAGGAATCGGCGCATCCACTATGATCCCTGCGATAAAATCTCATACAAGCAGGAAACGGCGCATCCACTATGATCCCTGCCATAAAATCTCATACAAGCAGGAAACGGCGCATCCACTATGATCCCTGCCATAAAATCTCATACAAGCAGGAAACGGCGCATCCACTATGATCCCTGCCATAAAATCTCATACAAGCAGGAATCGGCGCATCCACTATGATCCCTACCATAAAATCGCATACAAGCAGGAAACGGCGCATCCACTATGATCCCTGCGATAAAATCTCACACAAGCAGGAAACGGCGCATCCACTATGATCCCTGTGATAAAATCTCATACAAGCAGGAAACGGCGCATCCACTATGATCCCTCCATAAAATCTCATACAAGCAGGATACGGCGTATCCACTATGATCCGTCCATAAAATCGCATACAAGCAGGAAACGGCGCATCCACTATGATCCCTCCATAAAATCGCATACAAGCACGCCATTTGAGCATATAATGATATGCTTTTCAAAGCAAAATCCAGTTATTATGTCATCAAAATTAAATCTTCCTTAATCATCCACAAAGAACTCTTTGCTACAGTGGTAAAACTGAGCAAGCTTCCTGAACCTAAAAACATCACAGCCAACCAAACCTTCTGCAACAAGTTAGCAACTTTTTTTCAAAATCAGGTTGAAGCTATCTATAATGCATTTTTGAATAACCCTCCTTCCTGTAGTTCAACTAATGAGATGGACACAGGCACAGATCTGGCACTGGCAGCTACCACCCCCACTGACTCAATTAGAACAATAGAAAATCTGTCTGCTCACCACTCTTTTACACAAGGAGATTGTCCCTCTGCCAGAGATACTCTTTTACTGTCCTTTAACCCTCTTTCGGAAGATCTGGTTCAATCATAATTGAGCAAGATTGAATCTGGCTCTCCCCTAGATCCCTGCCCTCCCAGAATTCTTCACTTAGCACCTGTTGTCATTTTTAGCACCACGGAGACATCTTCAACAGGATGTTCACTTCGGGTTATTTTCCGAAGGAATGGAAGAAGTCTTCCATTCTGCCCCTTCTAAAAAAAACAAAAAAACTATTCAGACAGTAGCGATCCAAATCATTTCAGGCCTATTTCACGCCTCCCCTTCCCTGCGAAGACTGTGGAGAAGGCAATTAATTCTGAGCTCTTACTTTTCATTGATCACAATGCACTCCTGGATGCCACCAGATTTGGCTTAAGAAGCCAACACAGCACCGGATAAGCTCTGATCAATGCCTCACACCAGAAGAAATGCTGCCTTAATCTTGTTAGACCTCTCCACAGTTTTCAACACCGTCAACCATTGCCTTCTCATGGATGGTCTCTTCACTACAGGCATCGGGGCAAGGCCCTCAGGCTCCTTAAATCTTTTCTTTTAGATAGAGAGCAGTTTGTTGAGCTGAATGGCTTCAAGTCCCCCTCTTTCTCTTCACCTTGCGGGGTCCTGCAGGGCTATGCCATGAATCCAACCCTTTTAATTTATACGTGACCCCTTTGGCCAGCCGGATAAAATCCTTTGGCTTCGCAGTGGTGTCTTAAGCCAACGACACCCAAATTGCGGTGTCGGTGGCCAGCAATCCGGATGACACTGTATCTTGCTTCCATGACTGCATGCCTGCATGCTTCAAGTCGGAAGTTGGATGTCAACTAACTGTCTAAAACTAAACTCCGGTAAAACCAAGGTTCTGTTGCTTGGCAGAAGCACGTCGTTTTGGTCCCCCAACTGGTGGCCACAGGCGCTGGGGGTGCTCCCTACCCCTGTTACCAAAGTTAAACTCCTTCCCCCTTAAGTCAGGGTGAACACTTCTACTGTCTTCTTCCAAAAAGAAGTCAAAGGGCTCCTGATGAAGAAATTTCTGCCTTAGCCTGATTCTGGGCCATACCCGTTGACTCGTGCCCAGCCACCTTGTTCATGAGTCTGTCGGACAATTTAAGACTGTGACCTTTTTTTCTCCCTCTGTTGTTTATGATGTGCTTTGCTGTGCCTTCACGAGAATGCTGGACAATTTTGACTTTGAATTTGTCGTTTTGGTTATTCTATTTTGTATGCTTATTACCTTGTGATGCATAATCTGTAAAGCACTCTGATACCCTCGGTGGTCAGGTTCGCGCTATATAAAACTTTCAAAATAAATAAATAAAGATCTTGGAGTTTACTATGATAACAAACTCTCCTTTGAAGGACATGTAAACTTCATCACTTCCTCCTGTTTTTTTAATGTTCTAAACCCTCAGCAAAATCATTCCCTTTATCCCTCTTGATTTACAGAAATCTGTGATCTCTGCACTCATTCTTGCTAAATTAGATCACTGTAGCGCTCTATTTGCCAACATTCAGAAAAGATTTTTAAACAAACTACAGATCCTCCAGAACGCGGCTGCTTCTGGCCGTTCCCAAACATCAATCCATTTCTCATGTTCTTCCCTTACTTCATTGGTTTCCTATCAAAAAACGGATTGAGTTTAAATCTCTATGCTTTGCATTTGAGGCACTGCATGAATCTAGTCCAGAATATCTTAGGCAACGCTTCCAGTGGTACGACCCTAAAAGATCCTTGCGCTCCTCTTCTGCATCCAATCTTGTAATCAGTAGAGTTAATTAGGGAGGCAGAAGCTTTGTCATTTGCACAGTTAGGCTGTGGAATTCCATGCCGCCATTTCTCGAGAATAAATCTGACCTGCTCTCTTTCCGTAAAGCCTTAAAAACCTGGCTTTTCAACCATTAGTTCTTTCTGAATCTATTCCTCTTATACTCTGTTTTCCAGGTTTTTTCTTCTTCCGAGTTTCAGCACCTAGACACCTTTGGATAGTAGAGCTCTCTACAAATCTAAATTTAATTTCATTTCAATCTCAAGGTGTATTCAGGGTTGGCTCCTCCATTATAGCTGAGGAGCGTCGCCCCACTAAATATCTTAAGACAGCTGGGTTGAGAGCAAGTGCAGGCCTCCAGTGCTATCGGGAGCACCGAGAGTGGCCGCTTCTTCCAATTCTGGCGCTTCCCTCATGCTGGTTAACAGCATGAGAAAAGCACCAGGATTGGTTAAGGGAGTTGGCTGGGGCCCTGGACGTCACAAGAGAAGAAGAGGACCGGAGTGAGGAGGACACGCGCTGCACAATAAGTAACTTTTTATTTTATATCTTTAAAGTTTTTTTTTTTTTCACTTTCCCAGCATCTCCACTCGCCGTAGTTGCCAGCCGCCACTAGGTGTATTGCAGAATGTTAGATGGCAGCATGCACTTTCCCGGCATCTCCACTCGCCGTAGTTGCCAGCCGCCACTAGGTGTATTGCAGAATGTTAGATGGCGGCATGCACTTTCCCGGCATCTCCACTCGCCGTAGTTGCCAGCCGCCACTAGGTGTATTGCAGAATGTTAGATGGCGGCATGCACTTTCCCGGCATCTCCACTCGCCGTAGTTGCCAGCCGCCACTAGGTGTATTGCAGAATGTTAGATGGCAGCATGCACTTTCCCCGCATTTCCACTCGCCGTAGTTGCCAGCCGCCACTAGGTGTATTGCAGAATGTTAGATGGCGGCATGCACTTTCCCGGCATCTCCACTCGCCGTAGTTGCCAGCCGCCACTAGGTGTATTGCAGAATGTTAGATGGCAGCATGCACTTTCCCCGCATCTCCACTCGCCGTAGTTGCCAGCCGCCACTAGGTGTATTGCAGAATGTTAGATGGCAGCATGCACTTTCCCCGCATCTCCACTCGCCGTAGTTGCCAGCCGCCACTAGGTGTATTGCAGAATGTTAGATGGCGGCATGCACTTTCCCCGGCATCTCCACTCGCCGTAGTTGCCAGCCGCCACTAGGTGTATTGCAGAATGTTAGATGGCAGCATGCACTTTCCCCGCATCTCCACTCGCCGTAGTTGCCAGCCGCAACTAGGTGTATTGCAGAATGTTAGATGGCGGCAAGCATTTTCCCGGCATCTTCACTCGCCGTAGTTGCCAGCCGCCACTAGGTATATTGCAGAATGTTAGATGGCAGCATGCACTTTCCCCGCATCTCCACTCGCCGTAGTTGCCAGCCGCCACTAGGTGTATTGCAGAATGTTAGATGGCAGCATGCACTTTCCCGGCATCTCCACTCGCTGTAGTTGCCAGCCGCCACTAGGTGTATTGCAGAATGTTAGATGGCGGCATGCACTTTCCCGGCATCTCCACTCGCCGTAGTTGCCAGCCGCCACTAGGTGTATTGCAGAATGTTAGATGGCAGCATGCACTTTCCCCGCATCTCCACTCGCCGTAGTTGCCAGCCGCAACTAGGTGTATTGCAGAATGTTAGATGGCGGCAAGCATTTTCCCGGCATCTTCACTCGCCGTAGTTGCCAGCCGCCACTAGGTGTATTGCAGAATGTTAGATGGCAGCATGCACTTTCCCCGCATCTCCACTCGCCGTAGTTGCCAGCCGCCACTAGGTGTATTGCAGAATGTTAGATGGCAGCATGCACTTTCCCCGCATCTCCACTCGCCGTAGTTGCCAGCCGCCACTAGGTGTATTGCAGAATGTTAGATGGCGGCATGCACTTTCCCGGCATCTCCACTCGCCGTAGTTGCCAGCCGCCACTAGGTGTATTGCAGAATGTTAGATGGCAGCATGCACTTTCCCCGCATCTCCACTCGCCGTAGTTGCCAGCCGCCACTAGGTGTATTGCAGAATGTTAGATGGCGGCATGCACTTTCCCCGCATCTCCACTCGCCGTAGTTGCCAGCCGCCACTAGGTGTATTGCAGAATGTTAGATGGCGGCATGCACTTTCCCCGCATCTCCACTCGCCGTAGTTGCCAGCCGCCACTAGGTGTATTGCAGAATGTTAGATGGCAGCATGCACTTTCCCGGCATCTCCACTCGCTGTAGTTGCCAGCCGCCACTAGGTGTATTGCAGAATGTTAGATGGCAGCATGCACTTTCCCCGCATCTCCACTCGCCGTAGTTGCCAGCCGCCACTAGGTGTATTGCAGAATGTTAGATGGCAACATGCACTTTCCCCGCATCTCCACTCGCCGTAGTTGCCAGCCGCCACTAGGTGTATTGCAGAATGTTAGATGGCGGCATGCACTTTCCCGGCATCTCCACTCGCCGTAGTTGCCAGCCGCTACTAGGTGTATTGCAGAATGTTAGATGGCGGCATGCACTTTCCCGGCATCTCCACTCGCCGTAGTTGCCAGCCGCCACTAGGTGTATGGCAGAATGTTAGATGGCGGCATGCACTTTCCCGGCATCTCCACTCGCCGTAGTTGCCAGCCGCCACTAGGTGTATTGCAGAATGTTAGATGGCGGCATGCACTTTCCCCGCATCTCCACTCGCCGTAGTTGCCAGCCGCCACTAGGTGTATTGCAGAATGTTAGATGGTGGCATGCACTTTCCCCGCATCTCCACTCGCCGTAGTTGCCAGCCGCCACTAGGTGTATTGCAGAATGTTAGATGGCGGCATGCACTTTCCCCGCATCTCCACTCGCCGTAGTTGCCAGCCGCCACTAGGTGTATTGCAGAATGTTAGATGGCGGCATGCACTTTCCCGGCATCTCCACTCGCCGTAGTTGCCAGCCGCCACTAGGTGTATTGCAGAATGTTAGATGGCGGCATGCACTTTCCCCGCATCTCCACTCGCCGTAGTTGCCAGCCGCCACTAGGTGTATTGCAGAATGTTAGATGGCGGCATGCACTTTCCCCGCATCTCCACTCGCCGTAGTTGCCAGCCGCCACTAGGTGTATTGCAGAATGTTAGATGGCGGCATGCACTTTCCCCGCATCTCCACTCGCCGTAGTTGCCAGCCGCCACTAGGTGTATTGCAGAATGTTAGATGGCAGCATGCACTTTCCCGGCATCTCCACTCGCCGTAGTTGCCAGCCGCCACTAGGTGTAGTGCAGAATGTTAGATGGCAGCATGCACTTTCCCCGCATCTCCACTCGCCGTAGTTGCCAGCCGCCACTAGGTGTATTGCAGAATGTTAGATGGCGGCATGCACTTTCCCCGCATCTCCACTCGCCGTAGTTGCCAGCCGCCACTAGGTGTATTGCAGAATGTTAGATGGCGGCATGCACTTTCCCGGCATCTCCACTCGCCGTAGTTGCCAGCCGCCACTAGGTGTATTGCAGAATGTTAGATGGCGGCATGCACTTTCCCCGCATCTCCACTCGCCGTAGTTGCCAGCCGCCACTAGGTGTATTGCAGAATGTTAGATGGCAGCATGCACTTTCCCCGCATCTCCACTCGCCGTAGTTGCCAGCCGCCACTAGGTGTATTGCAGAATGTTAGATGGCGGCATGCACTTTCCCGGCATCTCCACTCGCCGTAGTTGCCAGCCGCCACTAGGTGTATTGCAGAATGTTAGATGGCGGCATGCACTTTCCCCGCATCTCCACTCGCCGTAGTTGCCAGCCGCCACTAGGTGTATTGCAGAATGTTAGATGGCGGCATGCACTTTCCCCGCATCTCCACTCGCCGTAGTTGCCAGCCGCCACTAGGTGTATTGCAGAATGTTAGATGGCGGCATGCACTTTCCCGGCATCTCCACTCGCCGTAGTTGCCAGCCGCCACTAGGTGTATTGCAGAATGTTAGATGGCGGCATGCACTTTCCCCGCATCTCCACTCGCCGTAGTTGCCAGCCGCCACTAGGTGTATTGCAGAATGTTAGATGGCGGCATGCACTTTCCCCGCATCTCCAC
The DNA here is from genome assembly GCA_963921515.1 of Calotriton arnoldi. Taxonomy (NCBI): domain Eukaryota; kingdom Metazoa; phylum Chordata; class Amphibia; order Caudata; family Salamandridae; genus Calotriton; species Calotriton arnoldi. Next base: position 1,075,724 of record CAWUFW010004300.1, read on the forward strand.
TCGCCGTAGTTGCCAGCCGCCACTAGGTGTATTGCAGAATGTTAGATGGCGGCATGCACTTTCCCCGCATCTCCACTCGCCGTAGTTGCCAGCCGCCACTAGGTGTATTGCAGAATGTTAGATGGCGGCATGCACTTTCCCGGCATCTCCACTCGCCGTAGTTGCCAGCCGCCACTAGGTGTATTGCAGAATGTTAGATGGCAGCATGCACTTTCCCGGCATCTCCACTCGCCGTAGTTGCCAGCCGCCACTAGGTGTATTGCAGAATGTTAGATGGCGGCATGCACTTTCCCCGCATCTCCACTCGCCGTAGTTGCCAGCCGCCACTAGGTGTATTGCAGAATGTTAGATGGCGGCAAGCATTTTCCCGGCATCTTCACTCGCCGTAGTTGCCAGCCGCCACTAGGTGTATTGCAGAATGTTAGATGGCGGCATGCACTTTCCCCGCATCTCCACTCGCCGTAGTTGCCAGCCGCCACTGGATGTATTGCAGAATGTTAGATGGCGGCATGCACTTTCCCGGCATCTCCACTCGCCGTAGTTGCCAGCCGCCACTAGGTGTATTGCAGAATGTTAGATGGCGGCATGCACTTTCCCCGCATCTCCGCTCGCCGTAGTTGCCAGCCGCCACTGGGTGTATTGCAGAATGTTAGATGGCGGCATGCACTTTCTTTGGTACATAACAGTCATTTGGACCCAAAGGCCAGGACTATAACAGGAAAGATGGTCTGTGCAGTTTGCTTTACATTTGAAGATTTGATTGGCATGTCTGTTTCAATGGTTCACAAAAGACAGGTATGGTTTGGAGAGGACACACTATTTAAATGTTAGAGGGAGTAGATTTTAGAGCAGTGATCTTCAAAGTTTTTAATGCCGCGCCCCCTGTAATAAAAAAAAATAATCTCTCATGGTTCATGTGTACCTAAATGTTATTTTTATTTAAGATTATTTTTATTACAAGATGCCGGGTAGACAGTTACAGGTGGCTGTAAGCAGTCTGTAGGGTAGATACAAACAACACCAAAATGACAAAGAACCATTCAGGGGATACAGCGTTATAAATCTTGAAATAAAATGTCCATCAATACCAATAAAAAACAATTTGGGTCAAAATCGATGGTATGAGATGGACTGGGTTTTAGGCGCCCTCCGCGGCCATCGGGCAATGGAGCGAGATCTCTGGAGGCTGCAAGGCCCTGATCAAGTTCTCTGAAGGACCAGTGTTTGGGCAGCCTTGCTCGCCACCCCTTGTAGAGCAGCGGCCAAGGAGAAGGCAAACCCCTGCGTCATCCCTATCGGCCTCAGCTGGAGGCCCCCAGCGCAAGCCCACTTTCATTAAAATGTTTACAATTCTGTTTTTGCATTCAGTCTACAAATGCTGCAGGCAGAACATGAGGTGTAAAAGGATAGCTATCTGGAACTGGGGTCCCTCTCAGTAGTTTGAAGCAGTCCACCAGTTTTTGCTGACCAGGATGGTTCCAGGATTTGTGGGGCCTTGGGCAGAAAGAGATTGCAAGACCCATCTAATTTGCCTATAATGTGACATCACAGGAAACCAACAAATCACAATATCCATGGAAATTATCCACGGTAGGGAACCAGAGGCTAAGGGCCTTCAAGGGTGAGCTGGCCTCCAGATCGAACCTGTTATACACAACAAAGCCACCCGAGTGATTTAAAAAAAATTATCCTAATCTGTCACATTATGCAAGGTATTCATGTAATAGCCGCCTGCTCCTAGACATACACAAAAACGTGACAGGATGTTCTCACACACAACCAGGTGTCACGCTTCATCGCAGGACACCCCACTCTCCTCAAAAACCAAGTTTGATGAGGAGCGGGCCTACGCCATGAAATCAGGGAGACACATGCTTCTAAATACGGATCTGTGAAAAATATCTAAATTTGAAAACCAAAGTGGCAACCCAGTCTTACCTCTGTACTCTATGGAGTACCACTTAGTATTAAAAAAACAGACATGTGGAATAGGGAAGCTAGTACCCCAGCCCTACGACAGGGTTTTTGAGAAGCGTGGGGTGTCCTGTGATGAATCATGACACCTGGTGGTGTGTGAGGACATCCCGCCTCATTTCTGTGTAAGTCTAGGAGCAGGCTGGTATTACATAAGTATGTTGCATAATGTGATAGATTAGAATAATTTTTTTTTAAATCACTCGGAAGGCTTTGTTGTGTTTAACACATCACAGGAAATCACATCACAGTAGGTGCCATACTGACTGGGGGGAGAAGGGTCTGTATGCATTAGGGGACTTATATGAGGATAGTACCCTGCTTCCCTTCGATGCAAGATAAGTATGACCTGCCTCGTGGGGACTTTCTGCTCCACTCGGCTCTGGTCTCGGCCATCCAAAAGCACTGGAGAGAAGGGTTGTCTGAGCCGCAGACCTCCATGGCTTGTCAGTACGTAGTAATGGCGGCAGGGACCTTTAAAGCACTTACTTGCCTTTATAGGCATATGACGCACGAGGCGCTGACTCCGTTGCGGGCGCTACAGCAGAAATGGGAGGAGGACTTAGGCAAAGAGATCCCTGAGAAGGTGTGGGCCGAGCTGGTTGAGCGGGCTTGGAAAAGCACTAGAAATGCCCGTTTCCAACTGGTGCATTTTTTATACTACATAGGGCCTACCTCACCCCGGCAAAAATTAACACATACTTCGGCACGGACACAGCGCTATGCCCACGATGCAACGCAGAGGGTGCGGATTTCCGTCACATGATGTGGGACTGCCCCCAGCTTGGGAAGTATTGGGAGGAGGTGGTTGCGTTATTGTGTGACATCACTGAGAGAGAGTTAGAACCCGCTATAGGCCCTTGCTTGCTGCACTGGTTTCCCCACACATCCAAGACCAAGATCACTAGCAAATGTTTGGACTTGGGCCTGCTTTTGGCCAAAAGAGACATTACAACACATTGGAAATCTAGGCGGGGCCCCAGTGTTCAGAGGTGGAAAACTGACCTCCTTAAATGGGCGGAGTGCGAGGGCATTGTTAGATTACAGCTTGCTAGCCGAGCGAAAAGCGAAAAAGCGTTGGAGGCCGCGAGGGGCTGGGAAGCACTGGTGATCTTACTGAAAGCACCGGACACTGATCTAGATGTGGACTCCACGGCTGGTGACTCGGCTGTTTTGCCCTGACTAGTGTATATTCCATACCTGACTGTCTAAACCTATTATACCCCTGATAATAACTACCTCTGTCGTTGCAGTGCTCTTTGGTATACGCTGCATGTTATCTGTATTGTGAACCTTTTTGCTACACCCTGAGATTTTCATAACTTTTGTTCTGTGTGACACGCCGGGGAGGGGGGAGGGATAAGAGGGTGGGGGTTAGGATTGTTTGGTATTTGTATTTTTATGGTATGCGGCTACGGTAATGCTCTTACGTCTCTCATTGTTTACGGGTTGCTACTGCAATGGTTATTCCTCAATCATTTGGTTGTCCCTAGGTGCTCTTCTCTTGTGCAACGACACACAAATCTGTTGACTACGAATATGTAACTAGTACTTGGGCGCGATTATGGAATGCTATTGACTAATGAGCACCTGTTCGCCTTTGTATCCTGATGATGTCTGAATGCGTTTGTTTGGAATCAATAAAAAATATATTTTAAAAAAAAAGAATCACAGTAGGTGCCATCAACTGACTATTGGTCCTCTGGCATCACTGAATCAACTTTCCTGGTTGGGATATCAGTAAAACTGTTAATATTGGAAAATACAATAGCAATGCACGTCATGATATATGTACGTATAGTAACAAACCCGCATCACTTTTGTTGAATTCACCTGATATGACCTCCCCCTCAACCCTGAGTCAGAAGTACGTAGTCAGGCAGGCCCTGTGACCTAGGCCAGAAGCAACTGATTGACAGATCACAGGTGGGGAGACACGTAACCCTTAGACAAACATGTGAACAGGAAAACCCAGATCAATCCCACAGATAAGCGGCGATGCCACAATAGTTTTAGGAGATTGGCCCCAATAAAATGCATTTGGCCGGAGAGGTGCACGTTCCCAAAACACCATTAAGCAGATGCCACACTAAGTTGGGAACACTCAGCCAATCAGAACACAGAATGCACACTTCACGCAGGGATCATGCACTCACCATGCTGACCATCTGGACTCGTACCCACTGGCCCCGCATTGTGTCCACGCAAGGTCGAGACCTACCTGCGTTTCTTATCAAATGACCAAATGTATGGCCCTGTGACTAGGCCCGGATATCTGTCTCCAAAGGAATGCACAAATTACTTTGGCTCTTCATGTAATGTATAAAATGATGGCCAAAACCAATGTACTTTGAGACAGTCTTCAGATCCAATCTCTGATGCTGCTCTCCCGGCCTCTGCGTTTAATTAAACCAACTGCTCCTGTTTTGCTAAATGCCTCTTGTCTTCTAAGGTAAATTCACATTCGAGCAACATCTGGGTGAGCCAGATAGGAGAGATTGGTTCTTTAAATCCAACTGCAGCCGAAGGAAAAGAACCCCGCCTGTACAGATTCACATCTGTGCAACAAGAACGGTGAGCAGTCGCGGCAATTGGTTAGAAGTTCTGCTGAATCTGCGGACGGAGGTCCATCCTGAAGCCACCGTCAGTGGGTAAGAGACTACATCTGATACTTAGTCCCAGCATTTGGTGTATGGCAAACTAGGAAGAAGCATAAAAATCTAACCTGAGCGCCCTGCCACTAATAGAAATCTGACATATTGCCTATTTTATGTTTCCGAGCCTCGGAGGCGATCCCGCAGAGGTCACCTTTCTTGGATAGTCAGCATGCTAGGAAAGGTGAAGTTGTTTAGTCGCTTGGACCGCTGGGCATGACACAGAGGGTACGCTTGTCTCTGGGTGTGATACGGGGGTACGCTTCTCTATAGGTGTGATACAGGGAACGCTTAGACCGCTGGATGTGACACAGAGGGTACTCTTCATCCCTGGGTGTGATACAGGGGTGGGGCCTCAGTACTTGGACCACCGGGCGTGACACAGGTGGTACACATGGGCTCTGGGTGTGATATAGAGCCAGCATCTCAATCTTAATTTTTTAGTCTAAAGGAGCTTTCTTAGTGCTATCTGTTTCTTAACACTGGTAGTATCCGAAAGAAGTTAGAGGTGTTATTCGCTTGTATCACTGGGAGTGACACAGCCGGTACTCATGACACCTGGCTGTGAAATAGGATGTAATTGAGACGTTAGGGAAAAATTTGGAGCTTGGAGAGTAAGGTGCAGCTTGATCTTGGCCAAGGAGGGCCTGTAGTTGTTGAGTTGCTCCTTCTTCTCTGTGTAAATTGTTGCTATCTTTGTTCCCGGAGTCAATATTGACCGACTATCGGGCTCACTTAGTTCCATGTACCGCGCAGAGCCTCTCCTCGTCATTGAGCGGCGTGCGCTAGGAGCAGGCTAAGATTTTTTGACAAAGTCATAATTATTTTTTTACAGTCACTTTTTTCTCTTGTTTTTCCATTGTGGTTTTCAATTGATGCAGCTTTTGATGTTGTGGTGCTGGTAGATTATTGCTACTGTTTTTTTATGTTGAATTTTGTCTTGTTAACGTTTCTGTGTGCGTATGAAAAAGTTGTCATTTGTTCACATTTTACTGTTCTGTTGCTAAAAAACAATTTATAATGTTTTGAATTAACCATTGCTCTTTCTTACAGGTTGATATTTTTCATATGTGTTGTTTTATGTACTAAGTTTGTTTGATGCATCTTTGTCCTAAACTGAGCTCATAGTTAGAGTAATTATTGATGGCCTAACCCTGTGTACATTGTCCTTTCCCAGAAAAAGAGTAGGATTTACGTTTATTTAAAAACCCAAGAGGTCTAAGGGCCTTATTATAATTTTGGCAGTCTCAGAGCGGCGCTGTCGCCATGCTCCACGACCACCAAAGCCATAAAAAACGGCCCGCCAGAGTACAGCTTTTAAAGTCTCTGGAGGGCAGTTCTTTGACGGCCCCACGGCGGTGTCTTTGAAAAAGGCACTGCAATGGGAGCGTCAAAGGCAGTTCCTGCAGGGCATGGACTGTCAAGTCCATGCCCTGCAGGAACTGAGGGTGCATGCAGACGGGGGGCTACAACATGTTCCCCCCTGCATGCACCCCATGGCGCAGAGGCACAAGAGGGCCCTGTAGGGCTCCCTTTGTTTCCTCACCGCCACACTTTCCATGGCAGTCGCACAGCCATGAAAAGTGTGGTGGTGAGGAAACTCATAATACGGTCCTGCCAAGCATATTGTGGCCTCAAGACTGCCGCAACACCACCAGGGATCTCTGTTCCCTGGCGGTTGCGGCGGTGCCAATGTGGTCTGACAGCCCAAACTGTAATGGGGCGGTCGGACCGCCGGTGGTACAGTGCTACGGTGGTCCGAGGGGCAACAAAGTCCTGTGTAAAAGAAGGAATCGTGGCCCTGTCCAAAGATTCCATGGCCACGCAGGGGTTCTCGGGGCAGTCATGAGGGTTTCCTTCACGAAACCCCTAGAGTTAGAAGTGGGAGGCAGCCATGTAAAGGGGCAACTATTATATCACCCCTAATCCCGGACTAATCTTCTAGGTAGAGACCTTTCTTTCTTTTTTTTAATTGAAATCCATCAAGACAGTTTTATAAATTCATACATACGATTCATTCAAAATGTCAAATAATAAAGCCGTTCAACACCACATACAAAGTCTAATACAGTACTGAAATCAAGATGGCCTAGGACTAAAAAAGATCATTAGAGACCAGATACAGTATCATATCGTCATTAGGAAAATTATAGCAAACGTTCCCATAATACATTGAAATGTACATGCAAGTGAATCTTATAAATGTAAACTTAAATAATACTACGAATAGTATTTTAAGATCCAATACGTCGACTGCCTATTTTTAAAACGAGCTAAAATATTGATTATGCATTAGGTACATTAACATATGCAGAGATATCAACATGTGTGTTGTAAATAATATTTCATCCTATAAAAGCAACTTCAAGTACTTATCAATAAAAACTAAAGTGTCTATAGTGCAATAAAGTGCTGAGAAATAGGTGTCCATAGTGCAATCAAATCCAAGAAGGTGTGCAATTATATCAAGAGATGCAACAGTGAGTAAGATTCTAGCATAATAGGTATACCTCCTAAAATATAAGCTCGTTTGAAAATTTAATCAAAATAGGCCGCCCAGACATTCTCAAACTTCTTGATCCCCCCAATTCGCAGTGCATACAGTCGCTCACTTTTGTTAACCTGCTTCATTTTCCGAACCCACTCACCTTTTGTTGGTATAAGATCTGATCGCCATCTCTGAAGCAGGAGTGACCTGGCAACCGCCATTGCAATATATAATAGTTTAACCACCTTATCAGGAAAATGTAGAGTAGGGTCGTAACCAAAAACTTTCAGCCGAATATTAGGATCTATTATGATTAAACATTCAGCTTCCAAATGACAAAAAATATCCTTCCAGAACCCCTGGATCAAGGGGCACTGTGATATGTTGTGTGTCCAATTGGCTGTAACATGGTTTAGACAGCGAAAACACTGACCTGATTGGCTGGGGTAGACCTTAGATAGAAAATGTGGGGTTCTGTAGAGAAGCCATTTACTAAAGAATAGCATCCTGCGCCAATTAGCCTCCCTCAGCGTGCTGAAATTAAGTTTATTTAATACGGACCACATACTCGGTGTGACTTCCAAATCCTCATGTATTTCCCATTTAGTTATTGCTTTCTCCACGAGATCTATACCCTTAATAGAGGCTAAACAATGTTTCCACTTCCCGGGTTTCTTAACTAGGATTTCTTCAAGTAATGGATATACCAGATTTTTACATTCATTAATCTGTTCCAGATCGAGAGTACTCAGGAACTTAATAAGAATGTTATATGATCCGAGGAGAAGGAAATCATTCGGGATTAAATCATAAATTTCAGCAATATTCAGCCACCTATCGTTCCTTAAGAAATCGGAGATTTTCCAAAAGCCGGCCTTAGCCCATTTTTGTATGATTACGGTTGAATCTCTAATCCCAAATACTGAAGTGAGTTCGGATAACGGGGTTGAGGAATTAATTACGGGATTGAATATCTTCTATAAAAAGATACATATAAATTGGTAGTAGTTCCCAAAATTGGGAAAGAACCGCACAATCAGTGGATCGAAAAGTGTCAAATTATATAGTAATGTAGTGTGAATCAATATTGGCTAAACATTGTAATTTATTCTGGGGTGCTTACTTCGCTCAAATGCACCTACTACCAGAAGATGCTACTCACACAGAAGTGCCCTAATGTGTGTACAAACTTGAGAATATAGAGCATTCAGGAGCACACCCTATAGTAATCAAAATCACCCAAAGTACTGGAAAGGTAAAATTGCTCCAAATATCAGATACCGGAAATGCATCACTTAACAAATGGTAATAGTCAATGAAGTCACACACTGTTCTTATTTGCATGAGATATACAGAGTCCACAATGTTCAAATTCTTCAATTTGGCGTTTTTATTCTTGTTCTTGTAACATCCAGCACGAAAAATCTGCCACTATGCCAACACGTGTTTCGTCTCCCCTTAGACTTTTTCAAGGCAATTAGCGAAAAGCTTGTTGTCCAACGTGTTCATAAAGGACCAAAGTTGCATGTCACTCGCGGTTACACAAGCATCCAAAGCTTAGTGTTTTTCTCTAGTATCAAAAGATGTCACAGCCCACTAGTAAAACTGCTTGCACACCCGACATATAATAAAATTGGGTGTTTGGTGACCCAGGAAAGAGATAATCCTAGTCCTTCTCTTTCATGTTACAATGGGACCACTAAAATGCCGGTGGGGAACCCTGATAAGTTCCACTCCGCAATTAGGTGGAAATACGTCCTCCACCTCGTTCCCGTTCTCCTCGCTGTGGCGTGTTCCAGGAGCAATTTTACCTTTCCAGTACTTTGGGTGATTCTGATTACTATAGGGTGTGCTCCTGAATGCTCTATCATCTATAAAAAGCCTGATGTTTGTAAAAAAAAACACTGCATACACTTATAGCGCACTAGTTTAGGGGATTTCGAAATTTTTAATGGGCAACGTATCTGGTTCTCTTTACAAATTAACTTCATTAAATAATTTACAAATAGACCTGTTTGTGGTTCCAGCTTAAACCCTGACATATATTGTGCAAAATATGCAAAATAATAATCCCTGAGATTGGGGAGAGCTAATCCGCCATTATCCAGCTCCTCATATAAAGTGCTTAGTGCATTTCGAGGGGTTTTCTTACCCCAGAGAAAGGATGTAAACATGGACTCTAATTTAGCAAAGAAAGATGCCGTTAAGACGCAGGGGACCGCAGAGAATAAAAAATTAAATAGCGGGAGAACGGACATCTTGATCAGAGAGACCCTGCCCAAGATGGTTAATGGAAGCGAGTTCCATCGCTGGAATAAGTCTTGTACTTTCAGCAGAAGCGGGGCGAAATTTAAGTCATACAGTTCGGAGATTCATGACGAGAAATAAACCCCCAGATATCTTTTTGGTTTAGAATTTAGACAGGACAGGATATCAGCGTGTAAAACATCAGGCTTGCAGCCACACTGGATTATTTCTGTTTAAAAAAAAAAAAAAATTAAAAATATTTTTTATTAACAAGCTCAGAGGACCATACAACTTACAGCAAATACAAAAGTACATTGCAACACATTTTACAGAGGAAAGCGGGGACACTGGTACGGGGAACCCCCTCCATGTTCGACATTCGTCATCCTGTTCACTCAACCGCAGGTGACCCACCACTTCTAAACTTTCGCCAGGGCGCCCATACTTTCTGCCACTTTTTCTCGCACCCCCTGCTCTTGTACACCGTTTCCTCGGCCCTCTGACACCAGTCCAGGTCTCTCTTCCACTCCTCCAATTGCGGTGGCGCCTGCGCCCCCCAACATCTGGCTATGTTGCGTTTCGCTACCCCCGCTGCCAGGACCAGCCAGATTTCTACGTACCGGGGCCAGGTGGTTTCGCCTTTGATACCCAGGAGGAGCCATCTTGGATCCATCGGGATAGTCTCTCCCACCACCCTGGACATAATGGCCGTGACTCCCACCCAGAAGGGTACAATCTCAGGACAGTCCCACAAGATATGAAGAAAGGAGCCCTCCCTCTGGCACCCCCTGGCGCAGAGTGCGGATTGCACTTTACCCCATTTGTAGAGAAGTGTGCGTGGGTAGTAAGTCCGGTGAAGAATTTTGAACTGCACCAACATGAATCTGCAGTGGATGGCCACCTCCCTGGGGCACTGGAGTGCCTCTTGCCAACAGTCGTCTTCAATACTGCCTAGGTCCGCCACCCATGCTGCCCGCAGATTGACCAGTGGGTCAGGGCTATTATTGATTAATTTTCTATAGATTGTGGAGGTGGGCTTACCCTCAATGGGATCCAACAGCAATCGATCTTCCAACGGAGAGTACTCCGGAAGGGACACCCCGCGCCCCACATGGACCCCCAGGGCGTGGACCAGATGGATATAGTGGAAATGTTGTGAGTCTTGGAGGTCATATTCCCTCTGGAGATAGTCGAACGAACGGGGTGACTCCTCCCTCCACATGTCTCCCAAATATTCGATTCCGATGAGTCTCCACCCCTTGAACCACGACAACGCGGACACCTCACGGAGCTGGTCCCCAATCCACAATGGCGTTCTCCCGGTCAGTCTGCCCTCCCACCCTAAGTGCTTGTTGGCGGCCTTCCAGCACTGCACTACCACCCTGGTGTGTTCCGGCCATCCCTGCTGCGGCTGCTTCGCGTAGAGGAGAGACTCGCAATTGCCACTGTCCATAGCCATTCTGTCCCCCCCGTAGGCCGGCTCGTCCCTCTCGGAATACACCCAGTCATTGACAACCTGGAGCTGAGACGCCCAGTAATATAACCTGACATTGGGGACAGCCAGCCCTCCGTCGAACACCCCCCTGTGTAGCTTATGCAGCGCAATTCTCGGGGTACCCCCGTCCCAGAGCAGGGTACGAACCGCTTGATCAATGCGTTTGAAGGAATGCGGCGGGACCGGGTATGGTGTGTTCTGTAGGATATAAAGAAGGCGCGGCAGAGCAAGCATTTTAAAAAGGGCCGCCCTGCCCATGAGTGACAGCGGGAGGGAGCGCCAGTGGCTTACATCCGCACCCAATCGGGACAACTGAGGCTCGAGGTTCCGAGCCAGGAACTCATTCTTATCCCGTGTAATATGGAGTCCCAGGTATTTAAACCCCGCCTCGGCCACCGGGGCCGGACAACGGGACGGGATCCTCGGAGGGGGGCCCGATAGTGGGAAAACCACTGATTTGGACCAGTTAATGTTGTAGCCCGAATAGCTGCCAAATAATTCAAAAAGGTGGAGCGCACGGGCCAACGATTGGTAGGGTCGGGCCAAATACAGGATGATATCGTCTGCATAAAGAGAGATTCGTTCCTCCCATCCCCCCGGCGTCAGAATACCCCAAATCATCGGGTCCCTTCGGATCCAATTCGCTAAGGGCTCCAATGCTAAAGTGAACAGTAGGGGAGACAGGGGGCAGCCCTGCCTAGTGCCCCTCCTCAACCGGAACGATCGAGACACTGCCCCATTCACCCGCACTCGGGCAGTGGGCGATGCATACAACAGCCGCACCCAGCTACAAAAGAGCGGACCGCACCCCAGTCTCTGGAGGACCATGAATAAGTACGGGCACTCAATGCTATCAAAGGCCATAGACGCGTCCAAGGCCACCGCGGTCGTCTGCGGGTTCCCGGCCCACTCTGTCAGATGGAGCACCCCGTATAGTCACCTCAGATTATGCCGAGTACTCCGTCGGGGTATGAACCCGGATTGGTCTGCATGGACCAGTGTGGATATGACCGATAACAATCTGCCTGCAAGAACCTTAGCAAGGACCTTCGCCTCGACATTCAGCAATGAAATCGGACGGTACGAGCTACACACGTCCGGTGGTTTCCCCTGCTTATATATGGTCACTATCATCGCTTCCCTTTGATCCGGAGGGAGACATCCTGCCTCCCGCGCCTCGATGAGCATCTGCAGCATCGGGGCCACCACAACCGCTGCCTGCCTCTTATAGATCTCCACCGGAAGCCCATTGGACCCGGCTGCTTTCCCCGACTGCAAGAAGTTCGGAGCTAGTCCGAGCTCCTCCGTCGTAATATCTGCCTCGAGGCGACCCCTCGCCTCCTCAGAGAGCGTGGGCAACTCAAAGTCGCGCAAGAACTCCTCGCAGTCCGATTCCGTCCTTGTACATACCGGGGAATAAATCTTCTCATAATATGAAGCGAAGGCTTCAGCAATGTCTCCACTGGTGAGCACCAGGCCCCATTCCCATTCCGCAATCTGGGCACCCAGGAGCGCTCCCTATCACGGCGCTCCAACCACGCCAGTAACTTCAGTCCCTTGTCCCCAACGTCATACAATCGATGTTGTGTGGCCAGGGCATAGGCCCGCGCCTCTCCCTCCGCTAGAGCCCTGAGATCTTTCTGTTTTAAGGCCAGGGTGTGCCTGAGCTCGGCCGATGCGGGCAGCGCCGGGTCCCTCTCAATAGTTTCCACCTCCTTTTCCAAGGAACGCATCTGTAGGGACTCTTCCTTCCTTTTGCCCGCAATGAGAGCCTGCGCCTGCCCCCGAAGGACCGTCTTATAGGCCTCCCATAGAGTCCTCTGTGAGTCCACAGATCCCTGGTTCTCCTCAAAGAACAATTTGGAGCCCTCCCGAATCTTGTCCCCTATCTCTGGATCGTGGAGACGCCAGGGATCTATCCGTGGGTACACCGCCCTGTTAATAACCGGGCCCTGGAGGACAACACTCACCGGTGAATGGTCCGAGATGCCCCTCGCCATATGGCTAGGCTCCAGGAAGTCTCCCATATGATCGCGCCGTGCGAGGAAACGATCTATCAGAGAGAACGACCCATGTCTTGCCGAATAGAATGTGTACTGCCTAAGTTCTGGGTGGTGCTCTCGCCAGACATCACACAGGCCTAGCGCCGTGACAAAGTTTGCCAACCCCCGTTCCCCCGGGGCGTTCAACCGCTCATTGGAGCGATCAAGGGACTGGTCCATGACTGCGTTCGTATCCCCACCAATGAGGAGAACCCCCGGCGGGAGGTCTGCCAGGAAGGAACCCAGCTTTGGGAGCGTCGTGGAGTGCAGGCCGGGTGGAAGATAACAAGAGCATAATATCAAGGAGCGACCCTCCCAGCTACCCTCCAGCGCAGCAAAGCAGCCAGTGTCGTCTGTCCAAGTGTTTGATACCACCATAGGCAATGCGGTGCGCACCAAGATTCCCACCCCCTGGGCCCCCGCCGTGAACCCCGCATAGGCCACCATCCTATATCCAAAGCGATCCATAGCCCTGCACGTGTTACCGCGTAAATGGGTCTCCTGTAGGAGAATCACGTCCGGAGCATGACGTTTCAGGTGCTGCAGGACGAGAGTACGCTTGATTTTGTTCCCCAGCCCATGCACATTCCAGGTCCAGACCCGTAGCCTAGCTGGATCACCCATTATCACGGAAGGGTACGGACAACGAACCCCCAACCCATGCCCCCACCATGCTCTCCGGGTTAGGCTGCAACACAAGCTGAATAATGTGGTCCTGAGCAACTACCCCCCTCCACCCACCCACCAACATACCAAACACCCCCAACACCCCAAACCCCCCCCAACAACCTCCTCCCTGCAACCCTGCTAAGTGGGACCCCAACCTCCCACCCATGAAACTGGCAGTGTGCCTGTCGCCCCATGTCTCTGAACATCAACATTGAAAAGGGGGCTGCGAATCTACAGCCAGCGTAAAGATGCACAATGAGAAAACTACTGACAGTGCCCATTGACCAAGACTACAGCAGGCCACCCCACCTCGTAGGCACCTACTTTGTACAGTTTGTATACCCTCCAGTTCCCTGACTGAGGGACGCCTAAGCCATTGTTTCGCGCAGCGGTGAGGATCCCCTCAGCCCGCCCGCGTGACTCCACAACAACCACCCACCCATGTCCAGGTGGAAGCTCCATCGCAGCATGAGCTGCACCCAGTCCACCAAGCTGCGGCTCGCCTGACATCAGGGTCACTTATCTGTTCGTTGGTCCGCTCTCCGGCCACCTGGAGCCCTCCAGTTCTCGGACTCATCCTCTGCGCTTTGGTGATGGGACTCTGGGCGCTGCTGCCGGCCCCTGCGACCAACTGCACGCCAGCCCTCCAACCAGTCATTGGCCTCCTCCGGCTTCTCAAAAAATACGCCTTCCCATCATCCAGGATCTTTAGTCGGGCCGGGAACAGCATCATGTACTTAACCCCTTGATCGCGAAGGGCCCTCTTTACTCCATCAAAGGAGCGACGTTGACGCTGAACACGCAGGGTGAAGTCGGGAAAGAGACGAATGGTGGCATTCTCAATGTGCAGGTCTCCCTTCAGGCGTGCAGCCTGGAGAATTGCGTCCCTGTCCCTGTAGTTCAGGATACGGGCAATGATAGTGCGCGGTGGCGCTCCAGGTCTCGGTTTGCCACCCAGCGCCCTGTGCGCCCTCTCCACGGAGAAAAAATTTGACAGACGCTTCGGTTGTAAGTGCTTGAGCACTAGGTCCTCTATGAACAAGTCCACCGACTGCCCCTCCATTCCCTATGGCACTCCCACGACGCGGACGTTATTGCGCCTGGCCCGTCCCTCCTGATCCTCCAGCCGGGCGTAGATTTCGGCCTGGTTTTTAGTGAGAGAGGCGACCTGCTCCTCCAGCCGTTTGGTTTTTGACTGAACGCTCCCAATGCCCGTCTCTGCTTCAGCGACTTTGTCGGACATCTTCCTGAAATCCGCACGTAGCAGATTTACCTCCTCGGTCACCGAGTCCAGCTTAGGTTCCAGGGTACCCCTGAGATCTCTGATGGCCCTCATGATATCCTTAAGGGACGGGTCAGGGTCGCCGTCCTCCGAAACATCTTGCTGGCCCCCCCACCCGCCGCTCCTTCATCTCGGCCCATAGCGACAGTATATTTATCTATTTGATTGGTCTGGCTGGGGCCCAGTGGCTTAGTGCGGCCCATTGTGGGACAAAGAGGCCCCTCCACGCGGCACGACCCCCCGGCCGGCTTCTTCCTCACTCTGGGCCCCCTCTCCCGGGAGGCTACCCCGCTGAGTGTTCTGGCCTCTGTCCTCTCAGAGCAGGGCTCGAGTTACGGCGGAGAGCAGGACCCCTCTCTCCTCACTCCAGTGGTGTGTACGGATCCCGGGTGGAAGTCCACACTCTATCATGCCCCTCGGAGCCCTTAGATAGCCCTGGACGGTCAGAGATGGAATTGACCAGCCCCAGGGGGCCCCAGGGCCCGCCCGCCGACCGCCAGCCCTGGAGCCTCACGGGTCTCCCTGGTCTCCAGCAAGCGTATGGGCCGTCCCACTCTCCCCGGCCCGGTCCTCACGTGGGAGCTGCTGGTATACAGGATGATTGCCACCCACCCCTAACGAGTCTGCTGGGCTTCACAGGTGAGAAAGTATGCCGGTCCCCACTGGGCCACGGACGGCCCCCTCGTCGCTGCGGCTCTCTTCGTGGACGTGCTCCCTCAGCGCCGCACCAGCTTGGCCCCACGCCCGAGCGCGAGACTCCACACGGCGCTTTTGCAGTCCGGCGCCAATTACGCGCCGACTTTCCCCGCCGAGGGAGGCCCCAAGCACCACCTCTATCCAAACGATCCGGCAGGGGACGACTCACCCCACCGCGCCGCGGCCGCTCAGCCGTGTCTCCCTCCGGGACCGAGGGTCGCTGCTCACCGCTCCGCCGCGGCCGCCATCTTGCGGGCTCAGGCCGCCAGGCACATCAGGCTCCACCGTCGCCTCCGCTCGGGGAGAGGACTGTCTTCTCGCCGCAAACCGCAGCCGCACTCCTCCGATGCCCCTTGGTGTGGCCGGGTGCCCCGCTGCTGGTCGGATAATGGCGGATTACGGGCTAAAATCACCGGCTCTTAGCGCAGCTTGGTTAGCCTGCGGCCATCTTCCGCTGCTGCAAGCCACGCCCCCCCATTTCTGGTTTTTTTTTGTTGATTTTATATCCGCCGAGCAACTCAAACTGCTCAAAAATCTCGAAGACTTTTGCTTTGACCGCCTTATCCCCTTTTATTATTAGCATGATATCGTCCGCATATAATTTAAGTTTCCCCATAGTTGGTAGAGAGGGACGAATATCTGCATTATTATGGATGGCAATCGCCAAGGGCTCCAAAAAAAAAGCAAATAACACGGGGACAGTGGACAACCTTGTCTAGTCCCCCATTTGACACTAATTTGGCCTGCCTCAGAGGCATTAATAATGATGTTGGCTTCTGCATTAAAGTACATTCTCTGGATCAGCCCCGTTATTTTGGGAGGTATACCGAAGTTTGAAAGAATACAAAATAAGGTCTCCCAGACCACAAGGTCAAATGCCTTCTCAGCGTCTAATAAAAGGACCAAAGCTGGTATCTTCTGGGTCTCAAAATAATCCAGTGCTTCGGCTAAATAATGCGTATTGGTCCCAAGCTGTCTCCCTGCGATAAAACCATTTTGATCGGAATGGATCAGGTGCGAGGCTATTACATTGAATCGGTTGGCTTAAAGTTTAGTAATGATTTTATAATCAGAATTTAAAAGCGTAATAGGGCGATATGAGTTGGGGTCTTCACAATCTTTTCCCTTTTTCAAAAAACTGACTATATACCCTTTTCGGAATGAAGGTGGTATTGGGCCGCCATCTAAAATTGAATTTGCGATCAACAAAAGATATTCAAGAATGGTGCTCAAAAAGGTTTTAAAAAACTAAGCCGGAAGACCGTCCGGGCCACAGGCTTTGCCATTCAAGAGATTTTTAATAACATCCCCCAGTTCTTCTTTAGAGAAAGGACGCGTCATTCTAATTTTGTCGACCTCGGAGAGTAACGTCATTTCATGTCTCTGGAGAAATTTCTCCAGGGATGCCTTATCAATAGACTGTTGTTGGCCATAGATATTCCTGTAGTGTTTTGACATTATATCCCCTATGACCACTGGATCTTCAGAGCGGATACCAGTAAAAGGGCATCTCAATGTACTAATCTGGTTGCTTATGAGAGGATTCGCATTTAACATAATATTCTTCGCTAAGATCCCGTTTAGCCTGGTCAAGTTTCCGTTGGTTGAGGACTGAGGGGCAACTAAGAAAGATTTCATAGCAGCTTTGCACCTTCTGCTCTAGATTTTTCTTTTTTTTCTTCACTTTTCTTGAGTTTTCAGCATCTTTCCCAATGGCTAGTCCACGAATATATGCCTTAAGAGAATCCCAGACTATATGAGGAGGTGCCGTACCGTGATTTCACGCAAGAAACTCCTTTATCTCTGTTTTAGCGAGAAGCACCCAGCTTTCTTCTGATAGGTATTGCCTATTTAAAGTTAATCTTTTGGATTAAGTAACGTTTTTGCCTGACTCTAGCTCTAGAATGATCATGGCATGATCCGAGAATCCGTTCGGAAGAATTCTCTGCTGGCTAAAAGTCAATGTCCTAGATATGAGAAAGAAATCAATTCGTGAGGAGGTGCGAAATCTACCCGAAAAACAGGTATATACAATCTTAGTCGGGAATGCTGCCCTCCATGGGTCAATTTTTCCATAATTTTGAATATCTCTAAGAGTCTTCGGTTTTAATTGTTTTTTAGAAATGACTGAGGAATCAATTTTAGGGTTCATTAAAAAATTAAAATCTCCCCCTATAATCACTTCACCAGGAATTTGAATAAGAGATTGAAAAAGCTCTTCATATGGTGAAGGATTATCTTCTACTGGGGCATAAATACTAGCAAAAGTTAGAAGTCTATTCCCCAGATTGCAGGTTGCCCAACACCACCTTCCACTCCGATCACTTGCAGAATTGACCACCTCGGCTTGGAGTTTTTTTACCTAAGAAGATCGCCGTGCCGCAATGTGATGCAGAGGAGGAGGAGAAGCCCCGATATACTGGCCAGGTCCTGAACATAGGAAAGTCTACTAGCTTCCCAGCCGATATATGGGTCTCTTGAATTAGAATAACAGCCGGATTTTCTGTCTTAATCCATGATTCGATGGCCCGCATTTTCTTTTTATTGTTAAGACCATTGACATTAAAAGAGACCACCTTTAAAATTTCCTTTTTATCCATTAGCACACAGCACGATATGTTCCTAACGGGATTACGAAGTAGGCTAAGGTGTGCTGAAAAAGTGTGGCATCAATCAATGACCCCATTCTTACCCTAACAAAGTATGAATTTATGAATAGTGATTGGATGAATCTAAATTCTGCAAATGGATTTCCTTTTTCCCTCATGCTTCCCATTCCACCCCCGTAACCCCTCCTCCCCTGAAAGCCACGGTGAGCAGTCCACCATCCCTGCTCACACCTAACAGGCTAACCCAACTCTCCCTAACTGGCACCATGACTTTGTGCCAAGTGCTACCAGCCTACCTACCCCTTCCCCCCTCCCCTTCCCTCAGTGAAAAGAAAAGAAAAAGCAGGAGAAAAGAAGAAAGAGCGGTATCAGCCCCCAGGCACTGTCTAAAAGGAAAGAACACCAAACTGAGAGACCGAAAAAGAGATAAATGAGAAACTGGTGACATCTGCAATTTTACAAGCCCAAGTCGAAGAAATCAGGACTTGTTTGAAACCTGACAGGCTTACCCAACTCCCCAAAACTGGCACCTTGACCTTGTGTCAGGAGCAGCCGGCCTAGACACCCCACCCCCCCTCAGGCAGAGCGAAAGGAAAAAAAAGAAAAAAAAAAAGGGGGAGTAAGACTCAAAATAAATAGAAAAATAGAGAACCAGACTCAAGAAGAAAGAAAAGCAGAGAAAAGGGCAAATGCACAACTCAATTATAACGGCAACTCTAGAGGCCCCAAACTAAGAAATTTAGGACTTGCTTGAAGAAATTTGTTGCAGTAGTTCCTGTGCTTCAGGGATATTACAAAAAACATGAAATCTACCTTTAACAAGCACCTTTAGTTTGCTTTGTTGTGCAATCATTGCCTGTGCCCCCTGTTCTTTGAATAAGTGCAACATTTTAACAAACTCTTTCCGCCTTTTAGCTGCGGAGGCAGACATGTGGGAGAAAATACGACATAATGGGACGTCCAAGGAGGTGAACTGTTGCTGCTTTATGGCCTTTGATAGGATTTGTTCCTTAACCCTATAGTCCCCAAAATTAACAAGAATTGTCAGCGAGAATTTAGCGTTAGGGGGGAGATGCGCGGGCACCCGATGGGCCCTCATAATAGTTAGATCTCCATTAAATTCCGGGAGGACATTTTTTTTAATGAACTAATCAACCCATTGTAATGTCTGCTGCCCCTCGAGGCCCTCTGGAATACCTTGGATACGGAGATTAGAGCGCCTCGAGTGATTCTCCAATTCCTCGAGTTTGTACTCCATTGCAGATTTTTGGCTCTGATAAGCGGCAACCTTGTTGTTCATAGTAGCAACCTGATCCCCCAGCTGTGAGATCCTTGTCTCTGCCTCATGAAGTCGCGCTGGAACCCGAGCCATGTTCTCTTTGATTTTAGAGAGGCGGGCATGGATGGCAGCGATTTCCAAGCATTGAGAGGTTTTGAGCTCTCTAATCTCATCGAGGATTAAGTTGAGCAGGCTCTTAGCGTCCCATTGAAAAGAAAATGATCTATTATCCTGAGAGGAATTTTCCTGATTTGATTCAATCCCAGCTTTAGACTGCGCTGCAGATGTTACAGCGGCTTCTGCAGAAGAAACAGTATTATTAGGAACTGCCTGCCCATCATCTTCAAAAGCGGGTAGAACCGATAAACTTCGCCCAGGGGAACATTGTACTTGAGTTTGTAAAAAACTGCCACTGCAAAGAGATGCCCCCTCAATAGAGTCCGCAAATTGTTCAGCAGTTTGTGGAGCACCTTCCACCCCCTCTATGCCTGATGCTAACCCAGATTTAGCTTTGGAAAATAGAGGGTATTTTTGAAGTTCCTTGGGTTTCCCAGCCACAGCGTCGCCCCCGGAAGTCACGCGTCTGGATCCTCCAAACCTTGCGCAGTTAAGGGACCGGCCTCAGAAGAAACAGCAAGGACAGGGCTGGAACTCGTGTCCAAATCAGTGGAGGCCCCCCCCCCGGGTAGTTTTTCTGGGAGAGCTCTGCAGTGGCCATCTCCGAGATTTCTGGGGGCAGCCCCAAATCTTTCCTGAGAGTTGCTGCGCGATTAGTCCGAGCTGCTGCTTGTCCGGCGCGCTTTTTAACCCTCTGAGCCAGCACTGGGGAATCAAGATGGGATGTGGCTGTATTTCTAGAGAAATTGCACATATTGAGAGTCCTGAAAGTTTTCCGCAACCTTATCGGAATGGATTACCGGCAAATACCAGGAAGGAGAAAGACAGCTTAGCGCATAAAAATCCCCCAGCGACCCTCTACCAAGTAGCACAAAAAGCCCCTTCCTCAACAGGCAGCAGAGCACATGCACTTACCCCTTGGAGAGAAACCTGGTGGTCCCCAATGGTGCCGAAAAAGCGAATCTCCGCGGTAACAAGCCTGCTTGAATGCTGGGAGGTAATGCTGCTCGAGGCAAAAATATTTTTTTTCCCTTCCCCCTTTTTACAAATGTGTCCTTAATGTTCTTTTTTAAAGCCTCCGAGTTGTCCCAGCGCAGCACAGCAGGGTTCAGGAAAAAACCAGGCGCTTGATTGATGATAAGGCTCCCACCAGCCGGATTTTCAAAGATACATATAGTGCTCTCGCGCTGTTTCTCTGTGGCTTGGCCTGCCGTTTTATTTTTGCCTTCCCGCAGCTGCTTCCTGCCACTTCTTCCTATCCAGGAGAGGAAATGAAATGGAAATTGCCCCCGCTGTGATGCGCAGTTATGGCGAGCCCCAGAGCCTCACTGACTCCTGTTCCCGCTCTGCAGAAATGCTCCGAGGAACGACTGTGGCCATTCCAGCCGACCGCACAGCGTTACTGCGTCTTCTCCGGCGTCCTGAAGATGGAGGGGGGGTGTGGCTGACGGCGCACTCAGTCGGACAGCATTTCCGACCGATCGAAAACCACCTTTTAGGTAGAGACCTGATGGCCAAACTAAATATCACCATTTATTTCTCAAAGGGCGTAATAATGACATGCTCAACCCCTGGAATTGCCCCGACAAGGCTCATGTCCTTAATCAGCCTGCATTGCACAGCCAGGCAAGTGAGAGCAACACACGCTGATCGGCCCGCTTTCACCAATGCCGTCCTCACCCTCATTGCTAATGCACAAGAGCTGCTAGGTCGGAAGGTGCAGTGGCCCCATGAATTTGTGTTCCGCTGGGAAGGTCACCATGATGTGGGACACCAAGGGGAAACACTGCTCTGCTTGGAGGCAGTGGAGATAAGTGCCAGATATGGGGTCCAGTTGGCGAC
Source organism: Calotriton arnoldi (assembly GCA_963921515.1). NCBI lineage: Eukaryota > Metazoa > Chordata > Amphibia > Caudata > Salamandridae > Calotriton > Calotriton arnoldi. Next base: position 1,097,118 of record CAWUFW010004300.1, read on the forward strand.
TGACCAAGCAAATGCAATGTGGGCTTGTATCATCTTTATCGTGCCCGGCCTCAGTATACGGGAGATAACTCGTCGTGTGTTTCCTGCATGGCCCATTGTAGTTTTCCTTAGGTTAGCCTACCTGTAGACGCTGCAGGCCTTATTTTCCTTTGCACACATTACTATATAAACGCGCTTGCTTTTGTGCCACATTGTACTTTCACACGAAACCTGCATGTGTTTTCGCTTTCTGTTCTTTTTCTGGGATTTAGTATTAACACTACTGTAGGAAGCAGGATCTGTATATACTATACCAAAGTAAGGTGTAGTGAGCACAGAGTCCAGGGAGTCCCCAGAGGTATAGCGGAGGCTAAATTAGGTAAGTACTAATAGCTCTCTTTGTGGTAGTGTGGGCGAGCAGTTAGGCTTATCAAGAGGGTGTGTTAAGCATTTATTGTATTCATTCAATCAAGACTGATGGCACACACTCAGAGACTGTATCCAGACCAATTGGGTAAGTATAAAAAAGGTTTACTTCTGTTTTATTTGTGGAACCAAACAGGACTTGGCACAGGTAAGTAAATATACTCTCAAATGCAGGGTTTCACAAGGAAATGCAGTTGTGGTTGAATTTGCAATAGTTACAGGCTGGTATTGATTCAAGAAGCAGTTTACATTACACAATAATTACTTTTAGAATACTTTCTAGTTACTTTTAGATTACTTTAAGTACTGGGGGGGTATGCCTAGATACCACACATAAGGATCTCACAATACAAGGTAAGTAAGAATTTACTTGGCTTGAGTTATAATTACTGTTTTCCCCATACAAAACAACAGTTCAACATTTATAACATTTTAGACCCAAAATCTCATACCATGGGTTCCTATGGGAGAAAAATGGTTATCGGTTTCACAGGTAAGTAAATGTCTTACAAGTGGAAGTTTTAAGCGTTAGGACCAAGGTTCCCTAAGGTCTACATAGGCACTCGAGTTGCACCACCAGCGGCACTGGGGCGGCCATGTGCAGAGTGCAGGGGCCCAAATTTAGCCAATGGGGCTAAGGGGGCCTTCGGTTAGGGACTGCTTACGTGCAGGCCACTCGGGTGTGGGAGCAAAGCTCCTGGGGTTAAGGTCAGCACTGCAGGGGCCAACAATCAGCACATGAGCTGCACCACCAACGGCACGGGGCGGCCAGGTGCAGGGTGCCAAAGAGATGTCCGGGACCCTGTGCTTTTCAAAGGAGACCTTCGGTTCAGCAAAGTTGCTGCAGGCTCGGGCAGGGAGGATTCCTGAAGGCAACCACCAGCTAGAGAGGTAAGTTGGAAACTTGGGGTTGCCTGGCCACCATCAGTTGGGCCACCCAAGGCCATGGGGCTTTGGGTGCAGGGGTGTCTTCTGGTGTCTGGTTTTCTTACCAGCTCCGGTCGAGGTTGGGGGGATCCTTCAGGCTGAGGCTGCAGGCATTGTCTTGAGGGAGGTCAGGGATCACCAGATCCTAGGTCAGGATTGCTGTGGAGACCTCCTCGTGGTGTTGGGCCACTGAAACTTGGGCCGTAGGTGTCTGGTACAGAGTGGAGCAGAATCCCGGAGTTGCCGAAATCCGGATTTTGGTCTTGGAGTCTTTGTTGAGCAAATCCGGTGCTCAAGGGAGACAGAGTCTGTAAGGTGAGTGCAGGGCAGGTCCTCTGGGCTCTGGGGGGCTGCTGGCTGCCTGACATGCCGGGTTCTTCTCTGTAGGCAGGTCGGAGACGGGACAGGCCGGTAGGACTGGGGCCAAAGCAGTAGGTGTGCTCTTCTTCCTGGGTCAGCACGGCTCTTTGGTCCTTCTTCTTTCTTCCTTGAATCTGAGGAAGCAGTGTTCAGGGTCGTCCCTAAATACAAAATTTAGGGGCATTAGAAGGGGTGTGCAGGTCGGGACCAATGGGTCCCTTCCCTGAGGTGGGTACACCCCCTAGTATGCCACCCTCCAGTGGGAGGGGGGCATGAGCCTCTTCCTGATTGGCTGAGCCCCCTCATCTTTAAGATGGAGGGGACTGAGATGTGTGCTTCACCTCGCCTCCCCCACCCGAGTGGTGGGGTTAGCAAAGGTTGGCACACCTCTCTTCCTAGCTTGGTTTTCCTGCTGGTTCTCCCGCCCAAAGTGGGGGTCAGAACCAGTGGGAGCCAGTTGCAGGGGGCAGCAAAAGGCAGGCACAGCTCACAAAAGCGGCAGGCCTTTGAGGCTTCCCCTTTGTGGACCCAGCTCATCATGAGGGAAGAGGCATGACACCTCTGCCCAGGATTGGCTTTGTTTCTGGAACCAGAGAGCGGAGGCTCTCTACCCAGGGGTCCAAAAACCTGTCTGGATGGCAGGTAGCCATTCAGGAACAACACCAGGGCTGGTCATTTTTCAGGGGGCATCTCTAAGATGCCCTCTGAGTGCATTTTACATTAAATCCCACACTGGCATCAGTGTGGGTTTAATGTGCTGAGACGTTTGCTACCAAACTTCCCAGGTTTTAGTAAGCCATTATGGAGCTGTGGAGTTCATAATGACCAATTCCCAGACCATATACTCTTTATGGCTTTACTACACATACAATGTCTAAGAATGGGCTTAGACACTGTAGGGGTACAGAGCTCATGCCACTGTACTCTCACCTGAGGACGAGTGCACCCTGCTAGAGGGGTGACTTACCTAGGCCTCAGGCAGTGGGTTGTAGACATGGCACACAGGGATGTGTGCCATGCTGACTCTTCACTTTTCTCTGCACCAAAACACGCAGCTTGCAATGGCAGTGTGTGGGTGTTAAGGTACAGGACCTCTAAGGGTGGCCCAATAGGTGCTGCAGCCCTTTGAGGCCTTCCCTGGCCACAGTGCCCTTGGTACCCATGGTACCTTTTACAAGGGGCTTACCTGTTGTCAGAGATGTGCCAGTTGTGGGTACAAAGGTACCGTTTTGGGAAAGAACACACGCTATGGGAGCCTGATTGGCAGGGACCCAGGGCACATCAAGTCAGATTGCATCAGAGGTCAGATAAAAAGTGGGGGGTAACCATGCAAAAAGGGGCACTTTCCAACAACTACAGAAAAGGTGAAACAACAATGTCCCTTGTTATCCTTTCTGGCCAGGTTCTAGCACCTAGACATAACACAAGAATGCAGCTATTGTTTATGTTCACACATGTCTTGCCATATAGATGAGCACAGGAAACAAAAAAGACACATGGAATGAGAGTTCTGAGACAAGAGCACTGTGTCTGCTGAGATGTAGAGCATCCATCAGTGTATGCTAAGGTACGTGGTCTGCTGGTAATCCCAGAGATCTTTCATATATAATCATTTAGCTTTAGTAGCAGGGGAGGGGGGTTAGGTCACTCTGTCCAATAAAATGACAGGGCTTTTCATGGTATATGGATCATTACCCATGCTAACAGTATTTTTATTATGAATTTGTTTTCTTATTGTGGCACGTTAACTGCATTTCAGAGCATGATAGTTTAAATAAATAGTCTAAACTTTCTTCGTGTCTCATGGTTATCTTATTGTAAACAAGTACGAGTGATAGAGCGAAAGGGTGTGTCCTGTTACCGCGATCCTTGAGAGAGTCAAGAGTGTTGTGTTCCGGGGGTGCCAGTTCACTTGTTTTTTTGCCCTCCACTTTCTCCATTTTCCCTCGCACCCTTCCCATCTTTTTCCCTTGCCCTGTCTTTTCCTCTCCCAAAAGAGTGTGACTACAAGACGGCACCACTCACAAGAACTGCGTGACCCTTGGCATCAAAAATAAGAGGGTAGGAAAAGCTTGTTAATGTGTGATACACTGTGTATATTTTTTTAGAATTATTTACTTTACCTAGAATATTGTCCCAAAAAGCATATTAGAAATCCATCGAATCAGGATCCACTTCCAGAGGGGGTAAAAAAAGCTGATAGCAAAAATAGAAATCACTTCACATTCACTTGGGAGCACCACAATCACTACTATAAAGGGTTATACAGTTAGTGTTAAATTGATGTATACAGGTGTGGTGTATATTGCAACAGAAACCTCCGTCCAAAGTATGACTCAGATTTTAGAACGGAATTCAGTATAATTCACTCAGTTGAATGATACCTCGTTTTTTAATGACTTTTCTGTCTTGCAGGAAACACCTCTGGACAGAAGACCAAGACAGGTGAGGGCTCTAGGCCTCACAAGTGTGCGTGGTGTGCGTGCACATATGAGCAAGGATACAAATAATATAGCCCTGACAAAAGCCCAGACCCGATTGGGCTCTTGGAGTGGGCTGAAACATGTTGGCACAGAGAGTACAATTGAATAATTATATTCAATAGAACCCCATAATTTTGCGATTTTATCCATACCCCAGGTACCCTAAAAATAAAGAAAAATCTTTGGGTATACCTGGAGGTATTTTTAACTAATCACTCTTCTGGATCCCTGCTTGTCCAGTTTGACTTTATATAAGAACTCCCATTCCATCTATGGTTGAGTCCACCCTGGTGGTACCATCTTACCAGGGTGTGGATAGACGCCAATGATGAAGCATGTCATGATAAGTGAGTGAGGCGTCTAATCCAATATCTTTGGATAGTGCAGATGTTGTGAACTAATATCCTGAAATAGAGGGGGATCTTCCTCTCCCTTCCATTTAAATCCTTTAAAAATATCAGTTGCTCTTGTGTGCGAGTATTGTTAGTGGGAGAATGCAACTGGTTTGATTGTCCATCGCTCTCCGTTTTGATCACTTTTGACAGGTATCAGATTCCTGATCCCCGTTCTCCTCGTTCCTTTCAGGACACGTCTGACCAACAGTACGGCAGAGGAGTGCGATTTGATCGCAGACAAGGAGAGTACGTGCATCAGAAAAGGGAGACACAATGTTCGTCTGATGTGAAGATCAAGAAAGAGGATAGACCTCCTCCTTATAAAGCCTCTTTTCAAAAAAAGAAAGTTGCAGCATTAACAGCTAAATATACCACAGACGGTGAGAACCCTGCTCCTGAACAGGAGTTGGGTGGTGACTCTCCTCGACAGCGTGGCAGAGGTCAACATAGTACGCCAGAATCTCCACCACTTTCTGGCAGCGAAAGCAACGGAAACATTTATTACAGTTGAAACCGTGGATACCGCATACCCGCATACCCCCCCCCCGGACAGACTATATCTTTTAGATATTCAAATTGTGGGTTACGTTAAACACACCATTAAAGCAATCTTCTGGGACAATTTAACTACATCATAAGATATTCTCTTGGCAAAGGTCGACTGGCCCCCATCTTTTGTTATTGCATGCCCCCAGGGAGAGGATGTCATTCTCCCTTCTTTTTCGCGCCTTGTGCCTGACAAAGTCAAACAGGCATATGCTTCCCGATGGGCCCTTGCTTTGGCCCCTGCACTTTATCATAACCATACAGGTTGGGTTAAGGATTTTCCTTACCATGTTATTCCTATATGGTCCACACCTCAGGTACAACCACAGTATCCTATTAAATGGGATGCTAAAGCACCCGTTAAGGAAATTCTTTCTCAACTGGAATACTAGGGGATAATTGAACCCTGTGTATCTCAAATGAATAATCCTCTTTTTCCTGTCCAAAAACCTGATCATTCATATTGTATTGTCTTAGATTACAGACATTTGAATAGTCAAACAGGCAGTTTTCCAATTCAAAATACACATAGTTTGACACTGATTAACAATATCATCCGTAAAAAATATAAAACTACCTTTGACACTTTCAACTTTTTTTCCAGTCACAATTTGGCTCCAGAGAGCCACTACCGGTCCGCGTTTAGCACCCTCGGTTTTCAGAGGCCCTATGCCCGACTTCCTATGGGCTACAAAAAAACCTGGGTGTCTTTGTGGCACGAATTATGTCAATTCTTCATGACATTGACCCCGAAGCTCTGTCCTACATGGATGATATCTCCTTAACGGACAACGAACTGAACCCTCATTTAGCTACAGTGGATCGCATAATATCAAGGCTCGCTGACCTAGGTTACAAGTTTAACTTTAAAAAATCTTACATTGCCGGTCTTAGGGTCCTTTTCTTGGGATATGAACTAACAAATGAGGGAAAAAATCTTGCCCCTCATTTTTGGGAAAAGTGTGCTCAATTGCAACCTCCAAGTATTCTAAAAAAAAATTGCAATCTCTGTTGGAATTTTAACATTTTGGCTGGACATATATACCTGACAATGCCCAACATATTAAATTGCTTTATGCCTTAATACGCCCTGATTTTAACGCTTCCTGCTGGATGTCGGAACATACTGAAACACTCAGATCTTTACAGTCTGACTTGCTTGAAACACGCCATTTACATACAAGTGTCAATACTACGAAGTTAGTAATCCGAATCTTACCAAGTGTGATTGGATTTACTTATGTCACCTTTAATGAAGGTGAAGCATATAAATCACATTTGTATTCTTCTGCAGAACTGTGTTTTGCTTCTACTGAAAAAATTCTCACTGCTGTACAAATGGCCACCCTGAAGGAAAGGCCACTAGCTCAAGGTAAACGCATTATTGTCGTTTCTGTGCCTGCCTTGGAGGCTGGCACTAAAGACAGCATTCCTAATGCAAAAGCCCTACACCCTCGAGTGGGCTATGTCCTTAACAGCCGCGGATGTCGACTTTGTCTTTGACCCTTCTTTGCAAACACAAGAATTTTTGCAAAATGAACCTGTTTATCCTTTGCCTTCTTCAATTCTGGCTCTTGACCAATATACGCCCATCATTTACACTAATAGATCTGCGCAACTGGCTATAGGTTATAAGCAGCAATATTCTGCCGCATGCGCCATCGTTCTAGGTACTATTTCCGATGGCGTCTTTCACCCTCATACTACTCGCACGCAGTCTCTTGGAGACTACACTACACAGTTGGCTGAACTGAAAGCTTTAGTAATTGCACTTGAAAATACGGATCCCAGATTCCCCACATTTATAGTGTCTGATTTGTATTATTGCGTGCAATCTTTTAATGATAATTTACATTTTTGGAAACAAAATGACTTCTGGGATTCCAAGGGTAGCACAATCAAGCACAAGTTGCTTTGGGTTAAAGTGGCCGATCTTAAGGACAGGTTGTCACAAACTCATGTTATACAAACATTAAGTCATTAAAGTGTGGGAGCACACGCCATAGGGAATTCTCTGGCTGATGAAGTGGATAAATCTGCAGTAGCCACATCTAAAATTACAGCGAATTGCATTGACAATGATATTTTAGTTGCCATGAGTTCTTTTATGAAAGGCACCCCTTCTAAATATTCCTACCATTTAAATTACCAAAATGTTCCTTTTGTAACTAATTCTGGCATTGGTGATCGTATGATTCCCAATACAGACCGCAAACATGATTTAATTGTGGCCGCACACAAAGGTGTGGCTTCCATCATGCCGGAGTGGCTGCCGCCAATTCGCTCTTACAGCAAAGATATTGGTGGCAGGGCTTATACCAACAAACCAGAAAATATGTTTTAATTTGTGACATTTGTCAACAGATCATATGTTACACTGTGTCTTGTCCACCACAGACACATCTGTTTATTTCCAATCAGCCTTTTGGCTGCATTTACTTAGATCATTGTGGTCGACTGATTTCAGATACAGCATTTAAATATATTTTGGTTGCAGTTGATTCTTGCTCTAGATTCCTCTGCATTTGGCCACAGCGCTTGTCTGACGTTCAAACAGTTATTAAAGACTTGCAAGTCTTTGTCTGTACATATGCCTGTTGTACATTCCACTCAGACCAAGGTCCAGCATTTGCTTCCAAAGTGTACCATGATTCGATGTAGTCCATGGGTGTGCAAGTGCATTTTTCTTCTCCGTATAGACCCGAGGGTAATTCTGTTGTGGAGATGATGAACCATGACTTAAAGCAGTCCTTAGTGGCTAGAGTATTAGGTACAGGGCATGGTTGGCTGAACCATCTATATGGGGCTCAATTGGCATTAAATAACCTCCCTACAAGATCTCTGGGTGGGCGTATCATATATTTTGGCATCAAGATACATGTTCCAGACCTTGACGGTCTAGACGTTGTGCCGCCTGCCGCAACTTTTGACATAGTTATGTGACTCCAACTCATGCAAAGGTTTGCCTGCACCGAAGCCCTCAACTCCTAATGTTGCACTTCCAGTTTCCGGCTGACTTCCAAAAATATGAGATCTGGCTTGAGAGAAGATGGACATCAAAAAGGAATTCGGACCAACGTACCATGCACCTGTTCCGGTTCTCGGTCTTCACGGTACACAAACTGTGATTTTGCCACCACTCCCGGGTTATAATGACAAGCGCTTTGTCTCCATTGAACATGTCAAACTACACCATGTGGCCGATATTTCATAGTATGCCACGGAATAGCAGTTCTTTCCCGCAAGACTTTTCTTTATAGGGTGTGAACACCACCAATGCTGATACTCCCCGGCAAAGGGAAGGCCGAGTCCTCTGCCAACAATTTCCCTGACACGATATCTGATTTTAATATAATGTCTGCTACAACAGAAGTCATTTATAAGTATCCACCGTTGGTGAGTCCATCCGAGTTGGCCTTTTCAAGTCCTAATGCGGAGTCCCACCTTCCTGTTTTTCAGCTCTTCGGGTACTATATGGATCAAGATGATTTTTCTTCTGATATTTCTTCTGTTTTGCATCCGCCTCCAGCACAGATTTGTGTTTCTATTTCATGGTTAAAATGCACTTATCTAGTCCTTTCTTGGATATATGTCTGGATCATACTTTCCTTGGGTTTTATGTGGATTGGATTTGTGACTGTTTTTTTTCCTACTAATCAACGGCCATTACCTACCAGAATGTACTGCTACAGAATTGGTCGACAGGGTGCTGTCCCCCCCCCCCCCTTCTTCATTGCATAAAACGAAAAGACACTTGTCCATTGTCAACATTTCAGCTGTTCCAGTGACTGATGGAATTGTTTGGGATAAAGTTCTTTTCGACATATTCGGTCGAACGGAGATCCTGCAGATACCATATGTGTACAAATTTCTATGGGTGATGTAATAATTCCTGTGTTACATTCAGATGATTGGGATGTAGACACTGTAAATTCTATGCTTCTGAATTAGAGTATTATCCTGTTTTTGAATCAGTGGATCTATATCTTAATTCCGCTAACTATGCTGATATGTTGTTACCATCATTATGGACACTATTCTATACATTGAACAGGTAGACAGCGTCCCCCTTTTAATTATGCACAGTGGGAACATTGTCCACCCCCCCTCCAGAAAGTTCTAAAAAGCAAAAAGATAAATATACCTATTTCACTGGATATGACGCTTCAGACCCCATGTCATATTATTTTAAATGAACTCCAACACCACCAAAGAAATATATGCTTACTCAAACTAAGCTTATATATTCTATTACGTTTGTCAGTCAGTTGGCCCTTCAAGGTTATGATTACTAGAAGGATACTATTGATTTAAAATCGATTTGGTATACGAAGTCCTGGTAGGTTAAGGGCACTGAAACTCTGTTTCGAGCCTGTTTAATTCCCACACAAATGATTTTCCTGAATGAAACAATTCAGCAGACTCCTTGTCTGTGGTTGGCTAAAATTAAAGAAAAAAATTCCCCTACCATTCCCTCCACTTTGATTATTGGCAAGGTTTTATAAATTAGACAGAAGAACAATTAAATAGTATCGTGCAGAACAGTACATTTAATTCTTCGTTTTCGAGTCCTGTTGGTGGTTTTTGTGGCCAGTGGGCATAAATGGTTGTTATGCCTGTTTCCTTAATTCCACACCTGGGTTTAATCAAGTAGACCTGATCCCCGATACTTACAGTCAACACATTCTGGTATTATTACCATGTATTCTATAGGAAAGTTATTTCAACAATGGTTGGAACATTCCACACTGTCTGCAATAAAGCCACATCTTTCCCTCCTGTCCGAGGGCATGAATTTATCAGATTTTCTTTTAGGTCCCAAGTCCCTACGTTCTAAAAGATTTATATATGCTACTTATAATGAAATTTGGAAATTATGCCAAATGGAGTCTGCTGAACGTTTGCCACAAATAGACCAAGATACTTTGGACAAAGTGCTAGCGGTTGTCGATAATAGTATTAAAATGCTGTCATCTCATATATACAACTTAAACAACATTGTGTTGTCTGTTATTGATATTGTGCAGAGTGACATGTCAACATTGTATCATGGTCAAAGTCAGCTTAGATCTATTATGCAGTTTAGCTGGATGCTGCAAACACTTAAAAATGGGTACGTTCCTTGTCATACTTGAATTGTACTGATTTATTTTCACCTTTTAATTTAACATGTAAACAACAATTGATTTTTTTTTAAAAACATTTTATTGGGGTTTCACATTAAGTTGCAATAACAGGCGCATTCCAATATCATTACCAGCAATACACTTGTAAACAACAATTGATGACCATGAAAGATGCGACCTATGCAATGCTGCATTTAGAAAAATTAGAACAACTGCCATTTACTATAGCTGAACCGCCTTTGGCGGTGTGGTTATTACATGGAGTTATTTCAGTGTCTATTTCAACATTTCAGTTCACAGCTTGCATGAAACATTTTCCAAATACGAACCCTAGGTAGCAGTTACATACATGAAGTACGCTCACTCCCCTTGGCCTATCATTGTGAATGTAGCGACAAGGAAGTTTTTTCATCACTGCGGCCAGGCTTATTCTGAACTCCCTCAGCCCCTTTGCTGAAAGAACTGCATTGGCTACCAGTGAAGCAGCGTTCTCGTTTCAAGATCTGTTGCCTCATGTATAATGCCTTAAAAGGCAAAGGTCCACTATATCCAGACGGCAGCATTACAGATGGTGACTCCTCCACCCACCATCCCTGATAGTCCTTTGATAAATCTATCAAACTATGTCCTTAAACCAGAGGAGAGAATGATACTTGAGAAAGGCTTGTCCTTCGTACCGACTACCTTACCCAACACTTTCAACCTTAAAATCGAACTACAGCAATTTTTTAGGAAAGTACGTTTGAAGCATTATTTCAACAAGGTCCCTTACAATCCCACTTTCTCTAACACAGGGTTACGACCACCTTCCACCTTCCACCTTTACCCCGCCACCCCAATCTATGCCACACAGAATTGTGGCCTATGAGCAAGTGGTAATGAGGGATATCAACAAGGTTTTATCACAGAGACCATATATCAAGTACAATACATCTAAACAGGAATGCCTAGCGTTAGAATCCCTCAAAAAGAATCAGGAAATAGTGATAAAACCTGCAGATAAAGGGGGGCGATTTTCATTCAGAGCGTGGATGACTACAAGAAAGAGATCTTCACACAATTGGGTGTAGAAGGGAACTACATCAAACTGAGGTCTGACCCCACGAAAGAGATCACTGACAACATTAGACTTATCACAGAAAAAGGACTGGAGGAGGGTTTTCTTTCTAAACATGAGTATGAATACCTGAACAACAAACAACCTAGAATGCCCACCATATACACCCTCCCTAAAGTGCACAAATGTTTAACCAACCCACCAGGGAGACCTATCATCTCTGGTTGCGGCTCAGTTCTGGAGCCACTCTAAGTACATAGATGTCTTCCTCAAACCCATTGCAGAAGCTACCACGGCATATTTGAGGGACACTATGCAGACGATTAAACTGATGGACAACCGCCCTTTCAACTCAGATGATCACATTTTAGTGACGATGGACATAACGTCCTTATATACTAACATCCCCCAGAGGGCAGCACTTGACACAATCAGAACGGTTCTGGAAAACCGCCCAAGACCAGTCCAGGTTCCCACTGAATTTATAATAACATTTTTAGAAAATCGCTATGACCAAAAACTTCTTTTATTTCCAAGGCGATTTCTATGTTCAAACTAAAGGCGTGGCGATGGGTGCCAGCTTCGCACCGGACCTGGCCATAATCTATATGGACCATTATGAACACACCTATGTCCTCCAGGATCAGAACCCATATAGGGGCTGTATTGAAATGTGGAGACGATATATAGATGATGTCATGATGATATGGAACGGTAACGAACAACAACCCGTTGATTTTCATCTTTGGCTCAATGCTCAATCTCATGACATCCAATTCTCACTTGAATTTAACAACAAAGTGATTAACTTCTTGGATATTTCCATAAGGGAGGAGGAGGGAAAATTACACACTACCCTATATAGGAAAGATAGCGAAAGGAACACCCTCCTACGCTACTCAAGCCACCATCCATGCAACCTTAGGGACAATTTACCATTTGGTCAATTTCTGAGGTTGCGTAGGAATTGCTCCCGTAAAGATGATTTCTTTGAGGAATCGGCTGACCTCCTGACACGCCTCATAGAGAGAGGCTATCCGAAGAATCTGCTGAAAAAGCTAGGAAACGGGCATGGTTCTGCCATAAGGAGTTTCTCCTTGAACCCAAACCCAAAAAAAACCCAGAGCAGGAACGCCTTGTGTGCGCTACTACATTCTGCACCAAGAGCAATGAAATAAAGAAAATCATTCATAAACATTGGCATTTAGTGGCAGACGAGATAGGGATCACTGAACCGCCCATGCATGCTTTTAAGAAAGGCAGGAATGTGAGGGACTACGTAGTCAAATCGCTGTAACCCATCAAACCCAGAGACAACCAACAGACTCTCTGGAACATCCCGCCCATCAAGGGGCACTATAAATGCGGACAGTGTAAAGCCTGTACTATCAATCAATCAATCAATCACAGAATTTGTAGAGCGCACTACTTACCCGCGAGGGTCTCAAGGCGCTGGGGGGGAGGGGGAGGATGCTGCTACTGGTCGAACAGCCAGGTCTTGAGTAGCCTCCTGAAGGTCAGCAGGTCTTGGGTCTTTCGTAGGCTTAGTGGGAGGGTGTTCCAGGTCTTGGCGGTGAGGTGTGAGAAGGATCTGCCGCCGGTGGTTGTTCTTCGAATGCGGGGGACGGTGGCGAGGGAGAGGTCGGCGGAGCGGAGCTGGCGGTTGGGGACGTAGAAGAAGAGTCGTCTGTTGAGGTAGGCTGGGCAAGTTTTGTGGAGTGCCTTGTGTGCGTGGGTGAGGAGTTTGAAGGTGATCCTCCTGTCGACGGGGAGCCAGTGCAGGTTCCTCAAGTGGGGGTGATGTGGCTGTGGCGTGGTACGTCGAGGATCAGTCGTGCGGAGGCGTTTTGTATGCGTTGCAGTCGCTTGATGAGCTTGGCCGGGGCTCCCGCGTAGAGGGCGTTCCCATAGTCTAGTCTGCTACTGACGAGGGCCTGGGTGACTGTTCTTCTTGTGTCTGTCGGGATCCACCTGTAGATCTTGCGAAGCATGCGGAGTGTGTTGAAGCAGGCGGAGGAGACTGCGTTGACTTGCTTGGTCATGGAGAGCGTTGAGTCGAGGATGACTCCCAGGTTGCGTGCGTGGTCGGTGGGTGTCGGGGCTGCTCCCAGCGTCGTTGGCCACCAGGAGTCGTCCCAGGCTGAGCGGTTGGAGCCGAGGATGAGGACCTCCGTTTTGTCCGTGTTCAGCTTTAGTCGGCTGATCTTCATCCAATCGGCGACGGCCTTCATTCCGTCATGGAGTTTGGCTTTGGCGGCGAGGGGGTCCTTGGTGAGGGAGAGGATCAGTTGAGTGTCGTCGGCGTAGGAGATAATGTTGAGGTCGTGCTGTCTGGCGATGCGTGCGAACGGGGCCATGTAGATGTTGAACAGTGTTGGGCTGAGGGACGATCCCTGGGGTACGCCGCAGATGATCTCGGAGGCTTCGGATCGGAAAGGTGGGAGGCGGACTCTCTGGGTTCTGCCGTCGAGGAAGGAGGTGGTCCATTCCAGGGCCTTGTCTCGGATCCCTGCGTCGTGGAGGCGTGCGCGTAGAGTGCGGTGGCAGACAGTGTCGAAGGCGGCGGAGAGGTCCAGCAGGATGAGGGCTGCGGTCTCACCATTGTCCAGCAGGATCCTGATGTCGTCGGTGGCGGCGATGAGGGCAGTCTCAGTGCTGTGGTTGCTGCGGAACCCTGATTGGGATGGGTCCAGGATGCTGTTTTCTTCGAGGTATCGGGTTAGCTGTTTGTTGATGATCTTCTCGATGACCTTGGCTGGGAACGGAAGCAGAGAGATGGGCCGGAAGTTCTTGAGGTCTCTCGGGTCCGCCTTGGGTTTTTTGAGTAGGGCGTTGATCTCTGCGTGTTTCCAGCTCTCTGGGAAGGTTGCGGTCTCGAAGGAGAGGTTGATGATGTTGCACAGGTGGGGTGCGATGGAGCTGCTGGCTTTGTTGAAGATGTGGTGCGGGAAAGGGTCTGACGGGGAGCCGGAGTGTATTGTGCTCATGGTCTTGATGGTGTCCTCGATGTTCACGCTGGCCCAGGCTGGCAGGGGGTCGTGGTCGATGGTGTGTGGTGGGTCTGGTGTATCGATCTTAGTTGGGGTTGTCTGGGTGTTGAAGCTGTCGTGGATGTTGGCGATCTTGCGGTGAAAGAAGGTGGCGAGGGAATCGCACAGGGGTTGCGACGGCGGGATGTCGTTGGTGTTGGAGCTGGGATTGGAGAGTTCCTTCACGATGTTGAAAAGCTCCTTGCTGTTGTGTGCATTGTTGTCGAGGCGGTCTTTGAAGGAGATTCTCTTGGCGGACCTGATGAGGTGGTGGTGGTTACGGATGGCGTCTTTGTGGGCTGTGTGGCTGTCCGGTGTCTTATCGCTGTGCCATTTCTTCTCTAGTTTCCGGCAGGTACGCATGGAAACTAGGAGTTCCGAGGTGAACCAGCTGGCTCTTTTGGTGGTGTCGCTGTAGGTGAGCTTTTTCATCGGGGCGAGGATGTTGGCGCAGTCGTCCATCCATCGTCTGAGGTTGCAGGCAGCGTCGTCGGTGTTGGATGGGTCGGAGGGAGGGCTGAGAGCGAGGGTTGCCCTACTATGACTAAGGAAACCCAACAGTGTACATACAACAACCATACACACACAATACAGGACCATACCAATTGTAACTCCAGGGGAGTCATCTACGCAATAGTCTGCCCATGTGACTTCATGTACATAGGCCAAACTATACAAAAAGTTAAGGCCCGCATACTGCAGCACTGCAGCAGAATACGCTGCAAAATACAAGGTGCACCCCTTGTGGAACATTTCATTTCATTTCATTTCATTTCATTTGGACACTCGGCTGAGAGTCTTCAGTGGTGGGTTATTGAAAAAGTAAAACCCAGCCCAAGGGGTGGCAATTTTGCGAATACACTGAGTATCCGTGAGTGTAAATGGATACATGTTTTTGATACGGTGGCAAGGGGTCTTAACGAATATGAGGAAATCGCCAGACAAGTGGCAACGCTTAACAATGGCTAGATCTCTTGTCACATACCTTGATTAGTACATACCTCTTCCCCAATCACTGTATATATTGTATTATACACCCCGTTTTTACTTACTATAATGTCACCTATGTATAATACACTTGATCTCTATGCAGAGAACACGTCATGATTGCACCACTATGTTTACTTTTGCACCAATGCTCTGTATTCTTTGCATTCAGCCCAATCATCTCATATGGATGATAAGCGCATTTTTAAATTGTTCACATTGCATAATTATGCTCTACATCATTTCTTTATATCTATTATTTTCACATTGGCAAGGCGTCTGTTCTGTATTATTTTGTCATATATTTTGCCTTTCTTGTAATCTTTTTTGCATCATGGTGTTTTAAAACAATGTCTTCCTTGTTATGTTTGTTTATAAGCTGTAATGGTTTGTTACTTGTTCACATTTTTTGTAGTAACACATTATGTTATGTGTTGTCTATCAGTATGAGAGGGACAGTCTCAGTAGCGGCCCGTGGTGGGAGTCGCCAAATGCGATGCAGCGCGCGCAACAAAATTTGTTTGATTTATTTATATGTCTACTTACCTCTATACGGCCGTATTCCGTACTTTACTACCCCCCACCCTGCCCCTTCCCCGCCCCACGTCACCGCCCGGCAGCACTCCCACCACGGTCCGCTACTGGACAGTCTGTCTTTCATGCCAGCCCCCGGTCCTCAGGCTAGCCTGTCAGCTACGTGTCTGCCTGACACAGCACGTCAGTAACGTGCACGCGCTCTCCGGCGGCTCACTAATCGATTTTTAGCAGTGCTGACTCACTCGCAGTCTCTGACTCGAGGAGTACAGCATGGATCCCCCGGGCTGCGCCTAAACTTCGTCAATCAGGTAATTACATCTTGGGACAGCAGTAATAATGATTTATTGCTCCCTTTGGGACTCGTGGGACTAATTCCAGTCCTGGCTTCTGTTTTATGTTGTTCTTAGATCCTGTGGGCGATTGATTCACCCGTGTTTGATTATTTTTAACACTGCAGCCACAACTCTCCTGACCCAGCCATAGTTAAGCCGCAAACACAGTGCGGGTAAGTGGACAGTGGTCTACTCGGCTATATTACTAATTTCACTCATCAAGGATGAATAGTTTAATATGTACATCTTCATTCTTACAGACCATCACACGAGGGGCTGTATCCTGACTTTACCCAACCATAGGTCAGTGAGTAGGCACACCTCCTTTACTTAAGTTACTAGTTTTCATTGATTGTTTCTAACTAGTTTTATAATTGCAACGCCAGGTTGCCCCCCCTCTTTCCCCCTGTCCTGAGGAAGACCCGTCCGCTGAGGATGTAAATTACCCTCTATGCGCCAGGGTCGAAACGTCAACACTCCCCCAGTGGGCCTGTACCGGACATCACCCCAGCCCTGCCCATTCCACAGAAGATAAACTCTGTGCACCACCAGAAAATCGAAAAACGACATTTTGGAACAATCTATGAGGGACAGGCCTAGTTGTGAACGGGTGCCATTATAAACCAGAGCCGGTTTGCTTAGGATATCAAAGTGTAATTTGACTGTTTGGTGAACTCTATTCTGACTTGATTCCCCTCTTCCATATCTGTTCTACTCACGAGCACGTTCTCCCCTTCACACTCCTTTTGGAGCAACCTTTCTTTTGAAGCATTTAATATGGTGATCTGTTATAAAAGTAATTGAGATATAATAAACAGTCACCATGGGAGATATATTTGGTGCCGTTGTGTCATTTGAAGATATACAGACTTGCATATTTGATAAATTATTGCGCATTAATGACCATATGCTAAACATATACGTATCTGATGTGTTTTTTGCAAAATGAATGTTCTCACAACTAAACTGTAGCTTAAAATAGGTCGAGGACCATTGTTCTCTATATCGATTGCTACCCAGGTCCGTGGACTCTTGTGGGTTACCCCATTAGATCATAATGGCTGACATCCTGGTATGCAGTCCCTCTGAGGGCCTGTGCTGCCAAGAGACAATAGCCCTCCTGAATGCACGAAAGGGTCACACAAACCGCACACGACCTTATATACCGACACGTACCCACAGGGAAACAGTCATGCTCCAAAGCCCAGTAAACATAGCTTTACCCCAACTGTGCTTACCCACACACATGGTAAAAGATAACCTAATAGCTGAGCTCTAAAGCGTTTTGTTCATCCCCAACCTTTCTGAAACCGTAACCATGTATCGGAGTGAGTGCACCATTTGCCAGCTATACTCACCCAAGCCTACACTGAAGGTCGTGTCATCAGCCATTCCCCAACCAACAGGGCCGTTCAAGGCACTACATATCGACTTCATCCATATGATTGACCAATGTGCTAATTACCAATACCTGATAGTAGTGGTCTGCCTGTACTCCGGGTGGATTGAAGCTGGCCCCTGCGTGCACTGTGATGCCAAGACAGTGGCCACGTTCCACATTTGGGAGGTGATACCAAAGTGGGTGGTACCGTACTTCAACCGATCAGACAATGGCAGGCACACTGTCAGCTCCAAGTTTGACCACGTCTGCACCCTTCTAGGTATTTCGCACAAGCTGGCCTCAGTTTATCACCTCCCAAAGCAATCATTGAGAGACTCAATGCCCTGCTAAAAAACAAGATTAGCAAAATTTGCACCAGCCGTAATAAAAAGTGGCTCCACTGTCTACCCCTAGCCTTGTTCGGGCTAAGGAACACAACTAGCAGTGATTACCACCTAACACCAAACCAGATTGTAATGGGCAGGCTGATAGGAACACCCATCCCATAAACACAGACCAAACTGAGCACTGAGGCAAGCTCTCAGGCACTAGGGGACAAACTGAACTTGTATCTCTCTGAATTAATATAAACCTCCAAGTTCCTATCTAAGTAGGTCCACCACCAGAGCTCTAAGTGCACCATGGCTAAGCTACCCCACCAAACGCCTCACCCTGAGCAGGAAGTCTACATCCACAACATCGTGAGGAAATAGAGGAAGCCAGGTTTGAAGGGCCCTTCTGAGTAATATACACAACACCTACTGCCCTCAAGGTGGAAGGAAGAGAGGCCTGGGTCCACCTCTACGACGTACTGCTAAAACCTTCCCCATCAAATCCTCTATGAACTGTACCATGGACTATTTTTTACGGACATGTTTTGTAAACGTATACTGTGCCAAGCAAAAACACCCCCAGATGCCAGAAAGCCACGGAGGACCCCTCCAGACACCATCCCAAGACCTGCAATGTTCCAAAAGTTATGCACTATTGCACCTTTGTACACCATCTGCCTACCATGGATGTGGCCGCTTCCATCCGTAGAGAGAAATCTGCCTAGTCATATGGAGCCTACCTCTACATTTCTACAGCGCTTGCATAGGGACCTCTCCCACCTCACTTACAGTGAACCAAACACTACTATTCCACGCGCACTACACAGTGCACTCTTGTACAACACATGGTACCATTACATGACCGCCACGGGCACCCAGACATTGGCTAGGTCATGTTATCTTTGCTCACTGATACCCCACGCCCCGGGCGCAGACAGATTTTACTTATCCCAAGAAATAGCCCCCGAAAAAGCTATATGTCTCATCCACCTGTACCTATGTAGGATTAGAGCCAAGCTACAACCCAGTAGAGCAGAACCTCATAGAGTAGTGGTAAGCATCACCTGGTATGGAACCAATCACACAGCACTGCATTTTTTCCGGAGCCTAGCGACATTCAAACTGAGCTAAACAGGATGCGCAGGTGAAGCACTATATGGGAGGACCCTGATTGGTCCTGAGATTTTCCAGAAAAGAGGTTCTTGGAGGTAGCAAGGCCACCACACCAGTGCACAAACATGAGCACTCCCACCTTTGCCTGTGCTCCCAGGGTGGTCCTTAGCGTATCTGGGGCAGTATTCTTTAATAACAAATGGACCCCAGATATGGAGTTCCAGTGCAGGACCATTCACATCACCGATACAAGGGGGAAATTAGCCTAGAAGGGAAGGGTTGAATTCCAGCATAGATACCCCACGTCAGGAAATCTGGGATACTGAGATAGACAGGTACACATGGCTGGAAGGGGCAATACCTAATTGTACAGAAACCTACCCTATATTCCTTGTGTTTCAGAGGTAAAGGAACAATACCGTTGGGCACGAATGAGAATTGTGAAGCAATACTGCACGTACCAGATATGTAATGGGGCACCTCCGTGTTGATGGATACCTACTGAAGTCCGTCTGGCTATGCGTCAGGGGAAGAAGAGAGAGGAGGAGAAAAGCAGTGAGGGGAACAATAGAGACTGAGTACTATGTATAGAGAAGGAGGGGAGAAATTCCCTTCAGGACAGGAACCCTCACTCACCGTTAGGTGACATGCTTCATCATATGGGTTCCCTCCTCACACCGTGGTGTGAGCTGCGACTCCCCAAGGGGAGGAGCAGAGGTGTTTTCTCAGTAGATGAGCGTAAAGAGTACAGATGAATAAGGGGCAGAATGCAGATAAAGTGATTTGGTGATGTTAAAAATGTCTATCTGGGTCTACTGAAAGTTTATTAAGTGGTCACAGTGACATAATTAAAAAGCAAGAGGGCTAGGGATTCAACAGATATACCCTAGTTCATAAGGTCAACATGTTTCTGCCATTCGTGGGTCCCCTAAAGGGATCCAAAGGCATTCGTCAGGACCTAAAATGTAAAGTCACTCTGTAAATGTGAGAAAAATTAAAGAAAAATTATACAAGCCACCACTGGAACTGTGTGGCCAGTTGTTCAATGACCCTCTTCCGTTCAGAGGAATTCGTATACTAAGGTGCGAAATTGCCAGGTACACTCTCCAAGCTCATGTACCATCTCGTGGTGCCCAGCTGGTTGTTCTGGTGCACGGTCCGTGGAGATGTCAGGCGACCGTGCACCAGAACAACCATGACATGGAACATGGGAGTATCCTCCCCTCTGTCCAGACACTCCTCTGGGAGGGACCCCAGAGTCGTCCTAACCCGCTTCCTAGGGTATTTAAGAACTTACCTGTGGGTGGGTCCTCAGATTCGTCACGGGACAAGACAAGAGTCAAACCACGTCACTCTTCGACCGTCTGGACACTTGGACTTCGCCGGACTTTGCGTGGAAACAAGACTGCATCAAGGAAGACTCCTGCTGCTCCTGGTCTTGCTGTTCGGCATGTCTTCTTCATCGTCTGTGTCTGTGCTTCTTTCAGGATCTTCACCAGACCTGTGGGCATCAAGGACACCCAAAGTAATCTCCCTTGGAGTGAAGGATTCACTCCCATGCATGTGCAGGCACCGTAAAAAAGCTGATCGGTCTGCTGCTCCTGACGTCCCACGGACTTTGAACAGCTCAGCAACGCAGGTAGCAGTGCTGCAAATCCCTCGAGGCCTGATCTGTCCTCTCTGCAACTTTGAGGCCAGAATCCCTCGTCAGAACAGCTGGGACCAAACCCTTATGCACCGAGTCGACTTGCCATTGCCAAGGCTTGTTGGCTCTGCACTCCAGAGATCTTTGGGCTACAAGAAGCTCCATCCTCCAGCATATCTTTCTGCCAAGTACAGCGTCCTCACGGCATCCTCTGCACCGTGGGCCTTCCGTCTTGGTGAGCTGCTCAAGGTCCTCTTGCGACTCATGCGCCTTTGGCCTGTGGGTCCTCCTGAGGGTCGTCTCCTGCTTCAGTGGGCTCGCTTGATTTCTCGGGTTCTGCTCTGACTCCCCTGCATGCGGGGAGTCCCTTGGACCTTGCTGGTCCCAACGTTGCTCCTTCTTCACTTTCCATGCCTGTTGTAGCTGCCAAGGCTTGTTTGTGCTCCCACCGAACACAGACCCCCTGGTTCTCGACTTCCGACGTGCGACAGCTCATGCACGGCTCCTGGTCTTCGTCAGCTTCGCCTGGTCCTCACAGCGGCAGCCACAAGGTCACCGTCATCACTCCTGCATCATCCGACATCGGCGGGCATTGCCCTTCCGTGCCTCCTGGTCACCTCAGAGTGGCATAGACTCTGTTCCCTCTGCTTGCAGGTTCTTCTCTTCAAGAAACCACCCTTGGATTCAACCAGACTCTTGCACAGTCTTCACCAGTGGCATCTTTACTGAAGTCCTCCATTGCAGTGTACGGCGGTTTCCGACGTCACTTTGCACCTATGCACCCAGCTTCCCTGGTGTAGGTGACTCTCCAACCTTCTGTCTTCCACGGGGTTTCTTGAGGGTCGACTGGGAAGGGTCCTTCTTTTCCAAAACTGCAACCGCAGCGTTCCCATTAACTTCTATTGAGTACGTGGCTATGTTTCAACTCTGCACACAGCCTCCATGGGGTTCCTGGGTACATACCTTGGGTGGTTCCTTGTCTCGTCGGAGTCTCCTGGTCCAAATCTCAACTTCGGTTGCAGTTTGCATTCCACTTTCTTAGTATATGGTTTGGTCTCCCCCTGGAGATCATTGTGTATTGTGCTTACTTACCTCTTGCAACTGAAGTATTCTTGTGTATTTGTTTTGCTATCTCCGGGTAGGAGATATACCAATGTGTTAGTGAGTGTTGTGTAATAAATAGACATATTTTTATAACTACACTGTGTGGTTCTTTTTCGTTTAACCTACACTACATGATTAGATCGGGTAAAACAAGCAGCTTAACACTCCTTCTGGATAAGCTTGAAGGCTGCTCTCCACAGCTACCACTTAGAGAGCTTTCTAAGGTTGTCTAAGACCACTAAAATCACCATAAGTGTTGTCTGGATTAGTGCAAGATGCTTCACTTAAATAAGTGTGCACCATATACTAAGCCAGCCTTCTACAAAGGCCAAGACTTATTTGCATATGAGTGGGGTTTTCTAGTCAGAGCTTGAAATTCAGTGTTGAGGAGACAGGCATAGGCTGTGGAACAGTATAGAGAGCTCCCCAGGGGAAACAAAGCTTCTGTCAGTAGTGCATCACTGCCTGAGCTGTGTACCTCTAATTTGGTATTCATTATTGAGAGTCACTGAATATGCTCCTTGACCAGTGTGCCTTCTCTGCCAGGGACTGAGAGGGCAAGTGGGCTGAACTGAACACTGGCCCTTTGTGCTGAGAGGTTGATATCACTGTAATCATTGGAAAATAATTTCTTCAGCATTTCTACTGTCCAACAAGGAGGACTTATGCACCTGCACAGGAGAGAAGGACACAGAAGATCTTGGCATTGGACCACTGCTGTGTTGCCAATCTCTCTTTAGACCAGACCACACTCCGGGACATGTGTAAATTCACACTGATGCTGGCGCTGTTGAGAGAAGGAAAAAGATGTCTTCATGAGGAGCTGTGGTGCACCTGCAAGGGCGAAGCGATATGACCCACTACCGATGGCTAAGGCTGGAAGGACCTGCGAGGGGGACATTAACATGGACTGAGACTGCTCTGGAGCTGTGGTCTTGTCTAGCATGCTTCATACGAAGCTGCAACTCCAGCTGGGTCAAGAGGCTGCTCCATTGCCTTCTCAAATAAAGAATTGTGAGCCTGTATCATCACTGATCCCTCCCCATAACCTGGGGTGATTACTCGCACCTCTCCAGAAGCCCCTTAAGAGTCTGGTGAAATCATGCCTTCAGCTCCTGGCCTGAGGTCCCTTTGCATCACCAGGATGGGGTCCACCCACGGATGCCTGAACTTGGTTCAGTGCACCAACGCATGAGTGTGAAAGTTCAGGTTGTTGTCGCCCCACACAACCCTGCTCAACATACTAGCTAATGTAGTGTCCGTGCTTTATGGGTTATTAACAGTCCCTTAAAAAGGGATCAAGGACACAGCTTCAAACCCAATTTCGTTCTTTATAATATCACACGCAAGTACTGCGTAAGCTCTGTCCACCAAAAGATAAATCGGCCCCAAGTGTTTATTTCAACAGTCTCATTCTGTTGCTTAGCACATGAATAATAACCACACAGAATTTAATTAGAAGAGCAGTGATGCATGTTAAATACATGGTTAGACTGTCATTGGCAACATAACACCCGAAAGACTACTTCTATGCGCTGTACTATACGAGCAGGGAGTAGCTTACGTTGCATCTAGAGTTTCTTGGAATTCAGCGCACTGCATACCTGTTTACAGCAAGAAGCTGAAGTGGGAAAATAAGAAAAACAAAGACAAAACTAAGTTACGGGATGGGTCTCCTACACAGGAAGCCACTGGAAAGCGCTACAAATTGCATAACCATGATAATAATAGACTGCCTGACAGGTATCAGGATACTGATATACGTTCATCTCCTTCCTTTCAGGAGTCATCCAATAGACGTTCAGACAGAGGTGGACACGCAGAGCAGTAGAGTACATGAAGCCGAAGGACTCACAATGCTCATCTGACTACATAATTAAACAGGAAGATAAACGGAAGCCTTCCAAGCTTCAATTAAAAAAGAAGGTAGCCGGACTTAAGGTCAGGCATGCCCCGGATATTGAGGTCTCTGCTTCTGAGCGGGGAGTGGGCTGTGACTGCTGGACAGCACAGCAGAAGTCACAATAGTTTGCCAGAACATGATGGATTGTCTGGTGGCAGTAGCACTGAGTGAGTATATCACAGTGGAAACACCGGATACTCGGGTAAGGGTCCCACATTGGTTATATGAGATTCAACTGCAGTTGGAGGGGGTCATACCAAGAAACATCAATGTTCTCTTTTGGGAGGACTTAACACAAGGTTACAATATTCTTTTGGCCAAAATGGATTGGCCACATGATTTGGTAATGGAGTGCCCAAACGGGGAAATGGTTATTTTACCTTCTTTTACTGACCTCGTTCAAGAATGAGGTAAGTACTCATACGCCAAGGAGTGAGCGAAAGCTCCTGCGTTATACCGCAACCATGCGGGGCGGAATGATGGTTCCCCTTATCATGAAATACTATTGAGGACAAGCCCACAACCTCAAAGACAATACCCTATTAAGAATGAAGCAAAAAAACGAATTAGGAAAATCCTCCAACAACTTGATTACCGAAGTGTAATAGAAAGTTGCACCTCATCAATGAATAATCCCTGGTTTCCCGTAATGAAACTCGATCATTCATATCGTCAAGTATTAGACTACAGACACTTAAACAAACCTATTCGCACATTTGCTGTACAAAATGCACACAGTGGCGCACTAACGAATAACATTGTGCAGAAGAAATGCAAAACAATACTTGATATCTCAAATGGATTTTTCTGCCAAAATGTAGCGCCTGGCAGCAGATATTTGACCACATTCAGTGTGCTAGGCTCTCAGAAGCAAATCTGTCGATTGCCCCAAGGGTATAAAATAGCCCTGGGCTGTTCTCAGCCAGAGTAACAGAGCCACAACAAAATTTTGATGACCGAGCATTGTCCTATGTCGATGACATTTACCTGACGGATGATGACATTTAAGAACACTTAAAAAGAGTAGATCACATAATTCTGGGGTTTGCTCAAATGGGCTACAAATTCAATTTCAAAAAATCAAAAATTATCTTTTTCCTGGGATATGAGTTGTCAAGTGAAGGCAAAAGTATTGCAACACATTTCTTAGAGAAATGTGTGCTCCTTCAACCTCCAACTATGTTGAAGAGATTATAATCTATATTGCGTTTTCTAAATTTTGACAGAACCTACATTACAGATTACGCAGAACGAGTTAAACCGTTCTTCGACTTAATACGTCCAGACTTTTTCAGTAGAAATTGGACTAAGGAACACACAAATATTTTACGTTCCGTACAAGCTGACATGATAGCTTCATAACACTTACACACACGTGTAAACACTACGAACCTGGTGATCTGCGTCATCGCAGGACCAATCGGGTACATGTACGTCACGCTCAATGAAGGTGACAGTACTAATTGTATATAAATCGCATTTATGCACCAATGCTGAAATGCGTTTTGCGCCTGCAGAAAAAATACTGACAACGGTACAAATTGCTGTGGTGAGACAGCGAGCCCTGGCTCAGGGAAAACGCATCATTGCTGTTACCCCAGCGCCGACCTTAAAGGCCGTCACCAGAGCAAGCATTCCAAATGCTAAAGCATTACATCAACGATGGATACAATGGGCCAACTCGCTCACCACAACAGATGTAGATTACAGGTTTGACTCTATACTATAAACACAAGTGTTTTTGCAGTATGAACAAGAATATCCTCTGCCTAATGAAATCATGCCTCTAAAACGCTATGATGACATCCTATATACTGATGGTTCTGCCCAGCCTGACGTAGGGACAAAGCATCGATACTCTGCAGCATCCGCTATGGTTAAAGGGCGCATGCATGGCGGAGAATTCCACCCTGAGAAAATCTACACGCAGTCACTTGGTGACTGCACGGCGCAGTTGGCTGAACTTAAGGCTGTGATACTGGCACTGAAGAATACGGATCCCGGATTCCCCACACTAATAGTGTGTGATTCGTATTACTGTGTCCGGTCTCGTAATGATTATCTGCATTATTGGAGCCACAATGGATTTTGAGATTCAAAGGGTTTCACAATTAAGCACAAGATGCTCTAGGAAGAGGGGGCAAAGCTGAAAGGTTGCTTGCCATGGATTCATGTAATACACACATTGAGTCATCAACGTGCTGGCATACACGTTGCAGGGAATTCCATGGCTGATGACGCCATGAAAGCAACAGGTCGCACTGTTGCAGTTGCTGGAATCACTTGTTCAATTACAAGGATAGACTGAGACATCATGATGGCTGTCAATGCTGCTTGCAACAACACCCATTTGCCGAAAGGCTTCCCACTTAAACACTCCTATAAGTTAGATGTACAAAACATACATATGCTCACATTCCTGGAATGGGGGATAGAGTAATACCAAACAACAATTGCAGAATGGGTTCAATACTAGCTACACACGAGGGTCTCGTATCAGTACACGCAGGGGTGGCTGCTACAATGTCATTATTTCAGCAACGCTACTGGTGGCCTGGTCTTTATAAACAGACCAAGGACTTTGTCCTAAAATGTGACATCTGCCAGCACATGCAGGGTTTCCACCGTGGCGCGTCCACCACAGACACCTCTACTGATTTCAAACAAGTCTCTGCCTTGTGTTTACCTGGACCATTGTGGCACTTTGTCACCGGTTGGGGCTTACAAGTATATCTTGGCAGCAGTGGATTCCTGCTCTCGATTCCTCTGGGTATGGCCACAGTGGTCGGCTGACGTCTGGACTGTTATGAAGGGTCTGCAAGTCTTTTTCGGGACATATGCAGTTGGCACATTACATTCCGACCAGGGTGCGGCATTTCGCTCTCGGGCTAACAAAGAGGCCATGGGATGTTTGGGTATGATATACACACAGTATCCCTAGTGTTCACTAGGGGAGGGAACAAGATGCTACGGGGTAGTCAGGGTATGCTGGCCTTTGGGTGTGACCCTGCGTTTCTCTTCCCCATACCATCCTGAGGGTAATTTGGTTGTGGAGAGGAAAAACCTTGACTTAAAGCAGTCTTCAACAGTTAGGGTACAAGGCTCAGGACACAGTTGGGGCCATCATCTATATGTGGTCCAAAAGGCCCTCAACAACCTGCCTAGTAAATCCTTGGATGGTCAGACGCCCTATGAAATCTGCGAGGGATGTCCAATCGGTGACCAAGACAGGGCCTTACATTCTTTTCCTTCAGGTAATGGTGGTAAAGATGTGGGTCCCAGACCTCGGCAGTCCCAGCACAGTGGCAGTGGAAACACCATTTGACATCGCTGAACGTTTGGCTGTTTTATAGGAACTGAATGATTTCCGGGACAGACAAAGCAACGATTAAGTAAAACGCACCGCCACTGTAGAAGTGAAGGAAGTACTGGCAAGGCCTGGCTGGGTCCTACAAATTGGGGATATGGTCAGGGAGAAAATAGTGGACAAGAAAGAAGTTGGGACAGCTTACAGAACGCCTGTACCTGTTCTGGCTGTTGAAGGTAGCAGAACTGTACATCTTCCACCTCTTGCTGACCACAAAGACAAATGATTTGTCTCCATTGATCTGATCAAACCACACTATGTGGCCGATTCTCAACAGTAAGCCACTTGGGCTCTTGGGTAGCTACCTGCCTACTCTTGTTACCGTACAGGAAGTTCAGATGGAAGCTTTAATAACTAATGAAGCATTCTCTCTCCGAGAGACAACCATCAACAACAACAAAGTATGTATTCTACCTGTTGCTACAACTACAACTGTACAGTCAACTAGTACAGAAAGAAAGATTTCAATTCGGAATCCTGAGAAGAATACTTTCTACATTAATGTACCACAGATAAAGTCATCTCTTGGTTCTACAAACCTGCTGAGCTGCCAAAAATAGATCAAACAGCCTCTGCCTACTTCACCGACTTTGAAGACTTCTCTTTGGATTTATCTGATCAACCACCATCACCACAGCCACCTCTACGGTTTAGGCTGAAAGTGTATGTTTTCCATCTTTGGCTGGAAAAGAAATACTTTGTTTCTCCTTTTTTACACCTTTGGATTATAATTGTGTAACTTTTCCTGGTCCTCTGGATTGGTTTAGTGTAAGTCGTTTTCCTGCTTCTGAATGGACACTATCTCCCAGAACGCTCTGCAGTACAACTGGTGAACCTGGTTCTAAAACCACACTAAACATCACACTGAGAACAAAGAGACCTATCCCTGGTGCACATTACAGCTGTTCCAGTTCCTGATGGGATTGTTTGGGATAGTGTATTGTATGATGTGTATGGCCCCAAAGAACCTTTGCAAATGACATATTTGTTTACATTTTCATTAAATGATGTCATTACCTCTAGTGCTGTGTCTCACAATCGGGACAGTGATACAATGCATGACACGCTAGAAGATCTAGAGCATTCCACTGCCTTTTCCTCTGACGAGTTACGATGGTACATCTAAGTTTGATGAAATGTTTTGTTATCAATATTACAGTTATCATTTTCTGCATAAATCAAGTACTGTTTTCTATTTTTAATTACATACAATTGGAACATTGCCCTACACCACGACAGGATAGTTAAAAAACATCTGCACAGAGGTTTGCTTATTTTTCTGGTTTTGACACATCGCACCCGGCCTCCTAAATATTATAGGCTTGCACCTTCCCCTGCAAAGAAAAACAGGCTAACAGACACTAACCACCAAGCTGATATACTCTGCTTCTTTTCTTTCCCAGCTGTCCAAACAGGGTTTCGACTTTTGGAGGGACACTATAGATGTAAAATTAATTTGGGGAACAAAAGACTGGCAGGTATGCTCTAAACAAAGCCTCAGATCCCTGAACCTGATACCACAACAAATGATTTTCCTGATCAAAACTGTGCAGCAAACGTTATGTCTTGGATTAGCTAAGATAAAAGATTTGAACACACCACGTATTCCTACATTCGCATGCTTTGAAAACTGGCAGTAGATTACAAAATACAAGGAGGAAACATTAGACACCATGTTACGCAATGGGACATACAATTCATCAGACCCCAATTGAAAGGGATGGTTAGTTTGGCCGCTAGGCATTAGCGGATGTCAGGCACAATTCCTAGGTGACACCAAATCAACAGGCCTGACCTACGTTATGTGCAGCCTGAACACTCGGGGTTGGGAAGTTGTGCCTTCATTGGCTAAAAACCTCAACACTGTCTCAGGTGAAGCAACACTTGTCCCTTCTATCTGATGACCTGGAACTCAGGGACTTTCTATTAAGTCCTCGAAGACCACGTCAAAAACGCTTGTATGCAATATACAATGAAATATGGAAAGTTTCTCAGCAGGAAGCTGCTGAAAGACTGCATGACATAGACAGGGCCAACTTAGAAAAAGCTCTATCAGTGGTTGACAACGGTATGACCACCTTATCCTCTAGAATATATTTCTTTGGGAAACAGTGTCATCAGCAATAGACATCATACAACAAGATATGTCCGTATTACAACCTGGGCAGTCACAGCTAATGCCGACTGATATGGACAAGGACGAGGTCGCTTAGGAACCATAGATAATTGCCTTTCGGAATACTATCCTTTTTCTGCGGGGTTTTCCCATTTGGATCTGGCCGCACGATCATCGTCATAATTTAGCTCCTCATTAGATGCTCGACTTCACACGTACTTAGATTCACAGTCCCTCAGACCATCTGCCTTGAAAAAGCCCCGGCTCACGGGCCACAGGGGGCGAAACACGTGTTGGCTGTGCCTCACAACATTATTGTCTTGAAATAAGCACAAAAGACTCCAAATAAAACTTGGAGACACGAGTTCTCAACCTCATTCCTGACTAGTTTTGGAGTGATGCCGTTAACTGCTTATGGATATGATAGAACTTTTATAAATACCAGTACTTGTACAGGTACCTCCTGCTCTACTACTGAATGAATGGGCAAGGGGTTTCCAATTTCCATGGACAAGTGACACTGGAATTTTCCTCATTCATCAACAGGGGGACAAACAACTGGACCTATTACTCCTACTACCCTTCTTATCAGCAGTCACAGCTTAGGTCTATTCTTCTGTTGAGCTGGACACTCCAAATATTACGCTCTGGCCATGTGCCGTGGTGACATAATAATGCCACAAGTCTGTTTTCCCCTTACCACCTTACAAAGCAGCAAATACTCCTGGCACGAAAAGATGCAATGTACACTATGTTACACATAGAAAAATTTGAGAAGTTACCTTTCACCGTTGCAGAAACACCATCTGCTGATTGGATAATCTACGGGTATATCACCCTGCCGATTTCAACATTCCATTTTCAGTATGGTCTACAATACCACCAAGTGGGCAGATATGAAGCGTTGGGGATGGGTTTGTACACAAGTATTGGGTACTACCTTTCAAATTTCGGTGTTGAAATAGGGAAACTGAAGTTTTTCTCAGCCGCTCAGACTGCGAGGATACTGTAAGTGGATCGTTAGTTTGCAGGGAGCTTGTAATGCTTCTGTGGCGAATCTATCTTGCTACTTGAAAGGTTCTCCAACGGCCGTATTCCATGGGGCTTTCAGATTACTCTGTAATGGGAGTTATTTGATGCTTAACGATCTGGGTTGCGGGGGAATGAAACCTGGCATCGCCTATCTGGTGCCAGTTTCTTCCATAGTCACTTGCTGTACCCAAGTTCTGTTTCCACCTGCCCGTACAGTTAAGGAGGTAACGCTTTGGCCTTCAATAAATCTATCAAACATGCAGTTTGATGCCCTGAGCAAACTGAAAGCCTTATTGTTTAAGAAAGATGTGGCCTTAACATCTGTAAAAAAGATGTTTGATCTCAAAGTTGCAAGGTCCTTCTTTGGAGATATAGTCGCTACTAACTTTCCACTACACTTTGGAGAGCTAGTGCACCGTATTTTTAATATGCCTGATACAGTGGTAATAGCGCACTTTTTTTAAACATAAAGGCTCTGGGTTGGTTAGCACCTTCCAGACCATTTTCAGAGTCATTCCATCATTAGTACACTCCGTACTTGGAAGCCTTTTTGGAGGTCTTCCGCTTGTCCTGCTCCTGATTGCTGGGACTGATTTTCATTTTTCTGCTCCGCAATGGATGTTTCATTTAAAAAACGAGTGGAGCTGGCATTGCCACATGTGCTGCTATGCCATGAACACATGGTACATTGCTTCGGGTTACCTTTGCTTCAGGAACTTAATGAGCATTGGTTCCTGTCATTTCGGCCTGTTTGGCTACACTGCGTGCAGCCCGTATCCCGCTGTCTGCTGTGCATTTTCGAGTGTGCCTTGGACTTGTGTCTCGGAACGCAATTGGTTGAGCCTTCGGACATAAATGTACTGGTGGATACCTTAAAGGCTCATTTGTATCACTGTTCACTACGTATTCCATTGCTTCTAACCACACATTACGAGCCTTCCTGGAAAGCTTCTGCTCCTGTTGAATTGGATCCTGACTCTGGTTTGGCGATCTTCCACTGGCCAAGTTCACTTCCTCAGTGGCTGCTGTGGGGGCTGGATGGGAACACATTTGCTCTATAAGCCTGCTTCGAGGTGTGCATCTAGGATCACCGTCTGCGGCTGCTGGGAACAGAAATGTTTTGTCTACCACTCAGAACACAAAAAATTGGCTATTCCTTTTGGTGGGAACTTTTAAATCAGCCTTATTTTAGCATCTTAAATTGATTTGAAATTTGGTTTTTATTAGCTTTTACGTTTTTATATTTTTAAATAATAGTTTTCTCTGTGCTTCGGCCCTCAAACTGTATGATTGTCCTTTTTAAATTTTCAGATAGTTTTTATACTCACTTTTAAATGCATATAGTGTGACACTATTTTATCATAGCTTTATTATTAGTCGACCTATATCTGAGGAGTGGGTGTCATGTGTCTTAGTTAGGCCCGGGGAGAAACGCTGCCATTTTCACCATGTGCACATTTTCTAAGTTGCTTTCTCTTTCATACGTTGACTTATGACACACATTTGCATGCGTGACAATGTAGGGATTAGATTCTCTGAAACTACACTGCTTACAAATTCCACTTAGTTGGAACATTATCACGACACCTTGAACATCACGTACAAGGCCTCGACACACATTGTGCAAATGTTATTTGCTTTCATCCATAAGGCAACACAGCTTTCAATAGATTATAAAAATGTCGGACTGCCTAAGGCCTCGGCTTGAGATGCGAGGGATGTCCAATCGGTTACCAAGACTGAGACTTGCATTCTTTTCTTTCAGGTAATGGGGGCTGGATCATCAAATAGGGGAATTCTAGGCAGAACACATACATACACCCTAGGCACCAAGGCTAGGGAGTGCAATATATATATATATATATATATATATATATATATATATATATATATATATATGTATATATATATGTATATATATATGTATATATATATGTATATATATATATATATATATATAGTTCTTATATGCTTGCTGTGATGAGCACACCGAGCTCCCGTCCCTTTACGGAAAAACTCTGAGAATTCCAACATGGCCGCCAAAACACCGTCAACAGGAAGCAGCAGTGACGGTCTAGTCTCTTCGGCTCGGAGCGCTGGAAGCACAACCCCTGAGATAGGACAAAACACGGAGAGCAAGGAGACGGAGGGGCTCGATCAGATGGTGACCACGGGGACGGAGCGAGGCCAGGAGAGGAACGACGCGGTTTCTGGAGGCGAAGACACACAAAAGGACACCACGGAAGAAGACAGCGAGGCGGACCGACCCAAGAGCACAGGAGATGACTTCCCAATTACTGCGAGCGAGACCGGCTCTCCAAGAAGGGACAAGGAGGCGGGTTCTCACCAATACCACGGCCCCGGAGGGTCGTGGACACAGGCAAGTAGCGGCTGCGCATTCGTTTTCATTTAGGGGCTGGTGGGCAGGGCTAAGGGCCACACCAAGGTCAGCACCTTGAATTCCCCTCACTCAGGCACTACACAAGTAGGGACGCTGGTGGTGGTGCACATAAATAACCCTTCCCCCCTCCCTTTATTTGCAACAGGACGGTTGCCTAAAGGCTCTCTTTCCTTTGCCCCTGCCATTTGCTCTCGAAGTACTACAGTCCAGACAAGACAGCCCCGGGACCACGGTGTAGTCGAGGAAGCACCCCAACCGGCCCAGAGGCGACCAGCCTGAAGAAGAAGAGGAACGCCTTGTTTTTGGAATCGCTTTCCTTATATGTCAGGAGAACCTGAATATACGAATAAAAGAATCCCTTGAAACAAGTCAGGCGTCACTGCTTCCTACAAGTATAGAAGGGGGTGGGGGACCTCCCATCAGGGCAAACCATCACACTTACAAATATATATATATATATATATATATATATATATATATATATATGCACAAGTTACTAACTTGTGTAACGATATATCTGTAAGAGACAGTAGTTAGTGACAGATTCCTTACCTTAGAATATCCCAAGGCGTCAGGCTGGATCCGGAAAGTTTTTGCGTAGCAGTACCTCTTGCGCGTCGGTAGGCGGCGTCGTGCGGCTCCGCGTCCGTCGTCGGCGTCGTGATCGCCGGGATGACGTCGCGGGCAGTACTTAGACGCCGCCCCTGCGCGCTGACGTCAGTTCTGTACACGACTTTTCGCGCCAGGAACGCAGAGCCATGCAAGAAGCTGACATAGGTGTCTGAAAAATACTAGGGCCCTGAAAGGGATGTCCTTAACCCTAGAAATCAGTTCGCAGAACGGGGAGGATGGGTGGGCGGTAGGAATCTGTCACTAACTACTGTCTCTTACAGATATATCGTTACACAAGTTAGTAACTTGTGCATCTGAAAGAGACACGTTAGTGACAGATTCCTTACCTTAGAATAGATACCCCAGCAATACCAACCCCGGTGGTGGGTCTGCGAACAAAGATCAGACAAGGAAGTCCCGGAGGACAGAACGGCCAAAGAAGCCGTCCCTCCGGACCTGACTGTCAAGGCAGTAATGCTTGGTAAACGTGTGCAGAGAGGCCCACGTAGCTGCCTGACAGATATCCTGCAGCGGAACACCGCGGCCTAAAGCCGTGGTAGCAGCCGTTGCCCTGGTGGAATGGGCACGCAGCCCAACAGGAGGCTCCTTCTTAGCAAAAGAATAGCAGGCTTTGATACACAAGGTTACCCAGCGGGAGATGGTTCTCTTGTGCACCGCCCGACCTTTTTGGCGCCCACGTAGCCAACAAAGAGCTGGTCATCCACCCGGAAGTGTTGTGTGCGGTTGATATAAAAGGAAAGCGCACGTTTTGGGTCCAGACGGTGGAGCCTCTCTTCCTCTCTGGAAGGATGCGGAGGCGGAAAGAAGGTGGGCAAAGTGATGGTCTGCCCAATGTGGAAGGCAGTAAGCACCTTTGGCAAGAAGGACGGACGCGTCCTAAGAACAACCTTGTCTGGATGGACAGACAGAAAGGGAGGTTTGCATGATAGAGCCTGGAGCTCACTCACCCGCCGAGCGGAGGTGATGGCCACCAGAAAGGCTGTCTTCAGAGTCAGAAGACGAAGAGGACAGTTATGTAGAGGCTCAAAGGGAGCGCACATGAGAAAGGTAAGAACCAAGTTCAAGTCCCACTGAGGCATCACAAACGGAACAGGAGGGAAGAGGTGTGTAATGCTTTTAGGAACCTGTTAACAACAGGGGACTTGAAAAGGGAGGGCTGATCAGGAAGCCTGAGGAAGGCCGAGATGGCACAAAGATAGCCCTTGATGGTACCCAGGGCAGAACCCTGTTGGGCCAGGGAAAGAAGGAACAGAAGAACCTCAGAAAGAGGGGCAGAGAGGGGATTCACAGCCTTTGCTGTGCACCATGCCACAAACTTGTTCCACCTGCAGGCGTATACCACCTTAGTGGAGGGACGCCTGGCTGCCAGAATCACATCACAAACTTCGGGAGGCAAGTCGAAAGGAATCAACTGCCGCCGCTCAATCTCCACGCAAGCAGGTGGAGACTGGACAGGTTCGGGTGGAGGACCGTCCCCTGCTGCTGCGACAGAAGATCCTCCCGAAGAGGCAGACGGATCGGGGGATCGACGCTCATACTGAGTAGCTCGGGATACCAAACTCTTCGAGCCCAGTCCGGAGCCACAAGGATGACTTGGGCCCGGTCGCGCCGAATCTTCTTCAACACTCTGGGTAGAAGTGGTATAGGCGGAAAGGCGTACAACAGACCGCAACTCCACTCGCGACGAAAAGCGTCGCCGAGCGAGTGCCGCCTTGGAAATTCCAACGCGCAGAACAGATGACATTGCGCGTTCTCTTCGGTGGCGAATAGATCTAACCAAGGCTCTCCCCACTGCAGAAAGAGTCCTTGCGCCACTTCCGAGTGAAGACGCCATTCGTGATCCATCATGCACCTGCGGCTGAGTTCGTCCGCCCTGGCGTTCAGGGAACCTGCCAGGTGTTGAACCATCAGGAACATGCCCTGATGTTCCAGCCATGTCCAGAGGCGCAGAGCCTCCTGACAGAGGGTCCACGACCCCACCCCGCCCTGTTTGTTGCAGTACCACATGGCGGTAGTGTTGTCTGTGAACACCTGCACTACCTTCCCTTTGACAGAGGGAAGGAATGCCTTGAGTGCAAGTCGGATCGCCCGGAGCTCTAGAAGGTCGATATGGAGCCGGGACTCCGCCGGAGACCAGAGGCCTCTGATCTCCGCCTCTCCCATGTGACCGCCCCATCCCAGAAGGGACGCGTCCGTCACAACTGTGTGCTCTGGCTGGGGAAGGGAGAGGGATCTGCCCATGACCCATTGCCGGTTCGAGAGCCACCACTGCAACTGTTTTGCAGTCCCCTCCGAGATCTGGACGTGATCGGACAGGTTGCCCTGGTGCTGCGCCCACTGGAACTTCAGGTCCCACTGCAGAGCCCGCATATGCCATCTGGCATGATCGACCAGCAGGATGCAGGATGCAGGAGGCCATGAGGCCCAGCAGCCTCAGTGTCATCCGTACCGAAACCCAGGATAAAGGCTGAAAGATCGGAATCATAGCCTGAATATCCCGGACTCGCCGTTCGGGAGGATAGGCCCGAAACTGTGTCGTGTCCAGAACTGCTCCGATGAAAAGGAGCTGTGGAGAAGGAATCAGATGCGACTTCGGCACATTGATGGAGAACCCCAGCGAGTGCAGGAGTTCGGCCGTAGTCTGGAGGTGGGAGACGACTGCCTGGGACGAGCCCGCCTTCAGCAGCCAGTCGTCGAGGTAGGGGAAGACTGGAACCCCTGCCCGGCGCAGATGAGCTGCGACCACCGCCATCACTTTCGTGAACACCCGAGGGGCACTTGTAAGGCCAAAGGGGAGCACGGTGAACTGAAAATGCTCGAGGCCTACCGTGAACCGCAGGTAACGCCGGTGGGCCGGCAGGACGGGGATGTGAAAATAAGCGTCCTGCAAGTCCAACGCTACCATCCAGTCTCCAGGGTCGAGGGCAGTCAAGACCTGAGCTAGGGTGAGCACATTGAACTTCTCCTTCCGGAGGAAGCGATTGACGTTCCGGAGGTCCAAGATAGGACGCATGTCCTCCTTGTCCTTTTTGGGCACCAGAAAGTAGTGGGAGTAGCAACCACGTCCTACTTCTGGGGTCGGAACATGCTCGATGGCCCTCTTGGCCAAGAGGGCTGTGACTTCCTTCTGCAGAAGCACCAAGTGATCCCCTGACATGCGGTGGAATTGAGGTGGCATGGCTGGGGGGGTGGTCTCGAAGGGGAGGGAGTAGCCCCTTCGGACAATGTCCAAGACCCACCTGTCCGAGGTGATGGCACGCCAGTGGTGAAGGTGATGGCGGACCCTGCCCCCTACTGGCGTGCTGTGCACCTGAAAGGAGGGACTAGGAGGGCTTGGAGGCCGCGGACGGGGCGGAGTTGGTGGCCTGACCCGCACGCTGGTTGCCCGAACCGCCACGGCGGTAGCCACGTCCTCGGCCACGCGAAGTCGCTTGCTGCGCGGGCAGGTGGCTGGGCAGCGGACGTGACTGGGCGCCCCTTCCGTGGCCACGAAAGGGGCGAAAAGCAGATGTTAGCGGAGGGCGCACAACAGAAAGGCCCAGGGACTTGGCAGTAGCCCGTGAGTCCTTAAAACGCTCCAGCGCATGGTCTGCTTTGGAACCAAAAAGACCGACTCCATCAAAGGGCATGTCCATGAGTATATTCTGGACATCACCCGAGAAACCAGCTGTTCTCAGCCAGGCGTGGCGACGCAGCGCCACCGTCTGCCCAGCGAGTCGGCGGTATCAAGGCCACAACGTATGGTGTACTTTGCCGCATCCCTACCTTCCGCAATGGTGCGGGTAAGCAGTGTCTGGACCTCCTCAGAACACTGGGGCAAAACAGCCGCCACCGAATCCCACAGGGAGTGGGTATATCGGCCCAAAAGGCAAGCGGTGTTGACGGACCGCAATCCAGCACTGGAGGAAGAAAAAGCCTTCTTCCCAAATTGGTCCAGGCGTTTGGATTCCCTATCCGGAGGGGCGGTAGGGAAGGCGGTTTGGGAGGCAGAGGCTTGGACAACCAAGCTCTCGGGGGTGGGATGTTGAGAGAGAACAAGGGGTCGCCCGGAGCAGGGCGATGGCGTCGGGCCACGTTCCTATCCACAGGAGCCCCTGTGGTGGGCTTGGACCAGGCGCCCAAAAGAACGTCAGTCAGTGCATCATTAAACGGCAGCACAGTCTCCGTGGAGGAAGCTGCCGGCTGAAGCACTTCCGTCAGGAGATTAGTCCTGACAGCCACAGTAGGCAATTGGAGGTGCAAGGCTCCAGCTGCTCTACGCAACACCGTTGCGAAATTTGCTCCCTCCTCCGTAGCCACGGGAGGAGACAGCATGCCAGTGTCAGGGGAAGTGTCTAGACCACTGCCATCCCCAAGTTCCTCTGCCCAGTCCTGATTATTCTCACACTGCTGTGTGAGAGGGTCTTCCGACCCCTCCCAGCTCTCCTGGTCCTCTTCTTGCTTAAAATATGGAGGAGGAGGGACATCTGGGACCCAAGGTCTCATCGGCGCCGGGGCCGGCGTCGAGCGACATCGGTCCGGCTCCATGTCCGGAACCGGAGAGAACCGGGGAACGACGCCGCCCGGAGCCCCGGGCGGTGTCGGGAACGGCACCGGGGACATCGGTGCCGGCGGAGGCGTGGTTAGGTCAACCGGCGTCGATCGGGGTTGCGGTACCACCGGAGCCGGGATCGAGGCCGGGGCCGGAGCCGAGGCCGGGATCAAGGCTGGCGGGACAGGCGACGCCAGGACCGGAGTCGTCGGCGACGCCGGAGCAACCCCATCAGGGCCCATGGGGCCCGAAGGCGCACCAGAGGGACCTTGAGGCCCGAAGAGGCGGGCCATGGCCGACAGGAATTCCTGTATCTCGGCCGGAGTCGCCCCCGAACCCGGGAAGGACGGGTAATGCGGGGGCGGCGCCACAGGCACAACCGGAGCCGCGGGGACGGTGCCGACGGGCCTCAGCCGAGTCGCGAGACCGGCGAGGCGAAGTCTTAGAGCGATGGTGCTTCTTAGACTTCTTGTGCTTCGACTTACCCGAGGAGTGCGAAGACTTGGACTCCGACGACCGGCGGGGGCTCCGCGACCGGCCCCTCGACCTCTCACGGGACCGGGGCTTGGTGCGGCGCGGAGCCGACTGCCGGACCTCGAGGAGCTTTCGAGACCGCTCTCGCAAAGCCTTCGGGTGTAAGGCCCGGCAGTCAGGGCATGACTTTGTGTCGTGGTCTCGGCCGAGACAGTAGAGACACTAAGTGCGGGTCTGTGATCGACATCATTCGACCACAGACGTCGCATGGCTTGAAGCCGGGCATCCCTACCGACACCTAGGAGTCGAGAAGACTCGAAAAGAAACAGTGAAAAAATCACCAAAAATGTAGTCAAAAATTGACTAGGGCACTGCTTACTGGCGCGGAAAAAGAAGAACTGACGTCAGCGCGCAGGGGCGGCGTCTAAGTACTGCCCGCGACGTCATCCCGGCGATCACGACGCCTACGACGGACGCGTAGCCGCACGACGCCGCCTACCAACGCGCAAGGGTACTGCTACGCAAAAACTTTCCGGATCCAGCCTGACGCCTGGGGATATTCTAAGGTAAGGAATCTGTCACTAACGTGTCTCTTTCAGATATATATATATATATATTCACTGAAAAAACCATAGGTTTCAGATAAGTTATAGTTAGAAATTAGCATTTAAAAAACCTTTGAAATTCACTGAAAAAACCATAGGTTTTAGGGACAGTTATAGTTAGTTGGACATTGCACTCGTACAAAACCCGTGAAATTCCCCGTTATAGTTAGTTCAGCTAACTATAACTCGCGCCCCGCAATGCGCTGCTGATGACGTCACATATTACATCACTCATGACATGGTCAGTGACATCACTGATGACATCACTGATGACATCTCAAATGACATCACTGATGACATCATCCAGTGACTGTGTGTTTCTGTAAAGTTTAAATATTTTTAATATATATAGGGAAAGGCGTATTGAAGAATGAGTGGGTGTATAAGTGTGTGTATGGATGATTTAGTAGGTGCGTGACTAATTCTATAAGTGAGTGATTAAACGTATCTTACTGAATGCATGGGTTAGTGACTAAACTGGGTTAATGTCTGTATCTGTCTGTTGCTGTGTAAGTGGCTGCATGGGTTTGTGAATAGCTACATGAGTGTCTATAAGAGTTATTGATTTGTTGTCTGAGTATCTGTATGGGTGCCTGAGTGTTTGTGTGGATGGGGTGTGTGCGACTGTGCATAGATGTGTGAGTGGGTGATTCACTGGGTGGATGGTTTCAAGAGTGCATCTGTGATAGACTGTATGGGTGGGTAAGTGTGTGTAAGAGTGTGTTAGTGAGTGAATGTATGTCCCAGTGGTACATGTGTGAGTAACTACATATGTGAAAGGCAGTATATATGTGTATTGGAGTATATAAATAGCTATAAGCGAGAGTGAGTGATTGTGATAGTGGCTGTATGGATGAGTGTGTGCTTGTATCAGTGATTGTATAAGAGCGTAACAATGTGCTAGTATTTGTATGATTAAGTGAGCTGGTGTGTGTATAACTGTATAGGTGAGTAAATGGCAGTGTGTTTAATTATTTGCATGACTGACTAGGTGTGTGAGTACCTCTATGGATGAGTGGCGGTGTTTGAGTGTCTATATAGGAGTAAGAGTGCATATGATTGTCCTGTACTGAGTGACCATAAGTATGAGTGACTGTACGGGTGAGTGAGTGGATGTGTGTGTGTAGACCTAAGAATCAGTGAGTGGGTATGTAGTTATTGGTGTTGGAGTGTCTATGGTTTTGCGAATGGCAGTCTGTAATTTAGATTGGGTGTATCAAAGGTTATATTAGGGTGTGAGGAGGTGCATCAGATTATCACGTGGATGATGTCATCAGTGATGTCATTTGAGATGTCATCAGTGATGTCATCAGTGATGTCACTGACCATGTCATGAGTGATGTAATATGTGACGTCATCAGCAGTGCATTGCGGGCGCGAGTTATAGTTAGCTGAACTAACTATAACGGGGAATTTCACGGGTTTTGTACGAGTGCAATGTCCAACTAACTATAACTGTCCCTAAAACCTATGGTTTTTTCAGTGAATTTCAAAGGTTTTTTAAATGCTAATTTCTAACTATAACTTATCTGAAACCTATGGTTTTTCAGTGAATTTCAAAGGTTTTTTAAATGCTAATTCCTAACTAAAACATGTCTAAAACCTACGGTTTTTTCAGTGAATTTCAAAGGTTTTGTAAATGACAATTTTTAAATGTATTAATTGTTATATTAATTTTTTTCATACTGATTTATTACATTTTTAGAATTTTTTTTTACATATTTTATTTTTTAAATTACATTGTAATTACATTATACATTACATTACAAAAATACTTTCTCAGAATGAATTACTTTAGTTTAAATACTTTGCACATAGGCAATAGACTTTTAAGTACAGTAGTTACAGTTGTTGCAATGGGCACCACATTTTCAAACACAATGCAACATTCAGCTCAATGTGAATTTCTAGTTAAATGCAATTAGTTACTTTATGGATTACTTTTTCTAACCACAGGACTGGATCCTAGATTCAGTCCTGGTACATCTCCTGTAAACAGTTGAGTAAAAGCGTTTTCGTTACAGTCGTGATTTTTAAGGAATATTATTGTATTTTAAAAGTTGACACTTAGAAACTTTTTCTCATAGAATCACCAATGTTATCCTATGGAAGGAAATTCACTTAGCAGGTAAAAACTGTTATCGTTACTTTTTCTTACTCAGTGTTGGATCCTGGATCCAGCACTGGTGCATCTCCTGTAAACAGTTGAAAGAATGCGTTTAAGTCATACAGGCGATTTTTAAGGAATATTTGTAGTTTGTGAAAATCGACACTGAAACTTTTCTGCTGAAAACCAGACAATGGATTCCTATGGAAGAAAATATAAGTTACTGGTAAGTACGGTTAAAATTACTTTTCAGGACCAGTACTGGGCTGAAAGATGCAGCACTGAGGTCTCTCCTGATAACAGGTGAGTAAATCGAAATTCGTATTTCGGCTGATTTTAGAGGAATATTTGTATGTTTCAAAACTCCACACTTAGAAGAATTTCCAAGTGAAACCAGTCAATGTTAGCCTATGGAAGGAAATTCAAGTTACTGGTAAGTACGGTTAAAATTACTTTTCAGGACCAGTACTGGGCTGAAAGATACAGCACTGAGGTCTCTCCTGATAACAGGTGAGTAAATCGGAATTCGTATTTCGGCTGATTTTAGAGGAATATTTTAAAGTTCCAAAACTCCACACTTAGAAGAATTTCCAAGTGAAACCAGTCAATGTTAGCCTATGGAAGGAAATTCAAGTTACTGGTAAGTACGGTTAAAATTACTTTTCAGGATTAGTACTGGGCTGAAAGATGCAGCACTGAGGTCTCTCCTGATAACAGGTGAGTAAATCAGAATTCGTATTTCGGCTGATTTTAGAGGAATATTTGCACAATGGTGAAGGGAGGGGCGGGGCCTGAGGTGACATCTGTGCAAACGCGCCCCGTGGCGCGTTTTAAGTTGGGGGATTAAGTCCCCTTGAATCATGAGGGTCCCTACGGGCCAACTAGCCCATCAGGAACCTCCAGTATGCGCCAGGGGCTGCGTTGCAGAGACATGTACAGAGGCCACACCCCTTTTTACACCTCTCTGCAACGCAGCTCTGTGGCGCTTTCTGGACGTACCTGTTGGGCTAGTTGGCCCTCAGGGACCCTCAGGATTGAAGGGGATTTAATTCCCCATCTTAAAACGCGCCACGGGGCCTGTTTGCACACATGTCACCTGAAGCCCCGCCCTCCCCTTCACCACTGTGCAAACGCGCCCCGTGGCGCGTTTTAAGTCGGGGGATTAACTCCCCTTGAATCCTGAGGGTCCCTGGGGTGCAACTAGCCCACCATATACCTCCAAAAGCGCCACAGAGCTGCGTTGCAGAGAGGTGTAAAAGGGGCGTGGCCTCTGTACACCTCTCTGCAAGGCAGCCCCTGGCGCATACTGGAGGTTCCTGGTGGGCTAGTTGGCCCCAGGGACCCCCAGTATTCAAGGGGAATTGCTCTCCTCTGCAAACGCGCCAGGGGCGCGTTTGCAGAGTGGTGAAGGAAGGGGGCGGGGCCTGCGGGCCCGATAGTTTTTTTTTTCCCCTGAAGGGGGCTGTGTGGCCCCCTTCCTTTTTCCTATTTTTAGGCCCTGGGGACCCCATACCCCAGGGCCTTACCCCTTTTTAAAATTAAAATAAAAAAAAAAACGGGGAAGGGGCCGCGTGGCTCCCCTTCCCTGGGCCTGTATTGGCCCCGGGGACCCCATCCCCCGGGGCATGGCCTCTTTTTTTTTTATTTGGTGGGGGCTGCGTGGCCCCCTTCCGTGGCCACTTATGGCCCCGGGGACCCCATCCCCCGGGGCCTGGCCTCTCGTTGGGGACTGTGGGGGGTCCCCAAACCCCCACAGTCCCGCCGGCTCCCGTGTCCTACGGGAGCCGGCATGCTACACATGGGGAGCAGCTAACATGCTGCTCCCCATGTGGAAAAGCAATCAGCTTTGGATATTGGAAGAGAGCAGGTTTCCTGCTCTCTTCCAATATCCAAAGCAGTTTGCAATGACAGGACAGGAGCTGCGAGGCTCCCGTCCTGTCATTGCAAACAGCAGTGTCCCGGGGGTAGGCACCCGGGACACTGCAGGAGCCGGCCCTGGGGGTGGCGGTCCCCAGGGCCACCACAGGCTCCAGGAGGGGGCCGCGCGGCCCCCTCCTTACATTTTGAAAGCCCCGGGGAGGTGGTGGTCCCCGGGGCTTGGAGTCCGAAACGGACCCCCATTGTAATTTTTCTTAGTGCCCCGGGGAGGTGGTGGTCCCGGGCGTGTGGGGCTGGAGCCCCCACACAGGTTTTTCAAAAATAAAAAGAAGCCCCGGGAGGTGGCGGTCCCGGGGCTGCAGGAGGGCTCAGAGCCCTCCCGCACCATTATACATAAAGCCCCGGGGGTGGTGGTCCCCGGGGCTTGGGGGGCCCTTAGAGGCCCCCACACATAAAATTAACCCCTCAGCATGCCCCCGGGACTTGGCCCACCCGGGGCTAATTAACATCGAAGCGCAGGAGACCGCGCTTCGATT
Organism: Calotriton arnoldi; assembly: GCA_963921515.1. Classification (NCBI taxonomy): domain Eukaryota; kingdom Metazoa; phylum Chordata; class Amphibia; order Caudata; family Salamandridae; genus Calotriton; species Calotriton arnoldi. The sequence goes on from CAWUFW010004300.1 coordinate 1,140,460, forward strand.
TTTTTTTCGGCAGGATCCGCGCACCCTGAGCGCATCCTGCCGATTTAAAAAAATATATATATATTTTTTTTTGCCCAGGGGGTCCTTGTGGGACCCCCTGAGCAGACCTAGGGGGTCAGGGTGTTTCTACCCTGCCCCCTTTGTGCGCTTTGCGCACTTGTGTCTTGTTCCTCGGTTCTACCGAGGGACAAAATGGCTGCCAACACTTCCTGATTTGGAGTGTTGACAGCCAATTAGCATGCAGCTCGTGATCGGGAGGGTGCGCGAATCCGACGCGGCCATAGATATATATGTACTTTTACTTTTGATTTTCTCAGCAACTACTGAACGGATTTACACCATTTAACAAAAAGGGTTCTTTCTGAACCAAGAACTACCTCTTTGCCAAATTTGGTGTAATTCCGTTCAGCAGTTCGGGCTGTAGCCGTGTCTAAAGTTTCCTATGGAAAATTGCATGGGGAAAACACGTTTTGGGACCCCCCTTTTTCTCGGCCCCCGCTTGACGAATCCCCCGAGACTTTCAGGGTAGGAGCGGACCGGAGCGCCCCACAAAGTTTGAAAATTTTGCGAAGATACGTCAACCGGCAAGAGAGTTATTTCAAATAGAATGTCGCGGATTTCCTATGGATAATAGGTTGTAACTATATCTATCTACTGGCGACCGCCAGTAGATAATATATATATATATATATATATATATATATATATATATTCACTGAAAAAACCATAGGTTTTAGGGACAGTTATAGTTAGTTGGACATTGCACTCGTACAAAACCCGTGAAATTCCCCGTTATAGTTAGTCCAGCTAACTATAACTCGCGCCCCCGCAATGCACTGCTGATGACGTCACATATTACATCACTCATGACATGGTCAGTGACATCACTGATGACATCTCAAATGACATCACTGATGACATCACTGATGACATCATCCAGTGACTGTGTGTTTCTGTAAAGTTTAAATATTTTTAATATATATATAGGAAAAGACGTATTGAAGAATGAATGGGTGTGTAAGTGTCTGTATGGATGATTTAGTAGGTGCGTGACTGACTGTATAAGTGAGTGATTTAAGGTATCTTACTGAATGCATGGGTTAGTGACTAAACTGGGTGAATGTCTGTATCCGTCTGTCTGTTGCTGTGTAAGTGGCTGCATGTGTTTGTGAATAGCTACATGAGTGTCTATATGAGTTATTTAATGCTTGTGTGAGTATCTGTATGGGTGCCTGAGTGTTTGTGTGGGAGGGTGTGTGCGACTCTGTGCATAGATGTGTGAGTGGGTGATTCACTGGGTGGATGCTTTCAAGAGTGCATGTGTGATAGACTGTATGGGTGGGTAAGTGTGTGTAAGAGTGTGTTAGTGAGTGAATGTATGTCCCAGTGGTACATGTGTGAGTAACTACATATGTGAAAGGCAGTATATATGTGTGTTGGAGTATATAAATAGCTATAAGCGAGAGTGAGTGATTGTGATAGTGGCTGTATGGATGAGTGTGTGCTTGTATCAGTGATTGTATAAGAGCGTAAGAATGTGCTAGTATTTGTATGAGTAAGTGAGCTGGTGTGTGTATAACTGTATAGGTGAGTAAATGGTAGTGTGTTAAATTATTTGCATGACTGACTAGGTGTGTGAGTACCTCTATGGATGAGTGGCGGTGTTTGAGTGTCTATATAGGAGTATGAGTGCATATGATAGTCCTGTACTGAGTGACCATAAGTATGAGTGACTGTACGGGTGAGTGAGTGGATGTGTGCGTAGCCCTCAGAATCAGTGAGTGGGTATGTAGTTATTGGTGTTGGAGTGTCTATGGTTTTGCGAATGGCAGTCTGTAATTTAGAGTGGGTGTATCAAAGGTTATATTAGGGTGTGAGAAGATGCATGAAATTATCACGTGGATGATGTCATCAGTGATGTCATTTGAGATGTCATCAGTGATGTCATCAGTGATGTCACTGACCATGTCATGAGTGATGTAATATGTGACGTCATCAGCAGTGCATTGCGGGGCGCGAGTTATAGTTAGCTGGACTAACTATAACGGGGAATTTCACGGGTTTTGTACGAGTGCAATGTCCAACTAACTATAACTGTCCCTAAAACCTATGGTTTTTTCAGTGAATTTCAAAGGTTTTTTAAATGCTAATTTGTAACTATAACGTCCCTGAAACCTATCGTTTTTTCAGTGAATTTCAAAGGTTTTTTAAATGCTAATTTGTAACTATAACATGTCTGAAACCTACGGTTTTTTCAGTGAATTTCAAAGGTTTTGTAAATGACAATTTTTAAATGTATTAATTGTTATATAAAATTTTTTAATACTGATTTACTACATTTTCAGAAACAATTTTTTTTACATATTTTATTTTTTAAATTACATTGTAATTACATTATACATTACATTACAAAAAATACTTTCTCAGAATGAATTACTTTAGTTTAAATACTTTGCACATAGGCAATAGACTTTTAAGTACAGTAGTTACAGTTGTTGCAATGGGCAACACATTTTCAAACACAATGCAACATTCAGCTCAATGTGAATTTCTAGTTAAATGCAATTAGTTACTTTATGGATTACTTTTCTAACCACAGGACTGGATCCTAGATTCAGTCCTGGTACATCTCCTGTAAACAGTTGAGTAAAAGCGTTTTGGTTACAGTCGTGATTTTTAAGGAATATTATTGTACTTTAAAAGTTGACACTTAGAAACTTTTTCTCATAGAATCACCAATGTTATCCTATGGAAGGAAATTCACTTAGCAGGTAAAAACTGTTATCGTTACATTTTCTTACTCAGTGTTGCATCCTGGATCCAGCACTGGTGCATCTCCTGTAAACAGTCGAAAGAATGCGTTTAAGTCATACAGGCGATTTTTAGGAATATTTGTAGTTTGTGAAAATCGACACTTTGAAACTTTTCTGCTGAAAACCACACAATGGATTCCTATGGAAGAAAATATAAGTTACTGGTAAGTACGGTTAAAATTACTTTTCAGGGTCAGTGCTGGGCTAAAAGATGCAGCACTGGGTTCTCTCCTGATAACAGGTGAGTAAATTGGAATTCGTACTTTGGTTGATTTTAGAGGAATATTATAAAGTTCCAAAACTCCACACTTAGAAGAATTTCCAAGTGAAACCAGTCAATGTTAGCCTATGAAGGAAATTCAAGTTACTGGTAAGTACGGTTAAAATTACTTTTCAGGATTAGTACTGGGCTGAAAGATGCAGCACTGAGGTCTCTCCTGATAACAGGTGAGTAAATCGGAATTCGTATTTCGGCTGATTTTAGAGGAATATTTTAAAGTTCCAAAACTCCACACTTAGAAGAATTTCCAAGTGAAACCAGTCAATGTTAGCCTATGGAAGGAAATTCAAGTTACTGGTAAGTACGGTTAAAATTAGTTTTAAGGACCAGTACTGGGCTGAAAGATACAGCACTGAGGTCTCTCCTTATAACAGGTGAGTAAATCGGAATTCGTATTTCGGCTGATTTTAGAGGAATATTTGTATGTTTCAAAAATCAACACTTAGAAACTTTATCAACAAAAAGCAGGCAATGATATCCTATGGAAGGAAATTCAAGTTACTGGTAAGTACGGTTAAAATTACTTTTCAGGACCAGTACTGGGCTGAAAGATGCAGCACTGAGGTCTCTCCTTATAACAGGTGAGTAAATAGGAATTCGTATTTCGGATGATTTTAGAATAATATTTGCACAATAGTGAAGGGAGGGGGCGGGGCCTGAGGTGACATCTGTGCAAACGCGCCCCGTGGCGCGTTTTAAGTTGGGGGATTAAGTCCCCTTGAATCCTGAGGGTCCCTAGGGGCCAACTAGCCCACCAGGAACCTCCAATATGCGCCAGGGGCTGCGTTGCAGAGACGTGTAGAGAGGCCACACCCCTTTACACCTCTCTGCAACGCAGCTCTGTGGCGCTTTCTGGATGTACCTGTTGGGCTAGTTGGCCCCAGGGACCCTCAGGATTGAAGGGGATTTAATTCCCCATCTTAAAACGCGCCACGGGGCCTGTTTGCACACATGTCACCTGAAGCCCCGCCCCTCCCTTCACCACTGTGCAAACGCGCCCCGTGGCGCGTTTTAAGTTGGGGAATTAAGTCCCTTGAATCCTGAGGGTCCCCGGAGTCCAACTAGCCCACCATATACCTCCAAAAGCGCCACAGAGCTGCGTTGCAGAGAGGTGTAAAAGGGGCGTGGCCTCTGTACACCTCTCTGCAAGGCAGCCCCTGGGCATACTGGAGGTTCCTGGTGGGCTAGTTGGCCCCCAGGGACCCCCAGTATTCAAGGGGAATTGTTCCCCTCTGCAAACGCGCCAGGGGCGCGTTTGCAGAGTGGTGAAGGAAGGGGGCGGGGCCTGCGGGCCCGATCGTTTTTTATTTTTGTCCCCTGAAGGGGGGCTGTGTGGCCCCCCTTCCTTTTTTCTGTTTTTGGGCCCTGGGGACCCCATCCCCCAGGGCCTTACCCCTTTTTTTAATTACAACTTTTAAAAAAACGGGAAGGAGGCCGCGTGGCCCCCATTCCCTGGGCCTGTATTGGCCCCGGGACCCCATCCCCCGGGGCATGGCCTCTATTTTTACTTTTATTCTTTTGAGGGGGCTGCGTGGCCCCCTCCTCTGGCCATTTTAAGGCCCCGGGGACCCCATCCCCGGGGCCGGCCATACCCTTTTTTTTTTTTTTTTTAACATTTTTGTAAATTTTGGGGAGGGGGGCCGCGTGGCCCCCCACCCGGGCCACTACTTGCCCCGGGGACCCCATCCCCCGGGATGGCCCTCTCGTTGGGGACTGTGGGGGTCCCCAATCCCCCACAGTCCCGCCGGCTCCCGCGTCCCTTGGGAGCCGGCATTGCTTTTCCACATGGGGAGCTGCTAAGATGCAGCTCCCCATGTGGAAAGCAATGTGCTTTGGATATTGGAAGAGAGAGCAGGTTTCCCTGCTCCTCTTCCAATATCCAAAGCAGTTTGCTATGGCAGGACGGGAGCCGCGAGGCTCCCGTCCTGCCATAGCAAACTACAGTGTCCCGGGGGTAGGCACCCCGGGACACTGCAGGAGCCGGCCCTGGGGGTGGTGGTCCCCAGGGCCATCAAGGGCTCCAGGAGGGGGCCGCGCGGCCCACTCCCATTCAGTTCACAGCCCCGGGAGGTGGTGGTCCCGCGGGCTCTGGGGTCCGTAACGGACCCCCATATTTAAATGTTCAGTGCCCCGGGGAGGTGGCGGTCCCGGGGCGTGTGGGGGGCTGGAGCCCCCCACACAGGTTTTTAATTTATAAAAAAGCCCCGGGAGGTGGTGGTCCTCGGGGCTGCGGGAGGGCTCAGAGCCCTCCCGCACCATTTTTAAAAAGCCCCGGGGGTGGCGGGCCTCGGAGCTTGGGGGCCCTTTGAGGCCCCCCACACATTAAATTATCCCCCCACCCATGCCCCCGGGACTTGGGCCACCCGGGGCAAAATACAATCGAAGCGCGGGAGACCGCGCTCGATTTTTTTTTTCGGCAGGATTCGCGCACCCTGAGCGCATCCTGCCGATTTTTAAAAAAATTATTATTTTTTGCCCAGGGGTCCTTGTGGGACCCCTGAACAAACCTAGGGGTCAGGGTGTTTCTACCCTGCCCCTTTGTGCGCTTTGCGCACTTGTTTCTGTCCCTCGGTTCTACCGAGGGACAAAATGGCTGCCAACATTTCCTGAATCGGAATGTTGACAGCCAGCTGACAGCCAATTAACATGCAGCTCGTGATCGGGACGGTGCGCGCAGGGTGCGCTGAGGGTACGTGGACCCTACTCGGCCATAGATATATCTATCTTTTTACTTTTGATTTTCTCAGCAACTACTGAACGGATTTACACCATTTAACAAAAGGGTTCTTTCTGAACCAAGAACTACCTCTTTGCCAAATTTGGTGTAATTCCGTTCAGCAGTTCGGGCTGTAGCCGTGTCTAAAGTTTCCTATGGAAAATTGCATGGGGAAAACGCGTTTTGGGACTCCCCTTTTTTCTCGGCCCCCGCTTGACGAATCCCCCCCGAGACTTTCAGGGTAGGAGCGGACCGGAGCGGGCCATAAAGTTTGAAAATTTTGCAAAGATACGTCAACCGGCAAGAGAGTTATTTCAAATAGAATGTCGCGGATTTCCTATGGATAATAGGTTGTAACTATAACTATCTACTGGCGACCGCCAGTAGATAATATATATATATAAATATCTATATCTAGTCTTAGCAAGATGGTGGAACTGTTCATTCTGTTCACTGTCCTTATATTGCTAATTACTTTCATCTGCTTATGTGTCTTGATTATCGCAGCACATATATTCTATACAAGAATCACAATGGTTCAATAAATATTGAAAATGCCACTCTGTGTATTTCTTGTATATTTCTCTAGGAGAGCACGAGTGACTGAGTCCAAAGGTTTCTAGATCAGTAACCACGATTCCTGGGGGGAGTCAGGGTTGTCATGTTCTGTGGTTGCCAAAACCATTTGCCACCTGTCTAGATTTAGGGGTGCTTATGGTGGCACTGTGAGCTGGTAATCTACCATTACTTCGCGGCCACTACTACGACTTACCATTACTACGCATTTTTTACTTAGCAGGATCTTTTACTTCGCATGCTTTAAGTTCGCATGCTTCTACTTCGCATATACCGTTACTTCGCAAAGTCAATTACTTTGCTGACTATTCACATCGTTGTTTGGAAAAGGGGGCGCTTCCCTTTCCAAACAACGACATGCAGCTCTGACGACGCCTGAAGCAGGAGAAGAGAGGACAACGACGTGCAGCTCTGACGACGCCTGAAGCAGGAGAGAGGAAGCACGGTGAAGCGAGGGACCACGAGGCGAGAGAGGTAAGTGGGGCAGTGTAGTTTTTGGGGTCGTGCAGGGGGTTGTCTTTTAGGTTTTAGGGTTGTGTTTATGTAGTGTAGAATAGTGTATTTGGGTTTAGGGTAGTGTTGTGGTGTTTGTGTAGTGTAGGGTAGTCTTTTAGGTTTTAGGTTTGTGTTTATGTAGTGTAGAGTAGTGTATTTGGGTTTAGGGTAGTGTTGTGGTGAAGGGGGAGGGTCGTACCGGGGGTAGTGATTTAGGGTACTGCTTTGGTGTTTGTGTAGTGTAGGGTAGTGTTTTAGTGTTTAGGGTAGTGTCGGGGGGTCAAGCAGGGTTGTGTTTGAGTGTAGGGACAGGAGTGGGGGAAGGGGAAAGGTCGTGCAGGGGGTAGTGATTTAGGGTTTAGGGTAGTGTTGTGGTGTTTGTTTAGTGTAGGGTAGTGTTTTAGGGTTTAGGGTAGTGGTGTGGTGTTGTAGTGTAGCGTAGTGTTTAAGGGTTAAGGGTAGTGTCGGGGGGTCGTGCAGGTTAGTGTAAGATAGTAGGGACAGGACTGGGGGAAGGGGGTAGGACGTGTAGGGGTAGTGTTTTAGGTTTAGGGTAGTGTAGTGGTGTTTGGGTAGTGAAGGGTAGTGTAGTGTATGAGGGTAAGGGTAGTGTGATTTTATTGGTTATTGAGAATGTGTAGAAATAGTGGAAGGTGGTACAATTTAGTTTGAAAAGAAATTGTATTCTTAACATAAAGACATTTTAAATCGTTTGCATAATGATATATACGTTGTATGTTTGTTTTGGGAATTTAGAATTAACTATTAAATTAATTATAAAAAAATAATCTTTTTTTAATTTTAAGAAAGGGTGAAGGGCATATTAAATTTGTGTTAGGAACAAATACTTAATTTTTTATTTAAAAAAAAAGGGTATTTATTAAAAAAAGAAATATTGAATTAATTGTCGTTTTCTAAAAATATTCACCCACCCTAAACACATATTACCATGTCATCCCGTAACAGTGGATACGTTTCTATTACTGTGTTTATTATAGTTAAAGAGTCAAAAATGCGTCGAAGTTGTGTACTTAGTAATATACTGCGAAGGAAATGCATATTTAGTTCTTTTAAATGTACTTGCAAACTAAAAGCATGCGCAGTTAAATCTTGCGTAGTAATGGTATTTGCGATGTAAAAACATCGTAGTAAAAACTTTGCGAAGTAATGGTCTGCTAAGTAACAACATATATTCCTGTGAGCTAGCTCGTCTCTAGGATGACATATTCTGCAGGGGTTCACAGAATCAGTCTGGCACCATCCCTACGTTTATGCTGCCCAACAAACGTGCAGTTCCAACTGGAAAATGGGGAACTACATAATACTAGTTAGCCTCCCTAAAAATACTCCGCTAGCACCATTACGCCAGGATATGGGCATCAAACCAGTGGCCCACAAGGCCTGGCACAGAGTGTTATTCTACTGGCATAGGCTGAAATACACTCAGGCTCTAGAAGACTATTACAAAGCTTTGCAAGAAGTGGTGACACTGGATAAATCTGGTAAGATCAAGTGGATAAACTATGCCAAGGATTCCTTAACCCAGCTTGGTCTGGGAGAATTCTGCTCCACTACTCCTTCTGTGGAAAATCTACCTGGGGATACCCTTAAGGATGCCTTTTGGGAGCATATGTGTGAGAAGTTGGCCTGGTATATGCTGTCCACTAATTAAAGTGGGCACCTTGCACCAGTCCAAACGACCTTTATTGATGATTAGGTTAAAGACAACCTTTATTGAAAGCTATCCTAGTGGTAGCTATGGAGAGCAGCCTTCAGGCTAAGTCTCGAAGGAATGTAAAGCAGCTTGTTTTACCAGTATATAACCTCCTGAATGACCAAATGAAAGGAGAACCACACAAGGTATATATAAAATATATGTATGTATTACTAAACACTCTCTACTGACCTCTTTATGAGATTAGAGAACAAGACACACAATATTAAATCACTAGAACGACAGTAAATAGCACAATACACAGCGGGCTCCAGGGGGAGACCGAACCATATACTAAGAAAGTGGTATAAGAACCACGACTTGACTAGACACAGTGCCTAGAGCACGTAGAATCGCTGGGACCCCAAGGAACCACCCAAGGTAGTGACACAGGGGACCCACGGAGGACGGGTGCAGTGTGGGAACACAGGCGCGAGCTCCGTACAACTCTATGGGAAAGTCGCGGTTGGAAATTTAAAGATTTAGGACACTTATGAGAGGACTTTAAGCAAACTCAGCTAAACATAGAAGGTTCTAAGGCCAGCACCCTTGAGAGTACCGAGGTACCCGTGTTACCTATCCCAGAGGAGCCGGGTGCATAGGGGTCAAGTGGTGCTGGAAACCCTCGTCGTTTTCAATGGCGTGATGCGAAAAAGTGCTGCTGCCGTGGAGAAGAAAAGTGTCCGGTGTGATCCAAGCCTGGATCGGAGATGAGACGAACCTGAAAGCAGAGGGGACAAAGTCTGGGTCACTTCACGTGACCAGGAGCGGAGCAATCGAATGCCCACCGATGTCGGGTGCTTCAGGTGAGTAGAGGTGAAGCTTGACTCTGCAGCCACGGGGACCAGGAGATGTCTACGACTGTCAAAGTCCGGATTCGAGCTGTCCGACGAAGGATGTCGAGTGCTGGGGGGGTCAGTGTCCGGATTGAACACCAACAAGCCTTGGCAGCTGCAACCCACGCGGTCAGAGGAAAGATGCTTCTGTGAGGACCAGCAAGGTCCTGGGGACTCTCCAAGTGATGGAGAGTCAGGGCACGTCTGGAGCAACCAGGGAAGCCCAATGAAAGTTAAAGTTGCCTTCTCAGGGACCCACAGGCCAACGGACCAGGGATCGCGAAGGGACCTCGAGCTGAATCACTAAATACCAGCCCATGGAACACTCGTGGAGTGTAGGCCGGAAATCTTCGGTGGTATTACTGCTCGGGGTCAGGACTACAAGTAGCCCAAAGCACAACCTCAGGGATCGCCGAAAAGCATATGCTGCTGCAAATGTCCACGGTGCCCAGGGGTACGGGTTTCACGGTCCCCACAAGGGATACGGGCCTCAGAATTGCTGAGAGCGCAGATCGACCTCGGGAACCCACCTCCTGTGTTGCAGAAATCTTTGGAGTCCTTCAGGAGCTTCGTAGATGCAAACCGGTCAGATGCGTTTAGGTGCCTGCTCAGCAGGGGAGTAACTCCTTTACTCCAAGGGAGATTCTTCTGTCATCCAAGGAAGTGTAGATCGTCAAAAGTACTTGGTTTCTGTAGCAGAGTTTAGTCCAGGTAAATCTAAAGTCCTGTAGTCGGGGTTCCTGTTTTATACCCAAGGAAGGGGTGGGACAAACTCTGGGGACCCCCCTATGGGAGGGTCAGGACAGAGGGGTGGCTACACCCATGTCCTTTGTCCAGTTTCGCGCCCGAGCAGGAGCAAATGGCTCCTGCAACCGGTTTGAGCTGGACTATGCAGAGGGACACCAAATGTGCCCCCAGTGCAGACATCAAAGCACTCTGAGAGTGCACCCACCCAGCCCCAATACACTAAAGCCTGTCTGGGAGGTGGTCACACCTCCCTGTGACAGGAAACCTATTGTCAAACCTTCCGCTGCCGGAGTTTCACCCAGCAGCAGGAGGGCAGACTCGTGTCTGTGGCTGGCAGCATCCATTTTGTGATGCCAGGGTCAAGAAAGCTGGTACAGGGTGTACCGGTGTTGTCATATTTCTCCCTCTAAGAGGGTGGAATCATACTTCCCACCGAATCATACCTCCCACACCAGTTACTGGTGTGGAGGTAGGATTCCAAGGTGTCTGACACCAAACACGACATGTTTCCATGCAGCCGTTTTAAAGTTAGCATTCACCGCGTGGTTATAATGCACATAAGTATATATGGTTGGCTACATCACAAACAACCCCGGAGAAAAGGTTCCGAAGGCTGCAGAGGGGCTCTGCTCATGCATGGGCACCCTCTCACATAAAACCCAGCACTCTGCCTTCAGGATTGGTAAGGCCTGCCATAGGGGTGACTGATAGGTTTATATGTGCAGTGATTAGGATAGATATAGTGAACCTATATCCAAGTAAGGGGTGCATGCACCACCTTACACAGGCTGCTGTAGCAGACCTGTTGTGTCATTTTAAATGGTCTCTCAGGGGTGGCATAATACATGCTGCAGCCCCTGGGAGGTCTCTGGGGTACCTATGCCCTGGGTACATAGTATACCATATACTAGGGACTTATAAGGGTACCCCAGAATCCATTCTGGAGTGTACCTAAAGTACATGCAATCAATTTAGAGGAGAAAGCAGATAGTCTGACTGCTATTCAGGACCCCAGCCTAAGTCGAAAACAGTGAAACATCAGCAAAAAGTGGGGGTAACTATAAGAAGCAGATCCTACTCTCCTACACAAACCCCACCCCCCCAAACGTCAGGACATTAAACTAACCTTGACCAGTTGAGTCTTCATGTTCTAAGTGGAAATATCTGGAGAGTCCATCTGCATTGGCATGGTTACTCCCAGGTCTATGTTCCACTGTATAGTCCATCCCCTGTAGGGAAATGGACCACCTCAAAAGTTTGGGGTTTTCACCCTTCATCTGTTTTAGCCATAAGAGGGGCTTATGGTCTGTCTGAACAATGAAGTGAGTGCCAAACAAGTATGGCCTCAGCTTCTTCAGAGCCCAAACCACAGCAAAGGCTTCCTCTCAATGGCTGACCAACGTTTCTCTCTGGGGGTCAGCCTTCTGCTAATAAAAGCTACTGGCTGATCCTGACCTTCATCATTCAATTGTGATAACACAGCCCCTACCCACAACTCAGATGCATCTGTTTGGACAATGAACTGTTTGGAGTAGTCAGGACTTTGCAGAATGGGAGCAGTGCACATTGCCTGCTTCAGGTCATCAAATGCCTTTTGACAGCTAACTGTCCACTGAACTTTCTTTGGCATTCTCTTGGAAGTTAAGTCATTCAAAGGGGTCACTATGGATCCATATCCCTTGACAAACATCCTGTAGTACCCAGTCAGGCCCAAGAAAGCTCTGACCTGAGTCTGGGTGGTTGGAGAAACCCAGTCCATGATGGTCTGGATTTTGCTCTGCAATGGTTGAACCTGGCCTCCACCCACAAGGTGGCCCAGGTATACAACTTGACTCTGCCCTATCTGGCACTTCGTGGCCTTGATAGTGAGGCCTGCTTTCTGCAGGGCCTCCAAAACATTTCTCAGGTGGACCAGGTGATCCTCCCAGGTGGAGATAAAGACAGCAATATCATCTAGATAAGCTGCACTATAGGCTTCCAGGCCTGTAAGGACTTTATTCACCAACCTTTGAAAAGTGGCAGGTGCATTCTTCAAACCAAAGGGCATCACCACAAATTGGTAGTGCCCACTAGGGGTTGAGAATGCTGTTTTGGCTTTTGCATCTTCAGCTAATCTGATTTGCCAGTAGCCAGCTGTTAAGTCAAATGTGCTCAGAAACTTGGCTGAGGCCAAAGTATCTATAAGCTCATCTGCCCTAGGGATTGGATGGGCATCAGTCCTACTGACTGCATTGAGACCTCTGTAGTCAACACAAAACCTCATCTCTCTCTTACCACCCTGGGTGTGAGGTTTAGGTACCGAGACTACTGGACTAGCCCAAGGGCTATCTGAGGGTTCAATCACTCCCAAATCCAACATCTTTTGGACCTCAGTCCTGATGCAGTCCCTGACATGGTCAGGTTGCCTGTAAATCTTATTTTTAACAGGCAGACTGTTCCCAGTGTCCACTTCATGAGTGCACCAGGTAGTCTGACTTGGAGTCAGGGAGAACATATGTCTGAACTGATTGAGAACTTTTCTGCAATCAGTTTGCTGCTGGCCAGTGAGGCTGCCTGCCAAGGCTACACCATCTACTGATCCATCATCAGGGTTCTGTGAGAGCAGGTCAGGGAGTGGATCACTCTCTTCCTCCTGTCCCTCATCAGTAGCCATGAGCAAGCCCATGTCTGCCCTGTCAACATATGGTTTCAGTCTGTTGACATGGAGCACCCTGTGGGGGCTCCTGGGAGTTCCAAGGTCCACCAGGTAGGTAACCTCTCCCTTTTGCTCAACAATGGTATGAGGGCCACTCCACTTGTCTTGGAGGGCTGCTGGGGCCACAGGCTCCAACACCCATACTTTCTGTCCTGGCTGATAAACAGTCAACACAGCCTTTTGGTCATGCCAGGCCTTTTGCAATTCCTGGCTAGCCTCAAGGTTTTTAGTTGCCTTCTTCATGTACTCAGCCATCCTGGAGCGGAGACCAAGTACATAGTCCACAATATCCTGTTTAGGGGGTTTGAGAGGTAACTCCCATCCCTCCTTCACTAGACACAATGGACCCCTAACTGGATGTCCAAACAGAAGTTCAAATGGGCTGTAACCATCCCCCTTCTGAAGAACCTCTCTGTAGGAAAAGAGAAGGCAGGGCCAAAGTATGTCCCATCTGCGCCTAAGCTTTTCTGGGAGACCTTTAATCATGCCCTTTAGGGTTTTGTTCAACCTTTCAACTAACCCATTGCATTGTGGGTGATAAGGGGTGGTAAATTTTTAATTTACTCCACACTCCTTCCACATAGCAGTCAAGTAACTAGACATGAAGTTTGCACCTCGGTCTGATACTACCTCCTTAGGAAAACCCACCCTGGAAAGGATTCCCAGGAGGGCCCTTGCCACCACAGGAGCTGTGGTAGTTCTAAGGGGAATTGCCTCTGGATACCTCGTGGCATGGTCCACCACCACCAGTATAAATCTGTGCCCAGATACAGTTTGAGGATCCATGGGACCAACAATGTCAATCCCAACCCTCTCAAAGGGAACCCCCACCACAGGTAGTGGTATCAGGGTCGTCAGCAGCAGACTTGACTATGGGAACGCCCTATACGCGGGAGCCCTGGCCAAGCTCATCAAGCGACTGCAACGCATACAAAACGCCTCCGCACGCCTGATCCTCGATGTACCACGCCACAGCCACATCACCCCCACCTGAGGAACCTGCACTGGCTCCCCGTCGACAGGAGAATCTCCTTCAAACTACTCATCCACGCACACAAGGCACTCCACAAGACTGGCCCAGCCTACCTCAACAGACGACTCCTCTTCTACGTCCCCAACCGCCAACTCCGGTCCGCCGACCTCTCCTCGCCACCGTCCCTCGCATTCGAAGAACCACCACCGGCGGCAGATCCTTCTCCCACCTCGCCGCCAAGACCTGGAACACCCTTCCACTAAGCCTACGACAGACCCAAGACCTGCTGACCTTCAGGAGGCTACTCAAGACCTGGTTGTTCGACCAGTAGCAGCACACCCCCCCCCCCCTTTTTTTTACCCAGCGCCTTGAGACCCTCGCGGGTAAGAAGTGCGCTTTACAAATTCTGTGATTGATTGATTGATTGATTGTAGTACCACCTGCCTTACCACTGGCTTGACAGGTGATACAGGAGCGACAAAACTCCTTGGTGTCTTCAGACATATGAGGCCAATGAAAGTGAGGGACAATTCTGTCCCAAGTCTTGTTTTGGCCTAGGTGACCTGCCAATGGGATGTCATGTGCTAGTGTCAATAGGAAGCCCCTAAACTTCAGAGGTATAACCAACCTCCTGGTAGCACCAGGCTTGGGGTCTCTACTCTCTGAGTAAAGGAGTCCATCATCCCAGTAGATCCTATGGGACCCACTAGCACTCCCAGCAGCCTCAGCAGCAGCTTGCTGTCTGAGGGGTTCAAGAGAGGGGCAGCTCAGCTGCTCCTGGCTCAGATCTGGCCTGGAAGGGCCCCCTGTCCCCAAGAACGCAACCTGATCAGGTTCAAGCTCATCTGGGACAGTTCCTTCTTCAGGACTAAGATCAGCTCCATCAAGAGACTGGTCTGGATTCTGAGGCAGGGGGGAAGACACTGCCTTAACCCTACTGCTCCTTCTCTTGGAAGGTGCCTGGTCCATTTTTCCAGGATCCAGGGCCTGTTCAGTGTTCAACATTTTTGCCTGTGAACTGGTCATAGCAAACACATCTGCAGGGATACCCAACATTTCTGCATGAGTCCGGAGTTCCACTTCAGCCCAAGCTGAAGTTTCTAAATCATTGCCCAACAAGCATTCAACAGGGAGGTCTGCACTTACCACAACCTTCTTATGGCCAGTTACCCCTCCCCAGGTGAAATTAACAACTGCCAAGGAATGGTCTGTCCTGACATTGCTAGCATTGGTCACTTGGTACATCTCACCAAGTATGATTTGCTCAGGAGCCACAAGATCTTTTGTCACCATTGTGACACTTGCTCCTGTGTCCCTGAATGCCAAGGCCTCTTTTCCATTTATCAAAGGCTGCTGTCTGTATTTGCCCAGATTACTGGGGCTTACAAATAAGGAGGCCATATCCATGCCTCCATCACAGATCAACATAGCCTGAGTTGGAACTCTGACTAGGCCAGAGTCCATCTCAGATCCCAGGGTTAACCCTACTACACCCTTATTTGGAGTACCACCACTTGGAGCTGAACTAGGGGGAACAGTTGCCTTAGGGGCAGTGGTGGTTGGAGTTGAGTCCTTGTACTTGGTACAATCACTTGTCCAATGGGTCTTCTGTTTACAGATTTGACACCATGGCTTCTTCTTGCCTTTACCCTTGTTTGATTGTGACTCCCCACCAGATGCAGATTTTTGGAGCCCTTGAGAAGACTTCTGGTCTTTACCCTTCTCCCCACCCTTATCAGAGTTTTTAGAATCTTGCTTCTTGGAGTCACCACCTTGGTTCTGAACCTTCTGCCTCATCCTGGTTCTAACCCATTTGTCTGCCTTCTGGCCCAATTCTTGGGGAGAGGTCAGATCAGAGTCCACCAGGTACTGATGCAACAGCTGATTTTGACAGTTATTAAGGATCTGCTCTCTCATAATTAAATTATACAATCCTTTAAAGTCACACACTTTACTGCCAAGTAACCAGCCTTCCAGAGCCTTAGTAGCACAATCTACAAAGTCAACCCAGTCCTGAGTCTGTGCCTTTTGGGTGTCTCTGAACTTTATCCTGTATTGTTCAGTGGTTAGGCCAAACCCATCTATCAGTGCACTCTTCAGGACTTTGTAATTATCAGCATCCTCTTCTCTTACAGTGAGGAGCTTGTTTCTACCTTTGTCTGCACAGGAGAGCCACAAGATTGCTGCCCACTGCTCCTGAGGGACCCTCTGTACCTTACAGGCCCTCTCTAGAGCAGTAATCCATTTGTGGATGTCATCCCCACTCTGGTAGGGAGGGACAATCTTGTTCAGGTTCCTATGGTCATGAGTATGTTCTCTACCTCTAGGGACAATGTTGCTGCCACCATGGGGCTCTAGCCCTAACTTCTGAGAAGCTCTCTGAAGCTCCAGGGATTCCCTATCTAAGGCCAATTGCTCTCTCTTGATTCTGAGCTTCGCTCTCTCAAACTCAAGTAGTTGGCACTTCCTCTCATAAGAGGATGCCCTTTTATGAGAAACAGAGCTCCCTACAGATGTACCAGAATGATTAGATTCCTGAGAAGGAGATCTTGATCTTCTTGGTAAACTGTTAACCCTTCCAGGTGGGGTAAAGAGAGGGCCACTGAGGCCTCCTTCCTCACCTTCAGGAAGAATTGGATTGTCCAGGGTAGAATCATTTTGATCCTCCTGGCCAGCATCAGAGTCCAGGTCATTGAAGTTCTCACTTCCTGGCCTTTCCTCTTCTGCTGTCCCACCCAACTTGCCTGCCTCATCAGACCCTGGGGTCTTTCTGAGGTCATCTAAAATCAAACTCTCTATGAGACGTTGAGTGTTTGGGTTTTTCCCTGTCTTCAGTTTCCTAGATGTACACATGGTTCTCAATTCTTGGAATGAGAGATGGTCATACTTAGTTGGCAAGGAGCCACTGGCTTCAGGCCTAGAAGACATGCTAGTGTGGTGTGGTGTATGCACCTACCTACCGTAGTGGGAACTGAAACTCTCGAGTTGGAGAAAGGATGTGCTAGGCCCTTGACTTACCCAACTCTAAGTTCAGTAGAACTTACTTTATTCTAGTCTTGATTTATATGTACCTAAGTACCTTTAGTGGTTTTCAGTTAGTCACTCAATTAGATTATCTGGTAAAACAATAGCAAGCTTGAATCCCAACCGCTGCACACCAATGTGAGAAGTTGGCCTGGTATATGCTGTCCACTAATTAAAGTGGGCACCTTGCACCAGTCCAAACGACCTTTATTGAGTATTAGGTTAAAGACAACCTTTATTGAAAGCTATCCTAGTGGTAGCTATGGAGAGCAGCCTTCAGGCTAAGTCGCGAAGGAATGTAAAGCAGCTTGTTTTACCAGTATATAACCTCCTGAATGACCAAATGAAAGGTATATATAAAATATATGTATTTATTACTAAACACTCTCTACTAACCTCTTTATGAGATTAGAGAACAAGACACACAATATTAAATCACTAGAACGACAGTAAAGAGCACAATACACAGCGGGCTCCAGGGGGAGACCGAACCATATACTAAGAAAGTGGTATAAGAACCACGACTTGACTAGACAGTGCCTAGAGCATGTAGAATCGCTGGGACCCCAAGGAACCACCCAAGGTAGTGACACAGGGGACCCACGGAGGACGGGTGCAGTGTGGGAACACAGACGCAAGCTCCGTACAACTCTATGGGAAAGTCGCGGTTGGAAATTTAAAGATTAAGGACACTTAGGAGAGGACTTTAAGCAAACCCAGCTAAACATAGAAGGTTCTAAGGCCAGCACCCTTGAGAGTACCGAGGTACCCGTGTTACCTCTCCCAGAGGAGCCGGGTGCATAGGGGTCAAGTGGTGCCAGAAACCCTCGTCGTTTTCAATGGTGTGATGCGAAAAAGTGCTGCTGCCGTGGAGAAGAAAAGTGTCCGGTGTGATCCAAGCCTGGATCGGAGATGAGATGAACCTGAAAGCAGAGGGGACAAAGTCTGGGTCACTTCACATGACCAGGAGCGGAGCAATCGAATGCCCACCGATGTCGGGTGCTTCAGGTGAGTAGAGGTGAAGCTTGACTCTGCAGCCACGGGGACCATGAGACGTCTACGACAACCAACGTCCAGATTCAAGCTGTCCCACAAAGGATGTCGAGTGCTGGGGGGGGTCAGTGTCCGGATTGAACACCAACAAGCCTTGGCCACTGCAACCCACGCGGTCAGAGGAAAGATGCTTCTGTGAGGACCAGCAAGGTCCTGGGGACTCTCCAAGTGATGGAGAGTCAGGGCACATCTGGAGCAACCAGGGGAGCCCACTGAAAGTTAAGGTTGCCTTCTCAGGGACCCACAGGCCAACGGACCAGAGATCGCGAAGGGACCTCGAGCTGAATCACTAAATACCAGCCCACGGAACACTCGTGGAGTGTAGGCCGGAAATCTTCGGTGGAATTACTGCTCGGGGTCAGGACTACAAGAAGCCCAAAGCGCAGCCTCCGGGATCGCCGAAAAGCATATGCTGCTGCAAATGTCCACGGTGCCCAGGGGTACGGGTTTCACGGTCCCCACGAGGGATACGGGCCTCAGAATTGCTGAGAGCGCAGATCGACCTCGGGAACCCACCTCCTGTGTTGCAGAAATCTTCGGAGTCCTTCAGGAGCTTCGTAGATGCAAACCGGTCAGATGCGTTTAGGTGCCTGCTCAGCAGGGGAATAACTCCTTTACTCCAAGGGAGATTCTTCTGTCGTCCAACGAAGTGTAGATCGTCAAAAGTACTTGGTTTCTGTAGCAGAGTTTAGTCCAGGTAAATCTAAAGTCCTGTAATCAGGGGTTCCTGTTTTATACCCAAGGAAGGGGTGGGACAAACTCTGGGGACCCACCTATGAGGGTCAGGACAGAGGGGTGGCTAAACCCATTGTCCTTTGTCCAGTTTCGCGCCAGAGCAGGAGCAAATGGCTCCTGCAACCGGTTTGAGCTGGACTATGCACAGGGACACCAAATGTGCCCCCAGTGCAGACATCAAAGCACTCTCAGAGTGGACCCACCCAGCCCCAATACACTAAAGCCTGTCTGGGAGGTGGCCACACCTCCCTGTGACAGGAAACCTATTGTCAAACCTTCCCCTGCCGGAGTTTCATCCAGCAGCAGGAGGGCAGACTCGTGTCTGTGGCTGGCAGAATCCATTTTGTGATGCCAGGGTCAAGAAAGCTGGTACTGTGTGTACCGGTGTTGTCATATTTCTCCCTCTAGGAGGGTGGAATCATACCTCCCACACCAGTTACTGGTGTGGAGGTATGATTCCAAGGTGTTTGACACCAAACACGACATATTTCCATGCAGCCGTTTTAAAGTTAGCATTTACCGCGAGGCTATAATGCACTTAAGTATATATGGTTGGCTGCATCACAAACAACCCCGGAATATAGGTTCCGAAGGCTGCAGAGGGGCCCTGCTCATACATGGGCAACCTCTCACATAAAACCCAGCACCCTGCCTTCAGGATTGGTAAGGCCTGCCATAGGGGTGACTGATAGGTTTATATGTGCAGTGACTAGGATAGATATAGTGAACCTATATCTAAGTAAGGGGTGCATGCACCACCCTACACAGGCTGCTGTAGCAGACCTGTGGTGTCATTTTAAATGGTCTCTCAGGGGTGGCATAATACATGCTGCAGCCCCTGGGAGGCCTCTGGGGTACCTATGCGCTGGGTACATAGTATACCATATACTAGGGACTTATAAGGGTACCCCAGAATCCAATCTGGAGTGTACCTAAAGTACATGCAATCAATTTAGAGGAGAAAGCAGATAGACTGGGGTCCTGAATAGCAGGATCCCAGTCAGACTAAGTCGAAAACAGTGAAACATCAGCAAAAAGTGGGGGTAACTATAAGAAGCAGATCCTACTCTCCTACAATATGCACGACGATGAAATGAGGAATGCGAATCATGGGTCTTTAACCTGCAACTTCCTAGATTTTAAGCCGGACACCAAGTATGAACCATTCTTAATTACATTCATCCACCTGTAGCAAGACAATTGTATCTTAAATTCCGTTATGATAAGTTACCCCCCTCTTCTTTACCAGCCAAATGGAATGCTCAATCTGTTCTGAGTATCAGCTGCCCATCATGCCAGCAGGCAGAAGAATCTTTGATACACTATATTTCCTACTGCCCTGGCTATGCTCGGCCTAGAAAATCCTGGATTATTCCGATTTGTAAACAATTTGGTTGCTGACTGCTCCATGCAGCCCTTAAAGCGCTAGGATGAGCACCTTTGGGCCCTTCTTATGCTTTTTTTTCTTTTTGCGACTGTGCACATATGATTCCTTGGGTTTAACTCTTTGATATTGCCTGTAACCGCCCCATTGCACTTTCGTTACATCTGAGCCTGGGTACAGTGTATTGATAGCAGAAGGTTCCTAGATTTGTTTCTGTTTAACATGTGCTCCCAGGGGTCTCAATTACTGTGATCGTATTCACTGCACTAGCATTGTCTGTCATTATTATCAGGTAACCTCTTGCGTGTAGGCACCCTCCCTTCAGTCTGGAGAATGTATTTTTGATCTTTTCAATAAGAACTGCTATGGGTCCTAATCTCTGTGATCCCATATTATTTGTGCCGCTTTGTCAACAAACTTCATTGGGTTTTTATTGCATTCTAAGCATATGCTTTTTATTTATAGTTATTTTTTTTGTATTGGCACTTTTTTTTGTATATGCTACTATGCAGCCTCCTGCAAACGCAGGTATACATGCTCAAATTGGTGAATGGTCTTTGATTCCCTTGCGAGGGATGCCATGGGTTTCAACCATGTGATTGCACTTTATTTATACTCCTATTTGAACTGTTTTCATGTAGTGGAATGCTTTGCTGAGTGTAAAGTCATTACCCTTGTGCAGGATACACTGTTCATCTTTGTCAATTATACCTCCTTACCTATTTAATTTGACCTGTGACCCGCTGACAAGTAGGAGTGTGGGTATATCTGTATATTTTATAGTATGTTGCATTTTATTACCATGAAGGCTGTTATGGTTTTTTCTTTTTACTTTTATGATTGTACAATGGGTTTTATATTCCTATAACATATTGGTTTTTTAAATGTTTTCTTTATCATCTACACTAGCTGAGTTTGGGCATTTCATATTTTTTTATTATATCTGTTTGTATTGTATATGTTATATATACTTTTACGGTAGTAAAAACCGAATAAAGTATTGATTGACTATGCTAATTTTATACACTTATTTTAAGACATGAAAGTTTTTATATTTCCCTTCTGAGAGCATGGATTTTACTTAAGTATTTTAACAAAACAAGCAAAATCCCTAAATATGAGATCATACACATACATTTGACCCAAATGCGTCATATTCAGATGTACAAGTCTGGGATGCCGTAAATATCCATAGGCTAGGTTCCATTTTTTACCTCATCATCCGCCTGTCTACCTTTGACCTAGATACCATCTGCTCTTATCTTTCGAAGAACCTGTGATGGTGTTAAATCATCTAGACAACGACCTTGGGAGAAAAAAAAAAAACGAATGAGACATTAGTCTGGCACAAGTTCCCTATAATCTATATGTAATGAGTAGATAGCGAATATAAAAAAAAAAACGTAGTCCGAATTGACATTTTTGTCATACTGGTTGGCTTAAGATTATTTTTTAATGCATACAGGTTATGTCTGGAATTTAATGGAAAATCCCCCATGTAGAGTAAAAGTGGATGGCCAATACAATAAAAAACCCCATGAAGTGGGTACTGACTCGGAGAAGGCTTCCCACAAGATTATCACATGAGATCCTGACAGAGATTGCTAGACAGCAGCAGTATCCATTCCTGTGCTGACAGCTGATACCAAGCAAATTGCGAGATGTGTGTTTTCCTTTCGAGGGAACACCCCCTTCCAGACAAAGTCTGAGAATTACAGCTTTTTGCTGTAAACAGGTACGCAGTGCTCTGAATCCCAAGAAACTCTAGATGCAAGTTAAGCGACTCCATGCTGTCATAGTACAGCGCATAGAAGTAGTCTTTAGGATGTTAGGCTGCCAATGACATTCTAACCATGTTAGAAATGTTAGTAACATGCATCACTACTGTTCTAATTAAATTCTAAGTGGTTATCATTCATGTGCTAAGCAACAGGATGAGACTGTTGAAATAAACACTTGGGGTCGATTTATCCTTTGATGGATGGAGCTTACGCAGTACTTGTGTAATAATATAAAAAAAGAAATTGGGTTTGAAGGTGTGTCCCTGACCCCTTTTTAAGGGACTGTTAATAATCCATAGAGCATGGACACTACATCAACAAGTTTGTTGAGCAGGGTTGTTTGGGGCGACAATAACCTGGATTTTCATGCTCAACGATGGTGCACTGAACCAAGTTCAGGCATCCGTGGGTGGGAAAGTCAAACCTTGCAAAAACTAAGCCAAAGCCTTAGTTTACGCAAGAGTAGGGCATGCATGCTGTGGCACTTTTAAGGGGTGAGGGAAGTTCAGTGGACAACTGGCCTGGATAAGAGATCTTTTTTAGTGAAATCAAATCACAACATTGCCAGAATGGCTTTAGTTAGAAAACTGATTCCAACTGTGCCAAAATAAGGAGGAGCACATCCAGCTGATGCAAAGGGACCCTAGGCCAGGAGCTGAAGGCAGGATTTCACCAGACTCTTAAGGGGCTTCTGGAGAGGTGTGAGTATTCACCACAGGTTACGGGGAGGGATCAGTAATGATACAGGCTCACAATTCTTTATTTGAGAAGGTGATGGAGCAGCCTCTTGACCCAGCTGGAGTTGCAGCTTCATATGATGCATGCTAGACAAGACCACAGCTCATGAGCAGTCTCAGTCCATGTTACTGTCCCCATCGCAGGTCCTTCCAGCCTTAGCCATCGGTAGTGGGTCAGATCGCTGCTCCCTTGCAGGTGCACCACAGCTCCTCATGAAGATAGGTTTTTCCTTCTCTCAACAGCACCAGCATCAATGTGAATTTACACATGTCCCAGACGGTGGTCTCTTCTAAAGAGAGAGTGGCAACACCGCAGTGGTCCAATGCCAAGATCTTCTGTGTCCTTCTCTCCTGTGCAGGTGCAGAAGTCCTCCTTGTTGGACAGTAGAAATGCTGAAGAAATTATTTTCCAATGATTACAGTGATATCAACCTCTCGGCACAAAGGGCCAGTGTTCAGTCCAGCCCACTTGCCCTCTCAGCCCCTGGCAGAGAAGGCACACTGGTCAAGGAGCAGATTTAGTGGTTCTCAATAATGAATACCAAATTGGAGGTGCACAGCTCAGGGAGTGATGCACTACTGACAGAAGCTTTGTTTCCCCTGGGGCGCTCTCTATACTATCCCACAGCCTATGCCTGTCTCCTCATCACTGAATTTCAAGCTGTGGCTAGAAAACCCCACTCATATGCAAATAAGTCTTGGCCTTGCTTCAGTAGGAACACTCTAGAACAAACTGTCAGGCCACATTCACTCTGAAACAGAAAGGGAACCAACCCCAGTCTGATTTGAGGTTTATTGCCTCATCAAGGAGATGCCGCTTGGATCCTATGGCACGGTGACCATGGAACTCATGTCTGGGCATCTGTTACTCTTACAGCATTACACTAAAACAACAAACGGTACTGAGAGAAATGCTTGCAAAAGTCTCAGCCACTAGCAATGGCTGGAGACCGCATTCAAGTCCATAATGTTTTGCCTACCATAGCACTCCACATAAGGAGCGACCACCATGCTTGCTTTGTCATAGCATCGAAGCAACAACTAAATGAGGTCCAACAAGGCAGCAGGGTATTTTTAGGATTCCAGGCGCCTTTAATGGATAAGGATCTTTTTTCCTTTTCTTCAAACTAGAACACCAACGCAATGATGTATTTGTTCCACACTCTACTTCTTTGTCTCCTCTTCCACATGTCGACCGCTAGCCGACACTACTATAACTGGATTCAATAGGGGTCTCTGGGCTTGAGTTGAGCCAACAACTTGATAAATGGTCAGAGGGTCTCACCTTCCCAGATCCCAGGAGCAAAGAAGGATTTGAAGTGCACTGCACCTTGTGAAAAGGTCATTTATTTTACACTTCATATCTGACACCACAGGCTCAAAGCTCCACAGCAATAAGCGACACCTCTAGAATATGGTCTGAACGAACAAGATGACCTGCATTAGGACTCGCATGACATTCAAATGCATTATGATGTAGTGTGTTCTTAAAGAGGAGAGTCTTTAACCCTTTCCTACACTGGGGCAGTCCTTAAAAATATGGGGATGTTGTTCCAGATCCTAGGTGCACAGATGACAAAGGACTGCTGTCTTCTTTTATTCTTTGTACACATCTTAGTCTTCAGTCTAATGATGTTCTGGCTGCTGGTGTGCCAAGAACCACCAGAGATGGTGAGCTTGTCTTCTGGTCGTGATGGATTCATAAAAGAGCCATTGGTTTTGAAGGTGGTGCAGGCCGGCATGGGGAGCCAATAGAGTTCCATCAGGATGGGGGTGATCTGACCATATTTCTCCAGGCCATGCCTGCAGCATGTAGAATGCCCCTAAGGGGTGCCAGTATGGAATGTCATGGAATAGGGCATTACCACCATCCAGCGGCAGGAGTATGACTGCTTGAACAGAAGTTCTGAAGTTGCTCTCTGGAAGAAAATATTCCACTTTCTTTAGTAGAGAGAGTTGGTGTTTAATTAAACGTAAACGTCGGATTATCAAAAAGGAAAACACTGGTATCAGGCTGTCTTTGATTTTTAGGCAATGTGTTTGCTGAGGGAGAGGCTGGTGTCCATGGTGAATCCAAGTGACTTCAGCATTCACTGAAAACTGGGGCTCAAGGCCTTCAAGGTTCATGCCAATGAGCCAGGTTTGCACGGTTTCTTGTTTGAAGTTCTTGGCAAATACCGGGAAGCCTGTCTTACTTGGGTTGAGCTTCAGGTAGGCGCTGACATCAAGGTCTGGATGATGGGCAGGGCGTCTTTGAGGTATCGGATCTCTGAGGCAGAGGAGACTTTCAAGCAGAGCTGTGTATCATCAGCATATTGGTGAATCTACTAATGGGGAGGGCGGTGCTCGCAGGGACCAACGGGGAGGTCCTGGGGACATTATCCGACCCGGAGACGCTTAATTGCTTCAGTCTTCCCCTGTACCAGGTAATGTACACATGCACCTCCATCAGTTCTGCCCTTTGCACTTGTAACAGACACTGGATACACTCCCTGGACAGCCATCTACCCCGTGCAATACCACGCTCTCCGATGATATAGGATACTCCTCTCCCTTGTAGACTCCATTGTTGAAGCTCCTTTTTCCTCGGTTCACTCATGCTCTTATGTGCGACAATGTAAAATGAGTCGCAGAATTACATTGCTGAACTGCAGCTGCCATTGTCAACTCTAATGTGCCCCCTATTTGACTTGTGTGTTAAAACAATAGAAACATATATATAAAAAACAGCATATTGAAGACTGTAGATGCTATTATCTTTGAGTAGAGCACCAAGTGGCTTCACCTGGAGGCTGAAGATGACAGTGTACAATATGGAACCCTGAGGGGCTCCACAGGTCATAGGGATCGTTTGGGAACTGGAGGTGCCTATGTGAACAAACTGGTTTTGGTTTGAAATGTATCAGGAGAACCAGTGAAGGACATTGTCAGCGAATCTCATTTGAGATTCTGGGGTGCTTATGAGGGTGGGATGGTAGAAAGCAGCTGAGAGTTTTATATCAGGAGGCAGGTGTCTTCTTCATCCGTGATTGACAGGGCATTATCCAGATGTCTAAGAGAGTGGCTTCCAAATTGATCAATCCATGAAAGTTGTTGGTGCTCTGGAGGGCGACTCCTAGGCAAGGGCGCTGCTTTGTCTGAGTTACAATAAACCGAGGCTGGTTGCATTAGCGCTGTTCCAGGATGCGAAGTCAGTCG
This sequence comes from Calotriton arnoldi, assembly GCA_963921515.1. Taxonomy (NCBI): domain Eukaryota; kingdom Metazoa; phylum Chordata; class Amphibia; order Caudata; family Salamandridae; genus Calotriton; species Calotriton arnoldi. The sequence continues at coordinate 1,166,217 of CAWUFW010004300.1, forward strand.
AGGTCGAAATGGGGTTGGCTTAGACTGGGTCAGGACAATAGGATCGACATCCTGCTCTGGCATCTGCGGTATGGTGCCGGCTTAGATGTAGCAGAAACCAGTGTGGATTATGGCACCAGATGTGGAGGCTCCAGAGTCGAAGCTGAACCCGAAGAGGGAGGCACCACCCGTGTTAACCCACATTGAGGCCTCAGTGGATCCAGCGGGATCGAAGGCACACAAGAGGGATTTGGCAGGGTGCCAAAGATTCGCACCATGTTATCTTTGAATGCCTTCATCTGTTTCAGTGTTGCAGATGGCGCCGGAAATTTGGGGTGCATCATGATCAACTGCAGAATCGCTTCCTCGTGGAGGATCGGGAGTGCGACGGAGGGGCTCTTTAACATCCTTGTGGCTTCCCAGAGGGAGTGTGGTGAGGCTGGATTAAGGCCTGCTTGGACATCCTAATTGTTTTGGGACTGACTTACTCAAAGAGTGGGACCGTGATGAAGAGCTGTCACAGGAGTGACCCCGGGAAAGGGCCTGAGCTCTTAACTTAGAGCAGAAAAGGGATTGCACGACTTCCTACAGTGCCGGGTGGGTGCTATACAGCTTGGCTTTGCGATCTCGAATCGCCTTTGGTTGCATAAGGGCACACTTCTTGCGTAAATAGGAGTCGTGGCCCAAACACCAGAAACATATCTCGCAAGGATCTGTCACAGGCACCTGCTTGCGGGAGTCCCTACGAGGCTTAAACCCTGGAGTTTTAGGAGGGCATGCATTCACTGGCACTCTGAAAAAGAATTTTGCAGGAAAAACTCATCAATTGGTGAGAAAAAGCTAGGAGTTCACGCCGCATCTGCATACGAAGGCGCGGAAAGAAAGGAACTAATGTCAATGTGCTTGGGTGGCACTTAAATGCGTCTCCAGCTGTCACTTCCAGAGTAGAGCATGCTTGACACAACACCGCTACGTCACCTAACGACTATGGGAAAAAATGTGTCCACATCTAGTCAGGCACCTGGGAACTTTCTAAAAGTAAGGAATCTGCAGCTAAAGAAGTATCGGACCTCATTACTTATGACGAGCTTGGCAGTCTCTTTATCATAACATCAGAGTGCGGATTCTCTGCAAGAAGACGGAAGTCCTTTCTAAATCCAGTCTCCGCTCACCTGAAACCAGTGGCGCCTAGTACTAATTCTTCTTAATTAGGAACCAGTGAGAGCTCCTCTTTGGGGCTGGAGTATGGACATCTCTGCGTAGATTGAGACTATGGCTACTAGAAAGTGAGATACCAGAAAGCATCTTTGCCCCGTTCTGTGCCTTGGGACTGAATTAGTGAAGGATCTTTACCTGTAGTCTAGCCACTACCTGGGACCCTTTGACAAATCTGTTCTTCATTCGCAATTGGTGCTGGTTAAGCCAGGCTCGGGACGAGGCAGTCTAGGGGGTCCAGCTGATGGAAGGAAGTACATATAATGAACTCAACCTGGAGGGACCAGATCCTCTTTTCCTTCAGACTATCTTAGGGGACTGACTTCTAACTGCGACAACACATCACAATGCTGTAAAAGTGATTGAACATTACTGCCAATAAGATCTCATCTCGGACGTCTTCCCCCCACAATAAGGTCAACTACTACTAACGAGAAGCTTGGGGGCTGTCATTTAACAATCCCCCGATATATGAAATGCTTTTTCCATTATGTGCATTGCCAATTCTTAACAGACCCGCGGCCAGACACCTAGCTTGCTGAAATTGTGTTTCACTTCATGCTCCAAAGATCAGCCTTGCTCAGTTCCGCAAGCCATCCAATACATTATTATTAAATTACATACCTGCTTAAAATACAGTATCAACTGAACATCTAATATCCTCACACCGCTTGCTACAAACTAAAACCCATGAAAACCACCAACTGAGGTCAGTGATGGAACACGTAAAACCAGATCGAGAGGGTACTGAATCCTGTTGGCTCCAAGCGACAATACCAGTTGTCGCATGTGCAACTTAAAAAGAAGCATGACATAACAATTAGATCTGTTATGTTATGCGATTATAGAGCATAGGGACGTCCCAGCGCTAAAGAACAGGGAGAGAGATGAATGAGATGATTAAGCTACTGAAATAACCATGTCTTTACTGCCTTTCTGAACACCAAGAGATTGGGAATGTTCCTGATAGCAAGAGGCATTGAGTTCCATAAAATAGGAGCTAACACCTTGAAAGAACGGCCTCCGGCTCTGGCTCTACGGAAACGAGGCACCTGCATCAGATGTAAATCCGCAGGGCACGGGAGGGAACATAATGGTGGCCAAAGTTTCTGAGAATCGCCGGGCCGGAGTCAGTCAAAACTTTATGAATAGCACAAAGTGCTTTGAACCGGACTCTTTGCTCCACGGGAAGCCAGTGGAGTCGGCGCAGCACCCCTGAGACGAGCTATACTTAGGCAGTGCAAATAAAGTGCGAGCTGCCGCGTTCATGGTGCGTTGGAGCCTATTGGTCACGGATTTGTTAGCACCTAACAGAAGGCTGTTACAGTAGTCCAACCTAGCCAGGACCGTGGCTTGCACAACCAGCTGGCACGTGAGGGTCAAACAGACCCAAGATGGGTTTAAGTCCACGCAAAATACCGAAGCAGGTCCCTGCCACAGACTTAGCATGCTCCTCAAACGAGAGCGCAGTGTCCAGTCATATGCCGAGATTTTTTACCATGGCTTGGGCGGGGGGGGATTGCCCAACACTGGCAGCCACCAGTTGTTGCCCCACTGGTGTGAGTCTCTGCCAAGCAAGAGGATCTCAGTCTTAGATGAATTTAACTGAAGACAGTTCGCCTCCATCCATCCCACTATGGCCGCCAGATCCTCCTGAAATTTAATCATGTCCTGGCTGGAATCTTTAGTGCAAGAAAAGATTAATTGTGTATCGTCCGCATAAGATACCAACTGTATATTACGAGTATTGGCCAACAAGGCCAGCGGACGAACGTAGATGTTGAATAAGGTCGGACTCAATGCCGACCCCTGTGGGACTCCACAGCACACAGGGTGCGTCAGAGAGTGGAATGGAGGAGCGATGACCTGGAACGACCCGTCACACAGAAAGGAGGAGAACAAATCAAGGGCACTACCTGTGACACCGATCTCACGCAGCCGATGGATCAAGATACTGTGTGAGACCGTATCGGAGGCCGCGCTAAGATCGAGCAGAATGAGCGCAGTCAAGTTGCCCTCATCCATGGAGGCTCTTAGTTGTTCCGTTACAGCTAATAAAGCTGACTCTGTGCTATGCTTAGGACGGAAACCATTCTGGGATGGGTCCAGTATGGAGTGAGACTTCAAATACTGCGTCAGAATGCCATTCACATAAGATTCTGTGATTTCGGAAAAGAATGGCAGGAGCGAAATCGGGCGATAGTTCTCCGGCCTGGAGGCATCAAGACAAGGCTTCTTCAAGAATGGGATAACCTTCGCATGCTTCCAGGTCTGAGGAACTTCGGAATTGGACAGACAGATTAATGAGATTCAGGCAGCCAGGTAGGAGGCAGTCCTGATGTTTTACAACAAGATCAGGCTTAATGGGGTCAGCGGGGAACCCCGATTTAATCTTTGTAATCAGAGCCATGAGGCCGTCTGAAGTAATGGAAGGGAGGGTATGCAGAGAGTTGGCCCCAGTTCCTGTAAACTCAACCCCCAGCATTGCAGAAGCTTCACATTTCCCATGGAAGCTATCGTAAATGCCTGCCACTTTATTAACAAAGTAGGTGGCCAGGACCGCACACTGGTCGTTAGAAGTGATGGAACTGTCACTGGAGATTTCACCATATCTTTTAGGAGGGAAAAAATCGTTTTGGAGGGATTATTGCTCGCATTAATCTTATCAGCAAAAAATGTGGCGCAGGTTTTCCGAATCGGTTTGTGGTAGGTTTTCCTAGTGGCTATGTACTCAGATTTGGCAATGGGACAGTAGGAGCGTCTCCAACGACGCTCAAGATTTTTGCAGTTTTTCCTGGCCTTAACAAGAGACTAATCAAACCACTCCTGGGAATGGCCTTTCTTAGGATGGGTCCATTTGGCTGGAATGCACCTATCTAGTGCCGGATTAATCCAGTTTTCAAAGCCAGCACTGGCCGTCTCGACATCCGAGGAGAAAGTAGGCTGAGACATGACAAGCATATTATGGAAGGTGGGGTGATCCAATTTCTGCCAGGGACGATCTGGTGCTCTGTTCAATTGGTTTATTTGTGCATACTGGGGATTGATCATAATTGTTGTTTTTTTTTGTCAGTTGTTGAAAGAAGCCGCCAAACTGAAATCCCGCTCTCCACCTGGATCGCCCGCACACCTCTGCCATCTTGAGGGTAGAGCGGTGCAGCACTCTAGATATGTTTCACTCTAGTGCTGTCATGCCCTGCCAGGTGGTACTTAAAGAGACTGCACCTTTGAGCTTGTAAAAGATTGCAGTTTTACTGTGATGCTCATATTTTGCGTTTAATAGATAAATCACCGTTTGTAGCACTTTGGATCCACTTAGCTCTATGTAGTGTAGATTTGTTTAAACCAATTAGATCAAAGGCTCTGGTAAATTAGTTTCTGCATTTCAGGGAACGATCATGCGCTATCGTTTGCAACAGGGCCTACGCTGCATGCACTCTCGCGTGCTAGTGTATTGTTTGTAATAAAGGGCTTGGAGCCAGCCCATTGCTTACCTTTTTCTGTCTTCATTGTCACTCTTCTTTGCTTCCTCCAAATTGGGCAGTGCGTGCCAAGGCTTTTCTTTCCGTGGAGCATCGACTAGGCACAGATTGATTCATTAATTTGTCCGTCCGCCGATCATGCTGTGATTGAAGAACGAGTTTCGAGTTTGTTTCCAGTTCTCGTGCTGCTTTCTCCATTCATTGAGTTTTCAAATGCATTCTTGGACACAGTTTATCTACGCCTGCATCTTTTGGATACTTATAAAACATCACATGGGTGCATTACTTTACATTTTACATACTCCCCTCTACTTCATTCTACACCACTCCACTCTATGCCACTCCACTCTACACACCATACGTCCCTCTACTCCACACCACTCTATGCCAATCCACTCCACATTTCATGCCACTTTACTCTACATCACTCCACTCTATGCCACGTCACTCTACACTTCATGCTACTATACTCTTTGCCTCTCTACTAAATGCCACTCCACATCCCGATTGTGTGCAATGTTCATACACAGAACCCTTTGCACTTAGAAACAATGTAGAATGTTGAGCAGGTCGGTGTGAAGCTACCGCCCCAATTATGGGGATCTCGAAAACCTATGACGCACCAGGACTCGGCAATTAAGTAAGGGTCTCATCTTGAGTTTGCGCTTTCCCCGCCACACACATTTTGTGTGGCTTTGAGACTCATCTGCTCCAATATCACTGTTGCAGATCCTCTTGTTAACCAGATTCTTAAACTGGATCGGTCCAATCGTGCAGGAGGGCTAGCAGTTATTCTTCGAGCTTCCCTCCAAATGACTATTATAAACAACGCACAGGAACGTTATTCTTAAGTTTCAAGACTTTACATAGTGCTCACACAGCCTACCATAGCCAGGGCCGTCTTTAGTCAATCCTTGTTAGCAGTTCCTCTTATTTTCTAGAGTGGACTAGGAGGGAGAGCTTTTTCATATATGGCCCAAACCTATGGAACACTCTTCCTCCCCGTCTACGGTCAGAAAATGATTACTAAAAGTGTCGTAAAAACCTGAATATTCTGTCACAGTTAACCTCATTACCCAGCACAGCAGCAAGATGCCGTTTTGGGGTAGCTGCATGCACTTTACCAATAAACATCGTCAAATCAAGGTTCGGGTCTTAAGAGGTAGTGGCCAAAAATGAATGCGATAATCAAGAAACAGTAATTAGTAATACAAATGACTAGACGATGCAACAAGGAAACACTGGAAAGCCATGTTCAACGCTGCAAAGAATGTTCTTGGGCCCTGAATTTCATCTCCATTATTAAACTCAGGGAACTGTTTCAGGCGATTCAACCTGTCCTGCCTCCTTCAAGTCGGATCTCTGATTTGGTCTCATCACAAGAGTGCTGCAAGCCATTCCACTATGTCATTTCCAAGAAGTCAGATATGCAGATCTCAACACCTGGCCCTGTTCATCCAGCTGTGCCAAGATCATAGTCTTGCCACGATCCTAGCTGTCAAATTAATAAAATAATCTCCAACTCAGTCCCTACTATGGAGGTCGGACAACTGTAGAAGGTCCTTGCATTGGTACAAAGATGTGCCACCTTCTCTGGCACCCCAACATGTGGCTGACAAGGCCAGTTAGTTACCAAAATTATTAAACTTTCACTAGCTTTGTCTTTGTTAACTCAAAGAATCTGTACATCTCTGCGATCTGGACCAACTCTGGTGGTCACCCAGGGCCTTAGGGAAGGTGGTGGTTTAGAAACTGCAGAATCTCCGAATTGAGTAGGGGCTACTAGGTTACCACCACAAAACTAAAACTATCTTGGTAATCACTGAGACATCCCAACTCAGGCAGGGAAGTGGAAGCTCTCCATTACTCAGCATGCAGGATATGTTGTCCGTATTCAGTGCTGTGAACAATGTCCTCCTGTGTCAATATTGAGTTGCAACAGGATTGTTCCTTAATAGTGCCGCGTAGCCCGGTAGTGATCAGCGACACGCTAGGGCAACTGAGGTTATGACATTAGGCTGATATAGCAACACAAAAAAGCACCCCTGGGTGTAGAGTGAGAAAAGAGGAGTGCGGGGGGAATCCCTTTTAAAGGATTGTTTCCCTCACCCATCCGTGGGTGGCATGCTTCATCATTGGGTAACCTCCTCGTACTCAATCAAACCAATCAATCAATCAATCAATCAGGCGTTTGTTAAGCGCAACTACTCACCCGTAAGGGTCTCAAGGCGCTGGGGAGGTGGGGTGAGCTGAGGGGGGGAGGTTGGCAGGTTCCAGTCCATCAAGAGGGGGGGGGGGGGTCTGTCGAAGAGCCAGCTTTTGAGGTTTCTGGCGAAGATGGGGAGCGATGTTGTCTGTCTGAGGTGGAGCGGAAGGGCGTTCCAGGCTCTGGCCGCGAGGAAGGAGAAGGAGCGGCCTCCCGATCTGGTCTTTCTGGTGCGGGGGACCACGGCGTAGGAGAGCTTGGCTGATCATAGGGTCCTCTGGGGTGCGTGGAATTTGAGTCGGCTGTTCAGGTATGCTGGTCCGGTGTCGTGGAGGGCCTTGTGAGCGTGGGTGAGCATCTTGAAGGTGACTCTAGCTTCGATGGGGAGCCAGTGGAGTGTGCGCAGGTGCTGGGAGATGTGGCAGTGTCTTGGCAGGTCGAGGACCAGTCTTGCGGCGGCGTTCTGGATGCTCTGTAGCTTGCGGGTGAGGTTTTTGTTTATTCCGGCATAGAGTGCGTTGCCATAGTCGAGTCTGCTGGTGACCAGGGTGTGAGTGACGGTCTTTCTGTGTTCGAGGGGGATCCATTTGAAGGTCTTACGTAGGAGGCGGAGGGTGTGGAAGCAGGAGGACGAGACGGAGTTGATCTGGCGGTCCATTTTGAGCTCGGAGTCCAGGATGATTCCCAGGTTGCACGCGTGGTCCGTGGGGGTGGGCAGGCTTCCGAGGGCGGGGGGCCACCAGGTGTCATTCCAGGCGTCGGGTTTTGGGCCCATCTTGAGTACTTCTGTTTTGTTGGTGTTTAGTTGTAGGCAGCTGTTTTTCATCCATTTGGCGACGGCTTCCATGCCTTCTCGAAAGTTGTGTCTGGCGGTATTGGGTTCGTTGTATAGGGAGAGGAGGAGTTGGGTGTCATCTGCGTATGACACAATGTTGAGTCTGTAGGTTCTGACGATGGGGGCGAGCAGAGCCATGTAGACGTTGAAGAGCGTAGGGCTGACGGAGGACCCCTGGGGGACTCCGCAGGTGGTTGGTGTAGGGTCCGAGAGGAAAGGGGGGAGTCTGACCCGCTGCGTTCTGCCGGAGAGGAATGAGCGGATCCAGTCGAGGGCCTTGTCTTGGATCCCTGCGTCGTGGAGTCTGCGTATTAGGGTGCGTTGAGAGACTGTCGAACGCCGCTGAGCGGTCGAGGAGGATGAGGGCTGCTGTTTCTCCTTTGTCCAGTAGGGTGCGGATGTCGTCTGTTGCGGCGAGGAGGGCGGTTTCCGTACTGTGGTTTTTTCAGAAGCCGGATTGGGAGGAGTCGAGGATGTTGTGCTCTTCGATGAATGTGGCAAGTTGGCGGTTGATGGCTTTCTCGATGACTTTCGCTGGGAACGGGAGCAGGGAGATGGGTCTGTAGTTTTTGAGGTCGGTGGGGTCCGCCGAGGGTTTCTTCAGGAGGGGGTTGACCTCGGCGTGTTTCCAGTCGTCGGGGAACGAGGCGGTTGCCAGGGAGCGGTTGATGGTGTGGCAGAGCATGGGTGCGATGGTGTCGGCGGCTCTGTTGAAAATGTGGTGGGGGCAGGGGTCCGTGGGGGCCCCGGAGTGGATTGACTTCCTCGTCTTCAGTGTGTCTTCGGTGGTGAGGGCTGTCCAGTTGTCGATCGCTGGCTTCAGGGTGTCGGGGGTGGTTGGTGAGGGTTCAGTGTGTTGGTTGTCTTCATCAAAGTTGTCGTAGATGCTCTTGATTTTGTGTTGGAAAAAGGTGCTGAGTTTGTCGCAGAGGTCTTGTGAGGGAGGGATGTCGGTGGACTCGCTGGTGGGTTGGGCGAACTCCTTGATGATGTTGAAGAGTTCTTTGCTGTTGTGTGCGTGAGTGGAGATTCTGTCTTCGATCGCTTTTTTCCTCGTTTCTCTGATGAGTTGGTGGTGGGCGTTGGTGGCGGCTTTGAAGTTGTTGTGGGCTTATGTGGATTTGGTGTTCCTCCAGGCCTTTTCGAGGCGGCGGCAAGTGCGTCTGGACTCTCGAAGTTCGGTGGTAAACCATCTGGCTTTCTTGGCGTGGGTGTTGTTGTTTTTCTTGAGGGGGGGCTATGGTGTTGGCGCTGTCGGAGATCCATCTGTGCAGTGTTCAGGCTGCGGTGTTGGGGTTGTCGTTTTCCGCGATGGTTGGGGTGGAGTTGCTGAGTGATGAGGTTAGCTGGTCGTCGGTGATTCTGGTCCAGTTTCTTCGTGGGAGCAGGTGCTGGTGTCTGTGGATGGTGGGTGTTCTGAAGGTGAAGTGGACGCATCGATGGTCAGTCCATGGGAGTTCGGTGGTGTGGCTGAAGGTGATGGAGTTTCCTGTTGTGAAGAGGGGGTCGAGGGTGTGTCCTAGTCGCAGTGCAGGCTACAACCCCGTCTCTGAGAGGGAGGAGCTCAGGGATGTTTTATCGATGTGGTAAAGCGGTATTCTAAAACCTTCAGGTGAGCCGGGCGTGGAGGGAGTGTGGATGGGAAAGTGCAAGTGAGGTTAAAATTATCTACCTGGTATGTCAGAACAAGCTTTAATGGGACACCCAGGGGTCAGGATTAAAAAAAAGTGTGGGCTATGGCAGGAGGATTCAACCAGTCATAGTCTCTAACTGGTCAACATGTTTCAGTCGTAAGGCCCTCCCGTAGAGGTGAGGTGACGTGGCTTTCTTCAGGACCACATGGAAGTGCAAAAGAAAGGGTGAGAACCACACATACCAAATCTAGTTAGTGGTTAGAAAGGATACGACCAGCTAATGGGTTCATGAACCAATCAAGAGGTCAGCTGGACAGCGTCGTCCCTGAAAGGAAACAAGTGTAACAGGAATAATGGTTAATACATTCCACATGCACTCCTGGAATTAAGTGCCACATTCATACATTGCCAATGTAAATGTGGCTATACAAAATGTATGGAAAATCAGTTGTGATGCTTACCCTAATAGTCAGGTGAGCTAGTAGCGCCTTACCCTAAGCGCATGCACACGAGGTGGTGTCCAAATCCTATAGTAGGAGGGGGGACAAAATGGTTGACTTTAGCATGCAGTGGAGCATGTATCAGGTGGAGAGCCGCTAGAGAGCAGAGCATGCCGCACACTCGAAGTCCTGGCTCTAACCAGCCCTAATTGGGGTGGCTGTTGCAGGGCAGAAATAGGGTAAGTTGCAGATAGGCTGGACATAGCATGTCTCACATGGAAGACAGCTGGGGATATAACGGTGCTAAGTGCTCATAACCCCGTTATAAAACCCCTTGTAAAAGGATGGCAGAAAACAGAACAGAACGTGAGGTATGGGGGCATGCGCCTCACAATGTGGAGGCCAAAAGACTATCTCACGGCTCAAAGGAACTCAAAGGAACCCGAAGAAGGGTCTAATCTTAATAACTCTAGCTTGGAGGGATTGCGCAGAAAGTTGATCAATCCCTCCGAGGGCAAAGTACTGCAGTAAGAGACGGCCCAAACGAGTGCTAGATGAACAATAGACCGCGTGGTGATGGCTCTGCATGAGGGCCCATGAGTAGCACAATGTTAGTAGGCAAACAGGGGGCCTCATTGTGGCTGTCCAGGTTGCAGGCAGCCGCAAAACTCTGAGCAGGAAAAAAAAATTATAATGATGAAACTACTGGGAGCAGAAGGTGCAGCCTGGATGCGAGCAAACAACCTGCTATGGCTCCCGTGTTGGTGTCCTCTGGGACGCTCGTGCACACAGACTGCCACCAAGGCGTGGAGTGAGAAACTGGTATGAGGAGAGAAACAAAAGGGCGGGTCCTAATGGGCCGAGACGGTTTAAGATAGCCTGAAACCGTTTTGCCCCTGTGGGGAGACGTGGCAAGGCTTGGTAGTCACGGTCGGAGGTTGCTCGGCTGATCAGTGCAGACCCTATATGCAGTGATTCTAAACACACAAAGCTGTACATAATGACCCTGGTGAAGCAATACCCAAGTTCGGGAAGACTCGGAATAATAGTCCCGGTCGGGTGCTGCTCAGCCGAAAGGTAAGAATCCTGAGGCCTAAAAAGTGAGCAGCGCTATCAAGAGGGAAACGCAAGGGAGGAAGAGAGCTATTGGCAACGGAGGCCCCGTGCCAGAGCCTACCTTGAAGGAGGACTATTCGTTGCCGGTCCATGCAACCGGGAAGGGGAATGAGCTCAGCCCGGCACGCCAGGTATATGACGTATATCCGAGCCTGAGCCCCGCCCATGCACACCAAGGAGTAAAAACTAACGAAGTACTCCGGTGGAAAACTTCCGTCTGAGTCCTTAACATCAATGAGGGACCCCGGTGTAGTCTGGGGATAGTCCGCCCTGTGAGCAGAGTAAAGCTAGCATGAGTTAGAGCTGCAGAAACGCGGTCCTTGAGTGTCAACCTCAAACAACTTTATTGAGATGACTGAGAATTCTTGCAAAGGGTGATGGAGACTTGGGGATGTAAAGGGGTAAATCCACAACATCTGTACTATCCAAAGAGTGATAATCTCAACCCTACTTGTATTGGAAAGTTTTATAGAGATAACGAATTAGGAGAGATTACGAGCTTTGTAAGGATAGCAAAAGGCAACTGCATGACGGAAACACAGAGGCCAAGAACCAGAGATTGTGCTGGCATGAGGTCTCGCTTACTAAAGAGGGCGAGATAGTAGAGAATTTGAATCACAAAACTTTATTCAGATGACAACTACATGGAACAGAGACAAAAAGTCCATGCTTCATGGACCGGGCTGACATAGGAGTCACCCTACAGGGGTGGTCAGTGAGCCAAAAGAAGAAACAGTCCGTACCCGCTTGAGGTGCATGCAATATGTGGTAGCAGTAGCCACAGGGAAAGTCCGACCCCTGCAGATGGTCAATATGCTCGTAACGCACATTATGAGCGGATTAAACTAAACCAGAGAATATCATTGTATAAGCCCCTGGTGTCAGTGCGCAACCTGAAGACCCAGTGCTGCTCTTTTCTGAATAGATACTGGGACATGTTGGCGATGGGCTGTGTAATATTTGGTTTGTCTAAAACAATCAATGTAAAGTCATTGTCATCATGCCTTTCTTCCAGGAAATGTGTGGTGAGTTTATTGATCAGTTTCTTCAGCGTATTGTGCTCCTATGTTCTAGCATTCGAGTCTTCACCTTACTCGTGGTCATTCCCACTTACCTCAGTCCACAAGAGCAAGTAATGAGGTAGATAAGACACTGAGTTACAGTTGGTGTGTTGTCTCAATTCCCAAAGGCGATCTGTACCTATGTCGATGGTAGTGGTGTGTGTGGTTTGTGCACAGACATGTGCACATGGAAAGTGCCCCCTAATTGGTGGGAGACCCCACAGTGTGTTTTGTTGGGGCAATCATTTACCCCATGGTCTAGTGTGGACTAACTGGTCCCTGAGGTTGGCGCTGCGTTTGAAGGCAAACATAGGTTTGGGTAGCTTGAGATTGCCTTTTTTCAGGTTGTTCCAATTTTCGTTGACACATTTCTGCAGCAGGCTAGACTTGCTGCTAAATGTGCTCACACAGATCATCCCGTCTGTGCTTTCTTTGATGGGGTGTGTCTCAAGAAGAGCTTCACGATGGTTGTTCCTTGCTCTCTTCATTGAGCAGAGTGAGGATATTGTCGATCTAGGAGTTGTCCGGCCAGCGTTGAAGCATGCATTTTGCATTTAGCTATATCAGTGCAGTTCTGCCGAATCCTCAAGAATTGTCCAAAAGGCAAATTCTCTCGTAAAGTTTTAGGATGATAGCTGGAGTATGAGAGAAGCGAGTTTTTTGACACAGGTTTTTTGTACAGTTGCTGAGGGTCCCCTCAGTGGTATAAATCATAAGGTCTAGGAAGGGAAGTTTCTCCTTGCTATATTCACATGTAAATTTCAAGAACTCATTACAAGAGTTAAGCCATTGATGGAAAAGCTTAATGTCTTTAACAGTACCTCGCCATATCACCAGGATATCGTCTATGTACCGTTTCCATAAACGAATATTGGATTGGAAGGGGTTGTTGGAGGTAAGGATGGTTTCAGCTTCAATTGAGTGGGCGTACAGATTCGTCAGGCTAGGGGTGAATGTGCTGCCCATCGAAGTGCCAGACGTCTGCAGATACAGGGTCCCCTCAAATTGGAAAAAGTTTTCCTTCATCGCCATGGTCTAGAAACCCCTCTTACCAAGGAGAGAATAGTTCTTGGCAACTATCGAACATGACATCAGGGCTCGTGGAAACAGTGCGATACTTTTCGCTCAGTCACTCGTGCTCACTTTGTCTCAGAGAGATACACACAATAAACGGTGGGGACGTTTTTCAATAAGCATTTATTGAACCAGCTCCATTCTAGTGTAAAATAGGTGTGCTGAAACAACCATTAGACAGTAACAGATATAAATGATTATAAGCACTAACAGAGTAAAAGGATGGTACATTTCTACCATCGTGCTAAAACAATGAATACAGGCAAGTATATAAAATACATGACAGTAATAAATGCGTACTCCTACGATGCGACCCGAACTAGATGTACCTAAGTGTACCTAGCATGTATGTGGGTGTAAAGGCCAAGAATTCCTCTAGGATAAAGTCAACCCCATTACCTGAAATGAGAGACTGTGGGACCCCGTCTTGATCTCGAGATGGACACCCCGCAAGGGATGTCAGACCACTGCAAGCTGGAGTGTCTGCGTGCAGAAATCTCAGCGTCTCGTGTCAGTATGGAAGTCCTTTTCTCCACTCCTTATCTCAGCAAGAGATGATGTAAATATACCCAAAGTGGTACCCCCTGGGGATATACTTTGCTGTGTCATGTCGAACTTAGGATGACGGAAGGAATGAGCCTTATACATAGTTATTATGCAGGAGATGGTAGGCCTGCTGTCCTGCTGTGATTCCAAGAATCCTCATGCATAATGAATGAGGCTTAAGCTCTTCGGAGAAAACGCCATGTCATCTTTGGACATTACCGTAACCTGGTAAAAGGTCAGTACTAAGAACCGTTATGTAGTGTAATGGTAGGGAGAATATAGGTGAAAGGTTAGGTGACTACTTGAGCCTATATTAGGGTACCTGTATGGCACATAACAGCACATCTAATGATTAATGAACCAGGTGTGATGGTGTCCAGTTCTGTGTTGTTCAGTAACACTTCCACTGTGCATAATGTTTGGTCCTGTGCATAAGGAGTCTACGTCGAATGAGACCAAGAAATCAGTGTCGTCCTTAAACTCCAATCCTTCTAGGACACGTAGGACATCCTTAGTATCCTGTAGGTAGGTTAAGTATTTTCTTGACAAGGGGTCTTAGAAAGAAGTCGAGAAACTGGGAGAGTGGTTCCAACAGGGACCCAATTCCTGAGATGATGGGTTGTCCCGGTGGTGGTCTTTGTGGCTTGTGAATCTTTGGAAGTGTATAGAAGTACGGAATAACTGGTTCCGTATTGGCCAAAAATCCAGCGTCTTTTTCAGTGAGCCAGCCTTGTTCCTTTGCCTCCCCAAAAGGGATTCCCCCACTCCTCTTTTCTCACTCTAGACCAAGAGGTGCTTTTTTGTGTGGCCATATTTGATAAGAGGGGAGTCCCCCCCCCGATGGTTGGTAAACCTCCTCAGGCCTCTTTTGTGTGTATGGATTAGGCTGATATAGTCTACACACTGAAACATTCGCCTACACAGCCCCATCCCACCAGCAGTATCTTTGGCAACCAGAAACTAAATTTCAGCAAAGTTAAAAAGATGTGTTCTTCTGGAATAAGACTCTTGACGCTGTGGTTCAACCATGTATATTCAAGCTTATCAGCTTCGCTAGGCCCACTGATCTATTCCCGCAGAATCATGTCAAACTGTGGTCTCTTCTTAAATGCCAAGTTAGGTTACGGCAATGCCATACACACTGGTCTCCCATCCTATCTGCTGAAATAAATGTCGAATGCCATTGTCCACCTCATCCTATGACTCATAAAATACAATCTTAAACAAGGAAGGGGGACTATTAGGGCTTGTTAACGGGGTCCAGCACACATGCCCAATCAATAAGTAACACGAAAAGAGAGCTGTTCCCCAATAAAAAGGCGTGGACAACGTGTGACAGAGGTGGGGGATGAGGGAAATACTCCTTTTCGGAACTAAAGTCCTCACACACCCAGCAAGCTAGGTGTCATGCTTCATCATATGGACTTGCTCCTCGTCGGGTCGGCGCTGCAATACCCGACGGGCACCCATAAAGGGACTCTTTGGCGGAGATCTTCAGTTCCTTGCCGTATGGTGCTGTGGGTGTGAGGGCCCTAGAGAACAGTGTAGATGTGATGTGAGTGGGTGATTATAAAAAAGGTTGGATAATCCAAATAAACTTTTTATTAGGGTGGCTATCCACCTTATTAAAAGAGAAATGGAGTGGCTGCTCTCTGGCACAATGGTCCAGCGGAGCAGAGCTCAACTGTTACAAAGTGGTCAACATGTTTCATGCTTTGCGGTCAATACTGATCCATTGCATTTCATCAGGACCTAGGTGTAAAACTATCTACACTTGGTGGTGGGTGGAGGAGTTCCTACCTACCACTCTTCGTGGAGACGAGCACGAAGTCCCGCCAATCCTAGTTGTAACCTATCTGGAGGGAAACACTCACTCCATTCGGTCTTGTCAGCTCCAGACACCAGCTCTGCGGCAGGTAGATTACCGGCACATGTCCTTTTTGGGCAGGACACCACCACATTGGTGTCTGGAGCTGACAAGACCGAATGGAGTGAGTGTTTCCCTCCAGATAGGTTACAACTAGGATTGGCGGGACTTCGTGCTCTGTCACACGTTGTCCACACCTTTTTATTGGGGAACAGCTCACTTTTCGTGTTACTCATAAAATACAATACAATTTCACACAAGCTGCCCCTGGAGCACTGAATTAATTTCAAACTCCTGTGCCTGATCTTCAAATGTCCTGCACCACATTACTAGATGGAATGTACCTTTAAGGAAATGCATCTTCGCCTAGCAAGTTTTTGATTTGGGGCATTGAATGGAGGCGTCTGCGCCTCTGTGTAATGAGAAACTGCTAAGCAGCCGCCTTACTGCATGTGACTTTCACTCAAGTATTCAGCTGGAATATTTGACATTTTTATAATTCAGGCATTAAGTATAATTACATGACAATGTATGTGAAATTCAAAATGTCATCTTGCAGCTAAGACTCCTGCAATCATATTTCGAATAAACTCTGCATCATGAGCTTAAGAGCAAAAAGCAGGACTCCTGGTTCGGTTTGAAGGTCAGAAGTAAAGACAAAAACTGTTAACATTTAAAATCCTAGATTTAACAGTGGCACCTATAACTACCATTCGTGCCTAAACATGAAATATAAGGTTTGTACACACCTAGACTCAAGTAGCGCTATGCTACAAGTGAGATGTGGCAGGCTTTTAAACAAGACACTTTGCTATAACCTCTGTTTCTCTAACTCCAGTTAGAATATGTGTATTAAAGTCATTCTTGTGCAAGTAAATGAGGAAAATAAAAATCATTAGTTAACATGCATTTTTATTACATGTGATGTTAAATTGACCTGTCATATTTCTGCCTTTAAAATGATCATCTTCATATTTTTACTGTATCACAGTTCATGAGGGCTCAAAGAGAACGTCATAAAGAACGCCTGCTACAGAAAGTGCCGTGGTCTCGTGTCATTCTTCAAAGCATTCCCTTAACAAAGCCTGTCACATCTGCCGGACGATGGAGAAGAAAATAAGTTACTTACCTGTATCTGCAGTTATCCAATATTGGTATATTTCATAGATTCACATGCTTGAATCATTCCCCGTCGTCGAAGTGGGAGTCCCACGGTACCATAATAAAGCAGTATATATTACTATCATAGGCTACAAAGGTAAAGAAAAAACGAGTTTAGTAGCCTATCTATGTCCTTACTTAAGAAAGGACCAAACTTAAATTCAACCAAGCAGGCGACAGCATACCCTAGAACACTGGCAACAGAGACTGAATTCCTCAGATTTTCAAGCACAAGTGGGAATAATGACTCCCAAGCTATAAGGAGAAGTTTGCAAGTTGGTTTTCTTCAAAGAAGTCTTTCCAGTCACGAGGTAAGGTGACTCCTCCTTTCAGTGATAGTGCGCATGAGCATCGACTCCATTGTAAGATTGTTTTCCCGCAAGAGGGTGAGAATGTAGTAAGATGTCCATGCGTAGGTAATGTAAATAAAGAGAACTGCAACAACTACAGGTGCCCAGGGAGGTGGGTGGGTGTATGTGAATCTACAGCTCTACATGCCAAGAACAGATGCTTACTGGGTAAGTAACAATCCGTTCGAGGCATGTGTGCTGTAGATACAGATGCTTTGCATAGACTATATAGCAGTATTCTCCCAAAGCGGTGGCTAACCAGTGTGCATTGCAGTTGTTTGAAAAAGTGTATTTTAGTACTGCCTGTCCTACATTGGCTTGCTGGCGTGCTAACACATCCACACAATAGTGTTTGGTAAAGGTGTGTGGTGTAGACCATGTTGCTGCTTTACAAATGTCAGCTATAGGAATGTTACCTAAAAAGGCCATAGATGACCCTATTTTGAGAGTGGAATGCGCTCTGGGGGTATAGATAAAGTTCTTTTAGCCTTTTGCATAGCAAGTTTGAATGCATTTAACAATCCATCTTGAAATGCCAGAGTTAGAAATAGGATTGCCTTTGTGAGGTGGTGTAAATGAATCAAACATTTATTTTGTTTTACGAAAATCTTTTGTTCTGTTGATATAATACAATAAAGCTGTTTTGACAAAGTGTATGAAGAGCTCGTTCTGCTACTGATTCAGGTTGAGGAAAGAACTCAACTGATTGGTTAATGTGGAAAGCAGAAACCACTTTGGGAAGGAATCTGGGATTTGTGCGAAGAACTATCCTATCTTTATGGAGCTGAAAGACGGGTTCTTCTAAAGTTAATGCTTGTAGTTCGCCGACTCTCCTTAATGAAGTGATTGCAATAAGGAATGCAACCTTCCAAGAGATAAATTGTAAAGGACACTTGTGTAGTGGTTCAAAAGGTGGACCCATAAGTCTTGTAAGTACAACATTAAGATTCCACACTGGTGCCGGTGGAATTCTTGGTGGTATAACTCTTTTAAGCCCTCCATAAATGCTTTGATGACAGGAACTTTGAACAGAGACAAATGTCTGTTTTGCAAATACGCAGCTACTGCTGCAAAGTGCAATCTAATAGATGTGTAAGCTAGACCACATTGCTGTAAGTGTAAAAGGTAACAGACAATGTTCTGAACAGAAGCATCTAGAGGTATAATTTTGTTGTTATTACAGTAAACAACAAATCGTTTCCATTTTGCTGCATAGCAAGCTCTGGTAGTATTTTCTTGCTTCTCTCAGAATAGTCATACAGTCTGGTGGTAAATTTAAATACCCAAACTCTATGACTTCAGGAGCCAAATCGCTAAGTTGAGCTCCTTGGGATTTGGATGCTTGATTTCTTCATGGCTCTGAGTGAGGAGACTGGAAGTGAGATGTAGCTTTTGATGTGGAATTACTGAGAGCTCTAACAGGGTGATGTACCACGGATGACGGGCCCATGTGGGAGCTATTAAAACCAGAGTGAGTGATGTTTGCCTGAGTTTCTGAACCAGAAACGGAAGGAGTGGGAGAGGCGGAAAAACGTAGGCAAATATTCCTGACCAATTCATCCATAGGGCAGTGCCTTTGGAGAGAGGGTGTGGGAACCTGGAGGCGAAGTTTGGGCATTGTGCAGTATCTACTGTGGCGAACAGATCTATTTGTGGGTATCCCCACTGTTGAAAATATGGAAGGAGAACTTGGGTCAGAAGTTCCCACTAGTGTATTTGCGGTCTCCTTCTGCTGAGGAGGTCGGCAATTTGATTGTTCACTCCCGGGAGGTGTTCTGCCAGAAGGTGAATCTTGTGATTGATTGCCCATTTCCAAATTGTCCGAGAGAGGTGTGACAGTTGGAGACAGTGTGTCCCCCCCTTGTTTTTGTACATAGTACATTGCTGTGATGTTGTCCATGCGGACTAGGACAACTTTGCCTGCGAGATGAGACTGAAAAGCTTTCAGTGCTAGAAACACTGCTAGAAGCTCTAGATAGTTGATTTGGAGACATCTGTGTTTGTTGTCCCAGAGACCTTGGATTGTGTAATGATGGAGTTGTGCACCCCAACCAGTGAGAGATGCGTCTGCTGTTAGCACGACTTGTGGAACAGGGTCGATGAAAGGCCGCCCTTTTGATAAGTTTTGTGGGTTCCACCACTGCAGAGAGCGATGAGTACGGCTGTCTACCAACACTAGATCTGTTAATTGACCCTGTGACTGATTTCACTTACGTGCTAAGCATTCTTGTAGAGGACGCGTGTTTAGTCTTGCATGAGGTACTATTGCAATGCAGGACACCATCATTCCCAGCAGGCGCATGAAAGTCCTGGCTGGCAAGGTTTGGTTGGTTTGGAACTGCAGCAGTAGAGTTTGGATATTGGAAATTCTGGCTGCATTGGGGATGGCTAAAGCCTTGCGAGTGTTGAGAGTGGCTGCCAGATAAGATTGTATCTGTGAAGACTGTAGGTGAGGCTTTTGAATGTTGACCGTGAAACCCAGTTGGTGGAGTAAGTGTAGCATGGTCCGAGTGTTTTACAGTCAGTTTTGGTGTGTGCTGGCTTTGATGAGCCAGCCGTCTAGGTAGGGGAGGACATGAATTTGTTGTCTTCTAAAATGAGCTGCTACCACTGCTAGGCATTTTGTAACTACCCCGGGTGCCGTAGTTACTCCGAATGGAAGTACTTTGAACTCATAGTGTTTGCCTGCTATCACAAATCTGAGATATTTGCGATGAACTGGATGAATGGGAAAAAATGCGTCTTTTAAGTCCAGTGTGGACAAAAAATCACCCTGCAGTAGGAGAGGAAGAACCTGTTGAAGCGTTACCATATGGAAATGTTCTGACAGTCTGTAGTGGTTTAACTCTCCGAGATCCAAAATAGGTCTTAAGGAGCCGTCCTTTTTGGGAATTAAAAAATAAAGAGATTAAACCCCTGAACCTTGGTACTGAAATGGAACTGGTTCTATGGCTCCCTTTTGTAAGAGAGATTGCACCTCTTGTTTGAGTAACTGCAAATGGTCTGACGACAATTTGTGAATGCGAGGTGGAATGTTTGGTGGATTGGAGGTGAGCTCCAGGCAATAACCATGCTGGATAAGATCTAGCACCCAGTTGTCGGTTGCTATAGATTGCCAAATGGGGAGAAACTTTTGAAGTCTTCCCCCGACAGGTGTTGAGTGATTGGGGGAAAGTGTGGGCAAGTCACTGTTTACTAGGGGAAGGGGTGTTACGTGGTGTGGCGCCTTTACCCCTGCCTTTGGAATTGTTTCCTCTATATACTCCTGCGTAGAAACCTCTAGAGGAAAAGGATTGATTGTTGCCTTTGTAAGAGGAAGCATTTGGGTCTGAGGCTGTTGTTTTGGACCCTGCTCTGTAAAATGAGCGCCGAAAGGAGCCTCTATTGGATGGGGACTGGAGCGCTCCCATGGATTTTGCCACTTCAGTGTCCTTTTTCATCTTTTCTAAGGATTGGTCGACTACAGGACAAAACAGGTGTTCGTTATCAAAGGGGATGTTTAAAATGGATTGTTGAACCTCCGGCTTAAACCCCGAGATCCTAAGCCATGCATGCCTTCTGAGGAGAATGCTGGTATTGATTTCTCTAGCTCCAGTGTCAGCTGCGTCTAAAACACATCTTATTGAGGAGTTAGAGATGAGTTTCCATTCTTCAACTAACTGCTGTGCCTTAGTTTTGTGTTCTTCTGGGAGATATTGGAGCAGCTGCTCCATCTCAGCACAGTGTGCCCTGTCGTACCTAGCTGGCAGGCCCTGGGTGTTTGCGATGCGCCAGTGGTTAGCGGCTTGAACAGCTACTCGTTTTCCAGAGGCATCTATAAGTTTGGATTCTTTTTCTGGGGAGGTGCATCCCCAGAGGTTTGCGAGTTAGCTCTTTTGCGAGTATTGGACACTACTAGGGAGTTAAGAGGTAATTGTACCTTAATAAACACAGGATCTGATGGCGAGGGTTTATATTTTCTTATCTACCCTTGGAGTTAAAAAAACGTGTTCTGACAGGGTCTTTAAAGATATCATCTGCATGTCTCATCACGCCTTTAAGCATAAGAGTGTTTGACTTGACCTGTGTGTGGACTCAAGTGTTTCAAATAGAAAGTCCTCTTCTAATGTTTCTTTATGGGATACCCGGCTGCTCTAGGAATGAGGTGTTGGTAAGCCATATTATCGTCTGGTGGTGATGGCTTTGCAGGATAAAGGTCTGGATCATTGTCTACTGGAGAGTCAATGGTGTAATCATTCCATGGGTCTGCAGGCAAATGAGTATCATCACCACCCTGATCCACATTTGGATCTGTATGTGGAGATCCCTGAGGTGTTATGTGTAATAGATCTTCAATTATTAATTGTGGAGAAGATGGTGAAGGTGGAGAGGGTTGTGGGGCATGATAAACAGAGCTAGTAGCCATGTCTTTCTTCTTCTTTAAGGGAATCTTATCAGAAGTGTCCTCTGCAAGCTTGTGTTTTTCTGGATTTTTAGCCAAAATATGCCCAGTATCAGGATTAATATACATTTTCTTTTGTTTGGGATACAATTTGGCCTTAAGAACGTCTAAAATTGGTCCTGGAGGCTCGAGAACATTGTCCTTGGATTCCGGCATCGAAATCGGCTTGTCTTTAGAATGTTTTGGCTCCGAAGCGTGTTTGTGTTTGGAAGCGGAGGGTTTCGGCTCCGTAGCATATTTGTGTTTGGAAGCAGAGGGTTTCGGCTCTGAACCAGAATTGTCCTTGGACCCTGATAATTTTGGATCCGAAGGTAATTTCGGCCGACTCGGACCCGAGCCGGAAGGCTTGGTGGTTTGTTTTGGTGCTGAGCCGAGAGGCGGGGCGTCGGAAACAGTCTCGGTGCCGACCTTGGCCAGAAGGCAGAGGTGGTGCCGTAGCCTTACGAGTTTTAGAAGAGGATTTAGGGGGCAAAGGGTCTTTGGTACTCACAGCACCCAGTCCCGGAGGCACATCTTCGGAACTCCAGATCGATCTCGAGCTCGGAATCGGGCTCTGGAACAGAGAGGGCCTCTTCTTCTCCGGCGGACGCTTCGATCTCTTCTTGTTCGGATTCTTCCCTGAAGATATCCAGAGTCTGTTGGATGTTTTGGCGCTCCATCTCTCGTCGTCGAGCCCGACAATCGCGTAGTCTTCTTGGACCGAAACGACTTACAAGCTTTGCAGTCTTCCTCCTTGTGCTCCGCAGAGAGGCACAAGTTACAAACTCGGTGTAGGTCGGTGCGAGGGTACTTGGCGTGGCACCCAGGACAGAATTGGAATGCCGTCCGTTCCATCAGCAGAAGGCTGGCCCGACGGCCGCCCACGAGGTTTTCGATCAAAAATGGAGTTTGTTCGATCGTTCTGATACGCGGAGAACAGGGAAACACGTACGGAAACAATACTGTCAAGGGTAGAGTGGATTGCGCACTGAGGGGAACCCGAAGAATGGTTTCGAACCGGAGCGCAGCAATACACGTCCGAACCCGATGGCAGAAAAAATCTAACAATGGACTCGATGCCCATGGCACTATCACCGAAAGGAGGAGTCACCTTACCTCGTGACTGGAAAGACTTCTTCAAAGAAAAACAACCTGCAAAGATCGCCATCTGGTGGTGGGCTCGGATGTTTGCAGTTTGTTGTTGTCTTGGAAGAAGTCTTTGTAGTCACGAGATAGGTGACTCCTCCCTTGGACGATAGTGCGCATGGGCATCGACTCCATCCTCAGATTGTTTTTTGCCATGAAGGGAAATGATGGAGTTTGTAAGAAACAGAAAAGATGTCCATGTGTAAGTATCTAAGTAAGATAACGCTGGAACAGATAGAGGTACCGGGGAGGCGGGTGGGCGTATGTGATTCTGCAGCTCTACATGCCAAGAACAGATGCATACTGGTAAGTAGCATTTTCCGTTCGAGGCATATGAGCTGCAGAATACATACTTGTGCATAGACTGTATAGCAGATCTCTCCCTTAGCGGTGGTTACCTGTATCTGTTGCAGTGGTCTGAAAAAGTGTTTTAAGAACAGCCTGGCCCACAGAAGCTTGTTGTTTTGCCTGCACATCTACACAATAGTGTTTGGTGAAGGTGTGTGGCGTAGACCATGTTGCTGCTTTACAAATATCATCTAAGGGAATGTTCCCTAAGAATGCCATGGAAGCCCCTAGTTTGCGTGTTGAATGCGCTCTAGGGGGAAATGTTAATGTGCGTTTTGCTTTGTGGTAGCATATTTGAATACATTTGACTATCCACCTGGCAATCCCAGCTTTGGAGATGGGGTTTCCTTTATGAGGTGGAGAGAAAGCTACAAACAGTTGGTTTGTCTTCCTAAAAGGTTTAGTTCTGTCAATGTAATAAAGTATAGCTCTTTTGACATCAAGTGTGTGAAGAGCCCTCTCTGCTACGGAATCTGGTTTTGGGAAGAAAACTGGTAATTCCACAGATTGATTAAGGTGGAAAGCAGAGATTACTTTGGGAAGGAACTTTGGATTTGTTCTAAGAACCACCTTGTTATGATGTATTTGTAAGAATGGTTCTTGTATGGTTAAAGCCTGGATCTCACTTACTATCCTGAGAGAGGTGATTGCGACAAGGAAAGCTACTTTCCATGTAAGGAACTGCAGGTCGCATTTGTGTAGAGGTTCAAATGGGGGACCCATGAGCCCAGTAAGGACAATGTTTAAATTCCACACTGGAGATGGTGGGATTGTGGGAGGAATTATCCTTTTAAGGCCTTCCATAAACGCTTTGATGGCAGGTACCCTAAACAATGACAAATGTCTGTTTTGTAGGTAAGCGGCAAGGGCAGCAAGTTGTAGTCTTATGGATGTGTATCCCAGATTACATCTTTGTAGATGCAGTAAATAACAAATTATGTTCTGAATTGAAGCATCTAGTGAGTCAATTTTGTTGTTATTGCAGTAAATGACAAATCTTTTCCATTTGGCTGCATAACAAGCTCTAGTAGTAGGGCGTCTAGCTTCCTTAATAATGTTCATACAGTCCGGTGGGAGGTTGAGGTAACCGAACTCTAGGACTTCAGGAGCCAGATTGCTAGGTTTAGTTGAGCTGGATCTGGATGTCTTACCTCTCCACGGTTCTGTGTCAGAAGCTTTGGGGAGAGGTGTAGCTTTTGGTGTGGAACTACTGAGAGTTCAAGGAGTGTTGTGAACCAAGGTTGCAGGGCCCATGTTGGAGCAACCAGGATCATCTTGAGAGACCGTTGTTTGAGCTTGCGCACTACTAAGGGAATGAGCGGGAGTGGCGGAAAAGCGTACGCAAATCTGCCTGACCAGTTCATCCATATCGCATTGCCTTTGGACAATGGGTGTGGATACCTGGCGGCGAAGGTTGGGCATTTTGCGTTTGCATGTGTGGCGAACAGATCTATGTCTGGGTGGCCCCACATTTGAAAAAACGGTAGAAGAACTTGTGGATGAAGTTTCCATTCGTGGATTTGTTGTGTCTGACGACTGAGCAGATCCGCATTGTGATTGTGTACCCCTGGAAGATGTTCTGCTAGAAGGTATATCTTTTTTGGGATGGCCCATTCCCATATGCTTTGCGCTAGTTGAGAAAGCTGTAAAGAATGTGCCCCCCCCTGTTTTTGTATTAATACATTGCTGTCATATTGTCTGTTCGGACAAGGACAGTTTTGTTGATGAGATGTGTTTGGAATGATTTTAATGCTAGAAAGATTGCCAGTAACTCCAGGTGATGGATGTGGAGCCCTTTTTGTTGAGGGGTCCACTTGCCCGGAATCGTATGGTTTAGGAGATGGGCTCCCCAACCGGTGAGCGATGCGTCTGCTGTTAGCACTATCTGTGGAACTGGGTCCAGGAACCGCCGCCCTTTGGAAAGGTTTTGTGTGTTCCACCACTGCAGAGAGCGATGAGTGCGGCTGTCCACCAACACCAGATCTGAAATTTGCCCTTCAGCCTGGTTCCACTGAC
This sequence comes from Calotriton arnoldi, assembly GCA_963921515.1. NCBI lineage: Eukaryota > Metazoa > Chordata > Amphibia > Caudata > Salamandridae > Calotriton > Calotriton arnoldi. The sequence goes on from CAWUFW010004300.1 coordinate 1,191,113, forward strand.
GTGCTAAACATTCTTGTAAAGGGCGCATCTGAAGCCTTGCGTGTGGTACTATGAAAATGCAAGAGGCCATCATTCCTATTAGCTGCATAAACACTTGAGCTGGTAGTGAGTGTTGAGGTTGAAATTTTGTTATGAGGGTTCGCATACTGGCTATTCTGACTGGATTGGGGTATGCCAGTGCTTTGGAAGTATCTATTGTGGCCCCTAGATACTGATGTATGTGAGACGGCTGAAGATATGACTTGGTGAGGTTTATAGTGAACCCCAAGTCGTGAAGCAAGTGAATTGTTTGTAGAGTGTGGTGAACACACTGGCTGTATGACTTGGCTTTTATGAGCCAGTCGTCCAGGTATGGGAAGACATGAATTTGTTGTCTTCGCAAGTGGGCGGCTACTACTGCCAGACACTTTGTGAAGACTCTGGGTGCTGTGGTCACTCCAAATGGGAGGACCTTGAATTGATGGTGCTGACCGTCCACTATGAACCTTAGATGTTTCCTGTGAGCAGGGTGTATAGGAATATGGAAGTTGGCGTCCTTGAGATCTAGAGTGGCAAGGAAATCGCCTTGTTGGAGCAGTGGGAGGACCTGTTGAAGGGTGACCATGTGAAAATGGTCTGTTTGTATGTAGATATTCAAAGGTCTGAGGTCCAATATTGGTCTGAGAGTACAGTCTTTTTTGGGGATGAGAAAATAAAGGGAGTAAACCCCTGTGCCTTGATGCTGAAGGGGAACTGGTTCTATTGCATGCTTTTGAAGAAGTGAGAGAACTTCTTGTTTGAGGAGCGTTAGATGTTCCGTGGACATTGGACGTTGTTTGGGCGGTATGGTTGGGGGAGTTGCGGTAAGTTCCAGGCAGTAACAATACTGGATAATTTGTCTTACCCACCTGTCTGTAGTGATGGAGTTCCAGACAGGTAGGAACTGTGAGAGCCTTCCTCTGACCGGAGTGGAATGGTCTGGAGGGAGAGGAGGGAAGTCATTGTTTGATAGTAGGGGAGGTTCGGTTATTGTTACCTGGGCCTCTACCCTTGCTATTTCCTCTGTACCCACCTCTGAAATATGGCTTGTTAGGTGATGTTTGTGTGGGACTCATGTAGGTGGAGGAAGTGTCTGTGCTAATGTTTTTGGATGCGCCCCTATAAAAGGAGCGAAAAAAGGAACCTTGTGGTGTTTGAGACTAATGCCCCCATAGATTTTGCAGTGTCTGTGTCTTTTTTCATTTTCTCCAAAGCTGTATCCACAGCTGGGCCAAAGAGGTGCTCTTGATCGAACGGCTGATTTAAAATAGTTGTTTGCACTTCTTGTTTAAACCCAGAAATGTGCAACCATGCATGTCTGCGAAGTAAGACACTGGTGTTGAGAGATCTAGATGCGGTGTCTGCTGCATCGAGGGCACATTTGATGGATGTATTGGTAATTAATTTGCCCTCTTGGACCAGATCGTTGGCATTGGCTTTGTATTGGTCAGGAATGTTGAATAAGGTCTTCAAGCTCATCGTAGTGAGCCCTGTCGTATCTGGCAAGCAATGCTTGTGCATTAGCTATTCTCCAGTGATTGGCTGCTTGGGAGGCAACTCGTTTACCTGATGCATCTAGCAGTTTAGACTCTTTGTCTGGAGGTGGAGCATCACCAGAGGTTTAGGAATTAGCACGTTTTCTTGCATTGGAGACTACCAAAGAATCTAAAGGGAGTTGTCCTTTAATGTAAATTGGATCATTAGGGGCAGGCTTGTACTTTTTATCAATCGGAGGATTGAGGATCCTGGTCCTAACAGGGTCTTTAAATATGTCTGGTGCATGTTTAATGACACCTTTAAGCATGGGCAATGTATGAATTGTTTTTTGTGACTGTGCAAATGTGTCAATTAGGAAGTCTTCGTCCATGGGGTCTGAATGGAGTTCAACGCCATGATATTGCGCAGCCATATTAATGAGCTGACTAAATCCTATATTGTCATCTGGGGTGGGGGGAGGGGGAAGGCCTAGATGGGTATACATCCGGATCAGGAAGGTCTGGAGGATCTGTGGGATTGTTGTAATCATCCCTAGTATCCTGTGGTGGAGTAGTGTCATCATCAGGGTCATCTAAAGGGTCCTTATCGAGTCCACCCCTGTCCCCTAGATCATCCTCATCCTGTGGTGAGTATGGAAGTATTGGAGAGAGTCTAGGAGAGTGTATAGGAGAGTTTGTAGGAGACAAAGGTTTGGTAGGAAGAATAGGAGAAGAGGGTCTTAGGGGTGAAGTTGCAAAGTCCCTTTTCTTTACAGGTACCTCAGGAGGGTGTGAGGTATCCGATTTCCTCTTCTTTGTTGGGAGACTGACAATATGGCCTGTTTTAGGGTCCACATGTAAAGTCTTTTGTTGTGGATCGATAGGATCTGGTCGAAAAAGCTCTTCCTGGTTATTGTCTCCTTTCGGTGCAGATTTTTTCAGTTCCGAACGTGGTTTCGATTTGGACTCTGAAGCCGTAGGAGGGGTCTTGTGCTCCTTTGGCTTCGACGCCGAGTCGGGAATTTTCTTCGGATCCGAAAGTTTTCGGTGTTTGTTCGGTTTCGAGGCCTTATGGTCTTTCGGTGCCGAAGGGTTCGGTACCGAGGCCTTTTTGAACGTAACGGGAATAGGTGTATCCCTGATTTCGGTACCGAAGGTGTCTTACGGGTACTGATATGTGGCTTGCTCAGTCCCGAGCTGCCGGAAGGCTTTTCCTTTGTCTTCGGAGCCGGGCCCGGAGGTGGGGCTTCTGAAGTTTTTTCTCGGTCTCGACTAAGGCCTTCAGGCGAAGTTTTGACCGGAGCCTTCTGTTTATCTGGTGGGACAGGGGCATGGACGTTTGTACTCACTCGTTGACCTGGAGTGATGTGGTCATCGGAGTCGTCAGCTTCGGTGACGATGTCGAGCTCCTCTGAATCCTCTGCCTCTGGAACATCGGGGCCTTCGTTGAAGATGTCGTGTGGCGCCGGTGTAGCCTATTGAGCCATAACGTGTCGTCGAGCCCGGCGATCACAAATAGTCTTTTTGGAGCGAAAAGAGACACAGGCCTGGCAATCCTTTTCTTCGTGTTCTGGCGAGAGGCAAAGGTTGCAGACCTTGTGGTGGTCACTGTGTGGAAATTTAGCTCCACACTGGGGGCATTTTTTAAATGGAGTCCTTTCCATTAGCCGTAGGCCCGAATGGCGCCGAAAGGCCCAGCGGCCCGCGTCGACGACCGGAATCGAGGATTTTGAAGTTAGCGCGTCGAAGGGCACACAAACGAAACAATACCGTCGAGTGGTGATGGGTGCGCGTCGAAAAGGGTTGGAAACACGGTATCGAACCAGAGCGCAGCAAGTCACATCCGAACCCGATGGCGGAAAAAAACAATCTGAGGATGGAGTCGATGCCCATGCGCACTATCGTCCGAGGGAGGAGTCACCTATCTCGTGACTACAAAGACTTCTTCCAAGACAACAACAAACTGCAAACATCCGAGCCCACCACCAGATGGCGATCTATGCACAAGTATGTATTCTGCAGCTCATATGCCTCGAACATATATCTATGATTGCATAAACACTGTAAGCATGATGGAATCAGTATGCTTTATACGATAATATAATGTAATTGTGAATATCACCAGCAATAACCGTATTGATAAATACTTTAGAATAGAGGCTCACCTTATAGGAACAGATGTCTTAACCCACCTGTCCTACATCTGCATCACTGCAGTGTGATGATTTAAATCCGCAGCCCCGCGGGAACGAGTGGGTGTTGTCACCATTGTAGCAGGGCAGATCCCTTGCGAAAGAATATCGTGAAACTGTGTTAGCCGAGGTGTATACAATCTTTGTATAATGTGCATTTGCCTTCTATGTTAGAAGTGCACCAACGTTGGAGTGGCACAAACTGAATAATTGCAGAAACAACAATTTGTAATGGTTTCACTAGTCAGTGAAGTACACAGTGTATATCATACTTAGTAAACCAATAGCTGATCTGTTTGTCCTATATACTGAATTAAGGTAGTGTGGATTCAAGACCTTGTTTGATGTCCTGGGTACGGAGAGAATTTTAATTGTTGGAGTTGGGAATAAATAGAAAGCAAGACATGTTCATAGAGATAAAATGGTGATAATAAGCAAACATTTGTTGCGAGAAACAATTTTCCTTAAAGAAACGTAGAAAAGAATTTGGTGTTCTGAAAGGCTGAATTTGCTGACTGCTCTCTGCACATCACCTACCCTGCAAGAGTTCAAGAAAGACCTGGCTCTTCAACTAATTCAGCACCGCAGCAGCACACCACTCCCTCCCAAGCTCCTGGATACCCTCAGGCGTGTAAGTAGCGCTTTACAAGTCCTATTTGATTTGATAATGCTCTGGGAAGCTGTTAAATCCTCACTGATCTTCTACACTGCATCTACGAGTCTGTTACTGAATGGCACGAGATGCTTTGCCCTTTCTAGATAAAATTTGATTCACATTGCTAGGTGTAATAAATAACAAATAAAATAAAAAGGAATAGCAAAAAACAACTCTCTGCAAAAACCAAAAAACCCTGAGATTTCATGCGTGTTGTTAATTTCCTGCAAGAGTCAGGCTTGTTCCAGTTCTATTAGCCACCAATTTCTCTACGTGTTTACAAGAGCTAGCATCCTGGATGACAAATAACTGTCTAAAATTAAATGGCAGTAAAACCAAGATCCTAGTGGTGGGAAAAGCTCCCTCTATCTGGTCCTCGGCATGGTGGCCACAGACACTGGGCCCTACGCCCGCCCCTAGCAATCAGGTTAAGAATTTGGGGATGTGGCTTCACTCGAAGCTCTCCTTTGAGAGTCATACTAGAATGGTGGCAGGCAAATGCTTCGGAATCTTGAAAGGGCTACGGAAGACTTTGGATGTGCTTCCCGTTGCAGCTAGGAAAACCCTAGTCCATGCGTTAGTAACTTCGCACCTGGACTATGGTAATGTTTTATATCTAGGAGCTAGCAACAAATGTCTTCACAGACTTCAATGCATTCAGAACGCGGCTGCCCGCCTTGTTCTGATGCTGCCCAGGAGATCTTCCTCTAGGAATGCCCTCTCCGCTCTCCATTGGCTTCCACTGAGGGAGAGAATACTTTTCAAAGACTTATGTATTAGTCACCGTATCCTGCAGGGGAAGGGGCCTAGCTACCTACACAATCTTCTTACCCCCTACATTCCGACCCAGCATCTGAGATCATCTGGAACCGGGCGGGTCAAGATTCCCAGAGCAAAAAGAGTGAGAATGGGAGCTCGCTCTTTCAGCCATTTGGCCTCTAAGCATTGGAATGCTCTCCCTCTGTTTCTGCGTAATGAACCATCAGAGTTACTCTTTCGGAAGAAACTGAAAACCTGGCTCTTCCGCATATAGGGTTCTTCTGGGCGTTGCTTCCTGCCATTGCTCTTTTGACGAGTCTGTGCCGCAGAGCGGGGACACACTAGTGAGTGTAACCATGCGCTTTACAAGCTTGCTTATTATTATTAAACATGGATTCTGTCAAATCGTTCCTGCCGTAGAGTGAGAATGAAGGAATCTTCAATGGGGGAATTTTCTCCATTTATCAAAATCATGGACTTAAAACACTCCCCAAAATCATACTGCTGTCCCCAGAGTTCGCCCATTTGAGGATGTCAGTCCTCAAAAGCAGATAACACAATGGACGGAAGATCTGAAGAATCTGCATCATCGGTAAAAATACAAAAACTTTCAGATTAAGTCTTTAATATCAATATTAAGAGTACAAAAAGTGCAAACAGTGAAACAAAAGCAGAGTAAAAAGCAAATTCTTACACATACAATGAAGGGTGATACAGATGTGAAGAGCGGATTACAAAAACATACTTTTCACCTTTAAAAATATATCATTATTAACAGGGGAGGAGGATGCGTCCACCTGGAAAGGATGCGAGGGATCATTTGGCCTTCACAGAAACTGGCTGAATCCATACAGACATGCACTGACATGGCGATGCCTGGGTTAGGCTGTTGGGCCACACTGACTAGATGAAGGGCATTCTTTGATGAAGAGCCTATGTGGAGGTTTCCATTTGCAGTTGTGGACTTAGAGGAAGGGGCGGTGTAGATGCATCTACTAGCAGCAGACACCTTTCAAAGCCCATTCCAAGTAGCGAAATAGCTGGACCCAACAGAGCAGATACGCCGCACAGGCATTTGGCAATAGTAAACTAACCACAGCACTATTCGAAAAGCACCAGTGCCCCCCCGACAAGCACTGATTCCTTCTATTGAATTCTTATCACAATGCAACATTTGAAACAAGTTCAAAAAATGTCAGAGCCTAGCGAAACAGATCCTCTGACACCCACATCTACATTAGTCACTCTACCAGCTCAATGCTTGTGCTGATAGCATAAGTGTGTTCAAACACCTCTAAAATGTCCATCTGTGTGCTTGATGGAAGCCGCTCCCTGGTCTGGAGAGTTGCATGGGGGACACAGAGGCTTGGTGAATATATTGACTATCTAGTGCAAATAGCCCTGGGCCTGACCAAGCAAAGAAAGAAGAATGCAAGAGAAGTATATGAGGGTTGAATGGGGTAATATCGAATACAGAGTGGAACACGCGTGAAAAAAAAACATGTTTAGGAGCATGAGGAGTATTGAGGATAATGTGATGTAGGTCTCTTAAGGGGCAAGCAATGGTGGTCTTTCAAGGAGCATGTGATGTAGTCACTAGAGGGGAAAGCAATGGTGGCTTCGCAAGATTCGTGTGATGGTGGTCCCTAGGGGTCATGTGACGGTGGTTTCTAGAAGTGCAAGTGATGGTGGCCTCTCAAGATGAAAAGTAGGTAATGGTTCTATATGAACATGTGGGAATGACGGGATAATGTTGCCTGGCCAGGGCATGCAACATTGGTCTTTAAAGGGGCACGTGAAAGATGTGTGACCTAATGGTTGAAATTGAATAGTTGAAGAGGGGAATGTGTGGGCATGATATGCAACAATGTCTGAAGAAGGACATCTGATAGTGAACTGTAGAGGGGCTGGTGGAGTTTGAGGGGCAAGTATAAGGCATAAGGGATAATGGTTTCACATGAGCATGTAGGGTTAGAATGCAATATTTGCAGAGGATTGCTTAAGAGTGGATTCAAATAATGTTGGTCCGTGGAGTGTGAAATGGTGAAACAGAATAATGCTGGTGTGGTGAGAGACTGGACGGTGGTACTGCTGGTCTACAGAGCTCTGTAAACGGGGTGCAACGGTGGAATGGAATAATGCTCTGTCTAAATGCATGTTTGCAAATGGAATGGTACAACAGTTGGAGAAAGGGGCATGGCCTTTGCGGAATAAGATGAAGTGGTATGGTGATGGAATGGGCAAGCATGGGGTACAAAGAACAACAGTGTACATAGAATTGCAAGGGGTGGAATAGGATAATGTTGGTCGACCGAGCGGTGTGCAAAGATGGAAAGCAATACTAATTGTGAAAGGACCAATAGTGGTCTTCAGATTGTCATGTTGGGGTAGATTGGATGAGATCGGTCTGGATAATGTATGGAGGGAAGCAGGTATCGGAGGTTAATTGAGTGTGGAATAGGCTAATGTCGCCTGGACAGAAACACATGCGAGTAAGAAGCGATATGGTTGGTCTGGTAGTTTTAGGTGGGGTAGAAACATAATGTAACCTGAAGAGCGGCATGTGGGAGTGGAATGGAATAAATAAAAAACACCCATACTTAAATTTACACTGATGACAATCCACAAGTAAGAGCACTTGCATCAGTCAAAGGCACCAACATCCGGTAACCATGCTGTTCTCACAACTGCATAGGAGAACAGCCCTTGAGCAATGGTGCCCAGACCAACGCCAGCACAGGATTTAGTGCTCATCTGCTCACATCATCAGGGGATACCAACCTTGAGTAATAAAACAACAATTCATAACAGAGCAGTAACTTACAAATAATAGCGCCTAGACTCCCAGCAACACCAGGCGCCAACCCTTTAGTAGTGGTTTTCAAACTTACACCAGCCCAGGACAGCAGCTCTTGAGGAATACTGCACACTGTTCACAACAACACTGGGCACCAACCCTTTAGTAATGGCACCCATACAGCCCAGGACAGCAGCCCTGAAGTAACAGTGCACACTGCTCACAATACCCACTACCAAACTTTGTAATGATGTCCATAATCACACTGACAAGGAGAGCAGTCCTCAGGATGTTGTGCACTGTTTCACATTCTTACGGCATAGGGTACCAGCACTGGTGTAAGTCTGTCCACACTCATAACCAGCAGAGTCCAACATGGGTGCACTACTGGTGTATGTCTGTCCACACTCATAACCAGCAGAGACCAACATGGGTGCACTACTGGTGTACGTCTGTCCACACTTGTACCCAGCAGAGTCCAACATGGATGCACTTTAGAAATTAACCCACGAACAGTACAGGACTGGCCATTTTATAAAAATGTGAAGTGAATAGGAATGTGCTGGAGTGCTCAGATCAACTGCTTTTGATTTATGGTTTAGGTGCCTTCATTCCAAAATGGCAGAGCTATGAATCCCCAGAGAAGGCGCTAGAGAGGAAGGCAGACCTTAGTGCGTGCCCTCAAACATGATATGACATATGTAGCGACAGGCACACATCAGTGTATATTAACAAATGCAGAGAACCCATAATATGCATACCCACACACATACCAGTACCGCAGCGTACTCACATTAATGGCGGCATTAAAAATAGCAGAAGAAATGACAATACCAGCACAGGGACTCAAGCCTGACCGCCTTCTCCCAAACAGGTGTCTGGACTCCACATACAAAACATTAGTGCACAATGCACAGACTCAAAACCATGATTATGTCAAGCACAAAATTCTGAGCATGGAGCCAGTGACGAAACAATGACAGGACTTCAGAATCTGTACTAATAGCTGGCACACAAGATAGCGATCTAGGCACAGTATCACAGGCACAACGCGCTGCATCCTGAGCACGGGGAAGAGTAGCATAGAGTTACAGTCCATGCACTCAGTCAATGACACATGGGTTTGCAGTCCAAGCATGGCGTGACTCACAAATATGGTACAGTCTGACTATGGGGTCAGCCACACACAGGGTCACTGTACAAGCACTGGCTCACTCACATAGGCGAACACATTCAGACCATGGAGTTAGACACACAGAGTCACTGTTCCACGCATAGGCGCACTCGCGTACAGGATTACATTCCAAGCACAGGGTCAGCCACACACTAGGTTCGGTCCAAGCACAGGGTCATTCACGTACCACAATACATTCAGAGCAAGGGGTCTCACACACACAGTCACTCATCGGACACTTTGGATCAGACTCCTTGGAGAACGGTTCCGGCCTTACTTGCTCCAGAGGGACAGGCCCAGTAACCCAATAGTGTTGCAAGTGGCACAGTAAGGAAGAAGATGCAGCTCAGTCATCAGTGAAGAGTTACTGGGGAGCTCAGACCTAGGATGCCAAAGCCTCGGGTGCTGGAAAGAGCTCCTCCTGGTGATTCGCTCAGGCCCTGGGAGCTAGCGACTCCAGTGCCAGGAAGAACCTCTGCTGGTGGTGCACTCAAGCCTCAGGGGCCAAGGATTCAGGTGGCAGGAATAGCGCCTCCTGGTGGTCCAAAAGAAACTTGGTGAAAGAGTTGATGGGATTGATGACCTTCAGGTTGGTGGCAGCATCTTTCACCCACAAGAGGTTTGGGCCAAAACAAACAGCCAGGTTGACGTTGGTCATTTTATTTTGCCCTTGGTTTTCAGACACCTGGGAGAGTGGTAAAAACAAGAATGTCAGGAGCAGCTAAAGGTAGGAGTGACACCTGAAAGTGCAGGGACTTCACACAAAGACATCTCACAAAGCTTCTCATGGGAAACCTCAAATACACATATTGCCAAAAGGACCTCCGACAAGCATGTCATGGGGACACTCATGGACACAGGAGTGTCCTGCGATGGTGCTATGTTAAACGAAGACAGGTTCCATTGAGGGTAGACTGGCTCACGAGAACGTTGAGCCTGTCTGATAATTGCGTGGTGCCCACAGCCTGCAGACACGTGGTGTTCCATCGAGGACAGGCAGTCCTATGAGGACGTTCAGCCTGCCTGATAAGTGTGTGGTGCCCACAGCCCGCTGACACCCGAGGTTCAGTCAAGGGCATGCTGTTCTATGAGGACAGCCAACCTACCGGATAAGTGCGTGGTGCCCTTAGCCCGTAGACACCCGGAGTTCCATCAAAGGCAGGCTGTCGTATAAGGACGTCCAGCCTGCCTGATAAGTGTGTGGTGCCCACACCCTGCGGACACCCGGGGTCCCATCGAGGGCAGGCTGTCCTATGAAGATGTCCAGCCTGCCAGATAAGTGTGTGGTGCCCGCGGACACCCGGAGTTCCATCGAGGGGAGAGTGTCCAGAGAGTGGCTCCCTGTGAGTGTACAATGTTCCGAGAGCGACTCCATGCGAGTTTACACTCTCCAGAGAGTGGTTTCCTGTGAGTGTACACTCTCCAGAGAGTGGTTTCCTGTGAGTGTACACTGTCCAGAGAGCAGATCTCTGTGAGTGTACACTGGCCAAAGTGGCTCCCTGTGAGTGTACACTAGCCGGAGTGGCTCCCTGTGAGTGTACACTGTCCAGGGAGTGGCTCCCTGTGAGTGTACACTGTCCAGAGAGTGGCTCCCTGTGAGTGTACACTGGCCAGAGAGTGGCTCCCCGTGATTGTACACTGGCCAGAGAGCAGATCTCTGCGAGTGTACACTGGCCAGAGTGGCTCCCTGTGAGTGTACACTGTCCAGGGAGTGGCTCCCTGTGAGTGTACACTGGCCAGGGAGTGGCTCCCTGTGAGTGTACACTGCCAGGGAGTGGCTCCCTGTGAGTGTACACTGGCCAGGGAGTGGCTCCCTGTGAGTGTACACTGGCCAGAGTGGCTCCCTGTGAGTGTACACTGTCCAGGGAGTGGCTCCCTGTGAGTGTACACTGGCCAGGGAGTGGCTCCCTGTGAGTGTACACTGGCCAGGGAGTGGCTCCCTGTGAGTGTACACTGCCAGGGAGTGGCTCCCTGTGAGTGTACACTGGCCAGGGAGTGGCTCCCTGTGAGTGTACACTGGCCAGGGAGTGGCTCCCTGTGAGTGTACACTGGCCAGGGAGTGGCTCCCTGTGAGTGTACACTGGCCAGGGAGTGGCTCCCCGTGAGTGTACACTGGCCAGAGAGCAGATCTCTGCGAGTATACACTGCCCAGGGGGTGGCTGCCTGTGAGTGTACAATGTCCAGGGAGTGGCTCCCTGTGTGGGTACACTGTCCAGGAAGTGGCTCCCTGTGAGGGTACACTGTCCAGGGAGTGGCTCCTGTGAGGGTACACTGTCCAGGGAGTGGCTCCTGTGAGGGTACACTGTCCAGGAGTGGCTCCCTGTGAGGGTACACTGTCCAGGGAGTGGCTCCCTGTGAGGGTACACTGTCCAGGGAGTGGCTCCCTGTGAGGGTACACTGTCCAGGAGTGGCTCCCTGTGAGGGTACACTGTCCAGGAGTGGCTCCCTGTGAGGGTACACTGTCCAGGAGTGGCTCCCTGTGAGGGAGTACACTGTCCAGGAGTGGCTCCCTGTGAGGGTACACTGTCCAGGGAGTGGCTCCCTGTGAGGGTACACTGTCCAGGAGTGGCTCCCTGTGAGGGTACACTGTCCAGGGAGTGGCTCCCTGTGAGGGTACACTGTCCAGGAGTGGCTCCCTGTGAGGGTACACTGTCCAGGGAGTGGCTCCCTGTGAGGGTACACTGTCCAGGGAGTGGCTCCCTGTGAGGGTACACTGTCCAGGGAGTGGCTCCCTGTGAGGGTACACTGTGCAGGGAGTGGCTCCCTGTGAGTGCACACTGTCCAGGGAGTGGCTCCCTGTGAGGGTACACTGTCCAGGGAGTGGCTCCCTGTGAGGGTACACTGTGCAGGGAGTGGCTCCCTGTGAGTGCACGCTGTCCAGGGAGTAGCTCCCTATGATTGAACAGTGTGCAGAGAGCAGATCGCTGTGAGTCCAGAGAGTGGCTCCCTCCGAGTGGACATTGTCCAGAGACTGGCTCCCTGGAAGGGTACACTGTCCAGAGAATGGCTGCCTGTGAGTGTACACTGTCCAGAGAGATGATCACTGAGTGTACACTGCCTAGAGAGCGGCTACTTGTGAGTGTACACTGTACAGGGAGTGGGTCCCTGTGAATGTACACTGTCCAGAGAGCAGATCGCTGTGAGTGCACACTGTCCACAGAGCGGCTCCCTATGATTGAACAGTGTGCAGAGAGCAGATCACTGTTAGTGTACACTGTCCAGAGAGTGGCTCCCTCTGAGTGGACATTGTCCAGAGACTGGCTCCCTGGAAGGGTACACTGTCCAGAGAATGGCTGCCTGTGAGTGTACACTGCCCAGAGAGCGGCTCCTTGTGAGTGTACACTGCCTAGAGAGCGGCTACTTGTGAGTGTACACTGTACAGGGAGTGGGTCCCTGTGAATGTACACTGTCCAGAGAGCAGATCGCTGTGAGTGCACACTGTCCACAGAGCGGCTCCCTATGATTGAACAGTGTGCAGAGAGCAGATCACTGTTAGTGTACACTGTCCAGAGAGTGGCTCCCTCTGAGTGGACATTGTCCAGAGACTGGCTCCCTGGAAGGGTACACTGTCCAGAGAATGGCTGCCTGTGAGTGTACACTGCCCAGAGAGCGGCTCCTTGTGAGTGTACACTGTACAGAGAGTGGCTCCTTGTGAGTGTACACTGTCCAGAGAGCAGATCGCTGTGAGTGTACACTGTCCAGAGAGTGGCTCCCTGCGAATCTTCCACAGCTGCACTGATTTCTGCAGCATCCCACCGTTGCCCTGATGTTTCACCACCACTAAGCCCTATGGCACACCACATTCGAGTCTGGCGCCCTTTGCTGACCTGTACTAGGAAGGCAGTGAGGAAGCGCAGCACTTCATAGTTCTCCTCTGGCAGCGTCTGCAGGGTCTTCCTCAGGGACTCCAGGCGGCTGTTCTCTTCAATGTCTGTGGAAAGAAGAGCAAGGATAAGAAAAGCACACTCCGAAGATGAGCAGCGATGGGAGAAGCGTGTAATGTAGCACCTCGCTCAGGACTCATTTCTAAACCAGGGTTACAGGGGTATATTACCCATCTGCCATGCTTCAACCCCAATAATCCAAATATATGCAATAGGGACAACAAGATCATACACATGGGCAAATCAGAAGACAGCCACCCACATATAGAGCTCCTCGGATCCTGAAAAGGAAACAATGTGCTTGTTTTGTTGACTTTCAAAGGCCTGGAAGGTGTATGCCATAATGAAAGGAATGCACTCCCAGGCAGAGAAAGTCCAGCAGAAGACATTCTTTGGGTGCAAAAATATGCAGGTCTCTGCCCAACTCTATGCAAGGACTTGGCAGGTTCAGAGGAAGCGTCCACCAGTTGGTTGCTGCTGGAGACGGATAGCTCAGTTGTCTGCTCTAGTTTGGCCCTTTTGTTCCCAATAGGGCTAAATCAAAGCACCCAAAACACTGCAAGCCTATGACTAGTAGAAATATACGAAAATGCCATTAAAATGGTTCACCAAAGACAAGTCATTTCATGTAGCCGAGGATTCGAGCATGGAACGGCGAGTGATTCAACGTTTGAGTCTGTTGGTGTTGCTTTTGGGTTTGAAAGCTCAAGTTCTGCGTCTTGTCCACACAGCCAGAGGCTGAAGCGGGATTGCTTGTTCCAACAGATGGATAAATCTGTAGAGCATTATGTGAAGAACCAGGTCATGAATGTAACGAGTGAACAGTGTCTCGAGTCACCCATTGACTTTGAAGAGACATCTCTTCGAAGAGGTTTCCACTTGGAGAAAAACGATCTTTCTCATCTAATCTGAAGGCGGTGGTGGATAAATCAAGATGCACATCCCCAAAAAAAAGGTTTTGAAAAGGATATCAACACAAGATTAATCTCCTGAAGTAATTAATGGCCCTCATATTATCCAGGGAGCTTTAGAGTGGGCACAAAGCAAGGCGTGAAAACCTCTGTTGTGATTTTGTGCCTTATAGAAACGTGTTGGGTGCGTTGTCCAAGATGATCTAGATTTACACAGGATAAAATCACACAGTAACAAAACATTTCTGGGAAATTGATAACTGGCAATCAGCCACTACATTTTTTCCGGATGGTTTAATTGCCTAGTGGATGACAAAGGGTCAGTTCATAAATTGTGTTTGTGACATTGTTCACACACCTTTTCTTTTTCACACATCTTCCCCACTTCATATTTTGAGCTAACTTCTTATATTCATATACGTATAGCTTAGTGTCTCCGTGCTGAGTAACACATTTGTGTAGCACACACAACAGCCTCTAGAAGCAGGAAAGTTCTCTGCCCTTATCTTGCCTGAAATAATGCTGGTGTTACATAAATCTACATAGGCGAGAAATTCTCTGCACTCAGCCTTCAGCTCCTGAGATACTGCTGGAACTTGTACACATTTGCTCAAGCAGAGAAATTCTCTGACCTCATTCTTGTGTTCCAGTGATAATACTGGTGCTGTATAAATCTACAAAAGTGGAGAGATTCTGTGACCCACCTTTTAGCTCCACAGATAATGCTGGTGCTGTATAGATCGACGTAAACAGAAAAATTCTCTGACCCGACTAACCATCTAGAGGTATTACTCGTACTTGCAGGAAGCTGGCTCTGTATATACTATACCAAAGTGAGGTATAGTGTGCACAGAGTCCAGTGGATCCCCAAAGGTAGGCAGAGGTAAAGTTAGATAGCACCTCACTCTCTATTTGTGGTAGTGTGGTCGAGCAGTAAGGCAGTATCAGAGGACAGTGTTAAGCATTTGTTGTACACACTCAGGCAGCAAATGAATTCACACACTCAAAGACTGAACTTCAGACCAATTGTTTTTGTATAAAAATATTCTTTTAGTTATTTTAATTTCTAGAACCAAGCAAGCCTGGCACAGGTAAGAGATAAGTACTTTGCAGTAAATGTACAGTTTGTAACAGTTTGGATTGCAATTGTAAATGCACTTTGTTTTGACTTCCAGTATTGTTTCTGAGAAATGCAATGCTTTGTAAATACAGTACATATACTTTGTATAGGATTTTCAGTAAGATTACAGGTAGGTAACTTTTGAGATTACTTTTTTTACACAGTGTAGTATACCTGGATACTACACTGGGACATTTCCTGTAAACAGGTAAGTAAAATCGTCTTTGTTAGTTAGTACAATTTTAAAGAATTTCTTCAGGTTTTCAAACGCCACACTTAAAACTTTTCCAAGAAAAACAGTCAATGTTATCCTATGGAGGAAAATAGTGTTATCGGTTTTAGGATAAGTATTCGGTAGTGGGAGTTGAGGTTCTGGGGGTAGACTCAGGGGTCCCCCAGGGTCAGGGATGCACTCTTGTTACACCCTCAGCGGCACTAGGGCAGCCGGGTGCAGAGTGCTGAGGCCCAATGTTATACAATGGGGGAAAGAGGGCCTCCAGTTGGTGGCTGCTGACGAGCAGGCCACTTGGTTGTAAGAGCAAAGCTCCTGGACTTTAGCTCAGGGCAAAGGGGGAAACAAAGTAGCACCAAAGGTGCACCCTCAGCGGCACTAGGGCGGCCGGGTGCAGGGTGCTGTTTTGACGTCGGGCGCCCAGTTGTTTGCAATGGGAAACCTCTGGTTTGCAAAGGCACTGCAGGCTTGGGGACGAAGGTCTTCTGGGTGCGACCACCACTTCGAGAGGTAAGTTGGGAAGTTAGGGGTTGGTTAGGCACCGTCGGTTTGGGGTGCCTTTTGGGGTCGGATCTTCTTATAAGCTCCTTGTCGCGGTTGGGGGGACCTTCTGGATTTAGGCTGCAGGCGTCGGCTGGAGGCTTGAGGCAGGTCAGGGGTCGCCGGATCTTGGGTCAGGACCGCCGGGGTGACCTCTTCGTGGTGTTTGCCCACTCGAGCTCGGGCCGTGGACGGCGGGTGCAGAGTGGAGCGGATCCGCAGTGTCCGGCCGGAACCAGAGGTTGCAGATGAACAAATCCGGTGTTCACGGGAGACACAGTCCTTGTGATTGAAGGCAGGCAGGTCCTCCGGGGTTTTCGAGGTTGCTGGCTGCAGGACACACCGGGATTTCGCAGGAGCAGGTTCGAGGTGGAGACAGGCCGGTAGGGCTGGGGCCAAGTCAGTGGGCGTCTTCCTCTTGTTAGCTTCGGCACGGCTGTTCGGTCCTTCTTCTTTTCTTGTAGTTTCTTCTGGTCTGAGGAAGCAAGGTTCAGGGGTGCCCCTAAATACTAGATTTTTGGGCATTACAGGTAGATAAAATGGTTAGGAACAATGGGTCCCTTCCCTGGGGTGGGTACACCCCCTACTATGCCACCCTCCAGAGGGAGGGGGCATAAGCCTTTCTCTGGTTGGCTGGGTCCCCCATCTGAAAGATGACGGGGCCTGAGAGTTGTGCTTCACCTCGCCTCCCCCACCTGGGGGGTGGAGTTGGCAGAGGTGGGCACACCTCTCTTCCTCACTTCTTTTTCCCGCCGGTTCTCCTGCCCAAAGTAGGGGTCAGAACCAGTGTGGACCAGTTGCTGAAAGCAGCAGTGGCCTGGGGAAGCTCACAAAGGCGGCAAGCCTTTGAAGCTTCCCTTCGTGAGACCCTGCCCATCCTGGGGGAGGAGGCTTGGCACCTCGTCCCAGGATGTGCATTGGTTCAGGCCCCCGAGAGCAGCAGGCTCTCGACCCAGGGGTCCAGAAACATGTCTGGTGGTGGCAGCTGAAAGCAGCCACTCAGCCTGGACACTAGTGGTAGGTTAGTTTTCAGGGGGCATCTCTAAGATGCCCTCAGTGCGCATTTTTCATTAAATCCCACACAGGCTTCAGTGTGGGTTTAATGTGCTGAGAAGTTTGATACCAAACTTCTCCGTTTTCAGTGTAGCCATTATGGTGCAGTGGAGTGCGTAATGACAAACTCCCAGCACCATATACTCTTAATGGCAGCACTGCACTTACAATGTCTAAGAATGGACTTAGACACTGTAGGGGTACAGGGCTCATGCACCTGTACCCTCACCACTGGTATAGTGCACTCAGCTAGAGGGGTGACTAATCTATGCCAGGGCAGTGGGTTGTAGGCATGGCACACAGGGATGTGAATGCACGCCGAACTTGAGGAACATAAAGGAATAATATGGACTGAACACAATAAGAAGGGTGTGCTTCAGGTCAACTTCAAATGACACAGGGATGTGTGCCATGTCGACTCTTCACTTTGTCCTGCAACAAAACACGCAGCCTGCAAAGGCAGTGTGTGTGTAGTGGTACAGGGCCTCTAAGCGTGGCACAGTGCCCTGGGTACCTGTGGTACCATCTACCAGGGGCTGACCTGTGGCCACAGATGCCAATTGGGTTTAGGCTTTAATGCAGTTTTAGGGAAAGAACATAGGCCCTGGGTACCTGGATAGCAGGAGCCCAGGGCACACTCAGTCGAAGCACATCAGCAATTCAGCAAAAAGTGGTGGCAACCATGCAGAAAGAGGGCACTTTCTCACATTCGGGACTATCCTCAATCCATCCCCTCAGCATGAGAGATCCAAACAGGCAATCGGTCTCAAGCTCAGTTCCAAAGACTCATTACGTGCCCACATCGCTCAATCCCTGCAAGAAATTGGAATAGATTTTACCTGAAAGCACGGGCAAAGAAATATGTGATGGTCTCATTGATGTACTACACTGTTGTCCTATCGATGGAACGGGCATCACCAATTTGATCTTACTCTATTCACGCTCTCCTACATTTCATTTTCTTTGAGTTCAACTTGTTATTAAACACACCCAAAGAGGATCAGGACAATTTGAGACTGAATCCATTGAGTGTTACTTGACTTTGCTATCTTGTGGAGTATCGAGGTCTGTGACCTCCACACTCTCTTTCCTGCTTTTAAGCACTTATCTTGTCCACAGAAAGATCTCAATTAGTTCATGCTGATGCTACCTCTTGCTTGCCTGATCCACGGATAAAAATGGTTCAGTAGTAGAACTGTCCCTTTGTGCTCCTTCCAACTGGTACATGGCCTGTCATGGGCTGGACCTCTCGCTACTCAAAAACGTATTCCTGGGCAGAGCCTAGCTCAAGATGGCATCGGACGTGTAGGTCAAATTTTGGCATCTACCGGGGAGAAAACATCACCTACCTATCATGACCTGGGACATAGCAGTCTGATCGCAGCTTGTTTTGTGACTCTGAAGGGAGGCGAACCTGAATTGGAAGAAGCGAAATCAATATGCCTGACGTACTAAAACACGTAGTCTGTGAAGGGTGGGGCAAGGTAGGAAGATGGCGGTTGGGTGGACTAGGCCCAGGTCCTGCCAAATCCAGAAACTGCAACCACAGAAGATGTAAGCGGTACCAGAATACAGACCAGCAATGAAGTCAGACCGCGAGAGTTGAGGGTGTTCGCTCTTAAGACAAACAGGAGGTGGTAGTGAATAACTTGTGCCAAGAATTACAACAAGCAGGAACCAAACATAAAACTACATCATTACAAAAGGCTTCGCAGAAAGTTATAGCCTTAAGAGCTCAAATCAGCATGAATTATTATCTCATGAAGAGTCTAAATGCTAAATATTGCAGAGAACAATGAAGCAGGCTGCTTGCTAGTGGCTGAATTAAGAACACAACAAGCTAGATCATGCATAGAAGAGATCTGTGTAGATTTATCTCTCAGAGAGGTGTTGGAGGAAGATAAATGAGCTTGTTTCCACACATTATACCAACATGTATTTGGCAAAACGAGATATCAACCAGCTAGAGAATGAAACTTGACAGATACGACAATGGCATTCACATCTGAGAAAAGTAGAGAGGACCTCGAACAACCGATTGCTGTAGAAGTCGTCCTGACTGCGATACAAAACCTTAGATTATCAAAGGCACCAGTTCCAGATGGCTTCACATCTATCTTTTAGAAAGCATCTGCATCATCGCTGCAAGAACCTGCTTTTTAGATACAGTGTGGAGATCTATTCTCGAAAGAACAATTCAAGAATTTAGGCAACTCAGAGGAGAGTATGGGCTTCAAGAGGAAGAAAGATCAGAACAAGGAAGTGAGACACTGGGTCTCGTAGCCCAAAACTAGGAAAGGTAGCTCCAGACTACTATCACCATTTGAGAAATTGTTTAACTCACACATATCGAACTTGAGCCATATTTATGATTTATAAAATATTGATGGAGACAAAAGAAAACACGATATCAATTCCAAAACAATGAAAAAAAAAATGTGACGATTACTTTCAATGGGGACCACTGAGATCAGATACTGAAGAGAGACAGAGCGCAAGGAAGGCGAACTCTCACAAGGAGGGCCCCAAATATTGTTGAAATGTCTGAAGAGAAACACTTGGTCTATTTGCAAACATAAAATGATTGCTGTAGGTCCTTTAGGGAGTGGAGGGGAATATGATTAATGTTGTTATCCAAATTATATGAATGTGTAAAACACTAATAGCCACAGATGGAAAGTCCCATTTAATTTGCCCAGTTACTTTTTAACTTTCGCGCTCTGGCGCCGAGGATGGAAACGCCCTCGTCCTCTACAGGGTACTTATTCATGGCCATATCGCGTCCGCGCAGCTCCCCCTGAGCATGCTAGAGCACGGACGCAAAATTATTTCCTTGTATTTCCGGATTAGGAGGTGCCTGGCTCCCGATAGGGCGGGCGCCATTGCTGGTGTACCGCCAACCTGCTTTTAATAATTTTGTGTGTTCTTTCACAGTTTAATTTATTTTAATACTTTGTTTACCAGTAGCAACACCCTACAGGGGAGCCTGTGGGTGCTGCAAGGGTTGCTGGGCCCCAGTTGGAAAGTCCCATTTAATTTGCCCACTTACTTTTTATGTTTTGCGCTCGCGGCGCAGAGGCTGGACATGCTCCCTTCCTCTGGAGGGTACTTATTCATGGCCACATCGTGTCCACGCAGCGGGAGCGCCAAAGGCAAGCACGCCTGTGCCCGGGCCTAGGGCCAGGAACCCTAGATCATTTTCTCCGAAGGCGGAGGCCTGTATTAAATACTCAGGTAGGACTCTCCTTACCTTACGCCCCCCTTGCTTCCTTGGCTGCACCAAACTCTGCTTAGACTCGTTAGCCCCTACAGTTAGGCTTTCATGCCCAAACTGTAATGTAATCATTCCGAGACCTTCTCCCAACCTACCCACCATTAATGAAGGGCTTCCCCCCTTCACCATCACTAACTCCATTTTAAATCTTGCCCTTATCAACACACGATCCCTGCCCAAACACAAAAATGAAATCGTTGAACGCATCGACACTGCATGTCTGGATGTGCTATTCATCACTGAATCGTGGGGTGACGAGGCAGCCAACCCTGATTTGTGGTAGCAGTCCCAACTGGATACGAGTTGTTCAGACTTGATAGACCTATACAAAGAAGGGGTGGCCTTGCTCTGAAATATCGCAGTTGGATTGCGGCCCACTGCACAGCGGTTCCCTCTACTGACTGAGGCATTTTTCTCCAAATTTGGCTGCCATTAGAAGACGTTCAATGGCATTCTTTTATATCACCCTCCAGGGGCAAAAAGCAACTTTTTGCACAACTTTCAGTCATTACTGGAGTTTGGCCTTCAATCTGATAATTTCCCTATTCTTGGTAACTTTAATTTCCATTTGGAAGCCATCAACGACAGACACCATAGCCCTCCTAGAGATGGACTTAATCAACTTATTAAGGAGCCCACACACTCGGCTGGTCACGCCCTTGATGGGCTTTTCTCAAACAATCCTGCTATTGCAGTCAAAAACACGCTTCCACTCAGCTGGTATGACCACCAAGCCATAATTGTAGTGTAAATGTTGCAGTTTAAAGCACATGCCTTTTCTAAGCCAGCTAACTCCGCCAC
Source organism: Calotriton arnoldi (assembly GCA_963921515.1). Taxonomy (NCBI): domain Eukaryota; kingdom Metazoa; phylum Chordata; class Amphibia; order Caudata; family Salamandridae; genus Calotriton; species Calotriton arnoldi. The sequence continues at coordinate 1,211,998 of CAWUFW010004300.1, forward strand.
TCGAAGAGCCTGGCACAAAATAGACTCAGTCCTATTAACTCAATGTCTAGCGCAGAACCAACCAGACCTCCCGCCCGACGCAAACATGGCATCCACCGCCTATACCAACTGGCTTAAATCCACCTATGGGAAATTAGCTCCACCTACCACCTCACACGATAACAGAAAGGGACCTTCAGCCCCCTGGTTCTCCGAAGCCTTGAGACTGGAGAAACAAGCCTGTAGAAAGCAAGAAAGACACAGGCGTAAGCACTATGATCCTCAAGATAAACAGTTATACAAATTAGCGCTAGCCAAATACAAAAACCTTCTCATTAATGAAAAGAGTCACTATTACAGATAAATGATTGATGATGTGTCCAATTCCAGTAAGGAATTGTTCCAGGTGGTCACTAAGCTTACTTCTGTCCCAAAATATAACTCGACCACACACAGCAACAATTCTGCGATACCCTGACCTTCACCTTCAAAAAGAAGGCCGATCAGCTCATTAAAAGATTTGATAACTCAGAGTCCAAGGACAACAATGAGCTTACACATCAGAAAGACCTGGGCCAGCCTCCTCCAGTCCTGGAATTGTCACCCACCTCGCCTAATCAAGTGGCCACCCTCTTGCTAGGAGCAAAATTAGGGTCACCTGGTGACCCATGCCCCCCAAGGGGTTTTGAAATTGGTTCCAGAACTTATTTCCACCGATTTATCTTCCATTTTTAACCTAATGTTCTCTCAAGGGGTTTTCTCCCCACCAGTTGGAAACAAGCTTCCATTCTCCCACTAATAAAAAAGTCCAATCTTGACATTAAGGATCCAAAGAACTATAGCCCCATCTCTAGGCTTCCCCTTGCAGCAAAAATAATCATGAACCTTGAACTATCTAAATTTATTCTCGACAACCATCAGTTGGACCCCACCCAGTTTGGCTTCAGAGCAGGTCACAGCACAGAAACGGCCCTCATCAAAACCACAGAAGAAATAAGAACTTCCTTGGATAGCGGGGGATCAGCTGCCATCATTCTTCTGGACCTATCGGCGGCCTTCTATACGGTGGACCATAAGACTTTGATCCACCGTTAAAACACCATAGGAGTTAAAGACAAGGCCCTCTTCCTCCTCACGTCCTTCCTCTCAGACAGGACCCAATCACTGACCTTGGGCCATTTTGAATCTGCACCTTTTACTTTACCATGCGGATTCCACAGGGATCATCGTTAAGCCCAACACTTTTTAATATTTAGGTCTCAGAATTGGCTTTCATTATTAAAAGTTTCAACTTGAATCCCACCTCCTATGTGGATGACACCCAATTAGTAGTGTCAGCCGCTGACAAAGATTCCTGAGGCCCTTCAAGGCTTCACGACTGCATGGGAGCCATCAGTCTACGGATGAGTAAACATTGCTTAAAACTCAACCTGGGTAAAACCGAAGTATTCCGGTTTGGAAATCCCTCCCCTGCATGGTCTCCAGGCTGGTGGCCTAATGCTCTTGGCCCATCACCCTTACTGGTGACCAAAGGCAAAAATTTGGGCTTCATTATTGATAACAAGCTCAAATATGGGGCACAAGTATCCAAGGTGGTTTCATCTTCTTTTCATACCCTTAGAATGATTAGGACAATTCTTCCTTACATTCCTTGTAAGACCAGGAAAAACGTGATTACAGCACAAGTCGTCTCAAAATTGGACTATTGCAATGGACTGTACATGAACCTACAAGAAAACCTGATTAGAAGGCTCCAATTGGACTAAAATGCAGCAGTCAGAATGATTTTGAACATCCCAAAATTTCACTTGATTACCCCCGGAATCCAAAAGCTGCACTCCCGGTTCATAAGCGGGTTACTTTCAAGGCACTCTGTGTGGCCCACAAAGCCCTGCATCATGCATGCCCTGAATTTTTAAGGGACCACTTTAGGTGGTACATCTCCAATAGACCCCTACGTTCGTCTACTGCTAGAACACTCACCATCCCCAGATTCAAGAACGTGAACTGGGGAGGCAAGGCCAGGCTCTGGAATAGTCTCCCTTCATATCTTAGAGCCATTTTTACTAGTCCTGGGCATTGAACTCTGCTCCGTTCGCCGAGTTTTCTGCACTACGCACTCCGTAGAGCTCGCGGAGTGCAAGAAAACCCCGCTTCGCATAGTGCAGCAGAGTTTTTTCCCCGCTCGCGCTCACGAACGGTATGTTCGCGAGCTGATGCTTGGGTAGAATTTCTACCCGAGTTGCAGAATGACCAGTGCGAACAGCAGTTCGCACTACACTCCGCCACTTGCGGAACTTCGCGGCGTTTTTTTTGTAACTTCACGAAGTTCCGCGTAACAAAACTCAGCGAACTGCGCCCAGGTTTAATTTTGACCCCTTCTTACATTTAGGAAGGAGCTGAAAACGTGGCTCATTAGCAACTAAACGGTCCTAATTCAGCATGCTAGGGTCAGCAAGCACCAAGACATCTACGGGTATACGTGTGCTCTATAAATGTTTCAAACATAACATAATAAAAATGATTGAAACTAAAAATGACCTTCACTGCTGTTATGACTCCTCTGCTTTGGCCCATTTGCACCTTGCCCTTTCTCATTCCTCCTGACCTTACTCAAGCCCTGAATAACTGTCTGGCACATGAGACCCTCCCCTGCCGTCAACAGAGCTACTCCGCACTCAAACCCACTGGCTGCTGAAATGGACCAGGCTCCCTCTTCTGCAGGGCACACCTCCACCAGAAATTACTCAGCCCTCTAGGGCCTCACTTTGAAGCAATAGAGAACTCCACATTGCACCATGAAGGCATTGATAGGATTAGGAGCAGTGAATAAACAGCAACATTTAGCTCATCATAATCCTGAGAAGTGGTTGATTCACACCTAGTGCGCTCTGTGAATCTTTCTCTCTTCCGCTAAAGCATCTCTATTATTATGCAAGAGCCCCTGAGGAGGGTTCTTAGTGCAAGACAACCCAACTGTGCCTTTCTGCAAAGGAGTGAGTACTTGTTGCTCTCTTACCATCAAAGACTGGCCCTGCAAGGGCAGGACATTCCCACTCACATGGCTAGACACACATTCACATGGCTCACTTACTGTAAAACGAGACTACGTCATCAAAGAGCCTGAAGGTGAGCAAGGGCTCAGGTAGTTCCCGCAGGAATGTCTTCAAGATGACCGCCGGGAGATGAACATCCTCATATTGTTCGAAATTCACTGGAACCCCTGGAGACAAGGAGACAACAGAGAGAAGAGGGAATAAGGGAGTGATGGCGAAGAACTGAGAAGCAAGCGTGAATAGAAAAGCCAGGTAAGAGACTGAGGAAAAAGGCCAGGGAGAAGGATGAAGAGAGCAGGAAGAGAGTGAGGAGAGGATAAGGGGAGAAAGGGGTGGAAAGCAGCATGGGAGGAGTGTGCACAGGAGAGCCATTGAGGAGACCAGCAATTGAGATGACAAAATAGTTAGGCTTAAAAGACTGGCTAGAGAGGCGAGGAAGGAGAGGAGTGAGGTCACAGGCCGAGGAAAGGAGGGTGAAAGGATCAAGCAACAAGGCACATAATTGGAAGAACGCCATTCAGTTGATGCTAAATAAGAATAATGTAACTAACCCAGTAAACATCTGTTCATGGCATGTACAGCTGTAGATTCACATGCTTTGCATACTCCTGCCATCTAGTGTTGGGTCCGGTTGTTTGCAAGTTGTTTTTCTTCGAAGAAGTCTTTTCCAGTCACGAGGTAGGTGACTCCTCCTTTCGGTGATAGTGCGCATGGGCATCGACTCCATTGTTAGATTGTTTTCCCGCAGAGGGTGAGAATGGAGTTAGTAAGTAAAGAATAGAGATGTCCATGCGTATGTATGTAGAATAAGATAGAGAACTGCAACAGTTACAGTTACCCGGGGAGGCGGGTGGGCGCATGTGAATCTACACCTCTACATGCCCAGAACATATGCTTACTGGGTAAGTAACATTATCCGTTCGAGGCATGTGAGCTGTAGATCACATGCTGTGCATAGATTATACAGCAGTATCCTCCCAAAGCGGTGGCTGACCTGTAGCTGTTGGAGTTGTCTGAAAGAGTGTTTTAAGTACTACTTGACCCACATTGGCTTGTTGTATCGCTAACACATCTACACAATAGTGTTTGGTGAATGTGTGCGGTGTAGACCATGTTGCAGCTTTACAAATGTCAACTATGGGGATGTTTCCTAAGAAAGCCATAGTTGCCCCTATTTTGCGAGTGAAATGAGCTCTAGGGGGTATAGTTAAAGTTCTTTGCTTTTGCATAACAAGTTTGAATGCATTTAACAATCCACCTGGCAATAACTGACTTGGATATGGGATTGCCGTTAAGTAGTGGTGCAAAAGCAACAAAAAGTTGTTTGGCTTTACGAAATTATTTTGTCCTTTCAATGTAATATAAAAGAGCTCTTCTGACATCTAAAGTGTGTAGAGCTCGTTCTGCCACTGAATCAGGTTGAGGAAAGAATACTGGTAATTCAACAGACTGATTGATATGAAAGCCAGAAACTACCTTAGGTAGAAACTTGGGGTTAGTACGAAGAACCACTTTGTCTCTGTGGAGTTGGAAAAAAGGTTCTTCTATGGTTAGTGCCTGTAGTTCACCCACTCTCCTCAGTGAAGTGATTGTAATGAGGAAAGCAGTCTTCCAGGAGAGAAACTGTGGTTCGCATTTGTGCATGGGTTGAAAGGGTGGGCCCATTAATCTTGTGAGGACTATGTTAAAATTCCACACTGGGGCAGGTGGAAGTCTTGGTGGTATGACTCTTTTTAGTCCTTCCATGAAAGCTTTGATTACTGGCACTCTGAAAAGCGATAAATGTTGCCTATTCTGTAAATACGCAGCTATTGCAGCGAGATGTAGTCGGATAGAAGTGTAAGCTAATCCTGACTGCTGCAAGTGTAACAGATAACAAATGATGTTTTGTATTGAAGCATCCAGAGGATTGATGATGTTGTTATTGCAATAGATAACAAACCGTTTCCATTTAGCTGCGTAACAGGCTCTTGTCGTAGGCCTTCTGGCCTCCCCGATGATCTTCATACAGTCTGGTGGGAGATTTAGATAACCAAACTATGATTTCAGGAGCCAGATCGCAAGGTTCAGTTGTTTGGGATCTCGGTGTCTGATTTCCCCATGGCTCTGCGTGAGGAGACTGGATGTGAGATGTAGGTTTTGAAGTGGAACTAGTGAGAGCTCCAATAGGGTTGTGAACCACGGTTGACGGGACCATGTGGGAGCTACTAGGATCAGTGTGAGAGATGTTTGCCTGAGCTTCCGAACCACTAATGGAATGAGTGGGAGAGGCGGAAAAGCGTAGGCAAATATCCCTGACCAGTTCATCCGTAGTGCATTGCCTTTGGAGAGCGGGTGTGGGTACCTGGAGGTGAAGTTTGGGCATTTTGCATTTTGGTGTGTGGCAAAAAGTTCTATTTGAGGGACTCCCCAACTTTGAAAGTATGGGAGGAGAACTTGAGGGTGAAGTTCCCATTCGTGTATTTGCTGTCTGTCTGCTGAGAAGATCGGCAATCTGATTGTTCACTCCTGGGAGGTGTTCCGCTAGGAGATAGATTTTGTGGTGAATGGCCCACCTCCAAATGTCTTGGGCCAAGTGCGACAGTTGGAGAGAGTGTCCCCCCCCTGTTTTTGTATGTAATACATAGCTGTCATGTTGTCAGTACGAACTAGGACAGCTTTGCCAACCAGGTGAGTCTGAAATGCTTTGAGTGCTAGAAACACTGCTAGCAGCTCTAGATGATTTATGTGGAGAGTTTTTTTGCTGTTGACTCCACAGGCCTTGCACTGTGTGGTGTTGAAGATGAGCCCCCCAGCCAGTGAGGGATGCGTCCGCTGTTAGTATTGTCTGTGGAACTGGTTCTATGAAGGGCCGTCCTTTTGATAAATTTTGTGTGTTCCACCACTGCAGAGACTGATGAGTACGGCTGCTTACCAACACTAGATCGGTTAACAGACCCCGCGATTGGTTCCACTAACTCGCTAAGCATTCTTGTAGGGGACGCATTTGAAGCCTGGCATGGGGAACGATTATGATGCAAGATGCCATCATTCCCAGTAGTTGCATATACATTCGAGCTGGAAGCGAGTGATTGGACTGAAACTGGAGAACTAGAGCCTGAATGCTGCAAATTCTGGCTGCGTTGGGAAAGGTCAGAGCCTTGGGGTATCTAAAGTGGCCCCTAGGTAGTTTTGAGTGTTGGAAGGTTGGAGATGCCATTTCAACACATTGACTGTGAACCCCCAGTTGGTGTAATAACTGTAGTGTCCTGTGAGTATGTTGGAGACACTTCGGATACGTGCTGGCTTTGATAAGCCAGACGTCCAAGTAGGGGAAGACATGAATGTGTTGTCTTCTCAGGTGAGCAGCGACTACTGCCAGAAACTTTGTGAAGACTCTGGGAGCAGTGGTGACTCCGAACGGGAGCACCTTGAACTGGTAATGTTGGCCCCCTACCACAAATCTGAGAAATTTGCGGTGAGCGGGATGTAGTGGAATATGAAAATAGGTGTCCTTTAAGTCTATAGTAGACAGAAAGTCGCCCTGTTGCAGAAGTGGTAGCACTTGTTGAAGTCTTACCATGTGAAAATGTTCTGACTGTATGTAAAGATTTAATTCTCTGAGGTCCAAGATTGGTCTGAGAGAACCGTCCTTTTTGGGTATGAGAAAGTAAAAGGAGTATACGCCCGACCCGTGGTATTGTAGTGGTACGGGCTCTATAGCCCCTTTTAGAAGGAGAGACTGAACCTCTTGTTTGAGGAGGTGTAAGTGATCCGGTGACAATTTGTGTGAACGTGGAGGAATGTTTGGAGGATTGTTGGTGAACTCCAGGCAGTAACCAGAACAGATAATTTCCAGTACCCATTTGTCTGTAGTTATGGCCTGCCAGACGGGTAGGAAATGTGAAAGACGCCCCTGACAGGTGTTAAATGGTCAGGGGGGGGGAGGAGCGTGTATTGGAGCCTCTACCTCTACCATTGTTGCCTCTGTAACCCCCTCTGAAGTAACCCTTAGAGCCAGAGGGTTGATTGTTGCCTTTATACGTGCTGGCGGTAGTGTCTGAGGAGGTATTCTTAGATCCTCCGCGGTAGAAGGAGCGCCGAAAGGAACCACGTCCTGGTGTTAATTGAAGTGGCTCCCATGGATTTGGCCACTTCTGTGTCCTTCATTTTTTTCTAGTGAGGAATCTACCACAGGGCCAAAGAGGTGTTCCTTATTGAATGGTGTGTTCAGGATAGAAGTTTGAACCTCTGGTTTGAATCCTGAAATACGTAGCCAGGCATGCCTTCTTAAAAGGACGCTGGTATTCACAGCTTTAGCAGCAGTGTCTGCAGCATCTAGGGCGCACCTGATAGAATTATTGGAAATGAGCTGACCCTCCTGCACCAGGTCTTGCACCTTGGACTTGTGCTCATCAGGTAGAAATTGGAGCAACTGCTCCATCTCATCCCAATGCGCCCTGTCGTACCTGGCTAACAGTGCTTGTGTATTGGAGATGCGCCAGAAATTTGCAGCCTGTGAGGCTACCCTCTTCCCCGAAGCGTCTAGCAGCTTAGATTATTTGTCTGGGGGTGGAGCATCTCCTGTTTGTGAATTGGGGCTTTTGCGTGCGTTGGAAACTACCAAGGAATCCAATAGTAACTGCCCCTTATGTATGCTGGATCTGATGGTGCCGGCTTATATTTCTTGTCTACCCTAGGGGTGAGGATACGTGCCCTGATGGGATCATTAAAAATATAGTCAACATGTCTGATCATACCCTTGAGCATGGGGAGTGTGTGCAAGGGCTTTTGCGTACTACTAAGAGTCTCGAACAGGAAATCCTCTTCCAGGGATTCCTTATGCAGCTGAACCCCATGGTAGTTAGCAGCTCTACCCAACAGTTCTATGTATCCTCACTGTCGCCCGGTGGAGAAGGCTTGGTAGGGCACAGATCAGGATCATTCCCTGTGGGGGAATTGGTGTTGTAATCTGTCCAGGGGTCTGCGGGTGTTGGCTCATTATCCTCAGGCCCATCTCCATCCCCATCATCCTGATCTTCAGGTGTATGTGGTGGTGAGTGCTCAGGCGAAATTAGTAAAGGTTGAAACTGAGGAGGAGGTGATGGAAGGAGGAGGAGGAGAAGGATTAGTACCGACATTTTTCCTTTTTAAAGGAATGTGGTAGACCTCTTCTGTCTCAGGTTTGCGTTTTATTGTCACTTTTGTGGAAATATGTCCAGTTGTTGGGTGAATAGATAGCTCCCGCTGTTTCGGATCTGGTTTGGAGGGCGGAGCATCGAAATGTTGCTCTTTGGATGGAATCAGCACATCAGTTTGTTTCGGTGTCGAAGGTTTCGGTGCCAGGGCTTTGGATGCCGAGGATTTCGTATACAAAGACGTTTTTGGCATCGAAGGGGGTGGGGCGAAGTCCGTGTTTGACTTCGATCCCAAAGGTTTCGGCTTGGTACCCGTTTTCAAACGGCTCTGTTCGCAGCCGGAAGGCTTTTGGGTATGTTTCAGTGCCGAGCCGGAGGGCGGGGCATCGGAAACATGTTCTCGGTGCAGACTGTGGCCCGGAGGCGGGGGTTGGACCGAAGCCTTCTTCTTGGGCTGAGGTGGACTTTGTGGCAAGGGAGGATCTGTACTCACGGTACGCTGCCCTAGCGGGATGTCTTCGTCCCCCTTGGAGCAGTAGTCAGAGATGGAGATTGGGTCTTGTTCATCTTCGGCTCCCAAGGCGTCTCTGGCCTCTTGTTCCGAATCTTCTCCGAAGAGGTCCGGAATGGAACTTGTATGTTGGCTTTGCATGTCGCGGCGTCGAGCCCCACGGTCGCAAAGCGTTTTCTTTGATCGGAAAGCCTTATACACGTCGCAGTCCTGTTCGCTGTGCTCCGGAGACAAGCACAGGTTGCACACTTCGTGTGAGTCAGTGCGCTGAAACTTCGCGTGGCACCGAGGGCAGAATTTAAATGGAGTCCGTTCCATCTACTGCGAGGCGGACCGACGCGGGTAGGGTCTGTGAGAAGTTGGCCTGGCATATGCTGTCCACTAATTAAAGTGGGCACCTTGCACCAGTCCAAACGACCTTTATTCATGATTAGGTTAAAGACAACCTTTATCGAAAGCTATCCTAGTGGTAGCTATGGAGAGCAGCCTTCAGGCTAAGTCTCCAAGGAATGTAAAGCAGCTTGTTTTACCAGATCATAACCTCCTGAATGACCAAATGAAAGGAGAACCACACAAGGAATATATAAAATATATGTATTTATTACTAAACACTCTCTACTAACCTCTTTATGAGATTAGAGAACAAAGCACACAATATTAAATCACTAGAACGACAGTAAATAGCACAATACACAGTGGGCTCCAGGGGGAGACCAAACCATATACTAAGAAAGTGGTATAACAACCACAACTTGACTAGACACAGTGCCTAGAGCACGTAGAATCGCTGGGACCCCAAGGAACCACCCAAGGTAGTGACACAGGGGACACGGAGGACAGGTGCAGTGTGTGAACACAGGCGCGCGCTCCGTACAACTCTATGGGAAAGTCGCGGTTGGAAATTTAAAGATTAAGGACACTTCGGAGAGGACTTTAAGCAAACCCAGCTAAACATAGAAGGTTCTAAGGCCAGCACCCTTGAGAGTACCGAGGTACCCGTGTTACCTATCCCAGAGGAGCCGGGTGCATAGGGGTCAAGTAATGTCGGAAACCTTCGTCGTTTTCAATGGCGTGTTGCGGAAAAGTACTGCTGCCGGGAAGATGAAAAGTGTCCGGTGTGATCCAAGCCTGGATCGGAAATGAGAAGAACCTTAAAGCAGAGGGGACAGAGTCTGGGTCACTTCACAGTGACCAGGGGCACGATAGACGAATGCCCACCGATGTTGGGTGTTTCAGGTGCGAAGAGGTGAAGCTTGACTCTGCAGCCACAGGGACCAGGAGACGTCGACGACGACCAGAGTCCAGAGGTGAGCTGTCCCACGAAGGATGTCGAGTGCTGGGGGGGGGTCAGTGTCCGGATTGGACACCAACAAGCCTTGGCAACTGCAACCCACGCGGTCAGAGTAAAGATGCTTCTGTGAGGACCAGCAAGGTCCTGGGGACTCTCCAAGCTATGGAGAGTCAGGGCACGTCTGGAGCAACCAGGTAAGCCCACGGAAAGTCAAAGTTACCTTCACAGGGACCCACAGGCCAACGGACCAGGAATCGCGAAGGGACCTCGAGCTGAATCACAAAATACCAGCCCACGGAACACTCGTGGAGTATAGGCCGGAAATCTTCGGTGGAATTACTGCTTGGGGTCAGGACTACAAGTAGCCCAAAGCACAGCCTCAGGGGTCGCCAAAAAACATATGCTGCTGCAAATGTACACGGTGCCCAGGGGTTCGGGTTGCACGGTCCCCACGAGGGATACGGGCCTCAGAATTGCTGAGATCGCAGATCAACCTCAGAGACCACGGGAACCCACCTCCTGTGTTGCAGAAATCTTCGGAGTCCTTCAGGAGCTGCGTAGATGCAAACCAGTCAGATGCACTTAGGTGCCTGCTCAGCAGGGGAGTAACTCCTTTACTCCAAGGGAGATTCTTCAGTCATCCAGCGTCGTGCAGATAGTCGAAGTACTTGGTTTCTGTAGCAGAGTTTAGTCCAGGTAATATCTAAAGTCCTGTAGTCAGGGGTTCCTACTTTATACCCAAGGAAGGGGAGGATCAAACTCTGGGGACCCACCTATGGGAGGGTCAGGACAGAGGGGTGGCTACACCCATGTCCTTTGTCCAGTTTCGCGCCAGAGCAGGAGCAAATGGCTCCTGCAACCGGTTTGAGCTGGACTATGCACAGGGACACCAAATGTGCCCCCAGTGCAGACATCAAGCACTCAGAGTGCACCCACCCAGCCCCAATACACTAAAGCCTGTCTGGGAGGTGGTCACACCTCCCTGTGACAGGAAACCTATTGTCAAGCCTTCCCCTGCTGGAGTTTCGTCCAGCAGCAGGAGGGCAGACTCGTGTCTGTGGCTGGCAGCATCCATTTTGTGATGCCAGGGTTCTGTGAAGCTGGTACCGGGTGTACCGGTGTTGTCATATTTCTCCCTCTAGAGGGTGGAATCATACCTCCCACACCAGTTACTGGTGTGGAGGTATGATTCCAAGGTGTTTGACACCAAACACGACATGTTTCCATGCAGCCGTTTTAAAGTTAGCATTTACCGCGAGGTTATAATGCACTTAAGTATATATGGTTGGCTGCATCACAAACAACCCCGGAATATAGGTTCCGAAGGCTGCAGAGGGGCCCTGCTCATGCATGGGCACCCTCTCACATAAAACCCAGCACCCTGCCTTCAGGATTGATAAGGCCTGCTGTAGGGGTGACTGATAGGTTTATATGTGCAGTGATTAGGATAGATAGAGTGAACCTATATCTCAGTAAGGGGTGCATGCACCACCTTACACAGGCTGCTGTAGCAGACCTGTTGTGTCATTTTAAATGGCCTCTCAGGGGTGGCATAATACATGCTGCAGCCCCTGGGAGGCCTCTGGGGTACCTAGGCCCTGGGTACATAGTATACCATATACTAGGGTCTTATAAGGGTACCCCGGAATCCAATCTGGAGTGTACCTAAAGTACTTGCAATCAATTTAGAGGAGAAAGCAGATAGTCTGACTAGGATCCTGCTATTCAGGACCCCAGTCTAAGTCGAAAACAGTGAAACATCAGCAAAAAGTGGGGGTAACTATAAGAAGCAGATCCTACTCTCCTACAGGCCCGACGGCCTTCCACGAGCTACCCGATCGAAAGAAGGTTTTTTCACTTCATATGATACGCGGAGAATGGGATTACGCGATCGAAACAATACCGTCGAGGGCGAGTGTCTTGCGCACTGAGGGAAACCGGAGAAACGGTGTCGAACCGGAGCTCAGCAATTCACGTCCGAACCAGATTGCAGAAAAAAACAATCTAACAATGGAGTCGATGCCCATGCGCACTATCACCGAAAGAAGGAGTCACCTACCTCGTGACTGGAAAAGACTTCTTCGAATAAAAACAACTTGCATACATCCGGACCCAACACTAGATGGCAGGAGTATGCAAAGCATGTGATCTACATGCCTCAAACATATTCCTGTTATTCTACAATGGAGGAGGGTGTGATAAGGGCATGTGAAGGACGTAGAATTGCTTACCAGTACTCTAGTCCTCCATCAGGGGAATGTTCATTGAAGTCATGAGCACTGAACAATCATGCCCGCAAAATCCCAGAGCACGTTCTGGAAATATATATTTCTATAACATTTCTTTAAAAAAAGCCATTTAATAAAAGGAAAACATACTTTCAAGCAGGGGCTGTTTCTTCACAAGGGTGGGGGAGAACCGCCCCCCGCCTGCTGTGATCCGCGCAGGTAAAAAAATAAAATGGCAATGAAAAGATTCCATTTCCATTTTATTTTTCCAACATACGCACTGCAGCAGCCAGCCTACCCCGAGCCTAGAGACATGCGGGGCGGTTCCTCTGCTGCTGACTGGCAGCAGAAGACAGGAGCAGTGGCTGGCTGGATGCTCCAAAGTGCACATATCACTTAGGCCGGCTGTCTTACGCCAGCCAAAGTGACATGCGCACTTTGAAGCTCTCCACTCAAATGTCTTAGACAGCTGGGTGGAGACCAACCACAGGTCCACAGAGCCTGAAGGAGTTTCCAGTCAGCCCGCTCCATCCAATTCAGGCGCTTCTCTCATGCTCGTTAACAGCACGAGTACAGCGTCTAGATTGATTAGGGGAAAACACCGAGGAGGAAGTGCAGCCATGGGCAAGTACCATTTATTTTATTTATTTAAAATGTTATTCTAGTTGTTTTTTTCAACCTTTGGGGGGGAACGGGTTGCTTTATTTTGGGCTTTTGGGGGGGGGGGAGGGAGTATTTTTATTTTGGGCTTTTGAAGGGATGGGTGTTTTACTTTGGGGTTTTGGAGGGAGGGGGAGTTTTATTTTGTTTTTGGGAAGTGGTTGGGCACTTTACTCACCCCCACCAATTTCAAACGGTACCAGCTGCCCCTGCTTTCAAGCCTACTTACAGGTTATATTCGCCTCATTTCATTCTTTTTTTTTTCCGAAAAACAAACCCATTTCTGAAACTAAAGAATCACTAGAAGTCAACTAGTGATCAAAAAAACTTTTCCATACACCTTTTTAAAAAGAAAAAGGTAGGACATGGGAACAATGTATCTAGACAGGCCAGGGCTCTGAAAAGCTAAAACAAACTGGCAATGTACCGTTAATGTAGCACATACCACCAGTATCCCATCATGACTCGTCAGTGGCGGCTACACCAGTCCAGTTTTCATCAAAACATAGGATCCTGCACTTCAGCCAACAACAAGGAATGAGAGGAAATAGATGCTTATGATTTTAATAAAGATTGCAATAGAAAAGAACTAGGATTACAAGTAAGCAACTTTTCTTTCCCCTTCACGATAGCTTTATATACAGCAATAACCATTGAAACCAGTAGCAAGCTATTAGAACGGAGAAAAAATTAATGCAATACTGAAAGATATTTCTCGAGGAAGCTTGGCCACCTTCGGCATCAGCTCTGAAGTGAGATTCAAGACTGTAGTGGCTCGAAAATGTGTAACTAGATTTCCAAGTACTTCTAAATTACAAATTATTGTTGCGAGAATGTCTCTTAGCAGAGCAGTAGTAACTGCATTTTTTTCCTCAAAGAACAGGCCCTGAGCCTCCTGGAAAATGAATAGTTTTGTTATTGTTTCAATAACAAAGTGAAAATACATCACGCTATACATGTAGAAATGGTGGATTCGCTAAACTTGTGCAAACAGAACTATAACTGCCAAAGAGAAGATCTGTTCTGTATGAACAGATCCTTTGGCTAGAAAGGAAGGATTTTGAAAATAGGTAGGTAGTGTGATATTTTGATTAACGCGAAAATCTAACACTACCGTGGGGAGAAAAATTGTATGAGTTCTCATGACCGCTTTGTCCTTGTAAAATACTGGATCCAGCTAACCGAACGAATGGAGGTGCTAGCCACCAGAAAAGTTGCTTTCCCTTTCAATGTTGCCTTGTGCGTGGGCTCAAACAGAGGGCACATAATTTTATAAAGAACTATATTTAACTCCCAAGAAATAGAGGTTTTCTCACTGGTGGAAAGACATAGAAATTCTCTCCAAAATGCCCTTGATGAATGAAACATTAAATAAAAGATGTTTGCAAGGACATTTTCTACAAACAGTCTGCCACATGCATCAACAGAAGGAATTGCGATTCCTAAATAGCGATATTTAAGGAATGGCTATTTAGGAATCGCAATTCCTTATGCATGTAGGAATCGCAAAATAAATTACGATTCCCAAACATTACCTAATAGCGATTCGCAAATTGTGAATCGCTATTAGGTAATGTCACTCCATTAATTTCTATGGGCCTATAGGCCCATAGGAATGAATGAAAATGCATTCGCAAATGGCGATTACAAAATTGGTAATCGCAAATTGCGCATGCAATTCCAAGGGTGCCAGGGGGCCTAGGGCCCCCCTGATGCACCCCCAAAAAAGGTAAGTATGCACATGTTCAGCACACACATGCCCTAAGGGCATGTGTGCAAAGCACACCACTTTGAAAAATGCACTTTTGTGCATTTTTCAAAGCATGGGCAAATTACTATCAACTACAAGTTGATGGTAATTAGCGTTTCCTAAATGCACAGTTTGCATTTAGGAAAGGCTTGATGCATTGCAATTAGGGAATCGCAAATTGCATGAAAAACTGTAGCCTCACTGAAGCCAAGTAAAGAACTAAAGGGAGACCGCTTTCGCATGTTGCAAAGGCAGAGGGGCACAGTGGGTGTCGGTGCTCTTTTGATACACCAGGTGCAGAACCTCTTCCATTTAAAAGTCGATAATTACATGGTAGATGGGACACTTACCTTCTTTTAAAATATCCAGGCACACTTGATGAACACTGAATTGGCTGTTCCAAAAGAGCTAGCTTTGACTGAAGGGAGTGCTAGAAACAGTTATATTGCTGGTTGTATTAAGCCTGGTACTAATGGTAACACCGCTGTGGAGGGACGCCTCAGGTGGAGATTAAACAATTCCTGAATTGATGAATGGTATCTTCTCTGTGTGAGAGTGCCTCAAATGTTATGAGGTTTGCCCAGGAGGAGTGCGAGGTTGGCCCAGGAGGAGTGCGAGGTTGGCCCAGGAGGAGTGCGAGGTTGGCCCAGGAGGAGTGCGAGGTTGGCCCAGGAGGAGTGCGTAGTGCGAGGTTGGCCCAGGAGGAGTGCGAGGTTTGCCCAGGAGGAGTGCAAGGTTTGCCCAGGAGGAGAGCGAGGTTTGCCCAGGAGGAGAGCGAGGTTTGCCCAGGAGGAGAGCGAGGTTTGCCCAGGAGGAGAGCGGGGTTTGCCCAGGAGGAGAGCGGGGTTTGCCCAGGAGGAGAGCGGGGTTGGCCCAGGAAAAGTACGGGGTTGGCCCAGGAAAAGTACGGGGTTGGCCCAGGAAAAGTACGGGGTTGGCCCAGGAAAAGTACGGGGTTGGCCCAGGAAAAGTACGGGGTTGGCCCAGGAAAAGTACGGGGTTGGCCCAGGAAAAGTACGGGGTTGGCCCAGGAGGAGAGCGAGGTTTGCCCAGGAGGAGAGCGAGGAGAGCGAGGTTTGCCCAGGAGGAGCACGGGGTTTGCCCAGGAGGAGCACGGGTTTGCCCAGGAGGAGCACGGGGTTTGCCCAGGAGGAGCACGGGGTTTGCCCAGGAGGAGCACGGGGTTTGCCCAGGAGGAGCACGGGGTTTGCCCAGGAGGAGCACGGGGTTTGCCCAGCGTGGTTTGGGTTTGCCCAGGAGGAGCACGAGGTTTGCCCAGGAGGAGCACGAGGTTTGCCCAGGAGGAGTACGAGGTTTGCCCAGCGAGGTTTGCCCAGGAGGAGCACGAGGTTTGCCCAGGAGGAGCACGAGGTTTGCCCAGGAGGAGTACGAGGTTTGCCCAGCGAGGTTTGCCCAGGAGGAGCACGAGGTTTGCCCAGGAGGAGCACGGGGTTTGCCCAGGAGGAGTACGGGGTTTGCCCAGGAGGAGTACGGGGTTTGCCCAGGAGGAGTACGGGGTTTGCCCAGGAGGAGTACGGGGTTTGCCCAGGAGAAGTACGGGGTTTGCCCAGGAGAAGTACGAGGTTTGCCCAGGAGAAGTACGAGGTTTGCCCAGCGAGGTTTGCCCAGGAGGAGCACAGGGTTTGCCCAGGAGGAGCACGGGGTTGGCCCAGGAGGAGCACGGGGTTGGCCCAGGAGGAGCACGGGGTTGGCCCAGGAGGAGCACGGGGTTGGCCCAGGAGGAGCACGGGGTTGGCCCAGGAGGAGCACGGGGTTGGCCCAGGAGGAGCACGGGGTTGGCCCAGGAGGAGCACGGGGTTGGCCCAGGAGGAGCACGGGGTTGGCCCAGGAGGAGCACGGGGTTGGCCCAGGAGGAGCACGGGGTTGGCCCAGGAGGAGCACGGGGTTGGCCCAGGAGGAGCACGGGGTTTGCACAGGGAGGTTTGCACAGGGAGGTTTGCCCAGGAGGAGTGCGAGGTTTGCCCAGGAGGAGTACGCGGTTTGCCCAGGAGTGCGAGGTTTGCCCAGGAGGGCGAGGTTTGCCCAGGAGAAGTATGAGGTTTGCCCAGGAGGAGTACGAGGTTTGCACAGGAGGAGTACGAGATTTGCACAGGGAGGTTTGCCCAGGAGGAGTGCGAGGTTTGCCCAGGAGGAGTACGAGGTTTGCCCAGGAGGAGTACGAGGTTTGCCCAGGAGGAGTACGAGGTTTGCACAGGGAGGTTTGCCCAGGAGGAGTGCGAGGTTTGCCCAGGAGGAGTACAAGGTTTGCCCAGGAGGAGTACGAGGTTTGCACAGGGAGGTTTGCCCAGGAGGAGTGCGAGGTTTGCCCAGGAGGAGTACGCGGTTTGCCCAGGAGGAGTACGCGGTTTGCCCAGGAGGAGTACGAGGTTTGCCCAGGAGGAGTACGAGGTTTGCCCAGGAGGAGTACGAGGTTTGCCCAGGAGGAGTACGAGGTTTGCCCAGGAGGAGTACGAGGTTTGCCCAGGAGGAGTACGAGGTTTGCCCAGGAGGAGTACGAGGTTTGTGGCTCAGTGGACTAATGCATCCACTGCAGGGGCCTGTGATCGACCTCATGGTCACAGGTTCAAATCCCGGCGGGTCTACTCAGCCTTTCATCCATCTGAGGTCGATAAAATGAGCACCATTGAGTTGGGAAACAATAAACATCTGTTATTCAGCGCTTAACAAATACACATGTTATGTTATGTTGCCCAGGAGGAGTACGAGGTTTGCCCAGAAGGAGTACGAGGTTTGCCCAGAAGGAGTACGAGGTTTGCCCAGGAGGAGCACAAGGTTTGCCCAGGAGGAGCACAAGGTTTGCCCAGGAGGAGCACAAGGTTTGCCCAGGAGGAGTACGGAGTTTGCCCAGGAGGAGCGCGAGGTTTGCCCAGGAGGAGCGCGAGGTTTGCCCAGGAGGAGCGCGAGGTTTGCCCAGGAGGAGCGCGAGGTTTGCCCAGGAGGAGCGCGAGGTTTGCCCAGGAGGAGCGCGAGGTTTGCCCAGGAGGAGCGCGAGGTTTGCCCAGGAGGAGCGCGAGGTTTGCCCAGGAGGAGCGCGAGGTTTGCCCATGAGGAGCGCGAGGTTTGCCCATGAGGAGCGCGAGGTTTGCCCAGGAGGAGTACAAGGTTTGCCCAGGAGGAGTATGAGGTTTGCCCAGGAGGAGTACGAGGTTTGCCCAGCAGGAGTACAAGGTTTGCCCAGGAGGAGTACAAGGTTTGCCCAGGAGGAGTACGGGGTTTGCCCAGGAGGAGTACGAGGTTTGCCCAGGAGGAGTACGAGGTTTGCCCAGGAGGAGTACGAGGTTTGCCCAGGAGGAGTACGAGGTTTGCCCAGGAGGAGTACTGAGGTTTGCCCAGGAGGAGTACGAGGTTTGCCCAGGAGGAGTACGAGGTTTGCCCAGGAGGAGTACGAGGTTTGCCCAGGAGGAGTACGAGGTTTGCCCAGGAGGAGTACGAGGTTTGCCTAGGAGGAGTACGAGGTTTGCCTAGGAGGAGTGCGAGGTTTGCCCAGGAGGAGTGCGAGGTTTGCCCAGGAGGAGTACGAGGTTTGCCCAGGAGGAGTACGAGGTTTGCCCAGGAGGAGTAAGAGGTTTGCCCAGGAGGAGTAAGAGGTTTGCCCAGGAGGAGTAAGAGGTTTGCCCAGGAGGAGTAAGAGGTTTGCCCAGGAGGAGTAAGAGGTTTGCCCAGGAGGAGTAAGAGGTTTGCCCAGGAGGAGTAAGAGGTTTGCCCAGGAGGAGTAAGAGGTTTGCCCAGGAGTGCGAGGTTTGCCCAGGAGGAGTACGAGGTTTGCCCAGGAGTACGAGGTTTGCCCAGGAGGAGTCCGAGGTTGCCTCGGACGCATCAGCCTGGGTGCAGGCAATGTTGGAATGGCAGAATGAGGCGCCACTTGGATAGCTGGACAGTGTAGGAAGCTGGCTCCGTACATACTATACCAAAGTGAGGTATAGTGTGCACAGAGTCCAGGGAGTCCCCCGAGATATAGCAGAGGCTAAATTAGGTAAGTACTAACAGTTCTCTTTGTGGTAGTGTGGGCGAGCAGTTGGGCTTATCCAGAGGGTGTGTTAAGCATTTATTGTATTCACTCAATCAAGACTGATGCACACACTCAACGACTGAATCCTGACCAATTAGTTAAGTATAAAAAAAGGTATACTTGTACTTTATTTCTAGAACCAAGCAGGACTTGGTACAGGTTGGTAAAATATACTTTCAATTGTAAACCTTTACACAGAAATGCAATTGAAGATGGATTTGCAGTTGTTACTGGTTTGTATCACTTTAAAATGCAGTTTTAATTACACAGTAAATACTTTCATATTACTTTTTAGTTAATTTTGGATTACTTTGAGTACTGGGGTGGTATGCCTAGATACCACAACTTAGGATCCTACAATACACGGTAAGTAAGACTTTTTTATACTTTGCAGTTTAGTTCTCTTTTCTCCATACAAACATCAGTTCAACACTTTCAGGTCCCAAAATCTCTTAACATGGGTTCCTAGGGGAGAAAAAGTGTTAGCGGTTTCTCAGGTAAGTACACGACTTATGAGTGGGAGTTTTAGGGGTCAGGCCCAAGGTTCCCCAAGGTCTAGATGGGCACTCGAGTTGCACCACCAGCGGCGGCACTAGGGTGGCCGGGTGCAGAGTGCAGGGGTCCAATGTTAGCCAATGGGGCTAAGGGGGCCTTCGGTTTGGGTCTGCTGACGAGCAGGCCACTCAGGTGTGGGAGCAAAGCTCCTAGGGTTAAGGTCAGCACAGGAGCTGCACCACCAGCGACACTGGGGCGGCCGGGGGCCGGGTGCAAAAAGGGTGTCGGGGACCCTGTGCTTTTCAATGGAGACCTTCGGTTCTGCAAAGTTGCTGAAGGCTCGGGCAGGGAGACTTCCTGAAACCGACCACCGGCTGGAGAGGTAAGTTGGGTTTATTTGGGGGATGTCTGGACACCGTCGGTTGGGCCACCCAAGGCTGTGGGGCGTCCAAAGCAGAGGTGTCTTCTGGAGTTGGGTATTCTTACCAGCTCCAGTCGTGGTTGGGGGGGGACCCTTCAGGTTGAGGCTGCAGGCGTCGTCTCGAAGCTTGAGGAAGGTCGGGGATCACCAGATCCCAGGTCAGGATCACTGGGGATACCTCCTTATGGTGTTGGGGAGTCGGGTGAAGAGTGGTGCAGAACCGGAATCGCCGGAATCTGGATTCTGTCGGTGAGTCTTTGCTTGAGCAAATCCGGTGCTCACGGAGACAGAGTCTGTAAAATGGTTGCAGGGCACGTCCTCCAGGCACTGGGGGTTGCTGGCTGCTGAACTCGCCGTGGTTTTTGCTGTAGGCAGGTCATAGACGGGACAGGCCGGTAGGGCTGGCGCCAAAGCAGTTGGTGCCCTCTTCTTCTTCCTGGGTCAGCACGGCTCTTCGGTCCTTCTTTCTTCCTCGAATCTGAGGAGGCATGGTTCAGTCACTGCATACTGCTTCCACACCCTGAAGATGCCGAGGAAGATCTTTAAATGGTTCCCAAGCAACACTAGTCCCTAGTCACAAGCAAGTTGGACTATGGGAACGCCCTCTATGCCAAGATCACTAAGCAACTCACTAGAAGTCTACAAACCATCCAGAACTCGGCAGTCAGACTCATCCTCAACCTCCGACACAGACCTCACATCACACCACACCTTAGAGAGCTACACTGGCTCCCAATACACAAACGAGTTCAATTCAAACTCCTCACACACACATTCAAGGCACACCACAACTCAGACCCCACCTACCCGAGCAGTTGCATCTCCTTCCACCAATCACCCAGACACCTCAGCGTCGCAGGACTCATGCTTGCATACATCCCATGCATCCACAGAACCAGACCAGGAGGGACGGGCGTTCTCTTACATCACTCCTAAAGAATGGAACAACCTCCCACTCCATATCAGAGCCTCCTCCTCTCTTCTTGAACTCTGCAAGAACCTGAAGACCTGGCTTTTCAATTAAGCAGCCTACCATAGGCAGGGCTAGACACACACACACACCTGCTCAGCGTCAGGATCTTCTGACTGAATCTTTTGTGACATTCATAGCACTGATAAGGTTAATCCTCAGTGTGTGCACTCTCTTGGTGAGACTGATCTTCTGAGTGAATCTTTTATGACATTCATAGCACTGATAAGGTTTATCCTCAGTGTGTGCTCTCTCTTAGTGAGACTGATATTCTGACTCAAGCTTTTGTAACATTCTGAATACTTATAAGTCTTTTCTCCAGTGCGGATCTTCTCATTCTGCATGAGGCAGGCTTTCGTACTCAATCATTTCTGCCATGAAGAACACGCAAAAGGTTTTTCCTCCAATATGCATGATTTCATAATTAATGATTAGGACTTAAAACTGAGGGTGTTCTGGCATTCTGAGCACTGATGATGTGTTTCCCCATTGTGGGTTGTTTTATGTTGTGTGAAAACAGTTTTCTGAGGAAAGCCTTTGCATTCAAAGCGCTGATAATGTTTTTCCCCAGCGTACATCCTCTCAAGCTGAGTGAGATGAGATGGATGCCGGAGGCTTTTTCCACATTCAGAGCAAACACAGCGTTTCTTGCTTTAGTTAATGCCTTCAGGTTGAGTTTGGTCTTGCATACATGCAACTGTAAAAAGAGCATACATCAAGAGTCTTGACACATTAAGCTAATGTTCGTCATTATCCTCTAGTGGGAGCTTCAGGCGTTCTCCTCAACACTTGTAAGGACCTAATGATGGCTTCTGTCTGGAGTTCACATGGTATCACCTTTGCAAGCAGCCAAAGTAATCCATAAACGTTCACTGAGCTGTCCCAATGCATGTATGTCTCTCGTGCAGTTCCTTCCTTCGTGTTGTGCATGTGGGTTCTCTCATGTAGAATTAGATTGACGGTATTTATTTATTTAGGAGTTTGTAAAGTATTGATCAGTTCTCTGGCTCGGGTTCAGTGTTTATAAATTAGGTACATATTTACATACATGTACTGGCAGAAAGTTAGGACATGCAGGATAATATTAGGCATGATCAGCAGCAGAAAGCCTGTCCATGTTCTGGACCCGCTATCTTCTATTCTGTAGGTTAACTTCAGAGGACATAGTTGATGGGCATCTTCCAACACTTCACACTGTGCTCCAGTAGCCTTGGAAAGACCTTTCTGTTCTACTGCCTGTGCTCTCTCCTCTTGATTGAGACGAGTCGTCCCACTGGTGCTTCTGCACGGCCTTCCTCAGGCACCCTCCGACTAACTTTACAACAGAGGTTATTCTCATCCCCACTTAATAGATAAAACCTTTCTCCTCATTAAAGTATTGCGTGAATCTTCAAATGTCTCAGAGTGAAAATATACTTCCAATTATTACTTGCACTGGGCTGTATTCCTAATGTGCATTTCAATACCAATAACTAACTTTTGTTATATGTTTCTGGTGATTTTTCTTTGGGGGGTGGGGTTGGTAATGTATCTTAAATGTGTGGGATTAGAGATCTTTCATTTTCTGTAGTTTTCTCCGCTCTCATTTCCTCACCACTCCTTCAATCCTCCAAATCATTTCCTTCTAGGAGCTTCTAGACAAGACTTTTGCAAAGTAAATGTTTTTACTGTGTTGATTTCTGTTAAATGCTGCTTGCATTTGTTTTCTTAAAAGTGCAGAGACAGTTTTTCAAGCTTTTAGGGCTATGGCCTAATCCTCTTGGGGTGGGGGAGGGGCACATGAGCTCAGCAATGCTGTGGTTGGTGAGACTATGAAGTGCCTCTGGCCACAAATGAAGAACTCTGGAGGGAAGGAGGGCGCTCTGAAAGAACGGTACAGTTAGCAGAGTTACTGTGGCTGCAGTTGACATATGTGGTGAGAACCACTCCTTTACTGCGGAGACAAACGGGGGAATACCTGCTCTGAGGTATGCTGCAGTACTCGATGGAGTGTGTACTGCAGGTATCGCAAGAATAAGTGGCATGAACTGCACAGAGGTATGTGGAAGGTTTGCTGCAGAGAGGGTTTGTGCTGAAGGTGCTGGTGGTTCTGCAGTTTTTGTGCAAGTTTCGAAGTTTGTAGCAATTCTAGATAAACATTCATCTGGTGGGTGGGGTTGGGGTTGGAATAATATCCTGTTTCTCGCACATGAAAATAAATGTAGTAGGCAGCAACCATAGGCGGCATACTCTGACCTTGGGGTCATACATGAAGGTTATGCATCCTTCAACAATAGGCCTTTATGTGCTTGAATGGTCAGTTCCAACCGTTTTTTTAAAATTATTACGGGGGGGGAGGCGGGGTGGCTTCTGAACCACATGTCAGATAAAAACAATCTGACAAGTGATGCGGATTCATTCTCAACAGACGTAGGGTGATGCCTACATTTCTTGATTTACAAAAACAAGGAGGCTAGTCCAAGAAATCACTAGTTGGAGGACCTAAGCAAGGCATGTGCTCCAAAAAAATGTCAAATTAACAGTACTCAATGTGTTGCCCACAGAGGTAGAAGGCATGCTATGGTATCAGTAACTGTATGGTATTAAGACGAGTATGCTGGGGCGGTGTGGAGAAAACCTGAATCGGCGCGCGGGTGGGCATGGGTGCGCGGGCATGGGTGCGCGGGCGCATGCATGAGTGCGCGGGCGCATGCATGGGTGCGCGGGCGCATGCATGTGTGTCTGGTGGTGGAAACGGACTGTCATGGGAGTAAAAACGAAAGGCAGTCTGTTAGAGGTATAATGAGCCCAGGAGAATCCAAGGGGAGTTACAGGCTGACACGTCTGTCTTCATGCAGGGCTTTTACAGAGCATGTAAATGCCCTGGAGCATCATGTCTCTAGCAAAAAAGAAAGACAGTGTAGACTGAAATCTAATAAACTCAGATTTTTGAAGCGAACAACGGAAGAGGAAACTCCGATATACACGGAAGGAGCAGATGTGCAAAGGCAGAGGGGACATTATTCGGAGAAGACTTGAAGCAAATGCACAGGCACGTGGACGGGAGGCCATGTAAAGCTTTGAGGTGCGGCCACAATGCTGCTCACCTGATACAGGGGAGGGGGCGGGGGTGGCTAACCAGAACTTCTACATCCATGTTGTCACAAGTCCGACAGGAGGAACGTTCCTGATCTAGACTGGTCTTCAGAGCCTTGCAGCAAGAGGCGGATGGTGGGAGTAAGAGATGCAGTTAAAGGCAAACTCTGCTGCAGGTCCTAAGGTTGTCCGACATCTTGTAAGGTGCAGGCGTCAGATGCCAAGGAGTGTGCTACAGGCCCTGCCCTGCCAATCACCCCCTTACGGCTGTCTGGGTTAGCTTGCATGACCCCTCTAGTGCTGCCCCTATGCTCCTGGCCCGACCAGGGCGGGGCGTTGGTATATTTATGATGCATTACGGAATGCAGGGTGCAGACACTTAAGCATTTGTTGACTGCTAAGAAAATGGGTAGAGTGAGGTGCAAAGAATGCATAGGTTGAGCCGTGGGTGCTCTAGATGGCAGGGTAGGCAGTGATGGGGCACTTACTCCGCAGGTGTTGCAGGGGCAGGTGGCACAGGCGCTACAGGCGCGCGCTGCAAGGCCCGAGTGATGCCACTGAACATGGGGTGTAGGCTGCTGAAGGTACAGGGGCTCCACCAAGAGATGTCACAGGGGAACCCTGACTGTGGACTGGAGTTGGAGAGGAATTCACCACAAAGGGCTGCAGGAGCAGAAGGGTTTATTCTGTCTGCTTTTGCTGCAAGTCCTGGAGCAGTCGATAGACCTATTTTGCCGAACAGGCTACATGGGTGGAAGGAGAATCTTTCTAATGCAGTGCTTACCGCAGGGGCAGATGGGATACATACTGTAAAATGCACTTGTTTTACTCACCCAGGTTGTACTTGTGCTGCACTTCTTTAACAATCTGTGTATTTGCAGATCTCCGAAAGATTCCTTCTGTTGAGAGGGCTGAGAGAGAAAAACATGGACAGGTTTACATCTGATTCAATTGACAATTCATTTCACTTCTGTAAGGCACTCGAACCATAACTACTTGATTCATAAACCACTCTAATCTGAAAAGTTGCTTAAATAAAGCAGATTTTACTAACTCCTGCATGGAACAAATGGAAAGGAAGGGATAAGAAGGTGTTTTAGGACCAGATGCCACCTTGTGCCAGTGGGGTGTAGGACTAGAGGTGTTTAGTTTCTTCCCCATCCCTTTTCTACCTCAGCGCTGAAGCCAGAAAATGCTTCAGTCAGATGTGTGATGTCATGAATAGGAGGGAAGAACGCAACACTGTGAGCCAATCACAATCGGACATGGTACCCGGTCGCTGTAGCAGACTTTGCTAATGAGGATAACTCAAAGCTTTGAGGGTGGCAGGTTGGGAAGAGCAGCACGTTTAATTGGCAATGGGACCAGTGGCTTGTCCACTGACTCCTTTCACAAGCATACAACACTGCACAACAGGGCAGCCACTCACGAAGGATGAATGGCAACTGCTGCACAGCAGGAATATGTGGAGTTCCCTTCAGAAGAACTGCTCCAAGCAGAAGAACTCTCTTTTTAGACATTTAAAAACTGTGAAAGGCGCCTGTGTTTCTGAGTCTTGCAAGTGCCAAGTTTTCTCTAGTCCAAGTACCTGCTACACAAGTTTTAAAGCCAAGCCACAGGAGTGGTGACACCACAGAGAGCAAGGCCGGCGCTGTGGGTTGTAAGTTAAGAATATCAAGGGCTTCATTACTGTATTCGCCTGGAAGGCATTTTGACTCCTTGCTCGTCCATGGGCTCCCTCCCTCCCCACGGGCTCCATCCCTCCCACCCCCACCCCCCATGGGCTTCATCCTTCCCCCATGGGGCTCTCCATCCTTCCCCCATGGGGCTCTCTCCATCCTTCCCCCATGGGGCTCTCTCCATCCTTCCCCCATGGGGCTCTCTCCATCCTTCCCCCATGGGGCTCTCCATCCTTCCCCCATGGGGCTCTCCATCCTTCCCCCATGGGGCTCTCCATCCTTCTCCCAGGGGCTCATCATCCTTCTCCCAGGGGCTCATCATCCTTCCCCCATGGGCTCTCCATCCTTCCCCCATGGGGCTCTCCATCCTTCCCCCAGGGGGCTCTCCATCCTTCCCCCAGGGGGCTCTCCATCCTTCCCCCATGGGGCTCTCCATCCTTCCCCCATGGGGCTCTCCATCCTTCCCCCATGGGGCTCTCCATCCTTCCCCCAGGGAGCTCTCCATCCTTCTCCCATGGGGCTCTCCATCCTTCCCCCATGGGGCTCTCCATCCTTCCCCCATGGGGCTCTCCATCCTTCCCCCATGGGGCTCTCCATCCTTCCCCCAGGGGGCTCTCCATCCTTCCCCCAGGGGGCTCTCCATCCTTCCCCCAGGGGGCTCTCCATCCTTCTCCCATGGGGCTCTCCATCCTTCTCCCATGGGGCTCTCCATCCTTCTCCCATGGGGCTCTCCATCCTTCTCCCATGGGGCTCTCCATCCTTCCCCCATGGGGCTCTCCATCCTTCCCCCATGGGGCTCTCCATCCTTCTCCCATGGGGCTCTCCATCCTTCCCCCATGGGGCTCTCCATCCTTCCCCCCTGGGGCTCTCCATCCTTCCCCCATGGGGCTCTCCATCCTTCCCCCCTGGGGCTCTCCATCCTTCCCCAGTGGCCACAGAAGGTGACCGTATAAGTGATCATTAATCAAGCATAAAAATGCACAGAGGCTCTCGTATAAAAAAGTAATTATCTCCAGGGAAGATGCCACACATAATACTGCCTACAAAACCATGAGGAGTGAATCCCATTGCTGCATCACAGATATCTCACTTTTGAAAATGTACAGATGCTCCTGTTCATCTGCGGGAAAGAGCTGGACCAGAAAGAGGCACTTAATTACATTGACAAAAGCAAGAAACCCAAGCTAAATGTGCCTGGAGATGGTGGCCTCCAAAGATCTCCTTCCTGTGCTGAGACCAACACGCGACGAACGAATCATTCAAATCAAACACCATGATTGTTGCTACAATCACAGCAGTACAGCCTCTGGGAAGTAATGGTGCGGCCCCGCTTCAGATACTGGAAGAAATGTCTTCTCATTGATGTACACTCCCTTCACAATAAAGTGCAGATCTACTCGAAGGAAGTCTTTACTGTAGTGAAACGCAGGTCACTACTAAGCCGGCTGCAGAGACCTCTACCCCTTTGAAAAGGTCAGAAGTTGGTGCAGTGTTGTTTATTTCCGATGCTGCAGGAGCTGGGGGGGGGCAGATATAAAGATTTTCAGGGCAAGAGGAGGAGCAAACAATCTGCATTAAATTTAAAGGGCCCGCAGGGTGCCCGGCTCTCCGCTCATGGACTCGCTCTCATAAACTTAGGACTGCGATGAAGAGGAGTAGGAAAATCGATGCTTCTTGTAGTAGCGGATATCTTTTATGGATGATGTAGCAGCTTCCAGAAAACAAATGGCATCTGATTATGGTGCAGTGGTAGAAGGCACCTAGAATACAGCCCTGTTCTTCTATATCTTTTCTTTAGATGTTCTTTTTTAGGGCGGTTTATCACGAACTGAAGTAGTTTCAGTAGCAGCCGGGTGTCGAGTCTCTTTGCCTCCTTTCCAGACTCGTGGCTATTTCTGGGTGGTGGAACCACCCACATATCTGAGATCTCTTACAGCACGGCCTTGCAGAAAAATATTTCCTTTAGCAAAAACACCTAGATATGCCGTAGGGGTGGGCGTCCAGGATTGACATTTGAAGCTCTTCCTGCTGGGAGACCAGTCTGTATGCTGGTAGCTAAAGGCTCTTCCGGCAATGGTGGCCTCCTAGTGAGGGCCTCTCCCTCCAATGTAAGGGACCACAGTCACATTCAGCATTGGCGAGCACATGGACCAGTCTTCTTCAGAGTAACTTTAGTGCTACGCCTCTAGAAAACAAGCAAGTCTCAAGCGATGAGGGACTTAAGGCATTGAGACCAAGTTTGTGAGGGAAAGATGCAGAGGTCTGAAACGTTTCACTGAAGGTGTGGCTGATGGATGCAATAAAAAAAACACATGAAAAATGTGCTCTTTGTTTAAATTAAAAGGATAACAATTCTAGGAAATAAATCACACAAAAGGGCAATGCTCAACTGCTTTGTCAAAAACAACGGGAACTATCATTTGTAAGTTGGGGGCGGTAAGTGGGGGCTACTGGGCAACAGTAAATGAAGAGGCTTGGCACAGGGGTGGAAGGCAGGCATACAGGGCGGTAAAAACACTTAAACACCAAAGCATGTTTAGAGAAAAATGATCGTGCAGCCAGAATCAGCAACAATCTAGGAAGAAGGAAGCAGAGTCCGGCACCTACATTTGCCGGAATGGACTCCACCAAGCACGGAATGGACTCCACCAAGCACGGAATGGACTCCACCAAGCACGGACACAAAGATGTATTCTCTGTTCAGCAATCAAATGTCTCACCTTACCCTTCTGTGGCTCAGAATGGGGTAGAGAAGTCTCTTTCACTATATAATAGGCAGTTATCCCAGCACCCAGACAGAGCCAACTGCCTGCTTCAAGACTCAGGAGAGGCGAGCGCGAGACTAAAGTGACCTCTGGAGGCTGGTGAGATAGATGCGATTCCATGCCTATACTATGCTTTGATTCGTCATCAGATTCTACGACAAATTTCTGTCAATAATGCTTTTCCAGGAGCTTTGCTGGGATTTCTCTGCTCATGAGAATAGGGTTTCCTGTGTATATATCTTTGTGATTTCACGGAAGCAGCATCTGTTCTTGTCTGAAACTGATGATATGGTATTGTTGTCGCTGCACTTCTTATTTCCTGACTGAGGTTTGTTCTGTTGGGCCACAGGAGAGCGTTATCTCCAGTTGTTTGGGACTGATGAAAAAAGGGAGTCTATTGTCCGTCAGTATATGGTGAGCGTTTTTAGAGGTTTGTAGTTTGCACTCCAGGCCGATATTCTGCACACGTCAAGTCTCTCGCACGTACTCTGCAGCACTGCCCAAACCGTATCTCTCAGTAGGCTGTACAGGTTCCCATGACATACTCTTTCTGTAGTTCCCCTAAGGTGAGGGTGTAGCAGGGGGATGCTGGTACTACTGCATATGATTCTGGTGAATATAGGGTAGGACGGTTTATATAATAAAGGCAAGGGACCCTGGTTAGGAGAACTGACTGGACCGTTTGGAAGAATGAGCAGAAAGAAGCACAGATTAGGTCTGGGCGGTGAACTCCGCTCCATTCGCGGAGTTTGCAGAGTTTTCTGCACTCCGCGCAGCTCACAGAGTGCAGAAAACACAGCTTCGCGTAGTGCAGCAGAGTTTTTTTCCGCGCTCGCAAACAGTAAGTTCGTGAGCGCAAGCTGCAGCTCGCGTAGAATTGCTACTCGAGCGACAGGAAGACCAGCGTGAACGGCAGTTCGCACTGCACTCCGCACCTTGCAGAACTTCGCAGAGTTTTTGGTCACTTCGCGGAGTTCCGCATAGCAAAACTCAGCGAACTACGCCCAGGCCTGGTACAGATCCTGTGCTACTGACCAGACACCATGCTGCCATCACGGATACTCACAACATAGCCTGGGTTGTCAGAGTGGAAGCCACCATACTTACAAATGACCTACATCGGTTCCTCAGTGCTACCAAGGGGCATATCAAATGTTACACAAACCCAGAAACACAGGGATCACCCCAGTGGGCTATCACGACTGCCAAGCTCACTTGGCGAAAAAGGGACAGTGCTGTCCACCTGTATCAGGGCAGAGCAGCAGAGCTTCCCATAGCTATGCAGAGAGCTTCCTTCCCAACACTCTTACCCACAAGTAGTACTGTACACAACTCTTGCCCATGGGTGGTCAGTACTCTTGCCCAAAGATGCGCATGAGAGTTTGGTACCCACCATGCTCCTGCAGGAAGGCAATTGTTTCCCTGACAACCAGTGGCACCTTCTCCTTATTGGCGCTCTTCTCTCTGAGCCTGTGGGCATAGAAGGGAAGTCATATTCAGCACAGGGCTGCTATAAAGCGGAATAGTGCAGGAGGAAAGCCTGTGGGGATACAGGGATAGAAGAGTTGCAGGGCAGGTAACGACAGAAATAAAACATGACAGGATGAGAGCTTAGAAAGCGTTGAGTGTGGGCAGAGGGAATCCGCTGGAAGTGCAGATCAAGGGCAGCTGCAACAAAGCGGGTGAAAGAAGTAGAAGAGGGGGGATGATAGAAGGGAGCGAAGGTGGAGGATGGGGGTGGGCAAGAGTAAGATGGCAGGTAACATTGCAGTGCAGGGTAATACTGAAACGGCAGAGAGCGCTTAAGAGGGCAGAAGTGCAGTGTGAAAGCGGACAAGAGGGGCAGGTGGACTGACAGTAAGATGGTAGTGCCATCCATGCAGACGGAAGCTATACGGAGGGCAGCAGAGGGTATGAGTGCAGGTGAATGGGTAGAAAGTAGTGGACAGAAGGAAGGCTAGAGAAAGGGAAAAGGGAGATGGGTGAGAGTAGGTGGAGGGCCAGGTTAGAAAGAGAGGAGTGAGTCGAAAGTGGGGCATGGGAGAAGGGCAAGGAAGAGGTGAGAAGAGGACAACAACGGCATTAGAAGGGCAAAGGAGGGCAGAATAAAACTTGGGGAGAATTACTCACTGCTGCAGAGATACTCCGAATTGCTGATTTGGCAGAGGCGGTCGAGGTGGTGTGGGCTTCGGGGACACAGGTGGGGCCTTCAGCGACGATCGCAAATACTCATCGTACCTGGAGGGAGAGAAATCGTTTAATAAATCTGCATCTCTGTGAGCCAAACTGAACCCTCTCTTCACAGGCTCAAAACAATAAAAATCTCTCGGTGGAAGACACAGCTGCAGTGCCAGCCTCTAAATGCCAACTTCAGCAGATAAAACACTGCACAAAGATACCCGAGCTAGAGGACGTGGGATTCGGATCTACGGTTTATGCCAACATTCGCACCTTCCTACCATGGTAATTCCAATCGTACTGCCTCTTCCACTGTACTCTGGCTCCCAGCTGTGCAGAGAACTCCTTGCATGACCCTGCGACGTGCCATTTCCAAGTCCCACGGAGTGAGTCCTCTTTAATGAAACTCTACGTCATTCAAGAACATGCCATAATCAGGCCCTCTTTCCACACCCGTGCTTCCCTTGTATGATCATCTCCCTCCCCCTACAACACCCTTGTAGTGCTGACCATGGTGGACAAGGACACCTCAGTGCAAATAATGTGTTCCGTAAACCATGCTAGACTTGATAGTTCTTGGGACCTACGGTCAGCCAGATATGAAGGAAGGCAGACTGAAACAAATACCACAGCACAAACCTTCCAATCTTCACTATTAATAGCTACCTAGGAGCCGTTTAATTAATAGAAAACTACACAAGTTATACCCCCATAGCAGGTGCTTTAAATGAATTTAGCACATGCAAAGTAAGAGTTTACATTCATCTCTAACGAAATAATGAAGACGGGATGGAATGTCGATCAGGAAAAAATAAAAATTGTTAAGTATTCATCATAATAATAAAGAACACAAATCTGACCTACTTTTCTTACAGAGACCGGTCTCAAAGACTCCTCAGGTCCAGGGTTGTGCTAAAAATGATCTTGGACTCTTATTTCTCCTACACTTTCACTGAAACAAAACTGTTACACTTGGCAGTGTCGTGTAGTTCCTACAAATCTATATAGGATCTGCGGGTTTAGACAACATAAACTAAGGGATTGGTGTCCAGACTGATTCCAGACACCCCCAAAGGATATGTTAGTCTGTAGACCAGCTAGCTTAAAGTGCCACTATGAGCCCCTCTACCAAGGAGCAAATAGTTTCGGCAACTATCGAACATGACAACCCTGACCGCTCAGGGATCGTGGAAACAGTACAGTACTTTTCGTTCAGTCACTCGTGCTCATTTGTTCTCAGAGAGATAAGCATTTATTGAACCAGCGTCATTCTAGTATAAAATACGTGCACTGCAACAACCATTAGACGGAAACAGATATATACGATTACAAGCACCAACAGAGTAAATAAAAGGTAGAATTCTACCATGGTGCTAAAACAGTGAATATATGCAGGCATATAGATACATGGCAGTAAACATGCATACTCCTACGATGCAAACCCTAGCTAAGTGTACCTAGCATGTATGTAGGTGTAAAGCCAAGAATCCCCTAGGAAAGAGTCAACCCCATTACCTGATGGGAGAAAACGAAAGACCCTGTCTTGGTCTCAAGTCGGGCACCCCGCAAGGGATGTCAGACCACTGCGTGGTGGAGTGTCTGCGTGCAGGAACTTCAGCATCTCGTGTCAGCGTGGAAGCTTCTCCTCTGGTTGCCCAGCGAAGATGTGGTACTTATATACCCGAAAGGTACCCTCAGGGATTCTACCTAGATGTGTCATGGTACTGTGGGCCTGTCGTCCAAGGATGACGATAGCGGTGACTTTTGTACAGAGTTATTATACAGAAGATGGTAATCCTGCTGTGATACTAAGAATCTGCATGCATAATTTTCAAAGAAAACCACACGACATTTATTCGCCACCTAACTAGGTAAAAGGTCAGCGCCAGAGCTGTTATGTAGAGCAAGGTAGGGCAAATGTAGGTAAACGGTCGTGCAACTACCTAGGCCTATATTGGGGTACATTAGGGCTCATAACAGCAGAATCCCTTCTGCTTACCATTAAACCTACCCCCAGTCCTTTGTTCTCTAGAGCACTGTTCTATCGACTACCCTACCAGGTCTCGGTTTCAACTATGGGCCCTCTCTTGTCAATTCTTAGCCCCTTATATACGCCATTCTCCAAACTTCACGATGTTGGGAGATTTCAATATTCAGCTAGCTATTATCGAACACCTCCGCATCTCCGCTGTCATGAATGCTTTGTTGTCACTTGAACTGCACCTACATGTAACTTAGCCAACCCAGCTCATATTCTTGACCTCATCTTCTCGAATCATTTGGACTTAGCAACTCTCCCTCGATTTTGGTATTTACTTTACACTCTCCTTCTCCAACTGCCTCTTTATAAGACAGCCAGGTTAGGTGATGCCCTTCGGCTCTTCCAGGATCTTGCTGACCCCTTGGTGTTTCCACCGCTCACTGCACCCGGTCAAGGATTGTGAGCGAGTGGCTGAGAAGCTTGCTAAAATCCAGAGTTGAATGGAACTTGACTGGCTCAGCCTCAATGAAGCAAAGCCAGAGTTACTTGTAATAAGTACAGACACCTGGGTAAGAAGGAAGGGCTCAAAGTATGATATCTTTAAAGTGGGAGAATCAGATATTATAGTAGAGAGTATGTTGAAAAGTCACTCTGGCCTGTCCTTGAACAATCAGAAAATAACATCTCACCATAACATTATCACATTAAGCTTTGAAGAAAATGTAACATGTGCTCCTGAGAGAGAGATCAGAATTTGCAGGAATCGACATCGATTACTGCAGCTCCCTTTTGATGGTACAGCTAAGAACACTTGAAGAAAACTACGCAATCTGCTGACTTCAGCAACTAGCAACCCCCTAATTTACCCCAGGAGCTTACATTTCCAGAAGCTACTTTGTCTACCAGTTTTTGCCCTATAAATTCAACGTAATACTATGATACAATACAAATCTATTTTTATAAAAGCACCTCTTTATTTGAAAAAACATTTTGTACCATATCAACCAGCACGCTATGGTCACCTCTGAAAATAACTTATCATTCACAAAAAGAATGAAAAAGAAGGCCGGTGACTGAGCTTCCCAACTACTGCCTGCTGTCTGTGGAATGCTCCAAGAGATGGTTCTAGAAATACTGACCAGCTCTGGTCATTTAGAAAGGTTGAAAACCTCCTATACTGCACAGAGGTCACTACACATTGCAGCAGACCTTAGTTGTCTCTTTTGGATCTAGCTAATGCTGGTTTTTTTCCTGGAAGTTTTCCTGTTTGTTGTCAACTATCTCTGTCCTCCGCGATCACCCAGATACCTGCTCTACAAGGAAGAGTATTGAGACTGCTGGCCAAGGAGCACTGAATGAGCAACCTCCTCAGCAGGTTAGGCAGTTAATGGCCTGGCTGCAAAGCAGGAATGTGATGTGTATTGACCTCTCAAAATCCATCGGCCCCCTGTAGGTTGATTAAAGCTAGTCTTTGACTCCTGTTATCCTGTTATGGAGGGGAGTAGCATGCTTTTTGCACCATGGGCCAACTCGCATAAGTGCCCACTCTAACCAACCAACAGTTTGGCCTAGGGCCAAGTCATCAACTGAGAAGTTGGTTATCCTGTGGCTTGGAACAGAAACTCACACATTGGGGTATCACAAAAGGTTGACTCTAACTGACCACTTTTGGGTATCACAAAAGGTTGATTAACTGTCCACTGTGGGGTATCGCAAAAGGTTAACTCTAACTGACTGCTTTGGGATATCACAAAAGATTGACTAACTGACCACTCTGGGGTATCGCAAAAGGATGACTAACTGATCACTTTGGGGAATCACAAAAGCTGGACTATAAGTGACCACTTTGGGGGAATAGCAAAAGGTTGAACGTAACTGGTAACGTTGAAGATATTTGCCAATTTCTCCATACAAAGAGTTGGGGGCTCCTTTAAACTGAAAAGGCAAACAGTCCGAGTTACCAAACAGACTAGTTTGAAGTAACAAATGTTTGAAAAATGCTGTAAAGTAGAGCAATGGCAAAGTGTGGAACCCGACAACAATACCAATTCCAAAAGGGGCGAAAGAGGTATATAATAAAGAAAGATCGTAGAAGTACAGTGGTTATGAAACTGATGATGATTCTCAAAGAGAAGAAGGAGTTCAGGAAAGTGAAATGAGAGAACTTGTAGAAGGGAAAATGACTGTGGAAGGAAATGTTCAGGATGATAGAGGGAGAATTCAGAAGAGACGAGGGTACGAAGAAAACCTGCATGGATGACTGATTATGTTTGCGGAGGGGATGGGAATGATGTGTTTTAACTCTGTGTTGCATAACTCGGTGTGGTCATGATTATTTCTTTCTAGGGTTTTGTTAATCATTCCATATATTTCTTGTACACACTAGTATAATGTGCATGCTTCCGAGCATTGAATTTATTGTTTATATTATGGTTTGGCTTTATTCATTTTAAAGAAGGAGGATGTGTAGTGTTTACTATTTGCATTAGCCCTCGTGCTCACGGTGTGTGCTCTCCATTCCAGTTTGGAATGATGAACGAGCACCGTGGCAGTTGCAGGCACTAGCTGTTGCAAGAGGACTCGCCTCTTGGTGGTGCTCTTTGGAGTAATAAACTTCTTTGTCAAAGTAACCCTTTCGTGCAAATGATTGTTTAACACTGTATCACACTCTCCATGACCTGTCCAGCGTGTCATTGTTACCTGTTGCAATGTTCTCATTGGATCGCTCCAGTTTGTGCAGCCTGCATCACCCTCTCTATGACCCTTCCGCTGAGCCCATTCTCGAATGTACTGCCTTGCCTTGTCCATGATCAGCCCAGAGGGTCCATTCTTGCCTGTATCAACCTCTCTATGATCCTTCCGCTGAGCAAATTGTAAGATGTATTGCACTGTCCATGACCGGCCCAGAGGGTCCATTCTTGCCTGCATCACCCTCTCTATGACCCTTCCGCTGAGCCCATTCTAAGATGTATTGCACTGTCCATGACCGGCCCAGAAGGCCCATTCTTGCCTGCATCACCCTCTCTATGACTCTTCCGCCGAGCCCATTCTCGAATGTACTGCCATGTCCATGATTAGCCCAGAGGGTCCATTCTTGCCTGCATCACCCTCTCTATGATCCTTCCGCTGAGCCCATTCTAAGATGTATTGCCTCGTCCATGACCGGCCCAGAGGGCCCATTCTTGCCTGCATCACCCTCTCTATGACTCTTCCGCTGAGCCCATTCTCGAATGTACTGCCATGTCCATGATTAGCCCAGAGGGTCCATTCTTGCCTGTATCAACCTCTCTATGATCCTTCCGCTGAGCAAATTGTAAGATGTATTGCACTGTCCATGACCGGCCCAGAGGGTCCATTCTTGCCTGCATCACCCTCTCTATGACCCTTCCGCTGAGCCCATTCTAAGATATATTGCACTGTCCATGACCGGCACAGAGGGTCCATTCTTGCCTGCATCACCCTCTCTATGACCCTTCCGCTGAGCCCATTCTAAGATGTATTGCACTGTCCATGACCGGCCCAGAGGGTCCATTCTTGCCTGCATCACCCTCTCTATGACCCTTCCGCTGAGCCCATTCTAAGATGTATTGCACTGTCCATGACCGGCCCAGAGGGTCCATTCTTGCCTGCATCACCCTCTCTATGACCCTTCCGCTGAGCCCATTCTAAGATGTATTGCACTGTCCATGACCGGCCCAGAGGGTCCATTCTTGCCTGCATCATCCTCTCTATGACCCTTCCGCTGAGCCCATTCTCAGATGTATTGCACTGTTCATGACTGGCCCAGAGGGCCCATTCTTGCCTGCATCACCCTCTCTATGACCCTTCCGCTGAGCCCATTCTAAGATGTATTGCACTGTCCATGACCGGCCCAGAGGGTCCATTCTTGCCTGCATCACCCTCTCTATGACCCTTCCGCTGAGCCCATTCTAAGATGTATTGCCTCGTCCATGACCGGCCCAGAGGGCCCATTCTTGCCTGCATCACCCTCTCTATGACTCTTCCGCTGAGCCCATTCTCGAATGTACTGCCTTGTCCATGATCAGCCCAGAGGGTCCATTCTTGCCTGTATCAACCTCTCTATGATCCTTCCGCTGAGCAAATTGTAAGATGTATTGCACTGTCCATGACCGGCCCAGAGGGTCCATTCTTGCCTGCATCACCCTCTCTATGACCCTTCCGCTGAGCCCATTCTAAGATGTATTGCACTGTCCATGACCGGCCCAGAGGGCCCATTCTTGCCTGCATCACCCTCTCTATGACTCTTCCGCCGAGCCCATTCTCGAATGTACTGCCATGTCCATGATTAGCCCAGAGGGTCCATTCTTGCCTGCATCACCCTCTCTATGATCCTTCCGCTGAGCCCATTCTAAGATGTATTGCCTCGTCCATGACCGGCCCAGAGGGCCCATTCTTGCCTGCATCACCCTCTCTATGACGCTTCCGCTGAGCCCATTCTCGAATGTACTGCCATGTCCATGATTAGCCCAGAGGGTCCATTCTTGCCTGTATCAACCTCTCTATGATCCTTCCGCTGAGAAAATTGTAAGATGTATTGCACTGTCCATGACCGGCCCAGAGGGTCCATTCTTGCCTGCATCACCCTCTCTATGACCCTTCCGCTGAGCCCATTCTAAGATGTATTGCACTGTCCATGACCGGCCCAGAGGGTCCATTCTTGCCTGCATCACCCTCTCTATGACCCTTCCGCTGAGCCCATTCTAAGATGTATTGCACTGTCCATGACCGGCCCAGAGGGTCCATTCTTCCCTGCATCACCCTCTCTATGACCCTTCCGCTGAGCCCATTCTAAGATGTATTGCACTGTCCATGACCGGCCCAGAGGGTCCATTCTTGCCTGCATCACCCTCTCTATGACCCTTCCGCTGAGCCCATTCTAAGATGTATTGCACTGTCCATGACCGGCCCAGAGGGTCCATTCTTGCCTGCATCATCCTCTCTATGACCCTTCCGCTGAGCCCATTCTCAGATGTATTGCACTGTTCATGACTGGCCCAGAGGGCCCATTTCTTGCCTGCATCACCCTCTCTATGACCCTTCCGCTGAGCCCATTCTAAGATGTATTGCACTGTCCATGACCGGCCCAGAGGGTCCATTCTTGCCTGCATCAACCTCTCTATGACCCTTCCGCGGAGCCCATTCTAAGATGTATTGCACTGTCCATGACCGGCCCAGAGGGTCCATTCTTGCCTGCATCACCCTCTCTATGACCCTTGCGCTGAGCCCATTCTAAGCTGTATTGCACTGTCCATGACCGGCCCAGAGGGTCCATTCTTGCCTGCATCACCCTCTCTATGACCCTTCCGCTGAGCCCATTCTAAGATGTATTGCACTGTCCATGACCGGCCCAGAGGGCCATTCTTGTCTGCATCACCCTCTCTATGACCCTTCCGCTGAGCCCATTCGAAGATGTATTGCACTGTCCATGACCGGCCCAGAGGGCCCATTCTTGCCTGCATCACCCTCTCTATGACCCTTCCGCTGAGCCCATTCTAAGATGTATTGCACTGTCCATGACCGACCCAGAGGGTTTATTCTTGCCTGCATCACCCTCTCTATGACCCTTCCGCTGAGCCCATTCTAAGATGTATTGCACAGTCCATGACCGGCCCAGAGGGTCCATTCTTGCCTGTATCACCCTCTCTATGACCTTTCCGCGGAGCCCATTCTAAGATGTATTGCACTGTCCATGACCGGCCCAGAGGGTCCATTCTTGCCTGCATCACCCTCTCTATGACCCTTCCGCTGAGCCCATTCTAAGATGTATTGCACTGTCCATGACCGGCCCAGAGGGACCATTCTTGCCTGCATCACCCCTCTCTATGACCCTTCCGCTGAGCCCATTCTCAGATGTATTGCACTGTCCATGACTGGCCCAGAGGGCCCATTCTTGCCTGTATCACCCTCTCTATGAACCTTCTGCTGAGCCCATTCTCGAATGTACTGCCTTGCCCATGATCAGCCCAGAGGGCCCATTCTGGCCTGTATCACCCTCTCTATGACCCTTCCGCTGAGCCCATTCTCAGATGTATTGCACTGTCCATGACTGGCCCAGAGGGACCATTCTTGCCTGCATCACCCTCTCTATGACCCTTCCGCTGAGCCCATTCTAAGATGTATTGCACTGTCCATGACCGACCCAGAGGGTTTATTCTTGCCTGCATCACCCTCTCTATGACCCTTCCGCTGAGCCCATTCTAAGATGTATTGCACAGTCCATGACCGGCCCAGAGGGTCCATTCTTGCCTGTATCAACCTCTCTATGACCTTTCCGCTGAGCCCATTCTAAGATGTATTGCACTGTCCATGACCGGCCCAGAGGGTCCATTCTTGCCTGCATCACCCTCTCTATGACCCTTCCGCTGAGCCCATTCTAAGATGTATTGCACTGTCCATGACCGGCCCAGAGGGACCATTCTTGCCTGCATCACCCTCTCTATGACCCTTCCGCTGAGCCCATTCTCAGATGTATTGCACTGTCCATGACTGGCCCAGAGGGCCCATTCTTGCCTGTATCACCCTCTCTATGACCCTTCTGCTGAGCCCATTCTCGAATGTACTGCCTTGCCCATGATCAGCCCAGAGGGCCCATTCTGGCCTGTATCACCTCTCTCTATGACCCTTCCGCTGAGCCCATTCTCAGATGTATTGCACTGTCCATGACTGGCCCAGAGGGCCCATTCTTGCCTGTATCACCCTCTCTATGACCCTTCTGCTGAGCCCATTCTCAGATGTATTGCACTGTTCATGACTGGCCCAGAGGGCCCATTCTTGCCTGCATCACCCTCTCTATGACCCTTCCGCTGAGCCCATTCTCAGACGATTGCACTGTCCACGACCGGCCTAGAGGGCCCATTCTTGCCTGCATCACCCTCTCTATGACCCTTCCGCGGAGCCCATTCTCAGATGTATTGCCTCGTCCATGACCAGCCCAGAGGGACCAATGTTTCCTGTATCATGCTCTCCCTAGATAGCTCATCCAGTGATCGGGCTCTCTATGAACCGCCCAGCAAGGCCACTGTCACCTGCTTCGCACTCGTTACGTATCTACTAGTGGGGGCCTTGTCGCCTTTTTCACACCTGGCCCAATCCACACTAGCTCTTACTTCAGCACTTGTGACGGGATGCCCAGCTGCTCCAGCTTCAGGTGCTCCTCCAGCTCCATCAGGTAGTTCATATAAAAAATCTTACGGCCAAACTTAAAGCTGGAAATCAAAAGACAAGAGTCAGGTGATGAAGCTGCAGAGGATTAGAGTCCACACAGAGCGGCACAGAGGGCGATCAGAGGTAAACGCAGAGTCCACACAGAGCGGCATATAGGGTGATCAGAAGTAAACAAACCAGATAACTTCTGCTCATGCAATAAGGGGCACTCACTTTGGCAATAATCCCTTCATTTTCTTTAATTATATTTTGAATCTAATGTATTAAAACATATTATATTTTCCATGCAAATTCAATTTAACTGGAGTTTCTTCCGAGAAATCAGCGGATCAAAACACGGTTAGCTTATCAACCTCACTTAAAACATCATTCTTTACACAAGGAAGCAACTCTCCTAATAGACACAATAACTCTTCCCTGTAATTTTACCTTGCTGCACAAATGTAACCTCTTGAATCATGGTTTTGGTAATAAATCTTTTCGTAAAGCAAATACACGTGAAGAAATGTCTTGACATAAACCATATATAAAAAAAACGAGGTGTAATTTCCTATTTATTACCATTGTTTGGGGGAGCGCAACACCGGAGGCTTCACCTCTCATGAGTCATAGCCCCTCCCCACACTCATCGGTAAGAGTCAAAAATAGAGCTCCTCAGAGTACCAAAGAGAACACAGGGTGACACAGAGGGCCAAAACCCACTTGCAGCTTAAGAGTCATTCCAAGTCCCTCACAGGGAAAATGTCCCACAGCAAGAGTCTACACAGTTTGGCAGTGAAGGTGAGATCATACAGAGGGGCCCAAATGGATGAAGTCATATAGGGGATTTAATTAGAGGGCACAGAGGATACCCAGGGTGCCACAGAGTCTAAGTCTACACACGGAATGACAGATCTAATGCACTAATAATGTGTACACCTTAGGCTCTGTTCCAGCCATCCAGAGAACCACAGTCACGACATCCATTCCTGCATATGCCTGCTTCACCAAGTATACCAAGGCTGGGTACACTCACAGAGCTCTAAACCCAAAGACCCGCATGCTGCTGAGTAGGAGAAGAGGATGGGCAGGCAAGTCACTGCACTGTATGCTGCTGCCTTTAGATGACCCCCTTTTACAGTAAGTATAACCTCTTGGTCTCTCTCACACTACATACAACATGGAGGGTTA
This sequence comes from Calotriton arnoldi, assembly GCA_963921515.1. Lineage (NCBI taxonomy): Eukaryota > Metazoa > Chordata > Amphibia > Caudata > Salamandridae > Calotriton > Calotriton arnoldi. The sequence goes on from CAWUFW010004300.1 coordinate 1,252,539, forward strand.
ACATTAGAAGCTAACACCGGCAATGCTGACGGGAGGGGGTGGAGCTGGAGCAGTCATTCAGAACACACAGTAATGGCTGGTGATGGTACTAGCAGATGCCCATACAGCTGCCTTGAAACTGTCTGCCTGGGACACTGCCATAAACTGGAGCCTGTCTTAGCTCTAAATGAATCTGCCCAGAGGCCTCAGACATAGGCTTCTAGCGGCTTCCGAAATGCACATTTCACAATCCATCTGGGGTTGCTCCCTATTGCTTCAAATTGCACGAGGCCGGCATACGTGGTGTCAGAGAGTTGTGCATAAAATGCACAAAAACTGCATACCTTACATAAAGACTTCACAGAAAAGTTTAGAAGGAGGGTCCTAGGGAAAAGTTTAAAGACCTGCACAGGATTACATCCCCAATTTATAACTTAACTACACCATAGAAAATCCTTGGGTCTCTCGTGGAAACAACAACAAAAAATGGACAAAGACACCGACAAAATCACACAGACCCAACTGTGGGATAACCCCTTTCAGGACGTAATCCCTCACCCACCAAAGGTGGCATGCTTCATCATCTGGGATTCTCCTCTTGGTGGAAACACCTAGTTCCACCAAGGGCTACAACCCCCTCTCTGAGAGGGAGGAGCTCAGGGATGTTTTAGTACCTACTCTGAAAGGATATTCTAAATCCACCAGATGAGAGAGAATGGGTTTGGGTGAGGGCGCAGCGCATCAGAAAAGTTTTTCTAAACGTGTAGGGAGTGATTTAAAACTAACTAGAAAGAACAGTAATATGATTTATTTGTGTGTTCTCGCTGTCAGGGTTAAAAACAGTGCACCTGCGGTATGGATTTGAACCGCATGTGTCGGACGAAATGTGAGGTCAACATGTTTCAGCCGTGATGACCCGCCAGGTGTCAGGGCTTTCGTCAGGACCTATAAGATGCTGCTGCTAATAATATACAAGTGATTGGTGAATACAAAAAAGGTACTGAAATACGGAACCAATGGTGCGTCCGGTTCCAGTTCAAAAGAAGGTGACTGTACCTGGTGAAAACCGATACAAAAGAAAATATGTAAAGGTCAGTGACTTTGAACATAACTCTGCATATGGGACCGAAGGGCTCCCCACACTGTTTGAACCACCTGATTAGTGTAGAAGGAAGGTCAAAAATGGCTTACCCATGACTTCTGGGTAGAATACCTCACCTCAACCTGGCGACAGCTCAGGGAAGGGGGGCACCGCTCTATAAATGGATATGGAAGGTGCAAGTGTTTATTTCACACTGTGTGTCAGTAGCAAGAAAATCTACTACACACTGGTCGTATAAACCAGTAAACATAAGTGAATTGGATAAGAATAAAACCCATAAAGCATGCACAGTGCCTTGGTTAATCTAAAATACTTATTATACTTGTTCCATAAACGTTTTATATAACATGACACATAAGATGGTGTCGCATGAAAAAAGCAACCCAGGTATGAGCTCTTCCCATGTCCACCACGAGTGTCTAAAATCAAGCTACCAACTTGATAACTCTCTATTTAGGACGGTACAGGACAGATCAAGCCACCCTGCTCTGTACTGAAAAATCCATCCACATGTGGCGTAAAATTCGAGGCCATGCAAGCACAGTGTTATAGCCAAGCCCTCTTCTCTTTATCTAGGTGAGCCCACGCCAAATTGCTAGCTCAGCACAATCTACAAGGCTATGAAGAAGGTGTAAAGCCTAGTTGTTAAGTGTATAAGTAATCCTTGCTAAAGAAGCGTAGCCTGTGCTCCCAAAACACTCACCTCTCCGTCGATACCCCGAACCTGGTTGAAGCTGCAACCGGAGGTGAGTGTGTGGGGCCAGGCGAATCCTTAAGTACGGCATCTAGGGCATTGAAACAGGAATCAGGTGTGTAGTTACACCCAATACCGTAGGGAAATGTAGTCCCAAGTGCATGACATCGCGTAAAAAACGCGCATGCGCTAGCCCGGAACACACCATGACCAGGGGCATGCGCAGTTACCACGAGGAATGCCGGGAAATGTAGTAAATTGCTACAAAGTTAACAAACGAGTATACATAGCCTGAAAGTTTCTGTTTGTATGATGGCAAAACACAAAAGTTCATATTATGGCGGGTTAATAATCACTCTTTACAAGCATATGTCATCGCGTAAAACTTGCGCAAACGATTTCCAGTAACCCCGCATGAATCTAATCGCATGCGGTAACCCCGTGGCATGACGGAAATTGAAGTGCCCTCGGGTTTGAGACAGATTGAGAGACAAATAACTTTATTTATCTTGTTACCATGATTTCATCTAATGTACTAGTGGCGTGTTAGATGTAAGTAAACATTAGTTTGACTTGAAGTGGAGAGCACAAATACAGCCCATAGCGCACACAATATATAGATGACCGAGCAAGCACACGGTCCTGTAAGTCATATAGACATATACCCTCCATCTGGGAGAAATAAACTCCATTATCACATGGACATTCCATTTAGCAAACGTGAAAAGCAAGGGTAAATTATCATCAAAGTGAGTTGCACAAATAGAGCACAAGTAAAGCCCAAAGTGCACACAATATATAGATGACCGAGCACGCACACAGTCCTGTAAGTCATATAGACACATGCCCTCCATCTAAGAGAAATAAACTCCATTATCACATGGACATTCCATTTAGCAAACGTGAAAAGCAGGGGTAAATTATCATCAAAAGTGAGTCGCTATGTCTAATATGACTATGCGGGTATTAACATGCATGTCAAGGGTTGCTAGTGTATCATCTGGCAGTCGTTCGTGCAGGGCACAAGGGGAAAGTAAAGCGAGACAACAGTCACTGATGCTTACACTTTACATAATCCCGCTGGGTATATCACACTCAATGATAGCCTTTCTGCAACGAATGGTGCTCTTGTGCTCCAAAATGCGAGTCTTGACCAACTGGTCTACAAGACGTGTATGCACCAACTGGTCTACAAGACGTGTATGCACCAACTGGTCTACAAGACGTGTATGCACCAACTGGTCTACAAGACGTCTATGCACCAACTGGTCTACAAGATGTGTATGCACCAACTGGTCTACAAGACGTGTATGCACCAACTGGTCTACAAGACGTGTATGCACCAACTGGTCTACAAGACCAGTTGGTGCATACACGTCCAAGAAATCAGAAACCCAGAGACCAGACTACTCTTTGGAACTTACCAGCTGTCAAGGGACATTTTACCTGCGGGACTTGTGCGGTCTGTCCACAAACGAAACACACTATCGATTGACATTGGCACCACCAAACCGTGGAGGCAGTCTCACCATACCAATTGTAACAGTGACAAACTCATTTACTTGATAACTTGTCCCTGCGACTTGCGATACGTGGGCATAACCACTCGTAAGGTCAAGACTCGCATTTTGGAGCACAAGAGCACCATTCGTTGCAGAAAGGCTGCCACTAAACTCACAAATCACTTTCTTGAAAAGAACCATTCCCCAGATGAGCTTAAGTGGATGGTTTTAGAACAACCCTACATCCCTTCTCATGTGACAGACATCTCCACGTATCTCTTTAGGCGTGAACAGAGATGGGTACATAAATTACAAAGCGACAGTCTGGGCTTGAATGATGACATTCCTTGGGTATCTTTATGAATCCTGTATTTTAAGTACTGATAAACACACGTGGAGAGGTAGATACCAGATGGATAAACTGTGGGGCTCTCTTTGTGGGTTTGGAGACAGCTAACTTTTTTATCATTGAGTGTGATATGCCCAGGGCTATTATGTAAAGTGTAAGCATCAGTGACTGTTGTCTCGCTTTACTTTCCCCTTGTGCCCTGCACGAACGACTGCCAGATGATACACTAGCAACCCTTGACATGCATGTTAATACCCGCATAGTCATATTAGACATATCGACTCACTTTTGAGGATATTTACCCCTGCTTTTCACGTTTGATAAATGGAATGTCCATGTGATAATGGAGTTTATTTCTCTTAGATGGAGGGCATGTGTCTATATGACTTACAGGACTGTGTGCGTGCTCGGTCATCTATATATTGTGTGCACTTTGGGCTTTACTTGTGCTCTATTTGTGCGACTCACTTTTGATGATAATTTACCCTTGCTTTTCATGCTTGCTAAATGGAATGTCCATGTGATAATGGAGTTTATTTCTCGCAGATGGAGGGTATGTGTCTATATGACTTACAGGACCGTGTGCGTGCTCGGTCATCTATAAATTGTGTGCGCTATGGGCATTACATGTGCTGTATTTGTGCTCTCCACTTCAAGTCAAACTAATGTTTACTTACATCTAACACGCCACTAGTACATTAGATGAAATCATGGTAACAAGATAAATAAAGTTATTTGTCTCTCAATCTGTCTCAAACCCGAGGGCACTTCAATTCCCGTCATGCCACGGGGTTACCGCGTGCGAATAGATTCATGCGGGGTTACTGGAAATCGTTTGCGCAAGTTTTACGCGATGACATGCTTGTAAAGAGTGATTATTAACACGCCATAATATGAACTTTTGTGTTTTGCCATCATACAAACAGAAACTTTCAGGCTATGTATACTCGTTTGTTAACTTTGTAGCAATTAGGATAAGTTACTTACCTGTAATCCTAGTTCTCTTCCAGGGGTATCCTCATCAAAGTCATAAGCACTGAATATTCCCGCCCACGTGCGGGGACCCCGGAAATATAAAAATTATATATGGAAATCACATATATACAGCTCTACATATATGCATATACATATATCATTTTTTCTCATACCAATGCAGCTCTCAATAGGAGGCTAAACAATGTAATTACACACATAAAAACTACTTTTGCCAATATATAAAAACACCAGAGGACAATTAGAACTTGAACTCGGTTTTTTAATGAGCAAAATACTCATAAATAGTAAAAACTGCAAAATAAGTAGACATTGTTAGCCTACAGGCTGCATTGTAAACCAATAGCATAGAAAATGAAAACATTTTCAACAAAAACTGGCACCGTGCCTTTAAGGCAGCCATGACCCCTAGCTTCCCATCATGCCTCAGGGGTGACAGTTAGGTCAGTTGTTCTTTGCATAACCCTGAAGGTCAGGGCACAAAGATATCCTTTAACACTTTAGAAATCTCTCATTTACCTGGGGAGGCGGGTGGGTTGCTTATGACTTTGATGAGGATACCCCTGGAAGAGAACTAGGATTACAGGTAAGTAACTTATCCTTCTCTTCCAGGGGATCCTCATCAATAGTCATAAGCACTGAATAGAATAGCAAGCCCATCAACCACCTGCAGGTAAATGAGAGTAAAGTGACCCAACACAAAGAAAACATAACAGCCGAAATCAGCTGTTGAACAGATTCCTCAAGGAGGCCTGGCCTACTTGGGTGTCTGCTCTGGTGTCTGATTCCAGACAGTAGTGCCTCGTAAATGTATGGACGGACCTCCAAGTTGCCGCCTTACAGATTTCAGACATGGGCACATTTTGAAGAAAAGCAGTAGTAGCCGCTTTCCTCTAGTAGAATGCGCTCTGGGAGTAAACCCCAGGAGCTTCTGCGCTAATTGATAAGCAAGCTTGATACATGAAACTATCCATCTGGAGATGGAGCGCTTTGAAGCTGCGAACCCAGATCTGATCGACCCATAGTTAACAAATAGTTGATCAGATTTTCTTATAGATTTGGACCGATCCAGATAGAATTTTAAAACCCTTTTGAGGTCCAGAGAATGCAAAGCCCTCTCAGCTGGAGTGGAGGGATTGGGAAAAAAGGTGGGTAGAGAGATGGTCTGATTCACATGAAAATCCGACACCACCTTTGGAAGGAAAGAGGAGTGCGTCCTCAACACAACCCTGTTAAGATGGAAGACTGTATAGGGCTCTTTGGAGCAGAGCGCCTGTATTTCACTCACTCTGCGAGCTGACGTGATCGCTACCAAGAAAGCCGCCTTCCAAGAAAGATGTTGTAAGGTTGCTTTGTGTATGGGTTCAAAGGCGGACCCATCAATTTTGATAGCACCAGGTTAAGCTCCCAGGGTGGTGAAGGAGGTCGTACCGGAGGATAGACCTTCTTTAAACCCTGCAAAAAATCCTTAACAGCCTGTAACTGGAAGAAGGAAGGTTGAGAAGCTGAACGCCTATATGCAGTTATAGCTGCTAAATGCACCTTAATGGAAGAAAACTTCAAACCTGCTTTCGCCAGATAAAGTAGGTAAGGAAGGATGACCTCTTCCTGACCTTTGATTGGGTTACAATTGTTCTGCATACACCACATGTAAAACCGTTTCCACTTGCATGCATACGAATGCCTCGTGGACGGTCTTCTTGCTTCCTTCAAGATGGACATGCAGTCCTGCGGCAGTCCTAAGTGGCCATACTGGAGGACCTCAGGAGCCATGCCGCCAAGTTCAGTGAGGGAAGGTTGGGATGATGAATCCTCCCGTTCATCTTGGACAGCAGGTCCGGTCTGCACGGCAGCCTCTTGTGAGGACACTCTGATAGGTGCAGAAGGTCCGGGTACCACCATTGTCTCGGCCAGTCCGGGGCAATTAGTATCATCCTCGTGCACGAATGGGACAGCTTGGTCACCACCTTCGGGATCAGCGGAAGGGGTGGAAAGGCGTACACAAATGCCCCTGACCAGTCTATCAAAAGGGCATTCCCTTTCGATCCTGGTCGGTAGAACCGTGAGGCGAAGTTTCGGCATTTGGCATTTTCGTCGATCCGCGAAGAGGTCGATGGTGGGACGACCCCATGTCTGGAAGATGTCTTCGACGACCTCGTCGTTGAGCACCCAGTCTTCTCTGTCTTCGAAGTGACGGCTGAGTGCATCCGCTCTCACGTTCTGTTCTCCTGGCAGGTGGACTGCTGTGACTGCCAGATTCCGAGCCAAGAGCCAATGCCAGAGTGCTTGAGCTTCCAGGGAAAGTGTGCGTGAGCGAGTTCCCCCTGTTTGTTCAGGTAGTACATGGTGGTGGTGTTGTCCGTCTGTACTAACACTGAGGTTGCCTGAATCGAGGGAGGGAAAGCTTTGAGGGCTAGGTGTACTGCTCTCAGCTCTAGCATGTTGATGTGATAGGATCGCTCCTTTGGAGACCACAGTCCTTGAGTCTGGAGAGAACCCATGTGGGCTCCCCAACCCTGCAGCGAGGCGTCCGTGATCAGTGTCTGAGCAGGCGGAGGTTGATGGAAAGGAACTCCGACTTGCAAATTTTGTTTTCTCATCCACCAAGGTATGGAAGCTCGAGCCGCGTTTGATGGACTTATTTTTTCGTCCCAACGAGCGGTCTGCTGGTCCCACTTGTCCTCCAGATCCTGCTGAAGAGGACGCATTCGTAGTCTGGCATTGGGAACCAGGAAGATGCAGGATGCCATCGACCCTAGCAGGGAGGCAATCCGACGCACAGGTAGTTTTCTGTTGCGCAGAACCAGCTGGCATTTCTGTATGAGGGAACACTGTCTCTCCTCCGAAGGAAACACTTTTCCTACCGTGGAGTCTAGCAGAGCTCCTAAAAATGTATTTTCTGTGTTGGCTGTGAAGTTGATTTGACGAAATTCACATGCAGGCCCAGCCGGTGACACAGCTCGAGACAGCTCAAGAAATGCATCCTCACACTGTCTGGGGAAGGACCTTTCAACAGCCAGTCGTCCAAGTACGGGTATACGAAGACGCCCTGCGGCGCAGTGCGGCTGCCACCACCGCCATGCACTTCGTGAACACTCTGGGGGCTGACTTCAACCCGAAGGGTAGAACCTTGAACTGGTAATGAGCGGATCCCACTAGGAATCGCAGGTACTGTCTGTGATACTGATTGATCGGAACGTGAAAATATGCATCTTGCAGATCCAGCGAGCACATCCAATCCCCTGCCTGAGATGTGGATATATTTGATGGAGAGCCAACATGCGAAACTTTTCCTTTTTATGGATAGGTTGAGTGACCGCAAGTCCAGAATGGGTCTGTACTCTGCTTTTGGCCTTTTTCTTCACCAAAAATATCTTGAGTAAACCCCTTTTCCTCTTTGAGATACTGGCACCCTCTCGATGGCTGACTTTCTGAGAAGGGTGGCAACCTCTTTCTGCAAGAGTTTTAACTGGTGACACGACGGAGGAACTGGAGGGATTGATGGTGGGCGATGTTGAAAACGTAGAGAGTACCCATTCTGCAACGTGGCTAGTACCCACCGATCCTTTGTGATAGCTCGCCACTCTTCGAGATGATCTGCGATACTTCCCCCACTGGAGTGGTGAACGGCGACAGGGGAAGTGAGTGTTCATTGTTTCGACTGCGTCTTGGCGGAATTGTTGCCTTGTTGCTGGTTTCTTCCTCCTCTGGAGGAGCGTCTGCCCCGATACTGCGTTTTTTTCTGGCCTTGCTGATCCTGATTTTTCTGCCAATGAGGGGTTTGAACCCTCTGTTGGGAGGATCGTCTATTGTAAGGACGGAATCTCCTACGAATTCCTTTCTTTTCTCCAGGCCCACCGCTTTAAGCGTGTCCAGTTCGTTTTCATCCGTGTCATCTCTTCATCCGTGTGAGTCCCGAACAAAGAGGAACCAGAGAACGGAAGATTGAGGATGCGTGACTGCGCTTCTGGCCTGAGTGCTGTAAGACGTAGCCATGATGTTCTCCTTGCGCATACCCCATGAGCATAAGCATGTGCCGAAAGGGTAGCTCCATCCGCCGCAGCACTGATGACCTGGTTAGACACCTGACTGCCCTCTGTTAAGATTTCTTCAAAATCTTTACGGTCTTCCTGTGGCAACTTTTCAGTGAATCTCTGTAGTGAGTCCCACAGAGATCTGTCGTAGCGGCCCAGGAGTGCCGCTGCATTGGAGACCTTCAACATGTTGGCCGAAGTGCCACAAACCTTCCTTCCCCAGGAATCCTGCACCTTGCTCTCCTTGTCTGGTGGGACAGTAGAGGAGGATGCCACCGCATGAGTCTTCTTTGCCGCCGCAATTACGACTGAATCCGGAGGAGGGTCAGCCCTGAGGAAGAGCGGATCGTCCTCTGGTGAACGATACTTTTTAAGATCCTCGCTGGGCGGTCTTAACACTCGCTGGCGTGAGAAAGATATCCATCACTGGCTCTATGATGCCTGGTACCAAGGGAAGCAGAGGTTTAGTTGCTGCTCTTTGGTGTAGAGTCTCAAAAATCACCGAGGACTTGCTTTGACGAGTTGGCATAGGGATACCCAGCTTTACAGCTCCTCTGCCAAGAATGCGATAAATGGATGGAAGGCGATCTGTGGCTCTCTCTTTCCTTAGGAGACTGAGCAGGAGGCGTGAAGCTCAGCTCTTCATGCCTTGTTGGAGAATCTTGGTGACCCCCTGACACTGGGCTGTTGGACGTCGAGATAACCACCTCCGGGGATCTGGACGAACCTGAAGGTGACGAAGACAGGCTCACTGGAGGTGAGGTGTTTCCAGAAGGGCGCTTTGACGTTGACCTAGAGCGTCTGAGCGTCGACTGCCCTCTCAACGGAGACGTATGTCTCGACGTTGACTTTCTTCTCTTAGAAAGTGGACTTCTCGGCGACGAACGTCTCTCCAACACTGGTGCAGTGTCCTGCTTTGACACTCCCTGCACCCTTTCAGGAGATTGCTGTGTCATCGACGGCGTGGAATGATGGATCGTCTGCTTCGACGCCGAAGGAGGTGTCCTGTGTCTCGACGCCGAAGATCGTTGCTTTGATCCCGGCGGAGATCTGTGTCTCGACGTCGATCGCCGATGAGGAGGCGACGACGGAGAGATGCGCCTCGACGTCGATCGCCGCTGACGCAGACGGAGAGATGTGCTTCGACGTCGATCGCCGTTGATGAGGCGACGACGGAGCGCTGTGCCTCGACGTCGATCGCACCTCGCGACGCACGGAGCGCTGTGCCTCGACGTCGATCGCGCCTGCGACGACGGAGCGCTGTGCCTCGACGTCGCACGCCCACCCGGCGCCGACGGAGACCTGTCTCGACGTTGAGCGCCGCCTGGTTGACGTCAACGGAGGACCTGTTACCTTCGTCGACGAAGATTTACGTAGTCGAAAGATGATGCGCCGGCATCACCGAAGTCTTCAACGCCGATTTCTTCGTCGCCGATTTCTTCGACGTCGATACCGACGCCGACGGAGAACAGGTCGGGACTTTTCCTCTCGACGTCGACCGAGTTCTCTTCTTCTGCCTCACAGGAGACCTACCTCTTTCAGAGAGGCCATAGAGACGGATCCTGTCCCTCTCCTTGATAGTCCTTCTTGATAACTTCTTACAATGCTGGCAGTTGTCAGAAGAGTGGGACTCAGGGAGGCAGAGAATACACACAGGATGTGTATCTGTTCTGGCCTTCTTCTTGCCACATGACGGGCAAGGATCGAATAAAGAAGGCATTTCCAAAAATAAACCTTTTCTGAAACACAAAAGGTGCTACTTGCACTCTAGGACCAAAAGACGTCGAGTGAAAGTAGAAAAACTAGATCTTTATAGATATTTTTGACAGAAAGTCAAAAGCAAGAGCTGAAAATCCAGGGTCCTGACTGAAGGAGCCGGAAAGAACAACTGACCTAACTGTCACCCCTGAGGCATGATGGGAAGCTAGGGGTCATGGCTGCCTTAAAGGCACGGTGCCAGTTTTTGTTGAAAATGTTTTCATTTTCTATGCTATTGGTTTACAATGCAGCCTGTAGGCTAACAATGTCTACTTATTTTGCAGTTTTTACTATTTATGAGTATTTTGCTCATTAAAAAACCGAGTTCAAGTTCTAATTGTCCTCTGGTGTTTTTATATATTGGCAAAAGTAGTTTTTTATGTGTGTAATTACATTGTTTAGCCTCCTATTGAGAGCTGCATTGGTATGAGAAAAATGATATATGTATATGCATATATGTAGAGCTGTATATATGTGATTTCATATATAATTTTTATATTTCGGGGTCTCCGCACGTGGGCGGGAATATTCAGTGCTTATGACTATTGATGAGGATCCCTGGAAGAGAAACTACATTTCCGGCATTCCTCGTGGTAACTGCACATGCCCCTGGTCATGGTGTGTTCCGGGCTAGCGCATGTGCGTGTTTTACGCGATGTCATGCACTTGGGACTACATTTCCCTACGGTATTGGGTGTAACTACACACCTGATTCCTGTTTCAATGCCCTAGATGCCGTACTTAAGGAATCGCCTGGCTCCACACACTCACCTCCGGTTGCAGCTTCAACCAGGTTCGGGGTATCGACGGAGAGGTGAGTGTTTTGGGAGCACAGGCTACGCTTCTTTAGCAAGGATTACTTATACACTTAACAACTAGGCTTTACACCTTCTTCTTAGCCTTGTAGATTGTGCTGAGCTAACAATTTGGCGTGGGCTCACCTAGATAAAGAGAAGAGGGCTTGGCTATAACACTGTGCTTGCATGGCCTCGAATTTTACGCCACATGTGGATGGATTTTTCAGTACTGAGCAGGGTGGCTTGATCTGTCCTGTACCGTCCTAAATAGAGAGTTATCAAGTTGGTAGCTTGATTTTAGACACTCATGGTGGACATGTGAAGAGCTCATACCTGGGTTGCTTTTTTCATGCGACACCATCTTGTGTCATGTTATATAAAACGTTTATGGAACAAGTATAATAAGTATTTTAGATTAACCAAGGCACTGTGCATGCTTTATGGGTTTTATTCTTATCCAATTCACTTATGTTTACTGGTTTATACGACCAGTGTGTAGTAGATTTTCTTGCTACTGACACACAGTGTGAAATAAACACTTGCACCTTCCATATCCATTTATAGAGCGGTGCCCCCCTTCCCTGAGCTGTCGCCAGGTTGAGGTGAGGTATTCTACCCAGAAGTCACGGGTAAGCCATTTTTGACCTTCCTTCTACACTAATCAGGTGGTTCAAACAGTGTGGGGAGCCCTTGGGTCCCATATGCAGAGTTATGTTCAAAGTCACTGACCTTTACATATTTTCTTTTGTATCGGTTTTCACCAGGTACAGTCACCTTCTTTTGAACTGGAACCGGACGCACCATTGGTCCCGTATTTCAGTACCTTTTTTGTATTCACCAATCACTTGTATATTATTAGCAGCAGCATCTTATAGGTCCTGACGAAAGCCCTGACACCTGGCGGGTCATCACGGCTGAAACATGTTGACCTCACATTTCGTCTGACAGATGTGGTTCAAATCAATACCGCAGGTGCACTGTTTTTAACCCTGACAGCGAGAACACACAAATAAATCATATTACTGTTCTTTCTAGTTAGTTTTAAATCACTCCCTACAAGTTTAGAAAAACTTTTCTGTTGCGCTGCACCCTCACCCAAACCCATTCTCTCTCATCTGGTGGATTTAGAATATCCTTTCAGAGTAGGTACTAAAACATCCCTGAGCTCCTCCCTCTCAGAGAGGGGGTTGTAGCCCTTGGTGGAACTAGGTGTTTCCACCAAGAGGAGAATCCCAGATGATGAAGCATGCCACCTTTGGTGGGTGAGGGATTACGTCCTGAAAGGGGTTATCCCACAGTTAGGTCTCTGTGATTTTGTCGGTGTTTTTGTCCATTTTTTGTTGTTGTTTCCACGAGAGACCCAAGGATTTTCTATGGTGTAGTTACCTTACATAAAGCCCAATGAGAACTGCAAGGGGCCTAACAGAAAGAATAAATAATCAGGACAAACATAAGGAAAATGCTACTTACCCAGTATGCATCTGTTCTTGGCATGTAGAGCTGTAGAATCTCATACTTATGCATAGATCGCCATCTAGTGTTGGGCCCGGATGTTTGCACTTTGTTTTTCTTCGAAGAAGTCTTCCTTGTCATGAGGTAGGTGACTCCTCCTTTCGGTGATAGTGCGCATGGTCATCGACTCCATCTTCAGATTGTTTTCCCGCAGAGGGTGAGAGAATGGAGTAGTAGTAAAGACTAGAGCTGTCCATTTATATGTATGAGGAGTAACAAGAGAACTACAGCAGCTACAGGTACCCGGGGAGGTGGGTGGGCGCATGAGATTCTACAGCTCTATGTGCCAAGAACAGATGCATACTGGGTAAGTAGCATTTTCCGTTCGAGGCATGTGAGCTGTAGATCACATGCTTATGCATACACTATACAGCAGTCTCCCCTAAGCGGTGGCTATCCTGTAACTGATGGCGTTGTCTGAAACAGCGTTTTAAGTACTGCCTGGCCCACATTAGCTTGTTGTCTGGCTAACACATCTACACAATAGTGCTTGGTGAATGTGTGTGGTGTGGACCATGTTGCAGCTTAGCAGATGTCAGTAATAGGGATGTTCCCTAAGAAAGCCATAGTAGCTCCTAGCTTACAAGTGGAATGTGCTCTAGGGGGTACCGTTAGAGTCCTTTTGGCTTTTGCATAGCAAATCTGAAAACATTTAACGATCCACCTAGCAATACCTGATTTGGATATAGGATTGCCCTTGTGAGGTGGTGCAAAGCGACAAAGTTGTTTGGTATTACTGAAAAGATTTTGTTCTTTCAGTGTAATACAACAGTGCTCTTCTAACATCTAAGGTGTGTAGAGCTCGTTCTGCAACGGAGTCAGGTTGAGGGAAGAAAACAGGTAATTCAACCGACTGATTTATGTGAAATGCAGATACTACCTTAGGTAGGAATTTGGGATTGGTACGAAGAAACACTTTATCTTTGTGTAGCTGGAAAAAAAGGTTCTTCTATGGTTAGTGCCTGAAGTTCACCCACTCTCCTCAATGAAGTGATTTGATTGCAATGAGGAAAGCTGTTTTCCAAGTGAGGAACTGTAGTTCACATTTGTGCATGGGTTCAAATGGTGGGCCCATTAACCTTGTGAGGACTATATTAAGATTCCACACTGGGGCAGGTGGAAGTCTTGGTGGTATAACTCTTTTTAGCCCTTCCATAAATGCTTTGATTACAGGCACTCTAAAGAGCGATAAATGTTGCCTATTTTGAAGGTAGGCTGCAATTGCAGCGAGATGCAGTCTGATGGCTGTATAGGCCAATGATGACCGCTGCAAATGTAACAGGTAGCAGATAATGTTTTGTATGGAAGCATCAAGAGGGTTGATGTTATTGCAATAGATAACAAATCGCTTCCATTTAGCTGCGTAGCAGGCCCTTGTAGTAGGCCTTCTGGCCTCCTTAATAATGTTCATACAGTCTGGTGGAAGGTTCAGATAACCAAACTCTATGACTTCAGGAGCCAGATCGCGAGGTTCAATTGTTTGGGATCTGGGTGTTTGATATCCATGGCTCTGTGTGAGGAGATGCGGTACCAGAGAGAGCTCCAACAGGGTTGTGAAACAGGGTTGACGTGCCCATTTTGGAGCTACCAGGATTAGTGTGAGAGATGTTTGCCTGAGTTTCTGAACCACTGATGGAATGAGTGGGAGAGGCGGAAAAGCGTAAGCAAATATCCCTGACCAGTTCATCCATAGAGCATTGCCTTTGGATAACGGGTGTGGATATCTGGAGGCAAAGCTTTGGCATTTTGCATTTTGGGGTGTTGCAAACAGATCTATGTGAGGGACTCCCCAAGCTTGGAAGTATGGGTGGAGAACTTGAGGGTGAAGTTCCTATTCGTGTATTTGATACCTCTGGTGATCTTGAAAGGCTTTGAGAGCTAGAAAGATTGCCATCAGCTCTAAATGATTGATTGAGGTGGAGCAACTTTTGCTGTTGACTCCACAGCCCTTGCACTGTGTTTTGTTGAAGATGAGCTCCCCAGCCAGTTAGGGACGCATCCGCTGTTAATACTGTCTGTGGAACTGGGTCTATGAACGGCCGTCCTTTTGACAAATTGTGTGTGTTCCACCACTGCAGAGAGCGATGAGTACGGCCGCTTGCCAACACTAGATCGGCTAATAGACCGTGTGGCTGGTTACAATGACTGGCTAAGCATTCTTGAAGTGGACGCATGTGCAGCCTGGCATGGGGAACGATCATGATGCAAGACGCCATCATTCCCAATAGCTGCATAAAAACTCGAGCTGGAAGTGACTGACTGGCTTGAAACTGGAGAATTGCCGCCTGAATGTTTCGAATTCTGGCTGCGTTGGGAAACGCCAGAGCCCTTTGAGTATCTAAAGTGGCTCCTAGAAAGTTCTGAGTTTTGGCTGGCTGAAGGTGTGATTTTAAGACATTGACTGTAAACCCTAGTTGGTGAAGTAACTGAATAGTTACGGAAGTATGCTTGAGGCATTGTTGATACGTGCCGGCTTTGATGAGCCAATCATCCAGGTATGGGAAGACATGGATGCTTTGTCTTCTTAGATGAGCAGCTACTATCGCCAGACACTTTGTGAAAACTCTGGGGGCAGTGGTGACTCCAAATGGGAGTACCTTGAATTGGTAATGTTGACCTGCTACCACAAACCTGAGAAATCTGCGGTGAGCCGAGTGGATTGGAATATGAAAGTAGGCGTCCTTCAAGTCTAGAGTAGTCAGACAGAAAGTTGCCGTTTTGCAAAAGAGGTAGTACCTGTTGAAGTGTTACCATGTGGAAATGACTGTATGTAAAAATGTAGTTCTCTGAGAGAGCCGTCCTTTTTGGGAATTAGGAAGTAAAAGGAATACACGCCCGACCCTTGATGTTGTGGTGGTACGGGCTCTATAGCTTCTTTTAGTAGTAGGGATTGTACCTCTTGTTTGAGGTGTAGGTGATCCGGCGAAAGTTTGAGTGACCTTGGGGGAATGTTTGGAGGAGTGTTGATGAACTCCAGGCAGTAACCAGAATGGATAATTTGTAGAACCCACTTGTCTGTTGTTATTGACTGCCAAGTTGGTAAGAAATGTGACAGTCTTCCCCCCACAGGTGTTAAGTGGTCGGGGGGAACTATGGGCAAGTCACTGCTTTGTATTGGAGGGGGAGGTACGTTTGTTAGAACCTCTACCTCTGCCTTTGCCGTTGTTCCCTCTGAAACCCCCTCTGAAGAAATTTTTGGAATCGGAGGGTTGGTTATTGCCCTTATAGGTGGATGCAGTTTCCGAGGAAGTATTTTTGGACCCTGCCCGATAGAAAGAGCGCCGAAAGGCCTTGTGTAGACTGAAGGGCTCCCATAGATTTAGCCACTTCAGTATCTTTTTCCATCTTCTCAAGTAAAGACTCTACCACTGGCCCAAAAAGGTGTTCTTTATCAAAAGGTGTGTTCAATATGGAGGCCTGAACCTCAGGTTTGAACCTTGATATGCGTAGCCAGGCGTGTCTTCTTAAAAGGACACTAGTGGTCACCGCTCTGGCAGATGTGTCAGCAGCATCTAGGGAGCACCTAATTTGGTTGTTTGAAATTAATTGTCCCTCACATACCAGGTCTTGCGCTTTAGATTTATGTTCTTGGGGTAGAAATTGGATGAGTTGTTCCATTTCATCCCAATGCGCACGGTCATATCTGGCTAGCAACGCTTGTGTATTAGATATGCGCCAGAAGTTAGCTGCCTGGGAGGCTACCCTTTTCCCTGAAGCATCGAGGAGCTTTGACTCCTTATCTGGGGGTGGAGTGTCTCCAGTAGTTTGGGAGTTTGCCCTTTTGCATGCATTGGAAACTACCAATGAGTCTAAGGGTAATTGTCCTCTTATGTAGACTGGATCAGATGGTGCAGGCTTGTATTTTTTATCCACCCTAGGGGTAAGGATACGCGCCCCGACAGGATCCTTAAATATGTTGTCTACATGCCTGGTCATTCCTTTCAGCATGGGCAACATATGTGTTGATTTTTGTGTGCTGTTCAATGTTTCAAAAAGGAAATCCTCTTCAAGGGATTCTTTATGGAGCTGGACCCCATGGTAATTGGCAGCCCTGCCTAGCAATTCAATAAAACCTACACTGTCGTCTGGTGGAGAGGGCCTGGTAGGATATAGGTCAGGGTCATTGTCTGTGGGCGAGTCAGTGTTGTAGTCATCCCACTCATCTGTAGGTCCTGGCTGACCATCATCATTATCATCATCCCCATCCCTATCACCCTGATTGTCAGGTGTATGTGGTGGTGAGTGCTCAGGTGAAGTTGGCACAGGTAGAAACTGAGGCGAAGGTGGTGATGGAAGAGGAGGAGGGGAAGGGTTTGTTCCAATATTTCTCTTCTTCAATGGAATATGATATTCCTCTTCAGTATTAGTCCTTTTCTTTAGAGTCACTTTAGTGGTAATGTGTCCAGTTTTAGGATGTATGTACAATACGTTCTGTTTCGGGTCCGGTTTTTGGAGCGGATCATCGAAACTGTGCTTTTTAGGTGACTTTGGTCTATCAGTCTGTTTCGGCGCCGAAGTTTTTGGTGCCGAGGGCTTTGGGGTTTTCGGATCCGAGGTGGTTTTCGGTGCCGAGTGGTGATGTTCGGAGCCAGACTTTGGCTTCGATCCCGAAGGCTTTGGCTCGGTACCCGACTTGGCGTGGGGCTTTTCGGAGCCGGAAGGCTTTTTGGTAGGCTTCGGTGCCGAGCCAGAAGGCGGGGTGTCGGAAGCGTGGTCTCGGGCCGACCGGGGCCCGAGGGCGCGGGTTGGTCCGGAGCCTTCTTTTTCGGTTGACTTGGGATTCGGGGCGAAGTAGGGACTGTACTTACAGTACGTTGTCCATGTGGGATGTCTTCATCCTGGTCGGAGCCGTTGTCGGAAAGGGAGATCTGTTCCTCCTCGGCTCCGATAGCGTCGCCGGCTTCTTCATCAGATTCAGGTCCGAAGAGGTCGGGAATGGAGCCTGTGTGTTGGCTCTGCATGTCGCATCGTCAAGCCCGACGGTCGTGAAGAGTCTTTTTGGAGCGGAAAGCTCGGCAAGCGTTGCAGTCCTGTTCACTGTGTTCTGGTGACAAACACAGGTTGCACACTTCGTGCGAGTCGGTGCGCGGGTATTTCACGTGGCACCGAGGACAGAATTTAAAGGGAGTTCGTTCCATCGACTGCGAGTAGAACCGGGGGCTAGGCCCGACGGCCTACCACGAGCTCTCCGATCGAACTAGGGTTTCTTGTCAATAAACACGATACGCGAAGAATGGAATATGCGATCGGAAACAATACCGTCGAGGGCGAGTGTTCTACGCACCGAGGGAAACCGAAGGATCGGCGTCGAACCGGAGCGCAGCGAGTAACATCCGAACCCGATGGCGGAAAAAAACAATCTGACGATGGAGTCGATGACCATGCGCACTATCACCGAAAGGAGGAGTCACTTACCTTGTGACTAGGAAGACTTCTTCGAAGAAAAAGAAAGTGCCAACATCCGGACCCAACACTAGATGGCGATCTATGCATAAGCATGTGATCTACAGCTCACATGCCTCGAACCTGCAATTACTGCCCAGAGCAGCATAAAGGTATTCACATAAATTATAGCATCAAAACCAGCTCCTCTTTTTCTGTGCTCGAACTCCCTGGAATCTTGAAAGGGGGAAGGGCCAGTAAAATCAATTGCATAGTTCAGTTGAATGCATGAATTGCTACGTTAAAAGGTCACACTTCTGTTGGCCAAGTGAATGCATCTTACATTACAGCCAGTACAGATATGGAAGCCTGGTAGCAATTTATGAATTTCTGTTCATTATCATAATAACAGATTCAAAGCTTCAATATGTCCTGAATCCTGTGTGCACTGTCCATGCCCCACCCCCGAAGACTACAAGCAGCTGTCACTTGAAGTTAAATAAATGTGCCCTTCAACCTAGAAATTATGCGCTTCCGACACCAACTTTTATTTATTTACTTATAAAAGCTCCACAGAAATATTGCATATTTATAAAAAAAAACACAATGGCAACAAATACAATTTCATTTATAAAGTTAAAAAATATTTAAAATGAGTACATTCAATAACATTCACTGAATTTGGATAAAACAGAATGAATAATGTTTCAAAGCAGTCTTGACATTATACAAAGATAGGTCTTAAAATGAGATCCCGATTAAAAAACGTAAGCCCAGTACATAAAAATAAAACATGATTTAAGTCTTGCATTTCTGCAGTACAGAATTGGCTTCCTGATACCAAATTTTAAAAATGGTCTTTAAGGAAGAGCACTGCAAGAGAAGCATCCTGCTTGATAAGGCATCAAGAAACCAAGTTTGGATAAAGAGAGGGGTCTGGGCCAAAGGGCCACTGAGCTTAGATGAGAACACATGAAACAGGGTTCTTACAAAGGCCAGCCCATCATTAACCCTCCTGGAGGAAATGACAGCCAATGAAACTCTCTTAAGAGCAGGATACTTTACAGAACATGAACTCGAATTTGACTTCAGAGGCACCACAATACTCAAAGGAAGGGCTAAATAGGCGTTCGACCATTGAACGGATACAGGTAATGGACACCCCCTACAGCACGGATACAGGTAATGGACACCCCCCTACAGCACGGATACATGTAATGGACACACCCTACAGCACGGATACATGTAATGGACACACCCTACAGCACGGATACAGGTAATGGACACCCCCTACAGCACGGATACATGTAATGGACACCCCCTACAGCACGGATACATGTAATGGACACCCCTACAGCACGGATAAAGGTAACGGACAGCCCCTACAGCATGCATACAGGTAATGGACACCACCCCTACAGCACGGATACAGATAATTAACACCCCCCTACAGCACGGATACATGTAATGGACACACCCTACAGCACGGATACAGGTAATGGACCCCCCCCTACAGCACGGATACATGTAATGGACATCCCCTACAGCACGGATAAAGGTAACGGACAGCCCCTACAGCACGCATACAGGTAATGGACACCCCCCTACAGCACGGTACAGGTAATGGATACCCCCTGCAGCACGGGTACAGGTAATGGACACTCCCCTACAGCACAGATACAGGTAACAGACACTCCCCTACAGCACAGATACAGGTAACAGACACTCCCCTACAGCACAGATACAGGTAACGAACACCCCACTACAGGACAGATACAGGTAACAGACACCCCCTACAGCACAGATACATGTAATTGACACTCCCCTACAGCACAGATACAGGTAACGGACATCCCCCCTACAGCAAGGATACAGGTAATGGACACCCCTCTATTGCATGGATACAGGTAATGGACACCTCCCTACAATATGAAAATAGATAATGGACCTTTCTCCACAGCATGGACACAGGTAATGGAGATTTGTTTACAGTACGGACAGAGGTAATGGACATCCTTCTACAGTAAGGATAGAGGTAATGGAGACCTGTTTACAGTACAGACAGAGGTAATGGAGACCTGTTTACAGTACGGATTGTGGTAATGGAGACCTGTTTATAGTATGGATACAGGTAATGGAGACCTGTTTACAGTACGGATAGAGGTAATGGAGACCTGTTTTCATTACGGATAGAGGTAATGGAGACCTGTTTTCATTACGGATAGAGGTAATGGAGAGCTGTTTACAGTACGGACAGAGGTAATGGAGACCTGTGTACAGTACGGATTGTGGTTATGGAGACCTGTTTACAGTATGGATAGAGGTAATGGAGACCTGTTTACAGTACGGATAGGGGTAATGGAGACCTGTTTACAGTACGGATAGGGGTAATGGAGACCTGTTTACAGTACGGATAGAGGTCTCCATTACCACAATCCGTACTGTAAGCAGATCTCCATTGACCCATATCCGACTGCTGTAAACAGGTCTCTATTACCTCTATCCGTACTGTAAAACAGGTCTCCATTACATTTTATCCGTGCGTCAAACAGGTCTCCATTACCTCTATCCATACTGCAAACAGGTCTCCATTACCTCTGCCAGTTCTGTAAACAGGTCTCGTCACCACAATCCTGCACTGCAAGCAGATCTCCATTGACCCATATCCGTACTGTAAACAGGTCTTTATACCCTCTATCCGTACTGTACGGATAGAGGGTATAAAGACCTGTTTACAGTACGGATATGGGTCAATGGAGATCTGCTTACAGTACGGATTGTGGTAATGGAGACCTGTTTACAGAACTGGCAGAGGTAATGGAGACCTGTTTACAGTATGGATAGAGGTAATGGAGACCTGTTTACAGTACGGATAAAGGCAATGGAGACCTGTTTACAGTACGGATAGAGGTAATAAAGACCTGTTTACAGTACGGATATGGGTCAATGGAGATCTGCTTACAGTACGGATTGTGGTAATGGAGATCTGCTTACAGTACGGATTGTGGTAATGGAGACCTGTTTACAGAACTGACAGGTAATGGAGACCTGTTTACAGTACGGATAGAGGTAATGGAGACCTGTTTACAGTATGGATAGAGGCAATGGAGACCTGTTTACAGTACGGATAGGGGTAATGGAGACCTGTTTACAGTACGGATAGGGGTAATGGAGACCTGTTTACAGTACGGATAGGGGTAATGGAGACTGGTTTACAGTACGGATAGAGGTAATAAAGACCTGTTTCCAGTACGGATAGAGGTAATGGAGACCTATTTACAGTACGGATAGAGGTAATGGAGACCTGTTTAGAGTACGGATAGAGGTAATGGAGATCTGTTTATAGTAAGGACAGAGGTAATGGAGACCCGTTTACAGTACGGACAGAGGTAATGGAGACCTGTTTACAGTACGGACAGAGGTAATGGACATCGCTCTACACTAAGGGCACAAGTAATGGAGCAAACAACTTTCAGGGCCATGACTTAAAACACGACATTCTGAGTAATCTGAGCAGGATCCCAGGTGTATCTAGCACTCTGGAAGAACCGAAAGGTGACATATAGGCTTCATAAATCTATTAATAATAATTAACTCCTTACAGAGAGAACATCTGGAGGGGGAAAGGTGTCTTGGAAGTCAGGCTTCTCAATGCTTCTCTGAACTACTCGAAGTCATAAGGAAACAGTCACCAAAAGAGAAGAAACACTTTAACAATGCAACTCAGGGGAGGCCAAATAGAAGGTTCCCTAAAACCAAAACAGCTTGGAAAACAAAATCCGGCTTCAGCGTCATTCTTGGCAGTCTAAGCAAAGCTGTTCTAGTGGCTTTAAGAATAATTCTGTGTTTAGTAAGGCAGATGCCGAAGGACTACACTGACCCTGGCCTGTTCTGGTTTGTGCCTGCTGAGGGCTCTGTGGACATCACATGGGAGAGGATTCTGTGACCCTTTCACCCACCAGAAAGGCTTTACCTGATAAGCGGCTTGAAGAGGATGAGAAGAGTCTTAATAAACATGGTTGGATGGACGATGTACAGCGCCTTAATGTTCTTCTTGTACCTGGAAGGAAAACACAGTCAACGTCAGAGAATGGACTAGGGCCTCGTGCGTCCAAGTAGTATGTCGGGGTAACTGGCTGGCACCAATGTCTAGACGGTTAGAAGCTGCAAGTGCAGCGAACTGCCTCCTACTACAACCACCCAAAACATGTGCAAGCCTCGCAATGCTGCAACACTGCAGTAGGATGATGAACTGTTCTTTGGAGGGATGAATGAGAGATATACATCCATCTGTTAGTGCACATATTATATATACTTATTATCTCATAGTGTACATGATCACTGCATGGCTGATGCATCCACAACACAGTTTCCAGTTACTACTCCATACTGGATACACAACACTCATTGATAATCTAGCATTTCAACATCAGCTGTGAAGAAGTCTAGGAGTGAAAGCGCTCTCTTCGTAATTCCACACTTTCATGCACATATTTGTTAAACCATCATTGACAAGTTCAGGAGCCAACTTCTTGCACTCATGCGATGCATTACAGCATGAGTAAACATGCATTGTCTTGTATCAACACAAGCAGATCTGCACCTACAAAGTTAGGAAAAAACAGCAACAGTAACGGGTAACTCTGGAAAGAGTTAACCGTCAGTACAGTGGGAACTCAACACAGGAACCAGCGGTCATCATGCTTGTAGGTACTGGAAAGTTGTCAATTTCCTGCTGATAACTCAGAGAAAGTCAACAAAATGTTTGTATACTAAGAGAGGAGCATACATGCCCAACATCAAATGAAGCAACTGGTAGGACCCATGGGAGAGTCTTTGTTAAAAATCTGTATAAGAAACCTGGCATCCAGCAGTGCCATCTACCTTTCAGAACCTACCGGACTCAATTTTTCTGGACAGTAATCATGGAAGTGGCTTAATTTCATAGTAAGGCCCATGTTGAGTACTTTGACTAATAGCAGGAAGGCATGTTTCACTTTCTGTGTGCCACTAATTACCTGTAACCCCAGTATCCAGCAGTCCCCCAGAGAAAGGAGGGGAATCCTGAGGGACGAGGAAAGGGTTGGGGTGTAGTTCCCCCAGGAAACTCACAAATGTCACTTGTCGCCATTCAAGGGGCACGGATATAAAACGAGCAAGCTTCGGCTGTTTCTGAGAGTGATCATTTAAAAACCCCACACCACGCAGAATCCTCGGTTACACAGAAGCTTGATATTAGCAAAGAAGACCATTTGAAGGTTTCGAAACAATAAAAGATGATTGGGATGGAAGTTTGACACCATTCTCGTTTCTCCAATGAGCTCAGAAAGAGCAAAACGTGTGCCATGAGCTAAAAAGTAATAAGAGTCTTGGCAAAGAAGATGCTTTGAAAAAGGCAAATACAATACATGAAGTGAAGAGAATGAGAATATTGAAAGAGATGGTCACCCAACAGCTGCACCAACTCTGTTGAGCTGCACTAACACTACCCTCAGCTGAAGGTATTTCGTAAAGTGGCTATATGTCTTCAGTGCACTAAACCATCGATGTGAGCCCTGGAGGTTAGATTTATCTACGGCTAGGACATGGTGAGGACTCGAAGTTGAGATCGGTAAACCCAAAGAATCTAAAGAAGATGAGCTTTCATTTTCACGCTGCTATATACATCATTTTCTATCATGCATTAATGCCACTAAGCATATGTAGTCATCAGACTCTTGCTGTGTGCAGCAAGACCTGCAGTGTCTAGATTCAGGCTGAAGATAGGTACACATCCACAAGTCTGCACTAGCTGCTTGGACAGCTCCGTGTAGCTTGGAGAGTTCTCTTGCTCAAGGTTCATGAAGCTTCTGTGACACCGTAATGTTCACAAGCATGAAGACCCTGCTTTGACATCTTAGTGTACGTTTGGCGGTTATTCTCACAAGGCTGCACATCTTGCTGTGGGAGTTCCTTGTATCTAATAAGAGTTCACTTTTACAAGGTTGCACTACTGCTGTGACAGCTTAATGTATCTTAGGGAGTTCACTTTCAAAAGACTAAATAGGCTTTTATGAAACATCAGTGTCAGTAACTCCATATCATCACAATGAACCCCAGTAACTACCTGCCACCCTCGTGGATGCCAGTGGCTTCTTGCCACCACAATGAATGCCAATAATCGTTTGCCACCACGATGGATGCCAGTAACTACATGCTATAATTCAGAATCCCAGTAACCCCTTGCCACCACCCTGAAAGCTAGGATTTACTTTCCACCCCGCTGGAGCCCAGTAACTCCTTGCCCCCAGGACGGATACCAGTACATCCTTGCTATCTGCTGGATCCCAGTATCTTCATGCTGTCTTCTGATACCACACTGGATTCAAGTAACTCCTTGACCCCATGATGGATACCGGTGCATCCTCGACCCCATGATGGATACCGGTGCATCCTCGACCCCATGATGGATACCGGTGCATCCTCGACCCCATGATGGATACCGGTGCATCCTCGACCCCATGATGGATACCGGTGCATCCTTGACCCCATGATGGATACCGGTGCATCCTCGACCCCATGATGGATACCGGTGCATCCTCGACCCCATGATGGATACCGGTGCATCCTCGACCCCATGATGGATACCGGTGCATCCTCGACCCCATGATGGATACCGGTGCATCATTGACCCCATGATGGATACCGGTGCATCCTCGACCCCATGATGGATACCGGTGCATCCTTGACCCCATGATGGATATCGGTGCATCCTTGACCCCATGATGGATATCGGTGCATCCTTGACCCCATGATAGATACCGGTGCATCCTTGACCCCATGATGGATACCGGTGCATCCTTGACCCCATGATGGATACAGGTGCATCCTTGACCCCATGATGGATATCGGTGCATCCTTGACCCCATGATAGATACCGGTGCATCCTTGACCCCATGATAGATACCGGTGCATCCTTGACCCCATGATGGATACCGGTGCATCCTCGACCCCATGATGGATAGCGGTGCATCATTGACCCCATGATGGATACCGGTGCATCCTCGACCCCATGATGGATACCGGTGCATCATTGACCCCATGATGGATACCGGTACATCTTTGACCTCATGATGGATACCGGTGCATCATTGACCCCATGATGGATACCAGTGCATCATTGACCCCATGATGGATACCAGTGCATCCTTGACCCCATGATGGATACCAGTGCATCCTTGACCCCATGATGGATACCAGTGCATCCTTGACCCCATGATGGATACCAGTGCATCCTTGACCCCATGATGGATACCAGTGCATCCTTTACCCCATGATGGATACCAGTGCATCCTTTACCCCATGATGGATACCAGTGCATCCTTTACCCCATGATGGATACCGGTGCATTCTTGACCTCATGATGGATACCGGTGCATCCTTGACCCCAAGATGGATACCAGTGCATCCTCGACCCCATGATGGATACCAGTGCATCCTTGACCCCATGATGGATACCGGTGCATCATTGACCCCATGATGGATACCAGTGCATCCTCGACCCCATGATGGATACCGGTGCATCCTTGACCCCATGATGGATACCGGTGCATCCTTGACCCCATGATGGATACCGGTGCATCCTTGACCCCATGATGGATACCGGTGCATCCTCGACCCCATGATGGATACCGGTGCATCCTCGACCCCATGATGGATACCGGTGCATCCTCGACCCCATGATGGATAGCGGTGCATCATTGACCCCATGATGGATACCAGTGCATCCTTGACCCCATGATGGATACCAGTGCATCCTTGACCCCATGATGGATACTAGTGCATCCTTTACCCCATGATGGATACCGGTGCATCCTTTACCCTATGATGGATACCGGTGCATCCTTGACCTCATGATGGATACCGGTGCATCCTTGACCCCATGATGGATGCATCCTCGACCCCATGATGGATACCGATGCATCCTCGACCCCATGATGGATACCGATGCATCACTGATGACCCCATGATGCATACCGGTGCATCCTCGACCCCATGATGGATATGTGAGAAAGTGCCCTCTTTCTGCATGGTATGCCCCCACTTTTTGCTGAATTGCTGATGATCTTTGACTGAGTGTGCCCTGGGCTCCTGCTAATCAGGTGCCCAGGGCCTATGTTCCTTCCCTAAAACTGCATTGAAGCCTAAACCCAATTGGCATCTCTGGCCACATGTCAGCCCCTGGTAAATGGTACCACAGGTACCTAGGGCACTGTGACCAGAGAAGGCCTCCAAGGGCTGCAGCACTTATTGTGCCACCCTTAGAGGTCCTGTACCCTGACACACACACACCTGCCTTTGCAGGCTGCGTGTCTTGGTGCAGAACAAAGTGAAGAGTCGACATGGCACACATCCCTGGGTGCCATGCCCACAAACCACTGCCCTGGCATACATCAGTCACCCCTCTAGCTGGGTGCACTATGCCAGTGGTGAGGGTACAGGTGCATGAGACCTGTACCCCTACAGTGCCCAAGTCCATTCCTGGGCACTGTAAGTGCAGTGCTGCCATTAAGAGTATATGGTGCTGGGAGTTTGTCATTACGAACTCCACAGCACCATGATGGCTACACTGAAGACTGGGAAGTTTGGTATCAAACTTCTCAGCACATTAAACCCACACTGATGCCAGTGTGGATTTAATGTAAAATGCACACCAGAGGGCATCTTAGAGATGCCCCTGAAACTCGACCAACTTCTAGTGACCTGACTGAGTGGCTGCTTAGGCTGCCACCACCAGACATGTTTCTGGACCTCTGGGTCGAGAGCCTGCTGCTCTCGGGGGCCTGAAACAATGCACATCCTGGGACGAGGTGCCAAGCCTCTTCCCCCAGGATGGGCAGGGTTCACGAAGGAGAAGCTTCAAAGGCATGCCGCATTTGTGAGCCTCTCCAGACCATTTGCCGCTTTCAGCAACTGGTCCCCACTGGTTCTACCCCCCACTTTGGGCGGGAGAACCGGCGGGAAAAACAAGTGAGGAAGGGAGGTGTGCCCACCTCTGCCAACTCACCCCTCAGGTGGGGGAGGCGAGGTGAAGCACAACCTCGAGTCACCGCCATCTTGAGGATGGGGGGACCCAGCCAACCAGGGACAGACTCCTGCCCCCCTCCCACTGGAGAGTGGCAGAATAGGGGGTGTACTGCCCTTTGGTCCCTGCCCTTTACCTACCTGTAACGCCCCTAAATTCAGTATTTAGGGGGCACCCTGAACCTTACTTCCTCAGATCCAGCCTACCAACAAGAAGAAAAGAAGAAGGACGAAGAGCCGTGCAGAGCTAACAAGAGGACGACGCCCACTGACTTGGCCCCAGCCCTACAGGCCTGTCTCCCCTCGAACCTGCTTCTGCGAAATCCCGGCGTGTCCAGCAGCCAGCAACCTCACAAACCCCGGAGGACCTGCCTGCCTTCACTTCCAAGACTGTTTCTCCCGTGAACACCGGTTGTGTTTAAACTGCAGCTTCTGGCTCCGGCCGGACACCGCGAATCCAGCCCACTCTGCACCCGCCGAACCCGGCACGAGCGGAAAAACACCACGAGGAGGTCACCCCGGCGATCCTGACCCGAGATCCAGTGACTCCTGACCTGCCTCAAGCTTCCAGACGACGCCTGCAGCCTCAATCCAGAGGCTCCCCTCTACCGCGACCAGAGCGGGTAAGAAAATCCGACCCTAAAAGGCACCCCTGCACCCGACGCCCCACTGCCTTGTGTGCCCAAACCAATGGTGCCTAACCAACCCAAGACATCCCAACTTACCCCTCGAAGTGGTGGTCGCACCCAGAAGGTCCTCGTCCCCGAGCCTGCAGTGCTGCAGTGCTTCTTCAAACCGGAGGCTCTCCATAGAAAACAATAGGGCGTCCGACGTCGAAACAGCACTCTGCACCCGGCCGCCCCAGTGCCGCTGAGGGTGCACCTTTTGTGCCTACTTGTTTCCCCATTTGCCCTGACCTAAACCCTAGGAGCTTTGCTCCCACAACCCAGTGGCCTGCTTGACAGCAGCCACCAACCGGAGACCCCCTATCCTCCATAGGATAACATTGGGCCTCAACACTCAGCACCCGGCCGCCCTAGTGCCGCTGAGGGTGCAACAACAGTGCATCACTGACCCTGGGGGAACACTTGTTCTAACCCCAGAACCTTAACTCCCACAGTCGTTTACTTACCTGCAAACGGATAACCTGTTTTTCCTCCATAGGATAACATTGACAATTTTTCTTTGAAAAAACGACTGTGTGGAGTTTTGAAAACTAAAGATATTCTTTAAAAATCACACGAATAACAAAAACGCATTTACTCACCTGTTTCCAGGAAATGTCCCAGTGCTGAATACAGGCATCCAGCACTGAGTTAGAAAAAGTAACGTAAAAGTAACTTACCTGCAATTTACTGAAAAAACCTATTCATTCCAATGTACTACATTTGCTAAGTGTTGCATACTAGTGCTCCCCTGTAAATCAAACCAAGTACAATTTCCATTGCATTTTCAAACTGTTCGACATTCAGTAACTTATTACTACAAAGTATTTTATGCTTACCTGTGCCAGGCTTGCTTGGTTCTAAAATAAACAACAGTATATATTTTATACAAAAACAATTGGCCTAGAGTTCAGTTCTTGAGTGTGTGAATTCATTTGCTGACTGAGTGTGTACATCAAATGCTTAACACTGTCCTCTGATACTGCCTTACTGCTCGACCAAGCTACCACTATTAGATAGTAAGGTTCTATCTCACTTTAACCTCTGCCTACCTCTGGAGTCACCTGGACCCTATACACACTATACCTCATTTTGGTGTAGTATATATAGAGCCAGTTTCTTACAGGATACCAGTGCATCATTGACCCCCATGATGGATACCAGTGCATACTCGACCCCATGATGGATACCAGTGCATCCTCGACCCCATGATGGATACCAGTGCATCCTCGACCCCATGATGGATACCAGTGCATCCTCGACCCCATGATGGATACCAGTGCATCCTCGACCCCATGATGGATACCAGTGCATTCTTGACCCCAGTGCATCCTCGACCCCATGATGGATACCGGTGCATCCTCGACCCCATGATGGATACCGGTGCATCTTCGACCCCATGATGGATACCGGTGCATCCTCGACCCCATGATGGATACCAGTGCATCCTTGACCCCATGATGGATACCAGTGCATCCTTGACCCCATGATGGATACCAGTGCATCCTTGACCCCATAATGGATACCGATGCATCACCGACCCAATGATGGGATACCAGTGCATCCTTGACCCCATGATGGATACCAGTGCATCCTTGACCCCATGATGGATACCAGTGCATCCTTGACCCCATGATGGATACCAGTGCATCCTTGACCCCATGATGGATACCAGTGCATCCTTGACCCCATGATGGATACCAGTGCATCCTTGACCCCATGATGGATACCGGTGCATCCTCGACCCCATGATGGATACCGGTGCATCCTCGACCCCATGATGGATACCAGTGCATCCTTGACCCCATGATGGATACCAGTGCATCCTTGACCCCATGATGGATACCAGTGCATCCTTGACCCCATGATGGATACCGATGCATCACCGACCCAATGATGGATACCAGTGCATCCTTGACCCCATGATGGATACCAGTGCATCCTTTACCCCATGATGGGATACCAGTGCATTCTTGACCCCATGATGGATACCAGTGCATCCTTGACCCCATGATGGATACCAGTGCATCAATGACCCTATGATGGATACCAGTGCATCCTTTACCCCATGATGGATACCGGTGCATCTTTGACCTCATGATAAATACCGGTGCATCCTTGACCCCATGATGAATACCGGTGCATCACTGACCCCATGATGGATACCAATGCATCCTCGACCCCATGATGGATACCAGTGTATCCTCGACCGCATGATGGATACCAGTGCATCCTCGACCCCATGATGGATACCGTGCATCCTCGACCCCATGATGGATACCGGTGCATCCTCGACCCCATGATGGACACCAGAGCATCCTCGACCCCATGATGGATACCAGAGCATCCTCGACCCCATGATGGATACCAGAGCATCCTCGACCCCATGATGGATACCGGTGCATCCTTGACCCCATGATGGATACCGGTGCATCCTTGATCCCATGATGGGTACCGGTGCATTCTCGACCCCATGATGGATACCGGTGCATCCTGACCCCATGATGGATACCGGTGCATCCTTACCCCATGATGGGATACCAGTGCATCCTTGACCCCATGATGGATACCAGTGCATCCATGACCCCATGATGGATACCGGTGCATCCTCGACCCCATGATGGATACCGATGCATCACTGATGACCCCATGATGGATACCGGTGCATCCTCGACCCCATGATGGATACCAGTGCATCCTTGACCCCATGATGGATACCAGTGCATCCTTGACCCCATGATGGATACCAGTGCATTCTTGACCCCAGTGCATCCTTGACCCCATGATGGATACCGGTGCATCCTCGACCCCATGATGGATACCGGTGCATCCTCGACCCCATGATGGATACCAGTGCATCCTTGACCCCATGATGGATACCGGTGCATCCTTGACCCCATGATGGATACCAGTGCATCCTTTACCCCATGATGGATACCGGTGCATCTTTGACATCATGATAAATACCAGTGCATCACAGACCCCATGATTAATACCGGTGCATCACTGACCCCATGATGGATACCAATGCATCCTCGACCCCATGATGGATACCAGAGCATCCTCGACCCCATGATGGATACCAGTGCATCCTCGACCCCATGATGAATACCGGTGCATCCTCGACCCCATGATGGATACCAGAACATCCTCGACCCTATGATGGATACCAGTGCATCCTCGACCCCATGATGGATACCAGTGCATCCTCGACCCCATGATGGATACCAGTGCATCCTCGACCCCATGATGGATATCAGTGCATCCTCGACTCCATGATGGATACCAGTACATCCTTGACCCCATGATGGATACCAGTGCATCCTTGACCCCATAATGGGTACCAGTACATCCTTGACCCCATGATGGATACCGGTGCATCCTCAACCCCATGATGGATACCAGTGCATCCTCGACCCCATGATGGATACCAATGCATCCTCGACCCCATGATGGATACCGGTGCATCCTCGACCCCATGATGGATACCGGTGCATCCTTGACCCCATGATGGATACCGGTGCATCCTTGACCCCATGATGGATACCGGTGCATCCTTTACCCCATGATGGATACCGGTGCATCCTTTACCCCATGATGGATACCGGTGCATACTCGACCCCATGATGGATACCGGTGCATACTCGACCCCATGATGGATACCAGTGCATCCTCGACCCCATGATGGATACCAGAGCATCCTCGACCCCATGATGGATACCAGTGCATCCTCGACCCCATGATGGGTACCGGTGCATCCTCAACCCCATGATGGATACCAGTGCATCCTTGACCCCATGATGGGTACCGGTGCATCCTTGACCCCATGATGGGTACCCGTGCATCCTTGACCCCATGATGGATACCGGTGCATCCTCGACCCCATGATGGATACCAGTGCATCCTTGACCCCATGATGGATACCAGTGCATCCTTGACCCCATGATGGATACCGGTGCATCCTTGACTCCATGATGGATACCGATGCATCACTGACCCCATGATGGATACCGGTGCATCCTTGACCCCATGATGGATACCGGTGCATCCTTTACCCCATGATGGGATACCAGTGCATCCTTGACCCCATGATGGATACCAGTGCATCCATGACCCCATGATGGATACCGGTGCATCCTCGACCCCATGATGGATACCGATGCATCACTGATGACCCCATGATGGATACCGGTGCATCCTCGACCCCATGATGGATAGCAGTGCATCATTGACCCCATGATGGATAGCAGTGCATCATTGACCCAATGATGGATACCAGTGCATCATTGACCCCATGATGGATACCAGTGCATCACTGACCCGAGTGCATCCTCGACCCCAGGATGGATACCAGTGCATCACTGACCCCAGTGCATCCTCGACCCCATGATGGATACCAGTGCATCACTGACCCCATGATGGATACCGGTGCATCCTTGACCACATGATGGATACCGGTGCATCCTCGACCCCATGATGGATACCGGTGCATCCTCGACCCCATGATGGATACCGGTGCATCCTCGACCCCATGATGGATACCGGTGCATCCTTGACCCCATGATGGATACCGGTGCATCCTTTACCCCATGATGGATACCGGTGCATCCTTTACCCCATGATGGATACCGGTGCATACTCGACCCCATGATGGATACCGGTGCATACTCGACCCCATGATGGATACCAGTGCATCCTCGACCCCATGATGGATACCAGAGCATCCTCGACCCCATGATGGATACCAGTGCATCCTCGACCCCATGATGGGTACCGGTGCATCCTCAACCCCATGATGGATACCAGTGCATCCTTGACCCCATGATGGGTACCGGTGCATCCTTGACCCCATGATGGGTACCCGTGCATCCTTGACCCCATGATGGATACCGGTGCATCCTCGACCCCATTATGGATACCCGTGCATCCTTGACCCCATGATGGATACCAGTGCATCCTTGACCCCATGATGGATACCGGTGCATCCTTGACTCCATGATGGATACCGATGCATCACTGACCCCATGATGGATACCGGTGCATCCTTGACCCCATGATGGATACCGGTGCATCCTTTACCCCATGATGGGATACCAGTGCATCCTTGACCCCATGATGGATACCAGTGCATCCATGACCCCATGATGGATACCGGTGCATCCTCGACCCCATGATGGATACCGATGCATCACTGATGACCCCATGATGGATACCGGTGCATCCTCGACCCCATGATGGATAGCAGTGCATCATTGACCCCATGATGGATAGCAGTGCATCATTGACCCAATGATGGATACCAGTGCATCATTGACCCCATGATGGATACCAGTGCATCACTGACCCGAGTGCATCCTCGACCCCAGGATGGATACCAGTGCATCACTGACCCCAGTGCATCCTCGACCCCATGATGGATACCAGTGCATCACTGACCCCATGATGGATACCGGTGCATCCTTGACCACATGATGGATACCGGTGCATCCTCGACCCCATGATGGATACTGGTGCATCCTCGACCCCATGATAGATACCAGGGCATCCTCAACCCCATGATGGATACCAGGGCATCCTCGACCCCATGATGGATACCAGTGCATCCTCGACCCCAGGATGGACACCAGTGCATCTCTGACCCCATGATGGATACCGGTGCATCACTGACCACATGATGGATACCGGTGCATCCTCGACCCCATGATGGATACCAGTGCATCCTCGACCCCATGATGGATACCAGTGCATCCTCGACCCCATGATGGATACCAGTGCATCCTCGACCCCATGATGGATACCAGTGCATCCTCGACCCCATGATGGATACCAGTGCATCATTGACCCCATGATAGATACCAGTGCATCACTGACCCGAGTGCATCCTCGACCCCAGGATGGATACCAGTGCATCCTCGACCCCAGGATGGATACCAGTGCATCCTTGACCCCATGATGGATACCGGTGCATCCTCGACCCCATGATGGATACCAGTGCATCCTTGAACCCATGATGGATACCGGTGCATCCTTGACCCCATGATGGATACCGGTGCATTCTTGACCCCATGATGGATACCGGTGCATTCTTGACTCCATGATGGATACCGGTGCATCCTTTACCCCATGATGGGATACCAGTGCATCCTTGACCCCATGATGGGATACCAGTGCATCCTTGACCCCATGATGGATACCAGTGCATCCTTGACCCCATGATGGATACCAGTGCATCACTGACCCCATGATGGATACCAGTGCATCACTGACCCCATGATGGATACCAGTGCATCACTGACCCCATGATGGATACCAGTGCATCCTTGACCCAATGATGGATACCAGTGCATCCTTGACCCCATGATGGATACCGGTGCATCACTGATCCCATGATGGATACCGGTGCATCCTCGACCCCATGATGGATACCGGTGCATCCTCGACCCCATGATGGATACCGGTGCATCCTTTACCCCATGATGGATACCGGTGCATCCTTTACCCCATGATGGATACCGGTGCATACTCGACCCAATGATGGATACCAGTGCATCCTCGACCCCATGATGGATACCAGTGCATCCTCGACCCCATTATGGATACCAGTGCATCCTCGACCCCATTATGGATACCGGTGCATCCTTGACCCCATGATGGATACCGGTGCATCCTTGACCCCATGATGGGTACCGGTGCATCCTTGACCCCATGATGGATACCGGTGCATCCTCGACCCCATGATGGATACCAGTGCATCCTCGACCCCATGATGGATACCAGTGCATCCTCGACCCCATGATGGATACCAGTGCATCCTCGACCCCATGATGGATACCAGTGCATCCTTGACCCCATGATGGATACCAGTGCATCCTTGCCCCAATGATGGATACCGGTGCATCCTTGACTCCATGATGAACATCGATGCATCACTGACCCAATGATGGATACCGGTGCATCCTTGACCCCATGATGGATACCGGTGCATCCTTTACCCCATGATGGGATACCAGTGCATCCTTGACCCCATGATGGATACCAGTGCATCCTTGACCCCATGATGGATACCGGTGCATCCTCGACCCCATGATGGATACCGGTGCATCCTCGACCCCATGATGGATACCGATGCATCACTGATGACCCCATGATGGATACCGGTGCATCCTCGACCCCATGATGGATACCAGTGCATCATTTACCCCATGATGGATACCAGTGCATCATTGACCCCATGATGGATACCAGTGCATCCTTGACCCCATGATAGATACCAGTGCATTCTTGACCCCAGTGCATCCTTGACCCCATGATGGATACCGGTGCATCTTCGACCCCATGATGGATACCGGTGCATCTTCGACCCCATGATGGATACCGGTGCATCCTCGACCCCATGATGGATACCGGTGCATCCTTGACCCCATGATGGATACCGGTGCATCCTTGACCCCATGATGGATACCAGTGCATCCTTGACCCCATGATGGATACCAGTGCATCCTTGACCCCATGATGGATACCGATGCATCACCGACCCAATGATGGATACCAGTGCATCCTTGACCCCATGATGGATACCAGTGCATCCTTTACCCCATGATGGGATACCAGTGCATCCTTGACCCCATGATGGATACCAGTGCATCCTTGACCCCATGATGGATACCAGTGCATCACTGACCCTATGATGGATACCAGTGCATCCTTTACCCCATGATGGATACCGGTGCATCTTTGACCTCATGATAAATACCGGTGCATCCTTGACCCCATGATGAATACCAGTGCATCACTGACCCCATGATGGATACCAATGCATCCTCGACCCCATGATGGATACCAGTGCATCCTCGACCCCATGATGGATACCGGTGCATCCTCGACCCCATGATGGATACCGGTGCATCCTGGACCCCATGATGGATACCAGAGCATCCTCGACCCCATGATGGATACCGGTGCATCCTTGACCCCATGATGGATACCGGTGCATCCTTGACCCCATGATGGGTACCGGTGCATCACTGACCCCATGATGGATACCGGTGCATCACTGACCCCATGATGGATACCAGTGCATCCTTTACCCCATGATGGATACTGGTGCATCTTTGACCCCATGAGAAATACCAGTGCATCCTTGACCCAATGATGGATACCAGTGCATCCTTGACCCCATGATGGATACCGGTGCATCACTGATCCCATGATGGATACCGGTGCATCCTCGACCCCATGATGGATACCGGTGCATCCTTTACCCCATGATGGATACCGGTGCATACTCGACCCCATGATGGATACCAGTGCATACTCGACCCCATGATGGATACCAGTGCATACTCGACCCCATGATGGATACCAGTGCATCCTCGACCCCATGATGGATACCAGTGCATCCTCGACCCCATTATGGATACCAGTGCATCCTTGACCCCATGATGGATACCGGTGCATGCTTGACCCCATGATGGGTACCGGTGCATCCTTGACCCCATGATGGATACCGGTGCATCCTCGACCCCATGATGGATACCGGTGCATCCTCGACCCCATGATGGATACCGGTGCATCCTCGACCCCATGATGGATACAGGTGCATCCTTGACCCCATGATGGATACCAGTGCATCCTTGACCCCATGATGGATACCAGTGCATCCTTGCCCCAATGATGGATACCGGTGCATCCTTGACTCCATGATGGATATCGATGCATCACTGACCCAATGATGGATACCGGTGCATCCTTGACCCCATGATGGATACCGGTGCATCCTTTACCCCATGATGGGATACCAGTGCATCCTCGACCCCATGATGGATACCGATGCATCACTGATGACCCCATGATGGATACCGGTGCATCCTCGACCCCATGATGGATACCAGTGCATCATTTACCCCATGATGGATACCAGTGCATCATTGACCCCATGATGGATACCAGTGCATCCTTGACCCCATGATGGATACCAGTGCATCCTTGCCCCAATGATGGATACCGGTGCATCCTTGACTCCATGATGGATATCGATGCATCACTGACCCAATGATGGATACCGGTGCATCCTTGACCCCATGATGGATACCGGTGCATCCTTTACCCCATGATGGGATACCAGTGCATCCTTGACCCCATGATGGATACCGGTGCATCCTCGACCCCATGATGGATACCGGTGCATCCTCGACCCCATGATGGATACCAGTGCATCCTCGACCCCATGATGGATACCAGTGCATCATTGACCCCATGATGGATACCAGTGCATCATTGACCCCATGATGGATACCGGTGCATCCTTGACCCCATGATGAATACCGGTGCATCACTGACCCCATGATGGATACCAATGCATCCTCGACCCCATGATGGATACCAGTGTATCCTCGACCGCATGATGGATACCAGTGCATCCTCGACCCCATGATGGATACCGGTGCATCCTCGACCCCATGATGGATACCGGTGCATCCTCGACCCCATGATGGACACCAGAGCATCCTCGACCCCATGATGGATACCAGAGCATCCTCGACCCCATGATGGATACCAGAGCATCCTCGACCCCATGATGGATACCGGTGCATCCTTGACCCCATGATGGATACCGGTGCATCCTTGATCCCATGATGGGTACCGGTGCATTCTCGACCCCATGATGGATACCGGTGCATCCTTGACCCCATGATGGATACCGGTGCATCCTTTACCCCATGATGGGATACCAGTGCATCCTTGACCCCATGATGGATACCAGTGCATCCATGACCCCATGATGGATACCGGTGCATCCTCGACCCCATGATGGATACCGATGCATCACTGATGACCCTATGATGGATACCGGTGCATCCTCGACCCCATGATGGATACCAGTGCATCCTTGACCCCATGATGGATACCAGTGCATCCTTGACCCCATGATGGATACCAGTGCATTCTTGACCCCAGTGCATCCTTGACCCCATGATGGATACCGGTGCATCCTCGACCCCATGATGGATACCGGTGCATCCTCGACCCCATGATGGATACCAGTGCATCCTTGACCCCATGATGGATACCGGTGCATCCTTGACCCCATGATGGATACCAGTGCATCCTTTACCCCATGATGGATACCGGTGCATCTTTGACATCATGATAAATACCAGTGCATCACAGACCCCATGATGAATACCGGTGCATCACTGACCCCATGATGGATACCAATGCATCCTCGACCCCATGATGGATACCAGAGCATCCTCGACCCCATGATGGATACCAGTGCATCCTCGACCCCATGATGAATACCGGTGCATCCTCGACCCCATGATGGATACCAGAACATCCTCGACCCCATGATGGATACCAGTGCATCCTCGACCCCATGATGGATACCAGTGCATCCTCGACCCCATGATGGATACCAGTGCATCCTCGACCCCATGATGGATATCAGTGCATCCTCGACTCCATGATGGATACCAGTACATCCTCGACCCCATGATGGATACCAGTGCATCCTTGACCCCATAATGGGTACCAGTACATCCTCGACCCCATGATGGATACCGGTGCATCCTCAACCCCATGATGGATACCGGTGCATCCTCGACCCCATGATGGATACCAATGCATCCTCGACCCCATGATGGATACCAATGCATCCTCGACCCCATGATGGATACCGGTGCATCCTCGACCCCATGATGGATACCGGTGCATCCTCGACCCCATGATGGATACCGGTGCATCCTTGACCCCATGATGGATACCGGTGCATCCTTGACCCCATGATGGATACCGGTGCATCCTTTACCCCATGATGGATACCGGTGCATCCTTTACCCCATGATGGATACCGGTGCATACTCGACCCCATGATGGATACCGGTGCATACTCGACCCCATGATGGATACCAGTGCATCCTCGACCCCATGATGGATACCAGAGCATCCTCGACCCCATGATGGATACCAGTGCATCCTCGACCCCATGATGGGTACCGGTGCATCCTCAACCCCATGATGGATACCAGTGCATCCTTGACCCCATGATGGGTACCGGTGCATCCTTGACCCCATGATGGGTACCGGTGCATCCTTGACCCCATGATGGATACCGGTGCATCCTCGACCCCATGATGGATACCAGTGCATCCTTGACCCCATGATGGATACCAGTGCATCCTTGACCCCATGATGGATACCGGTGCATCCTTGACTCCATGATGGATACCGATGCATCACTGACCCCATGATGGATACCGGTGCATCCTTGACCCCATGATGGATACCGGTGCATCCTTTACCCCATGATGGGATACCAGTGCATCCTTGACCCCATGATGGATACCAGTGCATCCATGACCCCATGATGGATACCGGTGCATCCTCGACCCCATGATGGATACCGATGCATCACTGATGACCCCATGATGGATACCGGTGCATCCTCGACCCCATGATGGATAGCAGTGCATCATTGACCCCATGATGGATAGCAGTGCATCATTGACCCAATAATGGATACCAGTGCATCATTGACCCCATGATGGATACCAGTGCATCACTGACCCGAGTGCATCCTCGACCCCAGGATGGATACCAGTGCATCACTGACCCCAGTGCATCCTCGACCCCATGATGGATACCAGTGCATCACTGACCCCATGATGGATACCGGTGCATCCTTGACCACATGATGGATACCGGTGCATCCTCGACCCCATGATGGATACTGGTGCATCCTCGACCCCATGATGGATACCAGGGCATCCTCAACCCCATGATGGATACCAGGGCATCCTCGACCCCATGATGGATACCAGTGCATCCTCGACCCCAGGATGGATACCAGTGCATCCTCGACCCCAGGATGGATACCAGTGCATCCTCGACCCCATGATGGATACCAGTGCATCATTGACCCCATGATAGATACCAGTGCATCACTGACCCGAGTGCATCCTCGACCCCAGGATGGATACCAGTGCATCCTCGACCCCAGGATGGATACCAGTGCATCCTTGACCCCATGATGGATACCGGTGCATCCTCGACCCCATGATGGATACCAGTGCATCCTTGAACCCATGATGGATACCGGTGCATCCTTGACCCCATGATGGATACCGGTGCATTCTTGACTCCATGATGGATACCGGTGCATCCTTTACCCCATGATGGGATACCAGTGCATCCTTGACCCCATGATGGGATACCAGTGCATCCTTGACCCCATGATGGATACCAGTGCATCCTTGACCCCATGATGGATACCAGTGCATCACTGACCCCATGATGGATACCAGTGCATCACTGACCCCATGATGGATACCAGTGCATCCTTGACCCAATGATGGATACCAGTGCATCCTTGACCCCATGATGGATACCGGTGCATCACTAATCCCATGATGGATACCGGTGCATCCTCGACCCCATGATGGATACCGGTGCATCCTTGACCCCATGATGGATACCGGTGCATCCTTTACCCCATGATGGATACCGGTGCATCCTTTACCCCATGATGGATACCAGTGCATCCTCGACCCCATGATGGATACCAGTGCATCCTCGACCCCATTATGGATACCAGTGCATCCTTGACCCCATGATGGATACCAGTGCATCCTTGACCCCATGATGGATACCGGTGCATCCTTGACCCCATGATGGATACCGGTGCATCCTCGACCCCATGATGGATACCAGTGCATCCTCGACCCCATGATGGATACCAGTGCATCCTTGACCCCATGATGGATACCAGTGCATCCTTGACCCCATGATGGATACCGGTGCATCCTTGCCCCAATGATGGATACCGGTGCATCCTTGACTCCATGATGGATATCGATGCATCACTGACCCCATGATGGATACCGGTGCATCCTTGACCCCATGATGGATACCGGTGCATCCTTTACCCCATGATGGGATACCAGTGCATTCTTGACCCCATGATGGATACCAGTGCATCCTTGACCCCATGATGGATACCGGTGCATCCTCGACCCCATGATGGATACCGGTGCATCCTCGACCCCATGATGGATACCGACGCATCACTGATGACCCCATGATGGATACCGGTGCATCCTCGACCCCATGATGGATACCAGTGCATCATTGACCCCATGATGGATACCAGTGCATCATTGACCCCATGATGGATACCAGTGCATCCTTGACCCCATGATAGATACCAGTGCATTCTTGACCCCAGTGCATCCTTGACCCCATGATGGATACCGGTGCATCTTCGACCCCATGATGGATACCGGTGCATCCTTGACCCCATGATGGATACCGGTGCATCCTTGACCCCATGATGGATACCAGTGCATCCTTGACCCCATGATGGATACCAGTGCATCCTTGACCCCATGATGGATACCGATGCATCACCGACCCAATGATGGATACCAGTGCATCCTTGACCCCATGATGGATACCAGTGCATCCTTTACCCCATGATGGGATACCAGTGCATCCTTGACCCCATGATGGATACCAGTGCATCCTTTACCCCATGATGGATACCAGTGCATCACTGACCCTATGATGGATACCAGTGCATCCTTTACCCCATGATGGATACCGGTGCATCTTTGACCTCATGATAAATACCGGTGCATCCTTGACCCCATGATGAATACCGGTGCATCACTGACCCCATGATGGATACCAATGCATCCTCGACCCCATGATGGATACCAGTGCATCCTCGACCCCATGATGGATACCGGTGCATCCTCGACCCCATGATGGATACCGGTGCATCCTCGACCCCATGATGGATACCGGTGCATCCTGGACCCCATGATGGATACCAGAGCATCCTCGACCCCATGATGGATACCGGTGCATCCTTGACCCCATGATGGATACCGGTGCATCCTTGACCCCATGATGGGTACCAGTGCATCACTGACCCCATGATGGATACCAGTGCATCACTGACCCCATGATGGATACCAGTGCATCCTTTACCCCATGATGGATACAGGTGCATCTTTGACCCCATGAGAAATACCAGTGCATCCTTGACCCAATGATGGATACCAGTGCATCCTTGACCCCATGATGGATACCAGTGCATCCTTGACCCCATGATGGATACCGGTGCATCACTGATCCCATGATGGATACCGGTGCATCCTCGACCCCATGATGGATACCGGTGCATCCTCGACCCCATGATGGATACCGGTGCATCCTTTACCCCATGATGGATACCGGTGCATACTCGACCCCATGATGGATACCAGTGCATCCTCGACCCCATGATGGATACCAGTGCATCCTCGACCCCATTATGGATACCAGTGCATCCTTGACCCCATGATGGATACCGGTGCATGCTTGACCCCATGATGGGTACCGGTGCATCCTTGACCCCATGATGGATACCGGTGCATCCTTGACCCCATGATGGATACCGGTGCATCCTTGACCCCATGATGGATACCGGTGCATCCTTGACCCCATGATGGATACCGGTGCATCCTTGACCCCATGATGGATATCGGTGCATCCTTGACCCCATGATGGATACCGGTGCATCCTTGACCCCATGATGGATACCGGTGCATCCTCGACCCCATGATGGATAGCGGTGCATCATTGACCCCATGATGGATACCGGTGCATCCTCGACCCCATGATGGATACCGGTGCATCATTGACCCCATGATGGATACCGGTACATCTTTGACCTCATGATGGATACCGGTGCATCCTTGACCCCATGATGGATACCAGTGCATCATTGACCCCATGATGGATACCAGTGCATCCTTGACCCCATGATGGATACTAGTGCATCCTTTACCCCATGATGGATACCGGTGCATCCTTTACCCTATGATGGATACCGGTGCATCCTTGACCTCATGATGGATACCGGTGCATCCTTGACCCCATGATGGATACCGGTGCATCCTCGACCCCATGATGGATACTGGTGCATCCTCGACCCCATGATGGATACCGATGCATCCTCGACCCCATGATGGATACCGATGCATCACTGATGACCCCATGATGCATACCGGTGCATCCTCGACCCCATGATGGATATGTGAGAAAGTGCCCTCTTTCTGCATGGTATGCCCCCACTTTTTGCTGAATTGCTGATGATCTTTGACTGAGTGTGCCCTGGGCTCCTGCTAATCAGGTGCCCAGGGCCTATGTTCCTTCCCTAAAACTGCATTGAAGCCTAAACCCAATTGGCATCTCTGGCCACATGTCAGCCCCTGGTAAATGGTACCACAGGTACCTAGGGCACTGTGACCAGAGAAGGCCTCCAAGGGCTGCAGCACTTATTGTGCCACCCTTAGAGGTCCTGTACCCTGACACACACACACTGCCTTTGCAGGCTGCGTGTCTTTGTGCAGAACAAAGTGAAGAGTCGACATGGCACACATCCCTGGGTGCCATGCCCACAAACCACTGCCCTGGCATACATCAGTCACCCCTCTAGCTGGGTGCACTATGCCAGTGGTGAGGGTACAGGTGCATGAGACCTGTACCCCTACAGTGCCCAAGTCCATTCCTGGGCACTGTAAGTGCAGTGCTGCCATTAAGAGTATATGGTGCTGGGAGTTTGTCATTACGAACTCCACAGCACCATGATGGCTACACTGAAGACTGGGAAGTTTGGTATCAAACTTCTCAGCACATTAAACCCACACTGATGCCAGTGTGGGATTTAATGTAAAATGCACACCAGAGGGCATCTTAGAGATGCCCCCTGAAACTCGACCAACTTCTAGTGACCTGACTGAGTGGCTGCTTAGGCTGCCACCACCAGACATGTTTCTGGACCCCTGGGTCGAGAGCCTGCTGCTCTCGGGGCCTGAAACAATGCACATCCTGGGACGAGGTGCCAAGCCTCTTCCCCCAGGATGGGCAGGGTTCACGAAGGAGAAGCTTCAAAGGCATGCCGCATTTGTGAGCCTCTCCAGACCATTTGCCGCTTTCAGCAACTGGTCCCCACTGGTTCTACCCCCCACTTTGGGCGGGAGAACCGGCGGGAAAAACAAGTGAGGAAGGGAGGTGTGCCCACCTCTGCCAACTCACCCCTCAGGTGGGGGAGGCGAGGTGAAGCACAACCTCGAGTCACCGCCATCTTGAGGATGGGGGGACCCAGCCAACCAGGGACAGACTCCTGCCCCCCTCCCACTGGAGAGTGGCAGAATAGGGGGTGTACTGCCCTTTGGTCCCTGCCCTTTACCTACCTGTAACGCCCCTAAATTCAGTATTTAGGGGGCACCCTGAACCTTACTTCCTCAGATCCAGCCTACCAACAAGAAGAAAAGAAGAAGGACGAAGAGCCATGCAGAGCTAACAAGAGGACGACGCCCACTGACTTGGCCCCAGCCCTACAGGCCTGTCTCCCCTCGAACCTGCTTCTGCGAAATCCCGGCGTGTCCAGCAGCCAGCAACCTCACAAACCCCGGAGGACCTGCCTGCCTTCACTTCCAAGACTGTTTCTCCCGTGAACACCGGTTGTGTTTAAACTGCAGCTTCTGGCTCCGGCCGGACACCGCGAATCCAGCCCACTCTGCACCCGCCGAACCCGGCACGAGCGGAAAAACACCCGAGGAGGTCACCCCAGCGATCCTGACCCGAGATCCGGTGACTCCTGACCTGCCTCAAGCTTCCAGGCGACGCCTGCAGCCTCAATCCAGAGGCTCCCCTCTACCGCGACCAGAGCGGGTAAGAAAATCCGACCCTAAAAGGCACCCCTGCACCCGACGCCCCACGGCCTTGTGTGCCCAAACCAATGGTGCCTAACCAACCCAAGACATCCCAACTTACCCCTCGAAGTGGTGGTCGCACCCAGAAGGTCCTCGTCCCCGAGCCTGCAGTGCTGCAGTGCTTCTTCAAACCGGAGGCTCTCCATAGAAAACAATAGGGCGTCCGACGTCGAAACAGCACTCTGCACCCGGCCGCCCCAGTGCCGCTGAGGGTGCACCTTTTGTGCCTACTTGTTTCCCCATTTGCCCTGACCTAAACCCTAGGAGCTTTG
Source organism: Calotriton arnoldi (assembly GCA_963921515.1). Lineage (NCBI taxonomy): Eukaryota > Metazoa > Chordata > Amphibia > Caudata > Salamandridae > Calotriton > Calotriton arnoldi. The sequence continues at coordinate 1,297,404 of CAWUFW010004300.1, forward strand.
CTCCCACAACCCAGTGGCCTGCTTGACAGCAGCCACCAACCGGAGACCCCCTATCCTCCATAGGATAACATTGGGCCTCAACACTCAGCACCCGGCCGCCCTAGTGCCGCTGAGGGTGCAACAACAGTGCATCACTGACCCTGGGGGAACCCTTGTTCTAACCCCAGAACCTTAACTCCCACAGTCGTTTACTTACCTGCAAACGGATAACCTGTTTTTCCTCCATAGGATAACATTGACAATTTTTCTTTGAAAAAACGACTAAGTGTGGAGTTTTGAAAACTAAAGATATTCTTTAAAAATCACACGATGAACAAAAACGCATTTACTCACCTGTTTCCAGGAAATGTCCCAGTGCTGAATACAGGCATCCAGCACTGAGTTAGAAAAAGTAACGTAAAAGTAACTTACCTGCAATTTACTGAAAAAACCTATTCATTCAATGTACTACATTTGCTAAGTGTTGCATACTACTGCTCCCCTGTAAATCAAACCAAGTACAATTTCCATTGCATTTTCAAACTGTTCGACATTCAGTAACTTATTACTACAAAGTATTTTATGCTTACCTGTGCCAGGCTTGCTTGGTTCTAAAATAAACAACAGTATATATTTTATACAAAAACAATTGGCCTAGAGTTCAGTTCTTGAGTGTGTACATCAAATGCTTAACACTGTCCTCTGATACTGCCTTACTGCTCGACCAAGCTACCACTATTAGATAGTAAGGTTCTATCTAACTTTAACCTCTGCCTACCTCTGGAGTCACCTGGACCCTATACACACTATACCTCATTTTGGTGTAGTATATATAGAGCCAGTTTCTTACAGGATTCCAGTGCATCATTGACCCCCATGATGGATACCAGTGCATACTCGACCCCATGATGGATACCAGTGCATCCTCGACCCCATGATGGATGCCAGTGCATCCTCGACCCCATGATGGATACCAGTGCATCCTCGACCCCATGATGGATACCAGTGCATCCTTGACCCCATGATGGATACCAGTGCATTCTTGACCCCAGTGCATCCTTGACCCCATGATGGATACCGGTGCATCCTCGACCCCATGATGGATACCGGTGCATCCTCGACCCCATGATGGATACCGGTGCATCCTCGACCCCATGATGGATACCGGTGCATCCTTGACCCCATGATGGATACCGGTGCATCCTTGACCCCATGATGGATACCGGTGCATCCTTGACCCCATAATGGATACCGATGCATCACCGACCCAATGATGGATACCAGTGCATCCTTGACCCCATGATGGGATACCAGTGCATCCTTGACCCCATGATGGATACCAGTGCATCCTTGACCCCATGATGGATACCAGTGCATCCTTGACCCCATGATGGATACCGGTGCATCCTTGACCCCATGATGGATACCGGTGCATCCTTGACCCCATGATGGATACCGGTGCATCCTCGACCCCATGATGGATACCGGTGCATCCTCGACCCCATGATGGATACCAGTGCATCCTCGACCCCATGATGGATACCAGTGCATCCTCGACCCCATGATGGATACCAGTGCATCCTTGACCCCATGATGGATACCGATGCATCACCGACCCAATGATGGATACCAGTGCATCCTTGACCCCATGATGGATACCAGTGCATCCTTTACCCCATGATGGGATACCAGTGCATTCTTGACCCCATGATGGATACCAGTGCATCCTTGACCCCATGATGGATACCAGTGCATCAATGACCCTATGATGGATACCAGTGCATCCTTTACCCCATGATGGGTACCGGTGCATCTTTGACCTCATGATAAATACCGGTGCATCCTTGACCCCATGATGAATACCGGTGCATCACTGACCCCATGATGGATACCACTGCATCCTCGACCCCATGATGGATACCAGTGCATCCTCGACCGCATGATGGATACCAGTGCATCCTCGACCCCATGATGGATACCGGTGCATCCTTTACCCCATGATGGGATACCAGTGCATCCTTGACCCCATGATGGATACCAGTGCATCCATGACCCCATGATGGATACCGGTGCATCCTCGACCCCATGATGGATACCGATGCATCACTGATGACCCCATGATGGATACCGGTGCATCATTGACCCCATGATGGATACCAGTGCATCCTTGACCCCATGATGGATACCAGTGCATCCTTGACCCCAGTGCATCCTTGACCCCATGATGGATACCGGTGCATCCTCGACCCCATGATGGATACCGGTGCATCCTCGACCCCATGATGGATACCAGTGCATCCTTGACCCCATGATGGATACCGGTGCATCCTTGACCCCATGATGGATACCAGTGCATCCTTTACCCCATGATGGATACCGGTGCATCTTTGACATCATGATAAATACCAGTGCATCACAGACCCCATGATGAATACCGGTGCATCACTGACCCCATGATGGATACCAATGCATCCTCGACCCCATGATGGATACCAGTGCATCCTTGACCCCATGATGGATACCGGTGCATCCTTGACCCCATGATGGATACCAGTGCATCCTTTACCCCATGATGGATACCGGTGCATCTTTGACATCATGATAAATACCAGTGCATCACAGACCCCATGATGAATACCGGTGCATCACTGACCCCATGATGGATACCAATGCATCCTCGACCCCATGATGGATACCAGAGCATCCTCGACCCCATGATGGATACCAGTGCATCCTCGACCCCATGATGAATACCGGTGCATCCTCGACCCCATGATGGATACCAGAACATCCTCGACCCTATGATGGATACCAGTGCATCCTCGACCCCATGATGGATACCAGTGCATCCTCGACCCCATGATGGATACCAGTGCATCCTCGACCCCATGATGGATCTCAGTGCATCCTCGACTCCATGATGGATACCAGTACATCCTTGACCCCATGATGGATACCAGTGCATCCTTGACCCCATGATGGGTACCAGTGCATCCTTGACCCCATGATGGATACCGGTGCATCCTCAACCCCATGATGGATACCGGTGCATCCTCGACCCCATGATGGATACCAATGCATCCTCGACCCCATGATGGATACCGGTGCATCCTCGACCCCATGATGGATACCAGTGCATCCTCGACCCCATGATGGGTACCGGTGCATCCTCAACCCCATGATGGATACCAGTGCATCCTTGACCCCATGATGGGTACCGGTGCATCCTTGACCCCATGATGGATACCGGTGCATCCTCGACCCCATGATGGATACCAGTGCATCCTTGACCCCATGATGGATACCAGTGCATCCTTGACCCCATGATGGATACCGGTGCATCCTTGACTCCATGATGGATACCGATGCATCACTGACCCCATGATGGATACCGGTGCATCACTGACCCCATGATGGATACCGGTGCATCCTTGACCCCATGATGGATACCGGTGCATCCTTTACCCCATGATGGGATACCAGTGCATCCTTGACCCCATGATGGATACCAGTGCATCCATGACCCCATGATGGATACCGGTGCATCCTCGACCCCATGATGGATACCGATGCATCACTGATGACCCCATGATGGATACCGGTGCATCCTCGACCCCATGATGGATAGCAGTGCATCATTGACCCCATGATGGATACCAGTGCATCATTGACCCCATGATGGATACCAGTGCATCACTGACCCGAGTGCATCCTCGACCCCAGGATGGATACCAGTGCATCACTGACCCCAGTGCATCCTCGACCCCATGATGGATACCAGTGCATCACTGACCCCATGATGGATACCAGTGCATCACTGACCCCATGATGGATACCGGTGCATCCTTGACCACATGATGGATACCGGTGCATCCTCGACCCCATGATGGATACCGGTGCATCCTCGACCCCATGATGGATACCAGGGCATCCTCAACCCCATGATGGATACCAGGGCATCCTCGACCCCAGGATGGATACCAGTGCATCCTCGACCCCAGGATGGACACCAGTGCATCCTCGACCCCAGGATGGACACCAGTGCATCTCTGACCCCATGATGGATACCGGTGCATCACTGACCACATGATGGATACCGGTGCATCCTCGACCCCATGATGGATACCAGTGCATCCTCGACCCCATGATGGATACCAGTGCATCCTCGACCCCATGATGGATACCAGTGCATCCTCGACCCCATGATGGATACCAGTGCATCATTGACCCCATGATAGATACCAGTGCATCACTGACCCGAGTGCATCCTCGACCCCAGGATGGATACCAGTGCATCCTCGACCCCAGGATGGATACCAGTGCATCCTTGACCCCATGATGGATACCGGTGCATCCTCGACCCCATGATGGATACCAGTGCATCCTTGACCCCATGATGGATACCGGTGCATCCTTGACCCCATGATGGATACCGGTGCATTCTTGACTCCATGATGGATACCGGTGCATCCTTTACCCCATGATGGGATACCAGTGCATCCTTGACCCCATGATGGGATACCAGTGCATCCTTGACCCCATGATGGATACCAGTGCATCCTTGACCCCATGATGGATACCAGTGCATCACTGACCCCATGATGGATACCAGTGCATCACTGACCCCATGATGGATACCAGTGCATCACTGACCCCATGATGGATACCAGTGCATCCTTGACCCAATGATGGATACCAGTGCATCCTTGACCCCATGATGGATACCGGTGCATCACTGATCCCATGATGGATACCGGTGCATCCTCGACCCCATGATGGATACCGGTGCATCCTCGACCCCATGATGGATACCGGTGCATCCTTTACCCCATGATGGATACTGGTGCATCCTTTACCCCATGATGGATACCGGTGCATACTCGACCCAATGATGGATACCAGTGCATCCTCGACCCCATGATGGATACCAGTGCATCCTCGACCCCATGATGGATACCAGTGCATCCTCGACCCCATGATGGATACCAGTGCATCCTCGACCCCATGATGGATACCAGTGCATCCTTGACCCCATGATGGATACCGATGCATCACCGACCCAATGATGGATACCAGTGCATCCTTGACCCCATGATGGATACCAGTGCATCCTTTACCCCATGATGGGATACCAGTGCATTCTTGACCTCATGATGGATACCAGTGCATCCTTGACCCCATGATGGATACCAGTGCATCAATGACCCTATGATGGATACCAGTGCATCCTTTACCCCATGATGGATACCGGTGCATCTTTGACCTCATGATAAATACCGGTGCATCCTTGACCCCATGATGAATACCGGTGCATCACTGACCCCATGATGGATACCAATGCATCCTCGACCCCATGATGGATACCAGTGCATCCTCGACCGCATGATGGATACCAGTGCATCCTCGACCCCATGATGGATACCGGTGCATCCTTTACCCCATGATGGGATACCAGTGCATCCTTGACCCCATGATGGATACCAGTGCATCCATGACCCCATGATGGATACCGGTGCATCCTCGACCCCATGATGGATACCGATGCATCACTGATGACCCCATGATGGATACCGGTGCATCATTGACCCCATGATGGATACCAGTGCATCCTTGACCCCATGATGGATACCAGTGCATCCTTGACCCCAGTGCATCCTTGACCCCATGATGGATACCGGTGCATCCTCGACCCCATGATGGATACCGGTGCATCCTCGACCCCATGATGGATACCAGTGCATCCTTGACCCCATGATGGATACCGGTGCATCCTTGACCCCATGATGGATACCAGTGCATCCTTTACCCCATGATGGATACCGGTGCATCTTTGACATCATGATAAATACCAGTGCATCACAGACCCCATGATGAATACCGGTGCATCACTGACCCCATGATGGATACCAATGCATCCTCGACCCCATGATGGATACCAGTGCATCCTTGACCCCATGATGGATACCGGTGCATCCTTGACCCCATGATGGATACCAGTGCATCCTTTACCCCATGATGGATACCGGTGCATCTTTGACATCATGATAAATACCAGTGCATCACAGACCCCATGATGAATACCGGTGCATCACTGACCCCATGATGGATACCAATGCATCCTCGACCCCATGATGGATACCAGAGCATCCTCGACCCCATGATGGATACCAGTGCATCCTCGACCCCATGATGAATACCGGTGCATCCTCGACCCCATGATGGATACCAGAACATCCTCGACCCTATGATGGATACCAGTGCATCCTCGACCCCATGATGGATACCAGTGCATCCTCGACCCCATGATGGATACCAGTGCATCCTCGACCCCATGATGGATCTCAGTGCATCCTCGACTCCATGATGGATACCAGTACATCCTTGACCCCATGATGGATACCAGTGCATCCTTGACCCCATGATGGGTACCAGTGCATCCTTGACCCCATGATGGATACCGGTGCATCCTCAACCCCATGATGGATACCGGTGCATCCTCGACCCCATGATGGATACCAATGCATCCTCGACCCCATGATGGATACCGGTGCATCCTCGACCCCATGATGGATACCAGTGCATCCTCGACCCCATGATGGGTACCGGTGCATCCTCAACCCCATGATGGATACCAGTGCATCCTTGACCCCATGATGGGTACCGGTGCATCCTTGACCCCATGATGGATACCGGTGCATCCTCGACCCCATGATGGATACCAGTGCATCCTTGACCCCATGATGGATACCAGTGCATCCTTGACCCCATGATGGATACCGGTGCATCCTTGACTCCATGATGGATACCGATGCATCACTGACCCCATGATGGATACCGGTGCATCACTGACCCCATGATGGATACCGGTGCATCCTTGACCCCATGATGGATACCGGTGCATCCTTGACCCCATGATGGATACCGGTGCATCCTTTACCCCATGATGGGATACCAGTGCATCCTTGACCCCATGATGGATACCAGTGCATCCATGACCCCATGATGGATACCGGTGCATCCTCGACCCCATGATGGATACCGATGCATCACTGATGACCCCATGATGGATACCGGTGCATCCTCGACCCCATGATGGATAGCAGTGCATCATTGACCCCATGATGGATACCAGTGCATCATTGACCCCATGATGGATACCAGTGCATCACTGACCCGAGTGCATCCTCGACCCCAGGATGGATACCAGTGCATCACTGACCCCAGTGCATCCTCGACCCCATGATGGATACCAGTGCATCACTGACCCCATGATGGATACCGGTGCATCCTTGACCACATGATGGATACCGGTGCATCCTCGACCCCATGATGGATACCGGTGCATCCTCGACCCCATGATGGATACCAGGGCATCCTCAACCCCATGATGGATACCAGGGCATCCTCGACCCCAGGATGGATACCAGTGCATCCTCGACCCCAGGATGGACACCAGTGCATCCTCGACCCCAGGATGGACACCAGTGCATCTCTGACCCCATGATGGATACCGGTGCATCACTGACCACATGATGGATACCGGTGCATCCTCGACCCCATGATGGATACCAGTGCATCCTCGACCCCATGATGGATACCAGTGCATCCTCGACCCCATGATGGATACCAGTGCATCCTCGACCCCATGATGGATACCAGTGCATCATTGACCCCATGATAGATACCAGTGCATCACTGACCCGAGTGCATCCTCGACCCCAGGATGGATACCAGTGCATCCTCGACCCCAGGATGGATACCAGTGCATCCTTGACCCCATGATGGATACCGGTGCATCCTCGACCCCATGATGGATACCAGTGCATCCTTGACCCCATGATGGATACCGGTGCATCCTTGACCCCATGATGGATACCGGTGCATTCTTGACTCCATGATGGATACCGGTGCATCCTTTACCCCATGATGGGATACCAGTGCATCCTTGACCCCATGATGGGATACCAGTGCATCCTTGACCCCATGATGGATACCAGTGCATCCTTGACCCCATGATGGATACCAGTGCATCACTGACCCCATGATGGATACCAGTGCATCACTGACCCCATGATGGATACCAGTGCATCACTGACCCCATGATGGATACCAGTGCATCCTTGACCCAATGATGGATACCAGTGCATCCTTGACCCCATGATGGATACCGGTGCATCACTGATCCCATGATGGATACCGGTGCATCCTCGACCCCATGATGGATACCGGTGCATCCTCGACCCCATGATGGATACCGGTGCATCCTTTACCCCATGATGGATACTGGTGCATCCTTTACCCCATGATGGATACCGGTGCATACTCGACCCAATGATGGATACCAGTGCATCCTCGACCCCATGATGGATACCAGTGCATCCTCGACCCCATTATGGATACCAGTGCATCCTCGACCCCATGATGGATACCAGTGCATCCTTGACCCCATGATGGATACCAGTGCATCCTTGACCCCATGATGGGTACCGGTGCATCCTTGACCCCATGATGGATACCGGTGCATCCTCGACCCCATGATGGATACCAGTGCATCCTCGACCCCATGATGGATACCAGTGCATCCTCGACCCCATGATGGATACCAGTGCATCCTCGACCCCATGATGGTTACCAGTGCATCCTTGACCCCATGATGGATACCAGTGCATCCTTGCCCCAATGATGGATACCGGTGCATCCTTGACTCCATGATGGATATCGATGCATCACTGACCCAATGATGGATACCGGTGCATCCTTGACCCCATGATGGATACCGGTGCATCCTTTACCCCATGATGGGATACCAGTGCATCCTTGACCCCATGATGGATACCAGTGCATCCTTGACCCCATGATGGATACCGGTGCATCCTCGACCCCATGATGGATACCGGTGCATCCTCGACCCCATGATGGATACCGATGCATCACTGATGACCCCATGATGGATACCGGTGCATCCTCGACCCCATGATGGATACCAGTGCATCATTTACCCCATGATGGATACCAGTGCATCATTGACCCCATGATGGATACCAGTGCATCCTTGACCCCATGATGGATACCGGTGCATCTTCGACCCCATGATGGATACCGGTGCATCTTCGACCCCATGATGGATACCGGTGCATCTTCGACCCCATGATGGATACCGGTGCATCCTCGACCCCATGATGGATACCGGTGCATCCTTGACCCCATGATGGATACCAGTGCATCCTTGACCCCATGATGGATACCAGTGCATCCTTGACCCCATGATGGATACCGATGCATCACCGACCCAATGATGGATACCAGTGCATCCTTGACCCCATGATGGATACCAGTGCATCCTTTACCCCATGATGGATACCAGTGCATCCTTGACCCCATGATGGATACCAGTGCATCCTTGACCCCATGATGGATACCAGTGCATCACTGACCCTATGATGGATACCAGTGCATCCTTTACCCCATGATGAATACCAGTGCATCACTGACCCCATGATGGATACCAATGCATCCTCGACCCCATGATGGATACCAGTGCATCCTCGACCCCATGATGGATACCGGTGCATCCTCGACCCCATGATGGATACCGGTGCATCCTGGACCCCATGATGGATACCAGAGCATCCTCGACCCCATGATGGATACCGGTGCATCCTTGACCCCATGATGGATACCGGTGCATCCTTGACCCCATGATGGGTACCAGTGCATCACTGACCCCATGATGGATACCAGTGCATCACTGACCCCATGATGGATACCAGTGCATCCTTTACCCCATGATGGATACTGGTGCATCTTTGACCCCATGAGAAATACCAGTGCATCCTTGACCCAATGATGGATACCAGTGCATCCTTGACCCCATGATGGATACCGGTGCATCACTGATCCCATGATGGATACCGGTGCATCCTCGACCCCATGATGGATACCGGTGCATCCTTTACCCCATGATGGATACCGGTGCATACTCGACCCCATGATGGATACCAGTGCATCCTCGACCCCATGATGGATACCAGTGCATCCTCGACCCCATGATGGATACCAGTGCATCCTCGACCCCATGATGGATACCAGTGCATCCTTGACCCCATGATGGATACCAGTGCATCCTTGCCCCAATGATGGATACCGGTGCATCCTTGACTCCAAGATGGATATCGATGCATCACTGACCCAATGATGGATACCGGTGCATCCTTGACCCCATGATGGATACCGGTGCATCCTTTACCCCATGATGGGATACCAGTGCATCCTTGACCCCATGATGGATACCAGTGCATCCTTGACCCCATGATGGATACCGGTGCATCCTCGACCCCATGATGGATACCGGTGCATCCTCGACCCCATGATGGATACCGATGCATCACTGATGACCCCATGATGGATACCGGTGCATCCTCGACCCCATGATGGATACCAGTGCATCATTTACCCCATGATGGATACCAGTGCATCATTGACCCCATGATGGATACCAGTGCATCCTTGACCCCATGATGGATACCGGTGCATCTTCGACCCCATGATGGATACCGGTGCATCTTCGACCCCATGATGGATACCGGTGCATCTTCGACCCCATGATGGATACCGGTGCATCCTCGACCCCATGATGGATACCGGTGCATCCTTGACCCCATGATGGATACCAGTGCATCCTTGACCCCATGATGGATACCAGTGCATCCTTGACCCCATGATGGATACCGATGCATCACCGACCCAATGATGGATACCAGTGCATCCTTGACCCCATGATGGATACCAGTGCATCCTTTACCCCATGATGGATACCAGTGCATCCTTGACCCCATGATGGATACCAGTGCATCCTTGACCCCATGATGGATACCAGTGCATCACTGACCCTATGATGGATACCAGTGCATCCTTTACCCCATGATGGATACCGGTGCATCTTTGACCTCATGATAAATACCGGTGCATCCTTGACCCCATGATGAATACCAGTGCATCACTGACCCCATGATGGATACCAATGTATCCTCGACCCCATGATGGATACCAGTGCATCCTCGACCCCATGATGGATACCGGTGCATCCTCGACCCCATGATGGATACCGGTGCATCCTGGACCCCATGATGGATACCAGAGCATCCTCGACCCCATGATGGATACCGGTGCATCCTTGACCCCATGATGGATACCGGTGCATCCTTGACCCCATGATGGGTACCAGTGCATCACTGACCCCATGATGGATACCAGTGCATCACTGACCCCATGATGGATACCAGTGCATCACTGACCCCATGATGGATACCAGTGCATCCTTTACCCCATGATGGATACTGGTGCATCTTTGACACCATGAGAAATACCAGTGCATCCTTGACCCAATGATGGATACCAGTGCATCCTTGACCCCATGATGGATACCGGTGCATCACTGATCCCATGATGGATACCGGTGCATCCTCGACCCCATGATGGATACCGGTGCATCCTTTACCCCATGATGGATACCGGTGCATACTCGACCCCATGATGGATACCAGTGCATCCTCGACCCCATGATGGATACCAGTGCATCCTCGACCCCATTATGGATACCAGTGCATCCTTGACCCCATGATGGATACCGGTGCATGCTTGACCCCATGATGGGTACCGGTGCATCCTTGACCCCATGATGGATACCGGTGCATCCTCGACCCCATGATGGATACCGGTGCATCCTCGACCCCATGATGGATACCGGTGCATCCTCGACCCCATGATGGATACCGGTGCATCCTTGACCCCATGATGGATACCAGTGCATCCTTGACCCCATGATGGATACCAGTGCATCCTTGCCCCAATGATGGATACCGGTGCATCCTTGACTCCATGATGGATATCGATGCATCACTGACCCAATGATGGATACCGGTGCATCCTTGACCCCATGATGGATACCGGTGCATCCTTTACCCCATGATGGGATACCAGTGCATCCTCGACCCCATGATGGATACCGATGCATCACTGATGACCCCATGATGGATACCGGTGCATCCTCGACCCCATGATGGATACCAGTGCATCATTTACCCCATGATGGATACCAGTGCATCATTGACCCCATGATGGATACCAGTGCATCCTTGACCCCATGATAGATACCAGTGCATTCTTGACCCCAGTGCATCCTTGACCCCATGATGGATACCGGTGCATCTTCGACCCCATGATGGATACCGGTGCATCCTCGACCCCATGATGGATACCGGTGCATCCTTGACCCCATGATGGATACCAGTGCATCCTTGACCCCATGATGGATACCAGTGCATCCTTGACCCCATGATGGATACCGATGCATCACCGACCCAATGATGGATACCAGTGCATCCTTGACCCCATGATGGATACCAGTGCATCCTTTACCCCATGATGGGATACCAGTGCATCCTTGACCCCATGATGGATACCAGTGCATCCTTGACCCCATGATGGATACCAGTGCATCACTGACCCTATGATGGATACCAGTGCATCCTTTACCCCATGATGGATACCGGTGCATCTTTGACCTCATGATAAATACCGGTGCATCCTTGACCCCATGATGAATACCAGTGCATCACTGACCCCATGATGGATACCAATGCATCCTCGACCCCATGATGGATACCAGTGCATCCTCGACCCCATGATGGATACCGGTGCATCCTCGACCCCATGATGGATACCGGTGCATCCTCGACCCCATGATGGATACCGGTGCATCCTGGACCCCATGATGGATACCAGAGCATCCTCGACCCCATGATGGATACCGGTGCATCCTTGACCCCATGATGGATACCGGTGCATCCTTGACCCCATGATGGGTACCAGTGCATCACTGACCCCATGATGGATACCAGTGCATCACTGACCCCATGATGGATACCAGTGCATCCTTTACCCCATGATGGATACTGGTGCATCTTTGACCCCATGAGAAATACCAGTGCATCCTTGACCCAATGATGGATACCAGTGCATCCTTGACCCCATGATGGATACCGGTGCATCACTGATCCCATGATGGATACCGGTGCATCCTCGACCCCATGATGGATACCGGTGCATCCTTTACCCCATGATGGATACCGGTGCATACTCGACCCCATGATGGATACCAGTGCATCCTCGACCCCATGATGGATACCAGTGCATCCTCGACCCCATTATGGATACCAGTGCATCCTTGACCCCATGATGGATACCGGTGCATCCTTGACCCCATGATGGATACCGGTGCATCCTCGACCCCATGATGGATACCGGTGCATCCTCGACCCCATGATGGATACCGGTGCATCCTCGACCCCATGATGGATACCGGTGCATCCTCGACCCCATGATGGATACCGGTGCATCCTTGACCCCATGATGGATACCAGTGCATCCTTGACCCCATGATGGATACCAGTGCATCCTTGCCCCAATGATGGATACCGGTGCATCCTTGACTCCATGATGGATATCGATGCATCACTGACCCAATGATGGATACCGGTGCATCCTTGACCCCATGATGGATACCGGTGCATCCTTTACCCCATGATGGGATACCAGTGCATCCTTGACCCCATGATGGATACCAGTGCATCCTTGACCCCATGATGGATACCAGTGCATCCTCGACCCCATGATGGATACCAGTGCATCCTCGACCCCATGATGGATACCGATGCATCACTGATGACCCCATGATGGATACCGGTGCATCCTCGACCCCATGATGGATACCAGTGCATCATTGACCCCATGATGGATACCAGTGCATCATTGACCCCATGATAGATACCAGTGCATCCTTGACCCCATGATAGATACCAGTGCATTCTTGACAACAGTGCATCCTTGACCCCATGATGGATACCGGTGCATCTTCGACCCCATGATGGATACCAGTGCATCCTTGACCCCATGATGGATACCAGTGCATCCTTGACCCCATGATGGATACCAGTGCATCCTTGACCCCATGATGGATACCGATGCATCACCGACCCAATGATGGATACCAGTGCATCCTTGACCCCATGATGGATACCAGTGCATCCTTTACCCCATGATGGGATACCAGTGCATCCTTGACCCCATGATGGATACCAGTGCATCCTTGACCCCATGATGGATACCAGTGCATCACTGACCCTATGATGGATACCAGTGCATCCTTTACCCCATGATGGATACCGGTGCATCTTTGACCTCATGATAAATACCGGTGCATCCTTGACCCCATGATGAATACCGGTGCATCACTGACCCCATGATGGATACCAATGCATCCTCGACCCCATGATGGATACCAGTGCATCCTCGACCCCATGATGGATACCGGTGCATCCTCGACCCCATGATGGATACCGGTGCATCCTCGACCCCATGATGGATACCAGAGCATCCTCGACCCCATGATGGATACCGGTGCATCCTTGACCCCATGATGGATACCGGTGCATCCTTGACCCCATGATGGGTACCGGTGCATTCTCGACCCCATGATGGATACCAGTGCATCCTTGACCCCATGATGGATACCAGTGCATCCTTGACCCCATGACGGATACCGGTGCATCCTTGACTCCATGATGGATACCGATGCATCACTGACCCAATGATGGATACCGGTGAATCCTTGACCCCATGATGGATACCGGTGCATCCTCGACCCCATGATGGATACCAGTGCATCATTGACCCCATGATGGATACCAGTGCATCCTTGACCCCATGATGGATACCAGTGCATTCTTGACCCCAGTGCATCCTTGACCCCATGATGGATACCGGTGCATCCTCGACCCCATGATGGATACCGGTGCATCCTTGACCCCATGATGGATACCAGTGCATCCTTGACCCCATGATGGATACCAGTGCATCCTTGACCCCATGATGGATCCCAGTGCATCCTTGACCCCATGATGGATACCAGTGCATCCTTGACCCCATGATGGATACCAGTGCATCCTTGACCCCATGATGGATACCAGTGCATCATTGACCCCATGATGGATACCAGTGCATCCTTGACCCCATGATGGATACCGATGCATCACCGACCCAATGAGGGATACCAGTGCATCTTTCACCCCATGATGGATACCAGTGCATCCTTTACCCCATGATGGGATACCAGTGCATCCTTGACCCCATGATGGATACCAGTGCATCCTTGACCCCATGATGGATACCAGTGCATCCTTGACCCCATGATGGGATACCAGTGCATCCTTGACCCCATGATGGGATACCAGTGCATCCTTGACCCCATGATGGATACCAGTGCATCCTTGACCCCATGATGGATACCAGTGCATCACTGACCCTATGATGGATACCAGTGCATCCTTTACCCCATGATGGATACCGGTGCATCTTTGACATCATGATAAATACCAGTGCATCACTGACCCCATGATGAATACCGGTGCATCCTCGACCCCATGATGGATACCAGTGCATCCTCGACCCCATGATGGATACCAGTGCATCCTCGACCCCATGATGGATACCAGTGCATCCTCGACCCCATGATGGGTACCGGTGCAGCCTCGACCCCATGATGGGTACCAGTGCATCCTTGACCCCATGATGGGTACCGGTGCATCCTTGACCCCATGATGGATACCGGTGCATCCTCGACCCCATGATGGATACCAGTGCATCCTTGACCCCATGATGGATACCAGTGCATCCTTGACCCCATGATGGATACCGGTGCATCCTTGACTCCATGATGGATACCAATGCATCACTGACCCAATGATGGATACCGGTGCATCCTTGACCCCATGATGGATACCGGTGCATCCTTTACCCCATGATGGGATACCGGTGCATCCTTAACCCCATGATGGATACCAGTGCATCCATGACCCCATGATGGAAACCGGTGCATCCTCGACCCCATGATGGATACCGATGCATCACTGATGACCCCATGATGGATACCAATGCATCCTCGAACCCATGATGGATACCAGAGCATCCTCGACCCCATGATGGATACCAGTGCATCCTCCACCCCATGATGAATACCGGTGCATCCTCGACCCCATGATGGATACCAGAGCATCCTCGACCCCATGATGGATACCAGTGCATCATTGACCCCATGATAGATACCAGTGCATCACTGACCCCAGTGCTTCCTCGACCCCATGATGGATACCAGTGCATCACTGACCCCATGATGGATACCGGTGCATCCTTGACCACATGATGGATACCGGTGCATCCTCGACCCCATGATGGATACTGGTGCATCCTCGACCCCATGATGGATACCAGGGCATCCTCGACCCCATGATGGATACCAGGGCATCCTCAACCCCATGATGGATACCAGGGCATCCTCGACCCCATGATGGATACCAGTGCATCCTCGACCCCAGGATGGATACCAGTGCATCACTGACCCCAGTGCATCCTCGACCCCATGATGGACACCAGTGCATCTCTGACCCCATGATGGATACCAGTGCATCACTGACCACATGATGGATACCGGTGCATCCTCGACCCCATGATGGATACCAGTGCATCCTCGACCCCATGATGGATACCAGTGCATCCTCGACCCCATGATGGATACCAGTGCATCATTGACCCCATGATAGATACCAGTGCATCACTGACCCGAGAGCATCCTCGACCCCAGGATGGATACCAGTGAATCCTTG
The DNA here is from genome assembly GCA_963921515.1 of Calotriton arnoldi. NCBI lineage: Eukaryota > Metazoa > Chordata > Amphibia > Caudata > Salamandridae > Calotriton > Calotriton arnoldi. Next base: position 1,314,101 of record CAWUFW010004300.1, read on the forward strand.
ACCCCATGATGGATACCGGTGCATCCTCGACTCCATGATGGATACCAGTGCATCCTTGACCCCATGATGGATACCAGTGCATCCTTGACCCCATGATGGATACCGGTGCATCCTTGACCCCATGATTGATACCGGTGCATTCTTGACTCCATGATGGATACCGATGCATCACTGACCCAATGATGGATACCGGTGCATCCTTGACCCCATGATGGATACCGGTGCATCCTTTACCCCATGATGGGATACCAGTGCATCCTTGACCCCATGATGGATACCAGTGCATCCTTGACCCCATGAGAAATACCAGTGCATCCTTGACCCAATGATGGATACCAGTGCATCCTTGACCCCATGATGGATACCAGTGCATCCTTGACCCCATGATGGATACCGGTGCATCACTGATCCCATGATGGATACCGGTGCATCCTCGACCCCATGATGGATACCGGTGCATCCTCGACCCCATGATGGATACCGGTGCATCCTCGACCACATGATGGATACCGGTGCATCCTTGACCCCATGATGGATACCGGTGCATCCTTTACCCCATGATGGATACCGGTGCATCCTTTACCCCATGATGGATACCGGTGCATCCTCGACCCCATGATGGATACCAGTGCATCCTCGACCCCATGATGGATACCAGTGCATCCTCGACCCCATGATGGATACCAGTGCATCCTTGACCCCATGATGGATACCAGTGCATCCTTGACCCCATGATGGATACCAGTGCATCCTTGACCCCATGATGGATACCAGTGCATCCTTGCCCCAATGATGGATACCGGTGCATCCTTGACTCCATGATGGATATCGATGCATCACTGACCCAATGATGGATACCGGTGCATCCTTGACCCCATGATGGATACCGGTGCATCCTTGACCCCATGATGGATACCGGTGCATCCTTGACCCCATGATGGATACCGGTGCATCCTTTACCCCATGATGGGATACCGGTGCATCCTTGACCCCATGATGGATACCGGTGCATCCTTGACCCCATGATGGATACCGGTGCATCCTTGACCCCATGATGGATACCGGTGCATCCTTGACCCCATGATGGATACCGGTGCATCCTCGACCCCATGATGGATACCGGTGCATCCTCGACCGCATGATGGATACCGATGCATCACGCATGACCCCATGATGGATACCGGTGCATCCTCGACCCCATGATGGATACCGGTGCATCCTCGACCCCATGATGGATACCAGTGCATCATTGACCCCATGATGGATACCAGTGCATCATTGACCCCATGATGGATACCAGTGCATCATTGACCCCATGATAGATACCAGTGCATCACTGACCCGAGTGCATCCTCGACCCCAGGATGGATACCAGTGCATCACTGACCCCAGTGCATCCTCGACCCCATGATGGATACCAGTGTATCACTGACCCCAGTGCATCCTTGACCCCATGATGGATACCGGTGCATCCTTGACCACATGATGGATACCGGTGCATCCTCGACCCCATGATGGATACCGGTGCATCCTCGACCCCATGATGGATACCAGGGCATCATTGACCCCATGATGGATACCAGTGCATCATTGACCCCATGATAGATACCAGTGCATCATTGACCCCATGATAGATACCAGTGCATCACTGACCCCAGTGCATCCTCGACCCCATGATGGATACCGGTGCATCGTTGACCACATGATGGATACCGGTGCATCCTCGACCCCATGATGGATACCGGTGCATCCTCGACCCCATGATGGATACCAGGGCATCCTCGACCCCATGATGGATACCAGGGCATCCTCGACCCCATGATGGATACCAGGGCATCCTCGACCCCATGATGGATACCAGGGCATCATTGACCCCATGATAGATACCAGTGCATCACTGACCCGAGTGCATCCTCGACCCCAGGATGGATACCAGTGCATCACTGACCCCAGTGCATCCTCGACCCCATGATGGATACCGGTGCAACACTGACCCCATGATGGATACCGGTGCATCCTCGACCCCATGATGGATACCGGTGCATCCTCGACCCCATGATGGATACCGGTGCATCCTCGACCCCATGATGGATACCAGTGCATCATTGACCCCATGATGGATACCGGTGCATCCTCGACCCCATGATTGATACTGGTGCATCCTCGACCCCATGATGGATACCGGTGCATCCTCGACCCCATTATGGATACCAGTGCATCCTTGACCCCATGATGGATACCGGTGCATCCTCGACCCCAGTGCATCCTCGACCCCATGATGGATACCAGTGCATCCTTGACCGCATGATGGATACCGGTGCATCCTTGACCCCATGATGGATACCGGTGCATCCTTGACCCCATGATGGATACCGGTGCATCCTTGACCCCATGATGGATACCGGTGCATCCTTGACCCCATGATGGATACCGGTGCATCACTGACCACATGATGGATACCGGTGCATCACTGACCACATGATGGATACCGGTGCATCCTCGACCCCATGATGGATACCGGTGCATCACTGATGACCCCATGATGGATACCAGTGCATCACTGATGACCCCATGATGGATACCAGTGCATCACTGACCCCATGATGGATACCAGTGCATCCTCGACCCCATGATGGATACCAGTGCATCACTGACCCTCTGATGGATACCAGTGCATCCTTGACCCCATGATGGATACCGGTGCATCCTTGACTCCATGATGGATGCCAGTGCATCATTGACCCCATGATGGATACCGGTGCATCATTGACCCCATGATGGATACCAGTGCATCCTTGACCCCATGATGGATACCGGTGCATCCTTGACCCCATGATGGATACCGGTGCATCCTTGACTCCATGATGGATGCCAGTGCATCCTTTACCCCATGATGGATACCAGTGCATCATTGACCCCATGATGGATACCGGTGCATCACTGACCCTATGATGGATACCAGTGCATCACTGACCCTATGATGGATACCAGTGCATCCTTGACCCCATGCTTGACCCCATGATGGATACCAGTACATCCTTGCTATCCTGCAGGACGTCAGTAACTCCTTGCCTGCACGATGGATCCCAGCATCTTCTTGCCACAATGTTGGATATCAGCAACTCACTGATACCACAAGAGATCCTCTTATTCCTTTGCACCACGCTGCATCACAGTAACCTCTTGTCACAGTGATGCACCCCAGTAACTGCCTGATGCTATGTCTAGAGCCACCTTGTCACTCCATGGACGGCAGTAACTCATTCCTCCCAGGATGGATACCAGTAACTACCTGATAATATGCTGACTTCTAGTAGCACCTGGTCTCTCCCTGCATGGGAGTAACTCCTTGCCCCACAGGATGGACGCCAGAACCTCCTTACCACCATGCAGAAACTCCCAGTAACGAAGTGCAATGTCAGTAAGTCATAGTCACCACTCTCCTTGCAACTAACCACGCCGAATCACAGTAACTGTTCGTAATCGTACTGGATACCAGTAACTGCCTGATGCTATGCTGACTTCTAGTAACTCCTTGCCACCCGCTGGATGGGAGTAACTCATTGGCCCCAGGATCGTTGCCAGTAATCCCTTGCCCCCAGGATGGATACCAGTAACTACCTGAGACTATGCTGACTTCTTGTAGCAACTTGTCACTCGCTGGATGTGAGTAACTCATTGCCCCCAGGATGGATGGCAGTAATCACTTGCCACCATGCAGAAACTCTTAGTAACCAACTTCAATGCCAGTAAGTCATAGTCACCACTCTCTGCGCAACTACCCATGCTGGATCCCAGACACTGCTTGCCATCACGCCTTTACATCTGCTGAACCCCAATATCTCAGCTCCTTGCTACCATGCGGGATGCTAGTAACTCCTAGCGGCCTGCTGCACCCCAAAACTCCTTGACGCCTGCTGGATGCTAATGACTGTCACTATGATGCATCCCAGTAACTCCTTCCAACCACGAGGGATCTCATAAACTCCTTTCTACCACTGCTAGATGCCAGTAAGCCCTGGGAATCTGCTAGATCCTGGTAATTTCGTGCCACCTGCTGGATTTCAGCAACTTCTTCACACCATGCTGGATCCTGGTACCCTTTTGATTCCATAGTGGATTCCAGTAAGCCCTTGCCCGCTCCCATGCTGGATTCCAGTAAGCCCTTGCCCCCCACCTCCACATGCTGGATTCCAGTAAGCCCTTGCCCCCCACCTCCACATGCTGGATTCCAGTAAGCTCTTGCCCCCCACCTCCACATGCTGGATTCCAGTAAGCCCTTGCCCGCTCCCATGCTGGATTCCAGTAAGCCCTTGCCCCTGCCCCCCCATGCTGGATTCCAGTACGCCCTTGCCCCCCACCTCCACATGCTGGATTCCAGTAAGCCCTTGCCCGCTCCCATGCTGGATTCCCGTAAGCCCTTGCCCCGCCGCCCCATGCTGGATTCCAGTAAGCCCTTGCCCCCCACCTCCACATGCTGGATTCCAGTAAGCCCTTGCCCGCTCCCATGCTGGATTCCAGTAAGCCCTTGCCCCGCCCCCCATGCTGGATTCCAGTAAGCCCTTGCCCCCCACCTCCACATGCTGGATTCCAGTAAGCCCTTGCCCGCTCCCATGCTGGATTCCAGTAAGCCCTTGCCCCCGCCCCCCATGCTGGATTCCAGTAAGCCCTTGCTGCCCCCAATGCTCGATTCAAGTAAGCCCTTGCACCCCTCCCCCTTGTTGGATACCTGTACCTCCTTGCAACCTGCTGAAAACCAGTGGCCAAGTGCTGGATGTCAGTAACATCCAGCCATCACCCTGGACCCAATGTCTTGCCACAATGCTGGATGCCAGTCACCCGTCATAAGATGTTAGATTTTGGTAACCAATTACAACCACGCTGGATGACAGTTAGTCCTTGATATCAAGATGAATTCAACTAACCTCTTGCCACCACACTGGTTGTCAGTAATACCTAAGAACCAACATTAATGCCAGTAATTCATAAATAGCATGCTGGATGCCGATAACCCAAGAAACCACGCCTGATCCTAGTAAAGCCTTGCCACCATGGTGGATCACTTTTTGCCATCTGCTGGATCGCAGTGACTCTGTGCTAACATGCTATGTTTAAGTAATTAATTCCAATAGCTCCTTTTCACCTGCTAGAACTCAATATCTCCCTGCCAACTGCAGGATCCCAGTATCTCCTTGCTAGATGGCAATAATTCCTTGCCATCCCAGTAGATGCCAGCTTCTCCTTACCATGCTGGACCCAGTAGCTTTTTGCCATCACATGGGATGCCAATAACTCCTCCTTTTCATGCTGCACACCAGTAACTCCTTCCAGCACGATGAGTGTGAATAACTACTTGCCACAACACTAGATGTCAGCAACTTCGTGTCACCATGCTGCTCTTGAATTCTCACAATATTCCAGCAAAGTGGTGAGGCGATGCTACTGCAAAGTGTTATGTTGGATAGAGTCATCCAACATGACCCGGGATAAGACTGTGGCTGCCATTCAGATATTTAACGTGCAAATTAAAATAGCTGTTAAATATGAAAACCTGTCGCCTCCAAACGTCTTAATTCCTATCCCTGTGGTATGATTCAACCCACAGAATCAGGACGACATCAGGAAGGGGTTCTAACAGTTAGGGCTGTGATGTTGCTGCAGCCACTCATTGCACTAGTAACCAGAGACTCCCATTAGTATGTGAGAAGCAAGGCACTGGGACATCAACAGACCTGATTAGTGATGATCCAGTCCTCCTCCTCTCACATGACATTTGAGAGCAGCAAGGTAGTGGGGCATTTAGGCAGTCACCTTACCACAGCTCCATGCCTATTGCCGGTCATCTGAGAGCCGTTTAGAGTGCTGATGCTGAAAGGGAATTAAAAACTATAGATTCACTGAACAGTGGGTTTTAAATATCTTCAATTCCATTTGATTATTTTAAAATAATTTTATTACAGTAAAAAAAGTATTTTTTTTAAAAACAAACTAGTCCCAACAGGTCCGAAGCAGTAAGACACTGTAAAAGACAGGGCGTAAACCTGGTGCGTCCTACTCGTCTCACCTCTAACCAAAGATCGCCCCGATGGTGAGAAAAGCAAGATGCTGGCACAGACAGGACTATACTATGCTTCAGCCCTCTGTTCTTTCCTGTAATCTGACATTTGCACGGTGCTGGTATAGATAGGTACGTGATCTAGCTGCAGCCCCCTCCTCTCAGGTACCCTGAAAGCAGCAAGGGGGCAGCACATCTAGAGCTTTAACCCTGCTGCAGCCCCCCCTCTCACCTGTAACCTGGGAGCAGCAGGTGGTGATACATCTAGTTTTAACCCTGCTGCAGTCCCCCCTCACCTGTAACATGAGAGCAGCAGGTGGTGATACATCTAATGTTAACCCTGCTGCAGCCCACCCCCCACCTGTAACATGAGAGCAGCAGGTGGGGGCACATCTAGAGCTTTAACCCCGCTGCAGCCCCCCCTCCTGTAACCTGAGAGCAGGTGGTGGCAAATCCACAGCTTTAACCCTGCTGCAGCCCCCTCTCACCTGTAACCTGAGAGCAGCAGGTGATGGCACATCCACAGCTTTAACCCTGCTGCAGCCCCCCCTCTCACCTGTACCCTGAGAGCAGCAGGTGGGGGCACATCTAGAGCTTTAACCCCGCTGCAGCCCCCCCATCTCTCACCTGTAACCTGAGAGCAGCAGGTGGGGGCACATCTAGAGCTTTAACCCCACTGCAGCCCCCCCCTCCTGTAACCCTGCTGCAGCCCCCCTCCTCTCACCTGTAACCTGAGAGCAGCAGGTGGTGGCACATCTAGAGCTTTAACCCCGCTGCAGCCCCCTCTCACCTGTAATCTGGGAGCAGAAGGTGGGGGCACATCTAGAGCTTTAACCCTGCTGCAACCCCCCCTCCTCTCGCCTGTAACCCGAGAGCAGCAGGTGGTGGCACATCTAGAGCTTTAACCCCGCTGCAGCCCCCCTCCTCTCACCTGTAACCTGAGAGCAACAGGTGGGGGCACATCTAGAGCTTTAACCCCACTGCAGCCCCCTCTCCTCCTGTAACCTTACAGAGCAGCAGGTGGGGGCACAACTAGAGCTTTAACCCCACTGCAGCACCCCCTCCTCCTGTAACCTGAGAGCAGTAGGTGGTGATACATCTAGGGCTTTAACCCCGCTGAAGTCCCCCTCCTCTAACCCTGCTGCAGCCCCCCTCTTGTAACCTGAGAGCAGCAGGTGGTGATACATCGAGAGCTTTAACCCTCCTGCAGCCCCTCCTCTCACCTGTAACCTGAGAGCAGCAGGTGGTGGCACATCTAGAGCTTTAACCCGCTGCAGCCCCCCCCTCTCCTCTCACCTGTAACCTGAGAGCAGCAGGTGGGGGCACATCTAGAGCTTTAACCCGCTGCAGCCCCCCCTCTCCTCTCACCTGTAACCCGAGAGCAGCAGGTGGGGGCACATCTAGAGCTTTAACCCTGCTGCAGCCCCCCCTCACACCTGTAACCTGACAGCAGCAGGTGGGGGCACACCTAGAGCTTTAACCCCGCCGCAGCCCCCTCCTCCTGTAACTTGAGAGCAGCAGGTGGGGGCACATCTAGAGCTTTAACCCTGCTGCAGCTCCCCCCTCTCCGCTCACCTGTAACCTGAGAGCAGCAGGTGGGGGCACATCTAGAGCTTTAACCCCGCTGCAGCCCCCCCTCTCCTCTCACCTGTAACCCGAGAGCAGCAGGTGGGGGCACATCTAGAGCTTTAACCCTGCTGCAGCCCCCCTCTCCTCTCACCTGTAACCCGAGAGCAGCAGGTGGTGACATCTACAGCTTTAACCCAGCTGCAGCCCCCCCTCTCCGCTCACCTGTAACCTGAGAGCAGCAGGTGGGGGCACATCTAGAGCTTTAACCCCGCTGCAGCCCCCCCTCTCCTCTCACCTGTAACCCGAGAGCAGCAGGTGGTGACATCTACAGCTTTAACCCTGCTGCAGCCCCCCCTCCTCTCACCTGTAACCGGAGAGCAGCAGGTGGTGGCACATCTAGAGCTTTAACCCCACTGCACCCCCCACTCTCACCTGTAACCTGAGAGCAGGAAGGTGGTCTGCACCAAGGTGCTGCTTCATTTATCCCTTTGCCCTTGCAGCAGTCCTCTCACAACTGTAACCGGAATGCAGAAAGTCACAGCTAACAAACAGGACTCGCCTTTACCTTAGTGCAACAAGGCACTGGTAGAGATACGGCTGCAATCCTGCTGACACCCATCGTCTTGTCTATAACTTGAGACTCTCTAAAGCGGCAGAGGAGTGAGGCACTGGTACCTCTATAGCAGGGGTCTTCAAACTGGGGGGCGGGCCCCCCTAGGGGGACCTCAAATGATGCCAGGGGGGGTGCAAGGCTCTACCCAAAAGAAGCATCATACTGATACCAGTTCTTTGTTTTCAGAGGAAAAGAATGAGCGGCAGTAAGCCGCTCTGTAATGGACCATCAATAACATCATTGGTCATTTATATCCTGGCTGTGAGAAGGTGTCAAAAGGGACGGGACTTCAAATATTCTCCGAAACCCCCACCCATATTTCTAATAATCATACTGCGGATACATTTACACGTTAGTAAGGCCTGCCTGACCAGAATAGTATGTTTGGCAATCATTTAGTTAATTTCATTTTGAAAAGGGTAATAGAATTTACTCACAATGTTTAAATACGACTAGACATATTTAAACATTGTCAGTTTAATAGAATTGTGAAAAATTTTGAGGGGGTGACCGATGATTTTTAGTTTGCACTGGGGGTGGGGGCATGGCATTAAAAAGTTAAAGACCACTGCTCTATAGCAATGACCTTGCCGCAGCCCGTAACTCATCTGTAACCTGAGAATAGGTAGGTGCAGGTAATACTGCAGCTTTAAATCTACCTCATCCCATTACTTTCACCTGCAACCTGAGACTAGGAAGGCACAGGTACCCCTAGAGCTTTAAACCTGCTGCAGCCCATTACTTTCACCTGTAACCTGAGAATAGGAATCTACCGTCGCCCATTACTTTCACCTGTAACCTGAGACCAGGAAGGCACAGGTACCCCTGGAGCTTTAGATCTACGACATCCCATTACTTTCACTTGTAACCTGAGACCAGGAAGGCACAGGTACTCTTGGAGCTTTAAATCTACAACATCCCATTACTTTCACCTGTAACCCGAGACCAGGAAGGCACAGGTACTCTTGGAGCTTTAAATCTACAACATCCCATTACTTTCACCTGTAATCTGAGCCAGGGAAGGCACAGGTACTCCTGGAGCTTTAAATCTACCTCATCCCATTACTTTCACCTGTAACCTGAGCCAGGGAAGGCACAGGTACTCCTGGAGCTTTAAATCTACCTCATCCCATTACTTTCACCTGTAACCTGAGCCAGGGAAGGCACAGGTACTCCTGGAGCTTTAAATCTACCTCATCCCATTACTTTCACCTGTAGCCTGAGACCAGAAAGGCACAGGTACTCCTGGAGCTTTAAATCTACCTCATCCCATTACTTTCACCTGTAATCTGAGACCAGTAAGGCACAGGTACTCCTGGAGCTTTAAATCTACCTCATCCCATTACTTTCACCTGTAACCTGAGACCAGGAAGGCACAGGTACTCCTGGAGCTTTAAATCTACCTCATCCCATTACTTTCACCTGTAACCTGAGACCGGGAAGGCACAGGTACTCCTGGAGCTGTAAATCTACCTCATCCCATTACTTTCACCTGTAACCTGAGACAGGGAAGGCACAGGTACTCCTGGAGCTTTAAATCTACCTCATCCCATTACTTTCACCTGTAACCTGACACCAGTAAGGCACAGGTACTCTTGGAGCTTTAAATCTACCTCATCCCATTACTTTCACCTGTAACCTGAGACCGGGAAGGCACAGGTACTCCTGGAGCTTTAAATCTACCTTATCCCATTACTTTCACCTGTAACCTGAGACCAGGAAGGCACAGGTACTCCTGGAGCTTTAAATCTACCTCATCCCATTACTTTCACCTGTAACCTGAGACCAGTAAGGCACAGGTACTCCTGGAGCTTTAAATCTACCTCATCCCATTACTTTCACCTGTAACCTGAGACCAGTAAGGCACAGGTACCCCTGGAGCTTTAAATCTACCTCATCCCATTACTTTCACCTGTAACCTGAGACAGGGAAGGCACAGGTACTCCTGGAGCTTTAAATCTACCTCATCCCATTACTTTCACCTGTAACCTGAGACCAGGAAGGCACAGGTACTCCTGGAGCTTTAAATCTACCTCATCCCATTACTTTCACCTGTAACCTGAGACCAGTAAGGCACAGGTACCCCTGGAGCTTTAAATCTACCTCATCCCATTACTTTCACCTGTAACCTGAGACAGGGAAGGCACAGGTACTGCTGGAGCTTTAATTCTACCTCATCCCATTACTTTCACCTGTAACCTGACACCAGTAAGGCACAGGTACTCTTGGAGCTTTAAATCTACCTCATCCCATTACTTTCACCTGTAACCTGAGACAGGGAAGGCACAGGTACTCCTGGAGCTTTAAATCTACCTCATCCCATTACTTTCACCTGTAACCTGAGACCAGGAAGGCACAGGTACTCCTGGAGCTTTAAATCTACCTCATCCCATTACTTTCACCTGTAACCTGAGACCAGTAAGGCACAGGTACTCCTGGAGCTTTAAATCTACCTCATCCCATTACTTTCACCTGTAACCTGAGACCAGTAAGGCACAGGTACCCCTGGAGCTTTAAATCTACCTCATCCCATTACTTTCACCTGTAACCTGAGACAGGGAAGGCACAGGTACTCCTGGAGCTTTAATTCTACCTCATCCCATTACTTTCACCTGTAACCTGAGACCAGTAAGGCACAGGTACTCCTGGAGCTTTAAATCTACCTCATCCCATTACTTTCACCTGTAACCTGAGACCAGTAAGGCACAGGTACCCCTGGAGCTTTAAATCTACCTCATCCCATTACTTTCACCTGTAACCTGAGACAGGGAAGGCACAGGTACTCCTGGAGCTTTAAATCTACCTCATCCCATTACTTTCACCTGTAACCTGAGACCAGGAAGGCACAGGTACTCCTGGAGCTTTAAATCTACCTCATCCCATTACTTTCACCTGTAACCTGAGACCAGTAAGGCACAGGTACCCCTGGAGCTTTAAATCTACCTCATCCCATTACTTTCACCTGTAACCTGAGACAGGGAAGGCACAGGTACTGCTGGAGCTTTAATTCTACCTCATCCCATTACTTTCACCTGTAACCTGACACCAGTAAGGCACAGGTACTCTTGGAGCTTTAAATCTACCTCATCCCATTACTTTCACCTGTAACCTGAGACCGGGAAGGCACAGGTACTCCTGGAGCTTTAAATCTACCTCATCCCATTACTTTCACCTGTAACCTGAGACCAGTAAGGCACAGGTACTCCTGGAGCTTTAAATCTACCTCATCCCATTACTTTCACCTGTAACCTGAGACCAGTAAGGCACAGGTACCCCTGGAGCTTTAAATCTACCTCATCCCATTACTTTCACCTGTAACCTGAGACAGGGAAGGCACAGGTACTGCTGGAGCTTTAATTCTACCTCATCCCATTACTTTCACCTGTAACCTGACACCAGTAAGGCACAGGTACTCTTGGAGCTTTAAATCCACCTCATCCCATTACTTTCACCTGAAACCTAATAGGAATCTACCTCATCCCATTACTTTCACCTGTAACCTGAGAATAGGAATCTACTGTCGCCCATTACTTACACCTATAACCTGAGACCAGGAAGGTGCAGGTATTACTAGGTACAACTAGAGCTTTACATCTCCTGCAGCCCTTACTCTAGTCTGCGACCTGAAAGCAGCAAGGTGCTGAAGAACTTAGACTCTGCAACACTTCGCTCATCTTGCCTGTAATATGAGCCAGGTGCTGGCACATCTCGGACTTTGATCCTGCAGCAGTCCCCCCTCTTTTTGTCTGTAATATAAGTGTAGGAGGATGCTGGTACAACAATAGGTGTGATGCTGCTGCACACCCTGCTTGTTTATAGAGCGAAACGCCCTATAGGACGAGGTCAGCTGGGACGGCCAGGGCATCTGCTACCAAGCGTTCCCTCCGAGCAGCAGAGAAGAGGTACAGCTAGAGTGGTGACCTACATATGTGTGGAAAGACAGGATATAAATGCAACATACAATGCAAGATACTTACTTGCGATCAAACTCCCTGTAAGCATCCCGCAGCCAGCCAAGGGAAGGCTTGTTCTCGCTGGTGAGACCATGGTGGAGGTAAACTAGAGTGTAGTCACTCTCAACGTACTGGTCAAGAGTGTGCTTCAGGTACCTGGAACAAAGCACAAGCCATGCCTTTAAAAAATATAAACTGGCAAGAAACTGAAGAGGAACAAAGGAAAATTGCGAGGAACAAAGGAGAAAGGCGAGGGACAAAGGAGAAAGGCGAGGGACAAAGGAGAAAGGCGAGGGACAAAGGAGAAAGGCGGGGGACAAAGGAGAAAGGCGGGGGACAAAGGAGAAAGGCGGGGGACAAAGGCGGGGGACAAAGGAGAAAGGCGGGGGACAAAGGAGAAAGGCGGGGGACAAAGGAGAAAGGCGGGAACAAAGGAGAAAGGCGGGAACAAAGGAGAAAGGCGGGAACAAAGGAGAAAGGCGGGAACAAAGGAGAAAGGCGGGAACAAAGGAGAAAGGCAGGAGAAAGGCGGGAACAAAGGAGAAAGGCGGGAACAAAGGAGAAAGGCGGGAACAAAGGAGAAAGGCGGGAACAAAGGAGCGCAGATATGGAAGAAAGAGGCGCAGGTAAGAAAGAAAGAGGCGCAGGTAAGAAATAAAGGAATGCAGGAGAGGAGGAAAGGGGCACAAGCAAGGAACAATGGTGGCGCAGGTAAGGTACAAAGAGCGCGCAGATGAGGTACAAAGGAGATAGGCAAGTACTGTTAAACTAACAGTAAAGAATATACTTTTCAATGACATCTCTAACTGGTCATATTTAGAGAAAGGGCATGAACTGTGGCCAATTTGGCTTATTATGTCCACAAAGAGATCATCAGACTATTTCCATGGAAACGGACAATAAAAATCACACAAGTTAAGTGGTGTTAATTTAGGCTGATTCTCAAAAGAAAAAGGTATGGTATTCCTAAAGGGGACAAAGGACAAAGGGGAGTAGGTCAGAGAAAAGGAGCCACTACAAGGGGAGTAGTTCCTTTTTGGAAATGGGGCCCTCACACACCCTTGCGGGTGTCATGCTTCATCATCGGGCTTGCTCCTCGTCGGGCCAGCGCTGCAATGCCTGATGGGCACCCTCAAGGGGGCTCTTTATCGGAGATCTTTTTCTAAAGCTGTGATGTGAAGTGCAAGTTAAGGGCTCTTTGTGTAGATTGAGGAAATGTAGGTGATGATGTTGTGACTTGAAAAAGGCTAGGCAAGTCTCAAATCAAATTTTAATCTATGAGTATGCCTGACTTATTAAAAACGTGATCTCACCAGTGGGGACAATGATCCTTGGTGACTTATAAGGTCAACATGTTTCATGCCATCAATTAGCCAAGAGGTGATCTAGGGCAATTCTTCAGGACCGTAACATTTATGACTAATCTACACAGATTCTGGGACCAAGGATGCAACAAGTAGTGTCCAAACACTAAGTACCCTATAAGTGTACCTGCAGAATGTAAAATCACTGACCTGGGGGAGGAAGATATGAAAAGAAATCATAAAATAGCACCATACAGAGTAGTCTTGTATAGTACTTGTAGAGGCATGCAATACTAGCATGCGTGAACTCGTGATTTGTAACAGGTAGTGATAGGAACCAAGTTAGACAAACACGTGACACATACATAAAAACATTTAGGTGGTGGTTTCAAACACTATGGTCAAAAAGGGGGAAAACACTCACCCAATGAGGGTGATGTCATCACCTCCTCGAGAGAAACACTGAGATAAACGCTAAAAAAAATTGCGTGCTGTTGGAAAGTAAAATTTTAATTTTGTAAGTGAGCCCAGGGGGAGGAATAACCACCTCCGTTCACATGGTGGAAAGCCAAAGATCCAGCACTCACATCATCCATTGGAGAACTTCATCAACGACCTACCCCTTCTCATGTGCCTCGGGAGTGAGGACTTGGAGGTGGTTGTTCGGTTTATAAACCCTCCATCCAGCCCAAATTGGTGACAGGTGGTCCATATGAAGTGGTTAATTGCTGATCAAAGGTCAGCAGTGATGGGCTGGGGATTGTGGGCGCCATCTTGTAGTGTGTTAGGAGCCCGTGTATCACATGGATTGTTGCTAGCAATGAATGTGACAGGGTTGAAAATCGTTGGGAGCGCTCCCACTGAATGTGGGCGTGTATGCGGGAATACCATTGTGGAAAGGCAGGCGGCGCAGCGTGGTTAATTGCTGATCAAAGGTCAGCAGTGATTGGCTGGGGATCGTGGGCGCCATCTTGCAGCGGGTTAGGAGCCCATGTATCACATGAATTGTTGCTAGCAATTAATGTGACAGGGTTGAAAGTCGTTAGAGCACTCCCATTGAATGTGGGCATGTATGCAGTAGAGAATTGACAGGGACAAATAGAGCTAACTTGCACTGAAGTAGTGTAGTCAAGTATTAACATGCGGTGTCTTTACAGAGTCTGATAACCCACTGGGTTCTGGCCAATAGCCAGAGGTAGAAAGCGTGTGTCATGCTTACTCTCATGGCAGAGGTGGAGCGTGTTGCCAATAAGGAGAACACACAATGTGTGAAATAGCATATTGCCAGATAAAGATTATCGAATGATTAAATAATTATATTTCTAAGGATTAAAGAAGGGTGAGACTATAGTTTTATATTTAGTTAGGCCGTATGCATGAAATATCATTTACAACAACTTATTCTGAAAGGAGGTGTTCTTATCATAAAATCATATTCAATTAAAAACTCAAATCAGCAAATATTTTTGTTTATAATATGAACTTTTTGTACAAGTAAAACAATTGGTTGGCTTAGTGAGATGTTTCAACAGCCTGTGTTTTCTATTCTACATTTCAACTACACTAAGATGGTCTCAGTATACACTACCCGCTCGAGCTCAAGTGACTGACGTATACTCTATCAGGCACGGACCTGTTTATATCAATAAAGACGTTATACTCAAAAAGAGGGAAGTTGAAGAACAAAGGGGACAGGTGAGCTACAAAGGGGCTTTACAAGGTATAAAGGGGCACCGTGCTCAAGAGTGGCAGCGGTACAAAGTAGTGGGATTTGTGGCTTGTATGGTAGGTGTGGGAGATATCTTTGGGGAGTTCACCGGAACATATCAGAGAGTTTGGATTATATTTCGCAACCATAACTGCCACTTTGCGTTTTTAAAGTGAGTTTTAGAGGACTTTTTAAAACCTGCATTAAGGTTATACACATATATACACATATACATACACACATACACACCAAGGCTAACCAGGACTTCACTTTAACTGGCCTTTTCTGTTAATTTAAACTTTTTTGATAATATACTACATCCAACTTCTGTGCCCCTCCCCAACAGATTTGCATGAAACTTAAAAGCTAAGTAAGCTAAGTGTCTGCCAAAGCTGTTACCAAATCAATGATTTTTTATCCCCCGTTCACTTTGCACCCCTCACCATTGCTAGAGTCGCATGAAACCTGGGTTTCGAACACTGGGCTTCGCTAGCTAACAGCCTGACAAATTTCATCAACATTTATTAAACACCACCAAAGTTATGAGCACATAAAAAATGTTTAGCCTCCCCTTTTAATTCTGTCCATTTTTTTTTTTACTTGAGGAATCTGACTGCACTTCAGAAAACAACACTTGCTAAATCATTAATAAATGTAATGTGGATTTGTCAAAAGGCACCTGTTATTAGCAAATTAACACTTTTTGACCCCGTTCCTTTTAACTGTGCATCCCCTTGGCACAGCCACATTAATTTGAAAATACCAAGTGTAGGCTATAGATGCCAAGGGGCTGCCAAATTTTGCACAAATCTGTCAGCGGCTCTAAACTTCCGGGCAAACCAAGATAAACACCTTTTGCGGTGTCAAGAGCTAACCCACTATAGGCCATTTGAAGCCCACCCAACACATTTTCATAACACAAATTTCTGAAAAGAAAAACTGAACAGCTTTACGCTAAACAAAGGCACAGCGCTGAGTAAAGTGCTAGTTTCATGCCCAGTTTTGCATCACTCTGTTCAGCAGTTGTTTTTTTAGCTGTGAGCAAAGCTTCCTGTGGGAGTTACAAAACAAAGAAATGGATGGCCTTCCAGAATATACAAGTATGTATCACTCAGAGTGACTGAGAGCGAGGTCCTGGGTCCCACACCGGCTGTGCATGGCCAAAGGCTGTGTGCAATGGGGTTCACTGTCCCGGGCTGGGTTTGACGAGGCCGGGCGAGTGGAAAGTTAGAAACAGAAAGGCACTGAAAAAAAGATTTGCTAGGATTCAACAAACAAAAAAATTAAAAGCACTGTAATTCTTAATTATGGCCTGCCCCCCAATGCACCCCATAACTGACACCCTCACCATGTTTTTTGCTCTTCGTAGACATATTTTTTTTCATGTCTTCGGCAAAGGTGTATACTGAGCACTGCGGGGTATCGGGTATGGTGACTGTTGCGTGCTGCATACCATAACGCCGAATGTTGGTGTCATAACTAAACTTGAAGTGTGTGTTGTTTTTTGGGGCGGGGTGTCCCAGTGTAGTGAGCTAGTGGCCTTGTTTTTGTGACTCCGGTTACTGTGACATACAGCCACAGAGGGAGGGAAAACCTGTTTTGATGCAGTCATTGCCTGTGTAACATTATCATTCCATGATCATTGCCTGTGTAACATGGTCGTTGCCTGCGTAACTTGGTCGTTGCCTGCGTAACTTGGTCGTTGCCTGCGCAACTTGGTCACGGCTTGCGCAACTTGGTCACGGCCTGCGCAACTTGGTCACGGCCTGCGCAACTTGGTCACGGCCTGCGCAACTTGGTCACGGCCTGCGCAACTTGGTCACGGCCTGCGCAACTTGGTCACGGCCTGCGCAACTTGGTCACGGCCTGCGCAACTTGGTCACAGCCTGCCTAAATTGGTCACTGCCTATGTAACTTAGTGAAGAGGCTCAGCTGGCAGCTCTCAGCAGTGGTGTGGAGCTTTGAGCCTTCACTAGGCTGATCTGGGTCTCCCAACTATCATTTTATATGCTGTGCGGTCTACGTTATCTCTTTACTTGATGGTATATCTGGGGTCAGGGTTCACCTTCTCTTCTTACCAGAAAGTACAAATGAATTGATTGCTTTACATATGTGTACCCCACCTCTAGCAATTCTCACCACAGAAAAAAGCTGCTGGGAGAAGATGAAAGAACGAGCGGGGAAGAAGCGTGAAGAGAGAGTGGTAGAGGCACCGAGTAAGCGACAGAAGAATGAATAGATGAAATCAGGAATGGAAAAGTGAAACAATGGAGATATAGAAAAGGGAAAGATGGGGAGGAGTGAGAGACATACGAAGATGGCGACAACAGGTGAGACTGCGAAGAATGAATGACAGGCGAGAGAGCAACAAGCTTGAGAAACAAGAGGAAGAGAGAGCAACCTCACCCCAGAAGCTTGACATGGTCCAACTGGTGACTTGGCGGCATCCGACAGGTGCTGAACAGAATGATTTTCCGCCCATACTTGTCATCACCTGGGAACAGAAGAGGTATGAGAAATCACAACTATTGTCCCATGGCGATCTGTTTCAGGCATGGGAACATGCGTTAAAACGGCCACATCTGAGACATGACCAGTTCAGTACAGCAGAGTCAAAGGCAGTTGCAAACACTGATAAACAGAAGGATTTCTGAACACAGTTTTTAACAAATGCAAAACGCTTACTATACAGATGGACTCAAGTGCCTAGGAGTGCAGCTGGTGGCATGTGGCGATTTACAATGACCATCCAGTGAATTGAAACAAGCCCATCCCGCAGCCAGTTTTATTAGTAGCCAGTGAGCACGTTATGACGTGTTCCCATTTTTTGTAACTATCTCAGGAGTGGGGAGTTGATGAGAATGAGTGAGTAAAGGGAAGCTGAAACGAAGCGGTCACGTGCCCTTGCAAGGCAACGGAGACCATGGAGGGGATTGCGGATGTACTGTGCTGTATTCTAAACCACAAAAAGCTTACTTAACAGAAGCACTCCAGCGCCTAGGATTTACAGGCCTTTTTCATTACGGTCAGAGAAGCACAGGGCAAGCAGCCTCTGGGGCACGGGAGGGAGCAAACAGCATGAGGAGGGTGATTGGGGGACAGGATAAGAAAAAAGGAGGAGTGGGGGGAAGAGCAATTTCACGACGATCCGAGAAGCACAGGGCAAGCACATACGGGATGGAAAAGGGACAGCAGGAGGAGGGTGATTGGAGGAAGGGACAAGAAAAAAAGATAAGAACATGATTTACAGCCATGTTTACAGAAACGTTGCGGGACTTGGAGCGAGTGAAAACACGACCGCTCCTGAGGTGGGCTCTTAAAGTAAAAGTTCCTAAAATAGTCATTAAATGGGAGGAGTGGATGGATAGTAGTAATTGGTCCATGCTCTCGGGGAGGGCTAGACACAGGAAGAGGCATGACGCAGGCATGCCATGGACAAATGGGGAGAAAGATTAGGCGAACGATGATGAAGCCAGCAAATGGGAAGCCTATGGGCGGCCTGAAGCCCACAAAGTATATACAACATGTCTCTTTCGAGACAGCGCATGCGCTTAGAGCCGAGACCTAAGAAGATTAAGTGAAAGCAAAACATGCTATTTACGTTACCAACCCTACATTAACCAGACAGCAGTCAAGGTGCCGGGGGTACAGCTATAATCTGTCCAGGGCCCCACCATTAAGACGAGATACAGCCCTCAGATAGCGTATAGGTAGAGTACTTTAATAAAAGTATAGCTCCAAGTGTGTGAGTGCTGGAGCCGGTAAAGGCTGAACCAAAAGTCACGAGCACAGCATTAAAACACGAGCCTCTGGAATCAATAGCTGAATTCAGAGAGTTCTCCAAAAGAGCCAACTAAACAACCACAACACCCTCTGACTAGAGACAGGCAATGGCGTCGCAATGCAGGGACCACCACTCATACAGGGGCCACCACTCACGCAGGGGGCCACCACTCACGCAGGGGGCCACCACTCACGCAGGGGGCCACCACTCACGCAGGGGGCCACCACTCACACAGGGGCCAAAACCAACACCAGGTGTGTGCACTCTACGGCAGGTGATTCTGCTTCAGCAGCAAATCCAGCACATGCAGACAGCCGCAGACTCAAAGAGGGCAGGGGCCAAAGCCAATACACGCGGACTGTCGCAGACTGACGGAAGGCAGGGGCCAAAGCCAGAACATGCAGACAGCAACAGACCGAAGTAACGCAGGGGAGCCAGCACACGCAGATAGCCGCAGACCGACAGAAGGCAGGGGCCACAGCCAGCACACGCAGACAGCCGCAGAATGACAGAAGGCAGGGGCCTAAGCCAGCACACGAGGACAGCTGCAGACTGACAGAAGGCAGGGGCCATATCCAGCACATGTGGACAGTCACAGACTGACGGCAGGGGCCAAAGACAGTACACGTTGAGAGCCGCAGACTGATGGAAGGTAGGGGTTAAAGTGAGCACATGCAGACAGCCACAGACTGACGGAAGGCAGGGGCCAAAGCCAGCACATGCAGACAGCCGCAGACTGACAGATGGCAGGGGCCAAAGTCAGCACATGCAGACCCCCTCAGACTGACGGAAGGCAGGGGCCAAAGCCAGCACATGCAGATAGCCTCAGACTGACGGCAGGCAGGGGGCCAAAGCCAGCACACGCAGACAGTCGCAGACTGACAGAAGGCAGGGGCCAAAGTTAGCATATGCAGATAGTCGCAGACTGACGGAAGGCAGGGGCCATGCTGCTGGCAAGAACTGGCAAACAAGGAACAGAAGAGAAAGCAAATAGCGGATTGGCAACCAGGAGCAGAAAGGAAAGCAAGCAACACTGTAGTTTGTGTAGAGTGCTACCTGAGTGGACCAGTAAATTATAAAAACAGATTAACGTGGGGGGTGCCAGGTCAGAGACGAACCAGATGCAGTCCCCTCATTTCCAACATTTAATGGAGAAAGCCAGCTTGAACCGAGGATGCTGACTGCGCACTCCTGGAGGAGTGGAGGGGAAGACGGAAGTACCACGCGCACTTTACTGAAAGTATGGTGTAATGTAGGAGAGACATCTGCAGGTGGGAACGGAAGTGAAAGATCAAACTAAACCATGACGACAACATAAAAGTTATAACACAAACAACGTCAAAATCTCATCCTGCAGCCAGTGTGGAACACTAGTTACAAGCGACTAATCTAGTGTGAACTCCTTTTTACGCAGCTTAAACTAGGCCAAACTATATTTAATTTTGCGTCACAGTGAATCACGCCACCTCATGTTAGTTCTCGCTCCCTTCACAGTATTAACGCACGCCTCTAGGAATGGTTTTGCATACAAAGAAGATGGGTCTTCCTGGTTTAGAAAGGGCCTTTATGTAGAAGGATAAGGCAGGGTTGTGTACACGGGTGCCTCTCCCAGTCCTGCTGCAAGGAGATAAGCCCCAGAGCTGTGCCAGGAAGTGGGCAGTACAGTTCAGCTAAGAACCAGGAGGATAACGCCCAGGATGGGAGCAGCAGGGTTACCTCCAAAGAGACCTGCAATGGAGAGCACCCTGGCTTACCAAAGAAGCATCTCAAAGTGCGTCTTAGACACAGAGAAAAGCAGTCACAATACGTTGCAAACATGTACACGTGTGATCCAATGTGTGCTGGCACCTACATGACACGCTCCTCTGTTGGCACTCACACTACATCTGTACAAACGGGCGCACTTTCATCCCTACAGTGGTAGTCACTGAGCCTGCTGCAGAAACCAGTCTGACAGCCATGCTGGTACCCACATGGCACACGCATCGATGGACCTGTGCTTTGACAAGCACCCACACTGCACACACAAATTGGCACCAGTATTCAGATTTGCACTGCTACCACCACTGCACGCACACATGCACAAATGCACATGCATTGGTATCACCACTGCGAGGACACAAACTTGCACCTGCACTGCTGCCACCACAAAATGAACGCACACCTGCACTGGTGCCACCACTGAACGTGCACACCTTTGCACCTGCACTGCTGCCACCACAAAATGAACGCACTGTTGCACTGGTGCCACCATTGAACGTGCACACCCTTGTACCTACACTGGTGCCTCCATTGAACAAACGCACACTTGCACCTGCAATGGTACCCACATTGCACACACAGCCTTGCAACTGCAATGGTGCTACCATTGAACACACAAACACACTTGCGCCTGAACTAGTGCAACCACTGAACGTGCAGACACTTGCACCTGCACTGGTGCCACCATTGAATAAACTTGCACCTGCAATTGTCCCCACATTTTACACACACTTGCACCTGCACTGGTACCACCACTGAACGCGCACACACACACTTGCACCTGCACTGGTGTCACATTGAATTAACGCACAGTTGCACCTGCAATGGTCCCCACATTGCACACACTGGCACCTGCACTGGTACCACCACTGAACGCGCACACACTTGCACCAGCACTGGTGTCACATTGAATTAACACACAGTTGCACCTGCAATGGTCCCCACATTGTACACACTGGCACCTGCACTGGTGCCACCAATGATTGTGCACACACACTTGCACCTGCACTGGTGTCACCAATGAATGCACGCCCTTGCACCTACACTATTGCCACCATTGAACGAACGCACACCTGCACTAGTGCCACCATTGAATTCACACCCAGACTGCACACATGCACACTTGTCATGCCTGAAAATTCTGGCCATAAGATGCTGCTAGCTCACTTCAACACGCGTGCTAGATCTGGGGAGGGGTCTTCTCCTGGCTTACATTTTTCATGGGACAGGGTAAGTTGTATATAATTTTGGAGTTTCTTAGAGATCAGCCTCTTGACTATTCTTTTGTTATTATTTTTATTGTTGTCATCATCATGAGGACATTTCCAAGGCCCTTACCACAGAAATGTATCCAAGTGTCAGTTACAGTAATGCTGCTGGACAGTGAGCCCTAAAACAGATAGGTCTAAGTCAGGGCCGGCTTTAGCGCTTGTGGCGCCCAGTGCCACTATCCTTTTTACCCCTCCCCATGACCTTCCTCTCCACAGATTCCCTCGTTACCACCAACCAACAATGCCCCTCATCTCTCCAGAGCCCCTCTCTTGAATGCATTTCATTTGCCTTACAGCGCTATACCAGTATGGGTGTCAGAGCATTTTGCATCACACACATTATACAGAGACAAAGAATCATACATGTTTAAATCAGTCTATAGGACATGTTACATAGGACAAAGAGGACTATAAGGTGTTGGAGTCAAAAGTCATCCCTACTGGTAGATAGTATATTTTAAGAGTGCTTCGTCTGGAGCAGCATAAACTCAGAATTTGAAACGTAACAGTGGTTGGGGGTTTGGATTTTCTAATAAGAATGCATTTCTACCCAAACATATCATTTTCAGCAACATTGAGATAATGATAAAATAGAACGCTCTAACCTATACCATTCAGTTTGCATGCAGCTCTCTGATGATAATTCAAGGGTCACTGCGCCACATTAGGTTTGTAACTTATGAACTGCAAGAAACAATAGGGTCTCTGTGACAAACGCATTAACCCATTGAACTCTCACCATATAATACAGTTCTGTGGTCTGCATGGTACACGTTCTTTGCAGCAGGCATATTGACCCGCTCACCATTGCCGCTTGCTGATCCTGCTGTTTCTCGGTCCCAGGGGACCGCAACGTCCAGCCTGCCCTCTGTTTCGCGGCGCTTGGGCCGCCAACGCCATCAGTAAGCGCCAGGAGGCGCTTCAAAGCCGGCCACGGGCTCCCGCAGCGCGGGACGCGCGCGGGCGTGCCCGGGCCAAGGGCGGGCCCATCTGCGCCCATCTGCGGCAGGGCAGGGCCACCCCCCTTGGATCACAGATATCGCCAAAAGTCTGGTAAGAGGTATTTATAACCCGTCTGCCTGCTTGATAGCGTAACACACTGCTGAAACCATGGGCAAAAGGAAACTACCACTACAAGGGGAAAAATTGCCCATGAAGAGAGCACCTATTACCAAATATTTGAAAAACGCTGTGGGACTTATGGATAGTGAAATTGTGCATGTGGAGGAACAACTGGCTGCAACAAAAACTGCTCTAGATGCCGCCCTAAAAGAGTCCGCCTCAGAAGGTGGGATTGACCCCCTAGTATCTGTGACTAACATAAGAGGCAATGTTAATGAGGTAGAGTCCTCTATAGTAAATGTAATTAATAAGGAAAATGTTCCCAAATTGCCCAATCCATGTGTCGTTACAACATCTTTGGAGATCTCTGTATCCTCAAACGACATATCTTTGCTATCCCCACCTGCAAAAAAAGCTAAACAACCCTCTCGGAAAGCCAACAGCCCTGTGGAGAAGCAATCAACAAAGGCTAGAACTAGACAAACAAAAACAAAAAAATGGAGGTAATAACCCAGGAATGGCTAAAGAGGATAGCAACTTCACATATCATGCTCAAAAACCGCAAGACCATGAAACCTTATTTAAGAAACTACACGGTAAATTGGATAGCATTGAAAGACGTTTAATGTCAGAAATTAAACTAATACAAAAAGATGTGGCTTTTTTGACAAACATGGTTTCTGAAATTTTTCCTCTTAAACCTACGAGCAAGGCAAATAACCCCCATAAACCAGTTTATAATCTAACGGAAAGTGTGAAAGAAAGATCAAACTATGTTACCATTACCACCGATATAAATCAAAGAGAGGACTTCCCTGCATTAACTCCAAGAGATGTTGTGATAACTCAACCCACACAAGATATAAGGATCCGTAAAGAAGATATCACTCATCCTATAAGAGCACCAAAAAAATTTGCGATGGCTAACTCGAACAGTATGATACCTGACGATAACAACATCAAAGGGCCTTTAAATCTTCCCCCAGGCGACCCCATACGTTATTGTTTTGAATAATGTTCCAAAACTAACTGAAAACCGAAGGGAAACATATGAGTCACTCAAAAATCAAGTGGTCCACTGGTTCTCTGTAAACTCTAACATTGGGGCTAGTATATTACATCAGGCTATCATCATGTTAAGGAGAGTGAATTGGGTGGGTAAATCCAGGAAAACGTGTCAGGGAGACTGTGTTGTGGTAAATTTTTGTAGCAGGGAGCTGGTACGGGTTTTGTTGAAAACCTTTTTGAATGATGTTAATGGGTCTGGTTTTCCCAATAATGATCATATAACGGCTGTCCCATTGGGTTTTTTCTATCGGCCAAGTTATAACAACATCGATATTAGTTCGAGGTATAATTTAACACCAGCTATACCACTGTCCAATAAGTTTGCACCACTGAGAAGATGTAGTGAAATAGACTGACAGCGAAAGGTCACGGCTGAGCCACCAGATAGGAACATGGAGTATGGTATTACTTACAATCAGATAGACACTGATTTAACTACACTAACCCAGAAAAATATTATGGGAGAGCCCCTAAACAGTATGAAGGACCAAGTGTATAATAGTAATTTAGCTATTCATTTAGTAAATGTCGACGTGACTGTACAAACCCAGAAAGATTTACTGGAAAAGCCCATGAATAGCAATAAGGAATACTCTCCCATCTGTAACTCGATGGAAATTAATCCCTGTATACGTCCAAATGAGTTTTTAAATATAATGACGTGGAACGTTGCAGGAGTTAAAAATAAGATTAACGACGAACATTGGTTGAAAACTATAGATGGCTATGCGCTAGTACTAATTCAAGAAACTTGCCATACCGAGCCTTTTTTGTACTAATGCTAGTCCATCCAGGATGGGGAGAGCAAAAGGTGGCTTAGCCACATTAATCGCAGTTACCTCGCCTTTGATTTTAAAGAAAACATTTATTTTGTCACAGTATTATCAGCTTTTGTGCTTTCACTCGGAGGGAAAACAGCCCATCATTGTTATAAATTTTTATAATAATATTTTTGATAAAACAAAATCTAGGGTTAAGTTATTAGAAGAGGATTTGGATCTTTTTTGGAGGGAGTAGGGGGGATTATGTTTTAATATGGGCGGGTGATTTTAACTGTTCTAAATGTGTCCTTGAAGTTGGAGAACCTTGTGGATATTGTGATTATTTTGGTGACAGGATTTCCCATTTTTCACATGACCCTTACGGAGAATCTATTAATAATGCTGTATATAAATATAACCTAGTAGCTTTAGAACCGACTTTTTTAGATGGAGAGATTATAACACAATCATTCGTAGGGGCAAGGTCATCTTCAAATATAGACCATTTTATCGTATCAGCTAATTGTAGTGACCTGGTGGAAAAAAACTGTGATTAGTGTTAGTCTTTTTAGTGACCATCATCCCTTAACTGTCATGGAGATTGACCCTGAAACAGAAAAAACGGGGAAAGATAGGGGACACTGATGCACAAGTTACTAACTTGTGTAACGATATATCTGTAAGAGACAGTAGTTAGT
Source organism: Calotriton arnoldi (assembly GCA_963921515.1). NCBI lineage: Eukaryota > Metazoa > Chordata > Amphibia > Caudata > Salamandridae > Calotriton > Calotriton arnoldi. The sequence continues at coordinate 1,339,708 of CAWUFW010004300.1, forward strand.
GACGGATTCCTTACCTTAGAATATCCCCAGGCTGGATCCGGAAAGTTTTTTGCGTAGCAGTACCCTTGCGCGTCGGTAGGCGGCGTCGTGCGGCTCCGCGTCCGTCGTCGGCGTCGCCGGGATGACATCGCGGGCAGTACTTAGACGCCGCCCCTGCGCGCTGACGTCAATTCTGTACACGATTTTCCGCGCCAGGAACGCAGAGCCATGCAGAAGCGGACATAGGTGTCTGAAAAATACTAGGGCCCTGAAAGGGATGTCCTTAACCCTAGAAATCAGTTCGCAGAACGGGGAGGATGGGGGGGGCGGTAAGGAATCTGTCACTAACTACTGTCTCTTACAGATATATCGTTACACAAGTTAGTAACTTGTGCATCTGAAAGAGACACGTTAGTGACAGATTCCTTACCTTAGAATAGATACCCCAGCAATACCAACCCCGGTGGTGGGTCTGCGAACAAAGATCAGACAAGGAAGTCCCGGAGGACAGAACGGCCAAAGAAGCCGTCCCTCCGGACCGGACTGTCAAGGCAGTATTGCTTTGTAAACGTGTGCAGCGAGGCCCACGTAGCTGCCTGACAGATATCCAGCAGCGGAACACCGCGGCCCAAATCCGTGGTAGCAGCCGTTGCCCTGGTGGAATGGGCACGCAGCCCAACAGGAGGCTCCTTCTTAGCCAAAGAATAGCAGGCTTTGATACACAAGGTTACCCAGCGGGAGATGGTTCTCTTGTGCACCGCCCGACCTTTTTTGGCGCCCACGTAGCCAACAAAGAGCTGGTCATCCACCCGGAAATGGCGTGTGCGGTCGATGTAAAAGGAAAGCGCACGTTTTGGGTCCAGACGGTGGAGCCTCTCTTCCTCTCTGGAAGGATGCGGAGGCGGAAAGAAGGTGGGCAAAGTGATGGTCTGCCCAATGTGGAAGGCAGTAACCACCTTTGGCAAGAAGGACGGACGCGTCCTAAGAACAACCTTGTCTGGATGGACAGACAGAAAGGGAGGTTTACATGATAGAGCCTGGAGCTCACTCACCCGCCGAGCGGAGGTGATGGCCACCAGAAAGGCAGTCTTCAGAGTCAGAAGACGAAGAGGACAGTTATGTAAAGGCTCAAAGGGAGCGCACATAAAGGTAAGAACCAAGTTCAAGTCCCACTGAGGCATCAAACGGAACAGGAGGGAAGAGGTGTGTAATGCCTTTTAGAAACCTGTTAACAACAGGGGACTTGAAAAGGGAGGGCTGATCAGGAAGCCTGAGGAAGGCCGAGAAGGCACAAAGATAGCCCTTGATGGTACCCAGGGCAGAACCCTGTTGGGCCAGGGAAAGAAGGAACAGGAGAACCTCAGAGAGAGGGGCAGAAAGGGGATTCACAGCCTTTGCTGTGCACCATGCCACAAACTTGTTCCACCTGCAGGCGTATACCACCTTAGTGGAGGGACGCCTGGCTGCCAGAATCACATCACAAACTTCGGGAGGCAAGTCGAAAGGAATCAACTGCCGCCGCTCAATCTCCACGCAAGCAGGTGGAGGCTGGACAGGTTCGGGTGGAGGACCGTCCCCTGCTGCTGCGACAGAAGATCCTCCCGAAGAGGCAGACGGATCGGGGGATCTACGCTCATACTGAGTAGCTCGGGATACCAAACTCTTCGAGCCCAGTCCGGAGCCACAAGAATGACTTGGGCCCGGTCGTGCCGAATCTTCTTCAACACTCTGGGTAGAAGTGGTATAGGCGGAAAGGCGTACAACAGACCGCAACTCCACTCGCGACGAAAAGCGTCGCCGAGCGAGTGCCGCCTTGGAAATTCCAACGCGCAGAACTGATGACATTGCGCGTTCTCTTCGGTGGCGAATAGATCTAACCAAGGCTCTCCCCACTGTAGAAAGAGTCCTTGCGCCACTGCCGAGTGAAGACGCCATTCGTGATCCATCATGCACCTGCGGCTGAGTTCGTCCGCCCTGGCGTTCAGGGAACCTGCCAGGTGTTGAACCATCAGGAACATGCCCTGATGTTCCAGCCATGTCCAGAGGCGCAGAGCCTCCTGACAAGGGTCCACGACCCCACCCCGCCTTGTTTGTTGCAATACCACATGGCGGTGGTGTTGTCTGTGAACACCTGCACTACCTTCCCTTTGACAGAGGGAAGGAATGCCTTGAGTGCAAGTCGGATCGCCCGGAGCTCCAGAAGGTTGATATGGAGCCGGGACTCCGCCGGAGACCAGAGGCCTCTGATCTCCGCCTCTCCCATGTGACCGCTGCATCCCAGAAGGGACGCGTCCGTCACAACTGTGTGGTCTGGCTGGGGAAGGGAGAGGGATCTGCCCATGACCCATTGCCGGTTCGAGAGCCACCACTGCAACTGTAGTGCAGTCCCCTCCGAGATCTGGACGTGATCGGACAAGTTGCCCTGGTGCTGCGCCCACTGGAACTTCAGGTCCCACTGCAGAGCCCGCATATGCCATCTGGCATGATTGACCAGCAGGATGCAGGAGGCCATGAGGCCCAGCAGCCTCAGGGTCATCCGTACCGAAACCCAGGATAATGGCTGAAAGATCGGAATCATAGCCCGAATATCCCGGACTCGCCGTTCGGGAGGATAGGCCCGAAACTGCGTCGTGTCCAGAACTGCTCCGATGAAAAGGAGCTGTGGAGAAGGAATCAGATGCGACTTCGAGACATTGATGGAGAACCCCAGCGAGTGCAGGAGTTCGGCCGTAGTCTGGAGGTGGGAGACGACTGCCTGGGACGAGCCCGCCTTCAGCAACCAGTCGTCGAGGTAGGGGAAGACTGGAACCCCTGCCCGGCGCAGATGAGCTGCGACCACCGCCATCACTTTCGTGAACACCCGAGGGGCACTTGTAAGGCCAAAGGGGAGCACGGTGAACTGAAAATGCTCGAGGCCTACCGTGAACCGCAGGTAACGCCGGTGGGCCGGCAGGACGGGGGATGTGAAAATAAGCGTCCTGCAAGTCCAACACTACCAACCAGTCTCCAGGGTCGAGGGCAGTCAAGACCTGAGCTAGGGTGAGCATCTTGAACTTCTCCTTCCGGAGGAAGCGATTGGACGTTCCGGAGGTCCAAGATAGGACGCATGTCCTCCTTGTTCTTTTTGGGCACCAGGAAGTAGTGGGAGTAGCAACCACGCCCTACTTCTGGGGTCGGAACATGCTCGATGGCCCTCTTGGCCAAGAGGGCCGTGACTTCCTTCTGCAGAAGTACCAAGTGATCCCCTGACATGCGGTGGAATTGAGGTGGCATGGCTGGGGGGTCTCGAAGGGGAGGGAGTAGCCCCTTCGGACAATGTCCAAGACCCACCTGTCCGAGGTGATGGGACGCCAGTGGTGAAGGTGATGGCGGACCCTGCCCCCTACTGGCGTGCTGTGCACCGGAAAGGAGGGACTAGGAGGGCTTGGAGGCCGCAGACGGGTTGGAGGTGGTGGCCTGACCCGCACGCTGGTTGCCCGAACCGCCACGGCGGTATCCACGTCCTCGGCCACGCGTAGACGCTTGCTGCGCGGGCCGGTGGCTGGGCAGCTGACGTGACTGGGCGCCCCTTCCGTGGCCACGAAAGGGGCGAAAAGCAGAGGTGAGCGGAGGGCGTACAACAGAAAGGCCCAGGGACTTGGCCGTAGCCCGTGAGTCCTTAAACCGCTCCAGCGCATGGTCTGCCTTTGAACCAAAAAGACCGACTCCATCAAATGGCATGTCCATGAGTGTATTCTGGACATCACCCGAGAAACCAGTTGTTCTCAGCCAGGCGTGGCGACGTAGCGCCACCGTCGTCGCAAGCGATCTGCCCTGCGAGTCGGCGGTATCAAGGCCACAACGGATGGTGTATTTAGCCGCATCTCGCCCTTCCGCAATGGCGCGGGTAAGCAGTGTCTGGACCTCCTCAGAACACTGCGGCAAAACAGCCGCCACCGAATCCCACAGGGAGTGGGTATATCGGCCCAAAAGGCAAGCGGTGTTGACGGACCGCAAGCCAGCACTGGAGGAAGAAAAAGCCTTCTTCCCAAATTGGTCCAGGCGTTTGGATTCCCTATCCGGAGGGGCGGTAGGGAAGGCGGTTTCGGAGGCAGAGGCTTGGACAACCAAGCTCTCTGGGGTGGGATGTTGGGAGAGAAACAAGGGGTCGCCCGGAGCAGGGCGATGGCGTCGGGCCACGTTCCTATCCACAGGAGCCCCTGTGGTGGGTTTGGACCAGGCACCCAAAAGAACGTCAGTGAGTGCATCATTAAACGGCAGCACAGTCTCCGAAGAGGAAGCCGCCGGCTGAAGCACTTCTGTCAGGAGGTTAGTCCTGACGGCAACTGGAGATGTAAGGCTCCAGCTGCTCTACGCAACACCGTTGCAAAATTAGCCCCCTCCTCCGTAGCCACGGGAGGAGACAGCATGCCAGTGTCAGGGGAGGTATCTAGACCACTGGCATCCCCAAGTTCCTCAGCCCAGTCCGGGTCAAACTCACACTTGTGTGAGAGGGTCCTCAGACCCCTCCCAGCTCTCCTGGTCCTCCTCTTGTTCAAAATATGGAGGAGGGACATTTGGGACCCAAGGTCTCATGGGCGCCGGAGCCGGCGTCGAGCGACGTCGGTCCGGCTCCATGTCCGGAGCCGGAGAGAGCCGGGGACCGACGCCGTCCGGAGCCCCGGACGGCGTCAGGAACGGCACCGGGGACATCGGCGTCGGCGGAGGCGTGGTTAGGTCAACCGGCGTCGATGGGGTTGCGGTACCACCGGAGCCGGGATCGAGGCCGGGGCCGGAGCCGAGGCCGGGATGAAGGCTGGTGGGACAGGCGGCGCCGGGACCGGAGTCGACGGCGGCGCCGGGGCAACCCCATCAGGGCCCGCGGGGCCCGAAGGCGCACCGGAGGGACCTGAAGGCCCGAAGAGGCGGGCCATGGCCGACAGGAATTCCTGTATTTCGGCCGGAGTCGCCCCGACCCCGGAAAGAACGGGTAATTCGGGGGCGGCTCTACAGGCATGTCCGGGGCCGCGGGGACGGTGCAGACTGGGGCCTCAGCCGAGTCGCGAGACCGGCGAGGCGAAGTCTTAGAGCGATGACGCCTCTTAGACTTCTTGTGCTTCGACTTACCGGAGGAGCGCGAAGACTTGGATTCCGACGAACGGCGGGGACTCCGCGACCAGCCCCTCGACCTCTCCCGGGACCGGGGCTTGGTGCGGCGCGGAGCCAACTGCCGGACCTCGAGTAGCTTTCGAGACCGCTCTCGCAAAGCCTTCGGATGAAGTTTCCGGCAGTCAGGGCACGACTTCGTGTCGTGGTCTCGGCCGAGACAGAAGAGACACTCGAGATGCGGGTCCGTGATCGACATCATGCGACCACAGGCCTCGCAGGGCTTAAAGCCGGGCATCCCTACGACACCTTAGGAGTCGTGAAGACTCGTTGAAGAAACAGTGAAGAAATTCACAAAAAAGGATAGTCAAAAGTGACTAGGGCACTGCTCTTCCCGGATCTGCGCTTACTGGCGCGGAAAAGAAGAACTGACGTCAGCGCGCAGGGGCGGCGTCTAAGTACTGCCCGCGACGTCATCCCGGCGACCACGACGCCGACGATGGACGCGGAGCCGCAAGACGCCGCCTACCGACGCGCAAGGGTACTGCTACGCAAAAAACTTTCCGGATCCAGCCTTACGCCTGGGGATATTCTAAGGTAAGGAATCTGTCACTAACGTGTCTCTTTCAGATATTAACACGCAAGGTAACAATGGAATTACGCTAAAATGGTCAGGCGTGAATCCATCCAATTTCATGGAAAATATTAAAAGGAAAAAGCAAAGAGATGTAGAAATTTGTATGGATAGTACTTCCGTGCATCCCGTAATTATAACTGCATTTAGTAATATTACAACTCAAATTGCACGTGACCTGACCTCCAAAAGGAGGAAGAAAGTTTGTGATCTTACCCCTAGATGGTTTGATCAGAAATGTTCGAGGCTGAACGAGGAATTGAAATTAGCTCTAAAGTAAAGCTAAGAGATAGTGCAAGGATTAGCTCTTTGAGGAGAGCCTATAAAAATACTTTGAGAGAAGGGAAAAAGGAGATCCGTGAGGTGGCATGGGAGAAACTGATTCAGGCAGCAGATTTGAAAGATCCAGCCCTCTTTTGGAAAACAATAAATCACCCTTTTTTAAAGAGAACACTGCAGTAAATATTGATATTGTGGTGCCTCCGGAAGACTAGGTATACCATTTTGAGAGTATTTTTAATCCAGACGCTGCCAAAACAATAAAGAGCAAAAATGGTGATTACATACTAGTGGAGTCTGTCAAATCACCACCAATAACATCAGATGAAATCGAATCTGCTTTACTAAAATGTGCTAATGGTAAAGCTGCTGGTCCGGATGGGGTACCTATCGATGTTTGTAAATATAATATGGACTTTGGATACCGATTTTATTAAATGTTCTTAACGCCACTCTTGGGGGCATATTACCTGCATCCTGGGTAGAAAGCATAATTGTACCCATTTTTAAAAAGGGGGACAGAGGGAAGGCTAATTCTTACCGCCCAATATCTCTTCTCGATTCCACCTCTAAACTGATGGGCCGAATAATGTTGGAGAGACTAGAAAACTGGGCTAATGAGAACAAAATTTTAACAGAAGCACAGTATGGTTTCAGAAGAGGTATTGGGACGGTAGAACAATGTGTAAACTTAGAGTTATTAATAGGGAAGTATACATTAGCCAAGGAAGGGCGCTACACCTTTGTTTTGTTGATCTTACCAGCGCTTTCAATCTTGTTAACCATGCCAAATTATGGCAAACATTGAATGGACAAGGGGCCCCTACCGATATAATTGTATATCTATCTCAGATACTCTTTTTTTAACATCTAGGGTACGGTTCGGCAAAATGGGGGAATGTACACCTGATTTTAGGGTCATGCGTGGAATTAGACAGGGCTGTGTTTTAGCGCCCTTTTATTTTCCCTATATATTAATAATGTAGACCCCTTTTACAAAAATTAGCTGTAGATGCCCCAAAAGTTGGAATGCGCCCCACCCCTGTATTATTATATGCAGACGATGCTGTCCTAATATCAAGGACAGCAAACGGTCTGCAATGTCTAATCGAAAACTTCACCCTGTATATGACTGAAAAGGATTTACAGTTAAATTTGAAAAAAACTTTTGTCATGACATGTGGGAGTAATAAGTCTAAGACTAGACAACACCATGTGGGTGGGGTTTTTATAAACAGAGTTTTAACTTTTTCATACCTGGGAATGCTTAATAGAAGTGGCACTTGGAATACGCATATTGAAACATGTAAAATGAAATTCCTAAGAATTACAGAGAGCATTTTTAGATTTTCCGCGAAAATAGGAAACAAACCAATACGCGAAATTTTAACCCTCTAGCGGAGTAAATGTGTCTCAGGGGTTTGTTATGAGGCTGCTATCTGGGGGAGAGCAAACACCGCCTCCCTACAAACTCAAGAAAATAAGTTTAAAAAAAATTGTTGGCAGTTCCTAGTGCAACAGCAAACTATATAGTTCATATAGAACTAGCTGTACCATACCTATGCGATACAATAAACATGGCAGGCCTTACATTTTGGCAAGGGGTATGGGCAAAAGATGAAACTAAATTTACAAAAGATTTAATTATGGCTTGCCTGGCCCTTGACCTAAGTAGGAAGATACCTTGGCTGGAGTACATTTCTAATCTTTTAATACGTTGTAAAGTAGATTTTGATAGAAAGAATCCCACTCTTATCCAGGAGCTGAGTAAAGGGAATTGAAGCAGAGATATCTAAATGCCCTGGAATACGATAGAGAAAGGAAGCCAGCCAAAAACATAGTGTTGTTTCTTACTGTGAACGACCACTTATGAGGGGCACACAGTTATATTTAACATTGGTAAGAAACACCCAACATAGATTTTATTTAACTAGGCTAAGGCTGGGTACATTACATCATGTAGTAGCATTTCCCAGAGTGGATAAGTGGTGTTATAAATTCCTGAGTTGCCCATGTGATGGAAGGTCTCCGCAATCCACGTTGCACTTTATACTCTTTTGTAGTTTTTATAGGGATATTCGGAAAGTAGTATTAAAACCCCTTTTTTAATCAAATATGCTTTTTAATTATAAACATGCTTTTAACTTTGTATGTAGTTTGGAAGATGTGAAAGCTATGAATACGGTTATTCGATTTATACATCTTGCAATTAGGAAAAGAAAAGACTATTCACATTTGGACGCATTGGTATATGAAAACCCCTGACGACTATTTTTAGCTTTGTTCTTAATTGTCCTCACTGATAGGTAATGGCACTTTGCACTTTATGCATTTTTAGCACTTTACCTTCCCCATTTGGATGCCCTGTTATATGAAAAGCATAATTATTTTAGATTTGTGTCTAATCCTCCACCTTTATAAGTAGTGGTACTCTGTACCTCATGTATTTTCATGTATTTTACATTTATTAGTATTTTGTGTACTTTTATGATAGAGTATTTTGAACATATTTTTAATGTATAGTATTATGCTTTTACGCACATTAGTGTTTAACCATTTATGTAATGTGATGTATTGTTGGACTGTTTAATTGATATCCTTCGATTAGTATGCTTTTATGGTGGTATTTTTTTTGCACCGAATAAAGCTGATTTTGATTTGATTTGACCCTCTGTGCTGCTTTAGGACGAGTCAAAACTGCCACTAGACAAAACTCAAATCTCTCTCCGGCAGGAACATTAATCAGCAGAGTTCTCTTCACATTTTTGTTGCATGAAAACTGCTGGACACATAAGGGACTCTGAAGCAGGTGCCTTTAAACATATAAGGTAATTTCTAAACACATTGGCCCCCCAAAGTCAGCGCCAGGTGCGGCTGCACCAATCGCACCACCCTAAAGCTGGCCCTGGTCTTACTCTTAAAAACCTAAAAGCTGGTTCTTCCTCCAAAACACTCCGGCAACATGTTTCCCTGCTCACTCACTCCTTTTCCGCAGAACATCTGCCAAAAAGCGGTGGATGCCCCGGCCATTCTGTGTAGAGGCCACCGACATCTACCAGCTCTGAGGAGGGCGGACGGGACATCTGCCAAAAAGCAGTGGATGCCCCGGCCATCCTGTGTAGAGGCCACCGACATCTACCAGCTCTGAGGAGGGAGGACGGGACATCTGCAAAAGGTGGTGGGTGCACCGGCCATCCTGTGTAGAGGCCACCTACACCTACCAGCTCTGAGGAGGGCGGACGGGATATCTGTCAAAAAGCTGTGGATACCCCGGCCATCCTGTGTAGAGGCCACTGACATCTACCAGCTCTGAGGAGGGCGGACGGGACATCTGCCAAGAAGTGGTGTATGCCCCGACCATCCTGTGCAGAGGCCACTGACATCTACCAGCTCTGAGGAGGGAGGACGGGACATCTGACAAAAGGTGGTGGGTGCACCGGCCATACTGTGTGGAGAGGCCATCGACATCTACCAGCTCTGAGGAGGGAGGACAGGACTTCTGACAAAAGGTGGTGGATGCACCGGCAATCCTGTGTAGAGGCCACCGACATCTACCAGCTCTGAGGAGGGCGGACGGGACATCTGACAAGAGGTGGTGGATGCACCGGCCATCCTGTGTAGAGGCTACTGACATCTACCAGCTCTGAGGAGGGCGGACAGGACATCTGACAAAAGGTGGTGGATGCACCGGCAATCCTGTGTAGAGGCCACCGACATCTCCCAGCTATGAGGAGGGCGGACGGGACATCTGCCAAGAAGTGGTGGTTGCACCGGCCATCCTGTGTAGAGGCCACCGACATCTACCAGCTCTGAGGAGGGCGGACGGGACATCTGACAAGAGGTGGTGGATGCACCGGCCATCCTGTGCAGAGGCCACCGACATCTCCCAGCTATGAGGAGGGCGGACGGGACATCTGCCAAGAAGTGGTGGTTGCACCGGCCATCCTGTGTAGAGGCCACCGACATCTACCAGCTCTGAGGAGGGAGGACGGGACATCTGACAAAAGGTGGTGGGTGCACCGGCCATACTGTGTGGAGAGGCCATCGACATCTACCAGCTCTGAGGAGGGAGGACAGGACTTCTGACAAAAGGTGGTGGATGCACCGGCAATCCTGTGTAGAGGCCACCGACATCTACCAGCTCTGAGGAGGGCGGACGGGACATCTGACAAGAGGTGGTGGTTGCACCGGCCATCCTGTGTAGAGGCCACCGACATCTACCAGCTCTGAGGAGGGCGGACGGGACATCTGACAAGAGGTGGTGGATGCACCGGCCATCCTGTGTAGAGGCTACTGACATCTACCAGCTTCGAGGAGGGCGGACTTGACATCTGAGAAGAAGTGGTGGGGGCCCCAGGCCATCCTGTGTAGAGGCCACCGACATCTACCAGCTCTGAGGAGGGCGGACGGGACATCTGACAAGAGGTGGTGGATGCACCGGCCATCCTGTGTAGAGGCCACCAACATCTACCGGCTTTGAGGAGGGCGGACGGGATATCTGTCAAAAAGCTGTGGATGCCCCGGCCATCCTGTGTAGAGGCCACTGACATCTACCAGCTCTGAGGAGGGCGGACGGGACATCTGCCAAGAAGTGGTGTATGCCCCGACCATCCTGTGTAGAGGCCACGGACATCTACCAGCTCTGAGGAGGGAGGACGGGACATCTGACAAGAGGTGGTGGATGCACCGGCCATCCTGTGTAGAGGCTACTGACATCTACCAGCTTCGAGGAGGGCGGACTTGACATCTGAGAAGAAGTGGTGGGGGCCCCAGGCCATCCTGTGTAGAGGCCACCGACATCTACCAGCTCTGAGGAGGGCGGACGGGACATCTGACAAGAAGTGGTGGATGCACCTGCCATCCTGTGTAGAGGCCACCGACATCTACCAGCTCTGAGGAGGGCAGACGGGACATCTGACAAATGCTGGTGGGTGCACCAGCCATCCTGTGTAGAGGCCTCCGACATCTACCAGCTCTGAGGAGGGCGGACGGGACATCTGCCAAGATGTGGTGGATGCACCGGCCATCCTGTGTAGAGGCCACTGACATCTACCAGCTCTGAGGAGGGAGTACGGGACATCTGACAAGAGGTGGTGGATGCACCGGCCATCCTGTGTAGAGGCCACCGTCATCTCCCAGCTCAGAGGAGGGCGGACGGGATATCTGACAAGAAGTGGTGGATGGACCGACCATCCTGTGTAGAGGCCACCGACATCTCCCAGCTCTGAGGAGGGAGGACGGGACATCTGACAAGAGGTGGTGGATGCACCGGCCATCCTGTGTAGAGGCCACTGACATCTCCCAGGTCAGAGGAGGGCGGACAGGATATCTGACAAGAAGTGGTGGATGGACCGACCATCCTGTGTAGAGGCCACCGACATCTCCCAGCTCTGAGGAGGGCGGACGGGACATCTGACAAGAAGTGCTGGATGCACCGCTCATCCTGTGTAGAGGCCACCGACATTTACCAGCTCTGAGGAGGGCGGACGGGACATCCGCCAAGAAGTGGTGAAAGCTTAGGCCCTCCTGTGTAGAGGCCATCGACATCTACCGGCTCTGAGGAGGGCGGACCGGACATCTGCCAAGAAGTGGTGGAAGCCCCGGCCCTCCTGTGTAGAGGCCACCGAAAACTTCCAGCGCTGAGGAGGGCGGACGGGACATCTGACAAGAATTGGTGGATGCCCCGCCCATCCTGTGTAGAGGCCACCAACATCTACCAACTCTGAGGAAGGCGGACGGGACATCTGACAAAAGGTGGTGGGTGCACCGGCCATCCTGTGTAGAGGCCACCAACATCTACCAGCTCTGAGGAGGGCAGACGGGACATCTGACAAAAGGTGGTGGGTGCACCGGCCATCCTGTGTAGAGGCCACCGACATCTCCCAGCTCTGAGGAGGGCGGACGGGACATCTGACGCTTTTTGGCGGATATCCCACATCCATGAACCTCTAAATCAGGCACTTGCCCTTCTCCCATCAGTGGTGGAGAGGTGTGTTGGCTACAGGGTGACAAGATTTCTTTCACTAGTGTCTGGTGGGGTGGTATATTTTGAGTTTGTTTTGGGTGTATTTGAGTACACTGCCATCTTTGCCTTTAAGTAACAAATAAACAGAGGCATGTTATGTTATAGCATATTTATAAAGCACACATAAACCAAAACGTTTTCCTGGCATCTGCATTTGATTCATGCCCCCATATGGAATTCAGGGCAAGTCTTTGCTGGCTTAGGTGAGACTCTTTCTTGTATGTCCAGCCAGTTTGCAGCTCTTCCGAGTGTAGCCATCCTGCTCTGGGCCATTCCTACAGTCTAATCTTGAGCGGACTCTGGATCCACTAAGGCAGCGTCTGGCTTTTGGGTATTAACTGTACTATAGTTTTCAAACAAATAATGCTGCACTTGACACTTCATCATTAGAGACTTCTCCAGACAGATTCCGAGATTCTTAACTTTCTCTTGGATTGAATGCCTTGATCAAAAAGCCAGGGTGTCAAGGTTTCACATACATAAAGCATTTCGTCATCAACAGTCTACGGTTCAAGCTTATCTCTCTACCAACCAACATGCAATGCCAACATCATAATCAACAAACCGAAACCATTGGCACCATGGAACTCTAGTGACCCCAATTCCAACAAACGCACCGCCATTCACGGGCAAGAAAGAAGATGGTAGAAGAGCAGATGCACCAGCAGCATCTCCCAAAGCACCAACGCCTGCGCCATCAATGAGGCAGCAAACAAAAGCAGAATGTATTCAATCAAGCACTGCGTTAACCACCGCTTGACCATCCAACCACACACTCGGAAGACAAATGCTAACATCTACTGCATGACTTCAAATGATGCTGCAGAGCTAAAAGAGCCCCACTATACATCACAGAAGACACCCTCCTGATGACAGGTAAACCTTATCCTTGCTTACTGATTCTGTGGCCCTCTCACCTGTGTGTGCCACCAACACCCACCCCATTCTGTGGCCCTCTCACCTGTGTGTGCCACCAACACCCACCCCACTCTGGGGCCCTCTCACCTGTGTGCCACCATCAGCCAACCTGCTCTGTGGGCCCTCTCACCTGCGTGTCCCACCATCAGCCACCACACTCTGTGGGCCCTCTCACCTGCGTGTCCCACCATCAGTATGCATTCTGACTGACACCCTGGGCCTTGGCCCACCCCAGGGGGCAGTCATTTGAATTAAAAAATGAATGGCATCCGCATTACCTTTTTTTGCTGAGATCCCATGGGATTACCACAGGAGCGTGGCAAAAAACGAAATTGTTTTGGGCCCTGGGTCCCTTTGGGCCCTGCCCCTCCACAAGGGCTAGAAGGCAACATTGAGCATGCAACAGTGAGCCTTATACCATTTCTTTGAAACATTTTAAGGACAGGGAACTAAATCCTCGAATTCTGTAATGGCCACCTTAACATTTGGGGCCAGCTACTCACAGTACTAGCTCACATGGGACCATCACTCCAGCAGGAACGAGGTGGCCCAAGGGAAAAAAAAAACACTAGGCCAATCAGAACAATACAATTTTTTGAAGTTGCGCAGGCGGGACTCTCGCAAGAGTTCAGCAAACCCAACTGTTCAGATATACAAATATTTTCAAAAACTACTAAACAGATTTGCACCAAATCACAAAAGGAAAGCACACTTTCTGGACCAAGATCTAGTTTCCTGCCAAATTTGGTGTAATTCTGTTCAGTCGTTTGGGCTGCAGAACATTCCAAAAACGTCTATGGAAATTGCCTAGGGATTTTGCATTTTGGGCCCCCCCACCCCTTTTTTTTTTTTTTTTTTTCGGACCCCGCTTGATGGATCACCCCGAAAATTTCCAGGAAGGAGCAAAGCAAAAAAGAGCACTTTTTGGGCAGATTTGTCAAATGTATAAGCAAATCAAAAAAGCCATTTCCTATGGAAGCACCATCCTAACTATAACTCGCGAGTAGCGACTGCCACTGGGCAATAAATATTTCTTAGTGGAAACATTAACGTTTGAAACTAACAAAAACACAGAAATTCAGCAGTTATAGTTAGTAGCACTAACTATAACTTGCGCCCCTGCTATGCACTGCTTAGGACGTCACATATGACATCACTCATGACATGTTCTAAGACATTTATGACATCTCAAATGAATAACATCATTGATGACATCACTGATGATATCATCCAAACTTCACTTTCACACATATTCCTCTATAGATTAGTATAACATTAGAGGCCTGACAGCATGTACAAAATAGGTCAGGAAAAAATCACCCATTGCTGCTGCTATCAAACAAACAACTCACTTAGATGTTGAAAACAATCATTACATGCAACAGGAGCCTATAGCATATACTTTACAAATAGCATAGATCAAATTAACAATCAACCACAGATTAACAAAAAACACTCATTGACTTCAGGTTTCAATATCTATGCAATTGTTGACCAAAAGCCAAAACAGTGAATGCCAGTTCAACAAGCATTGGCATAGCCAATAGGTCTCGCCTTTGGGACCTTATAAGTATTTAGTTATGCAGCACAATATCCTTGGTGCAACAACATCAACTGTTGCATGCCTAAACACTTATACGGTCCCAAAGGCGAGACCTATTGGCTATGCCAATGCTTGTTTTTAGCTTTCAGTCCAGTGCTAGACTTGAGGTTACTTGTGTAGTAGGTTTCCAGTGCAGTGTTCAATAACAACCGTAATCTGTTTGTGAATTTAGCATCCACATCCTCAATGAAGGACTCAAAATGCCATCCTCTGTTTCGGCTGCATTCTAAGCCTAATGAGTTTATATATAAAGCCGACCAGGAACATCCTATCTGCATAGACAGTATAAATGAGCATGTAGTAAAAAGAACTCTTTTCACACCAAGTGCTGCTAATATAATGGAAGAAGTTAAACATTTGAATTCAAACAATGCGTTGCCTAGAACATTATATAGATGCAGATTTCTCTGCTCCATATAAATGTAGTGACCTTGCAAGCCAAATAGGTGTGCATTTGAATTGTTTATTTTAATTGTATTGGGTTTATTTATAAACCTGTGTTCCAAAACTTAGTGGCACTAGAGTACATGAGAGGTCTGATGGACAAACATGTAGAGGTCTAGTTCACCAAAGGTGAAGGTAGATATTAGGAGTACAGATAAACAAGAGTAGAGATCCTCTGAGTCAGTGGGGTTGTAGGCCTATGGGTCCATGTACGCATCTGTATGGCTACGCGCGTAAAGCAGGCCCCTGCGATGCAGCCGCCCACCCCCTCCAGGGGGGCCCGACCCTTCACACCCCTCCCCAATCAGCTCACAGCCAATGAGTACCTTTGAGATATGGGAGACTGGGGGCCCCTCATCACATTCTGCAGGGGGGGTTGGGGGGCTTCATTGCGTCTTACGCCACTGAGTATTGTATAGCATTGTTTGTGCAGTGATCCTGCTCTGTTGTCAAGGGCGCTCATACATTGATACGTAAAGTATGACGTAGATGACAACGTCCTTGCCTAAACACTCGTACAGCCGAGCATACGACATTAGATACACAGGAGAATGTGCAGTGAAGTACGCCTGCTGCAGACTTCTCTACAGAAATATGGCTTCGGGTGTGTGACGTACAATTGCAGGAAGCTGGCTTTGAAGGGTTTCTGCGTGAGCCTGAATGATAAGAGCATGTACTTGCCTTTCATTCAGCCGTGCGAATCTGGCAAGCCCTTTCATCAGAGCCAATGAGCGCGAGCTGTGTCCGCACTTTGATTCGTGCCCGTAATGTGATTAGCCTTCAGCCTTTTTATAGCGCTGGCATTCGCTGACCCCCTCCCTTTACATCACTTCTATTTGGTATTTTAAAATAGGACCCGTAGTAGCCCTCGATATCTGGGAACCTTTAGTTCCGCCAGAATATGGATGCAAAAGGTCTGTCACAAGCGCGTATCAACATGCTCTTCACATTTCAGGAACAGAACGAGGGATGCTTAGTTTTAGTAAGTCAGAAATGACAATGTCAGACGCAGGTGTGATCAGTAAATGCGAATTTGAAAACGAGAGGTGGGAGAGATGTAAATCGAGTGAGTGGCTTTCATTTCGAGAACATTTACTCTGAGACGCACGAAAGTGAAAGCAACTAAAAAAAGCTTTGAAGAGAGGAGCAGGGGCGAGCGAGCGCGGCAGCCTGCTGAGCTGACCACACGCTCGTGCACAATGGCCTTTTGCCCGCGTCTGGGCATGATAATTGGAAACAGATGGCGGCCCTGCGGGTAACCGCACGGAAAAGGCCATTGTGCACGAGCGTGTGGTCAGCTTTCAAAAGCCCCTTACATAAAGTCTCGCAGAGCAGCGCTTGCGCTCTACTCGAGGCTCGACCTAAAAACGAATGCCCTCTTTGGACAGCTTTCATCCATATGAAACCCTCGACACTCAATGAACCTACATTAAGAATTGAAAGTTGATTTGAGCGGAAAAGTAGGTACTGTAAATGGGTTTCTCTCTATGGCGAGTATCACACTGTTTGCAGTCAGTGAAATGCTCATGAGAAAAGCACCATAGTATTAAAAGAATCTACTAAGAACAGTGTACACTCTATGCAACAGTTGTAAAAGTAAAAAATCACAATCTGAAGGTGCTAAAGAACATAGTACCTGCACCCTTCACACTGCACTGAAAACTTTACATTTAGCTCATCTATTCTAGCAAAAACTAGCACACATGCATATCTTAGTTCTTGGTTGTTAGAAATGGGATCTCTAGTTGGCAAGGGCTTGCACCTTTGTCCAAGTAGGGACCCTTCTTCCTAGTCAGGGTAAGGGAGTTACACTCCTAAAATAACCCCTGCTCACCCCCTTGGTAGCTTGGCACGAGCAGTCAGGCTTATTCTAGAGGCAGTGTGTGAAGCATTTGCACATAACCAACAGTAATACAGTGTAAGCACTACAAACGGACACCACACCAGTTTAGAAAAATAACCAATATTTTTATATACTCAAGACAAGACCAATTACGACAAAAATCCACAATACTATACTTTAAAAATGAATGCTTGATAAGGTAACTTCTTCTTTGCAGGAATAACACAAAAGCAAAGTTCGTGCGAGTCGGTAGCCCCGTCCGGGTCTACCGCGATGCTGAATTACACAGAGTCCAACAGTTCCAGCCGACCGCGTCGCTACGGGCCAGCAGAGTCGTGAACAGACTCGGTCACAGTACCTTTCTCGTTGTGGCTGGTACGGAGTGTACGAGCCGGTCGGCGTTCGTCGCGGTTGCGGTGCTAGACGGAGCGATGCAAGGTGCGGTGTCCCTCGATGCGGTGCAGGCAGCGGCTCGATGAGAGTCGTGCAGACGGAGTCGGTGAGTCCAAGGCGTGCGGTGCAGGGCGAGACGGTGTACAATGCGGTGCTGACAGGTTGCGATGCAGGCGACCAAGCCGGAGTGCGGGAGCTGGCGTCGGACAGCGGTGCAAGTCGGAGCGGTGCGTCGCAAACGTGCGAGCGGTGCCCCAAATGCGATGCGGTCACGACTTGAGCCAGTTGCAGCGTCCGCGTCGGTCGGGTCCGGCTGGTTTAGTGAAGCGATGCGATGCGAACTGCGGTGCCCACAGGTCACGGTGCAAGCAGCGGCTCGATGTTGACGGCGTCGGACGTCGCCTACGGTGAGACCAGGGTTGCGATGCGAAGCGGGGCGATGCGGTCTGCGGTGCAAACAGGTCACCGGTCAGGGATGGATTCGGTTGACGGAGTCGGTTGCAGTTCCCTTCCTCTGTGGCAACTGAAACAGCGTTCCAGAAGCGGTACCCAGAGGCTTGTGAAGTCTTTGTAGTCCCTGAGACATCTTAACAGGAGGCCAGCTCGGTTCCAGGCCCTTGGAGATACTCAGCACAAGTTTGTAGAAAGTTCAGTCCTTTCACTGCCCAAGGCAGAAGCAGCAGCTGCAGGCCAACCCAACAAAGCAACAACACCTCAAAGGGGCAGTAATCCTCCTGGCAGCTCTTCCAGCTCTTCGTCTTGGCAGGTTCCTTGATTCCAGCGAGATCTAAATTCATGGGGTCAGGGCCCCAATATTTATATCCCAAATTCCTTTGTTCTCTGAAGGCAGAGAGGCCTTTGCCTAGTCCAAACCAGTTCTGGAGCACTTTGTTGACAAGTCTCCGTCCCTTCTTTCAGAGAGTAGGCCAGGGACATCAGACGCACCACAGGAGGTGGAGCCAGCATTGTGGAGGGAAGGCACTGTCCTATTCAGGGCCCAGGTGCAACTCCTCCCACCCATCTACATGTAGATCTTGCTATTCAGCCCTGTGCTGACTCACCCTGTCTCCTGGCATCCCCCAGCCCCTGTCACTCACACTCCAGACAAGGAATACACAACCTCGCAGAGGCAGGCTTGGATGGTTAGACAAGAAAATACCCACTTTCTAAAAGTGGTATTTTCAAACACAGAATGTTAAAACCAACTTCACTAAAAGATGCATTTTATCATTCTGAGTCCAGGCATACTAAACTCGAGTTTCTACCATGTTCCCGGGGTCAGTTAGGATTATAAGCTGTAATAATCAAAACTGCCCGTTCTGGCCTATGGGGAACAGGTAGCCTTGCAATAGTGAAAAACGAACTAGGCTGTAATTCACTATCAGGACATGCCACACACACCAGGGCATGTCCTACCTTTCGCATACAACGCACCCTGCCCACAGGGGTACCTTGGGCCTACCTTAGGGGTGACTAACATGTAGAAAAGGGAAGGTTTAGGGACTTGCAAGTGTGCGCACTTGCCAAGTCGACATGGCAGCCCCAGGCTGCGCACAGGCTCTGCAATGGCATGCCCGAGTTACACCTTACGGGCTGTTTGCATGGGTGGCACAATCCAGTGCTGCAGCCCACCAACAGCATTTGGTCTATAGGCCCTGGCACTCGCAGTGCACTTTACAAGGGACTGACACATAAACCAAATAGGCCAATCATGGAAACGCCAATCCGTAACACATTTTATACAGGAGCACTTGCACTTTCCCACTGGACAGCAGTGAGGAAAGTGCGCAGAATCATTACACCAGCAAAAACAGAGTCAAAACCGGGAGGTCAGAAAGCAAAAAGTCAGGGAAACACGCCAAAAGATGCCAAGTCTAACACATGTCCCCTCCAGCTGAAAGTAGGGAGAACTACCCAACCCCATTGGAGTTCTCTTCACTAAGGCGGAAGAACCTGGACAGACCATCTGCGTTGGCGTGTTCTGTACCAGGAAGGTGTTCCACCGTAAAGTCCATTCCCTGTAGGGAGATGGACCACCTCAGCAGTTTTGGATTCTCACCCCTCATTTGCATCAACCATCTGAGGGGCCTGTGGTCTGTCTGAACCCGGAAGTGAGTCCCAAACAGGTATGGTCTCAACTTCTTCAGCGCCCAGACCACAGCAAAAGCTTCCCTTTCTATGGCACTCCACCTCTGTTCCCTGGGAAGTAGTCTCCTGCTAAGGAAGACTACAGGCTGATCCAGGCCCTCTTCGTTCAGTTGTGAGAGCACCGCTCACACCATGCTCTGAAGCGTCAGTCTGCACGACGAATTCCTTGGAGAAGTCAGGTGCCTTGAGCACGGGCGCCGTGCACATGGCTGCCTTCAGGGCATCAAAAGCTTTCTGGCAGGACTCAGTCCAGATCACTTTCCTGGGCTGCTTCTTAGAAGTCAGCTCTGTTAAGGGGGCAACGATGGTGCCATAGCCCTTAACAAATCTCCTATAGTAGCCGGTGAGACCTAAGAAGGCTCTCACCTCGGTCTGGGTCTTGGGGGCTCCCAAGCCAGAATGGTGTCAATCTTGGGTTGTAGGGCGCCACCTGGCCGCTTCCTACCTGGTGTCCCAAGTACACCACAGAACCCTGCCCGATCTGGCACTTACTGGCCTTGATCGTGAGGCCTGCACCTTGCAGAGCCCTCAACACTTTCTCAAGGTGCTGTAAATGTTCTTCCCAGCTGGAACTGAACACAGCAATGTCATCCAGGTAGGCGGCACTGAAATCCTCCAGCCCAGCCAACACCTGATTGACCAACCTCTGAAAGGTGGCAGGGGCATTCTTCAACCCAAAGGGCATCACCCGGAATTGGTAATGACCTTCTGGGGTTGAGAATGCTGATCTCTCCTTGGCCCCATCGGTTAAGGCAATCTGCCAGTACCCAGACGTCAAATCAAACGTGCTGAGGAACCGGGCAGCTCCCAACCGATCAATGAGCTCATCAGCTCTGGGGATGGGGTGCGCGTCAGTCCTGGTGACGGCATTGAGCCCACGGTAGTCCACACAAAACCGGAGTTCTGGAGTGGCACCGGGCGCAGCAGCCTTTGGGACCAAGACCACTGGGCTGGCCCAAGGACTGTGGGAGGGCTCAATCACCCCTAACGCCAACATCTTAGAGACCTCCTCCTTGATGCTGGCTCTGACCCGGTCAGTCAACCTGTAAATCTTGTGCTTCACAGGAGGGTTGTCACCAGTGTCCACGTCATGGGTACACCAGTGAGTAACACCGGGGGTCAGAGAGAACAGTGGGGCGAACTGTCCCAACAACTGGTGACAGTCCCCCTGCTGCTCCTGAGTCAGAGTAGGGGAGAGGATCACACCTTCTACTGACCCATCATGCTCCTTGGTAGACAGGAGGTCAGGAGAGGCTCACTCTCCTCTTCCACCCCATCATCTGTCGCCAAGAGCATACTCACTTCGGACCTCTCGAAGTGGGGCTTGAGGCGGTTCACGTGAAGGACCCTCAAAGGGTTCCTTGGAGCTTGCAAATCCACCAGGTAGGTGACGTCACTTTGCGCTCCACCACCTCATATGGCCCAGTCCACTTGTCCTGCAAGGCACAAGGTGCCACTGGGGCCATGACCCACACTTTTGCCCAGGTTGAAATTCGACCAGAGTGGCATTCTGGTCATACCATCTCTTCATTTCTTCCTGGCTTGCTTCTAGGTTCGCCTGAGCGAGTTTCCTGAAGCGGGCAGTTTGGTTTCTAAAGGCCAGCATGTAGCTAAACACATCCTGGGGAGTTTTCCTGGGAGCTGCCTCCCAGCCTTCCTTTACCAAACTCAGAGGTCCTCTGACAGGGTGGCCATACAGGAGCTCAAAGGGGCTGTACCCAAGAGACTTCTGAGGCACCTCCCTGTATGCAAAGAGTAGGCATGGCAAGAGGACGTCCCACTTACGCCTCATGGGTTCTGTTAGACCCTTGATCATGCCTTTCAAGGTCTGGTTGAATCTCTCCACCAGACCGTTTCCTTGTGGGTGGTAAGGAGTGGTGAACTTGTAGGTTACACCGCACTCCTTCCACAGGGATGTCATATACTTGGATATGAAATTGGTCCCCCTATCAGAAACCACCTCTCTGGGGAATCCCACACGGGAAAAGATCCCCATTAACGCCCGGCCCACCACTGGCGCCGTCGTTGTCCTGAGAGGATTGCCTCCGGGTACTGGGTGGCATGGTCCACCAAGACCAGGATGTACCTGTTGCCCATGGCTGTCTTGGGATCCAGTGGCCCCACAATATCCATCCCTACCCTTTCAAAGGGTGTACCAACAACAGGAAAAGGTTGGAGAGGAGCTTTGACCTTCCTCCCACTCTTACCACTTGCCTGGCAAGTTTGGCAAGACCTACAGTGTGCATCTGACTGCCTTCGCATTTGGGGCCAAAAGAAGTGGGTGACAAGCCTGTCAAAGGTCTTGTCCTGCCCCAAATGTCCTGCCAAAGGCACGTCATGAGCCAGACCCAGTAGGAAGGTCCTGAAGCGCTGGGGTACCACCAGCACACGGGCTGACCCAGGCTCAGCAACCTTAGGCTCACTGTATAGGAGACCACTCTCCCAGTAGATCAGATGTGACCCGGACTGATTACCAGCTGCCTGGTCTGCAGCCTGCCGCCGCAGACCCTCCAGAGTAGGGCACTCGTTCTGCTCCCTGCAGAACTCCTCCCTGGTGGGACCCCCTCTTGCTGCCAATGGGTCAGCTCAGAGATGTCTCCCAGTTCGGCTACCTGCTCCCCTGTAGGCACCGGGCGTCCCCTCGAGGTCCGCCTCCTCCCGGTCCGTGGGAACTTCGGGGCCGGTTTCCCGCGCCCCTGCCCTTTCTCTTGGCAGGGACTTGGGCCACTGTTCCAGGCTCCAAGTCCTCTTGATCACCCTTTCTGGCTGCCATTGACCGAGTAGACACGCATGCCCACTCTGGCAACCCAAGCATCTCCAAGTGAGACCTGAGCTCAACCTCCTTCCATAAGGACTGCTCCAGGTCGTTACCTAGCAGACAATCTACAGGCATGGTAGGGCTCACAACCACCCTCAAGGGACCTGAGACCCCCATTCAAAGGGAACCTGCGCCACCATACACTGGCGCTCAGAGTTGTCTACAGCAACTACTTGGTGGAATGCTCCTGGGACTACTTGCTTCTCAGACACCAGGTGACACCGGACTGAGGTCACACTGGCTCCAGTGTCTCTGAGAGCCTCTACCCTATTCCCATTAATGGTCACCCAGGTGCTGTATTTCTTTGTGTTAGGGGGCACCTGGTTTCCTGGGACCATCTCACTGTCCCCTAGTGAGACAAGGGTCATTTCTGCGGGATCCCCACCCTCCAGTGGGCACCCCTCCTCCCCAAGCGCTACACTAGCCAACACTTTGGACTGTCCACCGGTGGGTGGCTGTGTCCCCTTTGGGCACTTGGGGTCCCCCTTAAAGTGACCTACCTGGTCACATGCATAACACTTGCGGGGGCCGGTCTCAACAGGCTTCCTGTAGAGACCCCTTTCTTCTTATCACCGGGGGCTGGGAACCTTTACCCTGGGTACTAGTTTGGGGCCCTTTAGAGAACTCCTGTGCTTTACCCTTGTCCCCCCACCTTTCTGCTGGGGACCCTGCCCACCTTGGCTGAGTCTCCCCCAAACGCTTTCTTGTGGACCCTGGTACTCACCCAGCGGTCCGCTTCCATAGCAAGCTTCCTGGGGTCAGTTAGCTTACTATCCACTAGGTGCTGGCGCAGATCTGCAAAACAGACTAGACAAGTGCTCCCATGCAATCAAGTTGTAGAGCCCCTGAAAATCTGTTACACTACTGCCCTTCACCCAACCATCCAGCGACCTGCAGAACACATCCACACATTCCAACCAAGTGTTGGCATCAGACTTCTTACTGGACCTGAACTGATCCCTGTACTTTTCAGGAGTAAGACCATACTTAGTGAGAAGGGCATCCTTCATGTCAGCATAGGTGAGGTGATACCCCTTACCCAAAGCTATCAGAGCATCCCTTGCTTCTTCAGGGAAAAGTGGCCACAATCCTGCTCCCCAATTTTCCTCAGGGACCCCATTCATGTGTATGGCTGCCTCATAACCCTGGAACCACCTTTGTATGTCATCCCCCTTCTTGAACTCCTTGCCTACATTCTTGGGAATGTGCACAATCCTGTCTGCCTTTCTGGACGAATTGCTGCCACCATCTGAGCCTGACTTACTCCTAAGTTCTAGCTCCTTCAGTTCTCTCTCATGCTCTAAGAGCATCTTCTTCTCCTCCATGGCTAATCTCCTCTCCTCCCTCTTCTCCTCCCGCTCACCCTCCAGCCTGAGCTTCTGCAGCTCAAACTGTCTTGCCTCCCGCCTGTCCTCCAGCTCCTCGGGGGACAGACTGCTGCTGCCTGACCTGGCGGGTTCCCCCTCACCCAAAAGCACATCCACCCTGGAAATAGGCTCCTCCACCTCCTCACTGAGATTACCAGGCTGCCCACTGGCATGTCTGGCTGCTACCCAGGCCCTCAGCGCCTTCTATAGCTCCTCCTTCCTTGTGAGGCCTTTAATTTGGACTTTCAGGTTTTTACAAATTGCTCGTAGCTCCTTTACGGCGTAGGTTTCCAACCTATCCTCCTCAAAGATAACTTCCAGAGATGCAACGGATGATGCAGTTGATTCAGGCATGACAAAAGTAGTGAGTTGAAAACTGGCAAGATCAAAAATAGGCCAAAAGAAAAAGAACCAGTATGTGGTACGTAATGGTCTGCGATATGGTAGTAGTGCACACCAATCACTGTAAGTCAAGTGCAAACACAAGTCCTATCCTCACCGCTGACAACCAATGTTAGAAATGGGATCTCTAGTTGGCAAGGGCTTGCACCTTTGTCCAAGTAGGGACCTTTCTTCCTAGTCAGGGTAAGGGAGTTACACTCCTAAAATAACCCCTGCTCACCCCCTTGGTAGCTTGGCACGAGCAGTCAGGCTTATTCTAGAGGCAGTGTGTGAAGCATTTGCAGATAACCAACAGTAATACAGTGTAAGCACTACAAACGGACACCACACCAGTTTAGAAAAATAACCAATATTTTTATATACTCAAGACAAGACCAATTACGACAAAAATCCACAATACTATACTTTAAAAATGAATGCTTGATAAGGTAACTTCTTCTTTGCAGGAATAACACAAAAGCAAAGTTCAGATGCAGTCGGTAGCCCCGTCCGGGTCTGCCGCGATGCTGAATTACACAGAGTCCAACAGTTCCAGCCGACCGCGTCGCTACGGGCCAGCAGAGTCGTGAACAGACTCGGTCACAGTACCTTTCTCGTTGTGGCTGGTACGGAGTGTACGAGCCGGTCGGCGTTCGTCGCGGTTGCGGTGCAAGACGGAGCGATGCAAGGTGCGGTGTCCCTCGATGCGGTGCAGGCAGCGGCTTGATGAGCGTCGTGCAGACGGAGTCGGTGAGTCCAAGGCGTGCGGTGCAGGGCGAGACGGTGTACGATGCGGTGCTGACAGGTTGCGATGCAGGCGACCAAGCCGGAGTGCGGGAGCTGGCGTCGGACAGCGGTGCGAGTCGGAGCGGTGCGTCGCAAGCGTGCGAGCGGTGCCCCAAATGCGATGCGGTCACGACTGTTGAGCCAGTTGCAGCGTCCGCGTCGGTCGGGTCCGGCTGGTTTAGTGAAGCGATGCGATGCGAACTGCGGTGCCCACAGGTCACGGTGCAAGCAGCGGCTCGATGTTGACGGGCGTCGGACGTCGCCTACGGTGAGACCAGGGTTGCGATGCGAAGCGGGGCGATGCGGTCTGCGGTGCAAACAGGTCACCGGTCAGGGATGGATTTGGTTGACGGAGTCGGTTGCAGTTCCCTTCCTCTGTGGCAACTGAAACAGCGTTCCAGAAGCGGTACCCAGAGGCTTGTGAAGTCTTTGTAGTCCCTGAGACATCTTAACAGGAGGCCAGCTCGGTTCCAGGCCCTTGGAGATACTCAGCACAAGTTTGTAGAAAGTTCAGTCCTTTCCCTGCCCAAGGCAGAAGCAGCAGCTGCAGGCCAACCCAACAAAGCAACAACACAGCAAAGGGGCAGTACTCCTCCTGGCAGCTCTTCCAGCTCTTCGTCTTGGCAGGTTCCTTGATTCCAGCGAGATCTAAATTCATGGGGTCAGGGCCCCAATATTTATATCCCAAATTCCTTTGTTCTCTGAAGGCAGAGAGGCCTTTGCCTAGTCCAAACCAGTTCTGGACACTTTGTTGACAAGTCTCCGTCCCTTCTTTCAGAGAGTAGGCCAGGGACATCAGACGCACCACAGGAGGTGGAGCCAGCATTGTGGAGGGAAGGCACTGTCCTATTCAGGGCCCAGGTGCAACTCCTCCCACCCATCTACATGTAGATCTTGCTATTCAGCCCTGTGCTGACTCACCCTGTCTCCTGGCATCCCCCAACCCCTGTCACTCACACTCCAGACAAGGAATACACAACCTCGCAGAGGCAGGCTTGGATGGTTAGACAAGAAAATACCCACTTTCTAAAAGTGGTATTTTCAAACACAGAATGTTAAAACCAACTTCACTAAAAGATGCATTTTATCATTCTGAGTCCAGGCATACTAAACTCGAGTTTCTACCATGTTCCCGGGGTCAGTTAGGATTATAAGCTGTAATAATCAAAACTGCCCGTTCTGGCCTATGGGGAACAGGTAGCCTTGCAATAGTAAAAAACGAACTAGGCTGTAATTCACTATCAGGACATGCCACACACACCAGGGCATGTCCTACCTTTCGCATACAACGCACCCTGCCCACAGGGGTACCTTGGGCCTACCTTAGGGGTGACTAACATGTAGAAAAGGGAAGGTTTAGGGACTTGCAAGTGTGCGCACTTGCCAAGTCGACATGGCAGCCCCAGGCTGCGCACAGGCTCTGCAATGGCAGGCCCGAGTTACACTTTACGGGCTGTTTGCGTGGGTGGCACAATCCAGTGCTGCAGCCCACCAACAGCATTTGGTCTATAGGCCCTGGCACTCGCAGTGCACTTTACAAGGGACTGACACATAAACCAAATAGGCCAATCATGGAAACGCCAATCCAGTAACACATTTTATACAGGAGCACTTGCACTTTCCCACTGGACAGCAGTGAGGAAAGTGCGCAGAATCATTACACCAGCAAAAACAGAGTCAAAACCGGGAGGTCAGAAAGCAAAAAGTCAGGGGAAACACGCCAAAAGATGCCAAGTCTAACATTGGTACACACAGTCTTCTATGTTAAAGTATAAATGATCACGCTGACAAGATTATCTCTGATAACTCAAGGCAGCTTACAAAAGTTAGTATCTACTAAGTAGAATCTTTCTCCTGCAGGAAGCTTTTTTTGTAGAACCAAAAAACTTGTCTGAAGCATAAGGAACGCAAGTCAACTGTCACCTGCACACAGAGTTACTCTTGTTTAACAAGTGTATAACATGTTCAATACCTCTACACAGCCATGGTGCATTACAAGCACATACATTTTGTTAACACTTACATGCATTAGCTGAATTCAAACTGTGCAAAATTAGGTAGAAAAGTAATATGCCAGAGTGATATCATATGTGAGGTCATAAGCAGGTCATGACTGGGGCACAAGTTATAGTTAGTGCTACTTTTTTTTGTTTTTTTTGTTTAAGACGTTAACGCTGCCACAGAGTCACCCGACTACAACGTTACTTTAACCTTTGTTTTTTTCAGTGAAATTCTAAGGTTTTATTTAGACAAAAACAGATCTTTTTATCACTCCTAACTAGAAAGTTACTTTAGCCTTCGCTTTTTTCCTGTGAATTTCTAGGTTTTTTACTTAAAGTACATTTTTTTTTAAGTGTATGTATGGTAGAATAACTGAATAATATATGCTGTGTGCAGACATTATTCTGAAAGGGAATTGCTTTCGTATTGTAACTTAACAGGAAAGGGGGCACACTTTGCAAAATGTTTCTAAAAATGATGTTTGAGTAATCCAGCATTATTTGTGTTGAGATTGTCTGTCTCCTCAGTTCTTCCGGCTCTCGTATGGAAACATTTTCCCAGCAAGTTCATTAATACTGTAATAGCATACTTTTCATAGCCTTTGTATGTGTCTTTAGATTAATAAGTAAGTAGAATTCAGATAGAGAGTAATCAGTTTTTGGAATATTGTACAGTATTAAGTTTCATTATATAATAATTTTTTTAAAGTGTGGGATTACTCACTTGAGTTCTAGATTTTGTTTTAATCTACTGTTTAGAGTTATTTTTCATGAGTTCAGTTATTTGTTAATCTGTAATAAGAGTCATTAAAATATGGTTGTAATAATGTTCTATTTCTTTTTTTTTTTTAAAGGTGGCGAGTCCCGCAAGACACTCACGGGACTCAAACATACAATGCCCTGCGCGGAGTCCGAGGGGGATGTACTTCCTGATCGACCCTCTCGCATGATCACACATTTGGGATTAAGATCAGCACAGTGTTTTCCTCTAGTTCTGAACAAAGTAACAGATTACAGAAGTTGATTATGTCAGTAAAATTGATTATGATTTGTTCCATTGAATATATAAAGCATTAATATTTTCACGTTCTAGCAAGAAGTTTGTGTTTTCTTGTAATTCTGAACAAATTAAGACATTAGAGATGTTGATTAGCTTGGAAAAATTGATTATGAATTAATACATGTGCGTTGTAGGGTGTGGGGAGGGCCTAGCCTCTCTTTTCAGACCTCTCAGATGACGGGTGTGCATCGTAGGGTGTGTGGAGGGACTGGCCTCTCTGGTGAAACATCTCTCTAATGAGAAGTGTGCGCAGTAGAAATTGGGGAGGGACTGGGCTCTCCTTTGAGACCTCTCTCTAGGATGACAGGTGTGCGTAGTAGAGTGTGTGGAGGGACTGACCTCTCTGCTGAGATCTCTCTGTAATAATAGGTGTGTGTAGTAGGGTGTGGGGAGGGACTGAGCTCTCCTTTCACACCTCAATCTGAGATGGTGAGTGTGCGTAGTAGGGTGTGTGGATGAGCTTTAACTACTCACAACTCTTCTCAAACCAATGATCATAAATGGTAGTGTCTGATAAACAGCATCTCCCATAGGACTACTTCCTACAGCAACAAGTGTACACAGCGAAGTGTATTCAAACATTACCTACTCCTTCCTACTTTTCACAGTCTCGCGAGATTGTAACATTTTGTTTAAAAAAAGAATTAACCTTCTAATGATCACAGTAGTATTTCTTACACACTTCCTCTAAAAAACAAGGACCACACTATGCCTTTTTACTAACAGAGTATATTGAGAACTCATCTACTCCTTTTTATTATGCAAGATCTCACGAAAGTCCTGCAAGATTGTAAAAATTAGTTACAAATAAACATTTATTATCTTAACAGTAGTCATCCTGTAGACACCTCCTCTCTAAATCTAAGAGGACAGCTTGCCTTTCTGCTGCCCCCTTATATAACTTTTTTACTTCATTTCCACAACACCTCCAATTTTTCACAGTAAACAGTAATGGCGGCCATTTCATTTCTAACATTCCAACAGCCAGCCAATCAGAGCGCTAGCGGGACTCACAGGAGCCTCTCACTCCCGCGAGAGCATGAAGGCTCACAGGAAATATTGGCCTCTCAACTAATCACAGGCCTCCATTTACGATTTTGAGCTCTTGAGGGACGCCCTTGGGACTCTCGCGAGCCTAACTGCCAAAATATACAACCACAATCTAGCGGCCAAGATCTAGCTTCCTGCCGAATTTGGTGCAATTCCGTTCAGCAGTTTTTGCTGTAGCCTTATTCAAAGAACTCTATGGAAAATGCATGGAGAATTTGCATTTTGGGACCCTCCCTTTTTTCATGAAGATTCATCAAACGGGGGCAAAGTTATTAGCAAGCCAAAAAATGCTCAGTGTATGGAAAAGTAGACCTAACTAGAACTACCTAGTGACAGTCGCCACTGTGTAGTTATAGTTAGGTCAGCGTTGCCATAGGAAATGTGTTTTGTGTGTTGCTAATAACTTTGGCCCCGTTTGAAAAATCTCCATGAAACTATCCAAAAAGGTGCTGCTCTTTACTAGTTTGTGCATAGAAAGTTGCAGGGTGCTAAGTCAAGCGGGGGCCGAGAAAAAAGCGGGGTCCCAAAATGCAAAATTCCCATGCATTTTCCATCAGCTACCGTGAAAACTGCTAAACGGAATTACGCCAAATTTGGCAGGAAGATAGATATTGGTCCACAGACTGTGCATTTTGTGATTCTCTGTAAATCTGTTCAGTAGTTTTGGAGAAATTAATGTTTACAAATATTTGTATATCTGGATGGTTGGGTCTGCGAGAGTCCCACGAGAATCTCGCGGAAGACCCGGAGCCTAATAAGGTTTGGGGAGGGTGGCTAGCTGCCCTCCCTCTTGTTAGATTCTTCCCCGGAGATGGAGTCCCTGGAGCCGAAAAAGACTCGGGAGGGGTCCGCGTGGCCCCCTTCCATTTTTTATTATATTTGGCCCAGGGGTCTCCGGGGTCAATTAATGGTCGGGGAGGGGACCACACGCCCCCTCCCCTTAATATATATGTTTTGGCTCCAGGGGATGAGGAGCTTGGGTCCCGAAGGCCAATCCTACGCTGCACATGCCAAAAGCTGTGCGCGGAGTGGGGTTGGCAGCCTGCTGGGGTTTTGGCCATAGGGCCGGGTGGCAGGCCAAGCCCTGTGACCAACCACCTGCTACGCACAGCCAAAACCTGTGCTCAGTGTAGGGTTGACTAGTTGGAAGCAGGGCCTGGCTGCAACACAAGCTCTGCGGCTAATCCCAAGCTACACAGTGACCAAAGGCCGTGCTCTGCGTGGGGTTGACTGCCTCTGGGTTGTTACCTGCAGGTAGTGGGATGGCTTACCAACCCCCTGCTATGCACAGACAAAGGCCGTGCGCAGTGTGGGGTCAGCTGCTTGAGGGGTGGGGGGGCGGGGGGGAGTTTGATGCAGACAGGCACTGCACACATCCCCCCCACCGCACAGGGCCAAAGACTGCGTGGTTGGGGCTTGGCTTTAGGTATGGTGATAAAAACATTACTTTACATTAAAAGAAAACCTAGAAATTAACTGAAAGAAGCAAAGGTTAAAATAACCTTCTAGTTAGGTGAACACCTACATACCTATGATGCATTAGAAGCACATGCGTTTTGTAAACACTTACAACCATTAGTTGGACACAGGCTGTACAATATTAGGTAGAAAAGTAATATGGTAGTTACCCGCCATTATGTAACCTATCAAATAAACTAGAACACTTATTGGATGTCATAAGTGATGTCACAGAACATGTCATGAGTGATGTAATATGTGAGGTCATAAGCAGAGTATGGAGGGAGCAAAAGTTAGTTAGCTCTGATAACTATAACTGGTGAATTTCTGTGGGGTTTTTTTTTTAGTTCGAAACGTTATTGTGGTCATTGACCTATTCACTTAACCGTAACGTTACTTTAACCTGTGATTTTTTTGAGGGATTTTTAAAGTTTTTTTTCTTTTCTTTTTAAACAGAAACAGATCTTTTTATCACACCCAACTATAACTTTAATTCAACCTTTGGTTTTTTTCCAGTGGAAAAAAAAGTATTTATAAATAGTAATGTACCCTATGCATCCTTTCCTAATTCGATGGAACTATTGCAATAATTCACCTGCTTTTACAGTGATATTAATATACAAATGGCCAAATGTTTAATTTGTTTAAAACCAATAAATAACTTTATCAAATTAAAAAAAAAAGTGTTGCACACCAAGACCAGGAAAAGCACATCACCCCACGATTCATCATGATATTTTTTGCTAAGAAAGTCAGCAGACACCCCAGATTCCCTATCACACGTTCCTGTAGCATCACTGCAGTAAAGACGTGCCAAAAGGAGTCTTTCCGCAGATCCAAGCTGACAGAAGGATTATCTGTACGATTTCTAAACGTGTGTCTTGGCTGGAGTCTTGACTTGGCTGCAGCCGGCATGGACTGAGTCACTTGGCTGCAACCTTCTTGACTGGGTCTCTTTACTGCTCTTCCAACATTAATATATCATATATTCTGATCAAATTTCCTGTCAAAAGCACTTACAGGCCCAGCCGAGCACAAAAAATGTCACCACTCCTCTAATATTTGCATTTCAGCCTCGACACCGGACTAGTGCATCACTAAATTTGGGAAGGAGCAGGTTATCTCAAAGATTTTAATGGGTGAGGGGGGACCTGGAGTGGAGGGGAGAATCAGTCCAATGATTTCATGTAAACAGACAGTGCTACAGAAGTCTTTAGACTTTATTAGCAGATCACAAGCCCACCCACTAAATGTTGCTTTTGACACAGATCCTTCTAAAAGTTGGAGCAGGAGTGTTGGACCGGGTGGCATATGGTCAACTCCAGAAAGCTTGAAGGGTTGGTTCAGGACCATATCTAATTGATAATGGGAGGTTGAGGGAAGTAAAGAACTATGTTCATCACAGTGGAATAAACAGGGACATATCCATCAGGGACTTTAAAGATCCATCTCTAGAAGGTTTGGAATCTGTACAGAGTAATTCATAGTAGCAGCCTTGACACACTTAGGGCTATTTCCAGCACGTGGGGAGTGAAGGGCAGTCTTGGGGATTGGTTTAGGGTCACATCAAGATGAAAAAGGGAGAAGAGATGGTTTCAGTAGTGGGCATGCTTGTGGGTTATGAGAGAAGAGGCTTGTTCAGGCCATCTCAACTGTGCGTATTTCAAATGCTTCCGCAATGTTTCTTGTAGCTTGCTCATCATCCAGGGTTTCCATCTTCAATGGTGCACCATTAGAGTAATCACAGCAGTATGAGATGGCATGAGGGTGCCTGTCTTAGAGCTCTCGCCCTCAAAGCCACTGAGAAGACATAGGGGAGAGGGTTGTCAGAGAGGGGGCCTGTCCTAGAGCCGGCCTGTCCTAGAGCCTTCTCCCGTGTAGTTCTTCTGAAGAGACAAAGAGATCCAGTTGAGAGTTTCAATCCTTAAAGTCTATGGTTTGAAGTATGAAAAAAGCTCATAGATTTGCTGGATTTACACACTGCTGCATGGGGATTCCTTTGTAATACACCTTGCAAGCAGGACAGAGAACCAGTTGGTGATAATTCAGGACAGTTCTCCAAGGCCTGAGTGAATCATCGGCTATTAGGCATCCTTGTGACAAGAACTGCTGCTGTCCTTGGAAACATAGCAACCAGATGCTACTGCAAGCTCACTGAAAAGTACTTGTTCTACTAGCTTTAACTTTCAAGGGGTCAGTTAAGGCTACTCTTGGAGTGTGGTGTCCAAGAGAGCCTCTTGTTCAATCAAGCACATTTATCATTCATAATAAATATGGGAAACAGCCTTTACAACGAGGTTTTTACCATGTTGTACCTTTACCACGCATGTTTTTAGAACGCATTTGCTTTTACAACATATGCCTTTAGCACGCATTTCAGGTAAGTTCAGGGGTGTGGGGGGGGTCTCCCTCCACAAATACATTGTTTATATATAAATTTAAAAAATATATATATTATATAATTTATATATATATATATATATATATATACATACGTTGTAAAAGCATATGCAATCTAAAAAGAATGGGGTGTACAAAATGCGTGGAAAAGACATGCAGAGTATTTCACTGCGGTGTTCCGTCATACAACCATAAGTAGAATGTCCAAGCAGTGTTATTCATTTGTGAAAATCTACAAGACCTTTGTTACTATCAAGGAATTATGCTCACTAAGTTTTATGGTATTAATATTTCTCTTCTTATTGGCGTCTACTGTTGTCTTCCAACTAGGCTGTCGATCAATCGTAAGCACAGGGAACAAGGGCTACAATAACGGGGCGACTCGGACCCTTATCACAGGGTCTGCGTGTTAGAGTCTGTTTGAAAGGCTTTACCAGAACTGAATCAGATACTAAACTCTGCCCAGAGATGTCTTCTTCCTCTGCTGTAAAAGATGATTTTATGGGCCATTCACTAAAAAGATGATCCCAGAAATGTATTCACTTTACCGCCTAGCAAATGAGCAGACTATATGTCTGGGTGACCTCACGTTACAGGTTTTGGACTCTTTATTGGGCAAGGAATTATTATACAAACTGGCTTTCTTACTCTATTGTAACTTTCTATAAATGGCCTAACCAACCATGAGTGCTTATGTACTGTAACTGTTTTTGTGTGACCTTGTGTTTGTGCTCCAGACTCATCACTTCGAGAGGCAGCCCCTATTTCCTGTAAGAGGTGTGCAGCGCCGATTTGCCTTTTTTGCATGTATTGCTTTGACCAGGATGCAGGAACTGCCTCCGGCTGGAACTGGTTTGGTCGGTCCCAGGTACAACAAAAGGAGGCTGTCTGCTTCCCTTCAAAGGGTCATGAATGAAGCTAGACAGGTGCACTTGGCTTCATACTGAACTCTGAAAGGAGGAAAGATAAAAGGAGCCCTGCAGGGGGGAGCTACATACGATATCACATGTACCCAAGAACCTTCTAACACGTCACAGACGGACGGGGGGTGGGCAGGGCTATCCATCACACACCATATGGATTTACTCCACTCGGATTCAAAGGAAAAAAACCTGTACCTCACTATTCTATCAGCTGCCACCAACCATTAATAATGTGAAGGACCGGCCATGGGGGTGGTAGCCGTCCATGTTAAAAGGAGTACCACTTTGGGTAGACCCCAAGTATTCAACAGAGTCTAGCACTCGGTTTGTGAGCAACACACCAAAATCACAGAGCACTTGTCAGGAGGCTTGGGTCTTCTGCCCAGGAAAACATCCCGGGTCTGCCAGAATGTTAAAATGAGGAGCAGGTTGTCACATGGAGAGTGACCTTCTAACCTACATTGGTGCACGCTAAAATCCCACCTTTGTGTAGAGATTGTGGGTGCGAGGCAGACGTGCACATCCTGAGCCTTCATTTCTGGCACAAACTCCTTGCTACTGCTGTCTGTACCACACCTGTCCGACAAAGAGAACAGGGCACCCTTCGGGCATTGCTCCAACCAGGCATGCCACCAGGCCAGTCTCCCGTCTTCAGGCTGTGCGTGCTGGATGCCACGCTGAGGCTTGGTTTCTCCAAACCCGAGGGATTCACCAGCTCCCACTGGATCACAGGCAACAAATAGCCCCTCCTGGCACTGATCCCACTGCCAAGCCCTAAATAATAAGCTGAGGCGGAGCAGCCGGTCCACGAGCCAAAGAAACGTTCAGCCATGAAAACACTGCAAAGGGCACTTGAGATAAAATACCTCTGCTCTCAGCACTGTGTGGTGCCAAGTCCAGACCGATTCCCTCTGCATTTCTCACAGTGTCATGGGACCAGGAAAGAGTCACGAAACAGGAATGAAAAGCGGTCTGGTTTCACAATCGAGTGGTGGCAATGGTCATGTTTGTAGGACTCCAGGGCCTGCGACAGACTTTGAAAAATGCCCAATATGGCAGTGTGGACACGACGCCGCAGCCTGCCCCTCGCACAAGCTGCACAGTCTTCAGGGGCCTACACCCAAGCACAACAATGACATCACTGAAAACAGGAAGTCTGCCAAGTTTCTAAATGCTCTCAAATTACATTTTAAGGAACTAAAGCAAGAAGGGGGACAATGCATCTGCATACAGTGGGATCAGGACACAGGTTGCTTGCTTGAAAAGATTGATTTACCCACAAGTCCAGACCATCTTCCGCCTTTAGCTTTTTGTTTTTTTAAACAGATTTTATTTCCTTTTTCCTGTCAAGTATACAAGCTTACAAATACCATTTCTTTTGGGTGTTGGCCAGAGGTGAACATTTACGTATTCATATCGACTTACATCACATCGGCATAACATTAATCTGTTCCATTAATAGTTCCCCAACAACTCCCCCCTGCCATATCCCAACTGCAGGTCGCTATTAGTGTTCTGTTGTGCAAGTGTGTTAATTCCCGTCTCTCCTGTTGCTAATCGTCCCTATTGCTCCCCTCGAGGCGCTCCATACTCGTCTTATTTTTAGGTCTCGCCTGGCGTGGCAGCGCATGCGCTGCTCGCCCGGCGAGATATATTGTAAATGAGGACTTTGAGAAGGGGGCTTTAAGCCCCGACCCTCATTTTCACTGGCTGGCGTCACCGTTTATGCTAAACGGTGGCCTGCCATTGGAAATGAGCTGCTGGCGTTGCCTCCCTTTCGCCTTTTGGTCCGGCCCATCCGGACTGGATCGCCTGCTTCACGGCTGTCGTGAAGCAGTTTCTTATCGCAAGGAGGCGTGTTGTATAAACAAGCCGTGCGATCCAGTCCAGAAGGGCCGTCTCAAAAGGAGACAAGGCTCAGCGTGTTTATTTTGCATCGCGCTTTCACTTTAAAGTGAAAGCGCGATGCAAAATACAGCTAGCGGCTGCCTGGCGACGCTTGTTCTACCTGGAGACTGAGCTGCCTCAGTGACTGCTGTGTTTATCGCATCTGAGACCGAGCTGCCTCAGGCGGCTTGTGAGTTTATTGTAGCCGGAGACTGAGCTGCCTCTATCTGCTGGCGCCCTTCGCTGTTGTTGTGATGGAGGCCACAGATGATGCGGTAGCCTCGAGTCAGCACAATGTTGTCCCTGGACGGCTGCGAGAGGAAACTCCAGACTCTATAATGTGCTGACAGCGAATTAAAAATTACACTTACTCCCACCACTATATAAAGGTCTCATATGGGAAAGATTTTACACCGAGGGTGACTTTGCCAACAAAGGCCCACTGTCCATGCACTCTGTGCTTTCCACCCCCAACTTACAAACACATCACTGCACCAGCAGGAGCACAATTAAACAGAATAAACCAGCCCAACGTAGCAATCGCAAACCATGGCATTATGGGTATGCAAATGAGCCCAGGAACGGCTTCTTTCTCCACATTGCAGTATGCGACCTGTAAGAAGTGAAACCAACATTACAACTGTAGTGGGGGAAAAAATGACAATTTTACGGCGAGTCTCGCTTTTATTCAAAGACAGTTAAATAAGTCTCAGCACACTTCTTCATGCAAAGAAATAGAAACCTTTTTTTCCCCATTTCTTTGCATGCTGAAAGCGGCCGCCTGCCATTTTTTTTCGTTTTCATTACTTTTGTTACAATCGCGTCACCAGCCTGGTGCTACGATTGCATCAAAAGTAAATTAATAGAAGCGGTTTTTTCTCCATTTCATTACTTTTGATTCAATCGCGGTACCTATGTGGTTGACGCGATTGTAACAAAAGTAACGGAAACGAAAAGAAATGGTGGGCGGCCGCTTTCAGCAGAGACTGGGAGCAAGAGAAGGAGCCTGGCGCGGGGAGTTGGGACAGTTGGGCAGGGGGTGACATGCAGCGCCGCGGTGGGGTGCGGCCGCAACCGGGGTTTGGACCAGGTGCCGCCTTGTGGACCATGCAGCGGAGCGCATGAAGGATTGCGCGCCCTCCCTTGGCCCGCCAGCACCCGCTACGCCCTACCTTTTGAAGACGCCGAGAGTGGCTGAAAATGATTATTCGCGGGAGCAAAAAAATTAAATAAATAAACTGAGCGCGGTGTCCCTGAAGCGGGCACCGCGCTCAGTCTTAAAGTTTAAAAAAAATAAAAAAGAGCACGGTGTCCCACCATTCCGGAGTTTCCCGTCATCACCTCACTCGATGCAATGTCAGTCGCCTATGCTAAGAACCAAAACACGAAGCCTGGAGCATGCCGCGATATAATAAACGTGTTGACAAACACTTGGCAGTAAATCATGCCAAGGAACTGTCCTGCGACCCGCAGAAATGTACATTGCCTCAAACAACCCCGGTGCCATGACACCACGCCTGAAAACACTTCAGCTTGTGAGATCTGCTTACAGGGTCAGAAACAGTGTGACCGTGAGCTGTAAATCACACCTAGCTTGACAAGCTGTCGCCACACCGAATGAAGAAAAGAGACGCTGTGCGCGTGCACATCTCCTGTCCGGGCAGGCACGGCGAGCAGGAGACAGGGAGAGCACAAAACATGCCTCCCTCCCAATAACAAGCATTTGCAATGCAATAGGTCTCGCATTTGCGAAATTTTAAGCTATTGGCATTGTGAACGATAATGCCTTTTTTATTTATATGTTTTCAAAACCAACACATACATAAAAGGTTTGTCATTTACAATGCCAGTAGCTCAAAGTCTCGCAAATGCGAGACCTATTGCATTGCAAATGCTTGTTCTCAGCTGGTAGCGTCTGCACTAAACCCCGTTCCACGTTTGGTCGTATTGGGCTCCCCTGTCGGGACTGTGTCACAGGCGTCGATTCGCCCGATTCCAATTCGGGGTCTCGCATACTCTCAACCAGGGCTTCCCAGGCTCTGGCCCTTTCGATTTTGCCTATCCCAGTTCGTGCATTTCTAAGCAGGATGCAACCCTCATAGCTCGCCCATTTCTCCAGTTCCGGTTTCCAACTTGCAAGGCAGGCCCCTCCACCCCTCCCCGGTGCTTTCCATCGGCTAGTAATTTCGCGGTTGGCCAGGATATAGGCCAAATACTGAAATTTGTCAGTGACCCTTGTTTTCGATGTGTGGTGGAACAGGTTAAGGAGGCAGTGCGCCGGCTCGCATGGAACCTCCCGGTCGATTACTTTTGCTGTTTCAGCCGTCACCTCCTGCCAGTATGTAAATAAAACTGGGCACCCCCAAAGCATGTTCAGTATATCCGCTCCCAGCTCCCCACACCTCGGGCATCCTACATCTCCCCGGTGAAAATATCGGTTGATGCGTTCTGGAGTGAGGTATGCCCGGTGTAGGACGTAGAAACTAATTAGTCTAAAGCGGGTGTTCCTCAAGATTAGAAAGTCCTGTCTAGTATATTCTACCAATCCTTATCTTACAAAGGGATACCCAGGTCTATTGTCCAGTGATCCCTCAGTGCCGTCAAGGGTTGGAGAAAGTCTTTACCAATCGCTCTGCAAAGGCAGGCGACTGCCTTTATAGTGCCTCCCGCCGTTCCTATATAGCCACACATGGAATGGTGGGAAGGTTCTAGGTTGCCTGCTCCACAGTGCCTTCGCACAGCCTCCGTAATCGCTCTGTGGAGCAAAAACTGCCCTTGGGGGATGTCCCAGTCCGCTCTAAATGTTTCAAAACGACAGGAGTTCCCAGTCTCTATATAGGTCTCCCAATCTGGTGACCCCCACCTGCATCCAGTCCTCCAGGCCCCTCGATTGTCCCCCATGCGACAGCGCTTGAATCGCTATCAGTGGGAGGTCCAGTGAATAGGGCTGTCGGGTCCGTGTCTTCTGGAGGCACCTACCCCAGCACCGCCGTATCACTTTGAATTCATTCGTGCACTCCTGTGGTGCTCCCCCAATCCTCAGGAGGGTACGCAGGAGTTCGCCTCTCTCAGGGGTGAAGGGCCCTATTTCCATTCCTTGTGTCAACCTCCCCGCTATCCATTGTGTGAGCCGCTGCAGCTGCACTGCCAGGTAATATGATTCACAGTCAGGGACCCCCCCCCCCCCTTTGAAGTCGGTCATTTCAGTGTCACCGGGGCCACCCTTCGTCGGCCAGACCCCCATATAAAAGATGTCATGTATGAGTCGAGTTCTGCGAACCGTCCTCTCGTTATCCATACAGGTAGTGTGGTGAAGAAATACAGCAATCTTGGGAGGGCCACCATCTTTAGCAGGGTAACCCTGGCAGCCACAGATATAGGGAGGTTTCCCCAGAAAGTCATACGGTCCTTTAAGGATCTCAGTATCCCACCTATGTTCCCTTCTTGGATGTCTAATTGGGTATTTGAGGCAGTGAGGTTCCCACACCAAGTCTCACAATCCATCCGGTGGGACCCTGTCTACCGGACCCTGCCTACCGTCAACGGGAAAAGGCGGTATTTCTGCCAGTTGACTGAGCCCCGACAGGGCCCCAAACTCCACCATCTTTTCCCTGGCCCCTCGCAGTTTCCCCCCCCCCCCCCCCCCCCCAGATCATTCAGGAATAAGAGGAGATTATCGGCATACAGTGCGATGGGATGCGTGTGTTCTCCCAGCCGCAAGCCTCAGCATCTACCACCCATTCGGGCTAAGCATGCCAAGGGTTCCATGGTTAGGGCGAACAGTGGGGGGAGAGGGCACCCCTGTCGTGCTTCCCTCTCCACCTGATACTGCTCCGATATTATGCAGCCCGTCCGCACCCTAGCCAGAGGCTCCGCATACAGCAGCCGTACCCATCGTATAATGCCATGCCCACCCGCATATGCTCCAGGACAACATACAGAAATCCCCATTCAAGGCTGTCGAAAGCTTTCTCTAGGTCTATGGCAAAGACCGCCCCCTACCCCCCCCATCCCGCCCCTATTATAGATAACAGTCGTCTAATGATAAGGGTCGTGTTCCTTCCTGGGATAAACCCAGCCTGGTCCGAGTGTACAAGAGTCTCATCGCCAACAACTTAGTCAGTATTTTAGAGTCCAGATTGAGCATGGATAACAGCCTATAAGCCGCACAGTCTAGGGGAGATTTTCCCGGTTTAAGCTGTGGGACTACTAGTGCCTCGCGTGTAGTCTTGGGGAGAACTCCCTCCTCTATGGCCGCAGCGTACATCCTCGCCAATCTTGGAGCTAGCTCCTCTACGTATGTGGCATAGAACTCCGTGGGGAGCCCGTCCGTTCCTGGAGTTTTGCCCCTGGCAAGCCCTTTAATGGCTGCCCTTATTTCATGCTCCAAGATATCTGCCCCTAGCGAGTCTGCATTGTCTTCAGTCAAGGTGGGGAGGGGGAGCAGAGCCAAGAAGTCCATCGTCTCTCCTTCCTCATGGATTCTCGAACTCTTGTACAATCTTCTATAAAATTCAAGGAATCTGCTATTTATCTCGGTCTGCTTATATAGGGGGTAACCCGTTTGATCAGCTATTTCCATTAAAGTGTTACCTCTGCTGGCAGAGTTGGCCAGCCAGGCCAAGAGACTACCTGCCTTATCTCTTTCTGCGTGGGTGCGGTCCATGTATTTTTCATAATCAAAACATCTCAGTTTTTCCTCCTGGGCAGTTACCTCCTCCTTCGCATCCAAGAGCTCCTGCCGGATCTCTGGGCGCTCTGGCCTCTGTTTCTCTATTTCACGTAGCTCCCGGTCTGCCCTTTCCACGTCTGCAACCAGTGTTCGGCGGACCCCTATGGCTGTTGCCATGCACCTGCCCCAAATTACAGCCTTAAAGGCCTCCCATTCTGTCAGCCTAGAGTCTGTCGAGTCGGCGTTTTCAGAAAAGTAGTATGCTATGTGACCCCTAGTGTCCTGGAGGAAGACCTGGTCCTCCTGCGCTTCAGGTTTTAGTCGCCAGGTGGGGATGGGCTGGTGTCTCATCCCCCATTTTAGTCTCGTCATGACTGGATTGTGGTCAGATATTGTGTGGGTCAAATATTCCACCCCCTGCACTAGGGCATGCGTGACAGGAGAACACAGGAAGGTGTCCAATAGTACATGTAACTCATGTACGTGTGAGAAGTGAGAATATTCCTTATCTAGTGGGTGTGTGCGTCTCCAGGTGTCCACCAACCCCCTACTGGACTGCCACTCTCTGAAGGCCCTCGCCGTCCTATAGACCAGGCAGTCCCGAAGTGGGGGGATGAGAGCGGTCAAGTGCTGGGTCTGCTACACAATTAAAATCTCCCCCGAGGATAATGGAGTGAATCATGTAGGGCACCAAGATACCAGACATCTTATCCAGGAAAGCGGAGTGGTCTGAATTCGGTCCGTATACATTAACTATTGTTACATCTTGGCCATCCAGCCTGCCCGTGACTATTAGGTACCGGCCCTCCGGGTCAGCCCTGAGTCCCGTGTGTTCAAAGGGGACTCCTGCTCTTATCCAGATCAACACCCCCCTAGCAAATGCTGAATATAAGGTGTAGTATGTCTGCCCCCGCCACCTACGGTGTAGCACGGCTCCCTCCGAGGCCAGGGTATGGGTTTCCTGCAGCAGGGCGATGTGAACCCCTCTCCTATTCAGATGGGAGAATATTTTATGTCGCTTCTGCATAGTGTGCATTTCCCTGACATTCCAGGACAAAAGGTTATATGTCATATCACTGCCCATTGCTGCAATTCACCCCCTCTACCCATCCCTCCTTGCATGCGGATGCTTCTCGAGCGGTAATCAGCACGGCTCCTCTTAGTGTTCAGCCCCATACTGTCTAACCAAAGCTCCCTGCAGTGTCCCTAACTCAGAACTTTATAACCCCTGCAACTACCCCACCCCAGGACAAGTAACTCCCGCTTATTCAAACTTTGCCCAGTTATGCAACAGATAGCAAAAAGTGAAACTCAAGCGGGGCTGGGAAAGGCACGTAGTCCGAAGGTGAGCAATGTCCTCTCGCCCCCCCCCGGGGTTCCCCCCAATCCAGCGTGTTGGTAGTTCGTAAAATATGGCGGGACCCTGGGCCTATTCATAACAGCCTTGCAAGTGACCCCCCCCCCCCAATCCACCCCCCATCCCTCCATAATCCCCCTTCAATACTTGCTGGTCAGCCATTGTTCCTATAATGTCATCTGCTGATCTGGGGGTCACCACTGGGAGTTCCTGGCTGGTTCTTCCCACTGTGCTGGAGCTCTGATCCGAATCAGAGTCTCTGGATTCCTCCCCAGACAGTGAGGTTGTTTCTCCGGTCACGGACACACTGAGAGATGCTATCGCTGCCACCGTTCTGTCTCTTTCTCGCTGTGTCTCTGCTTCGGAGGGGGCAGCTATAGTCTTTCCTCCTCTCTCTCCGACAGTCCGCACTCCTTTCCCGCCTGCCCTGCCTGCTCTTGTCCGGTCTATGGGGTGCCTGCTGATCAATCCACTCCCACACCTCCTGTGGTGTGTTAAAGAATCGTGTCCCTGCAGTTCTTGCCACTCTCGGTTTAGCTGGGAACATCATCGCATATTGTACTCCTACTCCTAGCTGGCGCAGTTTCCTTTTGGTCGCCACGAAGGATACTCGCTGTTTTTGAACATCTGGTGAGAAGTCTGGGAAGATTCTGACTGTGCTGTTGTCCACTGCTAGTTGGCCCTTCAATCGGGCCTGGCTGAGCACATGATCCCTGTCTTTGTAAAACAGTAGGCGCGCCACCATTGGTCATGGGGGGGCCCTCGCTGGCACCCTATGGGCTCTTTCCAAAGCGAAGTAAGGAGAGAGTCCCTCTTTGGCCACATTTGTACGGATCCACTGCTCTAGGTACCTGATCATGTCAGCTCCCTCGACTTTTTCAGGGAGGCCCACGACTCTTAGGCTGTTGCGTCGCAATCTGTTTTCGGCATCCTCCGCTCCGAGCTCCAGGGTGTGCACTCGTTTTCCATTTCTGCCAGTCTGTCTGTTGCGGTGGACAGCTTGGGTCTCATTTCGTTAATGTCACTCATTTGTGGTGACCCGTTCTGCCAACCGCCTATGATCTGCTCTCAGTAGCCCCAGGTCTTCTCTGAGGGTGTCCATTTTAGTTTCCACGGCCATCTTTGAAGTCTCGATGGCTTGGAGTATGTCTTGGAGTGTAGGCCCATCAGGGGGCTCCTGCCGAGCAGTGTGGCTATCATCCCTTGTTTCTGGGCCTCCAAGGTTGTCGACCACCTGTTCCTGTGGTTCTGGATCTTTTTTCCTGGAGACCTTCCCCATAGTGGAGCCTCACCGTGTACGTGGTTACCTCCTTCAGGATCAGCTTCTTCGTCAATTACTGTGCCATTGTTTCCCGGAGCCAAGCAGTGTTGGAGCTGAGGAGTTGGGCGTTACTGCAGCCTCAGCGTCAGCCAGCCGCTGCCCCGGGGGATCCACCAGTAAGATGGGATTCCCCGGATTCCACCTCTTTGATCAGCGGAGAGGAAGTATGCAGGTTCCTCTCCGCTGGTTGCCTTATGTAATCCTCCCAGGCAATTGTTGAGGAGCACAACATTGGGGCCCCCATAAGAGAGCCAGGCCCCTGCTTATTCAGCTCATTCACTCCTCTGACCGTTAGCCAGTTCCTCGCAGGTGAGCCTCTCAGCCGCTCCCGAGTGTTTCGGGGCCCGGGCCTCAGCTAGAGTGCCCCATCGGATATGCTCAAGCCCTGAGAGGGGATCAAGGCCTCCCGCCCCCGAGTCGTCGCTGGAGTGTCCAGGTGGGGAGTCTCCCGTCTAAAGAGACCGACCACCGCCTCTTCTTGTCAGGGTTTCCTTTACAGGCCGTAGTCCCGGCGCGTCCCCCTCCAGGCGGGTGCCGCCGGCTGCTGCTCTCCTCCCGAGGGTCTCTCGAGCCGCTCCCCCCTCGTACCTCTGTGCCCCACCCGGCGACTAAGTCTTGACCGCTTCAGCCCGGTGGGGCCCAGCGGCCATATCCGATCTCCCCAAGCTCCACTAAGGTTCGCTGCGAGCACCATTTTCTTCTCGCCCGCAATTTGGCAGGAGGAATGTTCGGCTACCGTCCACTCAGCCACACTGTCTTCACTTTCTGAATGGTCACGCCCCTCGCTCCACTGGGGTCCCGACACGTCCAGCACTCTGCTCTCCCAGGTCCTGAGGGGGACGGGGTGCTTCAGAATCTCCCGGTTCAGCTTACCGAGCCGCCGCGGGCGCCATCTTGCCTCTCTGTGCGGCCCCTTGTCTCGATTGCGGTGAGCGGCTCCAGCTCCCCCGGCAGTCCTCTCGACCGGGCGGCTGGATTCTGATCTTCCTCAGGGGTCATACACTCCTGCGGAGATTCCTCGGGAACCTTCGATTACTTCAGGATGACACTGGATGGGGGTTCGCCCACGGGAGCACGGTCTAGAGCTCCCTACTCCATTGGCGTCAGGCCACGCCCCCCTCCGC
This sequence comes from Calotriton arnoldi, assembly GCA_963921515.1. Classification (NCBI taxonomy): domain Eukaryota; kingdom Metazoa; phylum Chordata; class Amphibia; order Caudata; family Salamandridae; genus Calotriton; species Calotriton arnoldi. The sequence goes on from CAWUFW010004300.1 coordinate 1,383,663, forward strand.
CTTTAGCTTTAAGGGGCACTGGACTTTAGCTTTTTAGGGGAGACAGGTTTACATGAGAACCTTTAACCCAGGTTGAGTTTGTATCCATCACACCAACAACCAGATAATCATTTACTAGAGGCAAACTTTACAACGGCAACCGTGGCAACTCGAGACACACCAAACTTCTAGAATATATTCCTTAAATAAAGAAAGATCTATTCAGGACATCCCCGCCTAGGGAGCGATTTTAGCATGGCGAGATGCCTTGTTGGCATGACTGAGGGCCTATGAGTTTCCCCATGACCACAGCAAGTAACAATGTCACCTGCGCCCATGAGCAAAGAGTCACCTCTGCAATGAATCTGATCTCCATATATTGACCATGAACATAGGCGCCCATTAGGGAATCACTAACGTGGACAGGGGCGGTCCTGTCCACAGGGAAACGCAAAGCCCTCCATGATCTCCTTGGCTCTGTGTTAGAGGTTGAGCGGTTCCTCACTCAGAGTCAGACAGAGTTAGACGCATACCACACTATAGGAGCGCTCCCCTCTGTGCTCTTCCACAGAATAGTGGACCACCGGCTGGATAAACTAATACCAAAGCTGACTACGCACACTCCAGAGTGGTAGTTTCAGACAGCTGAACCGGACGTTTCTTTCAGAACAGAAATTCTTAAGAAAGTAAAAGGCCCAGTTCGCTGCGATTCTGGAGACGGACAAACCACTCTTATAAGGAAAGCCATTGGGACCTTAAAACTATATTCATACGTAGCTCCATATTTAATACCAAAAGCAGGGCACTGAACATTTTATTCTTAGATATGTTCCATTCCCAAATCTCCAAGAAATGCACAGAACTATACGAGGGCTTGGGGAGGCTAGCGGTTTCACCCAGGTGTTCCCTAGGGCATCCACTCGGGTGTTGCCTAGGGCATCCACTCGGGTGTTGCCTAGGGCATCCACGCTTTAGTTGCCTAGGGCATCCACGCTTTAGTTTCCTAGGGGTTCCACGCTTTAGTTTCCTAGGGGTTCCACGCTTTAGTTCCCTAGGGGTTCCACACTTTAGTTCCCTAGGGGTTCCACACTTTAGTTCCCTAGGGGTTCCACACTTTAGTTCCCTAGGGGTTCCACACTTTAGTTCCCGAAGGGTTCCAACCTCGGTGTTTCCGAAGGGTTCCAACCTCGGTGTTTCCGAAGGGTTCCAACCTCGGTGTTTCCGAAGGGTTCCAACCTCGGTGTTTCCGAAGGGTTCCAACCTCGGTGTTTCCGAAGGGTTCCAACCTCGGTGTTTCCGAAGGGTTCCAACCTCGGTGTTTCCGAAGGGTTCCAACCTCGGTGTTTCCGAAGGGTTCCACACTCGGTGTTTCCGAAGGGTTCCACACTCGGTGTTTCCGAAGGGTTCCACACTCGGTGTTTCCGAAGGGTTCCACACTCGGTGTTTCCGAAGGGTTCCACACTCGGTGTTTCCGAAGGGTTCCACACTCTGTGTTTCCGAAGGGTTCCACACTCGGTGTTTCCGAAGGTTCCACACTCGGTGTTTCCGAAGGGTTCCACACTCGGTGTTTCCGAAGGGTTCCACACTCGGTGTTTCCGAAGGGTTCCACACTCGGTGTTTCCGAAGGGTTCCACACTCGGTGTTTCCGAAGGGTTCCACACTCGGTGTTTCCGAAGGGTTCCACACTCGTGTTTCCGAAGGGTTCCACACTCGTGTTTCCGAAGGGTTCCACACTCGTGTTTCCGAAGGGTTCCACACTCGTGTTTCCGAAGGGTTCCACACTCGTGTTTCCGAAGGGTTCCACACTCGTGTTTGTGGCCTCTTCAAAGTGACCTTATGCCACTCTTTCTGGCTTGGTCGTCTGATCTCCGTAAAATGCAGTCTACCCTCCTCTGATGAAGGCTACCAGAGGTCTTCGTAGTCAGGGGTGATATGAATGTCTCAAGCTCATGCCCCTGGTGCACCCCTAGTGAGTAGATTGGTTAAAGACGCCCATGCCAAACCGAAGCATTCAAATCAGAAACAGAAGGCAGATGGCTGTATCGGAAGCAAGGACCTACAACTCTCCTTTGCACAAGTCGCCCACTGAAAAGGCATTCACGCACTCTAGAAGAAAATCAGTCATGTGTAGGGGCTTAAGGAAAAAGACCACATTAAAGACAGTTTCAAACTATATATCTGGATAATGAAGGCCATTCTTGCTGCCACAACTTTACCCAATATCGTGGGCCTTTTTCTTACCCAAACCAATGGGTTGTCTACTCCCTTGTGATCTTTTTCTTTTTTTTTTTAAATCCTGTCTCTCTTCTCTGGCCTTCTTCTTCTGATCCTCCCAGTTCAAGTGGTACAGTCCATCCTCCAAGATCCTACCTAGCATGTCTCCAAAGCTCCTTAACTTCCTTGTGTCTCCTTCAATATGGGGTTCATCCATCCCATTGTGCTCTTATGGGCTTCTGCTGCTTTCCCTAGTGTAACCAGTAGGTCAGAACCAAGCAGTTTCTCCCACCATCTGCACTGGACTAGTCATATAGCATTATCCTACCATGTGCAGAAGAAACTCCCTTTGACAGATAATGCATCACTTCCATGTCGGCTTGATGAGGAACATAGCCTTTGCACCCACTACTGGTGCGACAGCTGCATAGGTTTCTCCATCTTTAGGTCTCCACTGAGACTGCTCATAAAATTCACTTGCGAGATTTTTTGTTTGCTCACTAGGGGCTTCAACACCCCCTCCCTGTTGCTTACCATTGGTTGGCTTCGTAATTCTCATTACATTGCTTCTCTTTGGTCAGCGTGTGCCAGCTTCACATCCTCTTTGTGTGTTTGTCCCTTCCCTGGAGCATGGCCCAACTACTGCTTCCTTGTCCAGTGTCCTTCTACTGCTCTCACTTTCTGAGCTACTTTTTTCTTTTAGTTGCTGCACTGCACAAAAGTGAATTTGTTTGCAGACCGTCTCCCCCCCACCGTATGCTCTCCTTTGTTGCTTTTCCCCAACCATGCCTAGCCCCCTCCCAAGTTGTTGCTTAACGTTCACCAATGCTGCACAGCAACCATGCAGCTATACAACATGGCTAAAAGACATTAACAAAGCCAATGCCTCTCGTAAGCGAGACCTACTGCCTTTCCCACTGCTTGTTCTCTGGGTGGTCATCCTGAGTTCTTCATTCAGAAGTCAGCTTTTCATTGGTGTCTTTGAGAGATCTCACAGGCTTGTGCGTAGAAAATTCAGGCCAAAGGCCCAGTCTAATGGGATCGGGTGTGAAGGAATTCTTAGCCCCCATTGAAAAATGGGAAGTCTTTTTGAAACATGTTGAGTTTTCAAATTATCTCCAAGGAAGGAACAGTACAGGAAATATTTAGTACACCCAAACAGAAAAAATAAAGACACTGCCACAATTTTGAAGCATGAACACCACTACTACGGTCCTAATCACCAGAGGTTGCTGCATAACCCCAGCAATCAACCCCATTTTTGGTACACACTGCCACACACGGACGTGACAATCAGGGTATATGAGTGTTAGACTGTTTGTACACCTGTCAGCACCAGCGCTCAGCTTGTGTCTAGGCATCTCAGACCCCACCCCTCCCCAAGACAGGGAAAGATAAGGTAACGCTCCCATGATCAGTGCTTGGTTGAAGATGTGGGCTGCACACTGGCCTGGGCTAGCGTGATACTAGATTCTGGGCTAACGAAGAGACAAATAAGCCTTCCAGGACTCATGCCCTTTTCCAATGCATGCTCTGTCCTACTAAGAGCAGACCTAAGCCTTACTACATGATGCCCCATAAGTCCAAAGGCAGTTGAGGGGTGTCTTTAGACATTCCCAGCTTTAATCGACATTCCTGAAGAAGGAATCTTGTGTCTCAGCTTTACAAGGGTTTACACTTGTGTACTGTATAATGTTTTGGGTATTACTATTACATTTTCTTTTTTAAGCCTGCCATCCAAGGCATTTAGTGGACAGCTTTCTATCAATGAAATAGAAAGTGATAACTGGAGAAGACAGGGAATCTGCAGACACATTACAGTAGCAAAGTAAGAGGTTGGGTTCTTTTTTTCCTTTACACTACCAAGAATATGAAATCTTTTGCTCTGCATCCTTGTTGCAGTTACAGATCTAAAAATTACATCGCCCATAGGAGAAATGGAGGAGAGCAAATAAATTATAAAGTTAAAAATAAGATTGATACACATTTTATTTGGCATATATGATAGAACGTTTTGTGAATGATAAATGTTATAGAGGTCAGTTAAAACATTAATAGGAACAAACAACATATTTAATTTTGGCAAAAAGTATATAGTCGCTTAACATAACCCTCTGCTGCCTCATGATGAAAACAAGAATGCAAAATCTGTCATCTCATCAAAACTGTAGCAAAACTCTAGCACGATGAACTAAAAATGTGGCTACAATGACTAGAATTCCACCCAACTGCGCCAGTCATACAGTTTTTAAAATTAAGTTAGGAAAACCTACAATAAACAATGAGGTCGATACTCAGCTGAAAAACAAGATAATAATCAAAGGCTCTTATTAAATGCAGAAGCAGGTAAGTGCTTGCTGACTCTGGAGTCACATCTTATGATGTCGAATACTTCCCGCCTGAGGGAGGTGACTGTGAGCAGCCTGATCTGTTCTGGTTACAAGTGTAGGGCTGTAAACTGGTCTCACCAAAGCAGCCAGCGCTCATGGTCAGATATAGGTGCTCTACCCTTCGTCCCTGTGTTTGGCCAGTCATTTGCGCAAACTGCCTAGGTTTAGGTACAGCGAAAGGCATTGTGTTTGTTGATTTATGACACACACAGGCCGGGCTGTTTTTTTTTCAATATATCTTTATTATTTGGAATTCATGAACTTTGATTTCACAGTGATTTACTGCATGATGTAGACATACTTCCATCAGATTTATTCTTGCTTATCGTGCTCTAATCAGATGACATAGGTTTGCCACTGGATTCAAGATAGCCTGGCTGATGACGGCTGTAAGCCAGAAACCGGTCCCAGGATGCTTGTTTCCGGTCCAGGGAAGACATGGCTTGGTAGTTCGGGCTGGACTGTTCCCATGAGGCACAGGGTCAGACTGATTTGCATATGGCCATGTCTGAACTGGGGTGGCGGAGTGAGCTTAAGAATGATGATGGATTAAACCCAGATCAGTTGACTGGGGGTGAGTGCTTGCAATGTTCAACACTCCGTCCATCATCCCCTTTGGTTTTGCTATGTTCGCCCTAAGTTGGCAGGGTATGCCCAGACGTGGGTCCCTTGCTCACTTGGCCACTGGATTCAAGATAGCCTGGCTGATGACAGCTGTAAGCCAGAAACCGGTCCCAGGATGCTTGTTTCCGGTCCAGGGAAGACATGGCTTGGCAAATCGTGCTGGACTGTTCCCATGACGCACAGGGTCAGACTGATTTGCACATGGCCATGTCTGAACTGGGGTGGCGGAGTGAGCTAAAGAATGATGATGGATTAAACCCAGATCAGTTGACTGGGGGTGAGTGCTTGCAATGTTCAACACTCCGTCCATCATCCCCTTTGGTTTTGCCCTGTAAACTGGTCTCACCAGAGCAGCCAGCGCTCATGGTCAGATATAGGTGCTCTACCCTTCGTCCCTGGGTTTGGCCAGTCATTTGCGCAAACTGCCTAGGTTTAGGTACAGCGAAAGGCATTGTGTTTGTTGATTTATGACACACACAGGCCGGGCTGTTTTTCAATATATCTTTATTATTTGGAATTCATTAACTTTGATTTCACAGTGATTTACTGCATGATGTAGACATACTTCCATCAGATATATTCTTGCTTATCGTGCTCTAATCAGATGACATAGGTTTGGCTCTCAGCACTGGTTGGCCGCTGAGCTCCATCAAGGCTGCTGATCAGATTCATTTTACATCAAACAAGAAAAGAATGTCCTCATAAAACTCAATGACAAGAAAGATGATCTTTTTCTTACACCAGGTAGTTCATTTTGATTCAGGAGAATCTGGTGATGTTGTAGAGCTTGACTGCTCGTCAGAACTATATATACTGATAAACCTCCCTCAGAGTCTTCTGTCCAGATATCCAGACACTTTATCACCCCAAGCTCAGCGTCTTTCAAGAGGGCCCATGAACAGATTAGCCCACAATGGGGTGAATTTGCTGTCCATTAGGTTCCCATGTAGGAGAATGCTGATCTTACTTTTTCCTGCCTATATATTCATACATTCAAGATATTTTTCAACTCACGCATCAGTCAAATAGCTCAAGGTACACAATAATGTAAAAGTGACCGCCATTATGTCTACATCGGGCAAGCAAACATAGCGCCTTTATATATTCCAAAACGGGACAGATCTAATCCTG